>CAXDIW010000524.1:2784000-4176000 GCA_963989415.1 Cerceris ruficornis
GAACAATGATTGGAACACGTAGACGGTTGAAATATTATTATATATTGCTTCCATATAGTCAAAGAAACATATATGCAAAGCATCCAAACAGTACCATTCGCCAATTTTTTGTTCTTCAAGTTTAAGTGAACAATGAGCCCCATTGTTACTCCTTTATCGGAAATTATTTGTAACTTTCGACAAGTAGAACAATGAATGGAACAGGTAGACGGTTGAAATCTTTTTATATATTGCTTCTATATAGTCTAAGAAACATATATGCAAAGCATCCAAACAGTACAATTCGCCAATTTTTCGTTCTTCAAGTTTAAGTGAACAATGAGCCCCAATGGTTAATCCTTTATCGGAATTTATTTGTAACTTTCGACAAGTAGAACAATGAATGGAACAGGTAGACGGTTGAAATCTTTTTATATATTGCTTCTATATAGTCTAAGAAACATATATGCAAAGCATCCAAACAGTACAATACGCCAATTTTTTGTTCTTCAAGGTTAAGTGAACAATGAGCCCCAATGGTTAATCCTTTATCGGAAATTATTTGTAACTTTCGACAAGTAGAACAATGAATGGAACAGGTAGACGGTTGAAATATTTGTATATATTGCTTCCATATAGTCTAAGAAACATATATGCAAAGCATCCAAACAGTACCATTCGCCAATTTTTTGTTCTTCAAGTTTAAGTGAACTTCGAGCCCCATTGTTAATCCTTTAAAGGAAATTATTTGTAAATTTCGACAAGTAGAAAAATGAATGGAACAGGTAGACTGTTGAAATCATTGTATATATTGCTTCTATATAGTCTAAGAAACATATATGCAGAGCATCCAGACAGTACCATTCGCCAATTTTTTGTTCTTCAAGTTTAAGTGAACAACGAGCCCCATTGTTAATCCTTTAAAGGAAATTATTTGTAAATTTCGACAAGTAGAACAATGAATGGAACAGGTAGACTGTTGAAATCATTGTATATATTGCTTCTATATAGTCTAAGAAACATATATGCAGAGCATCCAGACAGTACCATTCGCCATTTTCTTGTTCTTCAAGTTTAAGTGAACAATGAGCCCCAATGGTTAATCCGTTATCGGAAATTATTTGTAACTTTCGACAAGTAGAACAATGAATGGAACAGGTAGACTGTTGAAATCATTGTATATATTGCGTCTATATAGTCTAAGAAACATATATGCAAAGCATCCAAACAGTACAATTCGCCAATTTTTTGTTCTTCAAGTTTAAGTGAACAATGAGCCCCATTGTTAATCCTTTAAAGGAAATTATTTGTAACTTTCGACAAGTAGAACAATGAGAGGAACAGGTAGACGGTTGAAATCTTTGTATATATTGCTTCTATATAGTCTAAGAAACATGTATGCAAAGTATCCAAACAGTACAATTCGCCAATTTTTTGTTCTTCAAGTTTAAGTAAACTACGATCCCCATTGTTAATCCCTTAACGGAAATTATTTGTAACTTTCGACAAGTAGAACAGTGAATGGAACAGGTAGACGGTTGAAATCTTTGTATATATTGCTTCTATATAGTATAAGAAACATATATGCAGAGCATCCAGACAGTACCATTCGCCAATTTTTTGTTCTTCAAGTTTAAGTGAACAACGGGCCCCATTGTTAATCCTTTAAAGGAAATTATTTGTAACTTTCGACAAGTAGAACAGTGAATGGAACAGGTAGACGGTTGAAATCTTTGTATATATTGCGTCTATATAGTCTAAGAAACATATATGCAAAGCATCCAAACAGTACAATTCGCCATTTTCTTGTTCTTCAAGTTTAAGTGAACTACGAGCCCCATTGTTAATCCTTTAACGGAAATTAATTGTAACTTTCTACAAGTAGAACAATGATTGGAACACGCAGACGGTTGAAATCTTTGTATATACTGCTTCCATATAGTCTAAGAAACATCTATGCAAAGCATCCAAACAGTACAATTCGCCAATTTTTTGTTCTTCAAGTTTAAGTAAACTACGATCCCCATTGTTAATCCCTTAACGAAAATTATTTGTAACTTTCGACAAGTAGAACAATGAATGGAACAGGTAGACGGTTGAAATCATTGTATATATTGCTTCTATATATTCTAAGAAACATATATGCAAAGCATCCAAACAGTACAATTCGCCAATTTTTTGTTCTTCAAGTTTAAGTAAACTACGATCCCCATTGTTAATCCCTTAACGGAAATTATTTGTAACTTTCGACAAGTAGAACAATGAATGGAACAGGTAGACGGTTGAAATCTTTGTATATATTGCTTCTATATAGTCTAAGAATCATATATGCAAAGCATCCAAACAGTACCATTCGCCAATTTTTTGTTCTTCAAGTTTAAGTGAACTTCGAGCCCCATTGTTAATCCTTTAAAGGAAATTATTTGTAAATTTCGACAAGTAGAAAAATGAATGGAACAGGTAGACTGTTGAAATCATTGTATATATTGCTTCTATATAGTCTAAGAAACATATATGCAGAGCATCCAGACAGTACCATTCGCCAATTTTTTGTTCTTCAAGTTTAAGTGAACAACGAGCCCCATTGTTAATCCTTTAAAGGAAATTATTTGTAATTTTCGAAAAGTAGAACAATGAATGGAACAGGTAGACTGTTGAAATCATTGTATATATTGCTTCTATATAGTCTAAGAAACATATATGCAGAGCATCCAGACAGTACCATTCGCCAATTTCTTGTTCTTCAAGTTTAAGTGAACAATGAGCCCCAATGGTTAATCCGTTATCGGAAATTATTTGTAACTTTCGACAAGTAGAACAATGAATGGAACAGGTAGACGTTTGAAATCTTTGTATATATTGCTTCTATATAGTCTAAGAAACATATATGCAAAGCATCCAAACAGTACCATTCGCCAATTTTTTGTTCTTCAAGTTTAAGTAAACTACGATCCCCATTGCTAATCCCTTAACGGAAATTATTTGTAACTTTCGACAAGTAGAACAATGAATGGAACAGGTAGACGGTTGAAATCATTGTATATATTGCTTCTATATAGTCTAAGAAACATATATGCAAAGCATCCAAACAGTACCATTCGCCAATTTTTTGTTCTTCAAGTTTAAGTGAACAATGAGCCCCATTGTTAATCCTTTATCGGAAATTATTTGTAACTTTCGACAAGTAGAACAATGAATGGAACAGGTAGACGGTTGAAATCTTTGTATATATTGCTTCTATATAGTCTAAGAAACATATATGCAAAGCATCCAAACAGTACCAGTCGCCACTTTTTTGTTCTTCAAGTTTAAGTGAACAATGAGCCCCATTGTTAATCCTTTATCGGAAATTATTTGTAACTTTCGACAAGTAGAACAATGAATGGAACAGGTAGACGGTTGAAATCTTTGTATATATTGCTTCTATATAGTCTAAGAAACATATATGCAAAGCATCCAAACAGTACCAGTCGCCACTTTTTTGTTCTTCAAGTTTAAGTGAACAACGAGCCCCATTGTTAATCCTTTAGAGGAAATTATTTGTAAATTTCGACAAGTAGAACAATGAATGGAACAGGTAGACGGTTGAAATCTTTGTATATATTGCTTCCATATAGTCTAAGAAACATGTACGCAAAGCATCCAAACAGTACCATTCTCCAATTTTTTGTTCTTCAAGTTTAAGTGAACAATGAGCCCCAATGGTTAATCCTTTATCGTAAATTATTTGTAATTTTCGACAAGTAGAACAATGAATGGAACAGTTAGACGGTTGAAATATTTGTATATATTGCTTCTATATAATCTAAGAAACATATATGCAAAGCATCTAAACAGTAACAATCGCCAATTTTTTGATCTTCAAGTTTAAGTGAACAGCGAGCCCCATTGTTAACACTTTAACGGAAATTTTTTGTAACTTGCGACAAGTAGAACAATGAGTGGAACTGGTAGACGGTTGAAATCAATGTATATATTGCTTCTATATAGTCTAAGAAACATATATGCAAAGCATCCAAACAGTACAATTCGCCAATTTTTTGTTCTTCAAGTTTAAGTAAACTACGATCCCCATTGTTAATCCCTTAACGGAAATTATTTGTAACTTTCGACAAGTAGAACAATGAATGGAACAGGTAGACGGTTGAAATCATTGTATATATTGCTTCTATATAGACTAAGAAACATATATGCAAAGCATCTAAACAGTAACAATCGCCAATTTTTTGATCTTCAAGTTTAAGTGAACAGCGAGCCCCATTGTTAACACTTTAACGGAAATTATTTGTAACTTGCGACAAGTAGAACAATGAGTGGAACTGGTAGACGGTTGAAATCAATGTATATATTGCTTCTATATAGTCTAAGAAACATATATGCAAAGCATCCAAACAGTACCATTCGCCACTTTTTTGTTCTTCAAGTTTAAGTGAACAACGAGCCCCATTGTTAATCCTTTATCGGAAATTGTTTGTAACTTTCGACAAGTAGAACATTGAATGGAACAGGTAGACGGTTGAAATCTTGGTATCTATTGCTTCTATATAGTATAAGAAACATATATGCATAGCATCCAAACAGTACCATTCGACAATTTTTTGTTCTTCAAGTTTAAGTGAACTACGAGCCCCATTGTTAATCCTTTAAAGGAAATTATTTGTAACTTTCGACAAGTAGAACAATGAATGGAACAGGTAGACTGTTCAAATCATTGTATATATTGCTTCTATATAGTCTAAGAAACATATATGCAAAGCATCCAAACAGTACAATTCGCCAATTATTTCATCTTCAAGTTTAAGTGAACTACGAGCCCCATTGTTAACACTTTAACGGAAATTATTTGTAACTTGCGACAAGTAGAACAATGAGTGGAACAGGTAGACGGTTGAAATCAATGTATATATTGCTTCTATATAGTCTAAGAAACATATATGCAAAGTATCCAAACAGTACCATTCGCCAATTTTTTGTTCTTCAAGTTTAAGTGAACAATGAGCCCCATTTTTAATCCTTTATCGGAAATTATTTGTAACTTTCGACAAGTAGAACAATGAATGGAACAGGTAGACGGTTGAAATCTTTGTATATATTGCTTCTATATAGTCTAAGAAACATATATGCAAAGCATCCAAACAGTACCATTCGCCACTTTTTTGTTCTTCAAGTTTAAGTGAACAACGAGCCCCAATGGTTAATCCCTTAACGGAAATTATTTGTAACTTTCGACAAGTAGAACAATGAATGGAACAGGTAGACGGTTGAAATCATTGTATATATTGCTTCTATATAGTCTAAGAAACATATATGCAAAGCATCCAAACAGTACAATTCGCCAATTTTTTGTTCTTCAAGTTTAAGTAAACTACGATCCCCATTGTTAATCCCTTAACGGAAATTATTTGTAACTTTCGACAAGTAGAACAATGAATGGAACAGGTAGACGGTTGAAATCATTGTATATATTGCTTCTATATAGTCTAAGAAACATATATGCAAAGCATCCAAACAGTACGATTCGCCAATTTGTTGTTCTTCAAGTTTAAGTAAACTACGATCCCATTGTTAATCCCTTAACGGAAATTATTTGTAACTTTCGACAAGTAGAACAATGAATGGAACATGTAGACGGTTGAAATCATTGTATATATTGCTTCTATATAGTCTAAGAAACATATATGCAAAGCATCCAATCAGTACAATTCGACAATTTTTTGCTCTTCAAGTTTAAGTGAACAATGAGCCCCATTGTTAATCCTTTATCGGAAATTATTTGGAACTTTCGACAAGTAGAACAATGAATGGAACAGGTAGACGGTTGAAATCTTTGTATATATTGCTTCTATATAGTCTAAGAAACATATATGCAAAGCATCCAAACAGTACCATTCGCCAATTTTTTGTTCTTCAAGTTTAAGTAAACTACGATCCCCATTGTTAATCCCTTAACGGAAATTATTTGTAACATTCGACAAGTAGAACAATGAATGGAACAGGTAGACGGTTGAAATCATTGTATATATTGCTTCTATATAGTCTAAGAAACATATATGCAAAGCATCCAAACAGTACAATTCGCCAATTTTTTGTTCTTCAAGATTAAGTGAACAATGAGCCCCATTGTTAATCCTTTAAACGAAATTATTTGTAACTTTCAACAAGTAGAACAATGAATGGAACAGGTAGACGGTTGAAATCTTTGTATATATTGCTTCTATATAGTCTAAGAAACATATATGCAAAGCATCCAAACAGTACCATTCGCCAATTTTTTGTTCTTCAAGTTTAAGTGAACAGCGAGCCCCATTGATAATCATGAAATGGAAATTATTTGTAACTTTCTAGAAGTAGAACAATGAATAGTACAGGTAGACGGGTGAAATCTTTCTATATATTGCTTCTAAATAGTCTGTGAAACATCTATGCAAAGCATCCAAACAGTACAATTCAACAATTTTTTGTTCTTCAAGTTTAAGTGAACTACGAGCCCCATTGTTAATCCTTTAAAGGAAATTATTTGTAAATTTCGACAAGTAGAACAATGAATGGATCATGTAGACGGTTGAAAAAATTGTATATATTGCTTCTATATAGTCTACGAAACATATATGCAAAGCATCCAAACAGTACAATTCGCCAATTTTTTGTTCTTCAAGTTTAAGTGAACTACGAGCCCCATTGTTAATCCTTTAAAGGAAATTATTTGTAAATTTCGACAAGTAGAACAATGAATGGATCAGGTAGACGGTTGAAAAAATTGTATATATTGCTTGTATATAGTCTACGAAACATATATGCAAAGCCTCCAAACAGTACAATTCGCCAATTTTTTGTACTTCAAGTTTAAGTGAACTACGAGCCCCATTGTTAATCCTTTAACGGAAATTAATTGTAACTTTCGACAAGTAGAACAATGAATGGAACAGGTAGACGGTTGAAATCTTTGTATATATTGCTTCTATATAGTCTAAGAAAAATATATGCAAAGCATCCAAACAGTACAATTCGCCAATTTTTTGTTCTTCAAGTTTAAGTGAACAATGAGCCCTAATGGTTAATCCTTTACCGGAAATTATTTGTAAATTTCGCCAAGTAGATCAATGAATGGAACTGGTAGCCGGTTGAAATCTTTGTATATATTGCTTCTATATAGTCTAAGAAACATATATGCAAAGCATCCAAACAGTATAATTCGCCAATTTTTTGTTCTTCAAGTTTAAGTGGACAATGAGCCCCAATGGTTAATCCTTTATCGGAAATTATTTGTAACTTTCGACAAGTAGAACAATGAATGGAACAGGTAGACGGTTGAAATCTTTGTATATATTGCTTCTATATAGTCTAAGAAACATATATGCAAAGCATCCAAACAGTACTATTCGCCAATTTTTTGTTCTTCAAGTTTAAGTGAACAACGAGCCCCATTGTTAATCCTTTAAAGGAAATTATTTGTAAATTTCACAAGTAGAACAATGATTGGAACACGTAGACGGTTGAAATCTTTGTATATATTGCTTCCATATAGTCTAAGAAACATATATGCAAAGCATCCAAACAGTACAATTCGCCAATTTTTTGTTCTTCAAGTTTAAGTAAACTACGATCCCCATTGTTAATCCCTTAACGGAAATTATTTGTAATATTCGACAAGTAGAACAATGAATGGAACAGATAGACGGTTGAAATATTTGTATATATTGCTTCTATATAGTCTAAGAAACATATATGCAAAGCATCCAAACAGTACCATTCGCCACTTTTTTGTTCTTCAAGTTTAAGTGAACAACGAGCCCCATTGTTAATCCTTTAAAGGAAATTATTTGTAATTTTCGACAAGTAGAACAATGATTGGAACACGTAGACGGTTGAAATATTTGAATATATTGCTTCTATATAGTCTAAGAAACATATATGCAAAGCATCCAAACAGTACCATTCGCCAATTTTTTGTTCTTCAAGTTTAAGTGAACAACGAGCCCCATTGATAATCATGAAACGGAAATTATTTGTAACTTTCGACATGTAGAACAATGAATGGAACTGGTAGACGGTTGAAATCTTCTTATATATTGCTTCTATATAGTCTAAGAAACATATATGCAAAGCATCCAAACAGTACCAGTCGCCAATTTTTTGTTCTTCAAGTTTAAGTGAACAATGAGCCCCAATGGTTAATGCTTTATCGGAAATTATTTGTAACTTTCGACAAGTAGAACAATGTATGCATCAGGTAGACGGTTGAAATCTTTGTATATATTGCTTCTATATAGTCTAATAAACTTATATGCAAAGCATCCAAACAGTACCATTCGCCAATTTTTTGTTCATCAAGTTTAAGTGAACAACAAGCCCCATTGATAATCATGAAACGGAAATTATTTGTAACTTTCTACAAGTAGAACAATGAATAGAACTGGTAGACGGGTGAAATCTTTCTATATGTTGCTTCTATATAGTCTAAGAAACATATATGCAAAGCATCCGAACAGTACCATTCGCCAATTTTTTGTTCTTCAAGGTTAAGTGAACAACGAGCCCCATTGTTAATCCTTTAAAGGAAATTATTTGTAAATTTCGACAAGCAGAACAATGATTGGAACACGTAGACGGTTGAAATCTTCTTATATATTGCTTCTATATAGTCTAAGAAACATATATGCAAAGCATCCAAACAGTACCAGTCGCCAATTTTTTGTTCTTCAAGTTTAAGTGAACAACGAGGCCCATTGATAATCATGAAACGGAAATTATTTGTAACTTTCGACAAGAAGAACAATAAATAGAACAGGTAGACGGTTGCAATCTTTGTATATGTTGCTTCTATATAGTCTAAGGAACCTATATGCAAAGCATCTAAACAGTAACATTCGCCAATTTTTTGATCTTCAAGTTTAAGTGAACAATGAGCCCCATTGTTAATCCTTTATGGGAAATTATTTCTAACTTTCGACAAGTAGAACAATGAATGGAACACGTAGACGGTTGAAATCTTTGTATATATTGCTTCTATATAGACTAAGAAACATATATGCAAAGCATCCAAACAGTACAATTCGCCAATTTATTGTTCTTCAAGTTTTAGTGAACAACGAGCCCCATTGTTAATCCTTTAAAGGAAATTATTTGTAAATTTCGACAAGTAGAACAATGATTGGAACACGTAGACGGTTGAAATCTTTGTATACATTACTTCCATATAGTCTAAGAAACTTGTACGCAAAGCATCCAAACAGTACCATTCGCCATTTTTTTGTTCTTCAAGTTTAAGTGAACAATGAGCCCCAATGGTTAATCCTTTATCGGAAATTATTTGTAACTTTCGACAAGTAGAACAATGTATGCATCAGGTAGACGGTTGAAATCTTTGTATATATTGCTTCTATATAGTCTAATAAACTTATATGCAAAGCATCCAAACAGTACCATTCGCCAATTTTTTGTTCATCAAGTTTAAGTGAACAACAAGCCCCATTGATAATCATGAAACGGAAATTATTTGTAACTTTCTACAAGTAGAACAATGAATAGAACTGGTAGACGGGTGAAATCTTTCTATATGTTGCTTCTATATAGTCTAAGAAACATATATGCAAAGCATCCGAACAGTACCATTCGCCAATTTTTTGTTCTTCAAGGTTAAGTGAACAACGAGCCCCATTGTTAATCCTTTAAAGGAAATTATTTGTAAATTTCGACAAGCAGAACAATGATTGGAACACGTAGACGGTTGAAATATTATTATATATTGCTTCCATATAGTCTAAGAAACATATATGCAAAGCATCCAAACAGTACCATTCGCCAATTTATTGTTCTTCAAGTTTAAGTGAACAACGAGCCCCATTGTTAATCCTTTAAAGGAAATTATTTGTAAATTTCGACAAGTAGAACAATGATTGGAACACGTAGACGGTTGAAATCTTTGTATATATTGCTTCCGTATAGTCTAAGAAACATATATGCAAAGCATCCAAACAGTACCATTCGCCAATTTTTTGTTCTTCAATGTTAAGTGAACAATGAGCCCGATTGTTAATACTTTATCCGAAATTATTTGTAAATTTCGACAAGTAGAACAATGATTGGAACACGTGGACGGTTGAAATCTTTGTATATGTTGCTTCCATAAAGTCTAAGAAACATATATGCAAAGCATCCAAACAGTACAATTCGCCAATTTTTTGTTCTTCAAGTTTAAGTGAACAATGAGCCCCAATGGTTAATCCTTTATCGGAAATTATTTGTAACTTTCGACAAGTAGAACAATGAATGGAACAGGTAGACGGTTGAAATCTTTGTATATATTGCTTCTATATAGTCTGAGAAACATATATGCAAAGCATCCAAACAGTACCATTCGCCAATTTATTGTTCTTCAAGTTTAAGTGAACAACGAGCCCCATTGTTAATCCTTTAAAGGAAATTATTTGTAATTTTCGACAAGTAGAACAATGATTGGAACACGTAGACGGTTGAAATATTTGTATATATTGCTTCTATATAGTCTAAGAAACATATATGCAAAGCATCCAAACAGTACCATTCGCCAATTTTTTGTTCTTCAAGTTTAAGTGAACAACGAGGCCCATTGATAATCGTGAAACGGAAATTATTTGTAACTTTCGACAAGAAGAACAATAAATAGAACTGGTAGACGGTTGCAATTTTTGTATATGTTGCTTCTATATAGTCTAAGGAACCTATATGCAAAGCATCTAAACATTATCATTCGCCAATTTTTTGATCTTCAAGTTTAAGTGAACAATGAGCCCCATTGTTAATCCTTTATCGGAAATTATTTCTAACTTTCGGCAAGTAGAACAATGAATGGAACACGTAGACGGTTGAAATCTTTGTATATATTGCTTCTATATAGACTAAGAAACATATATGCAAAGCATCCAAACAGTACAATTCGCCAATTTATTGTTCTTCAAGTTTAAGTGAACAACGAGTCCCATTGTTAATCCTTTAAAGGAAATTATTTGTAAATTTCGACAAGTAGAACAATGATTGGAACACGTAGACGGTTGAAATCTTTGTATATATTGCTTCCATATATTCTAAGAAACATGTACGCAAAGCATCCAAACAGTACCATTCGCCAATTTTTTGTTCTTCAAGTTTAAGTGAACAATGAGCCCCAATGTTTAATCCTTTATCGGAAATTATTTGTAATTTTCGACAAGTAGAACAATGAATGGAACATGTAAACGGTTGAAATCTTTGTATATATTGCTTCTATATAACCTAATAAACATATATGCAAAGCATCCAAATAGTACCATTCGCCAATTTTTTGTTCTTCAAGGTTAAGTGAACAATGAGCCACATTGTTAATCCTTTATCGGAAACTATTTGTAACTTTCTACAAGTAGATCAATAATTGGAACACGTAGACGGTTGAAATCTTTGTATATATTGCTTCTATATAGACTAAGAAACATATATGCAAATCATCCAAACAGTACCATTTGCCAATTTTTTGTTCTTCAAGTTTAAGTGAACAAGGAGCCCCATTGATAATCATGAAACGGAAATTATTTGTAACTTTCGACATGTAGAACAATGAATGGAACAGGTAGACTGTTGAAATCATTATATATATTGCTTCTATATAGTCTAAGAAACATATATGCATAGCATCCACACAGTACAATTCGCCAATTTATTGTTCTTCAAGTTTAAGTGAACAACGAGCCCCATTGTTAATCCATTAAAGGAAATTATTTGTAAATTTCGACAAGTAGAACAATGAATGGAACAGGTAGACGGTTGAAATCTTTTTATATATTGCTTCTATATAGTCTATGAAACATATATGCAAAGCATCCAAACAGTACAATTCGCCAATTTTTTGTTCTTCAAGTTTAAGTGAACAATGAGCCCCAATGGTTAATCCTTTATCGGAAATTATTTGTAACTTTCGACAAGTAGAACAATGAATGGAACAGGTAGACGGTTGAAATATTTGTATATATTGCTTCCGTATAGTCTAAGAAACATATATGCAAAGCATCCAAACAGTACCATTCGCCAATTTTTTGTTCTTCAAGGTTAAGTGAACAATGAGCCCGATTGTTAATCCTTTATCGGAAATTATTTCTAACTTTCGACAAGTAGAACAATGAATGGAACACGTAGACGGTTGAAATCTTTGTATATATTGCTTCCATATAGTCTAAGAAACATGTACGCAAAGCATGCAAACAGTACCATTCGCCAATTTTTTGTTCTTCAAGTTTAAGTGAACAATGAGCCCCAATGGTTAATCCTTTATCGGAAATTATTTGTAAATTTCGACAAGTAGAAAAATGAATGGAACACGTAGACGGTTGAAATCTTTGTATATATTGCTTCTATATAGACTAAGAAATATATATGCAAAGCATCCAAATAGTACAATTCGCCAATTTATTGTTCTTCAAGTTTAAGTGAACAACGAGCCCCATTGTTAATCCTTTAAAGGAAATTATTTGTAAATTTCGACAAGTAGAACAATGATTGGAACACGTAGACGGTTGAAATCTTTGTATATATTGCTTCCATATAGTCTAAGAAACATGTACGCAAAGCATCCAAACAGTACCATTCGCCAATTTTTTGTTCTTCAAGTTTAAGTGAACAATGAGCCCCAATGGCTAATCCTTTATCGGAAATTATTTGTAATTTTCGACAAGTAGAACAATGAATGGAACATGTAAACGGTTGAAATCTTTGGATATATTGCTTCTATATAACCTAAGAAACATATATGCAAAGCATCCAAACAGTACCATCCGCCAATTTTGTGTTCTTCAAGGTTAAGTGAACAATGAGCCACATTGTTAATCCTTTATCGGAAACTATTTGTAACTTTCTACAAGTAGAACAATAATTGGAACACGTAGACGATTGAAATCTTTGTATATATTGCTTCTATATAGACTAAGCAACATATATGCAAAGCATCCAAACAGTACCATTCGCCAATTCTTTGTTCTTCAAGTTTAAGTGAACAACGAGCCCCTTTGATAATCATGAAACGGAAATTATTTGTAACTTTCGACATGTAGAACAATGAATGGAACAGGTAGACGGTTGAAATCATTATATATATTGCTTCTATATAGTCTAAGAAACATATATGCATAGCATCCACACAGTACAATTCGCCAATTTATTGTTCTTCAAGTTTAAGTGAACAACGAGCCCCATTGTTAATCCTTTAAAGGAAATTATTTCTAAATTTCGACAAGTAGAACAATGATTGGAACAGGTAGACGGGTGAAATCCTTCTATATATTGCTTCTATATAGTCTAAGAAACATATATGCAAAGCATCCAAACAGTACAATTCGCCAATTTTTTTGTTCTTCAAGTTTAAGTGAACAATGAGCCCCAATGGATAATCCTTTATCGGAAATTATTTGTAACTTTCGACAAGTAGAACAATGAATGGAACAGGTAGACGGTTGAAATCTTTGTATATATTGCTTCTATATAGTCTAAGAAACATATATGCAAAGCATCCAAACAGTACAATTCGCCAATTTTTGGTTTTTCAAGTTTAATTGAACTACGAGCCCCATTGTTAATCCTTTAAAGGATATTATTTGTAAATTTCGACAAGTAGAACAATGAATGGATCATGTAGACGGTTGAAATCATTGTATATATTGCTTCTATATAGTCTACGAAACATATATGCAAAGCATCCAAACAGTACCATTCGCCATTTTTTTGTTCTTCAAGCTTAAGTGAACTATGAGCCCCAATGGTTAATCCTTTATCGGAAATTATTTGTAACTTTCGACAAGTAGAACAATGTATGGATCAGGTAGACGGTTGAAATCTTTGTATATATTGCTTCTATATAGTCTAATAAACTTATATGCAAAGCATCCAAACAGTACCATTCGCCAATTTTTTGTTCATCAAGTTTAAGTGAACAACAAGCCCCATTGATAATCATGAAACGAAAATTATTTGTAACTTTCTACAAGTAGAACAATGAATAGAACTGGTAGACGGGTGAAATCTTTCTATATGTTGCTTCTATATAGTCTAAGAAACAAATATGCAAAGCATCCAAACAGTACCATTCGCCAATTTTTTGTTCTTCAAGTTTAAGTGAACTACGAGCCCCATTGTTAATCCTTTAAAGGAAATTATTTGTAACTTTCGACAAGTAGAACAATGATTGGACCACATAGACGGTTGAAATCTTTGTATATATTGCTTCCATATAGTCTAAGAAACATATATGCAAAGCATCCAAACAGTACCATTCGCCAATTCTTTGTTCTTCAAGTTTAAGTGAACAATGAGCCCCATTGTTAATCCTTTATCGGAAATTATTTGTAACTTTCGACAAGTACAACATTGAATGGAACAGGTAGACGGTTGAAATCCTTGTATATATTGCGCCTATATAGTCTAAGAAACACATATGCAAAGCATCCAAACAGTACAATTCGCCAATTTATTGTTCTTCAAGTTTAAGTGAACAACGAGCCCCAATGGTTAATCCTTTATCGGAAATTATTTGTAATTTTCGACAAGTAGAACAATGATTGGAACACGTAGACGGTTGAAATATTTGTATATATTGCTTCCATATAGTCTAAGAAACATATATGCAAAGCATCCAAACAGTACCATTCGCCAATTTATTTTTCTTCAAGTTTAAGTGAACAACGAGCCCCATTGTTAATCCTTTAAAGGAAATTATTTGTAAATTTCGACAAGTAGAACAATGATTGGAACACGTAGACGGTTGAAATATTTGTATATATTGCTTCTATATAGTCTAAGAAACATATATGCAAAGCATCCAAACACTACCATTCGCCAATTTTTTGTTCTTCAAGTTTAAGTGAACAATGAGCCCCATTGTTAATCCTTTAACGGAAATTAATTGTAACTTTCTACACGTAGAACAATGATTGGGACACGTAGACGGTTGAAATCTTTGTATATATTGCATCTATATAATCTAAGAAACATATATGCAAAGCATCCAAACAGAACCATTCGCCAATTTTTTGATCTTCAAGTTTAAGTGAACAATGAGCCCCATTGTTAATCCTTTATCGGAAATTATTTCTAACTTTCGGCAAGTAGAACAATGATTGGAACACGTAGACGTTTGAAATCTTTGTATATATTGCTTCCATATAGTCTAAGAAAGATGTACGCAAAGCATCCAAACACTACCATTCGCCAATTTTTTGTTCTTCAAGTTTAAGTGAACAATGAGCCCCAATGGTTAATGCTTTATCGGAAATTATTTGTAATTTTCGACAAGTAGAACAATGAATGGAACATGTAAACGGTTGAAATCTTTGTATATATTGCTTCTATATAACCTAAGAAACATATATGTAAAGCATCCAAATAGTACCATTCGCCAATTTTTTGTTCTTCAAGGTTAAGTGAACAATGAGCCACATTGTTAATCCTTTATCGGAAACTATTTGTAACTTTCTACAAGTAGATCAATAATTGGAACAATTAGACGGTTGAAATCTTTGTATATATTGCTTCTATATAGACTAAGAAACATATATGCAAAGCATCCGAACAGTACCATTCGCCAATTTTTTGTTCTTCAAGTTTAAGTGAACAACGAGCCCCATTGATAATCATGAAACGGAAATTATTTGTAACTTTCGACATGTAGAACAATGAATGGAACAGGTAGACGGTTGAAATCATTATATATATATTGCTTCTATATAGTCTAAGAAACATATATGCATAGCATCCACACAGTACAATTCGCCAATTTATTGTTCTTCAAGTTTAAGTGAACAACGAGCCCCATTGTTAATCCTTTAAAGGAAATTATTTGTAAATTTCGACAAGTAGAACAATGATTGGAACACGTAGACGGTTGAAATATTATTATATATTGCTTCCATATAGTCTAAGAAACATATATGCAAAGCATCCAAACAGTACCATTCGCCAATTTTTTGTTCTTCAAGTTTAAGTGAACAATGAGCCCCATTGTTACTCCTTTATCGGAAATTATTTGTAACTTTCGACAAGTAGAACAATGAATGGAACAGGTAGACGGTTGAAATCTTTTTATATATTGCTTCTATATAGTCTAAGAAACATATATGCAAAGCATCCAAACAGTACAATTCGCCAATTTTTCGTTCTTCAAGTTTAAGTGAACAATGAGCCCCAATGGTTAATCCTTTATCGGAATTTATTTGTAACTTTCGACAAGTAGAACAATGAATGGAACAGGTAGACGGTTGAAATCTTTTTATATATTGCTTCTATATAGTCTAAGAAACATATATGCAAAGCATCCAAACAGTACAATACGCCAATTTTTTGTTCTTCAAGGTTAAGTGAACAATGAGCCCCAATGGTTAATCCTTTATCGGAAATTATTTGTAACTTTCGACAAGTAGAACAATGAATGGAACAGGTAGACGGTTGAAATATTTGTATATATTGCTTCCATATAGTCTAAGAAACATATATGCAAAGCATCCAAACAGTACCATTCGCCAATTTTTTGTTCTTCAAGGTTAAGTGAACAATGAGCCCCAATGGTTAATCCTTTATCGGAAATTATTTGTAACTTTCTACAAGTAGATCAATAATTGGAACAATTAGACGGTTGAAATCTTTGTATATATTGCTTCTATATAGACTAAGAAACATATATGCAAAGCATCCGAACAGTACCATTCGCCAATTTTTTGTTCTTCAAGTTTAAGTGAACAAGGAGCCCCATTGATAATCATGAAACGGAAATTATTTGTAACTTTCGACATGTAGAACAATGAATGGAACAGGTAGACTGTTGAAATCATTATATATATTGCTTCTATATAGTCTAAGAAACATATATGCATAGCATCCACACAGTACAATTCGCCAATTTATTGTTCTTCAAGTTTAAGTGAACAACGAGCCCCATTGTTAATCCATTAAAGGAAATTATTTGTAAATTTCGACAAGTAGAACAATGAATGGAACAGGTAGACGGTTGAAATCTTTTTATATATTGCTTCTATATAGTCTATGAAACATATATGCAAAGCATCCAAACAGTACAATTCGCCAATTTTTTGTTCTTCAAGTTTAAGTGAACAATGAGCCCCAATGCTTAATCCTTCTTCGGAAATTATTTGTAACTTTCGACAAGTAGAACAATGAAAGGAACAGGTAGACGGTTGAAATCTTTGAATATATTGCTTCTATATAGTCTAAGAAACTTATATAACAAAGCATCCACACAGTACAATTCGCCAATTTTTTGTTCTTCAAGTTTAAGTGAACAATGAGCCCCAATGGTTAATCCTTTATCGGAAATTATTTGTAACTTTCGACAAGTAGAACAATGAATGGAACAGGTAGACGGTTGAAATATTTGTATATATTGCTTCCGTATAGTCTAAGAAACATATATGCAAAGCATCCAAACAGTACCATTCGCCAATTTTTTGTTCTTCAAGGTTAAGTGAACAATGAGCCCGATTGTTAATCCTTTATCGGAAATTATTTCTAACTTTCGACAAGTAGAACAATGAATGGAACACGTAGACGGTTGAAATCTTTGTATATATTGCTTCCATATAGTCTAAGAAACATGTACGCAAAGCATGCAAACAGTACCATTCGCCAATTTTTTGTTCTTCAAGTTTAAGTGAACAATGAGCCCCAATGGTTAATCCTTTATCGGAAATTATTTGTAAATTTCGACAAGTAGAAAAATGAATGGAACACGTAGACGGTTGAAATCTTTGTATATATTGCTTCTATATAGACTAAGAAATATATATGCAAAGCATCCAAATAGTACAATTCGCCAATTTATTGTTCTTCAAGTTTAAGTGAACAACGAGCCCCATTGTTAATCCTTTAAAGGAAATTATTTGTAAATTTCGACAAGTAGAACAATGATTGGAACACGTAGACGGTTGAAATCTTTGTATATATTGCTTCCATATAGTCTAAGAAACATGTACGCAAAGCATCCAAACAGTACCATTCGCCAATTTTTTGTTCTTCAAGTTTAAGTGAACAATGAGCCCCAATGGCTAATCCTTTATCGGAAATTATTTGTAATTTTCGACAAGTAGAACAATGAATGGAACATGTAAACGGTTGAAATCTTTGGATATATTGCTTCTATATAACCTAAGAAACATATATGCAGAGCATCCAGACAGTACCATTCGCCATTTTCTTGTTCTTCAAGTTTAAGTGAACAACGAGCCCCAATGGTTAATCCTTTAAAGGAAATTATTTGTAATTTTCGAAAAGTAGAACAATGAATGGAACAGGTGGACTGTTGAAATCATTGTATATATTGCTTCTATATAGTCTAAGAAACATATATGCAGAGCATCCAGACAGTACCATTCGCCAATTTCTTGTTCTTCAAGTTTAAGTGAACAATGAGCCCCAATGGTTAATCCGTTATCGGAAATTATTTGTAACTTTCGACAAGTAGAACAATGAATGGAACAGGTAGACGGTTGAAATCTTTGTATATATTGCTTCTATATAGTCTAAGAAACATATATGCAAAGCATCCAAACAGTACCATTCGCCACTTTTTTGTTCTTCAAGTTTAAGTGAACAACGAGCCCCAATGGTTAATCCCTTAACGGAAATTATTTGTAACTTTCGACAAGTAGAACATTGAATGGAACAGGTAGACGGTTGAAATCTTTGTATCTATTGCTTCTATATAGTATAAGAAACATATATGCAAAGCATCCAAACAGTACCATTCGCCATTTTTTTGTTCTTCAAGTTTAAGTGAACTGCGAGCTCCATTGTTAATCCTTTAAAGGAAATTATTTGTAACTTTCGACAAGTAGAACAATGAATAGTACAGGTAGACGGGTGAAATCTTTCTATATATTGCTTCTAAATAGTCTAAGAAACATATATGCAAAGCATTCAAACAGTACAATTCGCCAATTTTTTGTTCTTCAAGTTTAAGTGAACTACGAGCCCCATTGTTAATCCTTTAACGGAAATTAATTGTAACTTTCTACAAGTAGAACAATGATTGGAACACCCAGACGGTTGAAATCTTTGTATATATTGCTTCTATATAGTCTAAGAAACAGATATGCAAAGCATCCAAACAGTACAATTCGCCAATTTTTTGTTCTTCAAGTTTAAGTGAACAATGAGCCCCATTGTTAATCCTTTAAAGGAAATTATTTGTAACTTTCGACAAGTAGAACAATGAATGGAACAGGTAGACGGTTGAAATCTTTGTATATAATGCTTCTATATAGTCTAAGAATCATATATGCAAAGCATCCGAACAGTACCATTCGCCAATTTTTTGTTCTTCAAGTTTAAGTGAACTTCGAGCACCATTGTTAATCCTTTAAAGGAAATTATTTGTAAATTTCGACAAGTAGAAAAATGAATGGAACAGGTAGACTGTTGAAATCATTGTATATATTGCTTCTATATAGTCTAAGAAACATATATGCAGATCATCCAGACAGTACCATTCGCCAATTTTTTGTTCTTCAAGTTTAAGTGAACAACGAGCCCCATTGTTAATCCTTTAAAGGAAATTATTTGTAATTTTCGAAAAGTAGAACAATGAATGGAACAGGTAGACTGTTGAAATCATTGTATATATTGCTTCTATATAGTCTAAGAAACATATTTGCAGAGCATCCAGGCAGTACCATTCGCCATTTTCTTGTTCTTCAAGTTTAAGTGAACAATGAGCCCCAATGGTTAATCCGTTATCGGAAATTATTTGTAACTTTCGACAAGTAGAACAATGAATGGAACAGGTAGACTGTTGAAATCATTGTATATATTGCGTCTATATAGTCTAAGAAACATATATGCAGAGCATCCAGACAGTACCATTCGCCATTTTCTTGTTCTTCAAGTTTAAGTGAACAATGAGCCCCAATGGTTAATCCTTTATCGGAAATTATTTGTAAATTTCGACAAGTAGAAAAATGAATGGAACACGTAGACGGTTGAAATCTTTGTATATATTGCTTCTATATAGACTAAGAAATATATATGCAAAGCATCCAAATAGTACAATTCGCCAATTTATTGTTCTTCAAGTTTAAGTGAACAACGAGCCCCATTGTTAATCCTTTAAAGGAAATTATTTGTAAATTTCGACAAGTAGAACAATGATTGGAACACGTAGACGGTTGAAATCTTTGTATATATTGCTTCCATATAGTCTAAGAAACATGTACGCAAAGCATCCAAACAGTACCATTCGCCAATTTTTTGTTCTTCAAGTTTAAGTGAACAATGAGCCCCAATGGCTAATCCTTTATCGGAAATTATTTGTAATTTTCGACAAGTAGAACAATGAATGGAACATGTAAACGGTTGAAATCTTTGGATATATTGCTTCTATATAACCTAAGAAACATATATGCAGAGCATCCAGACAGTACCATTCGCCATTTTCTTGTTCTTCAAGTTTAAGTGAACAACGAGCCCCAATGGTTAATCCTTTAAAGGAAATTATTTGTAATTTTCGAAAAGTAGAACAATGAATGGAACAGGTGGACTGTTGAAATCATTGTATATATTGCTTCTATATAGTCTAAGAAACATATATGCAGAGCATCCAGACAGTACCATTCGCCAATTTCTTGTTCTTCAAGTTTAAGTGAACAATGAGCCCCAATGGTTAATCCGTTATCGGAAATTATTTGTAACTTTCGACAAGTAGAACAATGAATGGAACAGGTAGACGGTTGAAATCTTTGTATATATTGCTTCTATATAGTCTAAGAAACATATATGCAAAGCATCCAAACAGTACCATTCGCCACTTTTTTGTTCTTCAAGTTTAAGTGAACAACGAGCCCCAATGGTTAATCCCTTAACGGAAATTATTTGTAACTTTCGACAAGTAGAACATTGAATGGAACAGGTAGACGGTTGAAATCTTTGTATCTATTGCTTCTATATAGTATAAGAAACATATATGCAAAGCATCCAAACAGTACCATTCGCCATTTTTTTGTTCTTCAAGTTTAAGTGAACTGCGAGCTCCATTGTTAATCCTTTAAAGGAAATTATTTGTAACTTTCGACAAGTAGAACAATGAATAGTACAGGTAGACGGGTGAAATCTTTCTATATATTGCTTCTAAATAGTCTAAGAAACATATATGCAAAGCATTCAAACAGTACAATTCGCCAATTTTTTGTTCTTCAAGTTTAAGTGAACTACGAGCCCCATTGTTAATCCTTTAACGGAAATTAATTGTAACTTTCTACAAGTAGAACAATGATTGGAACACCCAGACGGTTGAAATCTTTGTATATATTGCTTCTATATAGTCTAAGAAACAGATATGCAAAGCATCCAAACAGTACAATTCGCCAATTTTTTGTTCTTCAAGTTTAAGTGAACAATGAGCCCCATTGTTAATCCTTTAAAGGAAATTATTTGTAACTTTCGACAAGTAGAACAATGAATGGAACAGGTAGACGGTTGAAATCTTTGTATATAATGCTTCTATATAGTCTAAGAATCATATATGCAAAGCATCCGAACAGTACCATTCGCCAATTTTTTGTTCTTCAAGTTTAAGTGAACTTCGAGCACCATTGTTAATCCTTTAAAGGAAATTATTTGTAAATTTCGACAAGTAGAAAAATGAATGGAACAGGTAGACTGTTGAAATCATTGTATATATTGCTTCTATATAGTCTAAGAAACATATATGCAGATCATCCAGACAGTACCATTCGCCAATTTTTTGTTCTTCAAGTTTAAGTGAACAACGAGCCCCATTGTTAATCCTTTAAAGGAAATTATTTGTAATTTTCGAAAAGTAGAACAATGAATGGAACAGGTAGACTGTTGAAATCATTGTATATATTGCTTCTATATAGTCTAAGAAACATATTTGCAGAGCATCCAGACAGTACCATTCGCCATTTTCTTGTTCTTCAAGTTTAAGTGAACAATGAGCCCCAATGGTTAATCCGTTATCGGAAATTATTTGTAACTTTCGACAAGTAGAACAATGAATGGAACAGGTAGACTGTTGAAATCATTGTATATATTGCGTCTATATAGTCTAAGAAACATATATGCAGAGCATCCAGACAGTACCATTCGCCATTTTCTTGTTCTTCAAGTTTAAGTGAACAATGAGCCCCAATGGTTAATCCCTTATCGGAAATTATTTGTAACTTTCGACAAGTAGAACAATGAATGGAACAGGTAGACTGTTGAAATCATTGTATATATTGCGTCTATATAGTCTAAGAAACATATATGCAAAGCATCCAAACAGTACAATTCGCCAATTTTTTGTTCTTCAAGTTTAAGTGAACAATGAGCCCCATTGTTAATCCTTTAAAGGAAATTATTTGTAACTTTCGACAAGTAGAACAATGAGAGGAACAGGTAGACGGTTGAAATCTTTGTATATATTGCTTCTATATAGTCTAAGAAACATGTATGCAAAGTATCCAAACAGTACAATTCGCCAATTTTTTGTTCTTCAAGTTTAAGTAAACTACGATCCCCATTGTTAATCCCTTAACGGAAATTATTTGTAACTTTCGACAAGTAGAACAGTGAATGGAACAGGTAGACGGTTGAAATCTTTGTATATATTGCTTCTATATAGTATAAGAAACATATATGCAGAGCATCCAGACAGTACCATTCGCCAATTTTTTGTTCTTCAAGTTTAAGTAAACTACGATCCCCATTGTTAATCCCTTAACGGAAATTATTTGTAACTTTCGACAAGTAGAACAGTGAATGGAACAGGTAGACTGTTGAAATCATTGTATATATTGCTTCTATATAGCCTAAGAAACATATATGCAGAGCATCCAGACAGTACCATTCGCCATTTTCTTGTTCTTCAAGTTTAAGTGAACAACGAGCCCCAATGGTTAATCCTTTAAAGGAAATTATTTGTAATTTTCGAAAAGTAGAACAATGAATGGAACAGGTGGACTGTTGAAATCATTGTATATATTGCTTCTATATAGTCTAAGAAACATATATGCAGAGCATCCAGACAGTACCATTCGCCAATTTCTTGTTCTTCAAGTTTAAGTGAACAATGAGCCCCAATGGTTAATCCGTTATCGGAAATTATTTGTAACTTTCGACAAGTAGAACAATGAATGGAACAGGTAGACGGTTGAAATCTTTATATATATTGCTTCTATATAGTCTAAGAAACATATATGCAAAGCATCCAAACAGTACCATTCGCCACTTTTTTGTTCTTCAAGTTTAAGTGAACAACGAGCCCCAATGGTTAATCCCTTAACGGAAATTATTTGTAACTTTCGACAAGTAGAACAATGAATGGAACAGGTAGACTGTTGAAAACATTGTATATATTGCTTCTATATAGTCTAAGAAACATATATGCAAAGCATCCAAACAGTACCATTCGCCAATTTTTTGTTCTTCAAGTTTAAGTAAACTACGATCCCCATTGTTAATCCCTTAACGGAAATTATTTGTAACTTTCGACAAGTAGAACAATGAATGGAACAGGTAGACGGTTGAAATCATTGTATATATTGCTTCTATATAGTCTAAGAAACATATATGCAAAGCATCCAAACAGTACAATTCGCCAATTTTTTGTTCTTCAAGTTTAAGTAAACTACGATCCCCATTGTTAATCCCTTAACGGAAATTATTTGTAACTTTCGACAAGTAGAACAATGAATGGAACAGGTAGACGGTTGAAATCATTGTATATATTGCTTCTATATAGTCTAAGAAACATATATGCAAAGCATCCAAACAGTACAATTCGCCAATTTTTTGTTCTTCAAGTTTAAGTAAACTACGATCCCCATTGCTAATCCCTTAACGGAAATTATTTGTAACTTTCGACAAGTAGAACAATGAATGGAACAGGTAGACGGTTGAAATCATTGTATATATTGCTTCTATATAGTCTAAGAAACATATATGCAAAGCATCCAAACAGTACCATTCGCCAATTTTTTGTTCTTCAAGTTTAAGTGAACAATGAGCCCCATTGTTAATCCTTTATCGGAAATTATTTGTAACTTTCGACAAGTAGAACAATGAATGGAACAGGTAGACGGTTGAAATCTTTGTATATATTGCTTCTATATAGTCTAAGAAACATATATGCAAAGCATCCAAACAGTACCATTCGCCACTTTTTTGTTCTTCAAGTTTAAGTGAACAACGAGCCCCATTGTTAATCCTTTAAAGGAAATTATTTGTAAATTTCGACAAGTAGAACAATGAATGGAACAGGTAGACGGTTGAAATCTTTGTATATATTGCTTCCATATAGTCTAAGAAACATGTACGCAAAGCATCCAAACAGTACCATTCGCCAATTTTTTGTTCTTCAAGTTTAAGTGAACAATGAGCCCCAATGGTTAATCCTTTATCGTAAATTATTTGTAATTTTCGACAAGTAGAACAATGAATGGAACAGTTAGACGGTTTAAATATTTGTATATATTGCTTCTATATAATCTAAGAAACATATATGCAAAGCATCTAAACAGTAACAATCGCCAATTTTTTGATCTTCAAGTTTAAGTGAACAGCGAGCCCCATTGTTAACACTTTAACGGAAATTATTTGTAACTTGCGACAAGTAGAACAATGAGTGGAACTGGTAGACGGTTGAAATCAATGTATATATTGCTTCTATATAGTCTAAGAAACATATATGCAAAGCATCCAAACAGTACCATTCGCCACTTTTTTGTTCTTCAAGTTTAAGTGAACAACGAGCCCCATTGTTAATCCTTTATCGGAAATTGTTTGTAACTTTCGACAAGTAGAACATTGAATGGAACAGGTAGACGGTTGAAATCTTGGTATCTATTGCTTCTATATAGTATAAGAAACATATATGCAAAGCATCCAAACAGTACCATTCGACAATTTTTTGTTCTTCAAGTTTAAGTGAACTACGAGCCCCATTGTTAATCCTTTAAAGGAAATTATTTGTAACTTTCGACAAGTAGAACAATGAATGGAACAGGTAGACTGTTCAAATCATTGTATATATTGCTTCTATATAGTCTAAGAAACATATATGCAAAGCATCCAAACAGTACAATTCGCCAATTATTTCATCTTCAAGTTTAAGTGAACTACGAGCCCCATTGTTAACACTTTAACGGAAATTATTTGTAAATTGCGACAAGTAGAACAATGAGTGGAACAGGTAGACGGTTGAAATCAATGTATATATTGCTTCTATATAGTCTAAGAAACATATATGCAAAGCATCCAAACAGTACCATTCGCCAATTTTTTGTTCTTCAAGTTTAAGTGAACAATGAGCCCCATTGTTAATCCTTTATCGGAAATTATTTGTAACTTTCGACAAGTAGAACAATGAATGGAACAGGTAGACGGTTGAAATCTTTGTATATATTGCTTCCATATAGTCTAAGAAACATGTACGCAAAGCATCCAAACAGTACCATTCGCCAATTTTTTGTTCTTCAAGTTTAAGTGAACAATGAACCCCAATGGTTAATCCTTTATCGTAAATTATTTGTAATTTTCGACAAGTAGAACAATGAATGGAACAGTTAGACGGTTGAAATATTTGTATATATTGCTTCTATATAATCTAAGAAACATATATGCAAAGCATCTAAACAGTAACAATCGCCAATTTTTTGATCTTCAAGTTTAAGTGAACAGCGAGCCCCATTGTTAACACTTTAACGGAAATTATTTGTAACTTGCGACAAGTAGAACAATGAGTGGAACTGGTAGACGGTTGAAATCAATGTATATATTGCTTCTATATAGTCTAAGAAACATATATGCAAAGCATCCAAACAGTACCATTCGCCACTTTTTTGTTCTTCAAGTTTAAGTGAACAACGAGCCCCATTGTTAATCCTTTATCGGAAATTGTTTGTAACTTTCGACAAGTAGAACATTGAATGGAACAGGTAGACGGTTGAAATCTTGGTATCTATTGCTTCTATATAGTATAAGAAACATATATGCAAAGCATCCAAACAGTACCATTCGACAATTTTTTGTTCTTCAAGTTTAAGTGAACTACGAGCCCCATTGTTAATCCTTTAAAGGAAATTATTTGTAACTTTCGACAAGTAGAACAATGAATGGAACAGGTAGACTGTTCAAATCATTGTATATATTGCTTCTATATAGTCTAAGAAACATATATGCAAAGCATCCAAACAGTACAATTCGCCAATTATTTCATCTTCAAGTTTAAGTGAACTACGAGCCCCATTGTTAACACTTTAACGGAAATTATTTGTAACTTGCGACAGGTAGAACAATGAGTGGAACAGGTAGACGGTTGAAATCAATGTATATATTGCTTCTATATAGTCTAAGAAACATATATGCAAAGCATCCAAACAGTACCATTCGCCAATTTTTTGTTCTTCAAGTTTAAGTGAACAATGAGCCCCATTGTTAATCCTTTATCGGAAATTATTTGTAACTTTCGACAAGTAGAACAATGAATGGAACAGGTAGACGGTTGAAATCTTTGTATATATTGCTTCTATATAGTCTAAGAAACATATATGCAAAGCATCCAAACAGTACCATTCGCCAATTTTTTGTTCTTCAAGTTTAAGTGAACAATGAGCCCCATTGTTAATCCTTTATCGGAAATTATTTGTAACTTTCGACAAGTAGAACAATGAATGGAACAGGTAGACGGTTGAAATCTTTGTATATATTGCTTCCATATAGTCTAAGAAACATGTACGCAAAGCATCCAAACAGTACCATTCGCCAATTTTTTGTTCTTCAAGTTTAAGTGAACAATGAGCCCCATTGTTAATCCTTTATCGGAAATTATTTGTAACTTTCGACAAGTAGAACAATGAATGGAACAGGTAGACGGTTGAAATCTTTGTATATATTGCTTCTATATAGTCTAAGAAACATATATGCAAAGCATCCAAACAGTACCATTCGCCACTTTTTTGTTCTTCAAGTTTAAGTGAACAACGAGCCCCATTGTTAATCCTTTAAAGGAAATTATTTGTAAATTTCGACAAGTAGAACAATGAATGGAACAGGTAGACGGTTGAAATCTTTGTATATATTGCTTCCATATAGTCTAAGAAACATGTACGCAAAGCATCCAAACAGTACCATTCGCCAATTTTTTGTTCTTCAAGTTTAAGTGAACAATGAGCCCCAATGGTTAATCCTTTATCGTAAATTATTTGTAATTTTCGACAAGTAGAACAATGAATGGAACAGTTAGACGGTTTAAATATTTGTATATATTGCTTCTATATAATCTAAGAAACATATATGCAAAGCATCTAAACAGTAACAATCGCCAATTTTTTGATCTTCAAGTTTAAGTGAACAGCGAGCCCCATTGTTAACACTTTAACGGAAATTATTTGTAACTTGCGACAAGTAGAACAATGAGTGGAACTGGTAGACGGTTGAAATCAATGTATATATTGCTTCTATATAGTCTAAGAAACATATATGCAAAGCATCCAAACAGTACCATTCGCCACTTTTTTGTTCTTCAAGTTTAAGTGAACAACGAGCCCCATTGTTAATCCTTTATCGGAAATTGTTTGTAACTTTCGACAAGTAGAACATTGAATGGAACAGGTAGACGGTTGAAATCTTGGTATCTATTGCTTCTATATAGTATAAGAAACATATATGCAAAGCATCCAAACAGTACCATTCGACAATTTTTTGTTCTTCAAGTTTAAGTGAACTACGAGCCCCATTGTTAATCCTTTAAAGGAAATTATTTGTAACTTTCGACAAGTAGAACAATGAATGGAACAGGTAGACTGTTCAAATCATTGTATATATTGCTTCTATATAGTCTAAGAAACATATATGCAAAGCATCCAAACAGTACAATTCGCCAATTATTTCATCTTCAAGTTTAAGTGAACTACGAGCCCCATTGTTAACACTTTAACGGAAATTATTTGTAAATTGCGACAAGTAGAACAATGAGTGGAACAGGTAGACGGTTGAAATCAATGTATATATTGCTTCTATATAGTCTAAGAAACATATATGCAAAGCATCCAAACAGTACCATTCGCCAATTTTTTGTTCTTCAAGTTTAAGTGAACAATGAGCCCCATTGTTAATCCTTTATCGGAAATTATTTGTAACTTTCGACAAGTAGAACAATGAATGGAACAGGTAGACGGTTGAAATCTTTGTATATATTGCTTCCATATAGTCTAAGAAACATGTACGCAAAGCATCCAAACAGTACCATTCGCCAATTTTTTGTTCTTCAAGTTTAAGTGAACAATGAACCCCAATGGTTAATCCTTTATCGTAAATTATTTGTAATTTTCGACAAGTAGAACAATGAATGGAACAGTTAGACGGTTGAAATATTTGTATATATTGCTTCTATATAATCTAAGAAACATATATGCAAAGCATCTAAACAGTAACAATCGCCAATTTTTTGATCTTCAAGTTTAAGTGAACAGCGAGCCCCATTGTTAACACTTTAACGGAAATTATTTGTAACTTGCGACAAGTAGAACAATGAGTGGAACTGGTAGACGGTTGAAATCAATGTATATATTGCTTCTATATAGTCTAAGAAACATATATGCAAAGCATCCAAACAGTACCATTCGCCACTTTTTTGTTCTTCAAGTTTAAGTGAACAACGAGCCCCATTGTTAATCCTTTATCGGAAATTGTTTGTAACTTTCGACAAGTAGAACATTGAATGGAACAGGTAGACGGTTGAAATCTTGGTATCTATTGCTTCTATATAGTATAAGAAACATATATGCAAAGCATCCAAACAGTACCATTCGACAATTTTTTGTTCTTCAAGTTTAAGTGAACTGCGAGCTCCATTGTTAATCCTTTAAAGGAAATTATTTGTAAATTTCGACAAGTAGAACAATGAATGGATCAGGTAGATGGTTGAAATCTTGGTATCTATTGCTTCTATATAGTATAAGAAACATATATGCAAAGCATCCAAACAGTACCATTCGACAATTTTTTGTTCTTCAAGTTTAAGTGAACTACGAGCCCCATTGTTAATCCTTTAAAGGAAATTATTTGTAACTTTCGACAAGTAGAACAATGAATGGAACAGGTAGACTGTTCAAATCATTGTATATATTGCTTCTATATAGTCTAAGAAACATATATGCAGAGCATCCAGACAGTACCATTCGCCATTTTCTTGTTCTTCAAGTTTAAGTGAACAATGAGCCCCAATGGTTAATCCGTTATCGGAAATTAGTTGTAACTTTCGACAAGTAGAACAATGAATGGAACAGGTAGACTGTTGCAATCATTGTATATATTGCGTCTATATAGTCTAAGAAACATATATGCAGAGCATCCAGACAGTACCATTCGCCATTTTCTTGTTCTTCAAGTTTAAGTGAACAATGAGCCCCAATGGTTAATCCGTTATCGGAAATTATTTGTAACTTTCGACAAGTAGAACAATGAATGGAACAGGTAGACTGTTGAAATCATTGTATATATTGCGTCTATATAGTCTAAGAAACATATATGCAAAGCATCCAAACAGTACCATTCGCCAATTTTTTGTTCTTCAAGTTTAAGTGAACTGCGAGCTCCATTGTTAATCCTTTAAAGGAAATTATTTGTAAATTTCGACAAGAAGAACAATGAATGGATCAGGTAGATGGTTGAAATCTTGGTATCTATTGCTTCTATATAGTCTAAGAAACATATATGCAAAGCATCCAAACAGTACAATTCGCCAATTATTTCATCTTCAAGTTTAAGTGAACTACGAGCCCCATTGTTAACACTTTAACGGAAATTATTTGTAACTTGCGACAGGTAGAACAATGAGTGGAACAGGTAGACGGTTGAAATCAATGTATATATTGCTTCTATATAGTCTAAGAAACATATATGCAAAGCATCCAAACAGTACCATTCGCCATTTTTTTGTTCTTCAAGTTTAAGTGAACTGCGAGCTCCATTGTTAATCCTTTAAAGGAAATTATTTGTAACTTTCGACAAGTAGAACAATGAATAGTACAGGTAGACGGGTGAAATCTTTCTATATATTGCTTCTAAATAGTCTAAGAAACATATATGCAAAGCATTCAAACAGTACAATTCGCCAATTTTTTGTTCTTCAAGTTTAAGTGAACTACGAGCCCCATTGTTAATCCTTTAACGGAAATTAATTGTAACTTTCTACAAGTAGAACAATGATTGGAACACCCAGACGGTTGAAATCTTTGTATATATTGCTTCTATATAGTCTAAGAAACAGATATGCAAAGCATCCAAACAGTACAATTCGCCAATTTTTTGTTCTTCAAGTTTAAGTGAACAATGAGCCCCATTGTTAATCCTTTAAAGGAAATTATTTGTAACTTTCGACAAGTAGAACAATGAATGGAACAGGTAGACGGTTGAAATCTTTGTATATAATGCTTCTATATAGTCTAAGAATCATATATGCAAAGCATCCGAACAGTACCATTCGCCAATTTTTTGTTCTTCAAGTTTAAGTGAACTTCGAGCACCATTGTTAATCCTTTAAAGGAAATTATTTGTAAATTTCGACAAGTAGAAAAATGAATGGAACAGGTAGACTGTTGAAATCATTGTATATATTGCTTCTATATAGTCTAAGAAACATATATGCAGAGCATCCAGACAGTACCATTCGCCAATTTTTTGTTCTTCAAGTTTAAGTGAACAATGAGCCCCAATGGTTAATCCGTTATCGGAAATTATTTGTAACTTTCGACAAGTAGAACAATGAATGGAACAGGTAGACTGTTGAAATCATTGTATATATTGCGTCTATATAGTCTAAGAAACATATATGCAGAGCATCCAGACAGTACCATTCGCCATTTTCTTGTTCTTCAAGTTTAAGTGAACAATGAGCCCCAATGGTTAATCCGTTATCGGAAATTATTTGTAACTTTCGACAAGTAGAACAATGAATGGAACAGGTAGACGGTTGAAATCATTGTATATATTGCTTCTATATAGTCTAAGAAACATGTATGCAAAGTATCCAAACAGTACAATTCGCCAATTTTTTGTTCTTCAAGTTTAAGTAAACTACGATCCCCATTGTTAATCCCTTAACGGAAATTATTTGTAACTTTCGACAAGTAGAACAGTGAATGGAACAGGTAGACGGTTGAAATCTTTGTATATATTGCTTCTATATAGTATAAGAAACATATATGCAGAGCATCCAGACAGTACCATTCGCCAATTTTTTGTTCTTCAAGTTTAAGTAAACTACGATCCCCATTGTTAATCCCTTAACGGAAATTATTTGTAACTTTCGACAAGTAGAACAGTGAATGGAACAGGTAGACTGTTGAAATCATTGTATATATTGCTTCTATATAGTCTAAGAAACATATATGCAGAGCATCCAGACAGTACCATTCGCCAATTTTTTGTTCTTCAAGTTTAAGTGAACAACGAGCCCCATTGTTAATCCTTTAAAGGAAATTATTTGTAATTTTCGAAAAGTAGAACAATGAATGGAACAGGTAGACTGTTGAAATCATTGTATATATTGCTTCTATATAGTCTAAGAAACATATATGCAGAGCATCCAGACAGTACCATTCGCCATTTTCTTGTTCTTCAAGTTTAAGTGAACAACGAGCCCCAATGGTTAATCCTTTAAAGGAAATTATTTGTAATTTTCGAAAAGTAGAACAATGAATGGAACAGGTAGACTGTTGAAATCATTGTATATATTGCTTCTATATAGTCTAAGAAACATATATGCAGAGCATCCAGACAGTACCATTCGCCAATTTCTTGTTCTTCAAGTTTAAGTGAACAATGAGCCCCAATGGTTAATCCGTTATCGGAAATTATTTGTAACTTTCGACAAGTAGAACAATGAATGGAACAGGTAGACGGTTGAAATCATTGTATATATTGCTTCTATATAGTCTAAGAAACATATATGCAAAGCATCCAAACAGTACCATTCGCCACTTTTTTGTTCTTCAAGTTTAAGTGAACTTCGAGCCCCATTGTTAATCCTTTAAAGGAAATTATTTGTAAATTTCGACAAGTAGAAAAATGAATGGAACAGGTAGACTGTTGAAATCATTGTATATATTGCTTCTATATAGTCTAAGAAACATATATGCAGAGCATCCAGACAGTACCATTCGCCAATTTTTTGTTCTTCAAGTTTAAGTGAACAACGAGCCCCATTGTTAATCCTTTAAAGGAAATTATTTGTAATTTTCGAAAAGTAGAACAATGAATGGAACAGGTAGACTGTTGAAATCATTGTATATATTGCTTCTATATAGTCTAAGAAACATATATGCAGAGCATCCAGACAGTACCATTCGCCATTTTCTTGTTCTTCAAGTTTAAGTGAACAACGAGCCCCAATGGTTAATCCTTTAAAGGAAATTATTTGTAATTTTCGAAAAGTAGAACAATGAATGGAACAGGTAGACTGTTGAAATCATTGTATATATTGCTTCTATATAGTCTAAGAAACATATATGCAAAGCATCCAAACAGTACCATTCGCCACTTTTTTGTTCTTCAAGTTTAAGTGAACAACGAGCCCCAATGGTTAATCCCTTAACGGAAATTATTTGTAACTTTCGACAAGTAGAACAATGAATGGAACAGGTAGACTGTTGAAAACATTGTATATATTGCTTCTATATAGTCTAAGAAACATATATGCAAAGCATCCAAACAGTACCATTCGCCAATTTTTTGTTCTTCAAGTTTAAGTAAACTACGATCCCCATTGTTAATCCCTTAACGGAAATTATTTGTAACTTTCGACAAGTAGAACAATGAATGGAACAGGTAGACGGTTGAAATCATTGTATATATTGCTTCTATATAGTCTAAGAAACATATACGCAAAGCATCCAAACCGTACAATTCGCCAATTTTTTGTTCTTCAAGTTTAAGTAAACTACGATCCCCATTGTTAATCCCTTAACGGAAATTATTTGTAACTTTCGACAAGTAGAACAATGAATGGAACAGGTAGACGGTTGAAATCATTGTATATATTGCTTCTATATAGTCTAAGAAACATATATGCAAAGCATCCAAACAGTACAATTCGCCAATTTTTTGTTCTTCAAGTTTAAGTAAACTACGATCCCCATTGCTAATCCCTTAACGGAAATTATTTGTAACTTTCGACAAGTAGAACAATGAATGGAACAGGTAGACGGTTGAAATCATTGTATATATTGCTTCTATATAGTCTAAGAAACATATATGCAAAGCATCCAAACAGTACCATTCGCCAATTTTTTGTTCTTCAAGTTTAAGTGAACAATGAGCCCCATTGTTAATCCTTTAACGGAAATTATTTGTAACTTTCGACAAGTAGAACAATGAATGGAACAGGTAGACGGTTGAAATCTTTGTATATATTGCTTCTATATAGTCTAAGAAACATATATGCAAAGCATCCAAACAGTACCATTCGCCACTTTTTTGTTCTTCAAGTTTAAGTGAACAACGAGCCCCATTGTTAATCCTTTAAAGGAAATTATTTGTAAATTTCGACAAGTAGAACAATGAATGGAACAGGTAGACGGTTGAAATCTTTGTATATATTGCTTCCATATAGTCTAAGAAACATGTACGCAAAGCATCCAAACAGTACCATTCGCCAATTTTTTGTTCTTCAAGTTTAAGTGAACAATGAGCCCCAATGGTTAATCCTTTATCGTAAATTATTTGTAATTTTCGACAAGTAGAACAATGAATGGAACAGTTAGACGGTTTAAATATTTGTATATATTGCTTCTATATAATCTAAGAAACATATATGCAAAGCATCTAAACAGTAACAATCGCCAATTTTTTGATCTTCAAGTTTAAGTGAACAATGAGCCCCATTGTTAATCCTTTAACGGAAATTAATTGTAACTTTCTACACGTAGAACAATGATTGGGACACGTAGACGGTTGAAATCTTTGTATATATTGCTTCTATATAATCTAAGAAACATATATGCAAAGCATCCAAACAGAACCATTCGCCAATTTTTTGATCTTCAAGTTTAAGTGAACAATGAGCCCCATTGTTAATCCTTTATCGGAAATTATTTCTAACTTTCGGCAAGTAGAACAATGAATGGAACACGTAGACGGTTGAAATCTTTGTATATATTGCTTCTATATAGACTAAGAAACATATATGCAAAGCATCCAAACAGTACAATTCGCCAATTTATTGTTCTTCAAGTTTAAGTGAACAACGAGCCCCATTGTTCATCCTTTAAAGGAAATTATTTGCAAATTTCGACAAGTAGAACAATGATTGGAACACGTAGACGGTTGAAATCTTTGTATATATTGCTTCCATATAGTCTAAGAAAGATGTACGCAAAGCATCCAAACACTACCATTCGCCAATTTTTTGTTCTTCAAGTTTAAGTGAACAATGAGCCCCAATGGTTAATCCTTTATCGGAAATTATTTGTAATTTTCGACAAGTAGAACAATGAATGGAACATGTAAAAGGTTGAAATCTTTGTATATATTGCTTCTATATAACCTAAGAAACATATATGTAAAGCATCCAAATAGTACCATTCGCCAATTTTTTGTTCTTCAAGGTTAAGTGAACAATGAGCCACATTGTTAATCCTTTATCGGAAACTATTTGTAACTTTCTACAAGTAGATCAATAATTGGAACAATTAGACGGTTGAAATCTTTGTATATATTGCTTCTATATAGACTAAGAAACATATATGCAAAGCATCCAAACAGTACCATTCGACAATTTTTTGTTCTTCAAGTTTAAGTGAACTACGAGCCCCATTGTTAATCCTTTAAAGGAAATTATTTGTAACTTTCGACAAGTAGAACAATGAATGGAACAGGTAGACTGTTCAAATCATTGTATATATTGCTTCTATATAGTCTAAGAAACATATATGCAAAGCATCCAAACAGTACAATTCGCCAATTATTTCATCTTCAAGTTTAAGTGAACTACGAGCCCCATTGTTAACACTTTAACGGAAATTATTTGTAAATTGCGACAAGTAGAACAATGAGTGGAACAGGTAGACGGTTGAAATCAATGTATATATTGCTTCTATATAGTCTAAGAAACATATATGCAAAGCATCCAAACAGTACCATTCGCCAATTTTTTGTTCTTCAAGTTTAAGTGAACAATGAGCCCCATTGTTAATCCTTTATCGGAAATTATTTGTAACTTTCGACAAGTAGAACAATGAATGGAACAGGTAGACGGTTGAAATCTTTGTATATATTGCTTCCATATAGTCTAAGAAACATGTACGCAAAGCATCCAAATAGTACCATTCGCCAATTTTTTGTTCTTCAAGTTTAAGTGAACAATGAACCCCAATGGTTAATCCTTTATCGTAAATTATTTGTAATTTTCGACAAGTAGAACAATGAATGGAACAGTTAGACGGTTGAAATATTTGTATATATTGCTTCTATATAATCTAAGAAACATATATGCAAAGCATCTAAACAGTAACAATCGCCAATTTTTTGATCTTCAAGTTTAAGTGAACAGCGAGCCCCATTGTTAACACTTTAACGGAAATTATTTGTAACTTGCGACAAGTAGAACAATGAGTGGAACTGGTAGACGGTTGAAATCAATGTATATATTGCTTCTATATAGTCTAAGAAACATATATGCAAAGCATCCAAACAGTACCATTCGCCACTTTTTTGTTCTTCAAGTTTAAGTGAACAACTAGCCCCATTGTTAATCCTTTATCGGAAATTGTTTGTAACTTTCGACAAGTAGAACATTGAATGGAACAGGTAGACGGTTGAAATCTTGGTATCTATTGCTTCTATATAGTATAAGAAACATATATGCAAAGCATCCAAACAGTACCATTCGACAATTTTTTGTTCTTCAAGTTTAAGTGAACTACGAGCCCCATTGTTAATCCTTTAAAGGAAATTATTTGTAACTTTCGACAAGTAGAACAATGAATGGAACAGGTAGACTGTTCAAATCATTGTATATATTGCTTCTATATAGTCTAAGAAACATATATGCAAAGCATCCAAACAGTACAATTCGCCAATTATTTCATCTTCAAGTTTAAGTGAACTACGAGCCCCATTGTTAACACTTTAACGGAAATTATTTGTAACTTGCGACAGGTAGAACAATGAGTGGAACAGGTAGACGGTTGAAATCAATGTATATATTGCTTCTATATAGTCTAAGAAACATATATGCAAAGCATCCAAACAGTACCATTCGCCAATTTTTTGTTCTTCAAGTTTAAGTGAACAATGAGCCCCATTGTTAATCCTTTATCGGAAATTATTTGTAACTTTCGACAAGTAGAACAATGAATGGAACAGGTAGACGGTTGAAATCTTTGTATATATTGCTTCTATATAGTCTAAGAAAGATATATGCAAAGCATCCAAACAGTACCATTCGCCACTTTTTTGTTCTTCAAGTTTAAGTGAACAACGAGCCCCAATGGTTAATCCCTTAACGGAAATTATTTGTAATTTTCGACAAGTAGAACAATGAATGGAACAGGTAGACGGTTGAAATCATTGTATATATTGCTTCTATATAGTCCAAGAAACATATATGCAAAGCATCCAAACAGTACAATTCGCCAATTTTTTGTTCTTCAAGTTTAAGTAAACTACGATCCCCATTGTTAATCCCTTAACGGATATTATTTGTAACTTTCGACAAGTAGAACAATAAATGGAACAGGTAGACGGTTGAAATCATTGTATATATTGCTTCTATATAGTCTAAGAAACATATATGCAAAGCATCCAAACAGTACGATTCGCCAATTTGTTGTTCTTCAAGTTTAAGTAAACTACGATCCCATTGTTAATCCCTTAACGGAAATTATTTGTAACTTTCGACAAGTAGAACAATGAATGGAACAGGTAGACGGTTGAAATCTTTGTATATATTGCTTCTATATAGTCTAAGAATCATATATGCAAAGCATCCAAACAGTACCATTCGCCAATTTTTTGTTCTTCAAGTTTAAGTGAACTTCGAGCCCCATTGTTAATCCTTTAAAGGAAATTATTTGTAAATTTCGACAAGTAGAAAAATGAATGGAACAGGTAGACTGTTGAAATCATTGTATATATTGCTTCTATATAGTCTAAGAAACATATATGCAGAGCATCCAGACAGTACCATTCGCCAATTTTTTGTTCTTCAAGTTTAAGTGAACAACGAGCCCCATTGTTAATCCTTTAAAGGAAATTATTTGTAATTTTCGAAAAGTAGAACAATGAATGGAACAGGTAGACTGTTGAAATCATTGTATATATTGCTTCTATATAGTCTAAGAAACATATATGCAGAGCATCCAGACAGTACCATTCGCCATTTTCTTGTTCTTCAAGTTTAAGTGAACAACGAGCCCCAATGGTTAATCCTTTAAAGGAAATTATTTGTAATTTTCGAAAAGTAGAACAATGAATGGAACAGGTAGACTGTTGAAATCATGGTATATATTGCTTCTATATAGTCTAAGAAACATATATGCAGAGCATCCAGACAGTACCATTCGCCAATTTCTTGTTCTTCAAGTTTAAGTGAACAATGAGCCCCAATGGTTAATCCGTTATCGGAAATTATTTGTAACTTTCGACAAGTAGAACAATAAATGGAACAGGTAGACGGTTGAAATCTTTGTATATATTGCTTCTATATAGTCTAAGAAACATATATGCAAAGCATCCAAACAGTACCAGTCGCCAATTTTTTGTTCTTCAAGTTTAAGTGAACAACGAGGCCCATTGTTAATCCTTTATCGGAAATTATTTGTAACTTTCGACAAGTAGAACATTGAATGGAACAGGTAGACGGTTGAAATCTTTGTATCTATTGCTTCTATATAGTATAAGAAACATATATGCAAAGCATCCAAAAAGTACCATTCGCCAATTTTTTGTTCTTCAAGTTTAAGTAAACTACGATCCCCATTGTTAATCCCTTAACGGAAATTAATTGTAACTTTCGACAAGTAGAACAATGAATGGAACAGGTAGACTGTTGAAATCAATGTATATATTGCTTCTATATAGTCTAAGAAACATATATGCAAAGCATCCAAACAGTACCATTCGCCAATTTTTTGTTCTTCAAGTTTAAGTGAACAATGAGCCCCATTGTTAATCCTTTATCGGAAATTATTTGTAACTTTCGACAAGTAGAACAATGAATGGAACAGGTAGACGGTTGAAATCTTTGTATATATTGCTTCTATATAGTCTAAGAAACATATATGCAAAGCATCCAAACAGTACCATTCGCCACTTTTTTGTTCTTCAAGTTTAAGTGAACAACGAGCCCCAATGGTTAATCCCTTAACGGAAATTATTTGTAATTTTCGACAAGTAGAACAATGAATGGAACAGGTAGACGGTTGAAATCATTGTATATATTGCTTCTATATAGTCCAAGAAACATATATGCAAAGCATCCAAACAGTACAATTCGCCAATTTTTTGTTCTTCAAGTTTAAGTAAACTACGATCCCCATTGTTAATCCCTTAACGGATATTATTTGTAACTTTCGACAAGTAGAACAATAAATGGAACAGGTAGACGGTTGAAATCATTGTATATATTGCTTCTATATAGTCTAAGAAACATATATGCAAAGCATCCAAACAGTACGATTCGCCAATTTGTTGTTCTTCAAGTTTAAGTAAACTACGATCCCATTGTTAATCCCTTAACGGAAATTATTTGTAACTTTCGACAAGTAGAACAATGAATGGAACAGGTAGACGGTTGAAATCTTTGTATATATTGCTTCTATATAGTCTAAGAATCATATATGCAAAGCATCCAAACAGTACCATTCGCCAATTTTTTGTTCTTCAAGTTTAAGTGAACTTCGAGCCCCATTGTTAATCCTTTAAAGGAAATTATTTGTAATTTTCGAAAAGTAGAACAATGAATGGAACAGGTAGACTGTTGAAATCATTGTATATATTGCTTCTATATAGTCTAAGAGACATATATGCACAGCATCCAGACAGTACCATTCGCCATTTTCTTGTTCTTCAAGTTTAAGTGAACAACGAGCCCCAATGGTTAATCCTTTAAAGGAAATTATTTGTAATTTTCGAAAAGTAGAACAATGAATGGAACAGGTAGACTGTTGAAATCATTGTATATATTGCTTCTATATAGTCTAAGAAACATATATGCAGAGCATCCAGACAGTACCATTCGCCAATTTCTTGTTCTTCAAGTTTAAGTGAACAATGAGCCCCAATGGTTAATCCGTTATCGGAAATTATTTGTAACTTTCGACAAGTAGAACAATAAATGGAACAGGTAGACGGTTGAAATCTTTGTATATATTGCTTCTATATAGTCTAAGAAACATATATGCAAAGCATCCAAACAGTACCAGTCGCCAATTTTTTGTTCTTCAAGTTTAAGTGAACAACGAGGCCCATTGTTAATCCTTTATCGGAAATTATTTGTAACTTTCGACAAGTAGAACATTGAATGGAACAGGTAGACGGTTGAAATCTTTGTATCTATTGCTTCTATATAGTATAAGAAACATATATGCAAAGCATCCAAAAAGTACCATTCGCCAATTTTTTGTTCTTCAAGTTTAAGTAAACTACGATCCCCATTGTTAATCCCTTAACGGAAATTAATTGTAACTTTCGACAAGTAGAACAATGAATGGAACAGGTAGACTGTTGAAAACATTGTATATATTGCTTCTATATAGTCTAAGAAACATATATGCAAAGCATCCAAACAGTACCATTCGCCAATTTTTTGTTCTTCAAGTTTAAGTAAACTACGATCCCCATTGTTAATCCCTTAACGGAAATTATTTGTAACTTTCGACAAGTAGAACAATGAATGGAACAGGTAGACGGTTGAAATCATTGTATATATTGCTTCTATATAGTCTAAGAAACATATATGCAAAGCATCCAAACAGTACAATTCGCCAATTTTTTGTTCTTCAAGTTTAAGTAAACTACGATCCCCATTGTTAATCCCTTAACGGAAATTATTTGTAACTTTCGACAAGTAGAACAATGAATGGAACAGGTAGACGGTTGAAATCATTGTATATATTGCTTCTATATAGTCTAAGAAACATATATGCAAAGCATCCAAACAGTACAATTCGCCAATTTTTTGTTCTTCAAGTTTAAGTAAACTACGATCCCCATTGCTAATCCCTTAACGGAAATTATTTGTAACTTTCGACAAGTAGAACAATGAACGGAACAGGTAGACGGTTGAAATCATTGTATATATTGCTTCTATATAGTCTAAGAAACATATATGCAGAGCATCCAGACAGTACCATTCGCCAATTTTTTGTTCTTCAAGTTTAAGTAAACTACGATCCCCATTGTTAATCCCTTAACGGAAATTATTTGTAACTTTCGACAAGTAGAACAGTGAATGGAACAGGTAGACTGTTGAAATCATTGTATATATTGCTTCTATATAGTCTAAGAAACATATATGCAGAGCATCCAGACAGTACCATTCGCCAATTTTTTGTTCTTCAAGTTTAAGTGAACAACGAGCCCCATTGTTAATCCTTTAAAGGAAATTATTTGTAATTTTCGAAAAGTAGAACAATGAATGGAACAGGTAGACTGTTGAAATCATTGTATATATTGCTTCTATATAGTCTAAGAAACATATATGCAGAGCATCCAGACAGTACCATTCGCCATTTTCTTGTTCTTCAAGTTTAAGTGAACAACGAGCCCCAATGGTTAATCCTTTAAAGGAAATTATTTGTAATTTTCGAAAAGTAGAACAATGAATGGAACAGGTAGACTGTTGAAATCATTGTATATATTGCTTCTATATAGTCTAAGAAACATATATGCAGAGCATCCAGACAGTACCATTCGCCAATTTCTTGTTCTTCAAGTTTAAGTGAACAATGAGCCCCAATGGTTAATCCGTTATCGGAAATTATTTGTAACTTTCGACAAGTAGAACAATGAATGGAACAGGTAGACGGTTGAAATCATTGTATATATTGCTTCTATATAGTCTAAGAAACATATATGCAAAGCATCCAAACAGTACCATTCGCCACTTTTTTGTTCTTCAAGTTTAAGTGAACTTCGAGCCCCATTGTTAATCCTTTAAAGGAAATTATTTGTAAATTTCGACAAGTAGAAAAATGAATGGAACAGGTAGACTGTTGAAATCATTGTATATATTGCTTCTATATAGTCTAAGAAACATATATGCAGAGCATCCAGACAGTACCATTCGCCAATTTTTTGTTCTTCAAGTTTAAGTGAACAACGAGCCCCATTGTTAATCCTTTAAAGGAAATTATTTGTAATTTTCGAAAAGTAGAACAATGAATGGAACAGGTAGACTGTTGAAATCATTGTATATATTGCTTCTATATAGTCTAAGAAACATATATGCAAAGCATCCAAACAGTACAATTCGCCAATTTTTTGTTCTTCAAGTTTAAGTAAACTACGATCCCCATTGCTAATCCCTTAACGGAAATTATTTGTAACTTTCGACAAGTAGAACAATGAATGGAACAGGTAGACGGTTGAAATCATTGTATATATTGCTTCTATATAGTCTAAGAAACATATATGCAAAGCATCCAAACAGTACCATTCGCCAATTTTTTGTTCTTCAAGTTTAAGTGAACAATGAGCCCCATTGTTAATCCTTTAACGGAAATTATTTGTAACTTTCGACAAGTAGAACAATGAATGGAACAGGTAGACGGTTGAAATCTTTGTATATATTGCTTCTATATAGTCTAAGAAACATATATGCAAAGCATCCAAACAGTACCATTCGCCACTTTTTTGTTCTTCAAGTTTAAGTGTACAACGAGCCCCATTGTTAATCCTTTAAAGGAAATTATTTGTAAATTTCGACAAGTAGAACAATGAATGGAACAGGTAGACGGTTGAAATCTTTGTATATATTGCTTCCATATAGTCTAAGAAACATGTACGCAAAGCATCCAAACAGTACCATTCGCCAATTTTTTGATCTTCAAGTTTAAGTGAACAATGAGCCCCAATGGTTAATCCTTTATCGTAAATTATTTGTAATTTTCGACAAGTAGAACAATGAATGGAACAGTTAGACGGTTTAAATATTTGTATATATTGCTTCTATATAATCTAAGAAACATATATGCAAAGCATCTAAACAGTAACAATCGCCAATTTTTTGATCTTCAAGTTTAAGTGAACAATGAGCCCCATTGTTAATCCTTTAACGGAAATTAATTGTAACTTTCTACACGTAGAACAATGATTGGGACACGTAGACGGTTGAAATCTTTGTATATATTGCTCGTATATAATCTAAGAAACATATATGCAAAGCATCCAAACAGAACCATTCGCCAATTTTTTGATCTTCAAGTTTAAGTGAACAATGAGCCCCATTGTTAATCCTTTATCGGAAATTATTTCTAACTTTCGGCAAGTAGAACAATGAATGGAACACGTAGACGGTTGAAATCTTTGTATATATTGCTTCTATATAGACTAAGAAACATATATGCAAAGCATCCAAACAGTACAAATCGCCAATTTATTGTTCTTCAAGTTTAAGTGAACAACGAGCCCCATTGTTCATCCTTTAAAGGAAATTATTTGCAAATTTCGACAAGTAGAACAATGATTGGAACACGTAGACGGTTGAAATCTTTGTATATATTGCTTCCATATAGTCTAAGAAAGATGTACGCAAAGCATCCAAACACTACCATTCGCCAATTTTTTGTTCTTCAAGTTTAAGTGAACAATGAGCCCCAATGGTTAATCCTTTATCGGAAATTATTTGTAATTTTCGACAAGTAGAACAATGAATGGAACATGTAAAAGGTTGAAATCTTTGTATATATTGCTTCTATATAACCTAAGAAACATATATGTAAAGCATCCAAATAGTACCATTCGCCAATTTTTTGTTCTTCAAGGTTAAGTGAACAATGAGCCACATTGTTAATCCTTTATCGGAAACTATTTGTAACTTTCTACAAGTAGATCAATAATTGGAACAATTAGACGGTTGAAATCTTTGTATATATTGCTTCTATATAGACTAAGAAACATATATGCAAAGCATCCAAACAGTACCATTCGACAATTTTTTGTTCTTCAAGTTTAAGTGAACTACGAGCCCCATTGTTAATCCTTTAAAGGAAATTATTTGTAACTTTCGACAAGTAGAACAATGAATGGAACAGGTAGACTGTTCAAATCATTGTATATATTGCTTCTATATAGTCTAAGAAACATATATGCAAAGCATCCAAACAGTACCATTCGCCAATTTTTTGTTCTTCAAGTTTAAGTGAACAACGAGCCCCATTGTTAATCCCTTAACGGAAATTATTTGTAACTTTCGACAAGTAGAACAATGAATGGAACAGGTAGACGGTTGAAATCATTGTATATATTGCTTCTATATAGTCTAAGAAACATATATGCAAAGCATCCAAACAGTACGATTCGCCAATTTGTTGTTCTTCAAGTTTAAGTAAACTACGATCCCATTGTTAATCCCTTAACGGAAATTATTTGTAACTTTCGACAAGTAGAACAATGAATGGAACAGGTAGACGGTTGAAATCTTTGTATATATTGCTTCTATATAGTCTAAGAATCATATATGCAAAGCATCCAAACAGTACCATTCGCCAATTTTTTGTTCTTCAAGTTTAAGTGAACTTCGAGCCCCATTGTTAATCCTTTAAAGGAAATTATTTGTAAATTTCGACAAGTAGAAAAATGAATGGAACAGGTAGACTGTTGAAATCATTGTATATATTGCTTCTATATAGTCTAAGAAACATATATGCAGAGCATCCAGACAGTACCATTCGCCAATTTTTTGTTCTTCAAGTTTAAGTGAACAACGAGCCCCATTGTTAATCCTTTAAAGGAAATTATTTGTAATTTTCGAAAAGTAGAACAATGAATGGAACAGGTAGACTGTTGAAATCATTGTATATATTGCTTCTATATAGTCTAAGAAACATATATGCAGAGCATCCAGACAGTACCATTCGCCATTTTCTTGTTCTTCAAGTTTAAGTGAACAACGAGCCCCAATGGTTAATCCTTTAAAGGAAATTATTTGTAATTTTCGAAAAGTCGAACAATGAATGGAACAGGTAGACTGTTGAAATCATTGTATATATTGCTTCTATATAGTCTAAGAAACATATATGCAGAGCATCCAGACAGTATCATTCGCCAATTTTTTGTTCTTCAAGTTTAAGTGAACAACGAGCCCCATTGTTAATCCTTTAAAGGAAATTATTTGTAATTTTCGAAAAGTAGAACAATGAATGGAACAGGTAGACTGTTGAAATCATTGTATATATTGCTTCTATATAGTCTAAGAAACATATATGCAAAGCATCCAAACAGTAACAATCGCCAATTTTTTGATCTTCAAGTTTAAGTGAACAATGAGCCCCATTGTTAATCCTTTAACGGAAATTAATTGTAACTTTCTACACGTAGAACAATGATTGGGACACGTAGACGGTTGAAATCTTTGTATATATTGCTCGTATATAATCTAAGAAACATATATGCAAAGCATCCAAACAGAACCATTCGCCAATTTTTTGATCTTCAAGTTTAAGTGAACAATGAGCCCCATTGTTAATCCTTTATCGGAAATTATTTCTAACTTTCGGCAAGTAGAACAATGAATGGAACACGTAGACGGTTGAAATCTTTGTATATATTGCTTCTATATAGACTAAGAAACATATATGCAAAGCATCCAAACAGTACAAATCGCCAATTTATTGTTCTTCAAGTTTAAGTGAACAACGAGCCCCATTGTTCATCCTTTAAAGGAAATTATTTGCAAATTTCGACAAGTAGAACAATGATTGGAACACGTAGACGGTTGAAATCTTTGTATATATTGCTTCCATATAGTCTAAGAAAGATGTACGCAAAGCATCCAAACACTACCATTCGCCAATTTTTTGTTCTTCAAGTTTAAGTGAACAATGAGCCCCAATGGTTAATCCTTTATCGGAAATTATTTGTAATTTTCGACAAGTAGAACAATGAATGGAACATGTAAAAGGTTGAAATCTTTGTATATATTGCTTCTATATAACCTAAGAAACATATATGTAAAGCATCCAAATAGTACCATTCGCCAATTTTTTGTTCTTCAAGGTTAAGTGAACAATGAGCCACATTGTTAATCCTTTATCGGAAACTATTTGTAACTTTCTACAAGTAGATCAATAATTGGAACAATTAGACGGTTGAAATCTTTGTATATATTGCTTCTATATAGACTAAGAAACATATATGCAAAGCATCCAAACAGTACCATTCGACAATTTTTTGTTCTTCAAGTTTAAGTGAACTACGAGCCCCATTGTTAATCCTTTAAAGGAAATTATTTGTAACTTTCGACAAGTAGAACAATGAATGGAACAGGTAGACTGTTCAAATCATTGTATATATTGCTTCTATATAGTCTAAGAAACATATATGCAAAGCATCCAAACAGTACCATTCGCCAATTTTTTGTTCTTCAAGTTTAAGTGAACAACGAGCCCCATTGTTAATCCCTTAACGGAAATTATTTGTAACTTTCGACAAGTAGAACAATGAATGGAACAGGTAGACGGTTGAAATCATTGTATATATTGCTTCTATATAGTCTAAGAAACATATATGCAAAGCATCCAAACAGTACGATTCGCCAATTTGTTGTTCTTCAAGTTTAAGTAAACTACGATCCCATTGTTAATCCCTTAACGGAAATTATTTGTAACTTTCGACAAGTAGAACAATGAATGGAACAGGTAGACGGTTGAAATCTTTGTATATATTGCTTCTATATAGTCTAAGAATCATATATGCAAAGCATCCAAACAGTACCATTCGCCAATTTTTTGTTCTTCAAGTTTAAGTGAACTTCGAGCCCCATTGTTAATCCTTTAAAGGAAATTATTTGTAAATTTCGACAAGTAGAAAAATGAATGGAACAGGTAGACTGTTGAAATCATTGTATATATTGCTTCTATATAGTCTAAGAAACATATATGCAGAGCATCCAGACAGTACCATTCGCCAATTTTTTGTTCTTCAAGTTTAAGTGAACAACGAGCCCCATTGTTAATCCTTTAAAGGAAATTATTTGTAATTTTCGAAAAGTAGAACAATGAATGGAACAGGTAGACTGTTGAAATCATTGTATATATTGCTTCTATATAGTCTAAGAAACATATATGCAGAGCATCCAGACAGTACCATTCGCCATTTTCTTGTTCTTCAAGTTTAAGTGAACAACGAGCCCCAATGGTTAATCCTTTAAAGGAAATTATTTGTAATTTTCGAAAAGTCGAACAATGAATGGAACAGGTAGACTGTTGAAATCATTGTATATATTGCTTCTATATAGTCTAAGAAACATATATGCAGAGCATCCAGACAGTATCATTCGCCAATTTTTTGTTCTTCAAGTTTAAGTGAACAACGAGCCCCATTGTTAATCCTTTAAAGGAAATTATTTGTAATTTTCGAAAAGTAGAACAATGAATGGAACAGGTAGACTGTTGAAATCATTGTATATATTGCTTCTATATAGTCTAAGAAACATATATGCAAAGCATCCAAACAGTACCATTCGCCAATTTTTTGTTCTTCAAGTTTAAGTAAACTACGATCCCCATTGTTAATCCCTTAACGGAAATTATTTGTAACTTTCGACAAGTAGAACAATGAATGGAACAGGTAGACGGTTGAAATCATTGTATATATTGCTTCTATATAGTCTAAGAAACATATATGCAAAGCATCCAAACAGTACAATTCGCCAATTTTTTGTTCTTCAAGTTTAAGTAAACTACGATCCCCATTGTTAATCCCTTAACGGAAATTATTTGTAACTTTCGACAAGTAGAACAATGAATGGAACAGGTAGACGGTTGAAATCATTGTATATATTGCTTCTATATAGTCTAAGAAACATATATGCAAAGCATCCAAACAGTACAATTCGCCAATTTTTTGTTCTTCAAGTTTAAGTAAACTACGATCCCCATTGCTAATCCCTTAACGGAAATTATTTGTAACTTTCGACAAGTAGAACAATGAATGGAACAGGTAGACGGTTGAAATCATTGTATATATTGCTTCTATATAGTCTAAGAAACATATATGCAAAGCATCCAAACAGTACCATTCGCCAATTTTTTGTTCTTCAAGTTTAAGTGAACAATGAGCCCCATTGTTAATCCTTTATCGGAAATTATTTGTAACTTTCGACAAGTAGAACAATGAATGGAACAGGTAGACGGTTGAAATCTTTGTATATATTGCTTCTATATAGTCTAAGAAACATATATGCAAAGCATCCAAACAGTACCATTCGCCACTTTTTTGTTCTTCAAGTTTAAGTGAACAACGAGCCCCATTGTTAATCCTTTAAAGGAAATTATTTGTAAATTTCGACAAGTAGAACAATGAATGGAACAGGTAGACGGTTGAAATCTTTGTATATATTGCTTCCATATAGTCTAAGAAACATGTACGCAAAGCATCCAAACAGTACCATTCGCCAATTTTTTGTTCTTCAAGTTTAAGTGAACAATGAGCCCCAATGGTTAATCCTTTATCGTAAATTATTTGTAATTTTCGACAAGTAGAACAATGAATGGAACAGTTAGACGGTTTAAATATTTGTATATATTGCTTCTATATAATCTAAGAAACATATATCCAAAGCATCTAAACAGTAACAATCGCCAATTTTTTGATCTTCAAGTTTAAGTGAACAGCGAGCCCCATTGTTAACACTTTAACGGAAATTATTTGTAACTTGCGACAAGTAGAACAATGAGTGGAACTGGTAGACGGTTGAAATCAATGTATATATTGCTTCTATATAGTCTAAGAAACATATATGCAAAGCATCCAAACAGTACCATTCGCCACTTTTTTGTTCTTCAAGTTTAAGTGAACACCGAGCCCCATTGTTAATCCTTTATCGGAAATTGTTTGTAACTTTCGACAAGTAGAACATTGAATGGAACAGGTAGACGGTTGAAATCTTGGTATCTATTGCTTCTATATAGTATAAGAAACATATATGCAAAGCATCCAAACAGTACCATTCGACAATTTTTTGTTCTTCAAGTTTAAGTGAACTACGAGCCCCAATGGTTAATCCCTTAACGGAAATTATTTGTAACTTTCGACAAGTAGAACAATGAATGGAACAGGCAGACTGTTGAAAACATTGTATATATTGCTTCTATATAGTCTAAGAAACATATATGCAAAGCATCCAAACAGTACCATTCGCCAATTTTTTGTTCTTCAAGTTTAAGTAAACTACGATCCCCATTGTTAATCCCTTAACGGAAATTATTTGTAACTTTCGACAAGTAGAACAATGAATGGAACAGGTAGACGGTTGAAATCATTGTATATATTGCTTCTATATAGTCTAAGAAACATATATGCAAAGCATCCAAACAGTACAATTCGCCAATTTTTTGTTCTTCAAGTTTAAGTAAACTACGATCCCCATTGTTAATCCCTTAACGGAAATTATTTGTAACTTTCGACAAGTAGAACAATGAATGGAACAGGTAGACGGTTGAAATCATTGTATATATTGCTTCTATATAGTCTAAGAAACATATATGCAAAGCATCCAAACAGTACAATTCGCCAATTTTTTGTTCTTCAAGTTTAAGTAAACTACGATCCCCATTGCTAATCCCTTAACGGAAATTATTTGTAACTTTCGACAAGTAGAACAATGAATGGAACAGGTAGACGGTTGAAATCATTGTATATATTGCTTCTATATAGTCTAAGAAACATATATGCAAAGCATCCAAACAGTACAATTCGCCAATTTTTTGTTCTTCAAGTTTAAGTAAACTACGATCCCCATTGCTAATCCCTTAACGGAAATTATTTGTAACTTTCGACAAGTAGAACAATGAATGGAACAGGTAGACGGTTGAAATCATTGTATATATTGCTTCTATATAGTCTAAGAAACATATATGCAAAGCATTCAAACAGTACCATTCGCCAATTTTTTGTTCTTCAAGTTTAAGTGAACAATGAGCCCCATTGTTAATCCTTTATCGGAAATTATTTGTAACTTTCGACAAGTAGAACAATGAATGGAACAGGTAGACGGTTGAAATCTTTGTATATATTGCTTCTATATAGTCTAAGAAACATATATGCAGAGCATCCAGACAGTACCATTCGCCAATTTTTTGTTCTTCAAGTTTAAGTGAACAACGAGCCCCATTGTTAATCCCTTAACGGAAATTATTTGTAACTTTCGACAAGTAGAACAATGAATGGAACAGGTAGACGGTTGAAATCATTGTATATATTGCTTCTATATAGTCTAAGAAACATATATGCAAAGCATCCAAACAGTACGATTCGCCAATTTGTTGTTCTTCAAGTTTAAGTAAACTACGATCCCATTGTTAATCCCTTAACGGAAATTATTTGTAACTTTCGACAAGTAGAACAATGAATGGAACAGGTAGACGGTTGAAATCTTTGTATATATTGCTTCTATATAGTCTAAGAATCATATATGCAAAGCATCCAAACAGTACCATTCGCCACTTTTTTGTTCTTCAAGTTTAAGTGAACAACGAGCCCCATTGTTAATCCTTTAAAGGAAATTATTTGTAAATTTCGACAAGTAGAACAATGAATGGAACAGGTAGACGGTTGAAATCTTTGTATATATTGCTTCCATATAGTCTAAGAAACATGTACGCAAAGCATCCAAACAGTACCATTCGCCAATTTTTTGTTCTTCAAGTTTAAGTGAACAATGAGCCCCAATGGTTAATCCTTTATCGTAAATTATTTGTAATTTTCGACAAGTAGAACAATGAATGGAACAGTTAGACGGTTTAAATATTTGTATATATTGCTTCTATATAATCTAAGAAACATATATGCAAAGCATCTAAACAGTAACAATCGCCAATTTTTTGATCTTCAAGTTTAAGTGAACAGCGAGCCCCATTGTTAACACTTTAACGGAAATTATTTGTAACTTGCGACAAGTAGAACAATGAGTGGAACTGGTAGACGGTTGAAATCAATGTATATATTGCTTCTATATAGTCTAAGAAACATATATGCAAAGCATCCAAACAGTACCATTCGCCACTTTTTTGTTCTTCAAGTTTAAGTGAACACCGAGCCCCATTGTTAATCCTTTATCGGAAATTGTTTGTAACTTTCGACAAGTAGAACATTGAATGGAACAGGTAGACGGTTGAAATCTTGGTATCTATTGCTTCTATATAGTATAAGAAACATATATGCAAAGCATCCAAACAGTACCATTCGACAATTTTTTGTTCTTCAAGTTTAAGTGAACTACGAGCCCCATTGTTAATCCTTTAAAGGAAATTATTTGTAACTTTCGACAAGTAGAACAATGAATGGAACAGGTAGACTGTTCAAATCATTGTATATATTGCTTCTATATAGTCTAAGAAACATATATGCAAAGCATCCAAACAGTACAATTCGCCAATTATTTCATCTTCAAGTTTAAGTGAACTACGAGCCCCATTGTTAACACTTTAACGGAAATTATTTGTAAATTGCGACAAGTAGAACAATGAGTGGAACAGGTAGACGGTTGAAATCAATGTATACATTGCTTCTATATAGTCTAAGAAACATATATGCAAAGCATCCAAACAGTACCATTCGCCAATTTTTTGTTCTTCAAGTTTAAGTGAACAATGAGCCCCATTGTTAATCCTTTACCGGAAATTATTTGTAGCTTTCGACAAGTAGAACAATGAATGGAACAGGTAGACGGTTGAAATCTTTGTATATATTGCTTCTATATAGTCTAAGAAACATATATGCAAAGCATCCAAACAGTACCATTCGCCAATTTTTTGTTCTTCAAGTTTAAGTGAACAATGAGCCCCATTGTTAATCCTTTATCGGAAATTATTTGTAACTTTCGACAAGTAGAACAATGAATGGAACAGGTAGACGGTTGAAATCTTTGTATATATTGCTTCTATATAGTCTAAGAATCATATATGCAAAGCATCCAAACAGTACCATTCGCCAATTTTTTGTTCTTCAAGTTTAAGTGAACTTCGAGCCCCATTGTTAATCCTTTAAAGGAAATTATTTGTAAATTTCGACAAGTAGAAAAATGAATGGAACAGGTAGACTGTTGAAATCATTGTATATATTGCTTCTATATAGTCTAAGAAACATATATGCAGAGCATCCAGAGAGTACCATTCGCCAATTTTTCGTTCTTCAAGTTTAAGTGAACAACGAGCCCCATTGTTAATCCTTTAAAGGAAATTATTTGTAATTTTCGAAAAGTAGAACAATGAATGGAACAGGTAGACGGTTTAAATCTTTGTATATATTGCTTCTATATAGTCTAAGAAACATATATGCAAAGCATCCAAACAGTACCATTCGCCACTTTTTTGTTCTTCAAGTTTAAGTGAACAACGAGCCCCAATGGTTAATCCCTTAACGGAAATTATTTGTAACTTTCGACAAGTAGAACAATGAATGGAACAGGTAGACGGTTGAAATCATTGTATATATTGCTTCTATATAGTCTAAGAAACATATATGCAAAGCATCCAAACAGTACAATTCGCCAATTTTTTGTTCTTCAAGTTTAAGTAAACTACGATCCCCATTGTTAATCCCTTAACGGAAATTATTTGTAACTTTCGACAAGTAGAACAATGAATGGAACAGGTAGACGGTTGAAATCATTGTATATATTGCTTCTATATAGTCTAAGAAACATATATGCAAAGCATCCAAACAGTACCATTCGCCACTTTTTTGTTCTTCAAGTTTAAGTGAACACCGAGCCCCATTGTTAATCCTTTATAGGAAATTGTTTGTAACTTTCGACAAGTAGAACATTGAATGGAACAGGTAGACGGTTGAAATCTTGGTATCTATTGCTTCTATATAGTATAAGAAACATATATGCAAAGCATCCAAACAGTACCATTCGACAATTTTTTGTTCTTCAAGTTTAAGTGAACTACGAGCCCCATTGTTAATCCTTTAAAGGAAATTATTTGTAACTTTCGACAAGTAGAACAATGAATGGAACAGGTAGACTGTTCAAATCATTGTATATATTGCTTCTATATAGTCTAAGAAACATATATGCAAAGCATCCAAACAGTACCATTCGCCAATTTTTTGTTCTTCAAGTTTAAGTGAACAATGAGCCCCATTGTTAATCCTTTATCGGAAATTATTTGTAACTTTCGACAAGTAGAACAATGAATGGAACAGGTAGACGGTTGAAATCTTTGTATATATTGCTTCTATATAGTCTAAGAAACATATATGCAAAGCATCCAAACAGTACCATTCGCCACTTTTTTGTTCTTCAAGTTTAAGTGAACAACGAGCCCCAATGGTTAATCCCTTAACGGAAATTATTTGTAACTTTCGACAAGTAGAACAATGAATGGAACAGGTAGACTGTTGAAAACATTGTATATATTGCTTCTATATAGTCTAAGAAACATATATGCAAAGCATCCAAACAGTACCATTCGCCAATTTTTTGTTCTTCAAGTTTAAGTAAACTACGATCCCCATTGTTAATCCCTTAACGGAAATTATTTGTAACTTTCGACAAGTAGAACAATGAATGGAACAGGTAGACGGTTGAAATCATTGTATATATTGCTTCTATATAGTCTAAGAAACATATATGCAAAGCATCCAAACAGTACAATTCGCCAATTTTTTGTTCTTCAAGTTTAAGTAAACTACGATCCCCATTGTTAATCCCTTAACGGAAATTATTTGTAACTTTCGACAAGTAGAACAATGAATGGAACAGGTAGACGGTTGAAATCATTGTATATATTGCTTCTATATAGTCTAAGAAACATATATGCAAAGCATCCAAACAGTACAATTCGCCAATTTTTTGTTCTTCAAGTTTAAGTAAACTACGATCCCCATTGCTAATCCCTTAACGGAAATTATTTGTAACTTTCGACAAGTAGAACAATGAATGGAACAGGTAGACGGTTGAAATCTTTATATATATTGCTTCTATATAGTCTAAGAAACATATATGCAAAGCATCCAAACAGTACAATTTGCCAATTTTTTGTTCTTCAAGTTTAAGTGAACAATGAGCCCCAATGGTTAATCCTTTATCGGAAATTGTTTGTAACTTTCGACAAGTAGAACATTGAATGGAACAGGTAGACGGTTGAAATCTTGGTATCTATTGCTTCTATATAGTATAAGAAACATATATGCAAAGCATCCAAACAGTACCATTCGACAATTTTTTGTTCTTCAAGTTTAAGTGAACTACGAGCCCCATTGTTAATCCTTTAAAGGAAATTATTTGTAACTTTCGACAAGTAGAACAATGAATGGAACAGGTAGACTGTTCAAATCATTGTATATATTGCTTCTATATAGTCTAAGAAACATATATGCAAAGCATCCAAACAGTACAATTCGCCAATTATTTCATCTTCAAGTTTAAGTGAACTACGAGCCCCATTGTTAACACTTTAACGGAAATTATTTGCAAATTGCGACAAGTAGAACAATGAGTGGAACAGGTAGACGGTTGAAATAAATGTATATATTGCTTCTATATAGTCTAAGAAACATATATGCAAAGCATCCAAACAGTACCATTCGCCAATTTTTTGTTCTTCAAGTTTAAGTGAACAATGAGCCCCATTGTTAATCCTTTATCGGAAATTATTTGTAACTTTCGACAAGTAGAACAATGAATGGAACAGGTAGACGGTTGAAATCTTTGTATATATTGCTTCTATATAGTCTAAGAAACATATATGCAAAGCATCCAAACAGTACCATTCGCCACTTTTTTGTTCTTCAAGTTTAAGTGAACAACGAGCCCCAATGGTTAATCCCTTAACGGAAATTATTTGTAACTTTCGACAAGTAGAACAATGAATGGAACAGGTAGACGGTTGAAATCATTGTATATATTGCTTCTATATAGTCTAAGAAACATATATGCAAAGCATCCAAACAGTACAATTCGCCAATTTTTTGTTCTTCAATTTTAAGTAAACTACGATCCCCATTGTTAATCCCTTAACGGAAATTATTTGTAACTTTCGACAAGTAGAACAATGAATGGAACAGGTAGACGGTTGAAATCATTGTATATATTGCTTCTATATAGTCTAAGAAACATATATGCAAAGCATCCAAACAGTACGATTCGCCAATTTGTTGTTCTTCAAGTTTAAGTAAACTACGATCCCATTGTTAATCCCTTCACGGAAATTATTTGTAACTTTCGACAAGTAGAACAATGAATGGAACAGGTAGACGGTTGAAATCATTGTATATATTGCTTCTATATAGTCTAAGAAACATATATGCAAAGCATCCAAACAGTACAATTCGACAATTTTTTGCTCTTCAAGTTTAAGTGAACAATGAGCCCCATTGTTAATCCTTTATCGGAAATAATTTGGAACTTTCGACAAGTAGAACAATGAATGGAACAGGTAGACGGTTGAAATCTTTGTATATATTGCTTCTATATAGTCTAAGAAACATATATGCAAAGCATCCAAACAGTACCATTCGCCACTTTTTTGTTCTTCAAGTTTAAGTGAACAACGAGCCCCATTGTTAATCCTTTAAAGGAAATTATTTGTAAATTTCGACAAGTAGAACAATGAATGGAACAGGTAGACGGTTGAAATCTTTGTATATATTGCTTCCATATAGTCTAAGAAACATGTACGCAAAGCATCCAAACAGTACCATTCGCCAATTTTTTGTTCTTCAAGTTTAAGTGAACAATGAGCCCCAATGGTTAATCCTTTATCGTAAATTATTTGTAATTTTCGACAAGTAGAACAATGAATGGAACAGTTAGACGGTTTAAATATTTGTATATATTGCTTCTATATAATCTAAGAAACATATATGCAAAGCATCTAAACAGTAACAATCGCCAATTTTTTGATCTTCAAGTTTAAGTGAACAGCGAGCCCCATTGTTAACACTTTAACGGAAATTATTTGTAACTTGCGACAAGTAGAACAATGAGTGGAACTGGTAGACGGTTGAAATCAATGTATATATTGCTTCTATATAGTCTAAGAAACATATATGCAAAGCATCCAAACAGTACCATTCGCCACTTTTTTGTTCTTCAAGTTTAAGTGAACACCGAGCCCCATTGTTAATCCTTTATCGGAAATTGTTTGTAACTTTCGACAAGTAGAACATTGAATGGAACAGGTAGACGGTTGAAATCTTGGTATCTATTGCTTCTATATAGTATAAGAAACATATATGCAAAGCATCCAAACAGTACCATTCGACAATTTTTTGTTCTTCAAGTTTAAGTGAACTACGAGCCCCATTGTTAATCCTTTAAAGGAAATTATTTGTAACTTTCGACAAGTAGAACAATGAATGGAACAGGTAGACTGTTCAAATCATTGTATATATTGCTTCTATATAGTCTAAGAAACATATATGCAAAGCATCCAAACAGTACAATTCGCCAATTATTTCATCTTCAAGTTTAAGTGAACTACGAGCCCCATTGTTAACACTTTAACGGAAATTATTTGTAAATTGCGACAAGTAGAACAATGAGTGGAACAGGTAGACGGTTGAAATCAATGTATACATTGCTTCTATATAGTCTAAGAAACATATATGCAAAGCATCCAAACAGTACCATTCGCCAATTTTTTGTTCTTCAAGTTTAAGTGAACAATGAGCCCCATTGTTAATCCTTTACCGGAAATTATTTGTTGCTTTCGACAAGTAGAACAATGAATGGAACAGGTAGACGGTTGAAATCTTTGTATATATTGCTTCTATATAGTCTAAGAAACATATATGCAAAACATCCAAACAGTACCATTCGCCAATTTTTTGTTCTTCAAGTTTAAGTGAACAATGAGCCCCATTGTTAATCCTTTATCGGAAATTATTTGTAACTTTCGACAAGTAGAACAATGAATGGAACAGGTAGACGGTTGAAATCTTTGTATATATTGCTTCTATATAGTCTAAGAATCATATATGCAAAGCATCCAAACAGTACCATTCGCCAATTTTTTGTTCTTCAAGTTTAAGTGAACTTCGAGCCCCATTGTTAATCCTTTAAAGGAAATTATTTGTAAATTTCGACAAGTAGAAAAATGAATGGAACAGGTAGACTGTTGAAATCATTGTATATATTGCTTCTATATAGTCTAAGAAACATATATGCAGAGCATCCAGAGAGTACCATTCGCCAATTTTTCGTTCTTCAAGTTTAAGTGAACAACGAGCCCCATTGTTAATCCTTTAAAGGAAATTATTTGTAATTTTCGAAAAGTAGAACAATGAATGGAACAGGTAGACGGTTTAAATCTTTGTATATATTGCTTCTATATAGTCTAAGAAACATATATGCAAAGCATCCAAACAGTACCATTCGCCACTTTTTTGTTCTTCAAGTTTAAGTGAACAACGAGCCCCAATGGTTAATCCCTTAACGGAAATTATTTGTAACTTTCGACAAGTAGAACAATGAATGGAACAGGTAGACGGTTGAAATCATTGTATATATTGCTTCTATATAGTCTAAGAAACATATATGCAAAGCATCCAAACAGTACAATTCGCCAATTTTTTGTTCTTCAAGTTTAAGTAAACTACGATCCCCATTGTTAATCCCTTAACGGAAATTATTTGTAACTTTCGACAAGTAGAACAATGAATGGAACAGGTAGACGGTTGAAATCATTGTATATATTGCTTCTATATAGTCTAAGAAACATATATGCAAAGCATCCAAACAGTACAATTCGCCAATTTTTTGTTCTTCAAGTTTAAGTGAACAACGAGCCCCAATGGTTAATCCCTTAACGGAAATTATTTGTAACTTTCGACAAGTAGAACAATGAATGGAACAGGTAGACGGTTGAAATCATTGTATATATTGCTTCTATATAGTCTAAGAAACATATATGCAAAGCATCCAAACAGTACAATTCGCCAATTTTTTGTTCTTCAAGTTTAAGTAAACTACGATCCCCATTGTTAATCCCTTAACGGAAATTATTTGTAACTTTCGACAAGTAGAACAATGAATGGAACAGGTAGACGGTTGAAATCATTGTATATATTGCTTCTATATAGTCTAAGAAACATATATGCAAAGCATCCAAACAGTACAATTCGCCAATTTTTTGTTCTTCAAGTTTAAGTAAACTACGATCCCCATTGTTAATCCCTTAACGGAAATAATTTGTAACATTCGACAAGTAGAACAATGAATGGAACAGGTAGACGGTTGAAATCATTGTATATATTGCTTCTATATAGTCTAAGAAACATATATGCAAAGCATCCAAACAGTACCATTCGCCAATTTTTTGTTCTTCAAGTTTAAGTGAACAATGAGCCCCAATGGTTAATCCTTTATCGTAAATTATTTGTAACTTTCGACAAGTAGAACAATGAATGGAACAGGTAGACGGTTGAAATCTTTGTATATATTGCTTCTATATAGTCTAAGAATCATATATGCAAAGCATCCAAACAGTACCATTCGCCAATTTTTTGTTCTTCAAGTTTAAGTGAACTTCGAGCCCCATAGTTAATCCTTTAAAGGAAATTATTTGTAAATTTCGACAAGTAGAAAAATGAATGGAACAGGTAGACTGTTGAAATCATTGTATATATTGCTTCTATATAGTCTAAGAAACATATATGCAGAGCATCCAGACAGTACCATTCGCCAATTTTTTGTTCTTCAAGTTTAAGTGAACAACGAGCCCCATTGTTAATCCTTTAAAGGAAATTATTTGTAATTTTCGAAAAGTAGAACAATGAATGGAACAGGTAGACGGTTTAAATCTTTGTATATATTGCTTCTATATAGTCTAAGAAACATATATGCAAAGCATCCAAACAGTACCATTCGCCACTTTTTTGTTCTTCAAGTTTAAGTGAACAATGAGCCCCAATGGTTAATCCTTTATCGTAAATTATTTGTAATTTTCGACAAGTAGAACAATGAATGGAACAGTTAGACGGTTTAAATATTTGTATATATTGCTTCTATATAATCTAAGAAACATATATGCAAAGCATCTAAACAGTAACAATCGCCAATTTTTTGATCTTCAAGTTTAAGTGAACAGCGAGCCCCATTGTTAACACTTTAACGGAAATTATTTGTAACTTGCGACAAGTAGAACAATGAGTGGAACTGGTAGACGGTTGAAATCAATGTATATATTGCTTCTATATAGTCTAAGAAACATATATGCAAAGCATCCAAACAGTACCATTCGCCACTTTTTTGTTCTTCAAGTTTAAGTGAACACCGAGCCCCATTGTTAATCCTTTATAGGAAATTGTTTGTAACTTTCGACAAGTAGAACATTGAATGGAACAGGTAGACGGTTGAAATCTTGGTATCTATTGCTTCTATATAGTATAAGAAACATATATGCAAAGCATCCAAACAGTACCATTCGACAATTTTTTGTTCTTCAAGTTTAAGTGAACTACGAGCCCCATTGTTAATCCTTTAAAGGAAATTATTTGTAACTTTCGACAAGTAGAACAATGAATGGAACAGGTAGACTGTTCAAATCATTGTATATATTGCTTCTATATAGTCTAAGAAACATATATGCAAAGCATCCAAACAGTACCATTCGCCAATTTTTTGTTCTTCAAGTTTAAGTGAACAATGAGCCCCATTGTTAATCCTTTATCGGAAATTATTTGTAACTTTCGACAAGTAGAACAATGAATGGAACAGGTAGACGGTTGAAATCTTTGTATATATTGCTTCTATATAGTCTAAGAAACATATATGCAAAGCATCCAAACAGTACCATTCGCCACTTTTTTGTTCTTCAAGTTTAAGTGAACAACGAGCCCCAATGGTTAATCCCTTAACGGAAATTATTTGTAACTTTCGACAAGTAGAACAATGAATGGAACAGGTAGACTGTTGAAAACATTGTATATATTGCTTCTATATAGTCTAAGAAACATATATGCAAAGCATCCAAACAGTACCATTCGCCAATTTTTTGTTCTTCAAGTTTAAGTAAACTACGATCCCCATTGTTAATCCCTTAACGGAAATTATTTGTAACTTTCGACAAGTAGAACAATGAATGGAACAGGTAGACGGTTGAAATCATTGTATATATTGCTTCTATATAGTCTAAGAAACATATATGCAAAGCATCCAAACAGTACAATTCGCCAATTTTTTGTTCTTCAAGTTTAAGTAAACTACGATCCCCATTGTTAATCCCTTAACGGAAATTATTTGTAACTTTCGACAAGTAGAACAATGAATGGAACAGGTAGACGGTTGAAATCATTGTATATATTGCTTCTATATAGTCTAAGAAACATATATGCAAAGCATCCAAACAGTACAATTCGCCAATTTTTTGTTCTTCAAGTTTAAGTAAACTACGATCCCCATTGCTAATCCCTTAACGGAAATTATTTGTAACTTTCGACAAGTAGAACAATGAATGGAACAGGTAGACGGTTGAAATCTTTATATATATTGCTTCTATATAGTCTAAGAAACATATATGCAAAGCATCCAAACAGTACAATTTGCCAATTTTTTGTTCTTCAAGTTTAAGTGAACAATGAGCCCCAATGGTTAATCCTTTATCGGAAATTGTTTGTAACTTTCGACAAGTAGAACATTGAATGGAACAGGTAGACGGTTGAAATCTTGGTATCTATTGCTTCTATATAGTATAAGAAACATATATGCAAAGCATCCAAACAGTACCATTCGACAATTTTTTGTTCTTCAAGTTTAAGTGAACTACGAGCCCCATTGTTAATCCTTTAAAGGAAATTATTTGTAACTTTCGACAAGTAGAACAATGAATGGAACAGGTAGACTGTTCAAATCATTGTATATATTGCTTCTATATAGTCTAAGAAACATATATGCAAAGCATCCAAACAGTACAATTCGCCAATTATTTCATCTTCAAGTTTAAGTGAACTACGAGCCCCATTGTTAACACTTTAACGGAAATTATTTGTAAATTGCGACAAGTAGAACAATGAGTGGAACAGGTAGACGGTTGAAATAAATGTATATATTGCTTCTATATAGTCTAAGAAACATATATGCAAAGCATCCAAACAGTACCATTCGCCAATTTTTTGTTCTTCAAGTTTAAGTGAACAATGAGCCCCATTGTTAATCCTTTATCGGAAATTATTTGTAACTTTCGACAAGTAGAACAATGAATGGAACAGGTAGACGGTTGAAATCTTTGTATATATTGCTTCTATATAGTCTAAGAAACATATATGCAAAGCATCCAAACAGTACCATTCGCCACTTTTTTGTTCTTCAAGTTTAAGTGAACAACGAGCCCCAATGGTTAATCCCTTAACGGAAATTATTTGTAACTTTCGACAAGTAGAACAATGAATGGAACAGGTAGACGGTTGAAATCATTGTATATATTGCTTCTATATAGTCTAAGAAACATATATGCAAAGCATCCAAACAGTACAATTCGCCAATTTTTTGTTCTTCAATTTTAAGTAAACTACGATCCCCATTGTTAATCCCTTAACGGAAATTATTTGTAACTTTCGACAAGTAGAACAATGAATGGAACAGGTAGACGGTTGAAATCATTGTATATATTGCTTCTATATAGTCTAAGAAACATATATGCAAAGCATCCAAACAGTACGATTCGCCAATTTGTTGTTCTTCAAGTTTAAGTAAACTACGATCCCATTGTTAATCCCTTCACGGAAATTATTTGTAACTTTCGACAAGTAGAACAATGAATGGAACAGGTAGACGGTTGAAATCATTGTATATATTGCTTCTATATAGTCTAAGAAACATATATGCAAAGCATCCAGACAGTACAATTCGACAATTTTTTGCTCTTCAAGTTTAAGTGAACAATGAGCCCCATTGTTAATCCTTTATCGGAAATAATTTGGAACTTTCGACAAGTAGAACAATGAATGGAACAGGTAGACGGTTGAAATCTTTGTATATATTGCTTCTATATAGTCTAAGAAACATATATGCAAAGCATCCAAACAGTACCATTCGCCAATTTTTTGTTCTTCAAGTTTAAGTAAACTACGATCCCCATTGTTAATCCCTTAACGGAAATTATTTGTAACATTCGACAAGTAGAACAATGAATGGAACAGGTAGACGGTTGAAATCATTGTATATATTGCTTCTATATAGTCTAAGAAACATATATGCAAAGCATCCAAACAGTACAATTCGCCAATTTTTTGTTCTTCAAGATTAAGTGAACAATGAGCCCCATTGTTAATCCTTTAAAGGAAATTATTTGTAACTTTCGACAAGTAGAACAATGAATGGAACAGGTAGACGGTTGAAATCTTTGTATATATTGCTTCTATATAGTCTAAGAAACATATATGCAAAGCATCCAAACAGTACCATTCGCCAATTTTTTGTTCTTCAAGTTTAAGTGAACAATGAGCCCCATTGTTAATCCTTTATCGGAAATTATTTGTAACTTTCGACAAGTAGAACAATGAATGGAACAGGTAGACGGTTGAAATCTTTGTATATATTGCTTCTATATAGTCTAAGAAACATATATGCAAAGCATCCAAACAGTACCATTCGCCACTTTTTTGTTCTTCAAGTTTAAGTGAACAACGAGCCCCATTGTTAATCCTTTAAAGGAAATTATTTGTAAATTTCGACAAGTAGAACAATGATTGGAACACGTAGACGGTTGAAATCTTTGTATATATTGCTTCCATATAGTCTAAGAAACATGTACACAAAGCATCCAAACAGTACCATTCGCCAATTTTTTGTTCTTCAAGTTTAAGTGAACAATGAGCCCCAATGGTTAATCCTTTATCGGAAATTATTTGTTATTTTCGACAAGTAGAACAATGAATGGAACAGTTAGACGGTTGAAATATTTGTATATATTGCTTCTATGTAATCTAAGAAACATATATGCAAAGCATCTAAACAGTAACAATCGCCAATTTTTTGAACTTCAAGTTTAAGTGAACAGCGAGCCCCATTGATAATCATGAAATGGAAATTATTTGTAACTTTCTACAAGTAGAACAATGAATAGTACAGGTAGACGGGTGAAATCTTTCTATATATTGCTTCTAAATAGTCTAAGAAACATCTATGCAAAGCATCCAAACAGTACAATTCGCCAATTTTTTGTTCTTCAAGTTTAAGTGAACTACGAGCCCCATTGTTAATCCTTTAAAGGAAATTATTTGTAAATTTCGACAAGTAGAACAATGAATGGATCATGTAGACGGTTGAAAAAATTGTATATATTGCTTCTAAATAGTCTAAGAAACATCTATGCAAAGCATCCAAACAGTACAATTCGCCAATTTTTTGTTCTTCAAGTTTAAGTAAACTACGAGCTCCATTGTTAATCCTTTAAAGGAAATTATTTGTAAATTTCGACAAGTAGAACAATGAATGGAACAGGTAGCCGGTTGAAATCAATGTATATATTGCTTCTATATAGTCTAAGAAACATATATGCAAAGCATCCAAACAGTACCATTCGCCAATTTCTTGTTCTTCAAGTTTAAGTGAACTACGAGCCCCATTGTTAATCCCTTAACGGAAATTAATTGTAACTTTCTACAAGTAGAACAATGATTGGAACTCGTAGACGGTTGAAATCTTTGTATATATTGCTTCCATATAGTCTAAGAAACATGTACGCAAAGCATCCAAACAGTACAATTCGCCAATTTTTTGTTCTTCAAGTTTAAGTGAACTACGATCCCCATTGTTAATCCCTTAACGGAAATTATTTGTAACTTTCGACAAGTAGAACAGTGAATGGAACAGGTAGACGGTTGAAATCTTTGTATATATTGCTTCTATATAGTATAAGAAACATATATGCAAAGCTTCCAAACAGTACAATTCGCCAATTTTTTGTTCTTCAAGTTTAAGGGAACAATGAGCCCCAATGGTTAATCCGTTATCGGAAATTATTTGTAACTTTCGACAAGTAGAACAATGAATGGAACAGTTAGATGGTTGAAATATTTGTATATATTGCTTCTATATAATCTAAGAAACATATATGCAAAGCATCCAAACAGTACAATTCGACAATTTTTTGCTCTTCAAGTTTAAGTGAACTACGAGCCCCATTGTTAATCCTTTAAAGGAAATTATTTGTAAATTTCGGCAAGTAGAACAATGAATGGAATAGGTAGACGGATGAAATCATTGTATATATTGCTTCTATATAGTCTAAGAAACATATATGCAAAGCATCCAAACAGTACAATTCGCCAATTTTTTGTTCTTCAAGTTTAAGTAAACTACGATCCCCATTGTTAATCCCTTAACGGAAATTATTTGTAATATTCGACAAGTAGAACAATGAATGGAACAGATAGACGGTTGAAATATTTGTATATATTGCTTCTATATAGAATAAGAAACATATATGCAAGCATCCAAACAGTACAAAACGCCAATTTTTTGTTCTTCAAGTTTAAGTAAACTACGATCCCCATTGTTAATGCCTTAACGGAAATTATTTGTAACTTTCGACAAGTAGAACAATGAATGGAACAGGTAGACGGTTGAAATCTTTGTATATATTGCTTCTATAAAGTCTAAGAAACATATATGCAAATCATGCAAACAGTACAATTCGCCAATTATTTGATCTTCAAGTTTAAGTGAACTACGAGCCCCATTGTTAATACTTTAACGGAAATTATTTGTAACTTGCGACAAGTAGAACAATGAATGGAACAGGTAGACGGTTGAAATCAATGTATATATTGCTTCTATATAGTCTAAGAAACATATATGCAAAGCATCCAAACAGTACCATTCGCCACTTTTTTGTTCTTCAAGTTTAAGTGAACAACGAGCCCCATTGTTAATCCTTTAAAGGAAATTATTAGTAAATTTCGACAAGTAGAACAATGATAGGAACACGTAGACGGTTGAAATCTTTGTATATATTGCTTCCATATAGTCTAAGAAACATGTACGCAAAGCATCCAAACAGTACCATTCGCCAATTTGTTGTTCTTCAAGTTTAAGTGAACAATGAGCCCCAATGGTTAATCCTTTATCGGAAATTATTTGTAATTTTCGACAAGTAGAACAATGAATGGAACAGTTAGACGGTTGAAATATTTGTATATATTGCTTCTATATAATCTAAGAAACATATATGCAAAGCATCTAAACAGTAACAATCGCCAATTTTTTGATCTTCAAGTTTAAGTGAACAGCGAGCCCCATTGATAATCATGAAATAGAAATTATTTGTAACTTTCTAGAAGTAGAACAATGAATAGTACAGGTAGACGGGTGATATCTTTCTATATATTGCTTCTAAATAGTCTGTGAAACATCTATGCAAAGCATCCAAACAGTACAATTCAACAATTTTTTGTTCTTCAAGTTTAAGTGAACTACGAGCCCCATTGTTAATCCTTTAAAGGAAATTATTTGTAAATTTCGACAAGTAGAACAATGAATGGATCATGTAGACGGTTGAAATCATTGTATATATTGCTTCTATATAGTCTAAGAAACATATATGCAAAGCATCCAAACAGTACCATTCGCCACTTTTTTGTTCTTCAAGTTTAAGTGAACAACGAGCCCCATTGTTAATCCCTTAACGGAAATTATTTGTAACATTCGACAAGTAGAACAATGAATGGAACAGGTAGACGGTTGAAATCATTGTATATATTGCTTCTATATAGTCTAAGAAACATATATGCAAAGCATCCAAACAGTACCATTCGCCACTTTTTTGTTCTTCAAGTTTAAGTGAACAACGAGCCCCATTGTTAATCCTTTAAAGGAAATTATTTGTAAATTTCACAAGTAGAACAATGATTGGAACACGTAGACGGTTGAAATCTTTGTATATATTGCTTCCATATAGTCTAAGTAACATATATGCAAAGCATCCAAACAGTACAATTCGCCAATTTTTTGTTCTTCAAGTTTAAGTAAACTACGATCCCCATTGTTAATCCCTTAACGGAAATTATTTGTAATATTCGACAAGTAGAACAATGAATGGAACAGATAGACGGTTGAAATATTTGTATATATTGCTTCTATATAGAATAAGAAACATATATGCAAAGCATCCAAACAGTACAATTCGCCAATTTTTTGTTCCTCTAGTTTAAGTAAACTACGATCCCCATTGTTAATGCCTTAACGGAAATTATTTGTAGCTTTCGACAAGTAGAACAATGAATGGAACAGGTAGACGGTTGAAATCTTTGTATATATTGCTTCTATAAAGTCTAAGAAACATGTATGCAAATCATCCAAACAGTACAATTCGCCAATTATTTGATCTTCAAGTTTAAGTGAACTACGAGCCCCATTGTTAATACTTTAACGGAAATTATTTGTAACTTGCGACAAGTAGAACAATGAATGGAACAGGTAGACGGTTGAAATCAATGTATATATTGCTTCTATATAGTCTAAGAAACATACATGCAAAGCATCCAAACAGTACCATTCGCCACTTTTTTGTTCTTCAAGTTTAAGTGAACAACGAGCCCCATTGTTAATCCTTTAAAGGAAATTATTAGTAAATTTCGACAAGTAGAACAATGATAGGAACACGTAGACGGTTGAAATCTTTGTATATATTGCTTCCATATAGTCTAAGAAACATGTACGCAAAGCATCCAAACAGTACCATTCGCCAATTTTTTGTTCTTCAAGTTTAAGTGAACAATGAGCCCCAATGGTTAATCCTTTATCGGAAATTATTTGTAATTTTCGACAAGTAGAACAATGAATGGAACAGTTAGACGGTTGAAATATTTGTATATATTGCTTCTATATAATCTAAGAAACATATATGCAAAGCATCTAAACAGTAACAATCGCCAATTTTTTGATCTTCAAGTTTAAGTGAACAGCGAGCCCCATTGATAATCATGAAATGGAAATTATTTGTAACTTTCGACAAGTAGAACAATGAATGGAACAGGTAGACGGTTGAAATCTTTGTATATATTGCTTCTATATAGTCTAAGAATCATATATGCAAAGCATCCAAACAGTACCATTCGCCAATTTTTTGTTCTTCAAGTTTAAGTGAACTTCGAGCCCCATTGTTAATCCTTTAAAGGAAATTATTTGTAAATTTCGACAAGTAGAAAAATGAATGGAACAGGTAGACTGTTGAAATCATTGTATATATTGCTTCTATATAGTCTACGAAACATATATGCAGAGCATCCAGACAGTACCATTCGCCATTTTCTTGTTCTTCAAGTTTAAGTGAACAACGAGCCCCAATGGTTAATCCTTTAAAGGAAATTATTTGTAATTTTCGAAAAGTAGAACAATGAATGGAACAGGTAGACTGTTGAAATCATTGTATATATTGCTTCTATATAGTCTAAGAAACATATATGCAGAGCATCCAGACAGTACCATTCGCCAATTTCTTGTTCTTCAAGTTTAAGTGAACAATGAGCCCCAATGGTTAATCCGTTATCGGAAATTATTTGTAACTTTCGACAAGTAGAACAATGAATGGAACAGGTAGACGGTTGAAATCTTTGTATATATTGCTTCTATATAGTCTAAGAAACATATATGCAAAGCATCCAAACAGTACCATTCGCCAATTTTTTGTTCTTCAAGTTTAAGTGAACAATGAGCCCCAATGGTTAATCCTTTATCGGAAATTATTTGTAACTTTCGACAAGTGGAACAATGAATGGAACAGGTAGACGGTTGAAATCCTTGTATATATTGCTTCCATATAGTCTAAGAAACATGTACGCAAAGCATCCAAACAGTACCATTCGCCAATTTTTTGTCCTTCAAGTTTAAGTGAACAATGAGCCCCATTGTTAATCCTTTATCGGAAATTATTTGTAACTGTCGACAAGTAGAACAATGAATGGAACAGGTAGACGGTTGAAATCTTTGTATATATTGCTTCTATATAGTCTAAGAAACATATATGCAAAGCATCCAAACAGTACAATTCGCCAATTTTTTGTTCTTCAAGTTTAAGTGAACAATGAGCCCCATTGTTAATCCTTTAAAGGAAATTATTTCTAACTTTCGACAAGTAGAACAATGAATGGAACAGGTAGACGGTTGAAATCTTTGTATATATTGCTTCTATATAGTCTAAGAAACATATATGCAAAGCATCCAAACAGTACAATTCGCCAATTTTTTGTTCTTCAAGTTTAAGTGAACAATGAGCCCCAATGGTTAATCCTTTATCGGTAATTATTTGTAACTTTCGACAAGCAGAACAATGAATGGAACAGGTAGACGGTTGAAATCCTTGTATATATTGCTTCCATATAGTCTAAGAAACATGTACGCAAAGCATCCAAACAGTACCATTCGCCAATTTTTTGTCCTTCAAGTTTAAGTGAACAATGAGCCCCATTGTTAATCCTTTATCGGAAATTATTTGTAACTGTCGACAAGTAGAACAATGAATGGAACAGGTAGACGGTTGAAATCTTTGTATATATTGCTTCTATATAGTCTAAGAAACATATATGCAAAGCATCCAAACAGTACAATTCGCCAATTTTTTGTTCTTCAAGTTTAAGTGAACAATGAGCCCCAATGGTTAATCCTTTATCGGTAATTATTTGTAACTTTCGACAAGTAGAACAATGAATGGAACAGGTAGACGGTTGAAATCCTTGTATATATTGCTTCCATATAGTCTAAGAAACATGTACGCAAAGCATCCAAACAGTACCATTCGCCAATTTTTTGTCCTTCAAGTTTAAGTGAACAATGAGCCCCATTGTTAATCCTTTATCGGAAATTATTTGTAACTTTCGACAAGTAGAACAATGAATGGAACAGGTAGACGGTTGAAATCTTTGTATATATTGCTTCTATATAGTCTAAGAAACATATATGCAAAGCATCCAAACAGTACAATTCGCCAATTTTTTGTTCTTCAAGTTTAAGTGAACAATGAGCCCCAATGGTTAATCCTTTATCGGTAATTATTTGTAACTTTCGACAAGTAGAACAATGAATGGAACTGGTAGACGGTTGAAATCTTTGTATATATTGCTTCGATATAATCTAAGAAACATATATGCAAAGCAACTAAACAGTAACAATCGCCAATTTTTTGTTCTTCAAGTTTAAGTGAACAGCGAGCCCCATTGATAATCATGAAATGGAAACTATTTGTAACTTTCTACAAGTAGAACAATGAATAGTACAGGTAGACGGGTGAAATCTTTCTATATATTGCTTCTAAATAGTCTAAGAAACATCTATGCAAAGCATCCAAACAGTACAATTCGCCTATTACTTGTTCTTCAAGTTTAAGTAAACTACGATCCCCATTGTTAATCCCTTAACGGAAATTATTTGTAACTTTCGACAAGTAGAACAATGAATGGAACAGGTAGACGGTTGAAATCATTGTATATATTGCTTCTATATAGTCTAAGAAACATATATGCAAAGCACCCAAACAGTACAATTCGCCAATTTTTTGTTCTTCAAGTTTAAGTAAACTACGATCCCCATTGCTAATCCCTTAACGGAAATTATTTGTAACTTTCGACAAGTAGAACAATGAATGGAACAGTTAGACGGTTGAAATCATTGTATATATTGCTTCTATATAGTCTAAGAAACATATATGCAAAGCATCCAAACAGTACCATTCGCCAATTTTTTGTTCTTCAAGTTTAAGTGAACAATGAGCCCCATTGTTAATCCTTTAACGGAAATTATTTGTAACTTTCGACAAGTAGAACAATGAATGGAACAGGTAGACGGTTGAAATCTTTGTATATATTGCTTCTATATAGTCTAAGAAACATATATGCAAAGCATCCAAACAGTACCATTCGCCACTTTTTTGTTCTTCAAGTTTAAGTGAACAACGAGCCCCATTGTTAATCCTTTAAAGGAAATTATTTGTAAATTTCGACAAGTAGAACAATGAATGGAACAGGTAGACGGTTGAAATCTTTGTATATATTGCTTCCATATAGTCTAAGAAACATGTACGCAAAGCATCCAAACAGTACCATTCGCCAATTTTTTGTTCTTCAAGTTTAAGTGAACAATGAGCCCCAATGGTTAATCCTTTATCGTAAATTATTTGTAATTTTCGACAAGTAGAACAATGAATGGAACAGTTAGACGGTTTAAATATTTGTATATATTGCTTCTATATAATCTAAGAAACATATATGCAAAGCATCTAAACAGTAACAATCGCCAATTTTTTGATCTTCAAGTTTAAGTGAACAGCGAGCCCCATTGTTAACACTTTAACGGAAATTATTTGTAACTTGCGACAAGTAGAACAATGAGTGGAACTGGTAGACGGTTGAAATCAATGTATATATTGCTTCTATATAGTCTAAGAAACATATATGCAAAGCATCCAAACAGTACCATTCGCCACTTTTTTGTTCTTCAAGTTTAAGTGAACAACGAGCCCCATTGTTAATCCTTTATCGGAAATTGTTTGTAACTTTCGACAAGTAGAACATTGAATGGAACAGGTAGACGGTTGAAATCTTGGTATCTATTGCTTCTATATAGTATAAGAAACATATATGCAAAGCATCCAAACAGTACCATTCGACAATTTTTTGTTCTTCAAGTTTAAGTGAACTACGAGCCCCATTGTTAATCCTTTAAAGGAAATTATTTGTAACTTTCGACAAGTAGAACAATGAATGGAACAGGTAGACTGTTCAAATCATTGTATATATTGCTTCTATATAGTCTAAGAAACATATATGCAAAGCATCCAAACAGTACAATTCGCCAATTATTTCATCTTCAAGTTTAAGTGAACTACGAGCCCCATTGTTAACACTTTAACGGAAATTATTTGTAAATTGCGACAAGTAGAACAATGAGTGGAACAGGTAGACGGTTGAAATCAATGTATATATTGCTTCTATATAGTCTAAGAAACATATATGCAAAGCATCCAAACAGTACCATTCGCCAATTTTTTGTTCTTCAAGTTTAAGTGAACAATGAGCCCCATTGTTAATCCTTTATCGGAAATTATTTGTAACTTTCGACAAGTAGAACAATGAATGGAACAGGTAGACGGTTGAAATCTTTGTATATATTGCTTCCATATAGTCTAAGAAACATGTACGCAAAGCATCCAAATAGTACCATTCGCCAATTTTTTGTTCTTCAAGTTTAAGTGAACAATGAACCCCAATGGTTAATCCTTTATCGTAAAGTATTTGTAATTTTCGACAAGTAGAACAATGAATGGAACAGTTAGACGGTTGAAATATTTGTATATATTGCTTCTATATAATCTAAGAAACATATATGCAAAGCATCTAAACAGTAACAATCGCCAATTTTTTGTTCTTCAAGTTTAAGTGAACAACTAGCCCCATTGTTAATCCTTTATCGGAAATTGTTTGTAACTTTCGACAAGTAGAACATTGAATGGAACAGGTAGACGGTTGAAATCTTGGTATCTATTGCTTCTATATAGTATAAGAAACATATATGCAAAGCATCCAAACAGTACCATTCGACAATTTTTTGTTCTTCAAGTTTAAGTGAACTACGAGCCCCATTGTTAATCCTTTAAAGGAAATTATTTGTAACTTTCGACAAGTAGAACAATGAATGGAACAGGTAGACTGTTCAAATCATTGTATATATTGCTTCTATATAGTCTAAGAAACATATATGCAAAGCATCCAAACAGTACAATTCGCCAATTATTTCATCTTCAAGTTTAAGTGAACTACGAGCCCCATTGTTAACACTTTAACGGAAATTATTTGTAACTTGCGACAGGTAGAACAATGAGTGGAACAGGTAGACGGTTGAAATCAATGTATATATTGCTTCTATATAGTCTAAGAAACATATATGCAAAGCATCCAAACAGTACCATTCGCCAATTTTTTGTTCTTCAAGTTTAAGTGAACAATGAGCCCCATTGTTAATCCTTTATCGGAAATTATTTGTAACTTTCGACAAGTAGAACAATGAATGGAACAGGTAGACGGTTGAAATCTTTGTATATATTGCTTCTATATAGTCTAAGAAACATATATGCAAAGCATCCAAACAGTACCATTCGCCACTTTTTTGTTCTTCAAGTTTAAGTGAACAACGAGCCCCAATGGTTAATCCCTTAACGGAAATTATTTGTAATTTTCGACAAGTAGAACAATGAATGGAACAGGTAGACGGTTGAAATCATTGTATATATTGCTTCTATATAGTCCAAGAAACATATATGCAAAGCATCCAAACAGTACAATTCGCCAATTTTTTGTTCTTCAAGTTTAAGTAAACTACGATCCCCATTGTTAATCCCTTAACGGATATTATTTGTAACTTTCGACAAGTAGAACAATGAATGGAACAGGTAGACGGTTGAAATCATTGTATATATTGCTTCTATATAGTCTAAGAAACATATATGCAAAGCATCCAAACAGTACGATTCGCCAATTTGTTGTTCTTCAAGTTTAAGTAAACTACGATCCCATTGTTAATCCCTTAACGGAAATTATTTGTAACTTTCGACAAGTAGAACAATGAATGGAACAGGTAGACGGTTGAAATCTTTGTATATATTGCTTCTATATAGTCTAAGAATCATATATGCAAAGCATCCAAACAGTACCATTCGCCAATTTTTTGTTCTTCAAGTTTAAGTGAACTTCGAGCCCCATTGTTAATCCTTTAAAGGAAATTATTTGTAAATTTCGACAAGTAGAAAAATGAATGGAACAGGTAGACTGTTGAAATCATTGTATATATTGCTTCTATATAGTCTAAGAAACATATATGCAGAGCATCCAGACAGTACCATTCGCCAATTTTTTGTTCTTCAAGTTTAAGTGAACAACGAGCCCCATTGTTAATCCTTTAAAGGAAATTATTTGTAATTTTCGAAAAGTAGAACAATGAATGGAACAGGTAGACTGTTGAAATCATTGTATATATTGCTTCTATATAGTCTAAGAAACATATATGCAGAGCATCCAGACAGTACCATTCGCCATTTTCTTGTTCTTCAAGTTTAAGTGAACAACGAGCCCCAATGGTTAATCCTTTAAAGGAAATTATTTGTAATTTTCGAAAAGTAGAACAATGAATGGAACAGGTAGACTGTTGAAATCATTGTATATATTGCTTCTATATAGTCTAAGAAACTTATATGCAGAGCATCCAGACAGTACCATTCGCCAATTTCTTGTTCTTCAAGTTTAAGTGAACAATGAGCCCCAATGGTTAATCCGTTATCGGAAATTATTTGTAACTTTCGACAAGTAGAACAATAAATGGAACAGGTAGACGGTTAAAATCTTTGTATATATTGCTTCTATATAGTCTAAGAAACATATATGCAAAGCATCCAAACAGTACCAGTCGCCAATTTTTTGTTCTTCAAGTTTAAGTGAACAACGAGGCCCATTGTTAATCCTTTATCGGAAATTATTTGTAACTTTCGACAAGTAGAACATTGAATGGAACAGGTAGACGGTTGAAATCTTTGTATCTATTGCTTCTATATAGTATAAGAAACATATATGCAAAGCATCCAAAAAGTACCATTCGCCAATTTTTTGTTCTTCAAGTTTAAGTAAACTACGATCCCCATTGTTAATCCCTTAACGGAAATTATTTGTAACTTTCGACAAGTAGAACAATGAATGGAACAGGTAGACTGTTGAAAACATTGTATATATTGCTTCTATATAGTCTAAGAAACATATATGCAAAGCATCCAAACAGTACCATTCGCCAATTTTTTGTTCTTCAAGTTTAAGTAAACTACGATCCCCATTGTTAATCCCTTAACGGAAATTATTTATAACTTTCGACAAGTAGAACAATGAATGGAACAGGTAGACGGTTGAAATCATTGTATATATTGCTTCTATATAGTCTAAGAAACATATATGCAAAGCATCCAAACAGTACAATTCGCCAATTTTTTGTTCTTCAAGTTTAAGTAAACTACGATCCCCATTGTTAATCCCTTAACGGAAATTATTTGTAACTTTCGACAAGTAGAACAATGAATGGAACAGGTAGACGGTAGAAATCATTGTATATATTGCTTCTATATAGTCTAAGAAACATATATGCAAAGCATCCAAACAGTACAATTCGCCAATTTTTTGTTCTTCAAGTTTAAGTAAACTACGATCCCCATTGCTAATCCCTTAACGGAAATTATTTGTAACTTTCGACAAGTAGAACAATGAATGGAACAGGTAGACGGTTGAAATCATTGTATATATTGCTTCGATATAGTCTAAGAAACATATATGCAAAGCATCCAAACAGTACCATTCGCCAATTTTTTGTTCTTCAAGTTTAAGTGAACAATGAGCCCCATTGTTAATCCTTTATCGGAAATTATTTGTAACTTTCGACAAGTAGAACAATGAATGGAACAGGTAGACGGTTGAAATCTTTGTATATATTGCTTCTATATAGTCTAAGAAACATATATGCAGAGCATCCAGACAGTACCATTCGCCAATTTTTTGTTCTTCAAGTTTAAGTGAACAACGAGCCCCATTGTTAATCCCTTAACGGAAATTATTTGTAACTTTCGACAAGTAGAACAATGAATGGAACAGATAGACTGTTCAAATCATTGTATATATTGCTTCTATATAGTCTAAGAAACATATATGCAAAGCATCCAAACAGTTAAATTCGCCAATTATTTCATCTTCAAGTTTAAGTGAACTACGAGCCCCATTGTTAACACTTTAACGGAAATTATTTGTAACTTGCGACAGGTAGAACAATGAGTGGAACAGGTAGACGGTTGAAATCAATGTATATATTGCTTCTATATAGTCTAAGAAACATATATGCAAAGCATCCAAACAGTACCATTCGCCAATTTTTTGTTCTTCAAGTTTAAGTGAACAATGAGCCCCATTGTTAATCCTTTATCGGAAATTATTTGTAACTTTCGACAAGTAGAACAATGAATAGAACAGGTAGACGGTTGAAATCTTTGTATATATTGCTTCTATATAGTCTAAGAAACATATATGCAAAGCATCCAAACAGTACCATTCGCCACTTTTTTGTTCTTCAAGTTTAAGTGAACAACGAGCCCCAATGGTTAATCCCTTAACGGAAATTATTTGTAATTTTCGACAAGTAGAACAATGAATGGAACAGGTAGACGGTTGAAATCATTGTATATATTGCTTCTATATAGTCCAAGAAACATATATGCAAAGCATCCAAACAGTACAATTCGCCAATTTTTTGTTCTTCAAGTTTAAGTAAACTACGATCCCCATTGTTAATCCCTTAACGGATATTATTTGTAACTTTCGACAAGTAGAACAATGAATGGAACAGGTAGACGGTTGAAATCATTGTATATATTGCTTCTATATAGTCTAAGAAACATATATGCAAAGCATCCAAACAGTACGATTCGCCAATTTGTTGTTCTTCAAGTTTAAGTAAACTACGATCCCATTGTTAATCCCTTAACGGAAATTATTTGTAACTTTCGACAAGTAGAACAATGAATGGAACAGGTAGACGGTTGAAATCTTTGTATATATTGCTTCTATAAAGTCTAAGAAACATGTATGCAAATCATCCAAACAGTACAATTCGCCAATTTTTTGCTCTTCAAGTTTAAGTGAACAATGAGCCCCAATGGTTAATCCTTTATCGGTAATTATTTGTAACTTTCGACAAGTAGAACAATGAATGGAACAGGTAGACGGTTGAAATCCTTGTATATATTGCTTCCATATAGTCTAAGAAACATGTACGCAAAGCATCCAAACAGTACCATTCGCCAATTTTTTGTTCTTCAAGTTTAAGTAAACTACGATCCCCATTGTTAATCCCTTAACGGAAATTATTTGTAACATTCGACAAGTAGAACAATGAATGGAACAGGTAGACGGTTGAAATCATTGTATATATTGCTTCTATATAGTCTAAGAAACATATATGCAAAGCATCCAAACAGTACAATTCGCCAATTTTTTGTTCTTCAAGATTAAGTGAACAATGAGCCCCATTGTTAATCCTTTAAAGGAAATTATTTGTAACTTTCGACAAGTAGAACAATGAATGGAACAGGTAGACGGTTGAAATCTTTGTATATATTGCTTCTATATAGTCTAAGAAACATATATGCAAAGCATCCAAACAGTACCATTCGCCAATTTTTTGTTCTTCAAGTTTAAGTGAACAATGAGCCCCATTGTTAATCCTTTAAAGGAAATTATTTGTAAATTTCGACAAGTAGAACAATGAATGGATCATGTAGACGGTTGAAAAAATTGTATATATTGCTTCTAAATAGTCTAAGAAACATCTATGCAAAGCATCCAAACAGTACAATTCGCCAATTTTTTGTTCTTCAAGTTTAAGTAAACTACGAGCTCCATTGTTAATCCTTTAAAGGAAATTATTTGTAAATTTCGACAAGTAGAACAATGAATGGAACAGGTAGCCGGTTGAAATCAATGTATATATTGCTTCTATATAGTCTAAGAAACATATATGCAAAGCATCCAAACAGTACCATTCGCCAATTTCTTGTTCTTCAAGTTTAAGTGAACTACGAGCCCCATTGTTAATCCCTTAACGGAAATTAATTGTAACTTTCGACAAGTAGAACAATGAATGGAACAGGTAGACGGTTGAAATCTTTGTATATATTGCTTCTATATAGTCTAAGAAACATATATGCAAAGCATCCAAACAGTACCATTCGCCACTTTTTTGTTCTTCAAGTTTAAGTGAACAACGAGCCCCATTGTTAATCCTTTAAAGGAAATTATTTGTAAATTTCGACAAGTAGAACAATGATTGGAACACGTAGACGGTTGAAATCTTTGTATATATTGCTTCCATATAGTCTAAGAAACATGTACACAAAGCATCCAAACAGTACCATTCGCCAATTTTTTGTTCTTCAAGTTTAAGTGAACAATGAGCCCCAATGGTTAATCCTTTATCGGAAATTATTTGTTATTTTCGACAAGTAGAACAATGAATGGAACAGTTAGACGGTTGAAATATTTGTATATATTGCTTCTATGTAATCTAAGAAACATATATGCAAAGCATCTAAACAGTAACAATCGCCAATTTTTTGAACTTCAAGTTTAAGTGAACAGCGAGCCCCATTGATAATCATGAAATGGAAATTATTTGTAACTTTCTACAAGTAGAACAATGAATAGTACAGGTAGACGGGTGAAATCTTTCTATATATTGCTTCTAAATAGTCTAAGAAACATCTATGCAAAGCATCCAAACAGTACAATTCGCCAATTTTTTGTTCTTCAAGTTTAAGTGAACTACGAGCCCCATTGTTAATCCTTTAAAGGAAATTATTTGTAAATTTCGACAAGTAGAACAATGAATGGATCATGTAGACGGTTGAAAAAATTGTATATATTGCTTCTAAATAGTCTAAGAAACATCTATGCAAAGCATCCAAACAGTACAATTCGCCAATTTTTTGTTCTTCAAGTTTAAGTAAACTACGAGCTCCATTGTTAATCCTTTAAAGGAAATTATTTGTAAATTTCGACAAGTAGAACAATGAATGGAACAGGTAGCCGGTTGAAATCAATGTATATATTGCTTCTATATAGTCTAAGAAACATATATGCAAAGCATCCAAACAGTACCATTCGCCAATTTCTTGTTCTTCAAGTTTAAGTGAACTACGAGCCCCATTGTTAATCCCTTAACGGAAATTAATTGTAACTTTCTACAAGTAGAACAATGATTGGAACTCGTAGACGGTTGAAATCTTTGTATATATTGCTTCCATATAGTCTAAGAAACATGTACGCAAAGCATCCAAACAGTACAATTCGCCAATTTTTTGTTCTTCAAGTTTAAGTGAACTACGATCCCCATTGTTAATCCCTTAACGGAAATTATTTGTAACTTTCGACAAGTAGAACAGTGAATGGAACAGGTAGACGGTTGAAATCTTTGTATATATTGCTTCTATATAGTATAAGAAACATATATGCAAAGCTTCCAAACAGTACAATTCGCCAATTTTTTGTTCTTCAAGTTTAAGGGAACAATGAGCCCCAATGGTTAATCCGTTATCGGAAATTATTTGTAACTTTCGACAAGTAGAACAATGAATGGAACAGTTAGATGGTTGAAATATTTGTATATATTGCTTCTATATAATCTAAGAAACATATATGCAAAGCATCCAAACAGTACAATTCGACAATTTTTTGCTCTTCAAGTTTAAGTGAACTACGAGCCCCATTGTTAATCCTTTAAAGGAAATTATTTGTAAATTTCGGCAAGTAGAACAATGAATGGAATAGGTAGACGGATGAAATCATTGTATATATTGCTTCTATATAGTCTAAGAAACATATATGCAAAGCATCCAAACAGTACAATTCGCCAATTTTTTGTTCTTCAAGTTTAAGTAAACTACGATCCCCATTGTTAATCCCTTAACGGAAATTATTTGTAATATTCGACAAGTAGAACAATGAATGGAACAGATAGACGGTTGAAATATTTGTATATATTGCTTCTATATAGAATAAGAAACATATATGCAAGCATCCAAACAGTACAATTCGCCAATTTTTTGTTCTTCAAGTTTAAGTAAACTACGATCCCCATTGTTAATGCCTTAACGGAAATTATTTGTAACTTTCGACAAGTAGAACAATGAATGGAACAGGTAGACGGTTGAAATCTTTGTATATATTGCTTCTATAAAGTCTAAGAAACATATATGCAAATCATGCAAACAGTACAATTCGCCAATTATTTGATCTTCAAGTTTAAGTGAACTACGAGCCCCATTGTTAATACTTTAACGGAAATTATTTGTAACTTGCGACAAGTAGAACAATGAATGGAACAGGTAGACGGTTGAAATCAATGTATATATTGCTTCTATATAGTCTAAGAAACATATATGCAAAGCATCCAAACAGTACCATTCGCCACTTTTTTGTTCTTCAAGTTTAAGTGAACAACGAGCCCCATTGTTAATCCTTTAAAGGAAATTATTAGTAAATTTCGACAAGTAGAACAATGATAGGAACACGTAGACGGTTGAAATCTTTGTATATATTGCTTCCATATAGTCTAAGAAACATGTACGCAAAGCATCCAAACAGTACCATTCGCCAATTTGTTGTTCTTCAAGTTTAAGTGAACAATGAGCCCCAATGGTTAATCCTTTATCGGAAATTATTTGTAATTTTCGACAAGTAGAACAATGAATGGAACAGTTAGACGGTTGAAATATTTGTATATATTGCTTCTATATAATCTAAGAAACATATATGCAAAGCATCTAAACAGTAACAATCGCCAATTTTTTGATCTTCAAGTTTAAGTGAACAGCGAGCCCCATTGATAATCATGAAATAGAAATTATTTGTAACTTTCTAGAAGTAGAACAATGAATAGTACAGGTAGACGGGTGATATCTTTCTATATATTGCTTCTAAATAGTCTGTGAAATATCTATGCAAAGCATCCAAACAGTACAATTCAACAATTTTTTGTTCTTCAAGTTTAAGTGAACTACGAGCCCCATTGTTAATCCTTTAAAGGAAATTATTTGTAAATTTCGACAAGTAGAACAATGAATGGATCATGTAGACGGTTGAAATCATTGTATATATTGCTTCTATATAGTCTAAGAAACATATATGCAAAGCATCCAAACAGTACCATTCGCCACTTTTTTGTTCTTCAAGTTTAAGTGAACAACGAGCCCCATTGTTAATCCCTTAACGGAAATTATTTGTAACATTCGACAAGTAGAACAATGAATGGAACAGGTAGACGGTTGAAATCATTGTATATATTGCTTCTATATAGTCTAAGAAACATATATGCAAAGCATCCAAACAGTACCATTCGCCACTTTTTTGTTCTTCAAGTTTAAGTGAACAACGAGCCCCATTGTTAATCCTTTAAAGGAAATTATTTGTAAATTTCACAAGTAGAACAATGATTGGAACACGTAGACGGTTGAAATCTTTGTATATATTGCTTCCATATAGTCTAAGTAACATATATGCAAAGCATCCAAACAGTACAATTCGCCAATTTTTTGTTCTTCAAGTTTAAGTAAACTACGATCCCCATTGTTAATCCCTTAACGGAAATTATTTGTAATATTCGACAAGTCGAACAATGAATGGAACAGATAGACGGTTGAAATATTTGTATATATTGCTTCTATATAGAATAAGAAACATATATGCAAAGCATCCAAACAGTACAATTCGCCAATTTTTTGTTCCTCTAGTTTAAGTAAACTACGATCCCCATTGTTAATGCCTTAACGGAAATTATTTGTAGCTTTCGACAAGTAGAACAATGAATGGAACAGGTAGACGGTTGAAATCTTTGTATATATTGCTTCTATAAAGTCTAAGAAACATGTATGCAAATCATCCAAACAGTACAATTCGCCAATTATTTGATCTTCAAGTTTAAGTGAACTACGAGCCCCATTGTTAATACTTTAACGGAAATTATTTGTAACTTGCGACAAGTAGAACAATGAATGGAACAGGTAGACGGTTGAAATCAATGTATATATTGCTTCTATATAGTCTAAGAAACATACATGCAAAGCATCCAAACAGTACCATTCGCCACTTTTTTGTTCTTCAAGTTTAAGTGAACAACGAGCCCCATTGTTAATCCTTTAAAGGAAATTATTAGTAAATTTCGACAAGTAGAACAATGATAGGAACACGTAGACGGTTGAAATCTTTGTATATATTGCTTCCATATAGTCTAAGAAACATGTACGCAAAGCATCCAAACAGTACCATTCGCCAATTTTTTGTTCTTCAAGTTTAAGTGAACAATGAGCCCCAATGGTTAATCCTTTATCGGAAATTATTTGTAATTTTCGACAAGTAGAACAATGAATGGAACAGTTAGACGGTTGAAATATTTGTATATATTGCTTCTATATAATCTAAGAAACATATATGCAAAGCATCTAAACAGTAACAATCGCCAATTTTTTGATCTTCAAGTTTAAGTGAACAGCGAGCCCCATTGATAATCATGAAATGGAAATTATTTGTAACTTTCGACAAGTAGAACAATGAATGGAACAGGTAGACGGTTGAAATCTTTGTATATATTGCTTCTATATAGTCTAAGAATCATATATGCAAAGCATCCAAACAGTACCATTCGCCAATTTTTTGTTCTTCAAGTTTAAGTGAACTTCGAGCCCCATTGTTAATCCTTTAAAGGAAATTATTTGTAAATTTCGACAAGTAGAAAAATGAATGGAACAGGTAGACTGTTGAAATCATTGTATATATTGCTTCTATATAGTCTAAGAAACATATATGCAGAGCATCCAGACAGTACCATTCGCCAATTTTTTGTTCTTCAAGTTTAAGTGAACAACGAGCCCCATTGTTAATCCTTTAAAGGAAATTATTTGTAATTTTCGAAAAGTAGAACAATGAATGGAACAGGTAGACTGTTGAAATCATTGTATATATTGCTTCTATATAGTCTACGAAACATATATGCAGAGCATCCAGACAGTACCATTCGCCATTTTCTTGTTCTTCAAGTTTAAGTGAACAACGAGCCCCAATGGTTAATCCTTTAAAGGAAATTATTTGTAATTTTCGAAAAGTAGAACAATGAATGGAACAGGTAGACTGTTGAAATCATTGTATATATTGCTTCTATATAGTCTAAGAAACATATATGCAGAGCATCCAGACAGTACCATTCGCCAATTTCTTGTTCTTCAAGTTTAAGTGAACAATGAGCCCCAATGGTTAATCCGTTATCGGAAATTATTTGTAACTTTCGACAAGTAGAACAATGAATGGAACAGGTAGACGGTTGAAATCTTTGTATATATTGCTTCTATATAGTCTAAGAAACATATATGCAAAGCATCCAAACAGTACCATTCGCCAATTTTTTGTTCTTCAAGTTTAAGTGAACAATGAGCCCCAATGGTTAATCCTTTATCGGAAATTATTTGTAACTTTCGACAAGTGGAACAATGAATGGAACAGGTAGACGGTTGAAATCCTTGTATATATTGCTTCCATATAGTCTAAGAAACATGTACGCAAAGCATCCAAACAGTACCATTCGCCAATTTTTTGTCCTTCAAGTTTAAGTGAACAATGAGCCCCATTGTTAATCCTTTATCGGAAATTATTTGTAACTGTCGACAAGTAGAACAATGAATGGAACAGGTAGACGGTTGAAATCTTTGTATATATTGCTTCTATATAGTCTAAGAAACATATATGCAAAGCATCCAAACAGTACAATTCGCCAATTTTTTGTTCTTCAAGTTTAAGTGAACAATGAGCCCCATTGTTAATCCTTTAAAGGAAATTATTTCTAACTTTCGACAAGTAGAACAATGAATGGAACAGGTAGACGGTTGAAATCTTTGTATATATTGCTTCTATATAGTCTAAGAAACATATATGCAAAGCATCCAAACAGTACAATTCGCCAATTTTTTGTTCTTCAAGTTTAAGTGAACAATGAGCCCCAATGGTTAATCCTTTATCGGTAATTATTTGTAACTTTCGACAAGTAGAACAATGAATGGAACTGGTAGACGGTTGAAATCTTTGTATATATTGCTTCGATATAATCTAAGAAACATATATGCAAAGCAACTAAACAGTAACAATCGCCAATTTTTTGTTCTTCAAGTTTAAGTGAACAGCGAGCCCCATTGATAATCATGAAATGGAAACTATTTGTAACTTTCTACAAGTAGAACAATGAATAGTACAGGTAGACGGGTGAAATCTTTCTATATATTGCTTCTAAATAGTCTAAGAAACATCTATGCAAAGCATCCAAACAGTACAATTCGCCTATTTCTTGTTCTTCAAGTTTAAGTAAACTACGATCCCCATTGTTAATCCCTTAACGGAAATTATTTGTAACTTTCGACAAGTAGAACAATGAATGGAACAGGTAGACGGTTGAAATCATTGTATATATTGCTTCTATATAGTCTAAGAAACATATATGCAAAGCACCCAAACAGTACAATTCGCCAATTTTTTGTTCTTCAAGTTTAAGTGAACAATGAGCCCCAATGGTTAATCCTTTATCGGTAATTATTTGTAACTTTCGACAAGTAGAACAATGAATGGAACAGGTAGACGGTTGAAATCCTTGTATATATTGCTTCCATATAGTCTAAGAAACATGTACGCAAAGCATCCAAACAGTACCATTCGCCAATTTTTTGTCCTTCAAGTTTAAGTGAACAATGAGCCCCATTGTTAATCCTTTATCGGAAATTATTTGTAACTTTCGACAAGTAGAACAATGAATGGAACAGGTAGACGGTTGAAATCTTTGTATATATTGCTTCTATATAGTCTAAGAAACATATATGCAAAGCATCCAAACAGTACAATTCGCCAATTTTTTGTTCTTCAAGTTTAAGTGAACAATGAGCCCCAATGGTTAATCCTTTATCGGTAATTATTTGTAACTTTCGACAAGTAGAACAATGAATGGAACTGGTAGACGGTTGAAATCTTTGTATATATTGCTTCGATATAATCTAAGAAACATATATGCAAAGCAACTAAACAGTAACAATCGCCAATTTTTTGTTCTTCAAGTTTAAGTGAACAGCGAGCCCCATTGATAATCATGAAATGGAAACTATTTGTAACTTTCTACAAGTAGAACAATGAATAGTACAGGTAGACGGGTGAAATCTTTCTATATATTGCTTCTAAATAGTCTAAGAAACATCTATGCAAAGCATCCAAACAGTACAATTCGCCTATTTCTTGTTCTTCAAGTTTAAGTAAACTACGATCCCCATTGTTAATCCCTTAACGGAAATTATTTGTAACTTTCGACAAGTAGAACAATGAATGGAACAGGTAGACGGTTGAAATCATTGTATATATTGCTTCTATATAGTCTAAGAAACATATATGCAAAGCACCCAAACAGTACAATTCGCCAATTTTTTGTTCTTCAAGTTTAAGTAAACTACGATCCCCATTGCTAATCCCTTAACGGAAATTATTTGTAACTTTCGACAAGTAGAACAATGAATGGAACAGGTAGACGGTTGAAATCATTGTATATATTGCTTCTATATAGTCTAAGAAACATATATGCAAAGCATCCAAACAGTACCATTCGCCAATTTTTTGTTCTTCAAGTTTAAGTGAACAATGAGCCCCATTGTTAATCCTTTAACGGAAATTATTTGTAACTTTCGACAAGTAGAACAATGAATGGAACAGGTAGACGGTTGAAATCTTTGTATATATTGCTTCTATATAGTCTAAGAAACATATATGCAAAGCATCCAAACAGTACCATTCGCCACTTTTTTGTTCTTCAAGTTTAAGTGAACAACGAGCCCCATTGTTAATCCTTTAAAGGAAATTATTTGTAAATTTCGACAAGTAGAACAATGAATGGAACAGGTAGACGGTTGAAATCTTTGTATATATTGCTTCCATATAGTCTAAGAAACATGTACGCAAAGCATCCAAACAGTACCATTCGCCAATTTTTTGTTCTTCAAGTTTAAGTGAACAATGAGCCCCAATGGTTAATCCTTTATCGTAAATTATTTGTAATTTTCGACAAGTAGAACAATGAATGGAACAGTTAGACGGTTTAAATATTTGTATATATTGCTTCTATATAATCTAAGAAACATATATGCAAAGCATCTAAACAGTAACAATCGCCAATTTTTTGATCTTCAAGTTTAAGTGAACAGCGAGCCCCATTGTTAACACTTTAACGGAAATTATTTGTAACTTGCGACAAGTAGAACAATGAGTGGAACTGGTAGACGGTTGAAATCAATGTATATATTGCTTCTATATAGTCTAAGAAACATATATGCAAAGCATCCAAACAGTACCATTCGCCACTTTTTTGTTCTTCAAGTTTAAGTGAACAACGAGCCCCATTGTTAATCCTTTATCGGAAATTGTTTGTAACTTTCGACAAGTAGAACATTGAATGGAACAGGTAGACGGTTGAAATCTTGGTATCTATTGCTTCTATATAGTATAAGAAACATATATGCAAAGCATCCAAACAGTACCATTCGACAATTTTTTGTTCTTCAAGTTTAAGTGAACTACGAGCCCCATTGTTAATCCTTTAAAGGAAATTATTTGTAACTTTCGACAAGTAGAACAATGAATGGAACAGGTAGACTGTTCAAATCATTGTATATATTGCTTCTATATAGTCTAAGAAACATATATGCAAAGCATCCAAACAGTACAATTCGCCAATTATTTCATCTTCAAGTTTAAGTGAACTACGAGCCCCATTGTTAACACTTTAACGGAAATTATTTGTAAATTGCGACAAGTAGAACAATGAGTGGAACAGGTAGACGGTTGAAATCAATGTATATATTGCTTCTATATAGTCTAAGAAACATATATGCAAAGCATCCAAACAGTACCATTCGCCAATTTTTTGTTCTTCAAGTTTAAGTGAACAATGAGCCCCATTGTTAATCCTTTATCGGAAATTATTTGTAACTTTCGACAAGTAGAACAATGAATGGAACAGGTAGACGGTTGAAATCTTTGTATATATTGCTTCCATATAGTCTAAGAAACATGTACGCAAAGCATCCAAATAGTACCATTCGCCAATTTTTTGTTCTTCAAGTTTAAGTGAACAATGAACCCCAATGGTTAATCCTTTATCGTAAATTATTTGTAATTTTCGACAAGTAGAACAATGAATGGAACAGTTAGACGGTTGAAATATTTGTATATATTGCTTCTATATAATCTAAGAAACATATATGCAAAGCATCTAAACAGTAACAATCGCCAATTTTTTGATCTTAAAGTTTAAGTGAACAGCGAGCCCCATTGTTAACACTTTAACGGAAATTATTTGTAACTTGCGACAAGTAGAACAATGAGTGGAACTGGTAGACGGTTGAAATCAATGTATATATTGCTTCTTTATAGTCTAAGAAACATATATGCAAAGCATCCAAACAGTACCATTCGCCACTTTTTTGTTCTTCAAGTTTAAGTGAACAACTAGCCCCATTGTTAATCCTTTATCGGAAATTGTTTGTAACTTTCGACAAGTAGAACATTGAATGGAACAGGTAGACGGTTGAAATCTTGGTATCTATTGCTTCTATATAGTATAAGAAACATATATGCAAAGCATCCAAACAGTACCATTCGACAATTTTTTGTTCTTCAAGTTTAAGTGAACTACGAGCCCCATTGTTAATCCTTTAAAGGAAATTATTTGTAACTTTCGACAAGTAGAACAATGAATGGAACAGGTAGACTGTTCAAATCATTGTATATATTGCTTCTATATAGTCTAAGAAACATATATGCAAAGCATCCAAACAGTACAATTCGCCAATTATTTCATCTTCAAGTTTAAGTGAACTACGAGCCCCATTGTTAACACTTTAACGGAAATTATTTGTAACTTGCGACAGGTAGAACAATGAGTGGAACAGGTAGACGGTTGAAATCAATGTATATATTGCTTCTATATAGTCTAAGAAACATATATGCAAAGCATCCAAACAGTACCATTCGCCAATTTTTTGTTCTTCAAGTTTAAGTGAACAATGAGCCCCATTGTTAATCCTTTATCGGAAATTATTTGTAACTTTCGACAAGTAGAACAATGAATGGAACAGGTAGACGGTTGAAATCTTTGTATATATTGCTTCTATATAGTCTAAGAAACATATATGCAAAGCATCCAAACAGTACCATTCGCCACTTTTTTGTTCTTCAAGTTTAAGTGAACAACGAGCCCCAATGGTTAATCCCTTAACGGAAATTATTTGTAATTTTCGACAAGTAGAACAATGAATGGAACAGGTAGACGGTTGAAATCATTGTATATATTGCTTCTATATAGTCCAAGAAACATATATGCAAAGCATCCAAACAGTACAATTCGCCAATTTTTTGTTCTTCAAGTTTAAGTAAACTACGATCCCCATTGTTAATCCCTTAACGGATATTATTTGTAACTTTCGACAAGTAGAACAATGAATGGAACAGGTAGACGGTTGAAATCATTGTATATATTGCTTCTATATAGTCTAAGAAACATATATGCAAAGCATCCAAACAGTACGATTCGCCAATTTGTTGTTCTTCAAGTTTAAGTAAACTACGATCCCATTGTTAATCCCTTAACGGAAATTATTTGTAACTTTCGACAAGTAGAACAATGAATGGAACAGGTAGACGGTTGAAATCTTTGTATATATTGCTTCTATATAGTCTAAGAATCATATATGCAAAGCATCCAAACAGTACCATTCGCCAATTTTTTGTTCTTCAAGTTTAAGTGAACTTCGAGCCCCATTGTTAATCCTTTAAAGGAAATTATTTGTAAATTTCGACAAGTAGAAAAATGAATGGAACAGGTAGACTGTTGAAATCATTGTATATATTGCTTCTATATAGTCTAAGAAACATATATGCAGAGCATCCAGACAGTACCATTCGCCAATTTTTTGTTCTTCAAGTTTAAGTGAACAACGAGCCCCATTGTTAATCCTTTAAAGGAAATTATTTGTAATTTTCGAAAAGTAGAACAATGAATGGAACAGGTAGACTGTTGAAATCATTGTATATATTGCTTCTATATAGTCTAAGAAACATATATGCAGAGCATCCAGACAGTACCATTCGCCATTTTCTTGTTCTTCAAGTTTAAGTGAACAACGAGCCCCAATGGTTAATCCTTTAAAGGAAATTATTTGTAATTTTCGAAAAGTAGATCAATGAATGGAACAGGTAGACTGTTGAAATCATTGTATATATTGCTTCTATATAGTCTAAGAAACATATATGCAGAGCATCCAGACAGTACCATTCGCCAATTTCTTGTTCTTCAAGTTTAAGTGAACAATGAGCCCCAATGGTTAATCCGTTATCGGAAATTATTTGTAACTTTCGACAAGTAGAACAATAAATGGAACAGGTAGACGGTTGAAATCTTTGTATATATTGCTTCTATATAGTCTAAGAAACATATATGCAAAGCATCCAAACAGTACCAGTCGCCAATTTTTTGTTCTTCAAGTTTAAGTGAACAACGAGGCCCATTGTTAATCCTTTATCGGAAATTATTTGTAACTTTCGACAAGTAGAACATTGAATGGAACAGGTAGACGGTTGAAATCTTTGTATCTATTGCTTCTATATAGTATAAGAAACATATATGCAAAGCATCCAAAAAGTACCATTCGCCAATTTCTTGTTCTTCAAGTTTAAGTAAACTACGATCCCCATTGTTAATCCCTTAACGGAAATTATTTGTAACTTTCGACAAGTAGAACAATGAATGGAACAGGTAGACTGTTGAAAACATTGTATATATTGCTTCTATATAGTCTAAGAAACATATATGCAAAGCATCCAAACAGTACCATTCGCCAATTTTTTGTTCTTCAAGTTTAAGTAAACTACGATCCCCATTGTTAATCCCTTAACGGAAATTATTTATAACTTTCGACAAGTAGAACAATGAATGGAACAGGTAGACGGTTGAAATCATTGTATATATTGCTTCTATATAGTCTAAGAAACATATATGCAAAGCATCCAAACAGTACAATTCGCCAATTTTTTGTTCTTCAAGTTTAAGTAAACTACGATCCCCATTGTTAATCCCTTAACGGAAATTATTTGTAACTTTCGACAAGTAGAACAATGAATGGAACAGGTAGACGGTTGAAATCATTGTATATATTGCTTCTATATAGTCTAAGAAACATATATGCAAAGCATCCAAACAGTACAATTCGCCAATTTTTTGTTCTTCAAGTTTAAGTAAACTACGATCCCCATTGCTAATCCCTTAACGGAAATTATTTGTAACTTTCGACAAGTAGAACAATGAATGGAACAGGTAGACGGTTGAAATCATTGTATATATTGCTTCTATATAGTCTAAGAAACATATATGCAAAGCATCCAAACAGTACCATTCGCCAATTTTTTGTTCTTCAAGTTTAAGTGAACAATGAGCCCCATTGTTAATCCTTTATCGGAAATTATTTGTAACTTTCGACAAGTAGAACAATGAATGGAACAGGTAGACGGTTGAAATCTTTGTATATATTGCTTCTATATAGTCTAAGAAACATATATGCAGAGCATCCAGACAGTACCATTCGCCAATTTTTTGTTCTTCAAGTTTAAGTGAACAACGAGCCCCATTGTTAATCCCTTAACGGAAATTATTTGTAACTTTCGACAAGTAGAACAATGAATGGAACAGATAGACTGTTCAAATCATTGTATATATTGCTTCTATATAGTCTAAGAAACATATATGCAAAGCATCCAAACAGTACAATTCGCCAATTATTTCATCTTCAAGTTTAAGTGAACTACGAGCCCCATTGTTAACACTTTAACGGAAATTATTTGTAACTTGCGACAGGTAGAACAATGAGTGGAACAGGTAGACGGTTGAAATCAATGTATATATTGCTTCTATATAGTCTAAGAAACATATATGCAAAGCATCCAAACAGTACCATTCGCCAATTTTTTGTTCTTCAAGTTTAAGTGAACAATGAGCCCCATTGTTAATCCTTTATCGGAAATTATTTGTAACTTTCGACAAGTAGAACAATGAATGGAACAGGTAGACGGTTGAAATCTTTGTATATATTGCTTCTATATAGTCTAAGAAACATATATGCAAAGCATCCAAACAGTACCATTCGCCACTTTTTTGTTCTTCAAGTTTAAGTGAACAACGAGCCCCAATGGTTAATCCCTTAACGGAAATTATTTGTAATTTTCGACAAGTAGAACAATGAATGGAACAGGTAGACGGTTGAAATCATTGTATATATTGCTTCTATATAGTCCAAGAAACATATATGCAAAGCATCCAAACAGTACAATTCGCCAATTTTTTGTTCTTCAAGTTTAAGTAAACTACGATCCCCATTGTTAATCCCTTAACGGATATTATTTGTAACTTTCGACAAGTAGAACAATGAGTGGAACTGGTAGACGGTTGAAATCAATGTATATATTGCTTCTTTATAGTCTAAGAAACATATATGCAAAGCATCCAAACAGTACCATTCGCCACTTTTTTGTTCTTCAAGTTTAAGTGAACAACTAGCCCCATTGTTAATCCTTTATCGGAAATTGTTTGTAACTTTCGACAAGTAGAACATTGAATGGAACAGGTAGACGGTTGAAATCTTGGTATCTATTGCTTCTATATAGTATAAGAAACATATATGCAAAGCATCCAAACAGTACCATTCGACAATTTTTTGTTCTTCAAGTTTAAGTGAACTACGAGCCCCATTGTTAATCCTTTAAAGGAAATTATTTGTAACTTTCGACAAGTAGAACAATGAATGGAACAGGTAGACTGTTCAAATCATTGTATATATTGCTTCTATATAGTCTAAGAAACATATATGCAAAGCATCCAAACAGTACAATTCGCCAATTATTTCATCTTCAAGTTTAAGTGAACTACGAGCCCCATTGTTAACACTTTAACGGAAATTATTTGTAACTTGCGACAGGTAGAACAATGAGTGGAACAGGTAGACGGTTGAAATCAATGTATATATTGCTTCTATATAGTCTAAGAAACATATATGCAAAGCATCCAAACAGTACCATTCGCCAATTTTTTGTTCTTCAAGTTTAAGTGAACAATGAGCCCCATTGTTAATCCTTTATCGGAAATTATTTGTAACTTTCGACAAGTAGAACAATGAATGGAACAGGTAGACGGTTGAAATCTTTGTATATATTGCTTCTATATAGTCTAAGAAACATATATGCAAAGCATCCAAACAGTACCATTCGCCACTTTTTTGTTCTTCAAGTTTAAGTGAACAACGAGCCCCAATGGTTAATCCCTTAACGGAAATTATTTGTAATTTTCGACAAGTAGAACAATGAATGGAACAGGTAGACGGTTGAAATCATTGTATATATTGCTTCTATATAGTCCAAGAAACATATATGCAAAGCATCCAAACAGTACAATTCGCCAATTTTTTGTTCTTCAAGTTTAAGTAAACTACGATCCCCATTGTTAATCCCTTAACGGATATTATTTGTAACTTTCGACAAGTAGAACAATGAATGGAACAGGTAGACGGTTGAAATCATTGTATATATTGCTTCTATATAGTCTAAGAAACATATATGCAAAGCATCCAAACAGTACGATTCGCCAATTTGTTGTTCTTCAAGTTTAAGTAAACTACGATCCCATTGTTAATCCCTTAACGGAAATTATTTGTAACTTTCGACAAGTAGAACAATGAATGGAACAGGTAGACGGTTGAAATCTTTGTATATATTGCTTCTATATAGTCTAAGAATCATATATGCAAAGCATCCAAACAGTACCATTCGCCAATTTTTTGTTCTTCAAGTTTAAGTGAACTTCGAGCCCCATTGTTAATCCTTTAAAGGAAATTATTTGTAAATTTCGACAAGTAGAAAAATGAATGGAACAGGTAGACTGTTGAAATCATTGTATATATTGCTTCTATATAGTCTAAGAAACATATATGCAGAGCATCCAGACAGTACCATTCGCCAATTTTTTGTTCTTCAAGTTTAAGTGAACAACGAGCCCCATTGTTAATCCTTTAAAGGAAATTATTTGTAATTTTCGAAAAGTAGAACAATGAATGGAACAGGTAGACTGTTGAAATCATTGTATATATTGCTTCTATATAGTCTAAGAAACATATATGCAGAGCATCCAGACAGTACCATTCGCCATTTTCTTGTTCTTCAAGTTTAAGTGAACAACGAGCCCCAATGGTTAATCCTTTAAAGGAAATTATTTGTAATTTTCGAAAAGTAGAACAATGAATGGAACAGGTAGACTGTTGAAATCATTGTATATATTGCTTCTATATAGTCTAAGAAACATATATGCAGAGCATCCAGACAGTACCATTCGCCAATTTCTTGTTCTTCAAGTTTAAGTGAACAATGAGCCCCAATGGTTAATCCGTTATCGGAAATTATTTGTAACTTTCGACAAGTAGAACAATAAATGGAACAGGTAGACGGTTGAAATCTTTGTATATATTGCTTCTATATAGTCTAAGAAACATATATGCAAAGCATCCAAACAGTACCAGTCGCCAATTTTTTGTTCTTCAAGTTTAAGTGAACAACGAGGCCCATTGTTAATCCTTTATCGGAAATTATTTGTAACTTTCGACAAGTAGAACATTGAATGGAACAGGTAGACGGTTGAAATCTTTGTATCTATTGCTTCTATATAGTATAAGAAACATATATGCAAAGCATCCAAAAAGTACCATTCGCCAATTTCTTGTTCTTCAAGTTTAAGTAAACTACGATCCCCATTGTTAATCCCTTAACGGAAATTATTTGTAACTTTCGACAAGTAGAACAATGAATGGAACAGGTAGACTGTTGAAAACATTGTATATATTGCTTCTATATAGTCTAAGAAACATATATGCAAAGCATCCAAACAGTACCATTCGCCAATTTTTTGTTCTTCAAGTTTAAGTAAACTACGATCCCCATTGTTAATCCCTTAACGGAAATTATTTATAACTTTCGACAAGTAGAACAATGAATGGAACAGGTAGACGGTTGAAATCATTGTATATATTGCTTCTATATAGTCTAAGAAACATATATGCAAAGCATCCAAACAGTACAATTCGCCAATTTTTTGTTCTTCAAGTTTAAGTAAACTACGATCCCCATTGTTAATCCCTTAACGGAAATTATTTGTAACTTTCGACAAGTAGAACAATGAATGGAACAGGTAGACGGTTGAAATCATTGTATATATTGCTTCTATATAGTCTAAGAAACATATATGCAAAGCATCCAAACAGTACAATTCGCCAATTTTTTGTTCTTCAAGTTTAAGTAAACTACGATCCCCATTGCTAATCCCTTAACGGAAATTATTTGTAACTTTCGACAAGTAGAACAATGAATGGAACAGGTAGACGGTTGAAATCATTGTATATATTGCTTCTATATAGTCTAAGAAACATATATGCAAAGCATCCAAACAGTACCATTCGCCAATTTTTTGTTCTTCAAGTTTAAGTGAACAATGAGCCCCATTGTTAATCCTTTATCGGAAATTATTTGTAACTTTCGACAAGTAGAACAATGAATGGAACAGGTAGACGGTTGAAATCTTTGTATATATTGCTTCTATATAGTCTAAGAAACATATATGCAGAGCATCCAGACAGTACCATTCGCCAATTTTTTGTTCTTCAAGTTTAAGTGAACAACGAGCCCCATTGTTAATCCCTTAACGGAAATTATTTGTAACTTTCGACAAGTAGAACAATGAATGGAACAGATAGACTGTTCAAATCATTGTATATATTGCTTCTATATAGTCTAAGAAACATATATGCAAAGCATCCAAACAGTACAATTCGCCAATTATTTCATCTTCAAGTTTAAGTGAACTACGAGCCCCATTGTTAACACTTTAACGGAAATTATTTGTAACTTGCGACAGGTAGAACAATGAGTGGAACAGGTAGACGGTTGAAATCAATGTATATATTGCTTCTATATAGTCTAAGAAACATATATGCAAAGCATCCAAACAGTACCATTCGCCAATTTTTTGTTCTTCAAGTTTAAGTGAACAATGAGCCCCATTGTTAATCCTTTATCGGAAATTATTTGTAACTTTCGACAAGTAGAACAATGAATGGAACAGGTAGACGGTTGAAATCTTTGTATATATTGCTTCTATATAGTCTAAGAAACATATATGCAAAGCATCCAAACAGTACCATTCGCCACTTTTTTGTTCTTCAAGTTTAAGTGAACAACGAGCCCCAATGGTTAATCCCTTAACGGAAATTATTTGTAATTTTCGACAAGTAGAACAATGAATGGAACAGGTAGACGGTTGAAATCATTGTATATATTGCTTCTATATAGTCCAAGAAACATATATGCAAAGCATCCAAACAGTACAATTCGCCAATTTTTTGTTCTTCAAGTTTAAGTAAACTACGATCCCCATTGTTAATCCCTTAACGGATATTATTTGTAACTTTCGACAAGTAGGACAATGAATGGAACAGGTAGACGGTTGAAATCATTGTATATATTGCTTCTATATAGTCTAAGAAACATATATGCAAAGCATCCAAACAGTACGATTCGCCAATTTGTTGTTCTTCAAGTTTAAGTAAACTACGATCCCATTGTTAATCCCTTAACGGAAATTATTTGTAACTTTCGACAAGTAGAACAATGAATGGAACAGGTAGACGGTTGAAATCTTTGTATATATTGCTTCTATATAGTCTAAGAAACATATATGCAAAGCATCCAAACAGTACCATTCGCCAATTTTTTGTTCTTCAAGTTTAAGTGAACAATGAGCCCCAATGGTTAATCCTTTATCGGAAATTATTTGTAACTTTCGACAAGTGGAACAATGAATGGAACAGGTAGACGGTTGAAATCCTTGTATATATTGCTTCCATATAGTCTAAGAAACATGTACGCAAAGCATCCAAACAGTACCATTCGCCAATTTTTTGTCCTTCAAGTTTAAGTGAACAATGAGCCCCATTGTTAATCCTTTATCGGAAATTATTTGTAACTGTCGACAAGTAGAACAATGAATGGAACAGGTAGACGGTTGAAATCTTTGTATATATTGCTTCTATATAGTCTAAGAAACATATATGCAAAGCATCCAAACAGTACAATTCGCCAATTTTTTGTTCTTCAAGTTTAAGTGAACAATGAGCCCCATTGTTAATCCTTTAAAGGAAATTATTTCTAACTTTCGACAAGTAGAACAATGAATGGAACAGGTAGACGGTTGAAATCTTTGTATATATTGCTTCTATATAGTCTAAGAAACATATATGCAAAGCATCCAAACAGTACAATTCGCCAATTTTTTGTTCTTCAAGTTTAAGTGAACAATGAGCCCCAATGGTTAATCCTTTATCGGTAATTATTTGTAACTTTCGACAAGTAGAACAATGAATGGAACAGGTAGACGGTTGAAATCCTTGTATATATTGCTTCCATATAGTCTAAGAAACATGTACGCAAAGCATCCAAACAGTACCATTCGCCAATTTTTTGTCCTTCAAGTTTAAGTGAACAATGAGCCCCATTGTTAATCCTTTATCGGAAATTATTTGTAACTGTCGACAAGTAGAACAATGAATGGAACAGGTAGACGGTTGAAATCTTTGTATATATTGCTTCTATATAGTCTAAGAAACATATATGCAAAGCATCCAAACAGTACAATTCGCCAATTTTTTGTTCTTCAAGTTTAAGTGAACAATGAGCCCCAATGGTTAATCCTTTATCGGTAATTATTTGTAACTTTCGACAAGTAGAACAATGAATGGAACAGGTAGACGGTTGAAATCCTTGTATATATTGCTTCCATATAGTCTAAGAAACATGTACGCAAAGCATCCAAACAGTACCATTCGCCAATTTTTTGTCCTTCAAGTTTAAGTGAACAATGAGCCCCATTGTTAATCCTTTATCGGAAATTATTTGTAACTTTCGACAAGTAGAACAATGAATGGAACAGGTAGACGGTTGAAATCTTTGTATATATTGCTTCTATATAGTCTAAGAAACATATATGCAAAGCATCCAAACAGTACAATTCGCCAATTTTTTGTTCTTCAAGTTTAAGTGAACAATGAGCCCCAATGGTTAATCCTTTATCGGTAATTATTTGTAACTTTCGACAAGTAGAACAATGAATGGAACTGGTAGACGGTTGAAATCTTTGTATATATTGCTTCGATATAATCTAAGAAACATATATGCAAAGCAACTAAACAGTAACAATCGCCAATTTTTTGTTCTTCAAGTTTAAGTGAACAGCGAGCCCCATTGATAATCATGAAATGGAAACTATTTGTAACTTTCTACAAGTAGAACAATGAATAGTACAGGTAGACGGGTGAAATCTTTCTATATATTGCTTCTAAATAGTCTAAGAAACATCTATGCAAAGCATCCAAACAGTACAATTCGCCTATTTCTTGTTCTTGAAGTTTAAGTAAACTACGATCCCCATTGTTAATCCCTTAACGGAAATTATTTGTAACTTTCGACAAGTAGAACAATGAATGGAACAGGTAGACGGTTGAAATCATTGTATATATTGCTTCTATATAGTCTAAGAAACATATATGCAAAGCATCCAAACAGTACAATTCGCCAATTTTTTGTTCTTCAAGTTTAAGTAAACTACGATCCCCAGTGCTAATCCCTTAACGGAAATTATTTGTAACTTTCGACAAGTAGAACAATGAATGGAACAGGTAGACGGTTGAAATCATTGTATATATTGCTTCTATATAGTCTAAGAAACATATATGCAAAGCATCCAAACAGTACCATTCGCCAATTTTTTGTTCTTCAAGTTTAAGTGAACAATGAGCCCCATTGTTAATCCTTTAACGGAAATTATTTGTAACTTTCGACAAGTAGAACAATGAATGGAACAGGTAGACGGTTGAAATCTTTGTATATATTGCTTCTATATAGTCTAAGAAACATATATGCAAAGCATCCAAACAGTACCATTCGCCACTTTTTTGTTCTTCAAGTTTAAGTGAACAACGAGCCCCATTGTTAATCCTTTAAAGGAAATTATTTGTAAATTTCGACAAGTAGAACAATGAATGGAACAGGTAGACGGTTGAAATCTTTGTATATATTGCTTCCATATAGTTTAAGAAACATATATGCAAAGCATCCAAACAGTACCATTCGCCACTTTTTTGTTCTTCAAGTTTAAGTGAACAACGAGCCCCATTGTTAATCCTTTATCGGAAATTGTTTGTAACTTTCGACAAGTAGAACATTGAATGGAACAGGTAGACGGTTGAAATCTTGGTATCTATTGCTTCTATATAGTATAAGAAACATATATGCAAAGCATCCAAACAGTACCATTCGACAATTTTTTGTTCTTCAAGTTTAAGTGAACTACGAGCCCCATTGTTAATCCTTTAAAGGAAATTATTTGTAACTTTCGACAAGTAGAACAATGAATGGAACAGGTAGACGGTTGAAATCTTTGTATATATTGCTTCCATATAGTATAAGAAACATATATGCAAAGCATCCAGACAGTACCATTCGCCAATTTTTTGTTCTTCAAGTTTAAGTGAACAACGAGCCCCATTGTTAATCCCTTAACGGAAATTATTTGTAACTTTCGACAAGTAGAACAATGAATGGAACAGGTAGACGGTTGAAATCATTGTATATATTGCTTCTATATAGCCTAAGAAACATATATGCAAAGCATCCAAACAGTACGATTCGCCAATTTGTTGTTCTTCAAGTTTAAGTAAACTACGATCCCATTGTTAATCCCTTAACGGAAATTATTTGTAACTTTCGACAAGTAGAACAATGAATGGAACAGGTAGACGGTTGAAATCTTTGTATATATTGCTTCTATATAGTCTAAGAATCATATATGCAAAGCATCCAAACAGTACCATTCGCCAATTTTTTGTTCTTCAAGTTTAAGTGAACTTCGAGCCCCATTGTTAATCCTTTAAAGGAAATTATTTGTAAATTTCGACAAGTAGAAAAATGAATGGAACAGGTAGACTGTTGAAATCATTGTATATATTGCTTCTATATAGTCTAAGAAACATATATGCAGAGCATCCAGACAGTACCATTCGCCAATTTTTTGTTCTTCAAGTTTAAGTGAACAACGAGCCCCATTGTTAATCCTTTAAAGGAAATTATTTGTAATTTTCGAAAAGTAGAACAATGAATGGAACAGGTAGACTGTTGAAATCATTGTATATATTGCTACTATATAGTCTAAGAAACATATATGCAGAGCATCCAGACAGTACCATTCGCCATTTTCTTGTTCTTCAAGTTTAAGTGAACAACGAGCCCCAATGGTTAATCCTTTAAAGGAAATTATTTGTAATTTTCGAAAAGTAGAACAATGAATGGAACAGGTAGACTGTTGAAATCATTGTATATATTGCTTCTATATAGTCTAAGAAACATATATGCAGAGCATCCAGACAGTACCATTCGCCAATTTCTTGTTCTTCAAGTTTAAGTGAACAATGAGCCCCAATGGTTAATCCGTTATCGGAAATTATTTGTAACTTTCGACAAGTAGAACAATGAATGGAACAGGTAGACGGTTGAAATCTTTGTATATATTGCTTCTATATAGTCTAAGAAACATATATGCAAAGCATCCAAACAGTACCAGTCGCCAATTTTTTGTTCTTCAAGTTTAAGTGAACAACGAGGCCCATTGTTAATCCTTTATCGGAAATTATTTGTAACTTTCGACAAGTAGAACATTGAATGGAACAGGTAGACGGTTGAAATCTTTGTATCTATTGCTTCTATATAGTATAAGAAACATATATGCAAAGCATCCAAAAAGTACCATTCGCCAATTTTTTGTTCTTCAAGTTTAAGTAAACTACGATCCCCATTGTTAATCCCTTAACGGAAATTATTTGTAACTTTCGACAAGTAGAACAATGAATGGAACAGGTAGACTGTTGAAAACATTGTATATATTGCTTCTATATAGTCTAAGAAACATATATGCAAAGCATCCAAACAGTACCATTCGCCAATTTTTTGTTCTTCAAGTTTAAGTAAACTACGATCCCCATTGTTAATCCCTTAACGGAAATTATTTGTAACTTTCGACAAGTAGAACAATGAATGGAACAGGTAGACGGTTGAAATCATTGTATATATTGCTTCTATATAGTCTAAGAAACATATATGCAAAGCATCCAAACAGTACAATTCGCCAATTTTTTGTTCTTCAAGTTTAAGTAAACTACGATCCCCATTGTTAATCCCTTAACGGAAATTATTTGTAACTTTCGACAAGTAGAACAATGAATGGAACAGGTAGACGGTTGAAATCATTGTATATATTGCTTCTATATAGTCTAAGAAACATATATGCAAAGCATCCAAACAGTACAATTCGCCAATTTTTTGTTCTTCAAGTTTAAGTAAACTACGATCCCCATTGCTAATCCCTTAACGGAAATTATTTGTAACTTTCGACAAGTAGAACAATGAATGGAACAGGTAGACGGTTGAAATCATTGTATATATTGCTTCTATATAGTCTAAGAAACATATATGCAAAGCATCCAAACAGTACCATTCGCCAATTTTTTGTTCTTCAAGTTTAAGTGAACAATGAGCCCCATTGTTAATCCTTTATCGGAAATTATTTGTAACTTTCGACAAGTAGAACAATGAATGGAACAGGTAGACGGTTGAAATCTTTGTATATATTGCTTCTATATAGTCTAAGAAACATATATGCAAAGCATCCAAACAGTACCGTTCGCCACTTTTTTGTTCTTCAAGTTTAAGTGAACAACGAGCCCCATTGTTAATCCTTTAAAGGAAATTATTTGTAAATTTCGACAAGTAGAACAATGAATGGAACAGGTAGACGGTTGAAATCTTTGTATATATTGCTTCCATATAGTCTAAGAAACATGTACGCAAAGCATCCAAACAGTACCATTCGCCAATTTTTTGTTCTTCAAGTTTAAGTGAACAATGAGCCCCAATGGTTAATCCTTTATCGTAAATTATTTGTAATTTTCGACAAGTAGAACAATGAATGGAACAGTTAGACGGTTTAAATATTTGTATATATTGCTTTTATATAATCTAAGAAACATATATGCAAAGCATCTAAACAGTAACAATCGCCAATTTTTTGATCTTCAAGTTTAAGTGAACAGCGAGCCCCATTGTTAACACTTTAACGGAAATTATTTGTAACTTGCGACAAGTAGAACAATGAGTGGAACTGGTAGACGGTTGAAATCAATGTATATATTGCTTCTATATAGTCTAAGAAACATATATGCAAAGCATCCAAACAGTACCATTCGCCACTTTTTTGTTCTTCAAGTTTAAGTGAACACCGAGCCCCATTGTTAATCCTTTATCGGAAATTGTTTGTAACTTTCGACAAGTAGAACATTGAATGGAACAGGTAGACGGTTGAAATCTTGGTATCTATTGCTTCTATATAGTATAAGAAACATATATGCAAAGCATCCAAACAGTACCATTCGACAATTTTTTGTTCTTCAAGTTTAAGTGAACTACGAGCCCCATTGTTAATCCTTTAAAGGAAATTATTTGTAACTTTCGACAAGTAGAACAATGAATGGAACAGGTAGACTGTTCAAATCATTGTATATATTGCTTCTATATAGTCTAAGAAACATATATGCAAAGCATCCAAACAGTACAATTCGCCAATTATTTCATCTTCAAGTTTAAGTGAACTACGAGCCCCATTGTTAACACTTTAACGGAAATTATTTGTAAATTGCGACAAGTAGAACAATGAGTGGAACAGGTAGACGGTTGAAATCAATGTATATATTGCTTCTATATAGTCTAAGAAACATATATGCAAAGCATCCAAACAGTACCATTCGCCAATTTTTTGTTCTTCAAGTTTAAGTGAACAATGAGCCCCATTGTTAATCCTTTATCGGAAATTATTTGTAACTTTCGACAAGTAGAACAATGAATGGAACAGGTAGACGGTTGAAATCTTTGTATATATTGCTTCTATATAGTCTAAGAAACATATATGCAAAGCATCCAAACAGTACCATTCGCCACTTTTTTGTTCTTCAAGTTTAAGTGAACAACGAGCCCCAATGGTTAATCCCTTAACGGAAATTATTTGTAACTTTCGACAAGTAGAACAATGAATGGAACAGGTAGACTGTTGAAAACATTGTATATATTGCTTCTATATAGTCTAAGAAACATATATGCAAAGCATCCAAACAGTACCATTCGCCAATTTTTTGTTCTTCAAGTTTAAGTAAACTACGATCCCCATTGTTAATCCCTTAACGGAAATTATTTGTAACTTTCGACAAGTAGAACAATGAATGGAACAGGTAGACGGTTGAAATCATTGTATATATTGCTTCTATATAGTCTAAGAAACATATATGCAAAGCATCCAAACAGTACAATTCGCCAATTTTTTGTTCTTCAAGTTTAAGTAAACTACGATCCCCATTGTTAATCCCTTAACGGAAATTATTTGTAACTTTCGACAAGTAGAACAATGAATGGAACAGGTAGACGGTTGAAATCATTGTATATATTGCTTCTATATAGTCTAAGAAACATATATGCAAAGCATCCAAACAGTACAATTCGCCAATTTTTTGTTCTTCAAGTTTAAGTAAACTACGATCCCCATTGCTAATCCCTTAACGGAAATTATTTGTAACTTTCGACAAGTAGAACAATGAATGGAACAGGTAGACGGTTGAAATCATTGTATATATTGCTTCTATATAGTCTAAGAAACATATATGCAAAGCATCCAAACAGTACCATTCGCCAATTTTTTGTTCTTCAAGTTTAAGTGAACAATGAGCCCCATTGTTAATCCTTTATCGGAAATTATTTGTAACTTTCGACAAGTAGAACAATGAATGGAACAGGTAGACGGTTGAAATCTTTGTATATATTGCTTCTATATAGTCTAAGAAACATATATGCAAAGCATCCAAACAGTACCATTCGCCACTTTTTTGTTCTTCAAGTTTAAGTGAACAACGAGCCCCATTGTTAATCCTTTAAAGGAAATTATTTGTAAATTTCGACAAGTAGAACAATGAATGGAACAGGTAGACGGTTGAAATCTTTGTATATATTGCTTCCATATAGTCTAAGAAACATGTACGCAAAGCATCCAAACAGTACCATTCGCCAATTTTTTGTTCTTCAAGTTTAAGTGAACAATGAGCCCCAATGGTTAATCCTTTATCGTAAATTATTTGTAATTTTCGACAAGTAGAACAATGAATGGAACAGTTAGACGGTTTAAATATTTGTATATATTGCTTCTATATAATCTAAGAAACATATATGCAAAGCATCTAAACAGTAACAATCGCCAATTTTTTGATCTTCAAGTTTAAGTGAACAGCGAGCCCCATTGTTAACACTTTAACGGAAATTATTTGTAACTTGCGACAAGTAGAACAATGAGTGGAACTGGTAGACGGTTGAAATCAATGTATATATTGCTTCTATATAGTCTAAGAAACATATATGCAAAGCATCCAAACAGTACCATTCGCCACTTTTTTGTTCTTCAAGTTTAAGTGAACAACGAGCCCCATTGTTAATCCTTTATCGGAAATTGTTTGTAACTTTCGACAAGTAGAACATTGAATGGAACAGGTAGACGGTTGAAATCTTGGTATCTATTGCTTCTATATAGTATAAGAAACATATATGCAAAGCATCCAAACAGTACCATTCGACAATTTTTTGTTCTTCAAGTTTAAGTGAACTACGAGCCCCATTGTTAATCCTTTAAAGGAAATTATTTGTAACTTTCGACAAGTAGAACAATGAATGGAACAGGTAGACTGTTCAAATCATTGTATATATTGCTTCTATATAGTCTAAGAAACATATATGCAAAGCATCCAAACAGTACAATTCGCCAATTATTTCATCTTCAAGTTTAAGTGAACTACGAGCCCCATTGTTAACACTTTAACGGAAATTATTTGTAAATTGCGACAAGTAGAACAATGAGTGGAACAGGTAGACGGTTGAAATAAATGTATATATTGCTTCTATATAGTCTAAGAAACATATATGCAAAGCATCCAAACAGTACCATTCGCCAATTTTTTGTTCTTCAAGTTTAAGTGAACAATGAGCCCCATTGTTAATCCTTTATCGGAAATTATTTGTAACTTTCGACAAGTAGAACAATGAATGGAACAGGTAGACGGTTGAAATCTTTGTATATATTGCTTCTATATAGTCTAAGAAACATATATGCAAAGCATCCAAACAGTACCATTCGCCACTTTTTTGTTCTTCAAGTTTAAGTGAACAACGAGCCCCAATGGTTAATCCCTTAACGGAAATTATTTGTAACTTTCGACAAGTAGAACAATGAATGGAACAGGTAGACGGTTGAAATCATTGTATATATTGCTTCTATATAGTCTAAGAAACATATATGCAAAGCATCCAAACAGTACAATTCGCCAATTTTTTGTTCTTCAAGTTTAAGTAAACTACGATCCCCATTGTTAATCCCTTAACGGAAATTATTTGTAACTTTCGACAAGTAGAACAATGAATGGAACAGGTAGACGGTTGAAATCATTGTATATATTGCTTCTATATAGTCTAAGAAACATATATGCAAAGCATCCAAACAGTGCGATTCGCCAATTTGTTGTTCTTCAAGTTTAAGTAAACTACGATCCCATTGTTAATCCCTTCACGGAAATTATTTGTAACTTTCGACAAGTAGAACAATGAATGGAACAGGTAGACGGTTGAAATCATTGTATATATTGCTTCTATATAGTCTAAGAAACATATATGCAAAGCATCCAAACAGTACAATTCGACAATTTTTTGCTCTTCAAGTTTAAGTGAACAATGAGCCCCATTGTTAATCCTTTATCGGAAATAATTTGGAACTTTCGACAAGTAGAACAATGAATGGAACAGGTAGACGGTTGAAATCTTTGTATATATTGCTTCTATATAGTCTAAGAAACATATATGCAAAGCATCCAAACAGTACCATTCGCCAATTTTTTGTTCTTCAAGTTTAAGTAAACTACGATCCCCATTGTTAATCCCTTAACGGAAATTATTTGTAACATTCGACAAGTAGAACAATGAATGGAACAGGTAGACGGTTGAAATCATTGTATATATTGCTTCTATATAGTCTAAGAAACATATATGCAAAGCATCCAAACAGTACAATTCGCCAATTTTTTGTTCTTCAAGATTAAGTGAACAATGAGCCCCATTGTTAATCCTTTAAAGGAAATTATTTGTAACTTTCGACAAGTAGAACAATGAATGGAACAGGTAGACGGTTGAAATCTTTGTATATATTGCTTCTATATAGTCTAAGAAACATATATGCAAAGCATCCAAACAGTACCATTCGCCAATTTTTTGTTCTTCAAGTTTAAGTGAACAATGAGCCCCATTGTTAATCCTTTATCGGAAATTATTTGTAACTTTCGACAAGTAGAACAATGAATGGAACAGGTAGACGGTTGAAATCTTTGTATATATTGCTTCTATATAGTCTAAGAAACATATATGCAAAGCATCCAAACAGTACCATTCGCCACTTTTTTGTTCTTCAAGTTTAAGTGAACAACGAGCCCCATTGTTAATCCTTTAAAGGAAATTATTTGTAAATTTCGACAAGAAGAACAATGATTGGAACACGTAGACGGTTGAAATCTTTGTATATATTGCTTCCATATAGTCTAAGAAACATGTACACAAAGCATCCAAACAGTACCATTCGCCAATTTTTTGTTCTTCAAGTTTAAGTGAACAATGAGCCCCAATGGTTAATCCTTTATCGGAAATTATTTGTTATTTTCGACAAGTAGAACAATGAATGGAACAGTTAGACGGTTGAAATATTTGTATATATTGCTTCTATGTAATCTAAGAAACATATATGCAAAGCATCTAAACAGTAACAATCGCCAATTTTTTGAACTTCAAGTTTAAGTGAACAGCGAGCCCCATTGATAATCATGAAATGGAAATTATTTGTAACTTTCTACAAGTAGAACAATGAATAGTACAGGTAGACGGGTGAAATCTTTCTATATATTGCTTCTAAATAGTCTAAGAAACATCTATGCAAAGCATCCAAACAGTACAATTCGCCAATTTTTTGTTCTTCAAGTTTAAGTGAACTACGAGCCCCATTGTTAATCCTTTAAAGGAAATTATTTGTAAATTTCGACAAGTAGAACAATGAATGGATCATGTAGACGGTTGAAAAAATTGTATATATTGCTTCTAAATAGTCTAAGAAACATCTATGCAAAGCATCCAAACAGTACAATTCGCCAATTTTTTGTTCTTCAAGTTTAAGTAAACTACGAGCTCCATTGTTAATCCTTTAAAGGAAATTATTTGTAAATTTCGACAAGTAGAACAATGAATGGAACAGGTAGCCGGTTGAAATCAATGTATATATTGCTTCTATATAGTCTAAGAAACATATATGCAAAGCATCCAAACAGTACCATTCGCCAATTTCTTGTTCTTCAAGTTTAAGTGAACTACGAGCCCCATTGTTAATCCCTTAACGGAAATTAATTGTAACTTTCTACAAGTAGAACAATGATTGGAACTCGTAGACGGTTGAAATCTTTGTATATATTGCTTCCATATAGTCTAAGAAACATGTACGCAAAGCATCCAAACAGTACAATTCGCCAATTTTTTGTTCTTCAAGTTTAAGTGAACTACGATCCCCATTGTTAATCCCTTAACGGAAATTATTTGTAACTTTCGACAAGTAGAACAGTGAATGGAACAGGTAGACGGTTGAAATCTTTGTATATATTGCTTCTATATAGTATAAGAAACATATATGCAAAGCTTCCAAACAGTACAATTCGCCAATTTTTTGTTCTTCAAGTTTAAGGGAACAATGAGCCCCAATGGTTAATCCGTTATCGGAAATTATTTGTAACTTTCGACAAGTAGAACAATGAATGGAACAGTTAGATGGTTGAAATATTTGTATATATTGCTTCTATATAATCTAAGAAACATATATGCAAAGCATCCAAACAGTACAATTCGACAATTTTTTGCTCTTCATGTTTAAGTGAACTACGAGCCCCATTGTTAATCCTTTAAAGGAAATTATTTGTAAATTTCGGCAAGTAGAACAATGAATGGAATAGGTAGACGGATGAAATCATTGTATATATTGCTTCTATATAGTCTAAGAAACATATATGCAAAGCATCCAAACAGTACAATTCGCCAATTTTTTGTTCTTCAAGTTTAAGTAAACTACGATCCCCATTGTTAATCCCTTAACGGAAATTATTTGTAATATTCGACAAGTAGAACAATGAATGGAACAGATAGACGGTTGAAATATTTGTATATATTGCTTCTATATAGAATAAGAAACATATATGCAAAGCATCCAAACAGTACAATTCGCCAATTTTTTGTTCTTCAAGTTTAAGTGAACAATGAGCCCCAATGGTTAATCCGTTATCGGAAATTATTTGTAACTTTCGACAAGTAGAACAATGAATGGAAAAGGAAGACTTTTGAAATCTTTGTATATATTGCTTCTATATAGTCTAAGAAACATATATGCAAAGCATCCAAACAGTACCATTCGCCAATTTTTTGTTCTTCAAGTTTAAGTGAACAATGAGCCCCAATGGTTAATCCTTTATCGGAAATTATTTGTAACTTTCGACAAGTGGAACAATGAATGGAACAGGTAGACGGTTGAAATCCTTGTATATATTGCTTCCATATAGTCTAAGAAACATGTACGCAAAGCATCCAAACAGTACCATTCGCCAATTTTTTGTCCTTCAAGTTTAAGTGAACAATGAGCCCCATTGTTAATCCTTTATCGGAAATTATTTGTAACTGTCGACAAGTAGAACAATGAATGGAACAGGTAGACGGTTGAAATCTTTGTATATATTGCTTCTATATAGTCTAAGAAACATATATGCAAAGCATCCAAACAGTACAATTCGCCAATTTTTTGTTCTTCAAGTTTAAGTGAACAATGAGCCCCATTGTTAATCCTTTAAAGGAAATTATTTCTAACTTTCGACAAGTAGAACAATGAATGGAACAGGTAGACGGTTGAAATCTTTGTATATATTGCTTCTATATAGTCTAAGAAACATATATGCAAAGCATCCAAACAGTACAATTCGCCAATTTTTTGTTCTTCAAGTTTAAGTGAACAATGAGCCCCAATGGTTAATCCTTTATCGGTAATTATTTGTAACTTTCGACAAGTAGAACAATGAATGGAACAGGTAGACGGTTGAAATCCTTGTATATATTGCTTCCATATAGTCTAAGAAACATGTACGCAAAGCATCCAAACAGTACCATTCGCCAATTTTTTGTCCTTCAAGTTTAAGTGAACAATGAGCCCCATTGTTAATCCTTTATCGGAAATTATTTGTAACTGTCGACAAGTAGAACAATGAATGGAACAGGTAGACGGTTGAAATCTTTGTATATATTGCTTCTATATAGTCTAAGAAACATATATGCAAAGCATCCAAACAGTACAATTCGCCAATTTTTTGTTCTTCAAGTTTAAGTGAACAATGAGCCCCAATGGTTAATCCTTTATCGGTAATTATTTGTAACTTTCGACAAGTAGAACAATGAATGGAACAGGTAGACGGTTGAAATCCTTGTATATATTGCTTCCATATAGTCTAAGAAACATGTACGCAAAGCATCCAAACAGTACCATTCGCCAATTTTTTGTCCTTCAAGTTTAAGTGAACAATGAGCCCCATTGTTAATCCTTTATCGGAAATTATTTGTAACTTTCGACAAGTAGAACAATGAATGGAACAGGTAGACGGTTGAAATCTTTGTATATATTGCTTCTATATAGTCTAAGAAACATATATGCAAAGCATCCAAACAGTACAATTCGCCAATTTTTTGTTCTTCAAGTTTAAGTGAACAATGAGCCCCAATGGTTAATCCTTTATCGGTAATTATTTGTAACTTTCGACAAGTAGAACAATGAATGGAACTGGTAGACGGTTGAAATCTTTGTATATATTGCTTCGATATAATCTAAGAAACATATATGCAAAGCAACTAAACAGTAACAATCGCCAATTTTTTGTTCTTCAAGTTTAAGTGAACAGCGAGCCCCATTGATAATCATGAAATGGAAACTATTTGTAACTTTCTACAAGTAGAACAATGAATAGTACAGGTAGACGGGTGAAATCTTTCTATATATTGCTTCTAAATAGTCTAAGAAACATCTATGCAAAGCATCCAAACAGTACAATTCGCCAATTTTTTGTTCTTCAAGTTTAAGTAAACTACGATCCCCATTGTTAATCCCTTAACGGAAATTATTTGTAACTTTCGACAAGTAGAACAATGAATGGAACTGGTAGACGGTTGAAATCTTTGTATATATTGCTTCGATATAATCTAAGAAACATATATGCAAAGCAACTAAACAGTAACAATCGCCAATTTTTTGTTCTTCAAGTTTAAGTGAACAGCGAGCCCCATTGATAATCATGAAATGGAAACTATTTGTAACTTTCTACAAGTAGAACAATGAATAGTACAGGTAGACGGGTGAAATCTTTCTATATATTGCTTCTAAATAGTCTAAGAAACATCTATGCAAAGCATCCAAACAGTACAATTCGCCTATTTCTTGTTCTTCAAGTTTAAGTAAACTACGATCCCCATTGTTAATCCCTTAACGGAAATTATTTGTAACTTTCGACAAGTAGAACAATGAATGGAACAGGTAGACGGTTGAAATCATTGTATATATTGCTTCTATATAGTCTAAGAAACATATATGCAAAGCATCCAAACAGTACAATTCGCCAATTTTTTGTTCTTCAAGTTTAAGTGAACAATGAGCCCCATTGTTAATCTTTTAAAGGAAATTATTTGTAACATTCGACAAGTAGAACAATGAATGGAACAGGTAGACGGTTGAAATCTTTGTATATATTGCTTCTATATAGTCTAAGAAACATATATGCAAAGCATCCAAACAGTACCATTCGCCAATTTATTGTTTTTCAAGTTTAAGTGAACAATGAGCCCCATTGTTAATCCTTTATCGGAAATTATTTGTAACTTTCGACAAGTAGAACAATGAATGGAACAGGTAGACGGTTGAAATCTTTGTATATATTGCTTCTATATAGTCTAAGAAACATATATGCAAAGCATCCAAACAGTACCATTCGCCAATTTTTTGTTCTTCAAGTTTAAGTAAACTACGATCCCCATTGTTAATCCCTTAACGGAAATTATTTGTAACATTCGACATTTAGAACAATGAATGGAACAGGTAGACGGTTGAAATCATTGTATATATTGCTTCTATATAGTCTACGAAACATATATGCAAAGCATCCAAACAGTACAATTCGCCAATTTTTTGTTCTTCAAGTTTAAGTGAACTACGATCCCCATTGTTAATCCCTTAACGGAAATTATTTGTAACTTTCGACAAGTAGAACAGTGAATGGAACAGGTAGACGGTTGAAATCTTTGTATATATTGCTTCTATATAGTATAAGAAACATATATGCAAATCATCCAAACAGTACAATTCGCCAATTTTTTGTTCTTCAAGTTTAAGTGAACAATGAGCCCCAATGGTTAATCCGTTATCGGAAATTATTTGTAACTTTCGACAAGTAGAACAATGAATGGAAAAGGAAGACTTTTGAAATCTTTGTATATATTGCTTCTATATAGTCTAAGAAACATATATGCAAAGCATCCAAACAGTACCATTCGCCAATTTTTTGTTCTTCAAGTTTAAGTGAACAATGAGCCCCAATGGTTAATCCTTTATCGGAAATTATTTGTAACTTTCGACAAGTGGAACAATGAATGGAACAGGTAGACGGTTGAAATCCTTGTATATATTGCTTCCATATAGTCTAAGAAACATGTACGCAAAGCATCCAAACAGTACCATTCGCCAATTTTTTGTCCTTCAAGTTTAAGTGAACAATGAGCCCCATTGTTAATCCTTTATCGGAAATTATTTGTAACTGTCGACAAGTAGAACAATGAATGGAACAGGTAGACGGTTGAAATCTTTGTATATATTGCTTCTATATAGTCTAAGAAACATATATGCAAAGCATCCAAACAGTACAATTCGCCAATTTTTTGTTCTTCAAGTTTAAGTGAACAATGAGCCCCATTGTTAATCCTTTAAAGGAAATTATTTCTAACTTTCGACAAGTAGAACAATGAATGGAACAGGTAGACGGTTGAAATCTTTGTATATATTGCTTCTATATAGTCTAAGAAACATATATGCAAAGCATCCAAACAGTACAATTCGCCAATTTTTTGTTCTTCAAGTTTAAGTGAACAATGAGCCCCAATGGTTAATCCTTTATCGGTAATTATTTGTAACTTTCGACAAGTAGAACAATGAATGGAACAGGTAGACGGTTGAAATCCTTGTATATATTGCTTCCATATAGTCTAAGAAACATGTACGCAAAGCATCCAAACAGTACCATTCGCCAATTTTTTGTCCTTCAAGTTTAAGTGAACAATGAGCCCCATTGTTAATCCTTTATCGGAAATTATTTGTAACTGTCGACAAGTAGAACAATGAATGGAACAGGTAGACGGTTGAAATCTTTGTATATATTGCTTCTATATAGTCTAAGAAACATATATGCAAAGCATCCAAACAGTACAATTCGCCAATTTTTTGTTCTTCAAGTTTAAGTGAACAATGAGCCCCAATGGTTAATCCTTTATCGGTAATTATTTGTAACTTTCGACAAGTAGAACAATGAATGGAACAGGTAGACGGTTGAAATCCTTGTATATATTGCTTCCATATAGTCTAAGAAACATGTACGCAAAGCATCCAAACAGTACCATTCGCCAATTTTTTGTCCTTCAAGTTTAAGTGAACAATGAGCCCCATTGTTAATCCTTTATCGGAAATTATTTGTAACTTTCGACAAGTAGAACAATGAATGGAACAGGTAGACGGTTGAAATCTTTGTATATATTGCTTCTATATAGTCTAAGAAACATATATGCAAAGCATCCCAACAGTACAATTCGCCAATTTTTTGTTCTTCAAGTTTAAGTGAACAATGAGCCCCAATGGTTAATCCTTTATCGGTAATTATTTGTAACTTTCGACAAGTAGAACAATGAATGGAACTGGTAGACGGTTGAAATCTTTGTATATATTGCTTCGATATAATCTAAGAAACATATATGCAAAGCAACTAAACAGTAACAATCGCCAATTTTTTGTTCTTCAAGTTTAAGTGAACAGCGAGCCCCATTGATAATCATGAAATGGAAACTATTTGTAACTTTCTACAAGTAGAACAATGAATAGTACAGGTAGACGGGTGAAATCTTTCTATATATTGCTTCTAAATAGTCTAAGAAACATCTATGCAAAGCATCCAAACAGTACAATTCGCCAATTTTTTGTTCTTCAAGTTTAAGTAAACTACGATCCCCATTGTTAATCCCTTAACGGAAATTATTTGTAACTTTCGACAAGTAGAACAATGAATGGAACTGGTAGACGGTTGAAATCTTTGTATATATTGCTTCGATATAATCTAAGAAACATATATGCAAAGCAACTAAACAGTAACAATCGCCAATTTTTTGTTCTTCAAGTTTAAGTGAACAGCGAGCCCCATTGATAATCATGAAATGGAAACTATTTGTAACTTTCTACAAGTAGAACAATGAATAGTACAGGTAGACGGGTGAAATCTTTCTATATATTGCTTCTAAATAGTCTAAGAAACATCTATGCAAAGCATCCAAACAGTACAATTCGCCTATTTCTTGTTCTTCAAGTTTAAGTAAACTACGATCCCCATTGTTAATCCCTTAACGGAAATTATTTGTAACTTTCGACAAGTAGAACAATGAATGGAACAGGTAGACGGTTGAAATCTTTGTATATATTGCTTCTATATAGTCTAAGAAACATATATGCAAAGCATCCAAACAGTACAATTCGCCAATTTTTTGTTCTTCAAGTTTAAGTGAACAATGAGCCCCAATGGTTAATCCTTTATCGGTAATTATTTGTAACTTTCGACAAGTAGAACAATGAATGGAACAGGTAGACGGTTGAAATCCTTGTATATATTGCTTCCATATAGTCTAAGAAACATGTACGCAAAGCATCCAAACAGTACCATTCGCCAATTTTTTGTCCTTCAAGTTTAAGTGAACAATGAGCCCCATTGTTAATCCTTTATCGGAAATTATTTGTAACTGTCGACAAGTAGAACAATGAATGGAACAGGTAGACGGTTGAAATCTTTGTATATATTGCTTCTATATAGTCTAAGAAACATATATGCAAAGCATCCAAACAGTACAATTCGCCAATTTTTTGTTCTTCAAGTTTAAGTGAACAATGAGCCCCAATGGTTAATCCTTTATCGGTAATTATTTGTAACTTTCGACAAGTAGAACAATGAATGGAACAGGTAGACGGTTGAAATCCTTGTATATATTGCTTCCATATAGTCTAAGAAACATGTACGCAAAGCATCCAAACAGTACCATTCGCCAATTTTTTGTTCTTCAAGTTTAAGTGAACAATGAGCCCCATTGTTAATCTTTTAAAGGAAATTATTTGTAACATTCGACAAGTAGAACAATGAATGGAACAGGTAGACGGTTGAAATCTTTGTATATATTGCTTCTATATAGTCTAAGAAACATATATGCAAAGCATCCAAACAGTACCATTCGCCAATTTATTGTTTTTCAAGTTTAAGTGAACAATGAGCCCCATTGTTAATCCTTTATCGGAAATTATTTGTAACTTTCGACAAGTAGAACAATGAATGGAACAGGTAGACGGTTGAAATCTTTGTATATATTGCTTCTATATAGTCTAAGAAACATATATGCAAAGCATCCAAACAGTACCATTCGCCAATTTTTTGTTCTTCAAGTTTAAGTGAACAATGAGCCCCATTGTTAATCCTTTATCGGAAATTATTTGTAACTTTCGACAAGTAGAACAATGAATAGTACAGGTAGACGGGTGAAATCTTTCTATATATTGCTTCTAAATGGTCTAAGAAACATCTATGCAAAGCATCCAAACAGTACAATTCGCCAATTTTTTGTTCTTCAAGTTTAAGTGAACTACGAGCCCCATTGTTAATCCTTTAAAGGAAATTATTTGTAAATTTCGACAAGTAGAACAATGAATGGATCATGTAGACGGTTGAAAAAATTGTATATATTGCTTCTATATAGTCTAAGAAACATATATGCAAAGCATCCAAACAGTACAATTCGCCAATTTTTTGTTCTTCAAGTTTAAGTGAACTACGAGCCCCATTGTTAATCCTTTAACGGAAATTAATTGTAACTTTCGATAAGTAGAACAATGAATGGAACAGGTAGACGGTTGAAATCTTTGTATATATTGCTTCTATATAGTCTAAGAAACATATATGCAAAGCATCCAATCAGTACAATTCGCCAATTTATTGTTCTTCAAGTTTAAGTGAACAACGAGCCCCATTGTTAATCCTTTAAAGGAAATTATTTGTAACTTTCGACAAGTAGAACAATGAATGGAACAGGTAGACGGTTGAAATCTTTGTATATATTGCTTCTATATAGTCTAAGAAACATATATGCAAAGCATCCAAACAGTACAATTCGCCAATTTTTTGTTCTTCAAGTTTAAGTGAACAATGAGCCCCAATGGTTAATCCTTTATCGGAAATTATTTGTAAATTTCGACAAGTAGAACAATGAATGGAACTGGTAGCCAGTTGAAATCATTGTATATATTGCTTCTATATAGTCTAAGAAACATATATGCAAAGCATCCAAACAGTACAATTCGCCAATTTTTTGTTCTTCAAGTTTAAGTGAACAATGAGCCCCAATGGTTAATCCTTTATCGGTAATTATTTGTAACTTTCGACAAGTAGAATAATGAATGGAACAGGTAGACGGTTGAAATCCTTGTATATATTGCTTCTATATAGTCTAAGAAACATGTACGCAAAGCATCCAAACAGTACCATTCCCCAATTTTTTGTCCTTCAAGTTTAAGTGAACAATGAGCCCCATTGTTAATCCTTTATCGGAAATTATTTGTAACTTTCTACAAGTAGAACAATGAATGGAACAGGTAGACGGTTGAAATCTTTGTATATATTGCTTCTATATAGTCTAAGAAACATATATGCAAAGCATCCAAACAGTACAATTCGCCAATTTTTTGTTCTTCAAGTTTAAGTGAACAATGAGCCCCAATGGTTAATCCTTTATCGGTAATTATTTGTAACTTTCGACAAGTAGAACAATGAATGGAACTGGTAGACGGTTGAAATCTTTGTATATATTGCTTCGATATAATCTAAGAAACATATATGCAAAGCAACTAAACAGTAACAATCGCCAATTTTTTGATCTTCAAGTTTAAGTGAACAGCGAGCCCCATTGATAATCATGAAATGGAAACTATTTGTATCTTTCTACAAGTAGAACAATGAATAGTACAGGTAGACGGGTGAAATCTTTCTATATATTGCTTCTAAATAGTCTAAGAAACATCTATGCAAAGCATCCAAACAGTACAATTCGCCAATTTTTTGTTCTTCAAGTTTAAGTAAACTACGATCCCCATTGTTAATCCCTTAACGGAAATTATTTGTAACTTTCGACAAGTAGAACAATGAATGGAACAGGTAGACGGTTGAAATCATTGTATATATTGCTTCTATATAGTCTAAGAAACATATATGCAAAGCATCCAAACAGTACAATTCGCCAATTTTTTGTTCTTCAAGTTTAAGTGAACAATGAGCCCCAATGGTTAATCCTTTATCGGTAATTATTTGTACCTTTCGACAAGTAGAACAATGAATGGAACAGGTAGACGGTTGAAATCCTTGTATATATTGCTTCCATATAGTCTAAGAAACATGTACGCAAAGCATCCAAATAGTACCATTCGCCAATTTTGTCCTTCAAGTTTAAGTGAAGAATGAGCCCCATTGTTAATCCTTTATCGGAAATTATTTGTAACTTTCGACAAGTAGAACAATGAATGGAACAGGTAGACGGTTGAAATCTTTATATATATTGCTTCTATATAGTCTAAGAAACATACATGCAAAGCATCCAAACAGTACAATTCGCCAATTTTTTGTTCTTCAAGTTTAAGTGATCAATGAGAGAATGGAACTGGTAGACGGTTGAAATCTTTGTATATATTGCTTCTATATAATCTAAGAAACATATATGCAAAGCATCTAAACAGTAACAATCGCCAATTTTTTGATCTTCAAGTTTAAGTGAACAGCGAGCCCCATTGATAATCATGAAATGGAAATTATTTGTAACTTTCTAGAAGTAGAACAATGAATAGTACAGGTAGACGGGTGAAATCTTTCTATATATTGCTTCTAAATAGTCTAAGAAACACCTATGCAAAGCATCCAAACAGTACAATTCGCCAATTTTTTGTTCTTCAAGTTTAAGTGAACTACGAGCCCCATTGTTAATCCTTTAAAGGAAATTATTTGTAAATGTCGACAAGTAGAACAATGAATGGAACTGGTAGACGGTTGAAATCTTTGTATATATTGCTTCTATATAATCTAAGAAACATATATGCAAAGCATCCAAACAGTACAATTCGCCTTTTTTTTGTACTTCAAGTTTAAGTGAACTACGAGCCCCATTGTTAATCCTTTAACGGAAGTTAATTGTAACTTTCGACAAGTAGAACAATGAATGGAACAGGTAGACGGTTGAAATCTTTGTATATATTGCTTCTATATAGTCTAAGAAACATATATGCAAAGCATCCAAACAGTACAATTCGCCTTTTTTTTGTACTTCAAGTTTAAGTGAACTACGAGCCCCATTGTTAATCCTTTAACGGAAATTAATTGTAACTTTCGACAAGTAGAACAATGAATGGAACAGGTAGACGGTTGAAATCTTTGTATATATTGCTTCTATATAGTCTAAGAAACATATATGCAAAGCATCCAAACAGTACAATTCGCCAATTTTTTGTTCTTCAAGTTTAAGTGAACAATGAGCCCAAATGGTTAATCCTTTATCGGAAATTATTTGTAAATTTCGACAAGTAGAACAATGAATGGAACTGGTAGCCAGTTGAAATCTTTGTATATATTGCTTCTATATAGTCTAAGAAACATATATGCAAAGCATCCAAACAGTACAATTCGCCAATTTTTTGTTCTTCAAGTTTAAGTGAACAATGAGCCCCAATGGTTAATCCTTTATCGGTAATTATTTGTAACTTTCGACAAGTAGAACAATGAATGGAACTGGTAGACGGTTGAAATCTTTGTATATGTTGCTTCTATATAATCTAAGAAACATATATGCAAAGCATCTAAACAGTAACAATCGCCAATTTTTTGATCTTCAAGTTTAAGTGAACAGCGAGCCCCATTGATAATCATGAAATGGAAACTATTTGTAACTTTCTACAAGTCGAACAATGAATAGTACCGGTAGACGGGTGAAATCTTTCTATATATTGCTTCTAAATAGTCTAAGAAACATCTATGCAAAGCATCCAAACAGTACAATTCGCCAATTTTTTGTTCTTCACGTTTAAGTGAACAATGAGCCCCAATGGTTAATCCGTTATCGGAAATTATTTGTAACTTTCGACAAGTAGAACAATGAATGGAAAAGGTAGACGGTTGAAATCTTTGTATATATTGCTTCTATATAGTCTAAGAAACATATATGCAAAGCATCCAAACAGTACCATTCGCCAATTTTTTGTTCTTCAAGTTTAAGTGAACTGCGAGCCCCATTGTTAATCCTTTAAAGGAAATTATTTGTAAATTTCGACAAGTAGAACAATGAATGGAACAGGTAGACTGTTGAAATCATTGTATATATTGCATCTATATAGTCTAAGAAACATATATGCAAAGCATCCAAACAGTACAATTCGCCAATTTTTTGTTCTTCAAGTTTAAGTGAACAATGAGCCCCAATGGTTAATCCTTTATCGGTAATTATTTGTAACTTTCGACAAGTAGAACAATGAATGGAACAGGTAGACGGTTGAAATCCTTGTATATATTGCTTCCATATAGTCTAAGAAACATGTACGCAAAGCATCCAAACAGTACCATTCGCCAATTTTTTGTCCTTCAAGTTTAAGTGAACAATGAGCCCCATTGTTAATCCTTTATCGGAAATTATTTGTAACTTTCGACAAGTAGAACAATGAATGGAACAGGTAGACGGTTGAAATCTTTATATATATTGCTTCTATATAATCTAAGAAACATATATGCAAAGCATCTAAACAGTAACAATCGCCAATTTTTTGATCTTCAAGTTTAAGTGAACAGCGAGCCCCATTGATAATCATGAAATGGAAATTATTTGTAACTTTCTAGAAGTAGAACAATGAATAGTACAGGTAGACGGTTGAAATCTTTGTATATATTGCCTCTATATAGTCTAAGAAACATATATGCAAAGCATCCAAACAGTACCATTCGCCAATTTTTTGTTCTTCAAGTTTAAGTGAACAATGAGCCCCAATGGTTAATCCTTTATCGGTAATTATTTGTAACTTTCGACAAGTAGAACAATGAATGGAACAGGTAGACGGTTGAAATCCTTGTATATATTGCTTCCATATAGTCTAAGAAACATGTACGCAAAGCATCCAAACAGTACCATTCGCCAATTTTTTGTCCTTCAAGTTTAAGTGAACAATGAGCCCCATTGTTAATCCTTTATCGGAAATTATTTGTAACTTTCGACAAGTAGAACAATGAATGGAACAGGTAGACGGTTGAAATCTTTATATATATTGCTTCTATATAATCTAAGAAACATATATGCAAAGCATCTAAACAGTAACAATCGCCAATTTTTTGATCTTCAAGTTTAAGTGAACAGCGAGCCCCATTGATAATCATGAAATGGAAATTATTTGTAACTTTCTAGAAGTAGAACAATGAATAGTACAGGTAGACGGTTGAAATCTTTGTATATATTGCCTCTATATAGTCTAAGAAACATATATGCAAAGCATCCAAACAGTACCATTCGCCAATTTTTTGTTCTTCAAGTTTAAGTGAACAATGAGCCCCAATGGTTAATCCTTTATCGGTAATTATTTGTAACTTTCGACAAGTAGAACAATGAATGGAACAGGTAGACAGTTGAAATCCTTGTATATATTGCTTCCATATAGTCTAAGAAACATGTACGCAAAGCATCCAAACAGTACCATTCGCCACTTTTTTGTTCTTCAAGTTTAAGTGAACAACGAGCCCCATTGTTAATCCTTTAAAGGAAATTATTTGTAAATTTCGACAAGTAGAACAATGATTGGAGCACGTAGACGGTAGAAATCTTTGTATATATTGCTTCCATATAGTCTAAGAAACATGTACGCAAAGCATCCAAACAGTACTATTCGCCAATTTTTTGTTCTTCAAGTTTAAGTGAACAATGAGCCCCAATGGTTAATCCTTTATCGGAAATTATTTGTAATTTTCGACAAGTAGAACAATGAATGGAACAGTTAGACGGTTGAAATATTTGTATATATTGCTTCTATATAATCTAAGAAACATCTATGCAAAGCATCCAAACAGTACAATTCGCCAATTTTTTGTTCTTCAAGTTTAAGTGAACTACGAGCCCCATTGTTAATCCTTTAAAGGAAATTATTTGTAAATTTCGACAAGTAGAACAATGAATGGATCATGTAGACGGTTGAAAAAATTGTATATATTGCTTCTATATAGTCTACGAAACATATATGCAAAGCATCCAAACAGTACAATTCGCCTTTTTTTTGTACTTCAAGTTTAAGTGAACTACGAGCCCCATTGTTAATCCTTTAACGGAAATTAATTGTAACTTTCGACAAGTAGAACAATGAATGGAACAGGTAGACGGTTGAAATCTTTGTATATATTGCTTCTATATAGTCTAAGAAACATATATGCAAAGCATCCAAACAGTACAATTCGCCAATTTATTGTTCTTCAAGTTTAAGTGAACAAGGAGCCCCATTGTTAATCCTTTAAAGGAAATTATTTGTGACTTTCGACAAGTAGAACAATGAATGGAACAGGTAGACGGTTGAAATCTTTGTATATATTGCTTCTATATAGTCTAAGAAACATATATGCAAAGCATCCAAACAGTACAATTCGCCAATTTTTTGTTCTTCAAGTTTAAGTGAACAATGAGCCCCAATGGTTAATCCTTTATCGGTAATTATTTGTAACTTTCGACAAGTAGAACAATGAATGGAACAGGTAGACGGTTGAAATCCTTGTATATATTGCTTCCATATAGTCTAAGAAACATGTACGCAAAGCATCCAAACAGTACCATTCGCCAATTTTTTGTTCTTCAAGTTTAAGTGAACAATGAGCCCCAATGGTTAATCCTTTATCGGTAATTATTTGTAACTTTCGACAAGTAGAACAATGAATGGATCATGTAGACGGTTGAAAAAATTGTATATATTGCTTCTATATAGTCTACGAAACATATATGCAAAGCATCCAAACAGTACAATTCGCCTTTTTTTGTACTTCAAGTTTAAGTGAACTACGAGCCCCATTGTTAATCCTTTAACGGAAGTTAATCGTAACTTTCGACAAGTAGAACAATGAATGGAACAGGTAGACGGTTGAAATCATTGTATATATTGCTTCTATATAGTCTAAGAAACATATATGCAAAGCATCCAAACAGTACAATTCGCCAATTTATTGTTCTTCAAGTTTAAGTGAACAACGAGCCCCATTGTTAATCCTTTAAAGGAAATTATTTGTAACTTTCGACAAGTAGAACAATGAATGGAACAGGTAGACGGTTGAAATCTTTGTATATATTGCTTCTATACAGTCTAAGAAACATATATGCAAAGCATCCAAACAGTACAATTCGCCAATTTTTTGTTCTTCAAGTTTAAGTGAACAATGAGCCCCAATGGTTAATCCTTTATCGGAAATTATTTGTAAATTTCGACAAGTAGAACAATGAATGGAACTGGTAGCCAGTTGAAATCTTTGTATATATTGCTTCTATATAGTCTAAGAAACATATATGCAAAGCATCCAAACAGTACAATTCGCCAATTTTTTGTTCTTCAAGTTTAAGTGAACAATGAGCCCCAATGGTTAATCCTTTATCGGTAATTATTTGTAACTTTCGACAAGTAGAACAATGAATGGAACAGGTAGACGGTTGAAATCCTTGTATATATTGCTTCCATATAGTCTAAGAAACATGTACGCAAAGCATCCAAACAGTACCATTCGCCAATTTTTTGTCCTTCAAGTTTAAGTGAACAATGAGCCCCATTGTTAATCCTTTATCGGAAATTATTTGTAACTTTCTACAAGTAGAACAATGAATGGAACAGGTAGACGGTTGAAATCTTTGTATATATTGCTTCTATATAGTCTAAGAAACATATATGCAAAGCATCCAAACAGTACAATTCGCCAATTTTTTGTTCTTCAAGTTTAAGTGAACAATAAGCCCCAATGGTTAATCCTTTATCGGTAATTATTTGTAACTTTCGACAAGTAGAACAATGAATGGAACTGGTAGACGGTTGAAATCTTTGTATATATTGCTTCGATATAATCTAAGAAACATATATGCAAAGCAACTAAACAGTAACAATCGCCAATTTTTTGATCTTCAAGTTTAAGTGAACAGCGAGCCCCATTGATAATCATGAAATGGAAACTATTTGTAACTTTCTACAAGTAGAACAATGAATAGTACAGGTAGACGGGTGAAATCTTTCTATATATTGCTTCTAAATAGTCAAAGAAACATCTATGCAAAGCATCCAAACAGTACAATTCGCCAATTTTTTGTTCTTCAAGTTTAAGTGAACAATGAGCCCCAATGGTTAATCCTTTATCGGAAATTATTTGTAATTTTCGACAAGTAGAACAATGAATGGAACATGTAAACGGTTGAAATCTTTGTATATATTGCTTCTATATAACCTAAGAAACATATATGTAAAGCATCCAAATAGTACCATTCGCCAATTTTTTGTTCTTCAAGGTTAAGTGAACAATGAGCCACATTGTTAATCCTTTATCGGAAACTATTTGTAACTTTCTACAAGTAGACCAATAATTGGAACAATTAGACGGTTGAAATCTTTGTATATATTGCTTCTATATAGACTAAGAAACATATATGCAAAGCATCCAAACAGTACCATTCGCCAATTTTTTGTTCTTCAAGTTTAAGTGAACAACGAGCCCCATTGATAATCATGAAACGGAAATTATTTGTAACTTTCGACATGTAGAACAATGAATGGAACAGGTAGACGGTTGAAATCATTATATATATATTGCTTCTATATAGTCTAAGAAACATATATGCATAGCATCCACACAGTACAATTCGCCAATTTATTGTTCTTCAAGTTTAAGTGAACAACGAGCCCCATTGTTAATCCTTTAAAGGAAATTATTTGTAAATTTCGACAAGTAGAACAATGATTGGAACACGTAGACGGTTGAAATATTATTATATATTGCTTCCATATAGTCTAAGAAACATATATGCAAAGCATCCAAACAGTACCATTCGCCAATTTTTTGTTCTTCAAGTTTAAGTGAACAATGAGCCCCATTGTTACTCCTTTATAGGAAATTATTTGTAACTTTCGACAAGTAGAACAATGAATGGAACAGGTAGACGGTTGAAATCTTTTTATATATTGCTTCTATATAGTCTAAGAAACATATATGCAAAGCATCCAAACAGTACAATTCGCCAATTTTTCGTTCTTCAAGTTTAAGTGAACAATGAGCCCCAATGGTTAATCCTTTATCGGAATTTATTTGTAACTTTCGACAAGTAGAACAATGAATGGAACAGGTAGACGGTTGAAATCTTTTTATATATTGCTTCTATATAGTCTAAGAAACATATATGCAAAGCATCCAAACAGTACAATACGCCAATTTTTTGTTCTTCAAGGTTAAGTGAACAATGAGCCCCAATGGTTAATCCTTTATCGGAAATTATTTGTAACTTTCGACAAGTAGAACAATGAATGGAACAGTTAGACGGTTGAAATATTTGTATATATTGCTTCCATATAGTCTAAGAAACATATATGCAAAGCATCCAAACAGTACCATACGCAAATTTTTTGTTCTTCAAGGTTAAGTGAACAATGAGCCCGATTGTTAATCCTTTATCGGAAATTATTTGTAACTTTCGACAAGTAGAACAATGAATGGAACAGTTAGACGGTTGAAATATTTGTATATATTGCTTCCATATAGTCTAAGAAACATATATGCAAAGCATCCAAACAGTACCATTCGCCAATTTTTTGTCCTTCAAGTTTAAGTGAACAATGAGCCCCATTGTTAATCCTTTATCGGAAATTATTTGTAACTTTCGACAAGTAGAACAATGAATGGAACAGGTAGACGGTTGAAATCTTTATATATATTGCTTCTATATAGTCTAAGAAACATATATGCAAAGCATCCAAACAGTACAATTCGCCAATTTTTTGTTCTTCAAGTTTAAGTGAACAATGAGCCCCAATGGTTAATCCTTTATCGGTAATTATTTGTAACTTTCGACAAGTAGAACAATGAATGGAACTGGTAGACGGTTGAAATCTTTGTATATGTTGCTTCTATATAATCTAAGAAACATATATGCAAAGCATCTAAACAGTAACAATCGCCAATTTTTTGATCTTCAAGTTTAAGTGAACAGCGAGCCCCATTGATAATCATGAAATGGAAACTATTTGTAACTTTCTACAAGTCGAACAATGAATAGTACCGGTAGACGGGTGAAATCTTTCTATATATTGCTTCTAAATAGTCTAAGAAACATCTATGCAAAGCATCCAAACAGTACAATTCGCCAATTTTTTGTTCTTCACGTTTAAGTGAACAATGAGCCCCAATGGTTAATCCGTTATCGGAAATTATTTGTAACTTTCGACAAGTAGAACAATGAATGGAAAAGGTAGACGGTTGAAATCTTTGTATATATTGCTTCTATATAGTCTAAGAAACATATATGCAAAGCATCCAAACAGTACCATTCGCCAATTTTTTGTTCTTCAAGTTTAAGTGAACTGCGAGCCCCATTGTTAATCCTTTAAAGGAAATTATTTGTAAATTTCGACAAGTAGAACAATGAATGGAACAGGTAGACTGTTGAAATCATTGTATATATTGCATCTATATAGTCTAAGAAACATATATGCAAAGCATCCAAACAGTACAATTCGCCAATTTTTTGTTCTTCAAGTTTAAGTGAACAATGAGCCCCAATGGTTAATCCTTTATCGGTAATTATTTGTAACTTTCGACAAGTAGAACAATGAATGGAACAGGTAGACGGTTGAAATCCTTGTATATATTGCTTCCATATAGTCTAAGAAACATGTACGCAAAGCATCCAAACAGTACCATTCGCCAATTTTTTGTCCTTCAAGTTTAAGTGAACAATGAGCCCCATTGTTAATCCTTTATCGGAAATTATTTGTAACTTTCGACAAGTAGAACAATGAATGGAACAGGTAGACGGTTGAAATCTTTATATATATTGCTTCTATATAATCTAAGAAACATATATGCAAAGCATCTAAACAGTAACAATCGCCAATTTTTTGATCTTCAAGTTTAAGTGAACAGCGAGCCCCATTGATAATCATGAAATGGAAATTATTTGTAACTTTCTAGAAGTAGAACAATGAATAGTACAGGTAGACGGTTGAAATCTTTGTATATATTGCCTCTATATAGTCTAAGAAACATATATGCAAAGCATCCAAACAGTACCATTCGCCAATTTTTTGTTCTTCAAGTTTAAGTGAACAATGAGCCCCAATGGTTAATCCTTTATCGGTAATTATTTGTAACTTTCGACAAGTAGAACAATGAATGGAACAGGTAGACAGTTGAAATCCTTGTATATATTGCTTCCATATAGTCTAAGAAACATGTACGCAAAGCATCCAAACAGTACCATTCGCCACTTTTTTGTTCTTCAAGTTTAAGTGAACAACGAGCCCCATTGTTAATCCTTTAAAGGAAATTATTTGTAAATTTCGACAAGTAGAACAATGATTGGAGCACGTAGACGGTAGAAATCTTTGTATATATTGCTTCCATATAGTCTAAGAAACATGTACGCAAAGCATCCAAACAGTACTATTCGCCAATTTTTTGTTCTTCAAGTTTAAGTGAACAATGAGCCCCAATGGTTAATCCTTTATCGGAAATTATTTGTAATTTTCGACAAGTAGAACAATGAATGGAACAGTTAGACGGTTGAAATATTTGTATATATTGCTTCTATATAATCTAAGAAACATCTATGCAAAGCATCCAAACAGTACAATTCGCCAATTTTTTGTTCTTCAAGTTTAAGTGAACTACGAGCCCCATTGTTAATCCTTTAAAGGAAATTATTTGTAAATTTCGACAAGTAGAACAATGAATGGATCATGTAGACGGTTGAAAAAATTGTATATATTGCTTCTATATAGTCTACGAAACATATATGCAAAGCATCCAAACAGTACAATTCGCCTTTTTTTTGTACTTCAAGTTTAAGTGAACTACGAGCCCCATTGTTAATCCTTTAACGGAAATTAATTGTAACTTTCGACAAGTAGAACAATGAATGGAACAGGTAGACGGTTGAAATCTTTGTATATATTGCTTCTATATAGTCTAAGAAACATATATGCAAAGCATCCAAACAGTACAATTCGCCAATTTATTGTTCTTCAAGTTTAAGTGAACAAGGAGCCCCATTGTTAATCCTTTAAAGGAAATTATTTGTGACTTTCGACAAGTAGAACAATGAATGGAACAGGTAGACGGTTGAAATCTTTGTATATATTGCTTCTATATAGTCTAAGAAACATATATGCAAAGCATCCAAACAGTACAATTCGCCAATTTTTTGTTCTTCAAGTTTAAGTGAACAATGAGCCCCAATGGTTAATCCTTTATCGGTAATTATTTGTAACTTTCGACAAGTAGAACAATGAATGGAACAGGTAGACGGTTGAAATCCTTGTATATATTGCTTCCATATAGTCTAAGAAACATGTACGCAAAGCATCCAAACAGTACCATTCGCCAATTTTTTGTTCTTCAAGTTTAAGTGAACAATGAGCCCCAATGGTTAATCCTTTATCGGTAATTATTTGTAACTTTCGACAAGTAGAACAATGAATGGATCATGTAGACGGTTGAAAAAATTGTATATATTGCTTCTATATAGTCTACGAAACATATATGCAAAGCATCCAAACAGTACAATTCGCCTTTTTTTGTACTTCAAGTTTAAGTGAACTACGAGCCCCATTGTTAATCCTTTAACGGAAGTTAATCGTAACTTTCGACAAGTAGAACAATGAATGGAACAGGTAGACGGTTGAAATCATTGTATATATTGCTTCTATATAGTCTAAGAAACATATATGCAAAGCATCCAAACAGTACAATTCGCCAATTTATTGTTCTTCAAGTTTAAGTGAACAACGAGCCCCATTGTTAATCCTTTAAAGGAAATTATTTGTAACTTTCGACAAGTAGAACAATGAATGGAACAGGTAGACGGTTGAAATCTTTGTATATATTGCTTCTATACAGTCTAAGAAACATATATGCAAAGCATCCAAACAGTACAATTCGCCAATTTTTTGTTCTTCAAGTTTAAGTGAACAATGAGCCCCAATGGTTAATCCTTTATCGGAAATTATTTGTAAATTTCGACAAGTAGAACAATGAATGGAACTGGTAGCCAGTTGAAATCTTTGTATATATTGCTTCTATATAGTCTAAGAAACATATATGCAAAGCATCCAAACAGTACAATTCGCCAATTTTTTGTTCTTCAAGTTTAAGTGAACAATGAGCCCCAATGGTTAATCCTTTATCGGTAATTATTTGTAACTTTCGACAAGTAGAACAATGAATGGAACAGGTAGACGGTTGAAATCCTTGTATATATTGCTTCCATATAGTCTAAGAAACATGTACGCAAAGCATCCAAACAGTACCATTCGCCAATTTTTTGTCCTTCAAGTTTAAGTGAACAATGAGCCCCATTGTTAATCCTTTATCGGAAATTATTTGTAACTTTCTACAAGTAGAACAATGAATGGAACAGGTAGACGGTTGAAATCTTTGTATATATTGCTTCTATATAGTCTAAGAAACATATATGCAAAGCATCCAAACAGTACAATTCGCCAATTTTTTGTTCTTCAAGTTTAAGTGAACAATAAGCCCCAATGGTTAATCCTTTATCGGTAATTATTTGTAACTTTCGACAAGTAGAACAATGAATGGAACTGGTAGACGGTTGAAATCTTTGTATATATTGCTTCGATATAATCTAAGAAACATATATGCAAAGCAACTAAACAGTAACAATCGCCAATTTTTTGATCTTCAAGTTTAAGTGAACAGCGAGCCCCATTGATAATCATGAAATGGAAACTATTTGTAACTTTCTACAAGTAGAACAATGAATAGTACAGGTAGACGGGTGAAATCTTTCTATATATTGCTTCTAAATAGTCAAAGAAACATCTATGCAAAGCATCCAAACAGTACAATTCGCCAATTTTTTGTTCTTCAAGTTTAAGTGAACAATGAGCCCCAATGGTTAATCCTTTATCGGAAATTATTTGTAATTTTCGACAAGTAGAACAATGAATGGAACATGTAAACGGTTGAAATCTTTGTATATATTGCTTCTATATAACCTAAGAAACATATATGTAAAGCATCCAAATAGTACCATTCGCCAATTTTTTGTTCTTCAAGGTTAAGTGAACAATGAGCCACATTGTTAATCCTTTATCGGAAACTATTTGTAACTTTCTACAAGTAGACCAATAATTGGAACAATTAGACGGTTGAAATCTTTGTATATATTGCTTCTATATAGACTAAGAAACATATATGCAAAGCATCCAAACAGTACCATTCGCCAATTTTTTGTTCTTCAAGTTTAAGTGAACAACGAGCCCCATTGATAATCATGAAACGGAAATTATTTGTAACTTTCGACATGTAGAACAATGAATGGAACAGGTAGACGGTTGAAATCATTATATATATATTGCTTCTATATAGTCTAAGAAACATATATGCATAGCATCCACACAGTACAATTCGCCAATTTATTGTTCTTCAAGTTTAAGTGAACAACGAGCCCCATTGTTAATCCTTTAAAGGAAATTATTTGTAAATTTCGACAAGTAGAACAATGATTGGAACACGTAGACGGTTGAAATATTATTATATATTGCTTCCATATAGTCTAAGAAACATATATGCAAAGCATCCAAACAGTACCATTCGCCAATTTTTTGTTCTTCAAGTTTAAGTGAACAATGAGCCCCATTGTTACTCCTTTATAGGAAATTATTTGTAACTTTCGACAAGTAGAACAATGAATGGAACAGGTAGACGGTTGAAATCTTTTTATATATTGCTTCTATATAGTCTAAGAAACATATATGCAAAGCATCCAAACAGTACAATTCGCCAATTTTTCGTTCTTCAAGTTTAAGTGAACAATGAGCCCCAATGGTTAATCCTTTATCGGAATTTATTTGTAACTTTCGACAAGTAGAACAATGAATGGAACAGGTAGACGGTTGAAATCTTTTTATATATTGCTTCTATATAGTCTAAGAAACATATATGCAAAGCATCCAAACAGTACAATACGCCAATTTTTTGTTCTTCAAGGTTAAGTGAACAATGAGCCCCAATGGTTAATCCTTTATCGGAAATTATTTGTAACTTTCGACAAGTAGAACAATGAATGGAACAGTTAGACGGTTGAAATATTTGTATATATTGCTTCCATATAGTCTAAGAAACATATATGCAAAGCATCCAAACAGTACCATACGCAAATTTTTTGTTCTTCAAGGTTAAGTGAACAATGAGCCCGATTGTTAATCCTTTATCGGAAATTATTTGTAACTTTCGACAAGTAGAACAATGAATGGAACAGGTAGACGGTTGAAATCTTTGAATATATTGCTTCTATATAGTCTAAGAAACTTATATGGAAAGCATCCAAACAGTACAATTCGCCAATTTTTTGTTCTTCAAGTTTAAGTGAACAATGAGCCCCAATGGTTAATCCTTTATCGGAAATTATTTGTAACTTTCGACAAGTAGAACAATGAATGGAACAGGTAGACGGTTGAAATATTTGTATATATTGCTTCCGTATAGTCTAAGAAACATATATGCAAAGCTTCCAAACAGTACCATTCGCCAATTTTTTGTTCTTCAAGGTTAAGTGAACAATGAGCCCGATTGTTAATCCTTTATCGGAAATTATTTCTAACTTTCGACAAGTAGAACAATGAATGGAACACGTAGACGGTTGAAATCTTTATATATATTGCTTCTATATAGTCTAAGAAACATATATGCAAAGCATCCAAACAGTACAATTCGCCAATTTTTTGTTCTTCAAGTTTAAGTGAACAATGAGCCCCAATGGTTAATCCTTTATCGGTAATTATTTGTAACTTTCGACAAGTAGAACAATGAATGGAACTGGTAGACGGTTGAAATCTTTGTATATGTTGCTTCTATATAATCTAAGAAACATATATGCAAAGCATCTAAACAGTAACAATCGCCAATTTTTTGATCTTCAAGTTTAAGTGAACAGCGAGCCCCATTGATAATCATGAAATGGAAACTATTTGTAACTTTCTACAAGTCGAACAATGAATAGTACCGGTAGACGGGTGAAATCTTTCTATATATTGCTTCTAAATAGTCTAAGAAACATCTATGCAAAGCATCCAAACAGTACAATTCGCCAATTTTTTGTTCTTCACGTTTAAGTGAACAATGAGCCCCAATGGTTAATCCGTTATCGGAAATTATTTGTAACTTTCGACAAGTAGAACAATGAATGGAAAAGGTAGACGGTTGAAATCTTTGTATATATTGCTTCTATATAGTCTAAGAAACATATATGCAAAGCATCCAAACAGTACCATTCGCCAATTTTTTGTTCTTCAAGTTTAAGTGAGCTGCGAGCCCCATTGTTAATCCTTTAAAGGAAATTATTTGTAAATTTCGACAAGTAGAACAATGAATGGAACAGGTAGACTGTTGAAATCATTGTATATATTGCATCTATATAGTCTAAGAAACATATATGCAAAGCATCCAAACAGTACAATTCGCCAATTTTTTGTTCTTCAAGTTTAAGTGAACAATGAGCCCCAATGGTTAATCCTTTATCGGTAATTATTTGTAACTTTCGACAAGTAGAACAATGAATGGAACAGGTAGACGGTTGAAATCCTTGTATATATTGCTTCCATATAGTCTAAGAAACATGTACGCAAAGCATCCAAACAGTACCATTCGCCAATTTTTTGTCCTTCAAGTTTAAGTGAACAATGAGCCCCATTGTTAATCCTTTATCGGAAATTATTTGTAACTTTCGACAAGTAGAACAATGAATGGAACAGGTAGACGGTTGAAATCTTTATATATATTGCTTCTATATAGTCTAAGAAACATATATGCAAAGCATCCAAACAGTACAATTTGCCAATTTTTTGTTCTTCAAGTTTAAGTGAACAATGAGCCCCAATGGTTAATCCTTTATCGGTAATTATTTGTAACTTTCGACAAGTAGAACAATGAATGGAACTGGTAGACGGTTGAAATCTTTGTATATATTGCTTCTATATAATCTAAGAAACATATATGCAAAGCATCTAAACAGTAACAATCGCCAATTTTTTGATCTTCAAGTTTAAGTGAACAGCGAGCCCCATTGATAATCATGAAATGGAAATTATTTGTAACTTTCTAGAAGTAGAAAAATGAATAGTACAGGTAGACGGTTGAAATCTTTGTATATATTGCCTCTATATAGTCTAAGAAACATATATGCAAAGCATCCAAACAGTACCATTCGCCAATTTTTTGTTCTTCAAGTTTAAGTGAACAATGAGCCCCAATGGTTAATCCTTTATCGGTAATTATTTGTAACTTTCGACAAGTAGAACAATGAATGGAACAGGTAGACAGTTGAAATCCTTGTATATATTGCTTCCATATAGTCTAAGAAACATATATGCAAAGCATCCAAACAGTACAATTCGCCAATTTTTTGTTCTTCAAGTTTAAGTGAACAATGAGCCCCAATGGTTAATCCTTTATCGGTAATTATTTGTAACTTTCGACAAGTAGAACAATGAATGGAACAGGTAGACGGTTGAAATCCTTGTATATATTGCTTCCATATAGTCTAAGAAACATGTACGCAAAGCATCCAAACAGTACCATTCGCCAATTTTTTGTTCTTCAAGTTTAAGTGAACAATGAGCCCCAATGGTTAATCCTTTATCGGTAATTATTTGTAACTTTCGACAAGTAGAACAATGAATGGATCATGTAGACGGTTGAAAAAATTGTATATATTGCTTCTATATAGTCTACGAAACATATATGCAAAGCATCCAAACAGTACAATTCGCCTTTTTTTGTACTTCAAGTTTAAGTGAACTACGAGCCCCATTGTTAATCCTTTAACGGAAGTTAATCGTAACTTTCGACAAGTAGAACAATGAATGGAACAGGTAGACGGTTGAAATCATTGTATATATTGCTTCTATATAGTCTAAGAAACATATATGCAAAGCATCCAAACAGTACAATTCGCCAATTTATTGTTCTTCAAGTTTAAGTGAACAACGAGCCCCATTGTTAATCCTTTAAAGGAAATTATTTGTAACTTTCGACAAGTAGAACAATGAATGGAACAGGTAGACGGTTGAAATCTTTGTATATATTGCTTCTATACAGTCTAAGAAACATATATGCAAAGCATCCAAACAGTACAATTCGCCAATTTTTTGTTCTTCAAGTTTAAGTGAACAATGAGCCCCAATGGTTAATCCTTTATCGGAAATTATTTGTAAATTTCGACAAGTAGAACAATGAATGGAACTGGTAGCCAGTTGAAATCTTTGTATATATTGCTTCTATATAGTCTAAGAAACATATATGCAAAGCATCCAAACAGTACAATTCGCCAATTTTTTGTTCTTCAAGTTTAAGTGAACAATGAGCCCCAATGGTTAATCCTTTATCGGTAATTATTTGTAACTTTCGACAAGTAGAACAATGAATGGAACAGGTAGACGGTTGAAATCCTTGTATATATTGCTTCCATATAGTCTAAGAAACATGTACGCAAAGCATCCAAACAGTACCATTCGCCAATTTTTTGTCCTTCAAGTTTAAGTGAACAATGAGCCCCATTGTTAATCCTTTATCGGAAATTATTTGTAACTTTCTACAAGTAGAACAATGAATGGAACAGGTAGACGGTTGAAATCTTTGTATATATTGCTTCTATATAGTCTAAGAAACATATATGCAAAGCATCCAAACAGTACAATTCGCCAATTTTTTGTTCTTCAAGTTTAAGTGAACAATAAGCCCCAATGGTTAATCCTTTATCGGTAATTATTTGTAACTTTCGACAAGTAGAACAATGAATGGAACTGGTAGACGGTTGAAATCTTTGTATATATTGCTTCGATATAATCTAAGAAACATATATGCAAAGCAACTAAACAGTAACAATCGCCAATTTTTTGATCTTCAAGTTTAAGTGAACAGCGAGCCCCATTGATAATCATGAAATGGAAACTATTTGTAACTTTCTACAAGTAGAACAATGAATAGTACAGGTAGACGGGTGAAATCTTTCTATATATTGCTTCTAAATAGTCAAAGAAACATCTATGCAAAGCATCCAAACAGTACAATTCGCCAATTTTTTGTTCTTCAAGTTTAAGTGAACAATGAGCCCCAATGGTTAATCCTTTATCGGAAATTATTTGTAATTTTCGACAAGTAGAACAATGAATGGAACATGTAAACGGTTGAAATCTTTGTATATATTGCTTCTATATAACCTAAGAAACATATATGTAAAGCATCCAAATAGTACCATTCGCCAATTTTTTGTTCTTCAAGGTTAAGTGAACAATGAGCCACATTGTTAATCCTTTATCGGAAACTATTTGTAACTTTCTACAAGTAGACCAATAATTGGAACAATTAGACGGTTGAAATCTTTGTATATATTGCTTCTATATAGACTAAGAAACATATATGCAAAGCATCCAAACAGTACCATTCGCCAATTTTTTGTTCTTCAAGTTTAAGTGAACAACGAGCCCCATTGATAATCATGAAACGGAAATTATTTGTAACTTTCGACATGTAGAACAATGAATGGAACAGGTAGACGGTTGAAATCATTATATATATATTGCTTCTATATAGTCTAAGAAACATATATGCATAGCATCCACACAGTACAATTCGCCAATTTATTGTTCTTCAAGTTTAAGTGAACAACGAGCCCCATTGTTAATCCTTTAAAGGAAATTATTTGTAAATTTCGACAAGTAGAACAATGATTGGAACACGTAGACGGTTGAAATATTATTATATATTGCTTCCATATAGTCTAAGAAACATATATGCAAAGCATCCAAACAGTACCATTCGCCAATTTTTTGTTCTTCAAGTTTAAGTGAACAATGAGCCCCATTGTTACTCCTTTATAGGAAATTATTTGTAACTTTCGACAAGTAGAACAATGAATGGAACAGGTAGACGGTTGAAATCTTTTTATATATTGCTTCTATATAGTCTAAGAAACATATATGCAAAGCATCCAAACAGTACAATTCGCCAATTTTTCGTTCTTCAAGTTTAAGTGAACAATGAGCCCCAATGGTTAATCCTTTATCGGAATTTATTTGTAACTTTCGACAAGTAGAACAATGAATGGAACAGGTAGACGGTTGAAATCTTTTTATATATTGCTTCTATATAGTCTAAGAAACATATATGCAAAGCATCCAAACAGTACAATACGCCAATTTTTTGTTCTTCAAGGTTAAGTGAACAATGAGCCCCAATGGTTAATCCTTTATCGGAAATTATTTGTAACTTTCGACAAGTAGAACAATGAATGGAACAGTTAGACGGTTGAAATATTTGTATATATTGCTTCCATATAGTCTAAGAAACATATATGCAAAGCATCCAAACAGTACCATACGCAAATTTTTTGTTCTTCAAGGTTAAGTGAACAATGAGCCCGATTGTTAATCCTTTATCGGAAATTATTTGTAACTTTCGACAAGTAGAACAATGAATGGAACAGGTAGACGGTTGAAATCTTTGAATATATTGCTTCTATATAGTCTAAGAAACTTATATGGAAAGCATCCAAACAGTACAATTCGCCAATTTTTTGTTCTTCAAGTTTAAGTGAACAATGAGCCCCAATGGTTAATCCTTTATCGGAAATTATTTGTAACTTTCGACAAGTAGAACAATGAATGGAACAGGTAGACGGTTGAAATATTTGTATATATTGCTTCCGTATAGTCTAAGAAACATATATGCAAAGCTTCCAAACAGTACCATTCGCCAATTTTTTGTTCTTCAAGGTTAAGTGAACAATGAGCCCGATTGTTAATCCTTTATCGGAAATTATTTCTAACTTTCGACAAGTAGAACAATGAATGGAACACGTAGACGGTTGAAATCTTTATATATATTGCTTCTATATAGTCTAAGAAACATATATGCAAAGCATCCAAACAGTACAATTCGCCAATTTTTTGTTCTTCAAGTTTAAGTGAACAATGAGCCCCAATGGTTAATCCTTTATCGGTAATTATTTGTAACTTTCGACAAGTAGAACAATGAATGGAACTGGTAGACGGTTGAAATCTTTGTATATGTTGCTTCTATATAATCTAAGAAACATATATGCAAAGCATCTAAACAGTAACAATCGCCAATTTTTTGATCTTCAAGTTTAAGTGAACAGCGAGCCCCATTGATAATCATGAAATGGAAACTATTTGTAACTTTCTACAAGTCGAACAATGAATAGTACCGGTAGACGGGTGAAATCTTTCTATATATTGCTTCTAAATAGTCTAAGAAACATCTATGCAAAGCATCCAAACAGTACAATTCGCCAATTTTTTGTTCTTCACGTTTAAGTGAACAATGAGCCCCAATGGTTAATCCGTTATCGGAAATTATTTGTAACTTTCGACAAGTAGAACAATGAATGGAAAAGGTAGACGGTTGAAATCTTTGTATATATTGCTTCTATATAGTCTAAGAAACATATATGCAAAGCATCCAAACAGTACCATTCGCCAATTTTTTGTTCTTCAAGTTTAAGTGAGCTGCGAGCCCCATTGTTAATCCTTTAAAGGAAATTATTTGTAAATTTCGACAAGTAGAACAATGAATGGAACAGGTAGACTGTTGAAATCATTGTATATATTGCATCTATATAGTCTAAGAAACATATATGCAAAGCATCCAAACAGTACAATTCGCCAATTTTTTGTTCTTCAAGTTTAAGTGAACAATGAGCCCCAATGGTTAATCCTTTATCGGTAATTATTTGTAACTTTCGACAAGTAGAACAATGAATGGAACAGGTAGACGGTTGAAATCCTTGTATATATTGCTTCCATATAGTCTAAGAAACATGTACGCAAAGCATCCAAACAGTACCATTCGCCAATTTTTTGTCCTTCAAGTTTAAGTGAACAATGAGCCCCATTGTTAATCCTTTATCGGAAATTATTTGTAACTTTCGACAAGTAGAACAATGAATGGAACAGGTAGACGGTTGAAATCTTTATATATATTGCTTCTATATAGTCTAAGAAACATATATGCAAAGCATCCAAACAGTACAATTTGCCAATTTTTTGTTCTTCAAGTTTAAGTGAACAATGAGCCCCAATGGTTAATCCTTTATCGGTAATTATTTGTAACTTTCGACAAGTAGAACAATGAATGGAACTGGTAGACGGTTGAAATCTTTGTATATATTGCTTCTATATAATCTAAGAAACATATATGCAAAGCATCTAAACAGTAACAATCGCCAATTTTTTGATCTTCAAGTTTAAGTGAACAGCGAGCCCCATTGATAATCATGAAATGGAAATTATTTGTAACTTTCTAGAAGTAGAAAAATGAATAGTACAGGTAGACGGTTGAAATCTTTGTATATATTGCCTCTATATAGTCTAAGAAACATATATGCAAAGCATCCAAACAGTACCATTCGCCAATTTTTTGTTCTTCAAGTTTAAGTGAACAATGAGCCCCAATGGTTAATCCTTTATCGGTAATTATTTGTAACTTTCGACAAGTAGAACAATGAATGGAACAGGTAGACAGTTGAAATCCTTGTATATATTGCTTCCATATAGTCTAAGAAACATGTACGCAAAGCATCCAAACAGTACCATTCGCCACTTTTTTGTTCTTCAAGTTTAAGTGAACAACGAGCCCCATTGTTAATCCTTTAAAGGAAATTATTTGTAAATTTCGACAAGTAGAACAATGATTGGAGCACGTAGACGGTAGAAATCTTTGTATATATTGCTTCTATATAATCTAAGAAACATATATGCAAAGCATCTAAACAGTAACAATCGCCAATTTTTTGATCTTCAAGTTTAAGTGAACAGCGAGCCCCATTGATAATCATGAAATGGAAATTATTTGTAACTTTCTAGAAGTAGAAAAATGAATAGTACAGGTAGACGGTTGAAATCTTTGTATATATTGCCTCTATATAGTCTAAGAAACATGTACGCAAAGCATCCAAACAGTACCATTCGCCAATTTTTTGTTCTTCAAGTTTAAGTGAACAATGAGCCCCAATGGTTAATCCTTTATCGGAAATTATTTGTAATTTTCGACAAGTAGAACAATGAATGGAACAGTTAGACGGTTGAAATATTTGTATATATTGCTTCTATATAATCTAAGAAACATCTATGCAAAGCATCCAAACAGTACAATTCGCCAATTTTTTGTTCTTCAAGTTTAAGTGAACTACGAGCCCCATTGTTAATCCTTTAAAGGAAATTATTTGTAAATTTCGACAAGTAGAACAATGAATGGATCATGTAGACGGTTGAAAAAATTGTATATATTGCTTCTATATAGTCTACGAAACATATATGCAAAGCATCCAAACAGTACAATTCGCCTTTTTTTTGTACTTCAAGTTTAAGTGAACTACGAGCCCCATTGTTAATCCTTTAACGGAAATTAATTGTAACTTTCGACAAGTAGAACAATGAATGGAACAGGTAGACGGTTGAAATCATTGTATATATTGCTTCTATATAGTCTAAGAAACATATATGCAAAGCATCCAAACAGTACAATTCGCCAATTTATTGTTCTTCAAGTTTAAGTGAACAACGAGCCCCATTGTTAATCCTTTAAAGGAAATTATTTGTAACTTTCGACAAGTAGAACAATGAATGGAACAGGTAGACGGTTGAAATCTTTGTATATATTGCTTCTATACAGTCTAAGAAACATATATGCAAAGCATCCAAACAGTACAATTCGCCAATTTTTTGTTCTTCAAGTTTAAGTGAACAATGAGCCCCAATGGTTAATCCTTTATCGGAAATTATTTGTAAATTTCGACAAGTAGAACAATGAATGGAACTGGTAGCCAGTTGAAATCTTTGTATATATTGCTTCTATATAGTCTAAGAAACATATATGCAAAGCATCCAAACAGTACAATTCGCCAATTTTTTGTTCTTCAAGTTTAAGTGAACAATGAGCCCCAATGGTTAATCCTTTATCGGTAATTATTTGTAACTTTCGACAAGTAGAACAATGAATGGAACAGGTAGACGGTTGAAATCCTTGTATATATTGCTTCCATATAGTCTAAGAAACATGTACGCAAAGCATCCAAACAGTACCATTCGCCAATTTTTTGTCCTTCAAGTTTAAGTGAACAATGAGCCCCATTGTTAATCCTTTATCGGAAATTATTTGTAACTTTCTACAAGTAGAACAATGAATGGAACAGGTAGACGGTTGAAATCTTTGTATATATTGCTTCTATATAGTCTAAGAAACATATATGCAAAGCATCCAAACAGTACAATTCGCCAATTTTTTGTTCTTCAAGTTTAAGTGAACAATAAGCCCCAATGGTTAATCCTTTATCGGTAATTATTTGTAACTTTCGACAAGTAGAACAATGAATAGTACAGGTAGACGGTTGAAATCTTTGTATATATTGCCTCTATATAGTCTAAGAAACATATATGCAAAGCATCCAAACAGTACCATTCGCCAATTTTTTGTTCTTCAAGTTTAAGTGAACAATGAGCCCCAATGGTTAATCCTTTATCGGTAATTATTTGTAACTTTCGACAAGTAGAACAATGAATGGAACAGGTAGACAGTTGAAATCCTTGTATATATTGCTTCCATATAGTCTAAGAAACATGTACGCAAAGCATCCAAACAGTACCATTCGCCACTTTTTTGTTCTTCAAGTTTAAGTGAACAACGAGCCCCATTGTTAATCCTTTAAAGGAAATTATTTGTAAATTTCGACAAGTAGAACAATGATTGGAGCACGTAGACGGTAGAAATCTTTGTATATATTGCTTCTATATAATCTAAGAAACATATATGCAAAGCATCTAAACAGTAACAATCGCCAATTTTTTGATCTTCAAGTTTAAGTGAACAGCGAGCCCCATTGATAATCATGAATTGGAAATTATTTGTAACTTTCTAGAAGTAGAAAAATGAATAGTACAGGTAGACGGTTGAAATCTTTGTATATATTGCCTCTATATAGTCTAAGAAACATGTACGCAAAGCATCCAAACAGTACCATTCGCCAATTTTTTGTTCTTCAAGTTTAAGTGAACAATGAGCCCCAATGGTTAATCCTTTATCGGAAATTATTTGTAATTTTCGACAAGTAGAACAATGAATGGAACAGTTAGACGGTTGAAATATTTGTATATATTGCTTCTATATAATCTAAGAAACATCTATGCAAAGCATCCAAACAGTACAATTCGCCAATTTTTTGTTCTTCAAGTTTAAGTGAACTACGAGCCCCATTGTTAATCCTTTAAAGGAAATTATTTGTAAATTTCGACAAGTAGAACAATGAATGGATCATGTAGACGGTTGAAAAAATTGTATATATTGCTTCTATATAGTCTACGAAACATATATGCAAAGCATCCAAACAGTACAATTCGCCTTTTTTTTGTACTTCAAGTTTAAGTGAACTACGAGCCCCATTGTTAATCCTTTAACGGAAATTAATTGTAACTTTCGACAAGTAGAACAATGAATGGAACAGGTAGACGGTTGAAATCTTTGTATATATTGCTTCTATATAGTCTAAGAAACATATATGCAAAGCATCCAAACAGTACAATTCGCCAATTTATTGTTCTTCAAGTTTAAGTGAACAAGGAGCCCCATTGTTAATCCTTTAAAGGAAATTATTTGTAACTTTCGACAAGTAGAACAATGAATGGAACAGGTAGACGGTTGAAATCTTTGTATATATTGCTTCTATATAGTCTAAGAAACATATATGCAAAGCATCCAAACAGTACAATTCGCCAATTTTTTGTTCTTCAAGTTTAAGTGAACAATGAGCCCCAATGGTTAATCCTTTATCGGAAATTATTTGTAAATTTCGACAAGTAGAACAATGAATGGAACTGGTAGCCAGTTGAAATCTTTGTATATATTGCTTCTATATAGTCTAAGAAACATATATGCAAAGCATCCAAACAGTACAATTCGCCAATTTTTTGTTCTTCAAGTTTAAGTGAACAACGAGCCCCAATGGTTAATCCTTTATCGGTAATTATTTGTAACTTTCGACAAGTAGAACAATGAATGGAACAGGTAGACGGTTGAAATCCTTGTATATATTGCTTCCATATAGTCTAAGAAACATGTACGCAAAGCATCCAAACAGTACCATTCGCCAATTTTTTGTTCTTCAAGTTTAAGTGAACAATGAGCCCCAATGGTTAATCCTTTATCGGTAATTATTTGTAACTTTCGACAAGTAGAACAATGAATGGATCATGTAGACGGTTGAAAAAATTGTATATATTGCTTCTATATAGTCTACGAAACATATATGCAAAGCATCCAAACAGTACAATTCGCCTTTTTTTGTACTTCAAGTTTAAGTGAACTACGAGCCCCATTGTTAATCCTTTAACGGAAATTAATCGTAACTTTCGACAAGTAGAACAATGAATGGAACAGGTAGACGGTTGAAATCATTGTATATATTGCTTCTATATAGTCTAAGAAACATATATGCAAAGCATCCAAACAGTACAATTCGCCAATTTATTGTTCTTCAAGTTTAAGTGAACAACGAGCCCCATTGTTAATCCTTTAAAGGAAATTATTTGTAACTTTCGACAAGTAGAACAATGAATGGAACAGGTAGACGGTTGAAATCTTTGTATATATTGCTTCTATATAGTCTAAGAAACATATATGCAAAGCATCCAAACAGTACAATTCGCCAATTTTTTGTTCTTCAAGTTTAAGTGAACAATGAGCCCCAATGGTTAATCCTTTATCGGAAATTATTTGTAAATTTCGACAAGTAGAACAATGAATGGAACTGGTAGCCAGTTGAAATCTTTGTATATATTGCTTCTATATAGTCTAAGAAACATATATGCAAAGCATCCAAACAGTACAATTCGCCAATTTTTTGTTCTTCAAGTTTAAGTGAACAATGAGCCCCAATGGTTAATCCTTTATCGGTAATTATTTGTAACTTTCGACAAGTAGAACAATGAATGGAACAGGTAGACGGTTGAAATCCTTGTATATATTGCTTCCATATAGTCTAAGAAACATGTACGCAAAGCATCCAAACAGTACCATTCGCCAATTTTTTGTCCTTCAAGTTTAAGTGAACAATGAGCCCCATTGTTAATCCTTTATCGGAAATTATTTGTAACTTTCTACAAGTAGAACAATGAATGGAACAGGTAGACGGTTGAAATCTTTGTATATATTGCTTCGATATAATCTAAGAAACATATATGCAAAGCAACTAAACAGTAACAATCGCCAATTTTTTGATCTTCAAGTTTAAGTGAACAGCGAGCCCCATTGATAATCATGAAATGGAAACTATTTGTAACTTTCTACAAGTAGAACAATGAATAGTACAGGTAGACGGGTGAAATCTTTCTATATATTGCTTCTAAATAGTCTAAGAAACATCTATGCAAAGCATCCAAACAGTACAATTCGCCAATTTTTTGTTCTTCAAGTTTAAGTGAACAATGAGCCCCAATGGTTAATCCTTTATCGGAAATTATTTGTAATTTTCGACAAGTAGAACAATGAATGGAACAGGTAGACGGTTGAAATCTTTGTATATATTGCTTCTATATAGTCTAAGAAACATATATGCAAAGCATCCAAACAGTACAATTCGCCAATTTTTTGTTCTTCAAGTTTAAGTGAACAATGAGCCCCAATGGTTAATCCTTTATCGGTAATTATTTGTAACTTTCGACAAGTAGAACAATGAATGGAACTGGTAGACGGTTGAAATCTTTGTATATATTGCTTCGATATAATCTAAGAAACATATATGCAAAGCATCCAAACAGTACCATTCGCCAATTTTTTGTCCTTCAAGTTTAAGTGAACAATGAGCCCCATTGTTAATCCTTTATCGGAAATTATTTGTAACTTTCGACAAGTAGAACAATGAATGGAACAGGTAGACGGTTGAAATCTTTATATATATTGCTTCTATATAGTCTAAGAAACATATATGCAAAGCATCCAAACAGTACAATTTGCCAATTTTTTGTTCTTCAAGTTTAAGTGAACAATGAGCCCCAATGGATAATCCTTTATCGGTAATTATTTGTAACTTTCGACAAGTAGGACAATGAATGGAACTGGTAGACGGTTGAAATCTTTGTATATATTGCTTCTATATAATCTAAGAAACATATATGCAAAGCATCTAAACAGTAACAATCGCCAATTTTTTGATCTTCAAGTTTAAGTGAACAGCGAGCCCCATTGATAATCATGAAATGGAAATTATTTGTAACTTTCTAGAAGTAGAACAATGAATAGTACAGGTAGACGGTTGAAATCTTTGTATATATTGCCTCTATATAGTCTAAGAAACATATATGCAAAGCATCCAAACAGTACCATTCGCCAATTTTTTGTTCTTCAAGTTTAAGTGAACAATGAGCCCCAATGGTTAATCCTTTATCGGTAATTATTTGTAACTTTCGACAAGTAGAACAATGAATGGAACAGGTAGACGGTTGAAATCCTTGTATATATTGCTTCCATATAGTCTAAGAAACATGTACGCAAAGCATCCAAACAGTACCATTCGCCACTTTTTTGTTCTTCAAGTTTAAGTGAACAACGAGCCCCATTGTTAATCCTTTAAAGGAAATTATTTGTAAATTTCGACAAGTAGAACAATGATTGGAGCACGTAGACGGTAGAAATCTTTGTATATATTGCTTCCATATAGTCTAAGAAACATGTACGCAAAGCATCCAAACAGTACCATTCGCCAATTTTTTGTTCTTCAAGTTTAAGTGAACAATGAGCCCCAATGGTTAATCCTTTATCGGAAATTATTTGTAATTTTCGACAAGTAGAACAATGAATGGAACAGTTAGACGGTTGAAATATTTGTATATATTGCTTCTATATAATCTAAGAAACATCTATGCAAAGCATCCAAACAGTACAATTCGCCAATTTTTTGTTCTTCAAGTTTAAGTGAACTACGAGCCCCATTGTTAATCCTTTAAAGGAAATTATTTGTAAATTTCGAAAAGTAGAACAATGAATGGATCATGTAGACGGTTGAAAAAATTGTATATATTGCTTCTATATAGTCTACGAAACATATATGCAAAGCATCCAAACAGTACAATTCGCCTTTTTTTTGTACTTCAAGTTTAAGTGAACTACGAGCCCCATTGTTAATCCTTTAACGGAAATTAATTGTAACTTTCGACAAGTAGAACAATGAATGGAACAGGTAGACGGTTGAAATCTTTGTATATATTGCTTCTATATAGTCTAAGAAACATATATGCAAAGCATCCAAACAGTACAATTCGCCAATTTATTGTTCTTCAAGTTTAAGTGAACAACGAGCCCCATTGTTAATCCTTTAAAGGAAATTATTTGTAACTTTCGACAAGTAGAACAATGAATGGAACAGGTAGACGGTTGAAATCTTTGTATATATTGCTTCTATATAGTCTAAGAAACATATATGCAAAGCATCCAAACAGTACAATTCGCCAATTTTTTGTTCTTCAAGTTTAAGTGAACAATGAGCCCCAATGGTTAATCCTTTATTGGAAATTATTTGTAAATTTCGACAAGTAGAACAATGAATGGAACTGGTAGCCAGTTGAAATCTTTGTATATATTGCTTCTATATAGTCTAAGAAACATATATGCAAAGCATCCAAACAGTACAATTCGCCAATTTTTTGTTCTTCAAGTTTAAGTGAACAACGAGCCCCAATGGTTAATCCTTTATCGGTAATTATTTGTAACTTTCGACAAGTAGAACAATGAATGGAACAGGTAGACGGTTGAAATCCTTGTATATATTGCTTCCGTATAGTCTAAGAAACATGTACGCAAAGCATCCAAACAGTACCATTCGCCAATTTTTTGTTCTTCAAGTTTAAGTGAACAATGAGCCCCAATGGTTAATCCTTTATCGGTAATTATTTGTAACTTTCGACAAGTAGAACAATGAATGGAACTGGTAGACGGTTGAAATCTTTGTATATATTGCTTCGATATAATCTAAGAAACATATATGCAAAGCAACTAAACAGTAACAATCGACAATTTTTTGATCTTCAAGTTTAAGTGAACAGCGAGCCCCATTGATAATCATGAAATGGAAACTATTTGTAACTTTCTACAAGTAGAACAATGAATAGTACAGGTAGACGGGTGAAATCTTTCTATATATTGCTTCTAAATAGTCTAAGAAACATCTATGCAAAGCATCCAAACAGTACAATTCGCCAATTTTTTGTTCTTCAAGATTAAGTGAACTACGATCCCCATTGTTAATCCCTTAACGGAAATTATTTGTAACTTTCGACAAGTAGAACAATGAATGGAACAGGTAGACTGTTGAAATCCTTGTATATATTGCTTCCATATAGTCTAAGAAACATGTACGCAAAGCATCCAAACAGTACCATTCGCCACTTTTTTGTTCTTCAAGTTTAAGTGAACAACGAGCCCCAATGGTTAATCCTTTATCGGTAATTATTTGTAACTTTCGACAAGTAGAACAATGAATGGAACTGGTAGACGGTTGAAATCTTTGTATATATTGCTTCTATATAATCTAAGAAACATATATGCAAAGCATCTAAACAGTAACAATCGCCAATTTTTTGATCTTCAAGTTTAAGTGAACAGCGAGCCCCATTGATAATCATGAAATGGAAATTATTTGTAACTTTCTAGAAGTAGAACAATGAATAGTACAGGTAGACGGTTGAAATCTTTGTATATATTGCTTCTATATAGTCTAAGAAACATATATGCAAAGCATCCAAACAGTACCATTCGCCAATTTTTTGTTCTTCAAGTTTAAGTGAACAATGAGCCCCAATGGTTAATCCTTTATCGGTAATTATTTGTAACTTTCGACAAGTAGAACAATGAATGGAACAGGTAGACGGTTGAAATCCTTGTATATATTGCTTCCATATTGTCTAAGAAACATGTACGCAAAGCATCCAAACAGTACCATTCGCCACTTTTTTGTTCTTCAAGTTTAAGTGAACAACGAGCCCCATTGTTAATCCTTTAAAGGAAATTATTTGTAAATTTCGACAAGTAGAACAATGATTGGAACACGTAGACGGTAGAAATCTTTGTATATATTGCTTCCATATAGTCTAAGAAACATGTACGCAAAGCATCCAAACAGTACCATTCGCCAATTTTTTGTTCTTCAAGTTTAAGTGAACAATGAGCCCCAATGGTTAATCCTTTATCGGTAATTATTTGTAACTTTCGACAAGTAGAACAATGAATGGAACAGGTAGACAGTTGAAATCCTTGTATATATTGCTTCCATATAGTCTAAGAAACATGTACGCAAAGCATCCAAACAGTACCATTCGCCACTTTTTTGTTCTTCAAGTTTAAGTGAACAACGAGCCCCATTGTTAATCCTTTAAAGGAAATTATTTGTAAATTTCGACAAGTAGAACAATGATTGGAGCACGTAGACGGTAGAAATCTTTGTATATATTGCTTCTATATAATCTAAGAAACATATATGCAAAGCATCTAAACAGTAACAATCGCCAATTTTTTGATCTTCAAGTTTAAGTGAACAGCGAGCCCCATTGATAATCATGAAATGGAAATTATTTGTAACTTTCTAGAAGTAGAAAAATGAATAGTACAGGTAGACGGTTGAAATCTTTGTATATATTGCCTCTATATAGTCTAAGAAACATGTACGCAAAGCATCCAAACAGTACCATTCGCCAATTTTTTGTTCTTCAAGTTTAAGTGAACAATGAGCCCCAATGGTTAATCCTTTATCGGAAATTATTTGTAATTTTCGACAAGTAGAACAATGAATGGAACAGTTAGACGGTTGAAATATTTGTATATATTGCTTCTATATAATCTAAGAAACATCTATGCAAAGCATCCAAACAGTACAATTCGCCAATTTTTTGTTCTTCAAGTTTAAGTGAACTACGAGCCCCATTGTTAATCCTTTAAAGGAAATTATTTGTAAATTTCGACAAGTAGAACAATGAATGGATCATGTAGACGGTTGAAAAAATTGTATATATTGCTTCTATATAGTCTACGAAACATATATGCAAAGCATCCAAACAGTACAATTCGCCTTTTTTTTGTACTTCAAGTTTAAGTGAACTACGAGCCCCATTGTTAATCCTTTAACGGAAATTAATTGTAACTTTCGACAAGTAGAACAATGAATGGAACAGGTAGACGGTTGAAATCATTGTATATATTGCTTCTATATAGTCTAAGAAACATATATGCAAAGCATCCAAACAGTACAATTCGCCAATTTATTGTTCTTCAAGTTTAAGTGAACAACGAGCCCCATTGTTAATCCTTTAAAGGAAATTATTTGTAACTTTCGACAAGTAGAACAATGAATGGAACAGGTAGACGGTTGAAATCTTTGTATATATTGCTTCTATACAGTCTAAGAAACATATATGCAAAGCATCCAAACAGTACAATTCGCCAATTTTTTGTTCTTCAAGTTTAAGTGAACAATGAGCCCCAATGGTTAATCCTTTATCGGAAATTATTTGTAAATTTCGACAAGTAGAACAATGAATGGAACTGGTAGCCAGTTGAAATCTTTGTATATATTGCTTCTATATAGTCTAAGAAACATATATGCAAAGCATCCAAACAGTACAATTCGCCAATTTTTTGTTCTTCAAGTTTAAGTGAACAATGAGCCCCAATGGTTAATCCTTTATCGGTAATTATTTGTAACTTTCGACAAGTAGAACAATGAATGGAACAGGTAGACGGTTGAAATCCTTGTATATATTGCTTCCATATAGTCTAAGAAACATGTACGCAAAGCATCCAAACAGTACCATTCGCCAATTTTTTGTCCTTCAAGTTTAAGTGAACAATGAGCCCCAATGGTTAATCCTTTATCGGTAATTATTTGTAACTTTCGACAAGTAGAACAATGAATGGAACAGGTAGACGGTTGAAATCCTTGTATATATTGCTTCCATATAGTCTAAGAAACATGTACGCAAAGCATCCAAACAGTACCATTCGCCAATTTTTTGTCCTTCAAGTTTAAGTGAACAATGAGCCCCATTGTTAATCCTTTATCGGAAATTATTTGTAACTTTCTACAAGTAGAACAATGAATGGAACAGGTAGACGGTTGAAATCTTTGTATATATTGCTTCGATATAATCTAAGAAACATATATGCAAAGCAACTAAACAGTAACAATCGCCAATTTTTTGATCTTCAAGTTTAAGTGAACAGCGAGCCCCATTGATAATCATGAAATGGAAACTATTTGTAACTTTCTACAAGTAGAACAATGAATAGTACAGGTAGACGGGTGAAATCTTTCTATATATTGCTTCTAAATAGTCTAAGAAACATCTATGCAAAGCATCCAAACAGTACAATTCGCCAATTTTTTGTTCTTCAAGTTTAAGTGAACAATGAGCCCCAATGGTTAATCCTTTATCGGAAATTATTTGTAATTTTCGACAAGTAGAACAATGAATGGAACAGGTAGACGGTTGAAATCTTTGTATATATTGCTTCTATATAGTCTAAGAAACATATATGCAAAGCATCCAAACAGTACAATTCGCCAATTTTTTGTTCTTCAAGTTTAAGTGAACAATGAGCCCCAATGGTTAATCCTTTATCGGTAATTATTTGTAACTTTCGACAAGTAGAACAATGAATGGAACTGGTAGACGGTTGAAATCTTTGTATATATTGCTTCGATATAATCTAAGAAACATATATGCAAAGCATCCAAACAGTACCATTCGCCAATTTTTTGTCCTTCAAGTTTAAGTGAACAATGAGCCCCATTGTTAATCCTTTATCGGAAATTATTTGTAACTTTCGACAAGTAGAACAATGAATGGAACAGGTAGACGGTTGAAATCTTTATATATATTGCTTCTATATAGTCTAAGAAACATATATGCAAAGCATCCAAACAGTACAATTTGCCAATTTTTTGTTCTTCAAGTTTAAGTGAACAATGAGCCCCAATGGATAATCCTTTATCGGTAATTATTTGTAACTTTCGACAAGTAGGACAATGAATGGAACTGGTAGACGGTTGAAATCTTTGTATATATTGCTTCTATATAATCTAAGAAACATATATGCAAAGCATCTAAACAGTAACAATCGCCAATTTTTTGATCTTCAAGTTTAAGTGAACAGCGAGCCCCATTGATAATCATGAAATGGAAATTATTTGTAACTTTCTAGAAGTAGAACAATGAATAGTACAGGTAGACGGTTGAAATCTTTGTATATATTGCCTCTATATAGTCTAAGAAACATATATGCAAAGCATCCAAACAGTACCATTCGCCAATTTTTTGTTCTTCAAGTTTAAGTGAACAATGAGCCCCAATGGTTAATCCTTTATCGGTAATTATTTGTAACTTTCGACAAGTAGAACAATGAATGGAACAGGTAGACGGTTGAAATCCTTGTATATATTGCTTCCATATAGTCTAAGAAACATGTACGCAAAGCATCCAAACAGTACCATTCGCCACTTTTTTGTTCTTCAAGTTTAAGTGAACAACGAGCCCCATTGTTAATCCTTTAAAGGAAATTATTTGTAAATTTCGACAAGTAGAACAATGATTGGAGCACGTAGACGGTAGAAATCTTTGTATATATTGCTTCCATATAGTCTAAGAAACATGTACGCAAAGCATCCAAACAGTACCATTCGCCAATTTTTTGTTCTTCAAGTTTAAGTGAACAATGAGCCCCAATGGTTAATCCTTTATCGGAAATTATTTGTAATTTTCGACAAGTAGAACAATGAATGGAACAGTTAGACGGTTGAAATATTTGTATATATTGCTTCTATATAATCTAAGAAACATCTATGCAAAGCATCCAAACAGTACAATTCGCCAATTTTTTGTTCTTCAAGTTTAAGTGAACTACGAGCCCCATTGTTAATCCTTTAAAGGAAATTATTTGTAAATTTCGAAAAGTAGAACAATGAATGGATCATGTAGACGGTTGAAAAAATTGTATATATTGCTTCTATATAGTCTACGAAACATATATGCAAAGCATCCAAACAGTACAATTCGCCTTTTTTTTGTACTTCAAGTTTAAGTGAACTACGAGCCCCATTGTTAATCCTTTAACGGAAATTAATTGTAACTTTCGACAAGTAGAACAATGAATGGAACAGGTAGACGGTTGAAATCTTTGTATATATTGCTTCTATATAGTCTAAGAAACATATATGCAAAGCATCCAAACAGTACAATTCGCCAATTTATTGTTCTTCAAGTTTAAGTGAACAACGAGCCCCATTGTTAATCCTTTAAAGGAAATTATTTGTAACTTTCGACAAGTAGAACAATGAATGGAACAGGTAGACGGTTGAAATCTTTGTATATATTGCTTCTATATAGTCTAAGAAACATATATGCAAAGCATCCAAACAGTACAATTCGCCAATTTTTTGTTCTTCAAGTTTAAGTGAACAATGAGCCCCAATGGTTAATCCTTTATTGGAAATTATTTGTAAATTTCGACAAGTAGAACAATGAATGGAACTGGTAGCCAGTTGAAATCTTTGTATATATTGCTTCTATATAGTCTAAGAAACATATATGCAAAGCATCCAAACAGTACAATTCGCCAATTTTTTGTTCTTCAAGTTTAAGTGAACAACGAGCCCCAATGGTTAATCCTTTATCGGTAATTATTTGTAACTTTCGACAAGTAGAACAATGAATGGAACAGGTAGACGGTTGAAATCCTTGTATATATTGCTTCCGTATAGTCTAAGAAACATGTACGCAAAGCATCCAAACAGTACCATTCGCCAATTTTTTGTTCTTCAAGTTTAAGTGAACAATGAGCCCCAATGGTTAATCCTTTATCGGTAATTATTTGTAACTTTCGACAAGTAGAACAATGAATGGAACTGGTAGACGGTTGAAATCTTTGTATATATTGCTTCGATATAATCTAAGAAACATATATGCAAAGCAACTAAACAGTAACAATCGACAATTTTTTGATCTTCAAGTTTAAGTGAACAGCGAGCCCCATTGATAATCATGAAATGGAAACTATTTGTAACTTTCTACAAGTAGAACAATGAATAGTACAGGTAGACGGGTGAAATCTTTCTATATATTGCTTCTAAATAGTCTAAGAAACATCTATGCAAAGCATCCAAACAGTACAATTCGCCAATTTTTTGTTCTTCAAGATTAAGTGAACTACGATCCCCATTGTTAATCCCTTAACGGAAATTATTTGTAACTTTCGACAAGTAGAACAATGAATGGAACAGGTAGACTGTTGAAATCCTTGTATATATTGCTTCCATATAGTCTAAGAAACATGTACGCAAAGCATCCAAACAGTACCATTCGCCACTTTTTTGTTCTTCAAGTTTAAGTGAACAACGAGCCCCAATGGTTAATCCTTTATCGGTAATTATTTGTAACTTTCGACAAGTAGAACAATGAATGGAACTGGTAGACGGTTGAAATCTTTGTATATATTGCTTCTATATAATCTAAGAAACATATATGCAAAGCATCTAAACAGTAACAATCGCCAATTTTTTGATCTTCAAGTTTAAGTGAACAGCGAGCCCCATTGATAATCATGAAATGGAAATTATTTGTAACTTTCTAGAAGTAGAACAATGAATAGTACAGGTAGACGGTTGAAATCTTTGTATATATTGCTTCTATATAGTCTAAGAAACATATATGCAAAGCATCCAAACAGTACCATTCGCCAATTTTTTGTTCTTCAAGTTTAAGTGAACAATGAGCCCCAATGGTTAATCCTTTATCGGTAATTATTTGTAACTTTCGACAAGTAGAACAATGAATGGAACAGGTAGACGGTTGAAATCCTTGTATATATTGCTTCCATATTGTCTAAGAAACATGTACGCAAAGCATCCAAACAGTACCATTCGCCACTTTTTTGTTCTTCAAGTTTAAGTGAACAACGAGCCCCATTGTTAATCCTTTAAAGGAAATTATTTGTAAATTTCGACAAGTAGAACAATGATTGGAACACGTAGACGGTAGAAATCTTTGTATATATTGCTTCCATATAGTCTAAGAAACATGTACGCAAAGCATCCAAACAGTACCATTCGCCAATTTTTTGTTCTTCAAGTTTAAGTGAACAATGAGCCCCAATGGTTAATCCTTTATCGGTAATTATTTGTAACTTTCGACAAGTAGAACAATGAATGGAACAGGTAGACAGTTGAAATCCTTGTATATATTGCTTCCATATAGTCTAAGAAACATGTACGCAAAGCATCCAAACAGTACCATTCGCCACTTTTTTGTTCTTCAAGTTTAAGTGAACAACGAGCCCCATTGTTAATCCTTTAAAGGAAATTATTTGTAAATTTCGACAAGTAGAACAATGATTGGAGCACGTAGACGGTAGAAATCTTTGTATATATTGCTTCTATATAATCTAAGAAACATATATGCAAAGCATCTAAACAGTAACAATCGCCAATTTTTTGATCTTCAAGTTTAAGTGAACAGCGAGCCCCATTGATAATCATGAAATGGAAATTATTTGTAACTTTCTAGAAGTAGAAAAATGAATAGTACAGGTAGACGGTTGAAATCTTTGTATATATTGCCTCTATATAGTCTAAGAAACATGTACGCAAAGCATCCAAACAGTACCATTCGCCAATTTTTTGTTCTTCAAGTTTAAGTGAACAATGAGCCCCAATGGTTAATCCTTTATCGGAAATTATTTGTAATTTTCGACAAGTAGAACAATGAATGGAACAGTTAGACGGTTGAAATATTTGTATATATTGCTTCTATATAATCTAAGAAACATCTATGCAAAGCATCCAAACAGTACAATTCGCCAATTTTTTGTTCTTCAAGTTTAAGTGAACTACGAGCCCCATTGTTAATCCTTTAAAGGAAATTATTTGTAAATTTCGACAAGTAGAACAATGAATGGATCATGTAGACGGTTGAAAAAATTGTATATATTGCTTCTATATAGTCTACGAAACATATATGCAAAGCATCCAAACAGTACAATTCGCCTTTTTTTTGTACTTCAAGTTTAAGTGAACTACGAGCCCCATTGTTAATCCTTTAACGGAAATTAATTGTAACTTTCGACAAGTAGAACAATGAATGGAACAGGTAGACGGTTGAAATCATTGTATATATTGCTTCTATATAGTCTAAGAAACATATATGCAAAGCATCCAAACAGTACAATTCGCCAATTTATTGTTCTTCAAGTTTAAGTGAACAACGAGCCCCATTGTTAATCCTTTAAAGGAAATTATTTGTAACTTTCGACAAGTAGAACAATGAATGGAACAGGTAGACGGTTGAAATCTTTGTATATATTGCTTCTATACAGTCTAAGAAACATATATGCAAAGCATCCAAACAGTACAATTCGCCAATTTTTTGTTCTTCAAGTTTAAGTGAACAATGAGCCCCAATGGTTAATCCTTTATCGGAAATTATTTGTAAATTTCGACAAGTAGAACAATGAATGGAACTGGTAGCCAGTTGAAATCTTTGTATATATTGCTTCTATATAGTCTAAGAAACATATATGCAAAGCATCCAAACAGTACAATTCGCCAATTTTTTGTTCTTCAAGTTTAAGTGAACAATGAGCCCCAATGGTTAATCCTTTATCGGTAATTATTTGTAACTTTCGACAAGTAGAACAATGAATGGAACAGGTAGACGGTTGAAATCCTTGTATATATTGCTTCCATATAGTCTAAGAAACATGTACGCAAAGCATCCAAACAGTACCATTCGCCAATTTTTTGTCCTTCAAGTTTAAGTGAACAATGAGCCCCATTGTTAATCCTTTATCGGAAATTATTTGTAACTTTCTACAAGTAGAACAATGAATGGAACAGGTAGACGGTTGAAATCTTTGTATATATTGCTTCTATATAGTCTAAGAAACATATATGCAAAGCATCCAAACAGTACAATTCGCCAATTTTTTGTTCTTCAAGTTTAAGTGAACAATAAGCCCCAATGGTTAATCCTTTATCGGTAATTATTTGTAACTTTCGACAAGTAGAACAATGAATGGAACTGGTAGACGGTTGAAATCTTTGTATATATTGCTTCGATATAATCTAAGAAACATATATGCAAAGCAACTAAACAGTAACAATCGCCAATTTTTTGATCTTCAAGTTTAAGTGAACAGCGAGCCCCATTGATAATCATGAAATGGAAACTATTTGTAACTTTCTACAAGTAGAACAATGAATAGTACAGGTAGACGGGTGAAATCTTTCTATATATTGCTTCTAAATAGTCTAAGAAACATCTATGCAAAGCATCCAAACAGTACAATTCGCCAATTTTTTGTTCTTCAAGTTTAAGTGAACAATGAGCCCCAATGGTTAATCCTTTATCGGAAATTATTTGTAATTTTCGACAAGTAGAACAATGAATGGAACATGTAAACGGTTGAAATCTTTGTATATATTGCTTCTATATAACCTAAGAAACATATATGTAAAGCATCCAAATAGTACCATTCGCCAATTTTTTGTTCTTCAAGGTTAAGTGAACAATGAGCCACATTGTTAATCCTTTATCGGAAACTATTTGTAACTTTCTACAAGTAGACCAATAATTGGAACAATTAGACGGTTGAAATCTTTGTATATATTGCTTCTATATAGACTAAGAAACATATATGCAAAGCATCCAAACAGTACCATTCGCCAATTTTTTGTTCTTCAAGTTTAAGTGAACAACGAGCCCCATTGATAATCATGAAACGGAAATTATTTGTAACTTTCGACATGTAGAACAATGAATGGAACAGGTAGACGGTTGAAATCATTATATATATATTGCTTCTATATAGTCTAAGAAACATATATGCATAGCATCCACACAGTACAATTCGCCAATTTATTGTTCTTCAAGTTTAAGTGAACAACGAGCCCCATTGTTAATCCTTTAAAGGAAATTATTTGTAACTTTCGACAAGTAGAACAATGAATGGAACAGGTAGACGGTTGAAATCTTTGTATATATTGCTTCTATACAGTCTAAGAAACATATATGCAAAGCATCCAAACAGTACAATTCGCCAATTTTTTGTTCTTCAAGTTTAAGTGAACAATGAGCCCCAATGGTTAATCCTTTATCGGAAATTATTTGTAAATTTCGACAAGTAGAACAATGAATGGAACTGGTAGCCAGTTGAAATCTTTGTATATATTGCTTCTATATAGTCTAAGAAACATATATGCAAAGCATCCAAACAGTACAATTCGCCAATTTTTTGTTCTTCAAGTTTAAGTGAACAATGAGCCCCAATGGTTAATCCTTTATCGGTAATTATTTGTAACTTTCGACAAGTAGAACAATGAATGGAACAGGTAGACGGTTGAAATCCTTGTATATATTGCTTCCATATAGTCTAAGAAACATGTACGCAAAGCATCCAAACAGTACCATTCGCCAATTTTTTGTCCTTCAAGTTTAAGTGAACAATGAGCCCCATTGTTAATCCTTTATCGGAAATTATTTGTAACTTTCTACAAGTAGAACAATGAATGGAACAGGTAGACGGTTGAAATCTTTGTATATATTGCTTCTATATAGTCTAAGAAACATATATGCAAAGCATCCAAACAGTACAATTCGCCAATTTTTTGTTCTTCAAGTTTAAGTGAACAATAAGCCCCAATGGTTAATCCTTTATCGGTAATTATTTGTAACTTTCGACAAGTAGAACAATGAATGGAACTGGTAGACGGTTGAAATCTTTGTATATATTGCTTCGATATAATCTAAGAAACATATATGCAAAGCAACTAAACAGTAACAATCGCCAATTTTTTGATCTTCAAGTTTAAGTGAACAGCGAGCCCCATTGATAATCATGAAATGGAAACTATTTGTAACTTTCTACAAGTAGAACAATGAATAGTACAGGTAGACGGGTGAAATCTTTCTATATATTGCTTCTAAATAGTCTAAGAAACATCTATGCAAAGCATCCAAACAGTACAATTCGCCAATTTTTTGTTCTTCAAGTTTAAGTGAACAATGAGCCCCAATGGTTAATCCTTTATCGGAAATTATTTGTAATTTTCGACAAGTAGAACAATGAATGGAACATGTAAACGGTTGAAATCTTTGTATATATTGCTTCTATATAACCTAAGAAACATATATGTAAAGCATCCAAATAGTACCATTCGCCAATTTTTTGTTCTTCAAGGTTAAGTGAACAATGAGCCACATTGTTAATCCTTTATCGGAAACTATTTGTAACTTTCTACAAGTAGACCAATAATTGGAACAATTAGACGGTTGAAATCTTTGTATATATTGCTTCTATATAGACTAAGAAACATATATGCAAAGCATCCAAACAGTACCATTCGCCAATTTTTTGTTCTTCAAGTTTAAGTGAACAACGAGCCCCATTGATAATCATGAAACGGAAATTATTTGTAACTTTCGACATGTAGAACAATGAATGGAACAGGTAGACGGTTGAAATCATTATATATATATTGCTTCTATATAGTCTAAGAAACATATATGCATAGCATCCACACAGTACAATTCGCCAATTTATTGTTCTTCAAGTTTAAGTGAACAACGAGCCCCATTGTTAATCCTTTAAAGGAAATTATTTGTAAATTTCGACAAGTAGAACAATGATTGGAACACGTAGACGGTTGAAATATTATTATATATTGCTTCCATATAGTCTAAGAAACATATATGCAAAGCATCCAAACAGTACCATTCGCCAATTTTTTGTTCTTCAAGTTTAAGTGAACAATGAGCCCCATTGTTACTCCTTTATCGGAAATTATTTGTAACTTTCGACAAGTAGAACAATGAATGGAACAGGTAGACGGTTGAAATCTTTTTATATATTGCTTCTATATAGTCTAAGAAACATATATGCAAAGCATCCAAACAGTACAATTCGCCAATTTTTCGTTCTTCAAGTTTAAGTGAACAATGAGCCCCAATGGTTAATCCTTTATCGGAATTTATTTGTAAATTTCGACAAGTAGAACAATGAATGGAACAGGTAGACGGTTGAAATCTTTTTATATATTGCTTCTATATAGTCTAAGAAACATATATGCAAAGCATCCAAACAGTACAATACGCCAATTTTTTGTTCTTCAAGGTTAAGTGAACAATGAGCCCCAATGGTTAATCCTTTATCGGAAATTATTTGTAACTTTCGACAAGTAGAACAATGAATGGAACAGTTAGACGGTTGAAATATTTGTATATATTGCTTCCATATAGTCTAAGAAACATATATGCAAAGCATCCAAACAGTACCATACGCAAATTTTTTGTTCTTCAAGGTTAAGTGAACAATGAGCCCGATTGTTAATCCTTTATCGGAAATTATTTGTAACTTTCGACAAGTAGAACAATGAATGGAACAGGTAGACGGTTGAAATCTTTGAATATATTGCTTCTATATAGTCTAAGAAACTTATATGGAAAGCATCCAAACAGTACAATTCGCCAATTTTTTGTTCTTCAAGTTTAAGTGAACAATGAGCCCCAATGGTTAATCCTTTATCGGAAATTATTTGTAACTTTCGACAAGTAGAACAATGAATGGAACAGGTAGACGGTTGAAATATTTGTATATATTGCTTCCGTATAGTCTAAGAAACATATATGCAAAGCTTCCAAACAGTACCATTCGCCAATTTTTTGTTCTTCAAGGTTAAGTGAACAATGAGCCCGATTGTTAATCCTTTATCGGAAATTATTTCTAACTTTCGACAAGTAGAACAATGAATGGAACACGTAGACGGTTGAAATCTTTATATATATTGCTTCTATATAGTCTAAGAAGCATATATGCAAAGCATCCAAACAGTACAATTCGCCAATTTTTTGTTCTTCAAGTTTAAGTGAACAATGAGCCCCAATGGTTAATCCTTTATCGGTAATTATTTGTAACTTTCGACAAGTAGAACAATGAATGGAACTGGTAGACGGTTGAAATCTTTGTATATGTTGCTTCTATATAATCTAAGAAACATATATGCAAAGCATCTAAACAGTAACAATCGCCAATTTTTTGATCTTCAAGTTTAAGTGAACAGCGAGCCCCATTGATAATCATGAAATGGAAACTATTTGTAACTTTCTACAAGTCGAACAATGAATAGTACCGGTAGACGGGTGAAATCTTTCTATATATTGCTTCTAAATAGTCTAAGAAACATCTATGCAAAGCATCCAAACAGTACAATTCGCCAATTTTTTGTTCTTCACGTTTAAGTGAACAATGAGCCCCAATGGTTAATCCGTTATCGGAAATTATTTGTAACTTTCGACAAGTAGAACAATGAATGGAAAAGGTAGACGGTTGAAATCTTTGTATATATTGCTTCTATATAGTCTAAGAAACATATATGCAAAGCATCCAAACAGTACCATTCGCCAATTTTTTGTTCTTCAAGTTTAAGTGAGCTGCGAGCCCCATTGTTAATCCTTTAAAGGAAATTATTTGTAAATTTCGACAAGTAGAACAATGAATGGATCATGTAGACGGTTGAAAAAATTGTATATATTGCTTCTATATAGTCTACGAAACATATATGCAAAGCATCCAAACAGTACAATTCGCCTTTTTTTTGTACTTCAAGTTTAAGTGAACTACGAGCCCCATTGTTAATCCTTTAACGGAAATTAATTGTAACTTTCGACAAGTAGAACAATGAATGGAACAGGTAGACGGTTGAAATCTTTGTATATATTGCTTCTATATAGTCTAAGAAACATATATGCAAAGCATCCAAACAGTACAATTCGCCAATTTATTGTTCTTCAAGTTTAAGTGAACAAGGAGCCCCATTGTTAATCCTTTAAAGGAAATTATTTGTAACTTTCGACAAGTAGAACAATGAATGGAACAGGTAGACGGTTGAAATCTTTGTATATATTGCTTCTATATAGTCTAAGAAACATATATGCAAAGCATCCAAACAGTACAATTCGCCAATTTTTTGTTCTTCAAGTTTAAGTGAACAATGAGCCCCAATGGTTAATCCTTTATCGGAAATTATTTGTAAATTTCGACAAGTAGAACAATGAATGGAACTGGTAGCCAGTTGAAATCTTTGTATATATTGCTTCTATATAGTCTAAGAAACATATATGCAAAGCATCCAAACAGTACAATTCGCCAATTTTTTGTTCTTCAAGTTTAAGTGAACAACGAGCCCCAATGGTTAATCCTTTATCGGTAATTATTTGTAACTTTCGACAAGTAGAACAATGAATGGAACAGGTAGACGGTTGAAATCCTTGTATATATTGCTTCCATATAGTCTAAGAAACATGTACGCAAAGCATCCAAACAGTACCATTCGCCAATTTTTTGTTCTTCAAGTTTAAGTGAACAATGAGCCCCAATGGTTAATCCTTTATCGGTAATTATTTGTAACTTTCGACAAGTAGAACAATGAATGGATCATGTAGACGGTTGAAAAAATTGTATATATTGCTTCTATATAGTCTACGAAACATATATGCAAAGCATCCAAACAGTACAATTCGCCTTTTTTTGTACTTCAAGTTTAAGTGAACTACGAGCCCCATTGTTAATCCTTTAACGGAAATTAATCGTAACTTTCGACAAGTAGAACAATGAATGGAACAGGTAGACGGCTGAAATCATTGTATATATTGCTTCTATATAGGCTAAGAAACATATATGCAAAGCATCCAAACAGTACAATTCGCCAATTTATTGTTCTTCAAGTTTAAGTGAACAACGAGCCCCATTGTTAATCCTTTAAAGGAAATTATTTGTAACTTTCGACAAGTAGAACAATGAATGGAACTGGTAGACGGTTGAAATCTTTGTATATATTGCTTCTATATAGTCTAAGAAACATATATGCAAAGCATCCAAACAGTACAATTCGCCAATTTTTTGTTCTTCAAGTTTAAGTGAACAATGAGCCCCAATGGTTAATCCTTTATCGGAAATTATTTGTAAATTTCGACAAGTAGAACAATGAATGGAACTGGTAGCCAGTTGAAATCTTTGTATATATTGCTTCTATATAGTCTAAGAAACATATATGCAAAGCATCCAAACAGTACAATTCGCCAATTTTTTGTTCTTCAAGTTTAAGTGAACAATGAGCCCCAATGGTTAATCCTTTATCGGTAATTATTTGTAACTTTCGACAAGTAGAACAATGAATGGAACAGGTAGACGGTTGAAATCCTTGTATATATTGCTTCCATATAGTCTAAGAAACATGTACGCAAAGCATCCAAACAGTACCATTCGCCAATTTTTTGTCCTTCAAGTTTAAGTGAACAATGAGCCCCATTGTTAATCCTTTATCGGAAATTATTTGTAACTTTCTACAAGTAGAACAATGAATGGAACAGGTAGACGGTTGAAATCTTTGTATATATTGCTTCGATATAATCTAAGAAACATATATGCAAAGCAACTAAACAGTAACAATCGCCAATTTTTTGATCTTCAAGTTTAAGTGAACAGCGAGCCCCATTGATAATCATGAAATGGAAACTATTTGTAACTTTCTACAAGTAGAACAATGAATAGTACAGGTAGACGGGTGAAATCTTTCTATATATTGCTTCTAAATAGTCTAAGAAACATCTATGCAAAGCATCCAAACAGTACAATTCGCCAATTTTTTGTTCTTCAAGTTTAAGTGAACAATGAGCCCCAATGGTTAATCCTTTATCGGAAATTATTTGTAATTTTCGACAAGTAGAACAATGAATGGAACAGGTAGACGGTTGAAATCTTTGTATATATTGCTTCTATATAGTCTAAGAAACATATATGCAAAGCATCCAAACAGTACAATTCGCCAATTTTTTGTTCTTCAAGTTTAAGTGAACAATGAGCCCCAATGGTTAATCCTTTATCGGTTATTATTTGTAACTTTCGACAAGTAGAACAATGAATGGAACTGGTAGACGGTTGAAATCTTTGTATATATTGCTTCGATATAATCTAAGAAACATATATGCAAAGCATCCAAACAGTACCATTCGCCAATTTTTTGTCCTTCAAGTTTAAGTGAACAATGAGCCCCATTGTTAATCCTTTATCGGAAATTATTTGTAACTTTCGACAAGTAGAACAATGAATGGAACAGGTAGACGGTTGAAATCTTTATATATATTGCTTCTATATAGTCTAAGAAACATATATGCAAAGCATCCAAACAGTACAATTTGCCAATTTTTTGTTCTTCAAGTTTAAGTGAACAATGAGCCCCAATGGATAATCCTTTATCGGTAATTATTTGTAACTTTCGACAAGTAGGACAATGAATGGAACTGGTAGACGGTTGAAATCTTTGTATATATTGCTTCGATATAATCTAAGAAACATATATGCAAAGCATCCAAACAGTACCATTCGCCAATTTTTTGTCCTTCAAGTTTAAGTGAACAACGAGCCCCATTGTTAATCCTTTAAAGGAAATTATTTGTAACTTTCGACAAGTAGAACAATGAATGGAACAGTTAGACGGTTGAAATATTTGTATATATTGCTTCTATATAATCTAAGAAACATCTATGCAAAGCATCCAAACAGTACAATTCGCCAATTTTTTGTTCTTCAAGTTTAAGTGAACTACGAGCCCCATTGTTAATCCTTTAAAGGAAATTATTTGTAAATTTCGAAAAGTAGAACAATGAATGGATCATGTAGACGGTTGAAAAAATTGTATATATTGCTTCTATATAGTCTACGAAACATATATGCAAAGCATCCAAACAGTACAATTCGCCTTTTTTTTGTACTTCAAGTTTAAGTGAACTACGAGCCCCATTGTTAATCCTTTAACGGAAATTAATTGTAACTTTCGACAAGTAGAACAATGAATGGAACAGGTAGACGGTTGAAATCCTTGTATATATTGCTTCCGTATAGTCTAAGAAACATGTACGCAAAGCATCCAAACAGTACCATTCGCCAATTTTTTGTTCTTCAAGTTTAAGTGAACAATGAGCCCCAATGGTTAATCCTTTATCGGTAATTATTTGTAACTTTCGACAAGTAGAACAATGAATGGAACTGGTAGACGGTTGAAATCTTTGTATATATTGCTTCGATATAATCTAAGAAACATATATGCAAAGCAACTAAACAGTAACAATCGACAATTTTTTGATCTTCAAGTTTAAGTGAACAGCGAGCCCCATTGATAATCATGAAATGGAAACTATTTGTAACTTTCTACAAGTAGAACAATGAATAGTACAGGTAGACGGGTGAAATCTTTCTATATATTGCTTCTAAATAGTCTAAGAAACATCTATGCAAAGCATCCAAACAGTACAATTCGCCAATTTTTTGTTCTTCAAGATTAAGTGAACTACGATCCCCATTGTTAATCCCTTAACGGAAATTATTTGTAACTTTCGGCAAGTAGAACAATGAATGGAACAGGTAGACTGTTGAAATCCTTGTATATATTGCTTCCATATAGTCTAAGAAACATGTACGCAAAGCATCCAAACAGTACCATTCGCCACTTTTTTGTTCTTCAAGTTTAAGTGAACAACGAGCCCCAATGGTTAATCCTTTATCGGTAATTATTTGTAACTTTCGACAAGTAGAACAATGAATGGAACTGGTAGACGGTTGAAATCTTTGTATATATTGCTTCTATATAATCTAAGAAACATATATGCAAAGCATCTAAACAGTAACAATCGCCAATTTTTTGATCTTCAAGTTTAAGTGAACAGCGAGCCCCATTGATAATCATGAAATGGAAATTATTTGTAACTTTCTAGAAGTAGAACAATGAATAGTACAGGTAGACGGTTGAAATCTTTGTATATATTGCTTCTATATAGTCTAAGAAACATATATGCAAAGCATCCAAACAGTACCATTCGCCAATTTTTTGTTCTTCAAGTTTAAGTGAACAATGAGCCCCAATGGTTAATCCTTTATCTGTAATTATTTGTAACTTTCGACAAGTAGAACAATGAATGGAACAGGTAGACGGTTGAAATCCTTGTATATATTGCTTCCATATTGTCTAAGAAACATGTACGCAAAGCATCCAAACAGTACCATTCGCCACTTTTTTGTTCTTCAAGTTTAAGTGAACAACGAGCCCCATTGTTAATCCTTTAAAGGAAATTATTTGTAAATTTCGACAAGTAGAACAATGATTGGAACACGTAGACGGTAGAAATCTTTGTATATATTGCTTCCATATAGTCTAAGAAACATGTACGCAAAGCATCCAAACAGTACCATTCGCCAATTTTTTGTTCTTCAAGTTTAAGTGAACAATGAGCCCCAATGGTTAATCCTTTATCGGAAATTATTTGTAATTTTCGACAAGTAGAACAATGAATGGAACAGTTAGACGGTTGAAATATTTGTATATATTGCTTCTATATAATCTAAGAAACATATATGCAAAGCATCTAAACAGTAACAATCGCCAATTTTTTGATCTTCAAGTTTAAGTGAACAGCGAGCCCCATTGATAATCATGAAATGGAAATTATTTGTAACTTTCTAGAAGTAGAACAATGAATAGTACAGGTAGACGGGTGAAATCTTTCTATATATTGCTTCTAAATGGTCTAAGAAACATCTATGCAAAGCATCCAAACAGTACAATTCGCCAATTTTTTGTTCTTCAAGTTTAAGTGAACTACGAGCCCCATTGTTAATCCTTTAAAGGAAATTATTTGTAAATTTCGACAAGTAGAACAATGAATGGATCATGTAGACGGTTGAAAAAATTGTATATATTGCTTCTATATAGTCTAAGAAACATATATGCAAAGCATCCAAACAGTACAATTCGCCAATTTTTTGTTCTTCAAGTTTAAGTGAACTACGAGCCCCATTGTTAATCCTTTAACGGAAATTAATTGTAACTTTCGATAAGTAGAACAATGAATGGAACAGGTAGACGGTTGAAATCTTTGTATATATTGCTTCTATATAGTCTAAGAAACATATATGCAAAGCATCCAAACAGTACAATTCGCCAATTTTTTGTTCTTCAAGTTTAAGTAAACTACGATCCCCATTGTTAATCCCTTAACGGAAATTATTTGTAACTTTCGACAAGTAGAACAATGAATGGAACAGGTAGACGGTTGAAATCATTGTATATATTGCTTCTATATAGTCTAAGAAACATATATGCAAAGCATCCAAACAGTACAATTCGCCAATTTTTTGTTCTTCAAGTTTAAGTGAACAATGAGCCCCAATGGTTAATCCTTTATCGGTAATTATTTGTACCTTTCGACAAGTAGAACAATGAATGGAACAGGTAGACGGTTGAAATCCTTGTATATATTGCTTCCTTATAGTCTAAGAAACATGTACGCAAAGCATCCAGACAGTACCATTCGCCAATTTTGTCCTTCAAGTTTAAGTGAAGAATGAGCCCCATTGTTAATCCTTTATCGGAAATTATTTGTAACTTTCGACAAGTAGAACAATGAATGGAACAGGTAGACGGTTGAAATCTTTATATATATTGCTTCTATATAGTCTAAGAAACATACATGCAAAGCATCCAAACAGTACAATTCGCCAATTTTTTGTTCTTCAAGTTTAAGTGATCAATGAGCCCCAATGGTTAATCTTTTATCGGTAATTATTTGTAACTTTCGACAAGTAGAACAATGAATGGAACTGGTAGACGGTTGAAATCTTTGTATATATTGCTTCTATATAATCTAAGAAACATATATGCAAAGCATCTAAACAGTAACAATCGCCAATTTTTTGATCTTCAATTTTAAGTGAACAGCGAGCCCCATTGATAATCATGAAATGGAAACTATTTGTAACTTTCTACAAGTCGAACAATGAATAGTACCGGTAGACGGGTGAAATCTTTCTATATATTGCTTCTAAATAGTCTAAGAAACATCTATGCAAAGCATCCAAACAGTACAATTCGCCAATTTTTTGTTCTTCACGTTTAAGTGAACAATGAGCCCCAATGGTTAATCCGTTATCGGAAATTATTTGTAACTTTCGACAAGTAGAACAATGAATGGAAATGGTAGACGGTTGAAATCTTTGTATATATTGCTTCTATATAGTCTAAGAAACATATATGCAAAGCATCCAAACAGTTCCATTCGCCAATTTTTTGTTCTTCAAGTTTAAGTGAACTGCGAGCCCCATTGTTAATCCTTTAAAGGAAATTATTTGTAAATTTCGACAAGTAGCACAATGAATGGATCAGGTAGACTGTTGAAATCATTGTATATATTGCATCTATATAGTCTAAGAAACATATATGCAAAGCATCCAAACAGTACAATTCGCCAATTTTTTGTTCTTCAAGTTTAAGTGAACAATGAGCCCCAATGGTTAATCCTTTATCGGTAATTATTTGTAACTTTCGACAAGTAGAACAATGAATGGAACAGGTAGACGGTTGAAATCCTTGTATATATTGCTTCCATATAGTCTAAGAAACATGTACGCAAAGCATCCAAACAGTACCATTCGCCAATTTTTTGTCCTTCAAGTTTAAGTGAACAATGAGCCCCATTGTTAATCCTTTATCGGAAATTATTTGTAACTTTCGACAAGTAGAACAATGAATGGAACAGGTAGACGGTTGAAATCTTTATATATATTGCTTCTATATAGTCTAAGAAACATATATGCAAAGCATCCAAACAGTACAATTTGCCAATTTTTTGTTCTTCAAGTTTAAGTGAACTAGGAGCCCCAATGGTTAATCCTTTATCGGTAATTATTTGTAACTTTCGACAAGTAGAACAATGAATGGAACTGGTAGACGGTTGAAATCTTTGTATATATTGCTTCTATATAATCTAAGAAACATATATGCAAAGCATCTAAACAGTAACAATCGCCAATTTTTTGATCTTCAAGTTTAAGTGAACAGCGAGCCCCATTGATAATCATGAAATGGAAATTATTTGTAACTTTCTAGAAGTAGAACAATGAATAGTACAGGTAGACGGGTGAAATCTTTCTATATATTGCTTCTAAATAGTCTAAGAAACACCTATGCAAAGCATCCAAACAGTACAATTCGCCAATTTTTTGTTCTTCAAGTTTAAGTGAACTACGAGCCCCATTGTTAATCCTTTAAAGGAAATTATTTGTAAATGTCGACAAGTAGAACAATGAATGGAACTGGTAGACGGTTGAAATCTTTGTATATATTGCTTCTATATAATCTAAGAAACATATATGCAAAGCATCCAATCAGTACAATTCGCCTTTTTTTTGTACTTCAAGTTTAAGTGAACTACGAGCCCCATTGTTAATCCTTTAACGGAAATTAATTGTAACTTTCGACAAGTAGAACAATGAATGGAACAGGTAGACGGTTGAAATCTTTGTATATATTGCTTCTATATAGTCTAAGAAACATATATGCAAAGCATCCAAACAGTACAATTCGCCTTTTTTTTGTACTTCAAGTTTAAGTGAACTACGAGCCCCATTGTTAATCCTTTAACGGAAATTAATTGTAACTTTCGACAAGTAGAACAATGAATGGAACAGGTAGACGGTTGAAATCTTTGTATATATTGCTTCTATATAGTCTAAGAAACATATATGCAAAGCATCCAAACAGTACAATTCGCCAATTTTTGTTCTTCAAGTTTAAGTGAACAATGAGCCCAAATGGTTAATCCTTTATCGGAAATTATTTGTAAATTTCGACAAGTAGAACAATGAATGGAACTGGTAGCCAGTTGAAATCTTTGTATATATTGCTTCTATATAGTCTAAGAAACATATATGCAAAGCATCCAAACAGTACAATTCGCCAATTTTTTGTTCTTCAAGTTTAAGTGAACAATGAGCCCCAATGGTTAATCCTTTATCGGTAATTATTTGTAACTTTCGACAAGTAGAACAATGAATAGTACAGGTAGACGGGTGAAATCTTTCTATATATTGCTTCTAAATAGTCTAAGAAACATCTATGCAAAGCATCCAAACAGTACAATTCGCCAATTTTTTGTTCTTCAAGTTTAAGTAAACTACGATCCCCATTGTTAATCCCTTAACGGAAATTATTTGTAACTTTCGACAAGTAGAACAATGAATGGAACAGGTAGACGGTTGAAATCATTGTATATATTGCTTCTATATAGTCTAAGAAACATATATGCAAGGCATCCAAACAGTACAATTCGCCAATTTTTTGTTCTTCAAGTTTAAGTGAACAATGAGCCCCAATGGTTAATCCTTTATCGGTAATTATTTGTACCTTTCGACAAGTAGAACAATGAATGGAACAGGTAGACGGTTGAAATCCTTGTATATATTGCTTCCATATAGTCTAAGAAACATGTACGCAAAGCATCCAAACAGTACCATTCGCCAATTTTTTGTCCTTCAAGTTTAAGTGAACAATGAGCCCCATTGTTAATCCTTTATCGGAAATTATTTGTAACTTTCGACAAGTAGAACAATGAATGGAACAGGTAGACGGTTGAAATCTTTATATATATTGCTTCTATATAGTCTAAGAAACATATATGCAAAGCATCTAAACAGTAACAATCGCCAATTTTTTGATCTTCAAGTTTAAGTGAACAGCGAGCCCCATTGATAATCATGAAATGGAAACTATTTGTAACTTTCTACAAGTCGAACAATGAATAGTACCGGTAGACGGGTGAAATCTTTCTATATATTGCTTCTAAATAGTCTAAGAAACATCTATGCAAAGCATCCAAACAGTACAATTCGCCAATTTTTTGTTCTTCACGTTTAAGTGAACAATGAACCCCAATGGTTAATCCGTTATCGGAAATTATTTGTAACTTTCGACAAGTAGAACAATGAATGGAAATGGTAGACGGTTGAAATCTTTGTATATATTGCTTCTATATAGTCTAAGAAACATATATGCAAAGCATCCAAACAGTACCATTCGCCAATTTTTTGTTCTTCAAGTTTAAGTGAACTGCGAGCCCCATTGTTAATCCTTTAAAGGAAATTATTTGTAAATTTCGACAAGTAGCACAATGAATGGAACAGGTAGACTGTTGAAATCATTGTATATATTGCATCTATATAGTCTAAGAAACATATATGCAAAGCATCCAAACAGTACAATTCGCCAATTTTTTGTTCTTCATGTTTAAGTGAACAATGAGCCCCAATGGTTAATCCTTTATCGGTAATTATTTGTAACTTTCGACAAGTAGAACAATGAATGGAACAGGTAGACGGTTGAAATCCTTGTATATATTGCTTCCATATAGTCTAAGAAACATGTACGCAAAGCATCCAAACAGTACCATTCGCCAATTTTTTGTCCTTCAAGTTTAAGTGAACAATGAGCCCCATTGTTAATCCTTTATCGGAAATTATTTGTAACTTTCGACAAGTAGAACAATGAATGGAACAGGTAGACGGTTGAAATCTTTATATATATTGCTTCTATATAGTCTAAGAAACATATATGCAAAGCATCCAAACAGTACAATTTGCCAATTTTTTGTTCTTCAAGTTTAAGTGAACAATGAGCCCCAATGGTTAATCCTTTATCGGTAATTATTTGTAACTTTCGACAAGTAGAACAATGAATGGAACTGGTAGACGGTTGAAATCTTTGTATATATTGCTTCTATATAATCTAAGAAACATATATGCAAAGCATCTAAACAGTAACAATCGTCAATTTTTTGATCTTCAAGTTTAAGTGAACAGCGAGCCCCATTGATAATCATGAAATGGAAATTATTTGTAACTTTCTAGAAGTAGAACAATGAATAGTACAGGTAGACGGGTGAAATCTTTCTATATATTGCTTCTAAATAGTCTAAGAAACACCTATGCAAAGCATCCAAACAGTACAATTCGCCAATTTTTTGTTCTTCAAGTTTAAGTGAACTACGAGCCCCATTGTTAATCCTTTAAAGGAAATTATTTGTAAATGTCGACAAGTAGAACAATGAATGGAACTGGTAGACGGTTGAAATCTTTGTATATATTGCTTCTATATAATCTAAGAAACATATATGCAAAGCATCCAATCAGTACAATTCGCCTTTTTTTTGTACTTCAAGTTTAAGTGAACTACGAGCCCCATTGTTAATCCTTTAACGGAAATTAATTGTAACTTTCGACAAGTAGAACAATGAATGGAACAGGTAGACGGTTGAAATCTTTGTATATATTGCTTCTATATAGTCTAAGAAACATATATGCAAAGCATCCAAACAGTACAATTCGCCTTTTTTTTGTACTTCAAGTTTAAGTGAACTACGAGCCCCATTGTTAATCCTTTAACGGAAATTAATTGTAACTTTCGACAAGTAGAACAATGAATGGAACAGGTAGACGGTTGAAATCTTTGTATATATTGCTTCTATATAGTCTAAGAAACATATATGCAAAGCATCCAAACAGTACAATTCGCCAATTTTTTGTTCTTCAAGTTTAAGTGAACAATGAGCCCAAATGGTTAATCCTTTATCGGAAATTATTTGTAAATTTCGACAAGTAGAACAATGAATGGAACTGGTAGCCAGTTGAAATCTTTGTATATATTGCTTCTATATAGTCTAAGAAACATATATGCAAAGCATCCAAACAGTACAATTCGCCAATTTTTTGTTCTTCAAGTTTAAGTGAACAATGAGCCCCAATGGTTAATCCTTTATCGGTAATTATTTGTAACTTTCGACAAGTAGAACAATGAATAGTACAGGTAGACGGGTGAAATCTTTCTATATATTGCTTCTAAATAGTCTAAGAAACATCTATGCAAAGCATCCAAACAGTACAATTCGCCAATTTTTTGTTCTTCAAGTTTAAGTAAACTACGATCCCCATTGTTAATCCCTTAACGGAAATTATTTGTAACTTTCGACAAGTAGAACAATGAATGGAACAGGTAGACGGTTGAAATCATTGTATATATTGCTTCTATATAGTCTAAGAAACATATATGCAAGGCATCCAAACAGTACAATTCGCCAATTTTTTGTTCTTCAAGTTTAAGTGAACAATGCGCCCCAATGGTTAATCCTTTATCGGTAATTATTTGTACCTTTCGACAAGTAGAACAATGAATGGAACAGGTAGACGGTTGAAATCCTTGTATATATTGCTTCCATATAGTCTAAGAAACATGTACGCAAAGCATCCAAACAGTACCATTCGCCAATTTTTTGTCCTTCAAGTTTAAGTGAACAATGAGCCCCATTGTTAATCCTTTATCGGAAATTATTTGTAACTTTCGACAAGTAGAACAATGAATGGAACAGGTAGACGGTTGAAATCTTTATATATATTGCTTCTATATAGTCTAAGAAACATATATGCAAAGCATCCAAACAGTACAATTCGCCAATTTTTTGTTCTTCAAGTTTAAGTGAACAATGAGCCCCAATGGTTAATCCTTTATCGGTAATTATTTGTAACTTTCGACAAGTAGAACAATGAATGGAACTGGTAGACGGTTGAAATCTTTGTATATGTTGCTTCTATATAATCTAAGAAACATATATGCAAAGCATCTAAACAGTAACAATCGCCAATTTTTTGATCTTCAAGTTTAAGTGAACAGCGAGCCCCATTGATAATCATGAAATGGAAACTATTTGTAACTTTCTACAAGTCGAACAATGAATAGTACCGGTAGACGGGTGAAATCTTTCTATATATTGCTTCTAAATAGTCTAAGAAACATCTATGCAAAGCATCCAAACAGTACAATTCGCCAATTTTTTGTTCTTCACGTTTAAGTGAACAATGAGCCCCAATGGTTAATCCGTTATCGGAAATTATTTGTAACTTTCGACAAGTAGAACAATGAATGGAAAAGGTAGACGGTTGAAATCTTTGTATATATTGCTTCTATATAGTCTAAGAAACATATATGCAAAGCATCCAAACAGTACCATTCGCCAATTTTTTGTTCTTCAAGTTTAAGTGAACTGCGAGCCCCATTGTTAATCCTTTAAAGGAAATTATTTGTAAATTTCGACAAGTAGAACAATGAATGGAACAGGTAGACTGTTGAAATCATTGTATATATTGCATCTATATAGTCTAAGAAACATATATGCAAAGCATCCAAACAGTACAATTCGCCAATTTTTTGTTCTTCAAGTTTAAGTGAACAATGAGCCCCAATGGTTAATCCTTTATCGGTAATTATTTGTAACTTTCGACAAGTAGAACAATGAATGGAACAGGTAGACGGTTGAAATCCTTGTATATATTGCTTCCATATAGTCTAAGAAACATGTACGCAAAGCATCCAAACAGTACCATTCGCCAATTTTTTGTCCTTCAAGTTTAAGTGAACAATGAGCCCCATTGTTAATCCTTTATCGGAAATTATTTGTAACTTTCGACAAGTAGAACAATGAATGGAACAGGTAGACGGTTGAAATCTTTATATATATTGCTTCTATATAATCTAAGAAACATATATGCAAAGCATCTAAACAGTAACAATCGCCAATTTTTTGATCTTCAAGTTTAAGTGAACAGCGAGCCCCATTGATAATCATGAAATGGAAATTATTTGTAAATTTCGACAAGTAGAACAATGATTGGAGCACGTAGACGGTAGAAATCTTTGTATATATTGCTTCCATATAGTCTAAGAAACATGTACGCAAAGCATCCAAACAGTACCATTCGCCAATTTTTTGTTCTTCAAGTTTAAGTGAACAATGAGCCCCAATGGTTAATCCTTTATCGGAAATTATTTGTAATTTTCGACAAGTAGAACAATGAATGGAACAGTTAGACGGTTGAAATATTTGTATATATTGCTTCTATATAATCTAAGAAACATCTATGCAAAGCATCCAAACAGTACAATTCGCCAATTTTTTGTTCTTCAAGTTTAAGTGAACTACGAGCCCCATTGTTAATCCTTTAAAGGAAATTATTTGTAAATTTCGACAAGTAGAACAATGAATGGATCATGTAGACGGTTGAAAAAATTGTATATATTGCTTCTATATAGTCTACGAAACATATATGCAAAGCATCCAAACAGTACAATTCGCCTGTTTTTTGTACTTCAAGTTTAAGTGAACTACGAGCCCCATTGTTAATCCTTTAACGGAAATTAATTGTAACTTTCGACAAGTAGAACAATGAATGGAACAGGTAGACGGTTGAAATCTTTGTATATATTGCTTCTATATAGTCTAAGAAACATGTACGCAAAGCATCCAAACAGTACCATTCGCCAATTTTTTGTTCTTCAAGTTTAAGTGAACAATGAGCCCCAATGGTTAATCCTTTATCGGAAATTATTTGTAACTTTCGGCAAGTAGAACAATGAATGGAACAGGTAGACTGTTGAAATCATTGTATATGTTGTTTCTATGTAGTCTAAGAAACATATATGCAAAGCGTCCAAACAGTACAATTCGCCAATTATTTGATCTTCAAGTTTAAGTGAACTACTAGCCCCATTGTTAATACTTTAACGGAAATTATTTGTAACTTTCGGCAAGTAGAACAATGAATGGAGCAGGTAGACGGTTGAAATCTTTGTATATAATACTTCTATATAGTCTAAGAAACATATATGCAAAGCATCCAAACAGTACAATTCGCCAATTTATTGTTCTTCAAGTTTAAGTGAACAACGAGCCCCATTGTTAATCCTTTAAAGGAAATTATTTGTAAATTTCGACAAGTAGAACAATGATTGGAACACGTAGACGGTTGAAATCTTTGTATATATTGCTTCCATATAGTCTAAGAAACATGTACGCAAAGCATCCAAACAGTACCATTCGCCAATTTTTTGGTCTTCAAGTTTAAGTGAACAATGTGCCCCAATGGTTAATCCATTATCGGAAATTATTTGTAATTTTCGACAAGTAGAACAATGAATGGAACAGGTAGACGGTTGAAATATTTGTATATATTGCTTCTATATAGTATAAGAAACATATATGCAAAGCATCCAAACAGTAAAATTCGCCAATTTTTTGTTCTTCAAGTTTAAGTGAACAATGAGCCCCAATGGTTAATCCGTTATCGGAAATTATTTGTAACTTTCGACAAGTAGAACAATGAATGGAACAGGTAGACTGTTGAAATCTTTGTATATATTGCTTCTATATAGTCTAAGAAACATATATGCAAAGCATCCAAACAGTACAATTCGCCAATTATTTGTTCTTCAAATTTATGTAAACTACGATCCTCATTGTTAATCCCTTAACGGAAATTATTTGAAACTTTCGACAAGTAGAACAGTGAATGGAACAGGTAGACGGTTGAAATCTTTGTATATATTGCGTCTATATAGTATAAGAAACATCTGTGCAAATCATCCAAACAGTACATGTCGCCAATTTTTTGTTCTTCAAGTTTAAGTGAACTACGAGCCCCATTGTTAATCCTTTAACGGAAATTATTTGTAAATTTCGACAAGTAGAACAATGAATGGATCAGGTAGATGGTTGAAATCATTGTATATACTGCTTCCATATAGTCTAAGAAACATGTACGCAAAGCATCCAAACAGTACCATTCGCCAATTTTTTGTTCTTCAAGTTTAAGTGAACAATGAGCCCCAATGGTTAATCCTTTATCGGAAATTATTTGTAACTTTCGGCAAGTAGAACAATGAATGGAACAGGTAGACGGTTGAAATCTTTGTATATATTGCTTCTATATAGTCTAAGAAACATATATGCAAAGCGTCCAAACAGTACAATTCGCCAATTATTTGATCTTCAAGTTTAAGTGAACTACTAGCCCCATTGTTAATACTTTAACGGAAATTATTTGTAACTTTCGGCAAGTAGAACAATGAACGGAACAGGTAGACGGTTGAAATCTTTGTATATATTGCTTCTATATAGTCTAAGAAACATATATGCAAAGCATCCAAACAGTACAATTCGCCAATTTATTGTTCTTCAAGTTTAAGTGAACAACGAGCCCAATTGTTAATCCTTTAAAGGAAATTATTTGTAAATTTCGACAAGTAGAACAATGATTGGAACACGTAGACGGTTGAAATCTTTGTATATATTGCTTCCATATAGTCTAAGAAACATGTACGCAAAGCATCCAAACAGTACCATTCGCCAATTTTTTGTTCTTCAAGTTTAAGTGAACAATGAGCCCCAATGGTTAATCCTTTATCGGAAATTATTTGAAACTTTCGACAAGTAGAACAGTGAATGGAACAGGTAGACGGTTGAAATCTTTGTATATATTGCGTCTATATAGTATAAGAAACATCTGTGCAAATCATCCAAACAGTACATGTCGCCAATTTTTTGTTCTTCAAGTTTAAGTGAACTACGAGCCCCATTGTTAATCCTTTAACGGAAATTATTTGTAAATTTCGACAAGTAGAACAATGAATGGATCAGGTAGATGGTTGAAATCATTGTATATACTGCTTCCATATAGTCTAAGAAACATGTACGCAAAGCATCCAACCAGTACCATTCGCCAATTTTTTGTTCTTCAAGTTTAAGTGAACAATGAGCCCCAATGGTTAATCCTTTATCGGAAATTATTTGTAATTTTCGACAAGTAGAACAATGAATGGAACAGGTAGACGGTTGAAATATTTGTATATGTTGCTTCTATATAGTATAAGAAACATATATGCAAAGCATCCAAACAGTACAATTCGCCAATTTTTTGTTCTTCAAGTTTAAGTAAACTACGATCCCCATTGTTAATCCCTTAACGGAAATTATTTGTAACTTTCGACAAGTAGAACAGTGAATGGAACAGGTAGACGGTTGAAATCTTTGTATATATTGCTTCTATATAGTATAAGAAACATCTGTGCAAATCATCCAAACAGTACATTTCGCCAATTTTTTGTTCTTCAAGTTTAAGTGAACTACGAGCCCCATTGTTAATCCACCAACGGAAATTATATGTAACTTTCGACAAGTAGAACAATGAATGGAACAGGTAGACGGTTGAAATCTTTGTATATATTGCTTCTATATAGTCTAAGAAACATATATGCAAAGCATCCAAACAGTACCATTCGCCAATTTTTTGTTCTTCAAGGTTAAGTGAAAATTGAGCCCCATTGTTAATCCTTTAAAGGAAATTATTTGTAACTTTCGACAAGTGGAACAATGAATGGAACAGGTAGACTGTTGAAATCATTGTATATGTTGTTTCTATGTAGTCTAAGAAACATATATGCAAAGCGTCCAAACAGTACAATTCGCCAATTATTTGATCTTCAAGTTTAAGTGAACTACTAGCCCCATTGTTAATACTTTAACGGAAATTATTTGTAACTTTCGGCAAGTAGAACAATGAATGGAGCAGGTAGACGGTTGAAATCTTTGTATATAATACTTCTATATAGTCTAAGAAACATATATGCAAAGCATCCAAACAGTACAATTCGCCAATTTATTGTTCTTCAAGTTTAAGTGAACAACGAGCCCCATTGTTAATCCTTTAAAGGAAATTATTTGTAAATTTCGACAAGTAGAACAATGAATGGAACAGGTAGACTGTTGAAATCTTTGTATATATTGCTTCTATATAGTCTAAGAAACATATATGCAAAGCATCCAAACAGTACAATTCGCCAATTTTTTGTTCTTCAAGTTTAAGTAAACTACGATCCCCATTGTTAATCCCTTAACGGAAATTATTTGTAACTTTCGACAAGTAGAACAATGATTGGAACACGTAGACTGTTGAAATCTTTGTATATATTGCTTCCATATAGTCTAAGAAACATGTACGCAAAGCATCCAAACAGTACCATTCGCCAATTTTTTGTTCTTCAAGTTTAAGTGAACAATGAGCCCCAATGGTTAATCCTTTATCGGAAATTATTTGTAACTTTCGGCAAGTAGAACAATGAATGGAACAGGTGGACTGTTGAAATCATTGTATATGTTGTTTCTATGTAGTCTAAGAAACATATATGCAAAGCGTCCAAACAGTACAATTCGCCAATTATTTGATCTTCAAGTTTAAGTGAACTACTAGCCCCATTGTTAATACTTTAACGGAAATTATTTGTAACTTTCGGCAAGTAGAACAATGAATGGAACAGGTAGACGGTTGAAATCTTTGTATATATTGCTTCTATATAGTCTAAGAAACATATATGCAAAGCATCCAAACAGTACCATTCGCAATTTTTTTGTTCTTCAAGTTTGAGTGAACAACGAGCCCCATTGTTAATCCTTTAAAGGAAATTATTTGTAAATTTCGACAAGTAGAACAATGATTGGAACACGTAGACGGTTGAAATCTTTGTATATATTGCTTCTATATAGTCTAAGAAACATATATGCAAAGCATCCAAACAGTACCATTCGCCAATTTTTTGTTCTTCAAGTTTAAGTGAACAATAAGCCCCAATGGTTAATCCTTTATCGGAAATTATTTGTAACTTTCGGCAAGTAGAACAATGAATGGAACAGGTAGACTGTTGAAATCATTGTATATGTTGTTTCTATGTAGTCTAAGAAACATATATGCAAAGCGTCCAAACAGTACAATTCGCCAATTATTTGATCTTCAAGTTTAAGTGAACTACTAGCCCCATTGTTAATACTTTAACGGAAATTATTTGTAACTTTCGGCAAGTAGAACAATGAATGGAGCAGGTAGACGGTTGAAATCTTTGTATATAATACTTCTATATAGTCTAAGAAACATATATGCAAAGCATCCAAACAGTACAATTCGCCAATTTATTGTTCTTCAAGTTTAAGTGAACTACGATCCCCATTGTTAATCCCTTAACGGAAATTATTTGTAACTTTCGACAAGTAGAACAATGATTGGAACACGTAGACTGTTGAAATCTTTGTATATATTGCTTCCATATAGTCTAAGAAACATGTACGCAAAGCATCCAAACAGTACCATTCGCCAATTTTTTGTTCTTCAAGTTTAAGTGAACAATGAGCCCCAATGGTTAATCCTTTATCGGAAATTATTTGTAACTTTCGGCAAGTAGAACAATGAATGGAACAGGTAGACTGTTGAAATCATTGTATATGTTGTTTCTATGTAGTCTAAGAAACATATATGCAAAGCGTCCAAACAGTACAATTCGCCAATTATTTGATCTTCAAGTTTAAGTGAACTACTAGCCCCATTGTTAATACTTTAACGGAAATTATTTGTAACTTTCGGCAAGTAGAACAATGAATGGAGCAGGTAGACGGTTGAAATCTTTGTATATAATACTTCTATATAGTCTAAGAAACATATATGCAAAGCATCCAAACAGTACAATTCGCCAATTTATTGTTCTTCAAGTTTAAGTGAACAACGAGCCCCATTGTTAATCCTTTAAAGGAAATTATTTGTAAATTTCGACAAGTAGAACAATGATTGGAACACGTAGACGGTTGAAATCTTTGTATATATTGCTTCCATATAGTCTAAGAAACATGTACGCAAAGCATCCAAACAGTACCATTCGCCAATTTTTTGGTCTTCAAGTTTAAGTGAACAATGTGCCCCAATGGTTAATCCATTATCGGAAATTATTTGTAATCTTCGACAAGTAGAACAATGAATGGAACAGGTAGACGGTTGAAATATTTGTATATATTGCTTCTATATAGTATAAGAAACATATATGCAAAGCATCCAAACAGTAAAATTCGCCAATTTTTTGTTCTTCAAGTTTAAGTGAACAATAAGCCCCAATGGTTAATCCTTTATCGGGAATTATTTGTAACTTTCGGCAAGTAGAACAATGAATGGAACAGGTAGACTGTTGAAATCATTGTATATGTTGTTTCTATGTAGTCTAAGAAACATATATGCAAAGCGTCCAAACAGTACAATTCGCCAATTATTTGATCTTCAAGTTTAAGTGAACTACTAGCCCCATTGTTAATACTTTAACGGAAATTATTTGTAACTTTCGGCAAGTAGAACAATGAATGGAACAGGTAGACGGTTGAAATCTTTGTATATATTGCTTCTATATAGTCTAAGAAACGTATATGCAAAGCATCCAAACAGTACAATTCGCCAATTTTTTGGTCTTCAAGTTTAAGTGAACAATGAGCCCCATGGTTAATCCATTATCGGAAATTATTTGTAATTTTCGACAAGTAGAACAATGAATGGAACAGGTAGACGGTTGAAATCTTTGTATATGTTGCTTCTATATAGTCTAAGAAACCTATATGCAAAGCATCCAAACAGTACAATTCGCCAATTTTTTGTTCTTCAAGTTTAAGTGAACAACGAGCCCCATTGTTAATCCTTTAAAGGAAATTATTTGTAAATTTCGACAAGTAGAACAATGATTGGAACACGTACACGGTTGAAATCTTTGTATATATTGCTTCTATATAGTATAAGAAACATATATGCAAAGCATCCAAACAGTACTATTCGCCAATTTTTTGTTCTTCAAGTTTAAGTAAACTACGATCCCCATTGTTAATCCCTTAACGGAAATTATTTGTAACTTTCGACAAGTAGAACAATGATTGGAACACGTAGACTGTTGAAATCTTTGTATATATTGCTTCCATATAGTCTAAGAAACATGTACGCAAAGCATCCAAACAGTACCATTCGCCAATTTTTTGTTCTTCAAGTTTAAGTGAACAATGAGCCCCAATGGTTAATCCTTTATCGGAAATTATTTGTAACTTTCGGCAAGTAGAACAATGAATGGAACAGGTAGACTGTTGAAATCATTGTATATGTTGTTTCTATGTAGTCTAAGAAACATATATGCAAAGCGTCCAAACAGTACAATTCGCCAATTATTTGATCTTCAAGTTTAAGTGAACTACTAGCCCCATTGTTAATACTTTAACGGAAATTATTTGTAACTTTCGGCAAGTAGAACAATGAATGGAGCAGGTAGACGGTTGAAATCTTTGTATATAATACTTCTATATAGTCTAAGAAACATATATGCAAAGCATCCAAACAGTACAATTCGCCAATTTATTGTTCTTCAAGTTTAAGTGAACTACGATCCCCATTGTTAATCCCTTAACGGAAATTATTTGTAACTTTCGACAAGTAGAACAATGATTGGAACACGTAGACTGTTGAAATCTTTGTATATATTGCTTCCATATAGTCTAAGAAACATGTACGCAAAGCATCCAAACAGTACCATTCGCCAATTTTTTGTTCTTCAAGTTTAAGTGAACAATGAGCCCCAATGGTTAATCCTTTATCGGAAATTATTTGTAACTTTCGGCAAGTAGAACAATGAATGGAACAGGTAGACTGTTGAAATCATTGTATATGTTGTTTCTATGTAGTCTAAGAAACATATATGCAAAGCGTCCAAACAGTACAATTCGCCAATTATTTGATCTTCAAGTTTAAGTGAACTACTAGCCCCATTGTTAATACTTTAACGGAAATTATTTGTAACTTTCGGCAAGTAGAACAATGAATGGAGCAGGTAGACGGTTGAAATCTTTGTATATAATACTTCTATATAGTCTAAGAAACATATATGCAAAGCATCCAAACAGTACAATTCGCCAATTTATTGTTCTTCAAGTTTAAGTGAACAACGAGCCCCATTGTTAATCCTTTAAAGGAAATTATTTGTAAATTTCGACAAGTAGAACAATGATTGGAACACGTAGACGGTTGAAATCTTTGTATATATTGCTTCCATATAGTCTAAGAAACATGTACGCAAAGCATCCAAACAGTACCATTCGCCAATTTTTTGGTCTTCAAGTTTAAGTGAACAATGTGCCCCAATGGTTAATCCATTATCGGAAATTATTTGTAATCTTCGACAAGTAGAACAATGAATGGAACAGGTAGACGGTTGAAATATTTGTATATATTGCTTCTATATAGTATAAGAAACATATATGCAAAGCATCCAAACAGTAAAATTCGCCAATTTTTTGTTCTTCAAGTTTAAGTGAACAATAAGCCCCAATGGTTAATCCTTTATCGGGAATTATTTGTAACTTTCGGCAAGTAGAACAATGAATGGAACAGGTAGACTGTTGAAATCATTGTATATGTTGTTTCTATGTAGTCTAAGAAACATATATGCAAAGCGTCCAAACAGTACAATTCGCCAATTATTTGATCTTCAAGTTTAAGTGAACTACTAGCCCCATTGTTAATACTTTAACGGAAATTATTTGTAACTTTCGGCAAGTAGAACAATGAATGGAACAGGTAGACGGTTGAAATCCTTGTATATATTGCTTCTATATAGTCTAAGAAACGTATATGCAAAGCATCCAAACAGTACAATTCGCCAATTTTTTGGTCTTCAAGTTTAAGTGAACAATGAGCCCCATGGTTAATCCATTATCGGAAATTATTTGTAATTTTCGACAAGTAGAACAATGAATGGAACAGGTAGACGGTTGAAATCTTTGTATATGTTGCTTCTATATAGTCTAAGAAACCTATATGCAAAGCATCCAAACAGTACAATTCGCCAATTTTTTGTTCTTCAAGTTTAAGTGAACAACGAGCCCCATTGTTAATCCTTTAAAGGAAATTATTTGTAAATTTCGACAAGTAGAACAATGATTGGAACACGTACACGGTTGAAATCTTTGTATATATTGCTTCTATATAGTATAAGAAACATATATGCAAAGCATCCAAACAGTACTATTCGCCAATTTTTTGTTCTTCAAGTTTAAGTAAACTACGATCCCCATTGTTAATCCCTTAACGGAAATTATTTGTAACTTTCGACAAGTAGAACAATGATTGGAACACGTAGACTGTTGAAATCTTTGTATATATTGCTTCCATATAGTCTAAGAAACATGTACGCAAAGCATCCAAACAGTACCATTCGCCAATTTTTTGTTCTTCAAGTTTAAGTGAACAATGAGCCCCAATGGTTAATCCTTTATCGGAAATTATTTGTAACTTTCGGCAAGTAGAACAATGAATGGAACAGGTAGACTGTTGAAATCATTGTATATGTTGTTTCTATGTAGTCTAAGAAACATATATGCAAAGCGTCCAAACAGTACAATTCGCCAATTATTTGATCTTCAAGTTTAAGTGAACTACTAGCCCCATTGTTAATACTTTAACGGAAATTATTTGTAACTTTCGGCAAGTAGAACAATGAATGGAGCAGGTAGACGGTTGAAATCTTTGTATATAATACTTCTATATAGTCTAAGAAACATATATGCAAAGCATCCAAACAGTACAATTCGCCAATTTATTGTTCTTCAAGTTTAAGTGAACAACGAGCCCCATTGTTAATCCTTTAAAGGAAATTATTTGTAAATTTCGACAAGTAGAACAATGATTGGAACACGTAGACGGTTGAAATCTTTGTATATATTGCTTCCATATAGTCTAAGAAACATGTACGCAAAGCATCCAAACAGTACCATTCGCCAATTTTTTGGTCTTCAAGTTTAAGTGAACAATGTGCCCCAATGGTTAATCCATTATCGGAAATTATTTGTAATCTTCGACAAGTAGAACAATGAATGGAACAGGTAGACGGTTGAAATATTTGTATATATTGCTTCTATATAGTATAAGAAACATATATGCAAAGCATCCAAACAGTAAAATTCGCCAATTTTTTGTTCTTCAAGTTTAAGTGAACAATGAGCCCCAATGGTTAATCCGTTATCGGAAATTATTTGTAACTTTCGACAAGTAGAACAATGAATGGAACAGGTAGACTGTTGAAATCTTTGTATATATTGCTTCTATATAGTCTAAGAAACATATATGCAAAGCATCCAAACAGTACAATTCGCCAATTATTTGTTCTTCAAGTTTATGTAAACTACGATCCTCATTGTTAATCCCTTAACGGAAATTATTTGAAACTTTCGACAAGTAGAACAGTGAATGGAACAGGTAGACGGTTGAAATCTTTGTATATATTGCGTCTATATAGTATAAGAAACATCTGTGCAAATCATCCAAACAGTACATGTCGCCAATTTTTTGTTCTTCAAGTTTAAGTGAACTACGAGCCCCATTGTTAATCCTTTAACGGAAATTATTTGTAAATTTCGACAAGTAGAACAATGAATGGATCAGGTAGATGGTTGAAATCATTGTATATACTGCTTCCATATAGTCTAAGAAACATGTACGCAAAGCATCCAAACAGTACCATTCGCCAATTTTTTGTTCTTCAAGTTTAAGTGAACAATGAGCCCCAATGGTTAATCCTTTATCGGAAATTATTTGTAACTTTCGGCAAGTAGAACAATGAATGGAACAGGTAGACGGTTGAAATCTTTGTATATATTGCTTCTATATAGTCTAAGAAACATATATGCAAAGCGTCCAAACAGTACAATTCGCCAATTATTTGATCTTCAAGTTTAAGTGAACTACTAGCCCCATTGTTAATACTTTAACGGAAATTATTTGTAACTTTCGGCAAGTAGAACAATGAACGGAACAGGTAGACGGTTGAAATCTTTGTATATATTGCTTCTATATAGTCTAAGAAACATATATGCAAAGCATCCAAACAGTACAATTCGCCAATTTATTGTTCTTCAAGTTTAAGTGAACAACGAGCCCAATTGTTAATCCTTTAAAGGAAATTATTTGTAAATTTCGACAAGTAGAACAATGATTGGAACACGTAGACGGTTGAAATCTTTGTATATATTGCTTCCATATAGTCTAAGAAACATGTACGCAAAGCATCCAAACAGTACCATTCGCCAATTTTTTGTTCTTCAAGTTTAAGTGAACAATGAGCCCCAATGGTTAATCCTTTATCGGAAATTATTTGTAACTTTCGGCAAGTAGAACAATGAATGGAACAGGTAGACGGTTGAAATCTTTGTATATATTGCTTCTATATAGTCTAAGAAACATATATGCAAAGCATCCAAACAGTACAATTCGCCAATTTATTGTTCTTCAAGTTTAAGTGAACAACGAGCCCCATTGTTAATCCTTTAAAGGAAATTATTTGTAAATTTCGACAAGTAGAACAATGATTGGAACACGTAGACGGTTGAAATCTTTGTATATATTGCTTCCATATAGTCTAAGAAACATGTACGCAAAGCATCCAAACAGTACCATTCGCCAATTTTTTGTTCTTCAAGTTTAAGTGAACAATGAGCCCCAATGGTTAATCCTTTATCGAAAATTATTTGTAACTTTCGGCAAGTAGAACAATGAATGGAACAGGTAGACGGTTGAAATCTTTGTATATATTGCTTCTATATAGTCTAAGAAACATATATGCAAAGCATCCAAACAGTACAATTCGCCAATTTATTGTTCTTCAAGTTTAAGTGAACAACGAGCACCATTGTTAATCCTTTAAAGGAAATTATTTGTAAATTTCGACAAGTAGAACATTGATTGGAACACGTAGACGGTTGAAATCTTTGTATATATTGCTTCCATATAGTCTAAGAAACATGTACGCAAAGCATCCAAACAGTACCATTCGCCAATTTTTTGGTCTTCAAGTTTAAGTAAACTACGATCCCCATTGTTAATCCCTTAACGGAAATTATTTGAAACTTTCGACAAGTAGAACAGTGAATGGAACAGGTAGACGGTTGAAATCTTTGTATATATTGCTTCCATATAGTCTAAGAAACATGTACGCAAAGCATCCAAACAGTACCATTCGCCAATTTTTTGGTCTTCAAGTTTAAGTGATCAATGAGCCCCAATGGTTAATCCATTATCGGAAATTATTTGTAATTTTCGACAAGTAGAACAATGAATGGAACAGGTAGACGGTTGAAATATTTGTATATGTTGCTTCTATATAGTATAAGAAACATATATGCAAAGCATCCAAACAGTACAATTCGCCAATTTTTTGTTCTTCAAGTTTAAGTAAACTACGATCCCCATTGTTAATCCCTTAACGGAAATTATTTGTAACTTTCGACAAGTAGAACAGTGAATGGAACAGGTAGACGGTTGAAATCTTTGTATATATTGCTTCTATATAGTATAAGAAACATCTGTGCAAATCATCCAAACAGTACATTTCGCCAATTTTTTGTTCTTCAAGTTTAAGTGAACTACGAGCCCCATTGTTAATCCACCAACGGAAATTATATGTAACTTTCGACAAGTAGAACAATGAATGGAACAGGTAGACGGTTGAAATCTTTGTATATATTGCTTCTATATAGTCTAAGAAACATATATGCAAAGCATCCAAACAGTACCATTCGCCAATTTTTTGTTCTTCAAGGTTAAGTGAAAATTGAGCCCCATTGTTAATCCTTTAAAGGAAATTATTTGTAACTTTCGACAAGTGGAACAATGAATGGAACAGGTAGACTGTTGAAATCATTGTATATGTTGTTTCTATGTAGTCTAAGAAACATATATGCAAAGCGTCCAAACAGTACAATTCGCCAATTATTTGATCTTCAAGTTTAAGTGAACTACTAGCCCCATTGTTAATACTTTAACGGAAATTATTTGTAACTTTCGGCAAGTAGAACAATGAATGGAGCAGGTAGACGGTTGAAATCTTTGTATATAATACTTCTATATAGTCTAAGAAACATATATGCAAAGCATCCAAACAGTACAATTCGCCAATTTATTGTTCTTCAAGTTTAAGTGAACAACGAGCCCCATTGTTAATCCTTTAAAGGAAATTATTTGTAAATTTCGACAAGTAGAACAATGAATGGAACAGGTAGACTGTTGAAATCTTTGTATATATTGCTTCTATATAGTCTAAGAAACATATATGCAAAGCATCCAAACAGTACAATTCGCCAATTTTTTGTTCTTCAAGTTTAAGTAAACTACGATCCCCATTGTTAATCCCTTAACGGAAATTATTTGTAACTTTCGACAAGTAGAACAATGATTGGAACACGTAGACTGTTGAAATCTTTGTATATATTGCTTCCATATAGTCTAAGAAACATGTACGCAAAGCATCCAAACAGTACCATTCGCCAATTTTTTGTTCTTCAAGTTTAAGTGAACAATGAGCCCCAATGGTTAATCCTTTATCGGAAATTATTTGTAACTTTCGGCAAGTAGAACAATGAATGGAACAGGTAGACTGTTGAAATCATTGTATATGTTGTTTCTATGTAGTCTAAGAAACATATATGCAAAGCGTCCAAACAGTACAATTCGCCAATTATTTGATCTTCAAGTTTAAGTGAACTACTAGCCCCATTGTTAATACTTTAACGGAAATTATTTGTAACATTCGGCAAGTAGAACAATGAATGGAGCAGGTAGACGGTTGAAATCTTTGTATATAATACTTCTATATAGTCTAAGAAACATATATGCAAAGCATCCAAACAGTACAATTCGCCAATTTATTGTTCTTCAAGTTTAAGTGAACAACGAGCCCCATTGTTAATCCTTTAAAGGAAATTATTTGTAAATTTCGACAAGTAGAACAATGATTGGAACACGTAGACGGTTGAAATCTTTGTATATATTGCTTCCATATAGTCTAAGAAACATGTACGCAAAGCATCCAAACAGTACCATTCGCCAATTTTTTGGTCTTCAAGTTTAAGTGAACAATGTGCCCCAATGTTTAATCCATTATCGGAAATTATTTGTAATTTTCGACAAGTAGAACAATGAATGGAACAGGTAGACGGTTGAAATATTTGTATATATTGCTTCTATATAGTATAAGAAACATATATGCAAAGCATCCAAACAGTAAAATTCGCCAATTTTTTGTTCTTCAAGTTTAAGTGAACAATGAGCCCCAATGGTTAATCCGTTATCTGAAATTATTTGTAACTTTCGACAAGTAGAACTATGAATGGAACAGGTAGACTGTTGAAATCTTTGTATATATTGCTTCTATATAGTCTAAGAAACATATATGCAAAGCATCCAAACAGTACAATTCGCCAATTATTTGTTCTTCAAGTTTATGTAAACTACGATCCTCATTGTTAATCCCTTAACGGAAATTATTTGAAACTTTCGACAAGTAGAACAGTGAATGGAACAGGTAGACGGTTGAAATCTTTGTATATATTGCGTCTATATAGTATAAGAAACATCTGTGCAAATCATCCAAACAGTACATGTCGCCAATTTTTTGTTCTTCAAGTTTAAGTGAACTACGAGCCCCATTGTTAATCCTTTAACGGAAATTATTTGTAAATTTCGACAAGTAGAACAATGAATGGATCAGGTAGATGGTTGAAATCATTGTATATACTGCTTCCATATAGTCTAAGAAACATGTACGCAAAGCATCCAAACAGTACCATTCGCCAATTTTTTGTTCTTCAAGTTTAAGTGAACAATGAGCCCCAATGGTTAATCCTTTATCGGAAATTATTTGTAACTTTCGGCAAGTAGAACAATGAATGGAACAGGTAGACGGTTGAAATCTTTGTATATATTGCTTCTATATAGTCTAAGAAACATATATGCAAAGCGTCCAAACAGTACAATTCGCCAATTATTTGATCTTCAAGTTTAAGTGAACTACTAGCCCCATTGTTAATACTTTAACGGAAATTATTTGTAACTTTCGGCAAGTAGAACAATGAACGGAACAGGTAGACGGTTGAAATCTTTGTATATATTGCTTCTATATAGTCTAAGAAACATATATGCAAAGCATCCAAACAGTACCATCCGCCAATTTTTTGTTCTTCAAGTTTAAGTGAACAACGAGCCCCATTGATAATCATGAAACGGAAATTATTTGTAACTTTCGACAAGTAGAACAATGAATGGAACACGTAGACGGTTGAATTCTTTGTATATATTGCTTCCATATAGTCTAAGAAACATGTACGCAAAGCATCCAAACAGTACAATTCGCCAATTTATTGTTCTTCAAGTTTAAGTGAACAACGAGGCCCATTGATAATCATGAAACGGAAATTATTTGTAACTTTCGACAAGAAGAACAATAAATAGAACAGGTAGACGGTTGCAATCTTGGTATATGTTGCTTCTATATAGTCTAAGGAACCTATATGCAAAGCATCTAAACAGTAACATTCGCCAATTTTTTGATCTTCAAGTTTAAGTGAACAATGAGCCCCATTGTTAATCCTTTATCGGAAATTATTTATAACTTTCGACAAGTAGAACAATGAATGGAACACGTAGACGGTTGAATTCTTTGTATATATTGCTTCTATATAGACTAAGAAACATATATGCAAAGCACCCAAACAGTACAATTCGCCAATTTATTGTTCTTCAAGTTTAAGTGAACAACGAGCCCCATCGTTAATCCTTTAAAGGAAATTATTTGTAAATTTCGAAAAGTAGAACAATGATTGGAACACGTAGACGGTTGAAATCTTTGTATATATTGCTTCCATATAGTCTAAGAAACTTGTACGCAAAGCATCCAAACAGTACCATTCGCCATTTTTTTGTTCTTCAAGTTTAAGTGAACAATGAGCCCCAATGGTTAATCCTTTATCGGAAATTATTTGTAACTTTCGACAAGTAGAACAATGTATGGATCAGGTAGACGGTTGAAATCTTTGTATATATTGCTTCTATATAGTCTAATAAACTTATATGCAAAGCATCCAAACAGTACCATTCGCCAATTTTTTGTTCATCAAGTTTAAGTGAACAACAAGCCCCATTGATAATCATGAAACGGAAATTATTTGTAACTTTCTACAAGTAGAACAATGAATAGAACTGGTAGACGGGTGAAATCTTTCTATATGATGCTTCTATATAGTCTAAGAAACATATATGCAAAGCATCCAAACAGTACCATTTGCCAATTTTTTGTTCTTCAAGTTTAAGTGAACTACGAGTCCCATTGTTCATAATTTAAAGGAAATTATTTGTAAATTTCGACAAGTAGAACAATGAATGGAACAGGTAGACGGTTGAAATCTTTGTATATATTGCTTCTATATAGTCTTAGAAACATATATGCAAAGCGTCCAAACAGTACCATTCGCCAATTTTTTGTTCTTCAAGTTTAAGTGAACAATGAGCCCCAATGGTTAATCCTTTATCGGAAATTATTCGTAACTTTCGACAAGTAGAACAATGAATGGAACAGGTAGACGGTTGAAATCTTTGTATATATTGCTTCCATATAGTCTAAGAAACATGTACGCATAGCATCCAAACAGTACCATTCGCCAATTTTTTGTTCTTCAAGTTTATGTGAACTACGAGCCCCATTGTTAATCCTTTAACGGAAATTAATTGTAACTTTCTACAAGTAGAACAATGATTGGAACACGCAGACGGTTGAAATCTTTGTATATATTGCTTCCATATAGTCTAAGAAACATATATGCAAAGCATCCAAAAAGTACCATTCGCCAATTTTTTGTTCTTCAAGTTTAAGTAAACTACGATCCCCATTGTTAATCCCTTAACGGAAATTATTTGTAACTTTCGACAAGTAGAACAATGAATGGAACAGGTAGACGGTTGAAATCAATGTATATATTGCTTCTATATTGTCTAAGAAACATATATGCAAAGCATCCAAACAGTACAATTCGCCAATTTATTGTTCTTCAAGTTTAAGTGAACAACGAGGCCCATTGATAATCATGAAACGGAAATTATTTGTAACTTTCGACAAGAAGAACAATAAATAGAACAGGTAGACGGTTGCAATCTTTGTATATGTTGCTTCTATATAGTCTAAGGAACCTATATGCAAAGCATCTAAACAGTAACATTCGCCAATTTTTTGATCTTCAAGTTTAAGTGAACAATGAGCCCCATTGTTAATCCTTTATCGGAAATTATTTGTAAATTTCGACAAGTAGAACAATGATTGGAACACGTAGACGGTTGAAATCTTTGTATATATTGCTTCCATATAGTCTAAGAAACATGTACGCAAAGCATCCAAACACTACCATTCGCCAATTTTTTGTTCTTCAAGTTTAAGTGAACAACGAGCCCCATTGTTAATCCTTTAACGGAAATTAATTGTAACTTTCTACAAGTAGAACAATGATTGGGACACGTAAACGGTTGAAATCTTTGTATATGTTGCTTCTATATAATCTAAGAAACATATATGCAAAGCATCCAAACAGAACCATTCGCCAATTTTTTGTTCTTAAAGGTTAAGTGAACAATGAGCCCCATTGTTAATCCTTTATCGGAAATTATTTGTAACTTTCGACAAGTAGAACAATGAATGGAACAGGTAGACGGTTGAAATCTTTGTATATATTGCTTCCATCTAGTGTAAGAAACAAATATGCAAAGGATCCAAACAGTACAATTCGCCAATTTATTGTTCTTCAAGTTTAAGTGAACAATGAGCCCCATTGTTAATCCTTTAAAGGAAATTATTTGTAAATTTCGACAAGTAGAACAATGATTGGAACACGTAGACGGTTGAAATCTTTGTATATATTGCTTCCATATAGTCTAAGAAACATGTACGCAAAGCATCCAAACAGTACAATTCGCCAATTTATTGTTCTTCAAGTTTAAGTGAACTACGAGCCCCAATGGTTAATCCTTTATCGGAAATTATTCGTAACTTTCGACAAGTAGAACAATGAATGGAACAGGTAGACGGTTGAAATCTTTGTATATGATGCTTCTATATAGTCTAAGAAACATATATGCAAAGCATCCAAACAGTACCATTTGCCAATTTTTTGTTCTTCAAGTTTAAGTGAACTACGAGCCCCATTGTTCATAATTTAAAGGAAATTATTTGTAAATTTCGACAAGTAGAACAATGAATGGAACAGGTAGACGGTTGAAATCATTGTATATATTGCTTCTATATAGTCTTAGAAACATATATGCAAAGCGTCCAAACAGTACCATTCGCCAATTTTTTGTTCTTCAAGTTTAAGTGAACAATGAGCCCCAATGGTTAATCCTTTATCGGAAATTATTCGTAACTTTCGACAAGTAGAACAATGAATGGAACAGGTAGACGGTTGAAATCTTTGTATATATTGCTTCCATATAGTCTAAGAAACATGTACGCATAGCATCCAAACAGTACCATTCGCCAATTTTTTGTTCTTCAAGTTTATGTGAACTACGAGCCCCATTGTTAATCCTTTAACGGAAATTAATTGTAACTTTCTACAAGTAGAACAATGATTGGAACACGCAGACGGTTGAAATCTTTGTATATATTGCTTCCATATAGTCTAAGAAACATATATGCAAAGCATCCAAACAGTACAATTCGCCAATTTTTTGTTCTTCAAGTTTAAGTAAACTACGATCCCCATTGTTAATCCCTTAACGGAAATTATTTGTAACTTTCGACAAGTAGAACAATGAATGGAACAGGTAGACGGTTGAAATCATTGTATATATTGCTTCTATATAGTCTAAGAAACATATATGCAAGGCATCCAAACAGTACAATTCGCCAATTTTTTGTTCTTCAAGTTTAAGTGAACAATGCGCCCCAATGGTTAATCCTTTATCGGTAATTATTTGTACCTTTCGACAAGTAGAACAATGAATGGAACAGGTAGACGGTTGAAATCCTTGTATATATTGCTTCCATATAGTCTAAGAAACATGTACGCAAAGCATCCAAACAGTACCATTCGCCAATTTTTTGTCCTTCAAGTTTAAGTGAACAATGAGCCCCATTGTTAATCCTTTATCGGAAATTATTTGTAACTTTCGACAAGTAGAACAATGAATGGAACAGGTAGACGGTTGAAATCTTTATATATATTGCTTCTATATAGTCTAAGAAACATATATGCAAAGCATCCAAACAGTACAATTCGCCAATTTTTTGTTCTTCAAGTTTAAGTGAACAATGAGCCCCAATGGTTAATCCTTTATCGGTAATTATTTGTAACTTTCGACAAGTAGAACAATGAATGGAACTGGTAGACGGTTGAAATCTTTGTATATGTTGCTTCTATATAATCTAAGAAACATATATGCAAAGCATCTAAACAGTAACAATCGCCAATTTTTTGATCTTCAAGTTTAAGTGAACAGCGAGCCCCATTGATAATCATGAAATGGAAACTATTTGTAACTTTCTACAAGTCGAACAATGAATAGTACCGGTAGACGGGTGAAATCTTTCTATATATTGCTTCTAAATAGTCTAAGAAACATCTATGCAAAGCATCCAAACAGTACAATTCGCCAATTTTTTGTTCTTCACGTTTAAGTGAACAATGAGCCCCAATGGTTAATCCGTTATCGGAAATTATTTGTAACTTTCGACAAGTAGAACAATGAATGGAAAAGGTAGACGGTTGAAATCTTTGTATATATTGCTTCTATATAGTCTAAGAAACATATATGCAAAGCATCCAAACAGTACCATTCGCCAATTTTTTGTTCTTCAAGTTTAAGTGAACTGCGAGCCCCATTGTTAATCCTTTAAAGGAAATTATTTGTAAATTTCGACAAGTAGAACAATGAATGGAACAGGTAGACTGTTGAAATCATTGTATATATTGCATCTATATAGTCTAAGAAACATATATGCAAAGCATCCAAACAGTACAATTCGCCAATTTTTTGTTCTTCAAGTTTAAGTGAACAATGAGCCCCAATGGTTAATCCTTTATCGGTAATTATTTGTAACTTTCGACAAGTAGAACAATGAATGGAACAGGTAGACGGTTGAAATCCTTGTATATATTGCTTCCATATAGTCTAAGAAACATGTACGCAAAGCATCCAAACAGTACCATTCGCCAATTTTTTGTCCTTCAAGTTTAAGTGAACAATGAGCCCCATTGTTAATCCTTTATCGGAAATTATTTGTAACTTTCGACAAGTAGAACAATGAATGGAACAGGTAGACGGTTGAAATCTTTATATATATTGCTTCTATATAATCTAAGAAACATATATGCAAAGCATCTAAACAGTAACAATCGCCAATTTTTTGATCTTCAAGTTTAAGTGAACAGCGAGCCCCATTGATAATCATGAAATGGAAATTATTTGTAAATTTCGACAAGTAGAACAATGATTGGAGCACGTAGACGGTAGAAATCTTTGTATATATTGCTTCCATATAGTCTAAGAAACATGTACGCAAAGCATCCAAACAGTACCATTCGCCAATTTTTTGTTCTTCAAGTTTAAGTGAACAATGAGCCCCAATGGTTAATCCTTTATCGGAAATTATTTGTAATTTTCGACAAGTAGAACAATGAATGGAACAGTTAGACGGTTGAAATATTTGTATATATTGCTTCTATATAATCTAAGAAACATCTATGCAAAGCATCCAAACAGTACAATTCGCCAATTTTTTGTTCTTCAAGTTTAAGTGAACTACGAGCCCCATTGTTAATCCTTTAAAGGAAATTATTTGTAAATTTCGACAAGTAGAACAATGAATGGATCATGTAGACGGTTGAAAAAATTGTATATATTGCTTCTATATAGTCTACGAAACATATATGCAAAGCATCCAAACAGTACAATTCGCCTGTTTTTTGTACTTCAAGTTTAAGTGAACTACGAGCCCCATTGTTAATCCTTTAACGGAAATTAATTGTAACTTTCGACAAGTAGAACAATGAATGGAACAGGTAGACGGTTGAAATCTTTGTATATATTGCTTCTATATAGTCTAAGAAACATGTACGCAAAGCATCCAAACAGTACCATTCGCCAATTTTTTGTTCTTCAAGTTTAAGTGAACAATGAGCCCCAATGGTTAATCCTTTATCGGAAATTATTTGTAACTTTCGGCAAGTAGAACAATGAATGGAACAGGTAGACTGTTGAAATCATTGTATATGTTGTTTCTATGTAGTCTAAGAAACATATATGCAAAGCGTCCAAACAGTACAATTCGCCAATTATTTGATCTTCAAGTTTAAGTGAACTACTAGCCCCATTGTTAATACTTTAACGGAAATTATTTGTAACTTTCGGCAAGTAGAACAATGAATGGAGCAGGTAGACGGTTGAAATCTTTGTATATAATACTTCTATATAGTCTAAGAAACATATATGCAAAGCATCCAAACAGTACAATTCGCCAATTTATTGTTCTTCAAGTTTAAGTGAACAACGAGCCCCATTGTTAATCCTTTAAAGGAAATTATTTGTAAATTTCGACAAGTAGAACAATGATTGGAACACGTAGACGGTTGAAATCTTTGTATATATTGCTTCCATATAGTCTAAGAAACATGTACGCAAAGCATCCAAACAGTACCATTCGCCAATTTTTTGGTCTTCAAGTTTAAGTGAACAATGTGCCCCAATGGTTAATCCATTATCGGAAATTATTTGTAATTTTCGACAAGTAGAACAATGAATGGAACAGGTAGACGGTTGAAATATTTGTATATATTGCTTCTATATAGTATAAGAAACATATATGCAAAGCATCCAAACAGTAAAATTCGCCAATTTTTTGTTCTTCAAGTTTAAGTGAACAATGAGCCCCAATGGTTAATCCGTTATCGGAAATTATTTGTAACTTTCGACAAGTAGAACAATGAATGGAACAGGTAGACTGTTGAAATCTTTGTATATATTGCTTCTATATAGTCTAAGAAACATATATGCAAAGCATCCAAACAGTACAATTCGCCAATTATTTGTTCTTCAAATTTATGTAAACTACGATCCTCATTGTTAATCCCTTAACGGAAATTATTTGAAACTTTCGACAAGTAGAACAGTGAATGGAACAGGTAGACGGTTGAAATCTTTGTATATATTGCGTCTATATAGTATAAGAAACATCTGTGCAAATCATCCAAACAGTACATGTCGCCAATTTTTTGTTCTTCAAGTTTAAGTGAACTACGAGCCCCATTGTTAATCCTTTAACGGAAATTATTTGTAAATTTCGACAAGTAGAACAATGAATGGATCAGGTAGATGGTTGAAATCATTGTATATACTGCTTCCATATAGTCTAAGAAACATGTACGCAAAGCATCCAAACAGTACCATTCGCCAATTTTTTGTTCTTCAAGTTTAAGTGAACAATGAGCCCCAATGGTTAATCCTTTATCGGAAATTATTTGTAACTTTCGGCAAGTAGAACAATGAATGGAACAGGTAGACGGTTGAAATCTTTGTATATATTGCTTCTATATAGTCTAAGAAACATATATGCAAAGCGTCCAAACAGTACAATTCGCCAATTATTTGATCTTCAAGTTTAAGTGAACTACTAGCCCCATTGTTAATACTTTAACGGAAATTATTTGTAACTTTCGGCAAGTAGAACAATGAACGGAACAGGTAGACGGTTGAAATCTTTGTATATATTGCTTCTATATAGTCTAAGAAACATATATGCAAAGCATCCAAACAGTACAATTCGCCAATTTATTGTTCTTCAAGTTTAAGTGAACAACGAGCCCAATTGTTAATCCTTTAAAGGAAATTATTTGTAAATTTCGACAAGTAGAACAATGATTGGAACACGTAGACGGTTGAAATCTTTGTATATATTGCTTCCATATAGTCTAAGAAACATGTACGCAAAGCATCCAAACAGTACCATTCGCCAATTTTTTGTTCTTCAAGTTTAAGTGAACAATGAGCCCCAATGGTTAATCCTTTATCGGAAATTATTTGAAACTTTCGACAAGTAGAACAGTGAATGGAACAGGTAGACGGTTGAAATCTTTGTATATATTGCGTCTATATAGTATAAGAAACATCTGTGCAAATCATCCAAACAGTACATGTCGCCAATTTTTTGTTCTTCAAGTTTAAGTGAACTACGAGCCCCATTGTTAATCCTTTAACGGAAATTATTTGTAAATTTCGACAAGTAGAACAATGAATGGATCAGGTAGATGGTTGAAATCATTGTATATACTGCTTCCATATAGTCTAAGAAACATGTACGCAAAGCATCCAACCAGTACCATTCGCCAATTTTTTGTTCTTCAAGTTTAAGTGAACAATGAGCCCCAATGGTTAATCCTTTATCGGAAATTATTTGTAATTTTCGACAAGTAGAACAATGAATGGAACAGGTAGACGGTTGAAATATTTGTATATGTTGCTTCTATATAGTATAAGAAACATATATGCAAAGCATCCAAACAGTACAATTCGCCAATTTTTTGTTCTTCAAGTTTAAGTAAACTACGATCCCCATTGTTAATCCCTTAACGGAAATTATTTGTAACTTTCGACAAGTAGAACAGTGAATGGAACAGGTAGACGGTTGAAATCTTTGTATATATTGCTTCTATATAGTATAAGAAACATCTGTGCAAATCATCCAAACAGTACATTTCGCCAATTTTTTGTTCTTCAAGTTTAAGTGAACTACGAGCCCCATTGTTAATCCACCAACGGAAATTATATGTAACTTTCGACAAGTAGAACAATGAATGGAACAGGTAGACGGTTGAAATCTTTGTATATATTGCTTCTATATAGTCTAAGAAACATATATGCAAAGCATCCAAACAGTACCATTCGCCAATTTTTTGTTCTTCAAGGTTAAGTGAAAATTGAGCCCCATTGTTAATCCTTTAAAGGAAATTATTTGTAACTTTCGACAAGTGGAACAATGAATGGAACAGGTAGACTGTTGAAATCATTGTATATGTTGTTTCTATGTAGTCTAAGAAACATATATGCAAAGCGTCCAAACAGTACAATTCGCCAATTATTTGATCTTCAAGTTTAAGTGAACTACTAGCCCCATTGTTAATACTTTAACGGAAATTATTTGTAACTTTCGGCAAGTAGAACAATGAATGGAGCAGGTAGACGGTTGAAATCTTTGTATATAATACTTCTATATAGTCTAAGAAACATATATGCAAAGCATCCAAACAGTACAATTCGCCAATTTATTGTTCTTCAAGTTTAAGTGAACAACGAGCCCCATTGTTAATCCTTTAAAGGAAATTATTTGTAAATTTCGACAAGTAGAACAATGAATGGAACAGGTAGACTGTTGAAATCTTTGTATATATTGCTTCTATATAGTCTAAGAAACATATATGCAAAGCATCCAAACAGTACAATTCGCCAATTTTTTGTTCTTCAAGTTTAAGTAAACTACGATCCCCATTGTTAATCCCTTAACGGAAATTATTTGTAACTTTCGACAAGTAGAACAATGATTGGAACACGTAGACTGTTGAAATCTTTGTATATATTGCTTCCATATAGTCTAAGAAACATGTACGCAAAGCATCCAAACAGTACCATTCGCCAATTTTTTGTTCTTCAAGTTTAAGTGAACAATGAGCCCCAATGGTTAATCCTTTATCGGAAATTATTTGTAACTTTCGGCAAGTAGAACAATGAATGGAACAGGTGGACTGTTGAAATCATTGTATATGTTGTTTCTATGTAGTCTAAGAAACATATATGCAAAGCGTCCAAACAGTACAATTCGCCAATTATTTGATCTTCAAGTTTAAGTGAACTACTAGCCCCATTGTTAATACTTTAACGGAAATTATTTGTAACTTTCGGCAAGTAGAACAATGAATGGAACAGGTAGACGGTTGAAATCTTTGTATATATTGCTTCTATATAGTCTAAGAAACATATATGCAAAGCATCCAAACAGTACCATTCGCAATTTTTTTGTTCTTCAAGTTTGAGTGAACAACGAGCCCCATTGTTAATCCTTTAAAGGAAATTATTTGTAAATTTCGACAAGTAGAACAATGATTGGAACACGTAGACGGTTGAAATCTTTGTATATATTGCTTCTATATAGTCTAAGAAACATATATGCAAAGCATCCAAACAGTACCATTCGCCAATTTTTTGTTCTTCAAGTTTAAGTGAACAATAAGCCCCAATGGTTAATCCTTTATCGGAAATTATTTGTAACTTTCGGCAAGTAGAACAATGAATGGAACAGGTAGACTGTTGAAATCATTGTATATGTTGTTTCTATGTAGTCTAAGAAACATATATGCAAAGCGTCCAAACAGTACAATTCGCCAATTATTTGATCTTCAAGTTTAAGTGAACTACTAGCCCCATTGTTAATACTTTAACGGAAATTATTTGTAACTTTCGGCAAGTAGAACAATGAATGGAGCAGGTAGACGGTTGAAATCTTTGTATATAATACTTCTATATAGTCTAAGAAACATATATGCAAAGCATCCAAACAGTACAATTCGCCAATTTATTGTTCTTCAAGTTTAAGTGAACTACGATCCCCATTGTTAATCCCTTAACGGAAATTATTTGTAACTTTCGACAAGTAGAACAATGATTGGAACACGTAGACTGTTGAAATCTTTGTATATATTGCTTCCATATAGTCTAAGAAACATGTACGCAAAGCATCCAAACAGTACCATTCGCCAATTTTTTGTTCTTCAAGTTTAAGTGAACAATGAGCCCCAATGGTTAATCCTTTATCGGAAATTATTTGTAACTTTCGGCAAGTAGAACAATGAATGGAACAGGTAGACTGTTGAAATCATTGTATATGTTGTTTCTATGTAGTCTAAGAAACATATATGCAAAGCGTCCAAACAGTACAATTCGCCAATTATTTGATCTTCAAGTTTAAGTGAACTACTAGCCCCATTGTTAATACTTTAACGGAAATTATTTGTAACTTTCGGCAAGTAGAACAATGAATGGAGCAGGTAGACGGTTGAAATCTTTGTATATAATACTTCTATATAGTCTAAGAAACATATATGCAAAGCATCCAAACAGTACAATTCGCCAATTTATTGTTCTTCAAGTTTAAGTGAACAACGAGCCCCATTGTTAATCCTTTAAAGGAAATTATTTGTAAATTTCGACAAGTAGAACAATGATTGGAACACGTAGACGGTTGAAATCTTTGTATATATTGCTTCCATATAGTCTAAGAAACATGTACGCAAAGCATCCAAACAGTACCATTCGCCAATTTTTTGGTCTTCAAGTTTAAGTGAACAATGTGCCCCAATGGTTAATCCATTATCGGAAATTATTTGTAATCTTCGACAAGTAGAACAATGAATGGAACAGGTAGACGGTTGAAATATTTGTATATATTGCTTCTATATAGTATAAGAAACATATATGCAAAGCATCCAAACAGTAAAATTCGCCAATTTTTTGTTCTTCAAGTTTAAGTGAACAATAAGCCCCAATGGTTAATCCTTTATCGGGAATTATTTGTAACTTTCGGCAAGTAGAACAATGAATGGAACAGGTAGACTGTTGAAATCATTGTATATGTTGTTTCTATGTAGTCTAAGAAACATATATGCAAAGCGTCCAAACAGTACAATTCGCCAATTATTTGATCTTCAAGTTTAAGTGAACTACTAGCCCCATTGTTAATACTTTAACGGAAATTATTTGTAACTTTCGGCAAGTAGAACAATGAATGGAACAGGTAGACGGTTGAAATCTTTGTATATATTGCTTCTATATAGTCTAAGAAACGTATATGCAAAGCATCCAAACAGTACAATTCGCCAATTTTTTGGTCTTCAAGTTTAAGTGAACAATGAGCCCCATGGTTAATCCATTATCGGAAATTATTTGTAATTTTCGACAAGTAGAACAATGAATGGAACAGGTAGACGGTTGAAATCTTTGTATATGTTGCTTCTATATAGTCTAAGAAACCTATATGCAAAGCATCCAAACAGTACAATTCGCCAATTTTTTGTTCTTCAAGTTTAAGTGAACAACGAGCCCCATTGTTAATCCTTTAAAGGAAATTATTTGTAAATTTCGACAAGTAGAACAATGATTGGAACACGTACACGGTTGAAATCTTTGTATATATTGCTTCTATATAGTATAAGAAACATATATGCAAAGCATCCAAACAGTACTATTCGCCAATTTTTTGTTCTTCAAGTTTAAGTAAACTACGATCCCCATTGTTAATCCCTTAACGGAAATTATTTGTAACTTTCGACAAGTAGAACAATGATTGGAACACGTAGACTGTTGAAATCTTTGTATATATTGCTTCCATATAGTCTAAGAAACATGTACGCAAAGCATCCAAACAGTACCATTCGCCAATTTTTTGTTCTTCAAGTTTAAGTGAACAATGAGCCCCAATGGTTAATCCTTTATCGGAAATTATTTGTAACTTTCGGCAAGTAGAACAATGAATGGAACAGGTAGACTGTTGAAATCATTGTATATGTTGTTTCTATGTAGTCTAAGAAACATATATGCAAAGCGTCCAAACAGTACAATTCGCCAATTATTTGATCTTCAAGTTTAAGTGAACTACTAGCCCCATTGTTAATACTTTAACGGAAATTATTTGTAACTTTCGGCAAGTAGAACAATGAATGGAGCAGGTAGACGGTTGAAATCTTTGTATATAATACTTCTATATAGTCTAAGAAACATATATGCAAAGCATCCAAACAGTACAATTCGCCAATTTATTGTTCTTCAAGTTTAAGTGAACTACGATCCCCATTGTTAATCCCTTAACGGAAATTATTTGTAACTTTCGACAAGTAGAACAATGATTGGAACACGTAGACTGTTGAAATCTTTGTATATATTGCTTCCATATAGTCTAAGAAACATGTACGCAAAGCATCCAAACAGTACCATTCGCCAATTTTTTGTTCTTCAAGTTTAAGTGAACAATGAGCCCCAATGGTTAATCCTTTATCGGAAATTATTTGTAACTTTCGGCAAGTAGAACAATGAATGGAACAGGTAGACTGTTGAAATCATTGTATATGTTGTTTCTATGTAGTCTAAGAAACATATATGCAAAGCGTCCAAACAGTACAATTCGCCAATTATTTGATCTTCAAGTTTAAGTGAACTACTAGCCCCATTGTTAATACTTTAACGGAAATTATTTGTAACTTTCGGCAAGTAGAACAATGAATGGAGCAGGTAGACGGTTGAAATCTTTGTATATAATACTTCTATATAGTCTAAGAAACATATATGCAAAGCATCCAAACAGTACAATTCGCCAATTTATTGTTCTTCAAGTTTAAGTGAACAACGAGCCCCATTGTTAATCCTTTAAAGGAAATTATTTGTAAATTTCGACAAGTAGAACAATGATTGGAACACGTAGACGGTTGAAATCTTTGTATATATTGCTTCCATATAGTCTAAGAAACATGTACGCAAAGCATCCAAACAGTACCATTCGCCAATTTTTTGGTCTTCAAGTTTAAGTGAACAATGTGCCCCAATGGTTAATCCATTATCGGAAATTATTTGTAATCTTCGACAAGTAGAACAATGAATGGAACAGGTAGACGGTTGAAATATTTGTATATATTGCTTCTATATAGTATAAGAAACATATATGCAAAGCATCCAAACAGTAAAATTCGCCAATTTTTTGTTCTTCAAGTTTAAGTGAACAATAAGCCCCAATGGTTAATCCTTTATCGGGAATTATTTGTAACTTTCGGCAAGTAGAACAATGAATGGAACAGGTAGACTGTTGAAATCATTGTATATGTTGTTTCTATGTAGTCTAAGAAACATATATGCAAAGCGTCCAAACAGTACAATTCGCCAATTATTTGATCTTCAAGTTTAAGTGAACTACTAGCCCCATTGTTAATACTTTAACGGAAATTATTTGTAACTTTCGGCAAGTAGAACAATGAATGGAACAGGTAGACGGTTGAAATCCTTGTATATATTGCTTCTATATAGTCTAAGAAACGTATATGCAAAGCATCCAAACAGTACAATTCGCCAATTTTTTGGTCTTCAAGTTTAAGTGAACAATGAGCCCCATGGTTAATCCATTATCGGAAATTATTTGTAATTTTCGACAAGTAGAACAATGAATGGAACAGGTAGACGGTTGAAATCTTTGTATATGTTGCTTCTATATAGTCTAAGAAACCTATATGCAAAGCATCCAAACAGTACAATTCGCCAATTTTTTGTTCTTCAAGTTTAAGTGAACAACGAGCCCCATTGTTAATCCTTTAAAGGAAATTATTTGTAAATTTCGACAAGTAGAACAATGATTGGAACACGTACACGGTTGAAATCTTTGTATATATTGCTTCTATATAGTATAAGAAACATATATGCAAAGCATCCAAACAGTACTATTCGCCAATTTTTTGTTCTTCAAGTTTAAGTAAACTACGATCCCCATTGTTAATCCCTTAACGGAAATTATTTGTAACTTTCGACAAGTAGAACAATGATTGGAACACGTAGACTGTTGAAATCTTTGTATATATTGCTTCCATATAGTCTAAGAAACATGTACGCAAAGCATCCAAACAGTACCATTCGCCAATTTTTTGTTCTTCAAGTTTAAGTGAACAATGAGCCCCAATGGTTAATCCTTTATCGGAAATTATTTGTAACTTTCGGCAAGTAGAACAATGAATGGAACAGGTAGACTGTTGAAATCATTGTATATGTTGTTTCTATGTAGTCTAAGAAACATATATGCAAAGCGTCCAAACAGTACAATTCGCCAATTATTTGATCTTCAAGTTTAAGTGAACTACTAGCCCCATTGTTAATACTTTAACGGAAATTATTTGTAACTTTCGGCAAGTAGAACAATGAATGGAGCAGGTAGACGGTTGAAATCTTTGTATATAATACTTCTATATAGTCTAAGAAACATATATGCAAAGCATCCAAACAGTACAATTCGCCAATTTATTGTTCTTCAAGTTTAAGTGAACAACGAGCCCCATTGTTAATCCTTTAAAGGAAATTATTTGTAAATTTCGACAAGTAGAACAATGATTGGAACACGTAGACGGTTGAAATCTTTGTATATATTGCTTCCATATAGTCTAAGAAACATGTACGCAAAGCATCCAAACAGTACCATTCGCCAATTTTTTGGTCTTCAAGTTTAAGTGAACAATGTGCCCCAATGGTTAATCCATTATCGGAAATTATTTGTAATCTTCGACAAGTAGAACAATGAATGGAACAGGTAGACGGTTGAAATATTTGTATATATTGCTTCTATATAGTATAAGAAACATATATGCAAAGCATCCAAACAGTAAAATTCGCCAATTTTTTGTTCTTCAAGTTTAAGTGAACAATGAGCCCCAATGGTTAATCCGTTATCGGAAATTATTTGTAACTTTCGACAAGTAGAACAATGAATGGAACAGGTAGACTGTTGAAATCTTTGTATATATTGCTTCTATATAGTCTAAGAAACATATATGCAAAGCATCCAAACAGTACAATTCGCCAATTATTTGTTCTTCAAGTTTATGTAAACTACGATCCTCATTGTTAATCCCTTAACGGAAATTATTTGAAACTTTCGACAAGTAGAACAGTGAATGGAACAGGTAGACGGTTGAAATCTTTGTATATATTGCGTCTATATAGTATAAGAAACATCTGTGCAAATCATCCAAACAGTACATGTCGCCAATTTTTTGTTCTTCAAGTTTAAGTGAACTACGAGCCCCATTGTTAATCCTTTAACGGAAATTATTTGTAAATTTCGACAAGTAGAACAATGAATGGATCAGGTAGATGGTTGAAATCATTGTATATACTGCTTCCATATAGTCTAAGAAACATGTACGCAAAGCATCCAAACAGTACCATTCGCCAATTTTTTGTTCTTCAAGTTTAAGTGAACAATGAGCCCCAATGGTTAATCCTTTATCGGAAATTATTTGTAACTTTCGGCAAGTAGAACAATGAATGGAACAGGTAGACGGTTGAAATCTTTGTATATATTGCTTCTATATAGTCTAAGAAACATATATGCAAAGCGTCCAAACAGTACAATTCGCCAATTATTTGATCTTCAAGTTTAAGTGAACTACTAGCCCCATTGTTAATACTTTAACGGAAATTATTTGTAACTTTCGGCAAGTAGAACAATGAACGGAACAGGTAGACGGTTGAAATCTTTGTATATATTGCTTCTATATAGTCTAAGAAACATATATGCAAAGCATCCAAACAGTACAATTCGCCAATTTATTGTTCTTCAAGTTTAAGTGAACAACGAGCCCAATTGTTAATCCTTTAAAGGAAATTATTTGTAAATTTCGACAAGTAGAACAATGATTGGAACACGTAGACGGTTGAAATCTTTGTATATATTGCTTCCATATAGTCTAAGAAACATGTACGCAAAGCATCCAAACAGTACCATTCGCCAATTTTTTGTTCTTCAAGTTTAAGTGAACAATGAGCCCCAATGGTTAATCCTTTATCGGAAATTATTTGTAACTTTCGGCAAGTAGAACAATGAATGGAACAGGTAGACGGTTGAAATCTTTGTATATATTGCTTCTATATAGTCTAAGAAACATATATGCAAAGCATCCAAACAGTACAATTCGCCAATTTATTGTTCTTCAAGTTTAAGTGAACAACGAGCCCCATTGTTAATCCTTTAAAGGAAATTATTTGTAAATTTCGACAAGTAGAACAATGATTGGAACACGTAGACGGTTGAAATCTTTGTATATATTGCTTCCATATAGTCTAAGAAACATGTACGCAAAGCATCCAAACAGTACCATTCGCCAATTTTTTGTTCTTCAAGTTTAAGTGAACAATGAGCCCCAATGGTTAATCCTTTATCGAAAATTATTTGTAACTTTCGGCAAGTAGAACAATGAATGGAACAGGTAGACGGTTGAAATCTTTGTATATATTGCTTCTATATAGTCTAAGAAACATATATGCAAAGCATCCAAACAGTACAATTCGCCAATTTATTGTTCTTCAAGTTTAAGTGAACAACGAGCACCATTGTTAATCCTTTAAAGGAAATTATTTGTAAATTTCGACAAGTAGAACATTGATTGGAACACGTAGACGGTTGAAATCTTTGTATATATTGCTTCCATATAGTCTAAGAAACATGTACGCAAAGCATCCAAACAGTACCATTCGCCAATTTTTTGGTCTTCAAGTTTAAGTAAACTACGATCCCCATTGTTAATCCCTTAACGGAAATTATTTGAAACTTTCGACAAGTAGAACAGTGAATGGAACAGGTAGACGGTTGAAATCTTTGTATATATTGCTTCCATATAGTCTAAGAAACATGTACGCAAAGCATCCAAACAGTACCATTCGCCAATTTTTTGGTCTTCAAGTTTAAGTGATCAATGAGCCCCAATGGTTAATCCATTATCGGAAATTATTTGTAATTTTCGACAAGTAGAACAATGAATGGAACAGGTAGACGGTTGAAATATTTGTATATGTTGCTTCTATATAGTATAAGAAACATATATGCAAAGCATCCAAACAGTACAATTCGCCAATTTTTTGTTCTTCAAGTTTAAGTAAACTACGATCCCCATTGTTAATCCCTTAACGGAAATTATTTGTAACTTTCGACAAGTAGAACAGTGAATGGAACAGGTAGACGGTTGAAATCTTTGTATATATTGCTTCTATATAGTATAAGAAACATCTGTGCAAATCATCCAAACAGTACATTTCGCCAATTTTTTGTTCTTCAAGTTTAAGTGAACTACGAGCCCCATTGTTAATCCACCAACGGAAATTATATGTAACTTTCGACAAGTAGAACAATGAATGGAACAGGTAGACGGTTGAAATCTTTGTATATATTGCTTCTATATAGTCTAAGAAACATATATGCAAAGCATCCAAACAGTACCATTCGCCAATTTTTTGTTCTTCAAGGTTAAGTGAAAATTGAGCCCCATTGTTAATCCTTTAAAGGAAATTATTTGTAACTTTCGACAAGTGGAACAATGAATGGAACAGGTAGACTGTTGAAATCATTGTATATGTTGTTTCTATGTAGTCTAAGAAACATATATGCAAAGCGTCCAAACAGTACAATTCGCCAATTATTTGATCTTCAAGTTTAAGTGAACTACTAGCCCCATTGTTAATACTTTAACGGAAATTATTTGTAACTTTCGGCAAGTAGAACAATGAATGGAGCAGGTAGACGGTTGAAATCTTTGTATATAATACTTCTATATAGTCTAAGAAACATATATGCAAAGCATCCAAACAGTACAATTCGCCAATTTATTGTTCTTCAAGTTTAAGTGAACAACGAGCCCCATTGTTAATCCTTTAAAGGAAATTATTTGTAAATTTCGACAAGTAGAACAATGAATGGAACAGGTAGACTGTTGAAATCTTTGTATATATTGCTTCTATATAGTCTAAGAAACATATATGCAAAGCATCCAAACAGTACAATTCGCCAATTTTTTGTTCTTCAAGTTTAAGTAAACTACGATCCCCATTGTTAATCCCTTAACGGAAATTATTTGTAACTTTCGACAAGTAGAACAATGATTGGAACACGTAGACTGTTGAAATCTTTGTATATATTGCTTCCATATAGTCTAAGAAACATGTACGCAAAGCATCCAAACAGTACCATTCGCCAATTTTTTGTTCTTCAAGTTTAAGTGAACAATGAGCCCCAATGGTTAATCCTTTATCGGAAATTATTTGTAACTTTCGGCAAGTAGAACAATGAATGGAACAGGTAGACTGTTGAAATCATTGTATATGTTGTTTCTATGTAGTCTAAGAAACATATATGCAAAGCGTCCAAACAGTACAATTCGCCAATTATTTGATCTTCAAGTTTAAGTGAACTACTAGCCCCATTGTTAATACTTTAACGGAAATTATTTGTAACATTCGGCAAGTAGAACAATGAATGGAGCAGGTAGACGGTTGAAATCTTTGTATATAATACTTCTATATAGTCTAAGAAACATATATGCAAAGCATCCAAACAGTACAATTCGCCAATTTATTGTTCTTCAAGTTTAAGTGAACAACGAGCCCCATTGTTAATCCTTTAAAGGAAATTATTTGTAAATTTCGACAAGTAGAACAATGATTGGAACACGTAGACGGTTGAAATCTTTGTATATATTGCTTCCATATAGTCTAAGAAACATGTACGCAAAGCATCCAAACAGTACCATTCGCCAATTTTTTGGTCTTCAAGTTTAAGTGAACAATGTGCCCCAATGTTTAATCCATTATCGGAAATTATTTGTAATTTTCGACAAGTAGAACAATGAATGGAACAGGTAGACGGTTGAAATATTTGTATATATTGCTTCTATATAGTATAAGAAACATATATGCAAAGCATCCAAACAGTAAAATTCGCCAATTTTTTGTTCTTCAAGTTTAAGTGAACAATGAGCCCCAATGGTTAATCCGTTATCTGAAATTATTTGTAACTTTCGACAAGTAGAACTATGAATGGAACAGGTAGACTGTTGAAATCTTTGTATATATTGCTTCTATATAGTCTAAGAAACATATATGCAAAGCATCCAAACAGTACAATTCGCCAATTATTTGTTCTTCAAGTTTATGTAAACTACGATCCTCATTGTTAATCCCTTAACGGAAATTATTTGAAACTTTCGACAAGTAGAACAGTGAATGGAACAGGTAGACGGTTGAAATCTTTGTATATATTGCGTCTATATAGTATAAGAAACATCTGTGCAAATCATCCAAACAGTACATGTCGCCAATTTTTTGTTCTTCAAGTTTAAGTGAACTACGAGCCCCATTGTTAATCCTTTAACGGAAATTATTTGTAAATTTCGACAAGTAGAACAATGAATGGATCAGGTAGATGGTTGAAATCATTGTATATACTGCTTCCATATAGTCTAAGAAACATGTACGCAAAGCATCCAAACAGTACCATTCGCCAATTTTTTGTTCTTCAAGTTTAAGTGAACAATGAGCCCCAATGGTTAATCCTTTATCGGAAATTATTTGTAACTTTCGGCAAGTAGAACAATGAATGGAACAGGTAGACGGTTGAAATCTTTGTATATATTGCTTCTATATAGTCTAAGAAACATATATGCAAAGCGTCCAAACAGTACAATTCGCCAATTATTTGATCTTCAAGTTTAAGTGAACTACTAGCCCCATTGTTAATACTTTAACGGAAATTATTTGTAACTTTCGGCAAGTAGAACAATGAACGGAACAGGTAGACGGTTGAAATCTTTGTATATATTGCTTCTATATAGTCTAAGAAACATATATGCAAAGCATCCAAACAGTACCATCCGCCAATTTTTTGTTCTTCAAGTTTAAGTGAACAACGAGCCCCATTGATAATCATGAAACGGAAATTATTTGTAACTTTCGACAAGTAGAACAATGAATGGAACACGTAGACGGTTGAATTCTTTGTATATATTGCTTCCATATAGTCTAAGAAACATGTACGCAAAGCATCCAAACAGTACAATTCGCCAATTTATTGTTCTTCAAGTTTAAGTGAACAACGAGGCCCATTGATAATCATGAAACGGAAATTATTTGTAACTTTCGACAAGAAGAACAATAAATAGAACAGGTAGACGGTTGCAATCTTGGTATATGTTGCTTCTATATAGTCTAAGGAACCTATATGCAAAGCATCTAAACAGTAACATTCGCCAATTTTTTGATCTTCAAGTTTAAGTGAACAATGAGCCCCATTGTTAATCCTTTATCGGAAATTATTTATAACTTTCGACAAGTAGAACAATGAATGGAACACGTAGACGGTTGAATTCTTTGTATATATTGCTTCTATATAGACTAAGAAACATATATGCAAAGCACCCAAACAGTACAATTCGCCAATTTATTGTTCTTCAAGTTTAAGTGAACAACGAGCCCCATCGTTAATCCTTTAAAGGAAATTATTTGTAAATTTCGAAAAGTAGAACAATGATTGGAACACGTAGACGGTTGAAATCTTTGTATATATTGCTTCCATATAGTCTAAGAAACTTGTACGCAAAGCATCCAAACAGTACCATTCGCCATTTTTTTGTTCTTCAAGTTTAAGTGAACAATGAGCCCCAATGGTTAATCCTTTATCGGAAATTATTTGTAACTTTCGACAAGTAGAACAATGTATGGATCAGGTAGACGGTTGAAATCTTTGTATATATTGCTTCTATATAGTCTAATAAACTTATATGCAAAGCATCCAAACAGTACCATTCGCCAATTTTTTGTTCATCAAGTTTAAGTGAACAACAAGCCCCATTGATAATCATGAAACGGAAATTATTTGTAACTTTCTACAAGTAGAACAATGAATAGAACTGGTAGACGGGTGAAATCTTTCTATATGATGCTTCTATATAGTCTAAGAAACATATATGCAAAGCATCCAAACAGTACCATTTGCCAATTTTTTGTTCTTCAAGTTTAAGTGAACTACGAGTCCCATTGTTCATAATTTAAAGGAAATTATTTGTAAATTTCGACAAGTAGAACAATGAATGGAACAGGTAGACGGTTGAAATCTTTGTATATATTGCTTCTATATAGTCTTAGAAACATATATGCAAAGCGTCCAAACAGTACCATTCGCCAATTTTTTGTTCTTCAAGTTTAAGTGAACAATGAGCCCCAATGGTTAATCCTTTATCGGAAATTATTCGTAACTTTCGACAAGTAGAACAATGAATGGAACAGGTAGACGGTTGAAATCTTTGTATATATTGCTTCCATATAGTCTAAGAAACATGTACGCATAGCATCCAAACAGTACCATTCGCCAATTTTTTGTTCTTCAAGTTTATGTGAACTACGAGCCCCATTGTTAATCCTTTAACGGAAATTAATTGTAACTTTCTACAAGTAGAACAATGATTGGAACACGCAGACGGTTGAAATCTTTGTATATATTGCTTCCATATAGTCTAAGAAACATATATGCAAAGCATCCAAAAAGTACCATTCGCCAATTTTTTGTTCTTCAAGTTTAAGTAAACTACGATCCCCATTGTTAATCCCTTAACGGAAATTATTTGTAACTTTCGACAAGTAGAACAATGAATGGAACAGGTAGACGGTTGAAATCAATGTATATATTGCTTCTATATTGTCTAAGAAACATATATGCAAAGCATCCAAACAGTACAATTCGCCAATTTATTGTTCTTCAAGTTTAAGTGAACAACGAGGCCCATTGATAATCATGAAACGGAAATTATTTGTAACTTTCGACAAGAAGAACAATAAATAGAACAGGTAGACGGTTGCAATCTTTGTATATGTTGCTTCTATATAGTCTAAGGAACCTATATGCAAAGCATCTAAACAGTAACATTCGCCAATTTTTTGATCTTCAAGTTTAAGTGAACAATGAGCCCCATTGTTAATCCTTTATCGGAAATTATTTGTAAATTTCGACAAGTAGAACAATGATTGGAACACGTAGACGGTTGAAATCTTTGTATATATTGCTTCCATATAGTCTAAGAAACATGTACGCAAAGCATCCAAACACTACCATTCGCCAATTTTTTGTTCTTCAAGTTTAAGTGAACAACGAGCCCCATTGTTAATCCTTTAACGGAAATTAATTGTAACTTTCTACAAGTAGAACAATGATTGGGACACGTAAACGGTTGAAATCTTTGTATATGTTGCTTCTATATAATCTAAGAAACATATATGCAAAGCATCCAAACAGAACCATTCGCCAATTTTTTGTTCTTAAAGGTTAAGTGAACAATGAGCCCCATTGTTAATCCTTTATCGGAAATTATTTGTAACTTTCGACAAGTAGAACAATGAATGGAACAGGTAGACGGTTGAAATCTTTGTATATATTGCTTCCATCTAGTGTAAGAAACAAATATGCAAAGGATCCAAACAGTACAATTCGCCAATTTATTGTTCTTCAAGTTTAAGTGAACAATGAGCCCCATTGTTAATCCTTTAAAGGAAATTATTTGTAAATTTCGACAAGTAGAACAATGATTGGAACACGTAGACGGTTGAAATCTTTGTATATATTGCTTCCATATAGTCTAAGAAACATGTACGCAAAGCATCCAAACAGTACAATTCGCCAATTTATTGTTCTTCAAGTTTAAGTGAACTACGAGCCCCAATGGTTAATCCTTTATCGGAAATTATTCGTAACTTTCGACAAGTAGAACAATGAATGGAACAGGTAGACGGTTGAAATCTTTGTATATGATGCTTCTATATAGTCTAAGAAACATATATGCAAAGCATCCAAACAGTACCATTTGCCAATTTTTTGTTCTTCAAGTTTAAGTGAACTACGAGCCCCATTGTTCATAATTTAAAGGAAATTATTTGTAAATTTCGACAAGTAGAACAATGAATGGAACAGGTAGACGGTTGAAATCATTGTATATATTGCTTCTATATAGTCTTAGAAACATATATGCAAAGCGTCCAAACAGTACCATTCGCCAATTTTTTGTTCTTCAAGTTTAAGTGAACAATGAGCCCCAATGGTTAATCCTTTATCGGAAATTATTCGTAACTTTCGACAAGTAGAACAATGAATGGAACAGGTAGACGGTTGAAATCTTTGTATATATTGCTTCCATATAGTCTAAGAAACATGTACGCATAGCATCCAAACAGTACCATTCGCCAATTTTTTGTTCTTCAAGTTTATGTGAACTACGAGCCCCATTGTTAATCCTTTAACGGAAATTAATTGTAACTTTCTACAAGTAGAACAATGATTGGAACACGCAGACGGTTGAAATCTTTGTATATATTGCTTCCATATAGTCTAAGAAACATATATGCAAAGCATCCAAACAGTACCATTCGCCAATTTTTTGTTCTTCAAGTTTAAGTAAACTACGATCCCCATTGTTAATCCCTTAACGGAAATTATTTGTAACTTTCGACAAGTAGAACAATGAATGGAACAGGTAGACGGTTGAAATCAATGTATATATTGCTTCTATATTGTCTAAGAAACATATATGCAAAGCATCCAAACAGTACCATTCGCCAATTTTTTGTTCTTCAAGTTTAAGTGAACAACGAGCCCCATTGATAATCATGTAACGGAAATTATTTGTAACTTTCGACAAGTAGAACAATGAATGGAACACGTAGACGGTTGAATTCTTTGTATATATTGCTTCCATATAGTCTAAGAAACATGTACGCAAAGCATCCAAACAGTACAATTCGCCAATTTATTGTTCTTCAAGTTTAAGTGAACAACGAGGCCCATTGATAATCATGAAACGGAAATTATTTGTAACTTTCGACAAGAAGAACAATAAATAGAACAGGTAGACGGTTGCAATCTTTGTATATGTTGCTTCTATATAGTCTAAGGAACCTATATGCAAAGCATCTAAACAGTAACATTCGCCAATTTTTTGATCTTCAAGTTTAAGTGAACAATGAGCCCCATTGTTAATCCTTTATCGGAAATTATTTGTAAATTTCGACAAGTAGAACAATGATTGGAACACGTAGACGGTTGAAATCTTTGTATATATTGCTTCCATATAGTCTAAGAAACATGTACGCAAAGCATCCAAACACTACCATTCGCCAATTTTTTGTTCTTCAAGTTTAAGTGAACAACGAGCCCCATTGTTAATCCTTTAACAGAAATTAATTGTAACTTTCTACAAGTAGAACAATGATTGGGACACGTAAACGGTTGAAATCTTTGTTTATATTGCTTCTATATAATCTAAGAAACATATATGCAAAGCATCCAAACAGAACCATTCGCCAATTTTTTGTTCTTAAAGGTTAAGTGAACAATGAGCCCCATTGTTAATCCTTTATCGGAAATTATTTGTAACTTTCGACAAGTAGAACAATGAATGGAACAGGTAGACGGTTGAAATCTTTGTATATATTGCTTCCATCTAGTGTAAGAAACAAATATGCAAAGGATCCAAACAGTACAATTCGCCAATTTATTGTTCTTCAAGTTTAAGTGAACAACGAGCCCCATTGTTAATCCTTTAAAGGAAATTATTTGTAAATTTCGACAAGTAGAACAATGATTGGAACACGTAGACGGTTGAAATCTTTGTATATATTGCTTCCATATAGTCTAAGAAACATGTACGCAAAGCATCCAAACAGTACAATTCGCCAATTTATTGTTCTTCAAGTTTAAGTGAACAACGAGGCCCATTGATAATCATGAAACGGAAATTATTTGTAACTTTCGACAAGAAGAACAATAAATAGAACAGGTAGACGGTTGCAATCTTTGTATATGTTGCTTCTATATAGTCTAAGTAACCTATATGCAAAGCATCTAAACAGTAACATTCGCCAATTTTTTGATCTTCAAGTTTAAGTGAACAACGAGCCCCATTGTTAATCCATTAAAGGAAATTATTTGTAAATTTCGACAAGTAGAACAATGATTGGAACACGTAGACGGTTGAAATATTTGTATATATTGCTTCCATATAGTCTAAGAAACATATATGCAAAGCATCCAAACAGTACCATTCGCCAATTTTTTGTTCTTCAAGGTTAAGTGAACAATGAGCCCCATTGTTAATCCTTTATCGGAAATTATTTGTAACTTTCTACAAGTAGAACAATGAGTGGAACACGTAGACGGTTGAAATATTTGTATATATTGCTTCTATATAGTCTAAGAAACATATATGCAAAGCATCCAAACAGTACCATTCGCCAATTTTTTGTTCTTCAAGTTTAAGTGAACAACGAGCTCCATTGATAATCATGAAACGGAAATTATTTGTAACTTTCGACATGTAGAACAATGAATGAAACTGGTAGACGGTTGAAATCTTTTTATATATTGCTTCTATATAGTCTAAGAAACATATATGCAAAGCATCCAAACAGTACCATTCGCCAATTTTTTGTTTTTCAAGGTTAAGTGAACAATGAGCCCCATTGTTAATCCTTTATCGGAAATTATTTGTAACTTTCGACAAGTAGAACAATGTATGGATCAGGTAGACGGTTGAAATCTTTGTATATATTGCTTCTATATAGTCTAATAAACTTATATGCAAAGCATCCAAACAGTACCATTCGCCAATTTTTTGTTCATCAAGTTTAAGTGAACAACAAGCCCCATTGATAATCATGAAACGGAAATTATTTGTAACTTTCTACAAGTAGAACAATGAATAGAACTGGTAGACGGGTGAAATCTTTCTATATGATGCTTCTATATAGTCTAAGAAACATATATGCAAAGCATCCAAACAGTACCATTCGCCAATTTTTTGTTCATCAAGTTTAAGTGAACAACAAGCCCCATTGATAATCATGAAACGGAAATTATTTGTAACTTTCTACAAGTAGAACAATGAATAGAACTGGTAGACGGGTGAAATCTTTCTATATGATGCTTCTATATAGTCTAAGAAACATATATGCAAAGCATCCAAACAGTACCATTCGCCAATTTTTTGTTCTTCAAGTTTAAGTGAACTACGAGCCCCATTGTTAATAATTTAAAGGAAATTATTTGTAAATTTCGACAAGTAGAACAATGAATGGAACAGGTAGACGGTTGAAATCATTGTATATATTGCTTCTATATAGTCTTAGAAACATATATGCAAAGCATCCAAACAGTACCATTCGCCAATTTTTTGTTCTTCAAGTTTAAGTAAACTACGATCCCCATTGTTAATCCCTTAACGGAAATTATTTGTAACTTTCGACAAGTAGAACAATGAATGGAACAGGTAGACGGTTGAAATCAATGTATATATTGCTTCTATATAGTCTAAGAAACATATATGCAAAGCATCCAAACAGTACCATCCGCCAATTTTTTGTTCTTCAAGTTTAAGTGAACAACGAGCCCCATTGATAATCATGAAACGGAAATTATTTGTAACTTTCGACAAGTAGAACAATGAATGGAACACGTAGACGGTTGAATTCTTTGTATGTATTGCTTCCATATAGTCTAAGAAACATGTACGCAAAGCATCCAAACAGTACAATTCGCCAATTTATTGTTCTTCAAGTTTAAGTGAACAACGAGGCCCATTGATAATCATGAAACGGAAATTATTTGTAACTTTCGACAAGAAGAACAATAAATAGAACAGGTAGACGGTTGCAATCTTGGTATATGTTGCTTCTATATAGTCTAAGGAACCTATATGCAACGCATCTAAACAGTAACATTCGCCAATTTTTTGATCTTCAAGTTTAAGTGAACAATGAGCCCCATTGTTAATCCTTTATCGGAAATTATTTATAACTTTCGACAAGTAGAACAATGAATGGAACACGTAGACGGTTGAATTCTTTGTATATATTGCTTCTATATAGACTAAGAAACATATATGCAAAGCACCCAAACAGTACAATTCGCCAATTTATTGTTCTTCAAGTTTAAGTGAACAACGAGCCCCATCGTTAATCCTTTAAAGGAAATTATTTGTAAATTTCGAAAAGTAGAACAATGATTGGAACACGTAGACGGTTGAAATCTTTGTATATATTGCTTCCATATAGTCTAAGAAACTTGTACGCAAAGCATCCAAACAGTACCATTCGCCATTTTTTTGTTCTTCAAGTTTAAGTGAACAATGAGCCCCAATGGTTAATCCTTTATCGGAAATTATTTGTAACTTTCGACAAGTAGAACAATGATTGGGACACGTAGACGGTTGAAATCTTTGTATATATTGCTTCCATATAGTCTATGAAACATGTACGCAAAGCATTCAAACACTACCATTCGCCAATTTTTTGTTCTTCAAGTTTAAGTGAACAATGAGCCCCAATGGTTAATCCTTTATCGGAAATTATTTGTAACTTTCGACAAGTAGAACAATGAATGGAACAGGTAGACGGTTGAAATCTTTGTGTATATTGCTTCCATCTAGTGTAAGAAACAAATATGCAAAGCATCCAAGCAGTACAATTCGCCAATTTATTGTTCTTCAAGTTTAAGTGAACAACGAGCCCCATTGTTAATCCTTTAAAGGAAATTATTTGTAAATTTCGACAAGTAGAACAATGATTGGATCACGTAGACGGTTGAAATCTTTGTATATATTGCTTCCATATAGTCTAAGAAACATGTACGCAAAGCATCCAAACAGTACAATTCGCCAATTTATTGTTCTTCAAGTTTAAGTGAACAACGAGGCCCATTGATAATCATGAAACGGAAATTATTTGTAACTTTCGACAAGAAGAACAATAAATAGAACAGGTAGACGGTTGCAATCTTTGTATATGTTGCTTCTATATAGTCTAAGGAACCTATATGCAAAGCATCTAAACAGTAACATTCGCCAATTTTTTGTTCTTCACGTTTAAGTGAACTACGAGCCCCATTGTTAATCCTTTAAAGGAAATTATTTGTAAATTTCGACAAGTAGAACAATGAATGGAACTGGTAGACGGTTGAAATCTTTTTATATATTGCTTCTATATAGTCTAATAAACATATATGCAAAGCATCCAAACAGTACCAGTCGCCAATTTTTTGTTCTTCAAGTTTAAGTGAACAACGAGCCCCATTGTTAATCCTTTAAAGGAAATTATTTGTAACTTTCGACAAGTAGAACAATGAATGGAACAGGTAGACGGTTGAAATCTTTGTATATATTGCTTCTATATAGTCTAAGAAACATATATGCAAAGAATCCAAACAGTACCATTCGCCAATTTTTTGTTCTTCAAGTTTAAGTGAAGAATGAGCCCCATTGTTAATCCTTTATCGGAAATTATTTGTAACTTTCGACAAGTAGAACAATGAATGGAACAGGTAGACGGTTGAAATCCTTGTTTATATTGCTTCCATATAGTCTAAGAAACATGTACGCAAAGCATCCAAACAGTACCATTCGCCAATTTTTTGTCCTTCAAGTTTAAGTGAACAATGAGCCCCATTGTTAATCCTTTATCGGAAATTATTTGTAACTTTCGACAAATAGAACAATGAATGGAACAGGTAGACGGTTGAAATCTTTGTATATATTGCTTCTATATAGTCTAAGAAACATATATGCAAAGCATGCAAACAGTACAATTCGCCAGTTTTTTGTTCTTCAAGTTTAAGTAAACTACGATCCCCATTGTTAATCCCTTAACGGAAATTATTTGTAACATTCGACAAGTAGAACAATGAATGGAACAGGTAGACGGTTGAAATCATTGTATATATTGCTTCTATATAGTCTAAGAAACATATATGCAAAGCATCCAAACAGTACCATTCGCCAATTTTTTGTTCTTCAAGTTTAAGTGAACAATGAGCCCCAATGGTTAATCCTTTATCGGAAATTATTTGTAACTTTCGACAAGTAGAACAATGAATGGAACAGGTAGACGGTTGAAATCTTTGTATATATTGCTTCTATATAGTCTAAGAAACATATATGCAAAGCATCCAAACAGTACAATTCGCCAATTTATTGTTCTTCAAGTTGAAGTTAACAACGAGCCCCATTGTTAATCCTTTAAAGGAAATTATTTGTAATTTTCGACAAGTAGAACAATGAATGGAACTGGTAGAGGGTTGAAATCTTTGTATATATTGCTTCTATATAATCTAAGAAACATATATGCAAAGCATCCAAACAGTACAATTCGACAATTTTTTGCTCTTCAAGTTTAAGTGAACTACGAGCCCCATTGTTAATCCTTTAAAGGAAATTATTTGTAAATTTCGGCAAGTAGAACAATGAATGGAATAGGTAGACGGTTGAAATCATTGTATATATTGCTTCTATATAGTCTAAGAAACATATATGCAAAGCATCCAAACAGTACAATTCGCCAATTTTTTGTTCTTCAAGTTTAAGTGAACAATGAGCCCCATTGTTAATCCTTTAAAGGAAATTATTTGTAACTTTCGACAAGTAGAACAATGAATGGAACAGGTAGACGGTTGAAATCTTTGTATATATTGCTTCTATATAGTATAAGAAACATATATGCAAAGCATCCAAACAGTACCATTCGCCAATTTTTTGTTCTTCAAGTTTAAGTGAACAATGAGCCCCATTGTTAATCCCTTAACGGAAATTATTTGTAACATTCGACAAGTAGAACAATGAATGGAACAGGTAGACGGTTGAAATCATTGCATATATTGCTTCTATATAGTCTAAGAAACATATATGCAAAGCATCCAAACAGTACAATTCGCCAATTTTTTGTTCTTCAAGTTTAAGTGAACAATGAGCCCCATTGTTAATCCTTTAAAGGAAATTATTTGTAACTTTCGACAAGTAGAACAATGAATGGAACAGGTAGACGGTTGAAATCTTTGTATATATTGCTTCTATATAGTCTAAGAAACATATATGCAAAGCATCCAAACAGTACCATTCGCCAATTTTTTGTTCTTCAAGTTTAAGTGAACAATGAGCCCCGTTGTTAATCCTTTATCGGAAATTATTTGTAACTTTCGACAAGTAGAACAATGAATGGAACAGGTAGACGGTTGAAATCTTTGTATATATTGCTTCTATATAGTCTATGAAACATATATGCAAAGCATCCAAACAGTACCATTCGCCACTTTTTTGTTCTTCAAGTTTAAGTGAACAACGAGCCCCATTGTTAATCCTTTAAAGGAAATTATTTGTAACTTTCGACAAATAGAACAATGAATGGAACAGGTAGACGGTTGAAATCTTTGTATATATTGCTTCTATATAGTATAAGAAACATATATGCAAAGCATCCAAACAGTACCATTCGCCAATTTTTTGTTCTTCAAGTTTAAGTGAACAATGAGCCCCATTGTTAATCCCTTAACGGAAATTATTTGTAACATTCGACAAGTAGAACAATGAATGGAACAGGTAGACGGTTGAAATCATTGCATATATTGCTTCTATATAGTCTAAGAAACATATATGCAAAGCATCCAAACAGTACAATTCGCCAATTTTTTGTTCTTCAAGTTTAAGTGAACAATGAGCCCCATTGTTAATCCTTTAAAGGAAATTATTTGTAACTTTCGACAAGTAGAACAATGAATGGAACAGGTAGACGGTTGAAATCTTTGTATATATTGGTTCTATATAGTCTAAGAAACATATATGCAAAGCATCCAAACAGTACCATTCGCCAATTTTTTGTTCTTCAAGTTTAAGTGAACAATGAGCCCCGTTGTTAATCCTTTATCGGAAATTATTTGTAACTTTCGACAAGTAGAACAATGAATGGAACAGGTAGACGGTTGAAATCTTTGTATATATTGCTTCTATATAGTCTATGAAACATATATGCAAAGCATCCAAACAGTACCATTCGCCACTTTTTTGTTCTTCAAGTTTAAGTGAACAACGAGCCCCATTGTTAATCCTTTAAAGGAAATTATTTGTAACTTTCGACAAATAGAACAATGAATGGAACAGGTAGACTGTTGAAATCATTGTATATATTGCTTCTATATAGTCTAAGAAACATATATGCAAAGCATCCAAACAGTACAATTCGCCAATTATTTCATCTACAAGTTTAAGTGAACTACGAGCCCCAATGTTAACACTTTAACGGAAATTATTTGTAACTTGCGACAAGTAGAACAATGAGTGGAACAGGTAGACGGTTGAAATCAATGTATATATTGCTTCTATATAGTCTAAGAAACATATATGCAAAGCATCCAAACAGTACCATTCGCCAATTTTTTGTTCTTCAAGTTTAAGTGAACAATGAGCCCCATTGTTAATCCTTTATCGGAAATTATTTGTAACTTTCGACAAGTAGAACAATGAATGGAACAGGTAGACGGTTGAAATCCTTGTTTATATTGCTTCCATATAGTCTAAGAAACATGTACGCATAGCATCCAAACAGTACCATTCGCCAATTTTTTGTCCTTCAAGTTTAAGTGAACAATGAGCCCCATTGTTAATCCTTTATCGGAAATTATTTGTAACTTTCGACAAATAGAACAATGAATGGAACAGGTAGACGGTTGAAATCTTTGTATATATTGCTTCTATATAGTCTAAGAAACATATATGCAAAGCATGCAAACAGTACAATTCGCCAATTTTTTGTTCTTCAAGTTTAAGTAAACAACGATCCCCATTGTTAATCCCTTAACGGAAATTATTTGTAACTTTCGACAAGTAGAACAATGAATGGAACAGGTAGACGGTTGAAATCCTTGTATATATTGCTTCCATATAGTCTAAGAAACATGTACGCATAGCATCCAAACAGTACCATTCGCCAATTTTTTGTCCTTCAAGTTTAAGTGAACAATGAGCCCCATTGTTAATCCTTTATCGGAAATTATTTGTAACTTTCGACAAGTAGAACAATGAATGGAACAGGTAGACGGTTGAAATCCTTGTTTATATTGCTTCCATATAGTCTAAGAAACATGTACGCATAGCATCCAAACAGTACCATTCGCCAATTTTTTGTCCTTCAAGTTTAAGTGAACAATGAGCCCCATTGTTAATCCTTTATCGGAAATTATTTGTAACTTTCGACAAATAGAACAATGAATGGAACAGGTAGACGGTTGAAATCTTTGTATATATTGCTTCTATATAGTCTAAGAAACATATATGCAAAGCATCCAAACAGTACAATTCGCCAATTTTTTGTTCTTCAAGTTTAAGTGAACAACGAGCCCCATTGTTAATCCTTTAAAAGAAATTATTTGTAAATTTCGACAAGTAGAACAATGATTGGAACACGTAGACGGTTGAAATCTTTGTATATATTGCTTCCATATAGTCTAAGAAACATATATACAAAGCATCCAAACAGTACCATTCGCCAATTTTTTGTTCTTCAAGTTTAAGTGAACAATGAGCCCCAATGGTTAATCCTTTATCGGAAATTATTTGTAATTTTCGACAAGTAGAACAATGAATGGAACAGTTAGACGGTTGAAATATTTGTATATATTGCTTCTATATAATCTAAGAAACATATAAGCAAAGCATCTAAACAGTAACAATCGCCAATTTTTTGATCTTCAAGTTTAAGTGAACAGCGAGCCCCATTGATAATCATGAAATGGATATTATTTGTAACTTTCTACAAGTAGAACAATGAATAGTACAGGTAGGCGGGTGAAATCTTTCTATATATTGCTTCTAAATAGTCTAAGAAACATCTATGCAAAGCATCCAAACAGTACAATTCGCCAATTTTTTCTTCTTCAAGTTTAAGTGAACTACGAGCCCCATTGTTAATCCTTTAAAGGAAATTATTTGTAAATTTCGACAAGTAGAACAATGAATGGAACTGGTAGCCGGTTGAAATCTTTGTATATATTGCTTCTATATAGTCTAAGAAACATATATGCAAAGCAGCCAAACAGTACAATTCGCCAATTTTTTGTTCTTCAAGTTTAAGTGAACAATGAGCCCCAATGGTTAATCCTTTATCGGAAATTATTTGTAAATTTCGACAAGTAGAACAATGAATGGAACAGGTAGCCGGTTGAAATCAATGTATATATTGCTTCTATATAGTCTAAGAAACATATATGCAAAGCATCCAAACAGTACCATTCGCCAATTTTTTGTTCTTCAAGTTTAAGTGAACTACGAGCCCCATTGTTAATCCCTTAACGGAAATTAATTGTAACTTTCTACAAGTAGAACAATAATTGGAACACGTAGACGGTTGAAATCTTTGTATATATTGCTTCCATATAGTCTAAGAAACATGTACGCAAAGCATCCAAACAGTACAATTCGCCAATTTTTTGATCTTCAAGTATAAGTGAACAGCGAGCCCCATTGATAATCATGAAATGGAAATTATTTGTAACTTTCTAGAAGTAGAACAATGAATAGTACAGGTAGACGGGTGAAATCTTTCTATATATTGCTTCTAAATAGTCTAAGAAACATCTATGCAAAGCATCCAAACAGTTCAATTCGCCAATTTTTTGTTCTTCAAGTTTAAGTGAACTACGAGCCCCATTGTTAATCCTTTAAAGGAAATTATTTGTAAATTTCGACAAGTAGAACAATGAATGGAACAGGTAGACGGTTGAAATCTTTGTATATATTGCTTCTATATAGTCCAAGAAACATATATGCAAAACATCTAAACAGTAACAATCGCCAATTTTTTGATCTTCAAGTTTAAGTGAACAACGAGCCCCATTGATAATCATGAAATGGAAATTATTTGTAACTTTCTACAAGTAGAACAATGAATAGTACAGGTAGACGGGTGAAATCTTTCTATATATTGCTTCTAAATAGTCTAAGAAACATCTATGCAAAGCATCCAAACAGTACCATTCGCCAATTTTTTGTTCTTCAAGTTTAAGTGAACAATGAGCCCCATTGTTAATCCTTTAAAGGAAATTATTTGTAAATTTCGACAAGTAGAACAATGAATGGAACAGGTAGACGGTTGAAATCATTGTATATATTGCTTCTATATAATCTAAGAAACATATATGCAAAGCATCTAAACAGTAACAATCGCCAATTTTTTGATCTTCAAGTTTAAGTGAACAATGAGCCCCATTGTTAATCCTTTAAAGGAAATTATTTGTAAATTTCGACAAGTAGAACAATGAATGCAACAGGTAGACTGTTGAAATCATTGTATATATTGCTTCTATATAGTCTAAGAAACATATATGCAAAGCATCCAAACAGTACAATTCGCCAATTTTTTGATCTTCAAGTTTAAGTGAACTACGAGCCCCATTGTTAATCCTTTAAAGGAAATTATTTGTAAATTTCGACAAGTAGAACAATGAATGGATCATGTAGACGGTTGAAAAAATTGTATATATTGCTTCTATATAGTCTACGAAACATATATGCAAAGCATCCAAACAGTACAATTCGCCAATTTTTTGTTCTTCAAGTTTAAGTGAACAATGAGCCCCAATGGTTAATCCTTTATCGGTAATTATTTGTAACTTTCGACAAGTAGAACAATGAATGGAACAGGTAGACGGTTGAAATCCTTGTATATATTGCTTCCATATAGTCTAAGAAACATGTACGCAAAGCATTCAAACAGTACCATTCGCCGATTTTTTGTCCTTCAAGTTTAAGTGAACAATGAGCCCCATTGTTAATCCTTTATCGGAAATTATTTGTAACTTTCGACAAGTAGAACAATGAATGGAACAGTTAGACGGTTGAAATATTTGTATATATTGCTTCTATATAATCTAAGAAACATATATGCAAAGCATCCAAACAGTAACAATCGCCAATTTTTTGATCTTCAAGTTTAAGTGAACAGCGAGCCCCATTGATAATCATGAAATGGAAATTATTTGTAACTTTCTACAAGTAGAACAATGAATAGTACAGGTAGACGGGTGAAATCTTTCTATATATTGCTTCTAAATAGTCTAAGATACATCTATGCAAAGCATCCAAACAGTACCATTCGCCAATTTTTTGTTCTTCAAGTTTAAGTGAACAATGAGCCCCAATGGTTAATCCTTTATCGGAAATTATTTGTAACTTTCGACAAGTAGAACAATGAATGGAACACGTAGACGGTTGAATTCTTTGTATATATTGCTTCCATATAGTCTAAGAAACATGTACGCAAAGCATCCAAACAGTACAATTCGCCAATTTATTGTTCTTCAAGTTTAAGTGAACAACGAGGCCCATTGATAATCATGAAACGGAAATTATTTGTAACTTTCGACAAGAAGAACAATAAATAGAACAGGTAGACGGTTGCAATCTTGGTATATGTTGCTTCTATATAGTCTAAGGAACCTATATGCAAAGCATCTAAACAGTAACATTCGCCAATTTTTTGATCTTCAAGTTTAAGTGAACAATGAGCCCCATTGTTAATCCTTTATCGGAAATTATTTATAACTTTCGACAAGTAGAACAATGAATGGAACACGTAGACGGTTGAATTCTTTGTATATATTGCTTCTATATAGACTAAGAAACATATATGCAAAGCACCCAAACAGTACAATTCGCCAATTTATTGTTCTTCAAGTTTAAGTGAACAACGAGCCCCATCGTTAATCCTTTAAAGGAAATTATTTGTAAATTTCGAAAAGTAGAACAATGATTGGAACACGTAGACGGTTGAAATCTTTGTATATATTGCTTCCATATAGTCTAAGAAACTTGTACGCAAAGCATCCAAACAGTACCATTCGCCATTTTTTTGTTCTTCAAGTTTAAGTGAACAATGAGCCCCAATGGTTAATCCTTTATCGGAAATTATTTGTAACTTTCGACAAGTAGAACAATGTATGGATCAGGTAGACGGTTGAAATCTTTGTATATATTGCTTCTATATAGTCTAATAAACTTATATGCAAAGCATCCAAACAGTACCATTCGCCAATTTTTTGTTCATCAAGTTTAAGTGAACAACAAGCCCCATTGATAATCATGAAACGGAAATTATTTGTAACTTTCTACAAGTAGAACAATGAATAGAACTGGTAGACGGGTGAAATCTTTCTATATGATGCTTCTATATAGTCTAAGAAACATATATGCAAAGCATCCAAACAGTACCATTTGCCAATTTTTTGTTCTTCAAGTTTAAGTGAACTACGAGTCCCATTGTTCATAATTTAAAGGAAATTATTTGTAAATTTCGACAAGTAGAACAATGAATGGAACAGGTAGACGGTTGAAATCATTGTATATATTGCTTCTATATAGTCTTAGAAACATATATGCAAAGCGTCCAAACAGTACCATTCGCCAATTTTTTGTTCTTCAAGTTTAAGTGAACAATGAGCCCCAATGGTTAATCCTTTATCGGAAATTATTCGTAACTTTCGACAAGTAGAACAATGAATGGAACAGGTAGACGGTTGAAATCTTTGTATATATTGCTTCCATATAGTCTAAGAAACATGTACGCATAGCATCCAAACAGTACCATTCGCCAATTTTTTGTTCTTCAAGTTTATGTGAACTACGATCCCCATTGTTAATCCCTTAACGGAAATTATTTGTAACTTTCGACAAGTAGAACAATGAATGGAACAGGTAGACGGTTGAAATCAATGTATATATTGCTTCTATATTGTCTAAGAAACATATATGCAAAGCATCCAAACAGTACAATTCGCCAATTTATTGTTCTTCAAGTTTAAGTGAACAACGAGGCCCATTGATAATCATGAAACGGAAATTATTTGTAACTTTCGACAAGAAGAACAATAAATAGAACAGGTAGACGGTTGCAATCTTTGTATATGTTGCTTCTATATAGTCTAAGGAACCTATATGCAAAGCATCTAAACAGTAACATTCGCCAATTTTTTGATCTTCAAGTTTAAGTGAACAATGAGCCCCATTGTTAATCCTTTATCGGAAATTATTTGTAAATTTCGACAAGTAGAACAATGATTGGAACACGTAGACGGTTGAAATCTTTGTATATATTGCTTCCATATAGTCTAAGAAACATGTACGCAAAGCATCCAAACACTACCATTCGCCAATTTTTTGTTCTTCAAGTTTAAGTGAACAACGAGCCCCATTGTTAATCCTTTAACGGAAATTAATTGTAACTTTCTACAAGTAGAACAATGATTGGGACACGTAAACGGTTGAAATCTTTGTATATGTTGCTTCTATATAATCTAAGAAACATATATGCAAAGCATCCAAACAGAACCATTCGCCAATTTTTTGTTCTTAAAGGTTAAGTGAACAATGAGCCCCATTGTTAATCCTTTATCGGAAATTATTTGTAACTTTCGACAAGTAGAACAATGAATGGAACAGGTAGACGGTTGAAATCTTTGTATATATTGCTTCCATCTAGTGTAAGAAACAAATATGCAAAGGATCCAAACAGTACAATTCGCCAATTTATTGTTCTTCAAGTTTAAGTGAACAACGAGCCCCATTGTTAATCCTTTAAAGGAAATTATTTGTAAATTTCGACAAGTAGAACAATGATTGGAACACGTAGACGGTTGAAATCTTTGTATATATTGCTTCCATATAGTCTAAGAAACATGTACGCAAAGCATCCAAACAGTACAATTCGCCAATTTATTGTTCTTCAAGTTTAAGTGAACAACGAGGCCCATTGATAATCATGAAACGGAAATTATTTGTAACTTTCGACAAGAAGAACAATAAATAGAACAGGTAGACGGTTGCAATCTTTGTATATGTTGCTTCTATATAGTCTAAGTAACCTATATGCAAAGCATCTAAACAGTAACATTCGCCAATTTTTTGATCTTCAAGTTTAAGTGAACAACGAGCCCCATTGTTAATCCATTAAAGGAAATTATTTGTAAATTTCGACAAGTAGAACAATGATTGGAACACGTAGACGGTTGAAATATTTGTATATATTGCTTACATATAGTCTAAGAAACATATATGCAAAGCATCCAAACAGTACCATTCGCCAATTTTTTGTTCTTCAAGGTTAAGTGAACAATGAGCCCCATTGTTAATCCTTTATCGGAAATTATTTGTAACTTTCTACAAGTAGAACAATGAGTGGAACACGTAGACGGTTGAAATATTTGTATATATTGCTTCTATATAGTCTAAGAAACATATATGCAAAGCATCCAAACAGTACCATTCGCCAATTTTTTGTTCTTCAAGTTTAAGTGAACAACGAGCCCCATTGATAATCATGAAACGGAAATTATTTGTAACTTTCGACATGTAGAACAATGAATGAAACTGGTAGACGGTTGAAATCTTTTTATATATTGCTTCTATATAGTCTAAGAAACATATATGCAAAGCATCCAAACAGTACCATTCGCCAATTTTTTGTTTTTCAAGGTTAAGTGAACAATGAGCCCCATTGTTAATCCTTTATCGGAAATTATTTGTAACTTTCGACAAGTAGAACAATGTATGGATCAGGTAGACGGTTGAAATCTTTGTATATATTGCTTCTATATAGTCTAATAAACTTATATGCAAAGCATCCAAACAGTACCATTCGCCAATTTTTTGTTCATCAAGTTTAAGTGAACAACAAGCCCCATTGATAATCATGAAACGGAAATTATTTGTAACTTTCTACAAGTAGAACAATGAATAGAACTGGTAGACGGGTGAAATCTTTCTATATGATGCTTCTATATAGTCTAAGAAACATATATGCAAAGCATCCAAACAGTACCATTCGCCAATTTTTTGTTCATCAAGTTTAAGTGAACAACAAGCCCCATTGATAATCATGAAACGGAAATTATTTGTAACTTTCTACAAGTAGAACAATGAATAGAACTGGTAGACGGGTGAAATCTTTCTATATGATGCTTCTATATAGTCTAAGAAACATATATGCAAAGCATCCAAACAGTACCATTCGCCAATTTTTTGTTCTTCAAGTTTAAGTGAACTACGAGCCCCATTGTTAATAATTTAAAGGAAATTATTTGTAAATTTCGACAAGTAGAACAATGAATGGAACAGGTAGACGGTTGAAATCATTGTATATATTGCTTCTATATAGTCTTAGAAACATATATGCAAAGCATCCAAACAGTACCATTCGCCAATTTTTTGTTCTTCAAGTTTAAGTAAACTACGAGCCCCATTGATAATCATGAAACGGAAATTATTTGTAACTTTCGACAAGTAGAACAATGAATGGAACACGTAGACGGTTGAATTCTTTGTATATATTGCTTCCATATAGTCTAAGAAACATGTACGCAAAGCATCCAAACAGTACAATTCGCCAATTTATTGTTCTTCAAGTTTAAGTGAACAACGAGGCCCATTGATAATCATGAAACGGAAATTATTTGTAACTTTCGACAAGAAGAACAATAAATAGAACAGGTAGACGGTTGCAATCTTGGTATATGTTGCTTCTATATAGTCTAAGGAACCTATATGCAAAGCATCTAAACAGTAACATTCGCCAATTTTTTGATCTTCAAGTTTAAGTGAACAATGAGCCCCATTGTTAATCCTTTATCGGAAATTATTTATAACTTTCGACAAGTAGAACAATGAATGGAACACGTAGACGGTTGAATTCTTTGTATATATTGCTTCTATATAGACTGAGAAACATATATGCAAAGCACCCAAACAGTACAATTCGCCAATTTATTGTTCTTCAAGTTTAAGTGAACAACGAGCCCCATCGTTAATCCTTTAAAGGAAATTATTTGTAAATTTCGAAAAGTAGAACAATGATTGGAACACGTAGACGGTTGAAATCTTTGTATATATTGCTTCCATATAGTCTAAGAAACTTGTACGCAAAGCATCCAAACAGTACCATTCGCCATTTTTTTGTTCTTCAAGTTTAAGTGAACAATGAGCCCCAATGGTTAATCCTTTATCGGAAATTATTTGTAACTTTCGACAAGTAGAACAATGTATGGATCAGGTAGACGGTTGAAAACTTTGTATATATTGCTTCTATATAGTCTAATAAACTTATATGCAAAGCATCCAAACAGTACCATTCGCCAATTTTTTGTTCATCAAGTTTAAGTGAACAACAAGCCCCATTGATAATCATGAAACGGAAATTATTTGTAACTTTCTACAAGTAGAACAATGAATAGAACTTGTAGACGGGTGAAATCTTTCTATATGATGCTTCTATATAGTCTAAGAAACATATATGCAAAGCATCCAAACAGTACCATTTGCCAATTTTTTGTTCTTCAAGTTTAAGTGAACTACGAGCCCCATTGTTCATAATTTAAAGGAAATTATTTGTAAATTTCGACAAGTAGAACAATGAATGGAACAGGTAGACGGTTGAAATCATTGTATATATTGCTTCTATATAGTCTTAGAAACATATATGCAAAGCGTCCAAACAGTACCATTCGCCAATTTTTTGTTCTTCAAGTTTAAGTGAACAATGAGCCCCAATGGTTAATCCTTTATCGGAAATTATTCGTAACTTTCGACAAGTAGAACAATGAATGGAACAGGTAGACGGTTGAAATCTTTGTATATATTGCTTCCATATAGTCTAAGAAACATGTACGCATAGCATCCAAACAGTACCATTCGCCAATTTTTTGTTCTTCAAGTTTATGTGAACTACGAGCCCCATTGTTAATCCTTTAACGGAAATTAATTGTAACTTTCTACAAGTAGAACAATGATTGGAACACGCAGACGGTTGAAATCTTTGTATATATTGCTTCCATATAGTCTAAGAAACATATATGCAAAGCATCCAAACAGTACCATTCGCCAATTTTTTGTTCTTCAAGTTTAAGTAAACTACGATCCCCATTGTTAATCCCTTAACGGAAATTATTTGTAACTTTCGACAAGTAGAACAATGAATGGAACAGGTAGACGGTTGAAATCAATGTATATATTGCTTCTATATTGTCTAAGAAACATATATGCAAAGCATCCAAACAGTACCATTCGCCAATTTTTTGTTCTTCAAGTTTAAGTGAACAACGAGCCCCATTGATAATCATGTAACGGAAATTATTTGTAACTTTCGACAAGTAGAACAATGAATGGAACACGTAGACGGTTGAATTCTTTGTATATATTGCTTCCATATAGTCTAAGAAACATGTACGCAAAGCATCCAAACAGTACAATTCGCCAATTTATTGTTCTTCAAGTTTAAGTGATCAACGAGGCCCATTGATAATCATGAAACGGAAATTATTTGTAACTTTCGACAAGAAGAACAATAAATAGAACAGGTAGACGGTTGCAATCTTTGTATATGTTGCTTCTATATAGTCTAAGGAACCTATATGCAAAGCATCTAAACAGTAACATTCGCCAATTTTTTGATCTTCAAGTTTAAGTGAACAATGAGCCCCATTGTTAATCCTTTATCGGAAATTATTTGTAAATTTCGACAAGTAGAACAATGATTGGAACACGTAGACGGTTGAAATCTTTGTATATATTGCTTCCATATAGTCTAAGAAACATGTACGCAAAGCATCCAAACACTACCATTCGCCAATTTTTTGTTCTTCAAGTTTAAGTGAACAACGAGCCCCATTGTTAATCCTTTAACAGAAATTAATTGTAACTTTCTACAAGTAGAACAATGATTGGGACACGTAAACGGTTGAAATCTTTGTTTATATTGCTTCTATATAATCTAAGAAACATATATGCAAAGCATCCAAACAGAACCATTCGCCAATTTTTTGTTCTTAAAGGTTAAGTGAACAACGAGGCCCATTGATAATCATGAAACGGAAATTATTTGTAACTTTCGACAAGAAGAACAATAAATAGAACAGGTAGACGGTTGCAATCTTTGTATATGTTGCTTCTATATAGTCTAAGTAACCTATATGCAAAGCATCTAAACAGTAACATTCGCCAATTTTTTGATCTTCAAGTTTAAGTGAACAACGAGCCCCATTGTTAATCCATTAAAGGAAATTATTTGTAAATTTCGACAAGTAGAACAATGATTGGAACACGTAGACGGTTGAAATATTTGTATATATTGCTTCCATATAGTCTAAGAAACATATATGCAAAGCATCCAAACAGTACCATTCGCCAATTTTTTGTTCTTCAAGGTTAAGTGAACAATGAGCCCCATTGTTAATCCTTTATCGGAAATTATTTGTAGCTTTCTACAAGTAGAACAATGAGTGGAACACGTAGACGGTTGAAATATTTGTATATATTGCTTCTATATAGTCTAAGAAACATATATGCAAAGCATCCAAACAGTACCATTCGCCAATTTTTTGTTCTTCAAGTTTAAGTGAACAACGAGCTCCATTGATAATCATGAAACGGAAATTATTTGTAACTTTCGACATGTAGAACAATGAATGAAACTGGTAGACGGTTGAAATCTTTTTATATATTGCTTCTATATAGTCTAAGAAACATATATGCAAAGCATCCAAACAGTACCATTCGCCAATTTTTTGTTTTTCAAGGTTAAGTGAACAATGAGCCCCATTGTTAATCCTTTATCGGAAATTATTTGTAACTTTCGACAAGTAGAACAATGTATGGATCAGGTAGACGGTTGAAATCTTTGTATATATTGCTTCTATATAGTCTAATAAACTTATATGCAAAGCATCCAAACAGTACCATTCGCCAATTTTTTGTTCATCAAGTTTAAGTGAACAACAAGCCCCATTGATAATCATGAAACGGAAATTATTTGTAACTTTCTACAAGTAGAACAATGAATAGAACTGGTAGACGGGTGAAATCTTTCTATATGATGCTTCTATATAGTCTAAGAAACATATATGCAAAGCATCCAAACAGTACCATTCGCCAATTTTTTGTTCATCAAGTTTAAGTGAACAACAAGCCCCATTGATAATCATGAAACGGAAATTATTTGTAACTTTCTACAAGTAGAACAATGAATAGAACTGGTAGACGGGTGAAATCTTTCTATATGATGCTTCTATATAGTCTAAGAAACATATATGCAAAGCATCCAAACAGTACCATTCGCCAATTTTTTGTTCTTCAAGTTTAAGTGAACTACGAGCCCCATTGTTAATAATTTAAAGGAAATTATTTGTAAATTTCGACAAGTAGAACAATGAATGGAACAGGTAGACGGTTGAAATCATTGTATATATTGCTTCTATATAGTCTTAGAAACATATATGCAAAGCATCCAAACAGTACCATTCGCCAATTTTTTGTTCTTCAAGTTTAAGTAAACTACGATCCCCATTGTTAATCCCTTAACGGAAATTATTTGTAACTTTCGACAAGTAGAACAATGAATGGAACAGGTAGACGGTTGAAATCAATGTATATATTGCTTCTATATAGTCTAAGAAACATATATGCAAAGCATCCAAACAGTACCATCCGCCAATTTTTTGTTCTTCAAGTTTAAGTGAACAACGAGCCCCATTGATAATCATGAAACGGAAATTATTTGTAACTTTCGACAAGTAGAACAATGAATGGAACACGTAGACGGTTGAATTCTTTGTATGTATTGCTTCCATATAGTCTAAGAAACATGTACGCAAAGCATCCAAACAGTACAATTCGCCAATTTATTGTTCTTCAAGTTTAAGTGAACAACGAGGCCCATTGATAATCATGAAACGGAAATTATTTGTAACTTTCGACAAGAAGAACAATAAATAGAACAGGTAGACGGTTGCAATCTTGGTATATGTTGCTTCCATATAGTCTAAGGAACCTATATGCAACGCATCTAAACAGTAACATTCGCCAATTTTTTGATCTTCAAGTTTAAGTGAACAACGAGCCCCATTGATAATCATGAAACGGAAATTATTTGTAACTTTCGACAAGTAGAACAATGAATGGAACACGTAGACGGTTGAATTCTTTGTATATATTGCTTCCATATAGTCTAAGAAACATGTACGCAAAGCATCCAAACAGTACAATTCGCCAATTTATTGTTCTTCAAGTTTAAGTGATCAACGAGGCCCATTGATAATCATGAAACGGAAATTATTTGTAACTTTCGACAAGAAGAACAATAAATAGAACAGGTAGACGGTTGCAATCTTTGTATATGTTGCTTCTATATAGTCTAAGGAACCTATATGCAAAGCATCTAAACAGTAACATTCGCCAATTTTTTGATCTTCAAGTTTAAGTGAACAATGAGCCCCATTGTTAATCCTTTATCGGAAATTATTTGTAAATTTCGACAAGTAGAACAATGATTGGAACACGTAGACGGTTGAAATCTTTGTATATATTGCTTCCATATAGTCTAAGAAACATGTACGCAAAGCATCCAAACACTACCATTCGCCAATTTTTTGTTCTTCAAGTTTAAGTGAACAACGAGCCCCATTGTTAATCCTTTAACAGAAATTAATTGTAACTTTCTACAAGTAGAACAATGATTGGGACACGTAAACGGTTGAAATCTTTGTTTATATTGCTTCTATATAATCTAAGAAACATATATGCAAAGCATCCAAACAGAACCATTCGCCAATTTTTTGTTCTTAAAGGTTAAGTGAACAACGAGGCCCATTGATAATCATGAAACGGAAATTATTTGTAACTTTCGACAAGAAGAACAATAAATAGAACAGGTAGACGGTTGCAATCTTTGTATATGTTGCTTCTATATAGTCTAAGTAACCTATATGCAAAGCATCTAAACAGTAACATTCGCCAATTTTTTGATCTTCAAGTTTAAGTGAACAACGAGCCCCATTGTTAATCCATTAAAGGAAATTATTTGTAAATTTCGACAAGTAGAACAATGATTGGAACACGTAGACGGTTGAAATATTTGTATATATTGCTTCCATATAGTCTAAGAAACATATATGCAAAGCATCCAAACAGTACCATTCGCCAATTTTTTGTTCTTCAAGGTTAAGTGAACAATGAGCCCCATTGTTAATCCTTTATCGGAAATTATTTGTAGCTTTCTACAAGTAGAACAATGAGTGGAACACGTAGACGGTTGAAATATTTGTATATATTGCTTCTATATAGTCTAAGAAACATATATGCAAAGCATCCAAACAGTACCATTCGCCAATTTTTTGTTCTTCAAGTTTAAGTGAACAACGAGCTCCATTGATAATCATGAAACGGAAATTATTTGTAACTTTCGACATGTAGAACAATGAATGAAACTGGTAGACGGTTGAAATCTTTTTATATATTGCTTCTATATAGTCTAAGAAACATATATGCAAAGCATCCAAACAGTACCATTCGCCAATTTTTTGTTTTTCAAGGTTAAGTGAACAATGAGCCCCATTGTTAATCCTTTATCGGAAATTATTTGTAACTTTCGACAAGTAGAACAATGTATGGATCAGGTAGACGGTTGAAATCTTTGTATATATTGCTTCTATATAGTCTAATAAACTTATATGCAAAGCATCCAAACAGTACCATTCGCCAATTTTTTGTTCATCAAGTTTAAGTGAACAACAAGCCCCATTGATAATCATGAAACGGAAATTATTTGTAACTTTCTACAAGTAGAACAATGAATAGAACTGGTAGACGGGTGAAATCTTTCTATATGATGCTTCTATATAGTCTAAGAAACATATATGCAAAGCATCCAAACAGTACCATTCGCCAATTTTTTGTTCATCAAGTTTAAGTGAACAACAAGCCCCATTGATAATCATGAAACGGAAATTATTTGTAACTTTCTACAAGTAGAACAATGAATAGAACTGGTAGACGGGTGAAATCTTTCTATATGATGCTTCTATATAGTCTAAGAAACATATATGCAAAGCATCCAAACAGTACCATTCGCCAATTTTTTGTTCTTCAAGTTTAAGTGAACTACGAGCCCCATTGTTAATAATTTAAAGGAAATTATTTGTAAATTTCGACAAGTAGAACAATGAATGGAACAGGTAGACGGTTGAAATCATTGTATATATTGCTTCTATATAGTCTTAGAAACATATATGCAAAGCATCCAAACAGTACCATTCGCCAATTTTTTGTTCTTCAAGTTTAAGTAAACTACGATCCCCATTGTTAATCCCTTAACGGAAATTATTTGTAACTTTCGACAAGTAGAACAATGAATGGAACAGGTAGACGGTTGAAATCAATGTATATATTGCTTCTATATAGTCTAAGAAACATATATGCAAAGCATCCAAACAGTACCATCCGCCAATTTTTTGTTCTTCAAGTTTAAGTGAACAACGAGCCCCATTGATAATCATGAAACGGAAATTATTTGTAACTTTCGACAAGTAGAACAATGAATGGAACACGTAGACGGTTGAATTCTTTGTATGTATTGCTTCCATATAGTCTAAGAAACATGTACGCAAAGCATCCAAACAGTACAATTCGCCAATTTATTGTTCTTCAAGTTTAAGTGAACAACGAGGCCCATTGATAATCATGAAACGGAAATTATTTGTAACTTTCGACAAGAAGAACAATAAATAGAACAGGTAGACGGTTGCAATCTTGGTATATGTTGCTTCCATATAGTCTAAGGAACCTATATGCAACGCATCTAAACAGTAACATTCGCCAATTTTTTGATCTTCAAGTTTAAGTGAACAATGAGCCCCATTGTTAATCCTTTATCGGAAATTATTTATAACTTTCGACAAGTAGAACAATGAATGGAACACGTAGACGGTTGAATTCTTTGTATATATTGCTTCTATATAGACTAAGAAACATATATGCAAAGCACCCAAACAGTACAATTCGCCAATTTATTGTTCTTCAAGTTTAAGTGAACAACGAGCCCCATCGTTAATCCTTTAAAGGAAATTATTTGTAAATTTCGAAAAGTAGAACAATGATTGGAACACGTAGACGGTTGAAATCTTTGTATATATTGCTTCCATATAGTCTAAGAAACTTGTACGCAAAGCATCCAAACAGTACCATTCGCCATTTTTTTGTTCTTCAAGTTTAAGTGAACAATGAGCCCCAATGGTTAATCCTTTATCGGAAATTATTTGTAACTTTCGACAAGTAGAACAATGATTGGGACACGTAGACGGTTGAAATCTTTGTATATATTGCTTCCATATAGTCTATGAAACATGTACGCAAAGCATTCAAACACTACCATTCGCCAATTTTTTGTTCTTCAAGTTTAAGTGAACAATGAGCCCCAATGGTTAATCCTTTATCGGAAATTATTTGTAACTTTCGACAAGTAGAACAATGAATGGAACAGGTAGACGGTTGAAATCTTTGTATATATTGCTTCCATATAGTCTAAGAAACATGTACGCAAAGCATCCAAACAGTACCATTCGCCAATTTTTTGTTCTTCAAGATTAAGTGAACAACGAGCCCCATTGATAATCATGAAACTGAAATTATTTGTAACTTTCGACATGTAGAACAATGAATGGAACAGGTAGACGGTTGAAATCATTATATATATTGCTTCTATATAGTCTAAGGAACATATATGCATAGCATCCACACAGTACAATTCGCCAATTTATTGTTCTTCAAGTTTCAGTGATCAACGAGCCCCATTGTTAATCCTTTAAAGGAAATTATTTGTAACTTTCGACAAGTAGAACAATGAATGGAACAGGTAGACGGTTGAAATCTTTGTGTATATTGCTTCCATCTAGTGTAAGAAACAAATATGCAAAGCATCCAAACAGTACAATTCGCCAATTTATTGTTCTTCAAGTTTAAGTGAACAACGAGCCCCATTGTTAATCCTTTAAAGGAAATTATTTGTAAATTTCGACAAGTAGAACAATGATTGGATCACGTAGACGGTTGAAATCTTTGTATATATTGCTTCCATATAGTCTAAGAAACATGTACGCAAAGCATCAAAACAGTACAATTCGCCAATTTATTGTTCTTCAAGTTTAAGTGAACAACGAGGCCCATTGATAATCATGAAACGGAAATTATTTGTAACTTTCGACAAGAAGAACAATAAATAGAACAGGTAGACGGTTGCAATCTTTGTATATGTTGCTTCTATATAGTCTAAGGAACCTATATGCAAAGCATCTAAACAGTAACATTCGCCAATTTTTTGTTCTTCACGTTTAAGTGAACTACGAGCCCCATTGTTAATCCTTTAAAGGAAATTATTTGTAAATTTCGACAAGTAGAACAATGAATGGAACTGGTAGACGGTTGAAATCTTTTTATATATTGCTTCTATATAGTCTAATAAACATATATGCAAAGCATCCAAACAGTACCAGTCGCCAATTTTTTGTTCTTCAAGTTTAAGTGAACAACGAGCCCCATTGTTAATCCTTTAAAGGAAATTATTTGTAACTTTCGACAAGTAGAACAATGAATGGAACAGGTAGACGGTTGAAATCTTTGTATATATTGCTTCTATATAGTCTAAGAAACATATATGCAAAGAATCCAAACAGTACCATTCGCCAATTTTTTGTTCTTCAAGGTTAAGTGAAGAATGAGCCCCATTGTTAATCCTTTATCGGAAATTATTTGTAACTTTCGACAAGTAGAACAATGAATGGAACAGGTAGACGGTTGAAATCCTTGTTTATATTGCTTCCATATAGTCTAAGAAACATGTACGCAAAGCATCCAAACAGTACCATTCGCCAATTTTTTGTCCTTCAAGTTTAAGTGAACAATGAGCCCCATTGTTAATCCTTTATCGGAAATTATTTGTAACTTTCGACAAATAGAACAATGAATGGAACAGGTAGACGGTTGAAATCTTTGTATATATTGCTTCTATATAGTCTAAGAAACATATATGCAAAGCATGCAAACAGTACAATTCGCCAGTTTTTTGTTCTTCAAGTTTAAGTAAACTACGATCCCCATTGTTAATCCCTTAACGGAAATTATTTGTAACATTCGACAAGTAGAACAATGAATGGAACAGGTAGACGGTTGAAATCATTGTATATATTGCTTCTATATAGTCTAAGAAACATATATGCAAAGCATCCAAACAGTACCATTCGCCAATTTTTTGTTCTTCAAGTTTAAGTGAACAATGAGCCCCAATGGTTAATCCTTTATCGGAAATTATTTGTAACTTTCGACAAGTAGAACAATGAATGGAACAGGTAGACGGTTGAAATCTTTGTATATATTGCTTCTATATAGTCTAAGAAACATATATGCAAAGCATCCAAACAGTACAATTCGCCAATTTATTGTTCTTCAAGTTGAAGTTAACAACGAGCCCCATTGTTAATCCTTTAAAGGAAATTATTTGTAATTTTCGACAAGTAGAACAATGAATGGAACTGGTAGACGGTTGAAATCTTTGTATATATTGCTTCTATATAATCTAAGAAACATATATGCAAAGCATCCAAACAGTACAATTCGACAATTTTTTGCTCTTCAAGTTTAAGTGAACTACGAGCCCCATTGTTAATCCTTTAAAGGAAATTATTTGTAAATTTCGGCAAGTAGAACAATGAATGGATTAGGTAGACGGTTGAAATCATTGTATATATTGCTTCTATATAGTCTAAGAAACATATATGCAAAGCATCCAAACAGTACAATTCGCCAATTTTTTGTTCTTCAAGTTTAAGTGAACAATGAGCCCCATTGTTAATCCTTTAAAGGAAATTATTTGTAACTTTCGACAAGTAGAACAATGAATGGAACAGGTAGACGGTTGAAATCTTTGTATATATTGCTTCTATATAGTATAAGAAACATATATGCAAAGCATCCAAACAGTACCATTCGCCAATTTTTTGTTCTTCAAGTTTAAGTGAACAATGAGCCCCATTGTTAATCCCTTAACGGAAATTATTTGTAACATTCGACAAGTAGAACAATGAATGGAACAGGTAGACGGTTGAAATCATTGCATATATTGCTTCTATATAGTCTAAGAAACATATATGCAAAGCATCCAAACAGTACAATTCGCCAATTTTTTGTTCTTCAAGTTTAAGTGAACAATGAGCCCCATTGTTAATCCTTTAAAGGAAATTATTTGTAACTTTCGACAAGTAGAACAATGAATGGAACAGGTAGACGGTTGAAATCTTTGTATATATTGCTTCTATATAGTCTAAGAAACATATATGCAAAGCATCCAAACAGTACCATTCGCCAATTTTTTGTTCTTCAAGTTTAAGTGAACAATGAGCCCCGTTGTTAATCCTTTATCGGAAATTATTTGTAACTTTCGACAAGTAGAACAATGAATGGAACAGGTAGACGGTTGAAATCTTTGTATATATTGCTTCTATATAGTCTATGAAACATATATGCAAAGCATCCAAACAGTACCATTCGCCACTTTTTTGTTCTTCAAGTTTAAGTGAACAACGAGCCCCATTGTTAATCCTTTAAAGGAAATTATTTGTAACTTTCGACAAATAGAACAATGAATGGAACAGGTAGACTGTTGAAATCATTGTATATATTGCTTCTATATAGTCTAAGAAACATATATGCAAAGCATCCAAACAGTACAATTCGCCAATTATTTCATCTACAAGTTTAAGTGAACTACGAGCCCCAATGTTAACACTTTAACGGAAATTATTTGTAACTTGCGACAAGTAGAACAATGAGTGGAACAGGTAGACGGTTGAAATCAATGTATATATTGCTTCTATATAGTCTAAGAAACATATATGCAAAGCATCCAAACAGTACCATTCGCCAATTTTTTGTTCTTCAAGTTTAAGTGAACAATGAGCCCCATTGTTAATCCTTTATCGGAAATTATTTGTAACTTTCGACAAGTAGAACAATGAATGGAACAGGTAGACGGTTGAAATCCTTGTTTATATTGCTTCCATATAGTCTAAGAAACATGTACGCATAGCATCCAAACAGTACCATTCGCCAATTTTTTGTCCTTCAAGTTTAAGTGAACAATGAGCCCCATTGTTAATCCTTTATCGGAAATTATTTGTAACTTTCGACAAATAGAACAATGAATGGAACAGGTAGACGGTTGAAATCTTTGTATATATTGCTTCTATATAGTCTAAGAAACATATATGCAAAGAATCCAAACAGTACCATTCGCCAATTTTTTGTTCTTCAAGTTTAAGTGAAGAATGAGCCCCATTGTTAATCCTTTATCGGAAATTATTTGTAACTTTCGACAAGTAGAACAATGAATGGAACAGGTAGACGGTTGAAATCCTTGTTTATATTGCTTCCATATAGTCTAAGAAACATGTACGCAAAGCATCCAAACAGTACCATTCGCCAATTTTTTGTCCTTCAAGTTTAAGTGAACAATGAGCCCCATTGTTAATCCTTTATCGGAAATTATTTGTAACTTTCGACAAATAGAACAATGAATGGAACAGGTAGACGGTTGAAATCTTTGTATATATTGCTTCTATATAGTCTAAGAAACATATATGCAAAGCATGCAAACAGTACAATTCGCCAGTTTTTTGTTCTTCAAGTTTAAGTAAACTACGATCCCCATTGTTAATCCCTTAACGGAAATTATTTGTAACATTCGACAAGTAGAACAATGAATGGAACAGGTAGACGGTTGAAATCATTGTATATATTGCTTCTATATAGTCTAAGAAACATATATGCAAAGCATCCAAACAGTACCATTCGCCAATTTTTTGTTCTTCAAGTTTAAGTGAACAATGAGCCCCAATGGTTAATCCTTTATCGGAAATTATTTGTAACTTTCGACAAGTAGAACAATGAATGGAACAGGTAGACGGTTGAAATCTTTGTGTATATTGCTTCTATATAGTCTAAGAAACATATATGCAAAGCATCCAAACAGTACAATTCGCCAATTTATTGTTCTTCAAGTTGAAGTTAACAACGAGCCCCATTGTTAATCCTTTAAAGGAAATTATTTGTAATTTTCGTCAAGTAGAACAATGAATGGAACTGGTAGACGGTTGAAATCTTTGTATATATTGCTTCTATATAATCTAAGAAACATATATGCAAAGCATCCAAACAGTACAATTCGACAATTTTTTGCTCTTCAAGTTTAAGTGAACTACGAGCCCCATTGTTAATCCTTTAAAGGAAATTATTTGTAAATTTCGGCAAGTAGAACAATGAATGGAATAGGTAGACGGTTGAAATCATTGTATATATTGCTTCTATATAGTCTAAGAAACATATATGCAAAGCATCCAAACAGTACAATTCGCCAATTTTTTGTTCTTCAAGTTTAAGTGAACAATGAGCCCCATTGTTAATCCTTGAAAGGAAATTATTTGTAACTTTCGACAAGTAGAACAATGAATGGAACAGGTAGACGGTTGAAATCTTTGTATATATTGCTTCTATATAGTATAAGAAACATATATGCAAAGCATCCAAACAGTACCATTCGCCAATTTTTTGTTCTTCAAGTTTAAGTGAACAATGAGCCCCATTGTTAATCCCTTAACGGAAATTATTTGTAACATTCGACAAGTAGAACAATGAATGGAACAGGTAGACGGTTGAAATCATTGCATATATTGCTTCTATATAGTCTAAGAAACATATATGCAAAGCATCCAAACAGTACAATTCGCCAATTTTTTGTTCTTCAAGTTTAAGTGAACAATGAGCCCCATTGTTAATCCTTTAAAGGAAATTATTTGTAACTTTCGACAAGTAGAACAATGAATGGAACAGGTAGACGGTTGAAATCTTTGTATATATTGCTTCTATATAGTCTAAGAAACATATATGCAAAGCATCCAAACAGTACCATTCGCCAATTTTTTGTTCTTCAAGTTTAAGTGAACAATGAGCCCCGTTGTTAATCCTTTATCGGAAATTATTTGTAACTTTCGACAAGTAGAACAATGAATGGAACAGGTAGACGGTTGAAATCTTTGTATATATTGCTTCTATATAGTCTATGAAACATATATGCAAAGCATCCAAACAGTACCATTCGCCACTTTTTTGTTCTTCAAGTTTAAGTGAACAACGAGCCCCATTGTTAATCCTTTAAAGGAAATTATTTGTAACTTTCGACAAATAGAACAATGAATGGAACAGGTAGACTGTTGAAATCATTGTATATATTGCTTCTATATAGTCTAAGAAACATATATGCAAAGCATCCAAACAGTACAATTCGCCAATTATTTCATCTACAAGTTTAAGTGAACTACGAGCCCCAATGTTAACACTTTAACGGAAATTATTTGTAACTTGCGACAAGTAGAACAATGAGTGGAACAGGTAGACGGTTGAAATCAATGTATATATTGCTTCTATATAGTCTAAGAAACATATATGCAAAGCATCCAAACAGTACCATTCGCCAATTTTTTGTTCTTCAAGTTTAAGTGAACAATGAGCCCCATTGTTAATCCTTTATCGGAAATTATTTGTAACTTTCGACAAGTAGAACAATGAATGGAACAGGTAGACGGTTGAAATCCTTGTTTATATTGCTTCCATATAGTCTAAGAAACATGTACGCATAGCATCCAAACAGTACCATTCGCCAATTTTTTGTCCTTCAAGTTTAAGTGAACAATGAGCCCCATTGTTAATCCTTTATCGGAAATTATTTGTAACTTTCGACAAATAGAACAATGAATGGAACAGGTAGACGGTTGAAATCTTTGTATATATTGCTTCTATATAGTCTAAGAAACATATATGCAAAGCATGCAAACAGTACAATTCGCCAATTTTTTGTTCTTCAAGTTTAAGTAAACAACGATCCCCATTGTTAATCCCTTAACGGAAATTATTTGTAACTTTCGACAAGTAGAACAATGAATGGAACAGGTAGACGGTTGAAATCCTTGTATATATTGCTTCCATATAGTCTAAGAAACATGTACGCATAGCATCCAAACAGTACCATTCGCCAATTTTTTGTCCTTCAAGTTTAAGTGAACAATGAGCCCCATTGTTAATCCTTTATCGGAAATTATTTGTAACTTTCGACAAGTAGAACAATGAATGGAACAGGTAGACGGTTGAAATCCTTGTTTATATTGCTTCCATATAGTCTAAGAAACATGTACGCATAGCATCCAAACAGTACCATTCGCCAATTTTTTGTCCTTCAAGTTTAAGTGAACAATGAGCCCCATTGTTAATCCTTTATCGGAAATTATTTGTAACTTTCGACAAATAGAACAATGAATGGAACAGGTAGACGGTTGAAATCTTTGTATATATTGCTTCTATATAGTCTAAGAAACATATATGCAAAGCATGCAAACAGTACAATTCGCCAATTTTTTGTTCTTCAAGTTTAAGTGAACAATGAGCCCCAATGGTTAATCCTTTATCGGTAATTATTTGTAACTTTCGACAAGTAGAACAATGAATGGAACAGGTAGACGGTTGAAATCCTTGTATATATTGCTTCCATATAGTCTAAGAAACATGTACGCAAAGCATCCAAACAGTACCATTCGCCAATTTTTTGTCCTTCAAGTTTAAGTGAACTACGATCCCCATTGTTAATCCCTTAACGGAAATTATTTGTAACTTTCGACAAGTATAACAATGAATGGAACAGGTAGACGGTTGAAATCTTTGTATATATTGCTTCTATATAGTCTAAGAAACATATATGCAAAGCATCCAAACAGTACAATTCGCCAATTTTTTGTTCTTCAAGTTTAAGTGAACAACGAGCCCCATTGTTAATCCTTTAAAAGAAATTATTTGTAATTTTCGACAAGTAGAACAATGAATGGAACAGTTAGACGGTTGAAATATTTGTATATATTGCTTCTATATAATCTAAGAAACATATAAGCAAAGCATCTAAACAGTAACAATCGCCAATTTTTTGATCTTCAAGTTTAAGTGAACAGCGAGCCCCATTGATAATCATGAAATGGATATTATTTGTAACTTTCTACAAGTAGAACAATGAATAGTACAGGTAGACGGGTGAAATCTTTCTATATATTGCTTCTAAATAGTCTAAGAAACATCTATGCAAAGCATCCAAACAGTACAATTCGCCAATTTTTTCTTCTTCAAGTTTAAGTGAACTACGAGCCCCATTGTTAATCCTTTAAAGGAAATTATTTGTAAATTTCGACAAGTAGAACAATGAATGGAACTGGTAGCCGGTTGAAATCTTTGTATATATTGCTTCTATATAGTCTAAGAAACATATATGCAAAGCAGCCAAACAGTACAATTCGCCAATTTTTTGTTCTTCAAGTTTAAGTGAACAATGAGCCCCAATGGTTAATCCTTTATCGGAAATTATTTGTAAATTTCGACAAGTAGAACAATGAATGGAACAGGTAGCCGGTTGAAATCAATGTATATATTGCTTCTATATAGTCTAAGAAACATATATGCAAAGCATCCAAACAGTACCATTCGCCAATTTTTTGTTCTTCAAGTTTAAGTGAACTACGAGCCCCATTGTTAATCCCTTAACGGAAATTAATTGTAACTTTCTACAAGTAGAACAATAATTGGAACACGTAGACGGTTGAAATCTTTGTATATATTGCTTCCATATAGTCTAAGAAACATGTACGCAAAGCATCCAAACAGTACAATTCGCCAATTTTTTGATCTTCAAGTATAAGTGAACAGCGAGCCCCATTGATAATCATGAAATGGAAATTATTTGTAACTTTCTAGAAGTAGAACAATGAATAGTACAGGTAGACGGGTGAAATCTTTCTATATATTGCTTCTAAATAGTCTAAGAAACATCTATGCAAAGCATCCAAACAGTTCAATTCGCCAATTTTTTGTTCTTCAAGTTTAAGTGAACTACGAGCCCCATTGTTAATCCTTTAAAGGAAATTATTTGTAAATTTCGACAAGTAGAACAATGAATGGAACAGGTAGACGGTTGAAATCTTTGTATATATTGCTTCTATATAGTCCAAGAAACATATATGCAAAACATCTAAACAGTAACAATCGCCAATTTTTTGATCTTCAAGTTTAAGTGAACAACGAGCCCCATTGATAATCATGAAATGGAAATTATTTGTAACTTTCTACAAGTAGAACAATGAATAGTACAGGTAGACGGGTGAAATCTTTCTATATATTGCTTCTAAATAGTCTAAGAAACATCTATGCAAAGCATCCAAACAGTACCATTCGCCAATTTTTTGTTCTTCAAGTTTAAGTGAACAATGAGCCCCATTGTTAATCCTTTAAAGGAAATTATTTGTAAATTTCGACAAGTAGAACAATGAATGGAACAGGTAGACGGTTGAAATCATTGTATATATTGCTTCTATATAATCTAAGAAACATATATGCAAAGCATCTAAACAGTAACAATCGCCAATTTTTTGATCTTCAAGTTTAAGTGAACAATGAGCCCCATTGTTAATCCTTTAAAGGAAATTATTTGTAAATTTCGACAAGTAGAACAATGAATGCAACAGGTAGACTGTTGAAATCATTGTATATATTGCTTCTATATAGTCTAAGAAACATATATGCAAAGCATCCAAACAGTACAATTCGCCAATTTTTTGATCTTCAAGTTTAAGTGAACTACGAGCCCCATTGTTAATCCTTTAAAGGAAATTATTTGTAAATTTCGACAAGTAGAACAATGAATGGATCATGTAGACGGTTGAAAAAATTGTATATATTGCTTCTATATAGTCTACGAAACATATATGCAAAGCATCCAAACAGTACAATTCGCCAATTTTTTGTTCTTCAAGTTTAAGTGAACAATGAGCCCCAATGGTTAATCCTTTATCGGTAATTATTTGTAACTTTCGACAAGTAGAACAATGAATGGAACAGGTAGACGGTTGAAATCCTTGTATATATTGCTTCCATATAGTCTAAGAAACATGTACGCAAAGCATTCAAACAGTACCATTCGCCGATTTTTTGTCCTTCAAGTTTAAGTGAACAATGAGCCCCATTGTTAATCCTTTATCGGAAATTATTTGTAACTTTCGACAAGTAGAACAATGAATGGAACAGTTAGACGGTTGAAATATTTGTATATATTGCTTCTATATAATCTAAGAAACATATATGCAAAGCATCCAAACAGTAACAATCGCCAATTTTTTGATCTTCAAGTTTAAGTGAACAGCGAGCCCCATTGATAATCATGAAATGGAAATTATTTGTAACTTTCTACAAGTAGAACAATGAATAGTACAGGTAGACGGGTGAAATCTTTCTATATATTGCTTCTAAATAGTCTAAGATACATCTATGCAAAGCATCCAAACAGTACCATTCGCCAATTTTTTGTTCTTCAAGTTTAAGTGAACAATGAGCCCCAATGGTTAATCCTTTATCGGAAATTATTTGTAATTTTCGACAAGTAGAACAATGAATGGAACAGTTAGACGGTTGAAATATTTGTATATATTGCTTCTATATAATCTAAGAAACATATATGCAAAGCATCTAAACAGTAACAATCGCAAATTTTTTGATCTTCAAGTTTAAGTGAACAATGAGCCCCATTGTTAATCCTTTAAAGGAAATTATTTGTAAATTTCGACAAGTAGAACAATGAATGGAACAGGTAGACTGTTGAAATCATTGTATATATTGCTTCTATATAGTCTAAGAAACATATATGCAAAGCATCCAAACAGTACAATTCGCCAATTTGTTATTCTTCAAGTTTAAGTGAACAATGAGCCCCAATGGTTAATCCTTTATCGGTAATTATTTGTAACTTTCGACAAGTAGAACAATGAATGGAACAGGTAGACGGTTGAAATCCTTGTATATATTGCTTCCATATAATCTAAGAAACATGTACGCAAAGCATCCAAACAGTACCATTCGCCGATTTTTTGTCCTTCAAGTTTAAGTGAACTGCGAGCCCCATTGATAATCATGAAATGGAAATTGTTTGTAACTTTCTACAAGTAGAACAATGAATAGTACAGGTAGACGGGTGAAATCTTTCTATATATTGCGTCTAAATAGTCTAAGAAACATCTATGCAAAGCATCCAAACAGTACAATTCGCCAATTTTTTGTTCTTCAAGTTTAAGTGAACTACGAGCCCCATTGTTAATCTTTTAAAGGAAAATATTTGTAAATTTCGACAAGTAGAACAATGAATGGATCATGTAGACGGTTGAAAAAATTGTATATATTGCTTCTGTATAGTCTACGAAACATATATGCAAAGCATCCAAACAGTACAATTCGCCAATTTTTTGTACTTCAAGTTTAAGTGAACTACGAGCCCCATTGTTAATCCTTTAACGGAAATTAATTGTAACTTTCGACAAGTAGAACAATGAATGGAACAGGTAGACGGTTGAAATCTTTGTATAGATTGCTTCTATATAGTCTAAGAAACATATATGCAAAGCATCCAAACAGTACAATTCGCCAATTTATTGTTCTTCAAGTTTAAGTGAACAACGAGCCCCATTGTTAATCCTTGAAAGGAAATTATTTGTAACTTTCGACAAGTAGAACAATGAATGGAACAGGTAGACGGTTGAAATCTTTGTATATATTGCTTCTATATAGTCTAAGAAACATATATGCAAAGCATCCAAACAGTACAATTCGCCAATTTTTTGTTCTTCAAGTTTAAGTGAACAATGAGCCCCAATGGTTAATCCTTTATCGGTAATTATTTGTAACTTTCGACAAGTAGAACAATGAATGGAACAGGTAGACGGTTGAAATCCTTGTATATATTGCTTCCATATAATCTAAGAAACATGTACGCAAAGCATCCAAACAGTACCATTCGCCGATTTTTTGTCCTTCAAGTTTAAGTGAACTGCGAGCCCCATTGATAATCATGAAATGGAAATTATTTGTAACTTTCTACAAGTAGAACAATGAATAGTACAGGTAGACGGGTGAAATCTTTCTATATATTGCGTCTAAATAGTCTAAGAAACATCTATGCAAAGCATCCAAACAGTACAATTCGCCAATTTTTTGTTCTTCAAGTTTAAGTGAACTACGAGCCCCATTGTTAATCCTTTAAAGGAAAATATTTGTAAATTTCGACAAGTAGAACAATGAATGGAACAGGTAGACGGTTGAAATCTTTGTATATATTGCTTCTATATAGTCTAAGAAACATCTATGCAAAGCATCCAAACAGTACAATTCGCCAATTTTTTGTTCTTCAAGTTTAAGTGAACTACGAGCCCCATTGTTAATCCTTTAAAGGGAATTATTTGTAACTTTCGACAAGTAGAACAATGAATGGAACAGGTAGACTGTTGAAATCCTTGTATATATTGCTTCCATATAGTCTAAGAAACATGTACGCAAAGCATCCAAACAGTACCATTCGCCAATTTTTTGTTCTTCAAGTTTAAGTGAACAATGAGCCCCATTGTTAATCCTTTAAAGGAAATTATTTGTAAATTTCGACAAGTAGAACAATGAATCGAACAGGTAGACTGTTGAAATCATTGTATATATTGCTTCTATATAGTCTAAGAAACATATATGCAAAGCATCCAAACAGTACAATTCGCCAATTTTTTGTTCTTCAAGTTTAAGTGAACTACGAACCCCATTGTTAATCCTTTAAAGGAAATTATTTGTAAATTTCGACAAGTAGAACAATGAATGGATCATGTAGACGGTTGAAAAAATTGTATATATTGCTTCTATATAGTCTACGAAACATATACGCAAAGCATCCAAACAGTACAATTCGCCAATTTTTTGTTCTTCAAGTTTAAGTGAACAATGAGCCCCAATGGTTAATCCTTTATCGGTAATTATTTGTAACTTTCGACAAGTAGAACAATGAATGGCACAGGTAGACGGTTGAAATCTTTGTATAGATTGCTTCTATATAGTCTAAGAAACATATATGCAAAGCATCCAAACAGTACAATTCGCCAATTTATTGTTCTTCAAGGTTAAGTGAAAATTGAGCCCCATTGTTAATCCTTTATCGGAAATTATTTGTAACTTTCGACAAGTAGAACAATGAATGGAACAGGTAGACGGTTGAAATCAATGTATATATTGCTTCTATATAGTCTAAGAAACATATATGCAAAGCATCCAAACAGTACCATCCGCCAATTTTTTGTTCTTCAAGTTTAAGTGAACAACGAGCCCCATTGATAATCATGAAACGGAAATTATTTGTAACTTTCGACAAGTAGAACAATGAATGGAACACGTAGACGGTTGAATTCTTTGTATATATTGCTTCCATATAGTCTAAGAAACATGTACGCAAAGCATCCAAACAGCACAATTCGCCAATTTATTGTTCTTCAAGTTTAAGTGAACAACGAGGCCCATTGATAATCATGAAACGGAAATTATTTGTAACTTTCGACAAGAAGAACAATAAATAGAACAGGTAGACGGTTGCAATCTTGGTATATGTTGCTTCTATATAGTCTAAGGAACCTATATGCAAAGCATCTAAACAGTAACATTCGCCAATTTTTTGATCTTCAAGTTTAAGTGAACAATGAGCCCCATTGTTAATCCTTTATCGGAAATTATTTATAACTTTCGACAAGTAGAACAATGAATGGAACACGTAGACGGTTGAATTCTTTGTATATATTGCTTCTATATAGACTAAGAAACATATATGCAAAGCACCCAAACAGTACAATTCGCCAATTTATTGTTCTTCAAGTTTAAGTGAACAACGAGCCCCATCGTTAATCCTTTAAAGGAAATTATTTGTAAATTTCGAAAAGTAGAACAATGATTGGAACACGTAGACGGTTGAAATCTTTGTATATATTGCTTCCATATAGTCTAAGAAACTTGTACGCAAAGCATCCAAACAGTACCATTCGCCATTTTTTTGTTCTTCAAGTTTAAGTGAACAATGAGCCCCAATGGTTAATCCTTTATCGGAAATTATTTGTAACTTTCGACAAGTAGAACAATGTATGGATCAGGTAGACGGTTGAAATCTTTGTATATATTGCTTCTATATAGTCTAATAAACTTATATGCAAAGCATCCAAACAGTACCATTCGCCAATTTTTTGTTCATCAAGTTTAAGTGAACAACAAGCCCCATTGATAATCATGAAACGGAAATTATTTGTAACTTTCTACAAGTAGAACAATGAATAGAACTGGTAGACGGGTGAAATCTTTCTATATGATGCTTCTATATAGTCTAAGAAACATATATGCAAAGCATCCAAACAGTACCATTTGCCAATTTTTTGTTCTTCAAGTTTAAGTGAACTACGAGTCCCATTGTTCATAATTTAAAGGAAATTATTTGTAAATTTCGACAAGTAGAACAATGAATGGAACAGGTAGACGGTTGAAATCATTGTATATATTGCTTCTATATAGTCTTAGAAACATATATGCAAAGCGTCCAAACAGTACCATTCGCCAATTTTTTGTTCTTCAAGTTTAAGTGAACAATGAGCCCCAATGGTTAATCCTTTATCGGAAATTATTCGTAACTTTCGACAAGTAGAACAATGAATGGAACAGGTAGACGGTTGAAATCTTTGTATATATTGCTTCCATATAGTCTAAGAAACATGTACGCATAGCATCCAAACAGTACCATTCGCCAATTTTTTGTTCTTCAAGTTTATGTGAACTACGAGCCCCATTGTTAATCCTTTAACGGAAATTAATTGTAACTTTCTACAAGTAGAACAATGATTGGAACACGCAGACGGTTGAAATCTTTGTATATATTGCTTCCATATAGTCTAAGAAACATATATGCAAAGCATCCAAACAGTACCATTCGCCAATTTTTTGTTCTTCAAGTTTAAGTAAACTACGATCCCCATTGTTAATCCCTTAACGGAAATTATTTGTAACTTTCGACAAGTAGAACAATGAATGGAACAGGTAGACGGTTGAAATCAATGTATATATTGCTTCTATATTGTCTAAGAAACATATATGCAAAGCATCCAAACAGTACAATTCGCCAATTTATTGTTCTTCAAGTTTAAGTGAACAACGAGGCCCATTGATAATCATGAAACGGAAATTATTTGTAACTTTCGACAAGAAGAACAATAAATAGAACAGGTAGACGGTTGCAATCTTTGTATATGTTGCTTCTATATAGTCTAAGGAACCTATATGCAAAGCATCTAAACAGTAACATTCGCCAATTTTTTGATCTTCAAGTTTAAGTGAACAATGAGCCCCATTGTTAATCCTTTATCGGAAATTATTTGTAAATTTCGACAAGTAGAACAATGATTGGAACACGTAGACGGTTGAAATCTTTGTATATATTGCTTCCATATAGTCTAAGAAACATGTACGCAAAGCATCCAAACACTACCATTCGCCAATTTTTTGTTCTTCAAGTTTAAGTGAACAACGAGCCCCATTGTTAATCCTTTAACGGAAATTAATTGTAACTTTCTACAAGTAGAACAATGATTGGGACACGTAAACGGTTGAAATCTTTGTATATGTTGCTTCTATATAATCTAAGAAACATATATGCAAAGCATCCAAACAGAACCATTCGCCAATTTTTTGTTCTTAAAGGTTAAGTGAACAATGAGCCCCATTGTTAATCCTTTATCGGAAATTATTTGTAACTTTCGACAAGTAGAACAATGAATGGAACAGGTAGACGGTTGAAATCTTTGTATATATTGCTTCCATCTAGTGTAAGAAACAAATATGCAAAGGATCCAAACAGTACAATTCGCCAATTTATTGTTCTTCAAGTTTAAGTGAACAACGAGCCCCATTGTTAATCCTTTAAAGGAAATTATTTGTAAATTTCGACAAGTAGAACAATGATTGGAACACGTAGACGGTTGAAATCTTTGTATATATTGCTTCCATATAGTCTAAGAAACATGTACGCAAAGCATCCAAACAGTACAATTCGCCAATTTATTGTTCTTCAAGTTTAAGTGAACAACGAGGCCCATTGATAATCATGAAACGGAAATTATTTGTAACTTTCGACAAGAAGAACAATAAATAGAACAGGTAGACGGTTGCAATCTTTGTATATGTTGCTTCTATATAGTCTAAGTAACCTATATGCAAAGCATCTAAACAGTAACATTCGCCAATTTTTTGATCTTCAAGTTTAAGTGAACAACGAGCCCCATTGTTAATCCATTAAAGGAAATTATTTGTAAATTTCGACAAGTAGAACAATGATTGGAACACGTAGACGGTTGAAATATTTGTATATATTGCTTACATATAGTCTAAGAAACATATATGCAAAGCATCCAAACAGTACCATTCGCCAATTTTTTGTTCTTCAAGGTTAAGTGAACAATGAGCCCCATTGTTAATCCTTTATCGGAAATTATTTGTAACTTTCTACAAGTAGAACAATGAGTGGAACACGTAGACGGTTGAAATATTTGTATATATTGCTTCTATATAGTCTAAGAAACATATATGCAAAGCATCCAAACAGTACCATTCGCCAATTTTTTGTTCTTCAAGTTTAAGTGAACAACGAGCCCCATTGATAATCATGAAACGGAAATTATTTGTAACTTTCGACATGTAGAACAATGAATGAAACTGGTAGACGGTTGAAATCTTTTTATATATTGCTTCTATATAGTCTAAGAAACATATATGCAAAGCATCCAAACAGTACCATTCGCCAATTTTTTGTTTTTCAAGGTTAAGTGAACAATGAGCCCCATTGTTAATCCTTTATCGGAAATTATTTGTAACTTTCGACAAGTAGAACAATGTATGGATCAGGTAGACGGTTGAAATCTTTGTATATATTGCTTCTATGTAGTCTAATAAACTTATATGCAAAGCATCCAAACAGTACCATTCGCCAATTTTTTGTTCATCAAGTTTAAGTGAACAACAAGCCCCATTGATAATCATGAAACGGAAATTATTTGTAACTTTCTACAAGTAGAACAATGAATAGAACTGGTAGACGGGTGAAATCTTTCTATATGATGCTTCTATATAGTCTAAGGAACCTATATGCAAAGCATCTAAACAGTAACATTCGCCAATTTTTTGATCTTCAAGTTTAAGTGAACAATGAGCCCCATTGTTAATCCTTTATCGGAAATTATTTATAACTTTCGACAAGTAGAACAATGAATGGAACACGTAGACGGTTGAATTCTTTGTATATATTGCTTCTATATAGACTGAGAAACATATATGCAAAGCACCCAAACAGTACAATTCGCCAATTTATTGTTCTTCAAGTTTAAGTGAACAACGAGCCCCATCGTTAATCCTTTAAAGGAAATTATTTGTAAATTTCGAAAAGTAGAACAATGATTGGAACACGTAGACGGTTGAAATCTTTGTATATATTGCTTCCATATAGTCTAAGAAACTTGTACGCAACGCATCCAAACAGTACCATTCGCCATTTTTTTGTTCTTCAAGTTTAAGTGAACAATGAGCCCCAATGGTTAATCCTTTATCGGAAATTATTTGTAACTTTCGACAAGTAGAACAATGTATGGATCAGGTAGACGGTTGAAATCTTTGTATATATTGCTTCTATATAGTCTAATAAACTTATATGCAAAGCATCCAAACAGTACCATTCGCCAATTTTTTGTTCATCAAGTTTAAGTGAACAACAAGCCCCATTGATAATCATGAAACGGAAATTATTTGTAACTTTCTACAAGTAGAACAATGAATAGAACTTGTAGACGGGTGAAATCTTTCTATATGATGCTTCTATATAGTCTAAGAAACATATATGCAAAGCATCCAAACAGTACCATTTGCCAATTTTTTGTTCTTCAAGTTTAAGTGAACTACGAGCCCCATTGTTCATAATTTAAAGGAAATTATTTGTAAATTTCGACAAGTAGAACAATGAATGGAACAGGTAGACGGTTGAAATCATTGTATATATTGCTTCTATATAGTCTTAGAAACATATATGCAAAGCGTCCAAAAAGTACCATTCGCCAATTTTTTGTTCTTCAAGTTTAAGTGAACAATGAGCCCCAATGGTTAATCCTTTATCGGAAATTATTCGTAACTTTCGACAAGTAGAACAATGAATGGAACAGGTAGACGGTTGAAATCTTTGTATATATTGCTTCCATATAGTCTAAGAAACATGTACGCATAGCATCCAAACAGTACCATTCGCCAATTTTTTGTTCTTCAAGTTTATGTGAACTACGAGCCCCATTGTTAATCCTTTAACGGAAATTAATTGTAACTTTCTACAAGTAGAACAATGATTGGAACACGCAGACGGTTGAAATCTTTGTATATATTGCTTCCATATAGTCTAAGAAACATATATGCAAAGCATCCAAACAGTACCATTCGCCAATTTTTTGTTCTTCAAGTTTAAGTAAACTACGATCCCCATTGTTAATCCCTTAACGGAAATTATTTGTAACTTTCGACAAGTAGAACAATGAATGGAACAGGTAGACGGTTGAAATCAATGTATATATTGCTTCTATATTGTCTAAGAAACATATATGCAAAGCATCCAAACAGTACCATTCGCCAATTTTTTGTTCTTCAAGTTTAAGTGAACAACGAGCCCCATTGATAATCATGTAACGGAAATTATTTGTAACTTTCGACAAGTAGAACAATGAATGGAACACGTGGACGGTTGAATTCTTTGTATATATTGCTTCCATATAGTCTAAGAAACATGTACGCAAAGCATCCAAACAGTACAATTCGCCAATTTATTGTTCTTCAAGTTTAAGTGAACAACGAGGCCCATTGATAATCATGAAACGGAAATTATTTGTAACTTTCGACAAGAAGAACAATAAATAGAACAGGTAGACGGTTGCAATCTTTGTATATGTTGCTTCTATATAGTCTAAGGAACCTATATGCAAAGCATCTAAACAGTAACATTCGCCAATTTTTTGATCTTCAAGTTTAAGTGAACAATGAGCCCCATTGTTAATCCTTTATCGGAAATTATTTGTAAATTTCGACAAGTAGAACAATGATTGGAACACGTAGACGGTTGAAATCTTTGTATATATTGCTTCCATATAGTCTAAGAAACATGTACGCAAAGCATCCAAACACTACCATTCGCCAATTTTTTGTTCTTCAAGTTTAAGTGAACAACGAGCCCCATTGTTAATCCTTTAACAGAAATTAATTGTAACTTTCTACAAGTAGAACAATGATTGGGACACGTAAACGGTTGAAATCTTTGTTTATATTGCTTCTATATAATCTAAGAAACATATATGCAAAGCATCCAAACAGAACCATTCGCCAATTTTTTGTTCTTAAAGGTTAAGTGAACAATGAGCCCCATTGTTAATCCTTTATCGGAAATTATTTGTAACTTTCGACAAGTAGAACAATGAATGGAACAGGTAGACGGTTGAAATCTTTGTATATATTGCTTCCATCTAGTGTAAGAAACAAATATGCAAAGGATCCAAACAGTACAATTCGCCAATTTATTGTTCTTCAAGTTTAAGTGAACAACGAGCCCCATTGTTAATCCTTTAAAGGAAATTATTTGTAAATTTCGACAAGTAGAACAATGATTGGAACACGTAGACGGTTGAAATCTTTGTATATATTGCTTCCATATAGTCTAAGAAACATGTACGCAAAGCATCCAAACAGTACAATTCGCCAATTTATTGTTCTTCAAGTTTAAGTGAACAACGAGGCCCATTGATAATCATGAAACGGAAATTATTTGTAACTTTCGACAAGAAGAACAATAAATAGAACAGGTAGACGGTTGCAATCTTTGTATATGTTGCTTCTATATAGTCTAAGTAACCTATATGCAAAGCATCTAAACAGTAACATTCGCCAATTTTTTGATCTTCAAGTTTAAGTGAACAACGAGCCCCATTGTTAATCCATTAAAGGAAATTATTTGTAAATTTCGACAAGTAGAACAATGATTGGAACACGTAGACGGTTGAAATATTTGTATATATTGCTTCCATATAGTCTAAGAAACATATATGCAAAGCATCCAAACAGTACCTTTCGCCAATTTTTTGTTCTTCAAGGTTAAGTGAACAATGAGCCCCATTGTTAATCCTTTATCGGAAATTATTTGTAACTTTCTACAAGTAGAACAATGAGTGGAACACGTAGACGGTTGAAATATTTGTATATATTGCTTCTATATAGTCTAAGAAACATATATGCAAAGCATCCAAACAGTACCATTCGCCAATTTTTTGTTCTTCAAGTTTAAGTGAACAACGAGCTCCATTGATAATCATGAAACGGAAATTATTTGTAACTTTCGACATGTAGAACAATGAATGAAACTGGTAGACGGTTGAAATCTTTTTATATATTGCTTCTATATAGTCTCAGAAACATATATGCAAAGCATCCAAACAGTACCATTCGCCAATTTTTTGTTTTTCAAGGTTAAGTGAACAATGAGCCCCATTGTTAATCCTTTATCGGAAATTATTTGTAACTTTCGACAAGTAGAACAATGTATGGATCAGGTAGACGGTTGAAATCTTTGTATATATTGCTTCTATATAGTCTAATAAACTTATATGCAAAGCATCCAAACAGTACCATTCGCCAATTTTTTGTTCATCAAGTTTAAGTGAACAACAAGCCCCATTGATAATCATGAAACGGAAATTATTTGTAACTTTCTACAAGTAGAACAATGAATAGAACTGGTAGACGGGTGAAATCTTTCTATATGATGCTTCTATATAGTCTAAGAAACATATATGCAAAGCATCCAAACAGTACCATTCCCCAATTTTTTGTTCATCAAGTTTAAGTGAACAACAAGCCCCATTGATAATCATGAAACGGAAATTATTTGTAACTTTCTACAAGTAGAACAATGAATAGAACTGGTAGACGGGTGAAATCATTCTATATGATGCTTCTATATAGTCTAAGAAACATATATGCAAAGCATCCAAACAGTACCATTCGCCAATTTTTTGTTCTTCAAGTTTAAGTGAACTACGAGCCCCATTGTTAATAATTTAAAGGAAATTATTTGTAAATTTCGACAAGTAGAACAATGAATGGAACAGGTAGACGGTTGAAATCATTGTATATATTGCTTCTATATAGTCTTAGAAACATATATGCAAAGCATCCAAACAGTACCATTCGCCAATTTTTTGTTCTTCAAGTTTAAGTAAACTACGATCCCCATTGTTAATCCCTTAACGGAAATTATTTGTAACTTTCGACAAGTAGAACAATGAATGGAACAGGTAGACGGTTGAAATCAATGTATATATTGCTTCTATATAGTCTAAGAAACATATATGCAAAGCATCCAAACAGTACCATCCGCCAATTTTTTGTTCTTCAAGTTTAAGTGAACAACGAGCCCCATTGATAATCATGAAACGGAAATTATTTGTAACTTTCGACAAGTAGAACAATGAATGGAACACGTAGACGGTTGAATTCTTTGTATGTATTGCTTCCATATAGTCTAAGAAACATGTACGCAAAGCATCCAAACAGTACAATTCGCCAATTTATTGTTCTTCAAGTTTAAGTGAACAACGAGGCCCATTGATAATCATGAAACGGAAATTATTTGTAACTTTCGACAAGAAGAACAATAAATAGAACAGGTAGACGGTTGCAATCTTGGTATATGTTGCTTCTATATAGTCTAAGGAACCTATATGCAACGCATCTAAACAGTAACATTCGCCAATTTTTTGATCTTCAAGTTTAAGTGAACAATGAGCCCCATTGTTAATCCTTTATCGGAAATTATTTATAACTTTCGACAAGTAGAACAATGAATGGAACACGTAGACGGTTGAATTCTTTGTATATATTGCTTCTATATAGACTAAGAAACATATATGCAAAGCACCCAAACAGTACAATTCGCCAAATTATTGTTCTTCAAGTTTAAGTGAACAACGAGCCCCATCGTTAATCCTTTAAAGGAAATTATTTGTAATTTTCGAAAAGTAGAACAATGATTGGAACACGTAGACGGTTGAAATCTTTGTATATATTGCTTCCATATAGTCTAAGAAACTTGTACGCAAAGCATCCAAACAGTACCATTCGCCATTTTTTTGTTCTTCAAGTTTAAGTGAACAATGAGCCCCAATGGTTAATCCTTTATCGGAAATTATTTGTAACTTTCGACAAGTAGAACAATGATTGGGACACGTAGACGGTTGAAATCTTTGTATATATTGCTTCCATATAGTCTATGAAACATGTACGCAAAGCATTCAAACACTACCATTCGCCAATTTTTTGTTCTTCAAGTTTAAGTGAACAATGAGCCCCAATGGTTAATCCTTTATCGGAAATTATTTGTAACTTTCGACAAGTAGAACAATGAATGGAACAGGTAGACGGTTGAAATCTTTGTATATATTGCTTCCATATAGTCTAAGAAACATGTACGCAAAGCATCCAAACAGTACCATTCGCCAATTTTTTGTTCTTCAAGATTAAGTGAACAACGAGCCCCATTGATAATCATGAAACTGAAATTATTTGTAACTTTCGACATGTAGAACAATGAATGGAACAGGTAGACGGTTGAAATCATTATATATATTGCTTCTATATAGTCTAAGGAACATATATGCATAGCATCCACACAGTACAATTCGCCAATTTATTGTTCTTCAAGTTTCAGTGATCAACGAGCCCCATTGTTAATCCTTTAAAGGAAATTATTTGTAACTTTCGACAAGTAGAACAATGAATGGAACAGGTAGACGGTTGAAATCTTTGTGTATATTGCTTCCATCTAGTGTAAGAAACAAATATGCAAAGCATCCAGCAGTACAATTCGCCAATTTATTGTTCTTCAAGTTTAAGTGAACAACGAGCCCCATTGTTAATCCTTTAAAGGAAATTATTTGTAAATTTCGACAAGTAGAACAATGATTGGATCACGTAGACGGTTGAAATCTTTGTATATATTGCTTCCATATAGTCTAAGAAACATGTACGCAAAGCATCCAAACAGTACAATTCGCCAATTTATTGTTCTTCAAGTTTAAGTGAACAACGAGGCCCATTGATAATCATGAAACGGAAATTATTTGTAACTTTCGACAAGAAGAACAATAAATAGAACAGGTAGACGGTTGCAATCTTTGTATATGTTGCTTCTATATAGTCTAAGGAACCTATATGCAAAGCATCTAAACAGTAACATTCGCCAATTTTTTGTTCTTCACGTTTAAGTGAACTACGAGCCCCATTGTTAATCATTTAAAGGAAATTATTTGTAAATTTCGACAAGTAGAACAATGAATGGAACTGGTAGACGGTTGAAATCTTTTTATATATTGCTTCTATATAGTCTAATAAACATATATGCAAAGCATCCAAACAGTACCAGTCGCCAATTTTTTGTTCTTCAAGTTTAAGTGAACAACGAGCCCCATTGTTAATCCTTTAAAGGAAATTATTTGTAACTTTCGACAAGTAGAACAATGAATGGAACAGGTAGACGGTTGAAATCTTTGTATATATTGCTTCTATATAGTCTAAGAAACATATATGCAAAGAATCCAAACAGTACCATTCGCCAATTTTTTGTTCTTCAAGTTTAAGTGAAGAATGAGCCCCATTGTTAATACTTTATCGGAAATTATTTGTAACTTTCGACAAGTAGAACAATGAATGGAACAGGTAGACGGTTGAAATCCTTGTTTATATTGCTTCCATATAGTCTAAGAAACATGTACGCAAAGCATCCAAACAGTACCATTCGCCAATTTTTTGTCCTTCAAGTTTAAGTGAACAATGAGCCCCATTGTTAATCCTTTATCGGAAATTATTTGTAACTTTCGACAAATAGAACAATGAATGGAACAGGTAGACGGTTGAAATCTTTGTATATATTGCTTCTATATAGTCTAAGAAACATATATGCAAAGCATGCAAACAGTACAATTCGCCAGTTTTTTGTTCTTCAAGTTTAAGTAAACTACGATCCCCATTGTTAATCCCTTAACGGAAATTATTTGTAACATTCGACAAGTAGAACAATGAATGGAACAGGTAGACGGTTGAAATCATTGTATATATTGCTTCTATATAGTCTAAGAAACATATATGCAAAGCATCCAAACAGTACCATTCGCCAATTTTTTGTTCTTCAAGTTTAAGTGAACAATGAGCCCCAATGGTTAATCCTTTATCGGAAATTATTTGTAACTTTCGACAAGTAGAACAATGAATGGAACAGGTAGACGGTTGAAATCTTTGTATATATTGCTTCTATATAGTCTAAGAAACATATATGCAAAGCATCCAAACAGTACAATTCGCCAATTTATTGTTCTTCAAGTTGAAGTTAACAACGAGCCCCATTGTTAATCCTCTAAAGGAAATTATTTGTAATTTTCGACAAGTAGAACAATGAATGGAACTGGTAGACGGTTGAAATCTTTGTATATATTGCTTCTATATAATCTAAGAAACATATATGCAAAGCATCCAAACAGTACAATTCGACAATTTTTTGCTCTTCAAGTTTAAGTGAACTACGAGCCCCATTGTTAATCCTTTAAAGGAAATTATTTGTAAATTTCGGCAAGTAGAACAATGAATGGAATAGGTAGACGGTTGAAATCATTGTATATATTGCTTCTATATAGTCTAAGAAACATATATGCAAAGCATCCAAACAGTACAATTCGCCAATTTTTTGTTCTTCAAGTTTAAGTGAACAATGAGCCCCATTGTTAATCCTTTAAAGGAAATTATTTGTAACTTTCGACAAGTAGAACAATGAATGGAACAGGTAGACGGTTGAAATCTTTGTATATATTGCTTCTATATAGTATAAGAAACATATATGCAAAGCATCCAAACAGTACCATTCGCCAATTTTTTGTTCTTCAAGTTTAAGTGAACAATGAGCCCCATTGTTAATCCCTTAACGGAAATTATTTGTCACATTCGACAAGTAGAACAATGAATGGAACAGGTAGACGGTTGAAATCATTGCATATATTGCTTCTATATAGTCTAAGAAACATATATGCAAAGCATCCAAACAGTACAATTCGCCAATTTTTTGTTCTTCAAGTTTAAGTGAACAATGAGCCCCATTGTTAATCCTTTAAAGGAAATTATTTGTAACTTTCGACAAGTAGAACAATGAATGGAACAGGTAGACGGTTGAAATCTTTGTATATATTGCTTCTATATAGTCTAAGAAACATATATGCAAAGCATCCAAACAGTACCATTCGCCAATTTTTTGTTCTTCAAGTTTAAGTGAACAATGAGCCCCGTTGTTAATCCTTTATCGGAAATTATTTGTAACTTTCGACAAGTAGAACAATGAATGGAACAGGTAGACGGTTGAAATCTTTGTATATATTGCTTCTATATAGTCTATGAAACATATATGCAAAGCATCCAAACAGTACCATTCGCCACTTTTTTGTTCTTCAAGTTTAAGTGAACAACGAGCCCCATTGTTAATCCTTTAAAGGAAATTATTTGTAACTTTCGACAAATAGAACAATGAATGGAACAGGTAGACGGTTGAAATCATTGTATATATTGCTTCTATATAGTCTAAGAAACATATATGCAAAGCATCCAAACAGTACCATTCGCCAATTTTTTGTTCTACAAGTTTAAGTGAACAATGAGCCCCAATGGTTAATCCTTTATCGGAAATTATTTGTAACTTTCGACAAGTAGAACAATGAATGGAACAGGTAGACGGTTGAAATCTTTGTATATATTGCTTCTATATAGTCTAAGAAACATATATGCAAAGCATCCAAACAGTACCATTCGCCAATTTTTTGTTCTTCAAGTTTAAGTGAACAATGAGCCCCGTTGTTAATCCTTTATCGGAAATTATTTGTAACTTTCGACAAGTAGAACAATGAATGGAACAGGTAGACGGTTGAAATCTTTGTATATATTGCTTCTATATAGTCTATGAAACATATATGCAAAGCATCCAAACAGTACCATTCGCCAATTTTTTGTCCTTCAAGTTTAAGTGAACAATGAGCCCCATTGTTAATCCTTTATCGGAAATTATTTGTAACTTTCGACAAGTAGAACAATGAATGGAACAGGTAGACGGTTGAAATCCTTGTTTATATTGCTTCCATATAGTCTAAGAAACATGTACGCATAGCATCCAAACAGTACCATTCGCCAATTTTTTGTCCTTCAAGTTTAAGTGAACAATGAGCCCCATTGTTAATCCTTTATCGGAAATTATTTGTAACTTTCGACAAATAGAACAATGAATGGAACAGGTAGACGGTTGAAATCTTTGTATATATTGCTTCTATATAGTCTAAGAAACATATATGCAAAGCATGCAAACAGTACAATTCGCCAATTTTTTGTTCTTCAAGTTTAAGTGAACAATGAGCCCCAATGGTTAATCCTTTATCGGTAATTATTTGTAACTTTCGACAAGTAGAACAATGAATGGAACAGGTAGACGGTTGAAATCCTTGTATATATTGCTTCCATATAGTCTAAGAAACATGTACGCAAAGCATCCAAACAGTACCAATCGCCAATTTTTTGTCCTTCAAGTTTAAGTGAACTACGATCCCCATTGTTAATCCCTTAACGGAAATTATTTGTAACTTTCGACAAGTATAACAATGAATGGAACAGGTAGACGGTTGAAATCTTTGTATATATTGCTTCTATATAGTCTAAGAAACATATATGCAAAGCATCCAAACAGTACAATTCGCCAATTTTTTGTTCTTCAAGTTTAAGTGAACAACGAGCCCCATTGTTAATCCTTTAAAAGAAATTATTTGTAACTTTCGACAAGTAGAACAATGATTGGAACACGTAGACGGTTGAAATCTTTGTATATATTGCTTCCATATAGTCTAAGAAACATATATACAAAGCATCCAAACAGTACCATTCGCCAATTTTTTGTTCTTCAAGTATAAGTGAACAATGAGCCCCAATGGTTAATCCTTTATCGGAAATTATTTGTAATTTTCGACAAGTAGAACAATGAATGGAACAGTTAGACGGTTGAAATATTTGTATATATTGCTTCTATATAATCTAAGAAACATATAAGCAAAGCATCTAAACAGTAACAATCGCCAATTTTTTGATCTTCAAGTTTAAGTGAACAGCGAGCCCCATTGATAATCATGAAATGGATATTATTTGTAACTTTCTACAAGTAGAACAATGAATAGTACAGGTAGACGGGTGAAATCTTTCTATATATTGCTTCTAAATAGTCTAAGAAACATCTATGCAAAGCATCCAAACAGTACAATTCGCCAATTTTTTCTTCTTCAAGTTTAAGTGAACTACGAGCCCCATTGTTAATCCTTTAAAGGAAATTATTTGTAAATTTCGACAAGTAGAACAATGAATGGAACTGGTAGCCGGTTGAAATCTTTGTATATATTGCTTCTATATAGTCTAAGAAACATATATGCAAAGCAGCCAAACAGTACAATTCGCCAATTTTTTGTTCTTCAAGTTTAAGTGAACAATGAGCCCCAATGGTTAATCCTTTATCGGAAATTATTTGTAAATTTCGACAAGTAGAACAATGAATGGAACAGGTAGCCGGTTGAAATCAATGTATATATTGCTTCTATATAGTCTAAGAAACATATATGCAAAGCATCCAAACAGTACCATTCGCCAATTTTTTGTTCTTCAAGTTTAAGTGAACTACGAGCCCCATTGTTAATCCCTTAACGGAAATTAATTGTAACTTTCTACAAGTAGAACAATAATTGGAACACGTAGACGGTTGAAATCTTTGTATATATTGCTTCCATATAGTCTAAGAAACATGTACGCAAAGCATCCAAACAGTACAATTCGCCAATTTTTTGATCTTCAAGTATAAGTGAACAGCGAGCCCCATTGATAATCATGAAATGGAAATTATTTGTAACTTTCTAGAAGTAGAACAATGAATAGTACAGGTAGACGGGTGAAATCTTTCTATATATTGCTTCTAAATAGTCTAAGAAACATCTATGCAAAGCATCCAAACAGTACAATTCGCAAATTTTTTGTTCTTCAAGTTTAAGTGAACTACGAGCCCCATTGTTAATCCTTTAAAGGAAATTATTTGTAAATTTCGACAAGTAGAACAATGAATGGAACAGGTAGACGGTTGAAATCTTTGTATATATTGCTTCTATATAGTCCAAGAAACATATATGCAAAACATCTAAACAGTAACAATCGCCAATTTTTTGATCTTCAAGTTTAAGTGAACAACGAGCCCCATTGATAATCATGAAATGGAAATTATTTGTAACTTTCTACAAGTAGAACAATGAATAGTACAGGTAGACGGGTGAAATCTTTCTATATATTGCTTCTAAATAGTCTAAGAAACATCTATGCAAAGCATCCAAACAGTACCATTCGCCAATTTTTTGTTCTTCAAGTTTAAGTGAACAATGAGCCCCATTGTTAATCCTTTAAAGGAAATTATTTGTAAATTTCGACAAGTAGAACAATGAATGGAACAGGTAGACGGTTGAAATCATTGTATATATTGCTTCTATATAATCTAAGAAACATATATGCAAAGCATCTAAACAGTTACAATCGCCAATTTTTTGATCTTCAAGTTTAAGTGAACAATGAGCCCCATTGTTAATCCTTTAAAGGAAATTATTTGTAAATTTCGACAAGTAGAACAATGAATGCAACAGGTAGACTGTTGAAATCATTGTATATATTGCTTCTATATAGTCTAAGAAACATATATGCAAAGCATCCAAACAGTACAATTCGCCAATTTTTTGATCTTCAAGTTTAAGTGAACTACGAGCCCCATTGTTAATCCTTTAAAGGAAATTATTTGTAAATTTCGACAAGTAGAACAATGAATGGATCATGTAGACGGTTGAAAAAATTGTATATATTGCTTCTATATAGTCTACGAAACATATATGCAAAGCATCCAAACAGTACAATTCGCCAATTTTTTGTTCTTCAAGTTTAAGTGAACAATGAGCCCCAATGGTTAATCCTTTATCGGTAATTATTTGTAACTTTCGACAAGTAGAACAATGAATGGAACAGGTAGACGGTTGAAATCCTTGTATATATTGCTTCCATATAGCCTAAGAAACATGTACGCAAAGCATTCAAACAGTACCATTCGCCGATTTTTTGTCCTTCAAGTTTAAGTGAACAATGAGCCCCATTGTTAATCCTTTATCGGAAATTATTTGTAACTTTCGACAAGTAGAACAATGAATGGAACAGTTAGACGGTTGAAATATTTGTATATATTGGTTCTATATAATCTAAGAAACATATATGCAAAGCATCCAAACAGTAACAATCGCCAATTTTTTGATCTTCAAGTTTAAGTGAACAGCGAGCCCCATTGATAATCATGAAATGGAAATTATTTGTAACTTTCTACAAGTAGAACAATGAATAGTACAGGTAGACGGGTGAAATCTTTCTATATATTGCTTCTAAATAGTCTAAGATACATCTATGCAAAGCATCCAAACAGTACCATTCGCCAATTTTTTGTTCTTCAAGTTTAAGTGAACAATGAGACCCAATGGTTAATCCTTTATCGGAAATTATTTGTAATTTTCGACAAGTAGAACAATGAATGGAACAGTTAGACGGTTGAAATATTTGTATATATTGCTTCTATATAATCTAAGAAACATATATGCAAAGCATCTAAACAGTAACAATCGCAAATTTTTTGATCTTCAAGTTTAAGTGAACAATGAGCCCCATTGTTAATCCTTTAAAGGAAATTATTTGTAAATTTCGACAAGTAGAACAATGAATGGAACAGGTAGACTGTTGAAATCATTGTATATATTGCTTCTATATAGTCTAAGAAACATATATGCAAAGCATCCAAACAGTACAATTCGCCAATTTGTTATTCTTCAAGTTTAAGTGAACAATGAGCCCCAATGGTTAATCCTTTATCGGTAATTATTTGTAACTTTCGACAAGTAGAACAATGAATGGAACAGGTAGACGGTTGAAATCCTTGTATATATTGCTTCCATATAATCTAAGAAACATGTACGCAAAGCATCCAAACAGTACCATTCGCCGATTTTTTGTCCTTCAAGTTTAAGTGAACTGCGAGCCCCATTGATAATCATGAAATGGAAATTATTTGTAACTTTCTACAAGTAGAACAATGAATAGTACAGGTAGACGGGTGAAATCTTTCTATATATTGCGTCTAAATAGTCTAAGAAACATCTGTGCAAAGCATCCAAACAGTACAATTCGCCAATTTTTTGTTCTTCAAGTTTAAGTGAACTACGAGCCCCATTGTTAATCTTTTAAAGGAAAATATTTGTAAATTTCGACAAGTAGAACAATGAATGGATCATGTAGACGGTTGAAAAAATTGTATATATTGCTTCTATATAGTCTACGAAACATATATGCAAAGCATCCAAACAGTACAATTCGCCAATTTTTTGTTCTTCAAGTTTAAGTGAACAATGAGCCCCATTGTTAATCCTTTAAAGGAAATTATTTGTAACTTTCGACAAGTAGAACAATGAATGGAATAGGTAGACGGTTGAAATCTTTGTATATATTGCTTCTATATAGTATAAGAAACATATATGCAAAGCATCCAAACAGTACCATTCGCCAATTTTTTGTTCTTCAAGTTTAAGTGAACAATGAGCCCCATTGTTAATCCCTTAACGGAAATTATTTGTAACATTCGACAAGTAGAACAATGAATGGAACAGGTAGACGGTTGAAATCATTGCATATATTGCTTCTATATAGTCTAAGAAACATATATGCAAAGCATCCAAACAGTACAATTCGCCAATTTTTTGTTCTTCAAGTTTAAGTGAACAATGAGCCCCATTGTTAATCCTTTAAAGGAAATTATTTGTAACTTTCGACAAGTAGAACAATGAATGGAACAGGTAGACGGTTGAAATCTTTGTATATATTGCTTCTATATAGTCTAAGAAACATATATGCAAAGCATCCAAACAGTACCATTCGCCAATTTTTTGTTCTTCAAGTTTAAGTGAACAATGAGCCCCGTTGTTAATCCTTTATCGGAAATTATTTGTAACTTTCGACAAGTAGAACAATGAATGGAACAGGTAGACGGTTGAAATCTTTGTATATATTGCTTCTATATAGTCTATGAAACATATATGCAAAGCATCCAAACAGTACCATTCGCCACTTTTTTGTTCTTCAAGTTTAAGTGAACAACGAGCCCCATTGTTAATCCTTTAAAGGAAATTATTTGTAACTTTCGACAAATAGAACAATGAATGGAACAGGTAGACGGTTGAAATCATTGTATATATTGCTTCTATATAGTCTAAGAAACATATATGCAAAGCATCCAAACAGTACCATTCGCCAATTTTTTGTTCTTCAAGTTTAAGTGAACAATGAGCCCCAATGGTTAATCCTTTATCGGAAATTATTTGTAACTTTCGACAAGTAGAACAATGAATGGAACAGGTAGACGGTTGAAATCTTTGTATATATTGCTTCTATATAGTCTAAGAAACATATATGCAAAGCATCCAAACAGTACCATTCGCCAATTTTTTGTTCTTCAAGTTTAAGTGAACAATGAGCCCCGTTGTTAATCCTTTATCGGAAATTATTTGTAACTTTCGACAAGTAGAACAATGAATGGAACAGGTAGACGGTTGAAATCTTTGTATATATTGCTTCTATATAGTCTATGAAACATATATGCAAAGCATCCAAACAGTACCATTCGCCAATTTTTTGTCCTTCAAGTTTAAGTGAACAATGAGCCCCATTGTTAATCCTTTATCGGAAATTATTTGTAACTTTCGACAAGTAGAACAATGAATGGAACAGGTAGACGGTTGAAATCCTTGTTTATATTGCTTCCATATAGTCTAAGAAACATGTACGCATAGCATCCAAACAGTACCATTCGCCAATTTTTTGTCCTTCAAGTTTAAGTGAACAATGAGCCCCATTGTTAATCCTTTATCGGAAATTATTTGTAACTTTCGACAAATAGAACAATGAATGGAACAGGTAGACGGTTGAAATCTTTGTATATATTGCTTCTATATAGTCTAAGAAACATATATGCAAAGCATGCAAACAGTACAATTCGCCAATTTTTTGTTCTTCAAGTTTAAGTGAACAATGAGCCCCAATGGTTAATCCTTTATCGGTAATTATTTGTAACTTTCGACAAGTAGAACAATGAATGGAACAGGTAGACGGTTGAAATCCTTGTATATATTGCTTCCATATAGTCTAAGAAACATGTACGCAAAGCATCCAAACAGTACCAATCGCCAATTTTTTGTCCTTCAAGTTTAAGTGAACTACGATCCCCATTGTTAATCCCTTAACGGAAATTATTTGTAACTTTCGACAAGTATAACAATGAATGGAACAGGTAGACGGTTGAAATCTTTGTATATATTGCTTCTATATAGTCTAAGAAACATATATGCAAAGCATCCAAACAGTACAATTCGCCAATTTTTTGTTCTTCAAGTTTAAGTGAACAACGAGCCCCATTGTTAATCCTTTAAAAGAAATTATTTGTAAATTTCGACAAGTAGAACAATGATTGGAACACGTAGACGGTTGAAATCTTTGTATATATTGCTTCCATATAGTCTAAGAAACATATATACAAAGCATCCAAACAGTACCATTCGCCAATTTTTTGTTCTTCAAGTTTAAGTGAACAATGAGCCCCAATGGTTAATCCTTTATCGGAAATTATTTGTAATTTTCGACAAGTAGAACAATGAATGGAACAGTTAGACGGTTGAAATATTTGTATATATTGCTTCTATATAATCTAAGAAACATATAAGCAAAGCATCTAAACAGTAACAATCGCCAATTTTTTGATCTTCAAGTTTAAGTGAACAGCGAGCCCCATTGATAATCATGAAATGGATATTATTTGTAACTTTCTACAAGTAGAACAATGAATAGTACAGGTAGACGGGTGAAATCTTTCTATATATTGCTTCTAAATAGTCTAAGAAACATCTATGCAAAGCATCCAAACAGTACAATTCGCCAATTTTTTCTTCTTCAAGTTTAAGTGAACTACGAGCCCCATTGTTAATCCTTTAAAGGAAATTATTTGTAAATTTCGACAAGTAGAACAATGAATGGAACTGGTAGCCGGTTGAAATCTTTGTATATATTGCTTCTATATAGTCTAAGAAACATATATGCAAAGCAGCCAAACAGTACAATTCGCCAATTTTTTGTTCTTCAAGTTTAAGTGAACAATGAGCCCCAATGGTTAATCCTTTATCGGAAATTATTTGTAAATTTCGACAAGTAGAACAATGAATGGAACAGGTAGCCGGTTGAAATCAATGTATATATTGCTTCTATATAGTCTAAGAAACATATATGCAAAGCATCCAAACAGTACCATTCGCCAATTTTTTGTTCTTCAAGTTTAAGTGAACTACGAGCCCCATTGTTAATCCCTTAACGGAAATTAATTGTAACTTTCTACAAGTAGAACAATAATTGGAACACGTAGACGGTTGAAATCTTTGTATATATTGCTTCCATATAGTCTAAGAAACATGTACGCAAAGCATCCAAACAGTACAATTCGCCAATTTTTTGATCTTCAAGTATAAGTGAACAGCGAGCCCCATTGATAATCATGAAATGGAAATTATTTGTAACTTTCTAGAAGTAGAACAATGAATAGTACAGGTAGACGGGTGAAATCTTTCTATATATTGCTTCTAAATAGTCTAAGAAACATCTATGCAAAGCATCCAAACAGTACAATTCGCAAATTTTTTGTTCTTCAAGTTTAAGTGAACTACGAGCCCCATTGTTAATCCTTTAAAGGAAATTATTTGTAAATTTCGACAAGTAGAACAATGAATGGAACAGGTAGACGGTTGAAATCTTTGTATATATTGCTTCTATATAGTCCAAGAAACATATATGCAAAACATCTAAACAGTAACAATCGCCAATTTTTTGATCTTCAAGTTTAAGTGAACAACGAGCCCCATTGATAATCATGAAATGGAAAATATTTGTAACTTTCTACAAGTAGAACAATGAATAGTACAGGTAGACGGGTGAAATCTTTCTATATATTGCTTCTAAATAGTCTAAGAAACATCTATGCAAAGCATCCAAACAGTACCATTCGCCAATTTTTTGTTCTTCAAGTTTAAGTGAACAATGAGCCCCATTGTTAATCCTTTAAAGGAAATTATTTGTAAATTTCGACAAGTAGAACAATGAATGGAACAGGTAGACGGTTGAAATCATTGTATATATTGCTTCTATATAATCTAAGAAACATATATGCAAAGCATCTAAACAGTAACAATCGCCAATTTTTTGATCTTCAAGTTTAAGTGAACAATGAGCCCCATTGTTAATCCTTTAAAGGAAATTATTTGTAAATTTCGACAAGTAGAACAATGAATGCAACAGGTAGACTGTTGAAATCATTGTATATATTGCTTCTATATAGTCTAAGAAACATATATGCAAAGCATCCAAACAGTACAATTCGCCAATTTTTTGATCTTCAAGTTTAAGTGAACTACGAGCCCCATTGTTAATCCTTTAAAGGAAATTATTTGTAAATTTCGACAAGTAGAACAATGAATGGATCATGTAGACGGTTGAAAAAATTGTATATATTGCTTCTATATAGTCTACGAAACATATATGCAAAGCATCCAAACAGTACAATTCGCCAATTTTTTGTTCTTCAAGTTTAAGTGAACAATGAGCCCCAATGGTTAATCCTTTATCGGTAATTATTTGTAACTTTCGACAAGTAGAACAATGAATGGAACAGGTAGACGGTTGAAATCCTTGTATATATTGCTTCCATATAGCCTAAGAAACATGTACGCAAAGCATTCAAACAGTACCATTCGCCGATTTTTTGTCCTTCAAGTTTAAGTGAACAATGAGCCCCATTGTTAATCCTTTATCGGAAATTATTTGTAACTTTCGACAAGTAGAACAATGAATGGAACAGTTAGACGGTTGAAATATTTGTATATATTGGTTCTATATAATCTAAGAAACATATATGCAAAGCATCCAAACAGTAACAATCGCCAATTTTTTTATCTTCAAGTTTAAGTGAACAGCGAGCCCCATTGATAATCATGAAATGGAAATTATTTGTAACTTTCTACAAGTAGAACAATGAATAGTACAGGTAGACGGGTGAAATCTTTTTATATATTGCTTCTAAATAGTCTAAGATACATCTATGCAAAGCATCCAAACAGTACCATTCGCCAATTTTTTGTTCTTCAAGTTTAAGTGAACAATGAGCCCCAATGGTTAATCCTTTATCGGAAATTATTTGTAATTTTCGACAAGTAGAACAATGAATGGAACAGTTAGACGGTTGAAATATTTGTATATATTGCTTCTATATAATCTAAGAAACATATATGCAAAGCATCTAAACAGTAACAATCGCAAATTTTTTGATCTTCAAGTTTAAGTGAACAATGAGCCCCATTGTTAATCCTTTAAAGGAAATTATTTGTAAATTTCGACAAGTAGAACAATGAATGGAACAGGTAGACTGTTGAAATCATTGTATATATTGCTTCTATATAGTCTAAGAAACATATATGCAAAGCATCCAAACAGTACAATTCGCCAATTTGTTATTCTTCAAGTTTAAGTGAACAATGAGCCCCAATGGTTAATCCTTTATCGGTAATTATTTGTAACTTTCGACAAGTAGAACAATGAATGGAACAGGTAGACGGTTGAAATCCTTGTATATATTGCTTCCATATAATCTAAGAAACATGTACGCAAAGCATCCAAACAGTACCATTCGCCGATTTTTTGTCCTTCAAGTTTAAGTGAACTGCGAGCCCCATTGATAATCATGAAATGGAAATTATTTGTAACTTTCTACAAGTAGAACAATGAATAGTACAGGTAGACGGGTGAAATCTTTCTATATATTGCGTCTAAATAGTCTAAGAAACATCTATGCAAAGCATCCAAACAGTACAATTCGCCAATTTTTTGTTCTTCAAGTTTAAGTGAACTACGAGCCCCATTGTTAATCTTTTAAAGGAAAATATTTGTAAATTTCGACAAGTAGAACAATGAATGGATCATGTAGACGGTTGAAAAAATTGTATATATTGCTTCTGTATAGTCTACGAAACATATATGCAAAGCATCCAAACAGTACAATTCGCCAATTTTTTGTACTTCAAGTTTAAGTGAACTACGAGCCCCATTGTTAATCCTTTAACGGAAATTAATTGTAACTTTCGACAAGTAGAACAATGAATGGAACAGGTAGACGGTTGAAATCTTTGTATAGATTGCTTCTATATAGTCTAAGAAACATATATGCAAAGCATCCAAACAGTACAATTCGCCAATTTATTGTTCTTCAAGTTTAAGTGAACAACGAGCCCCATTGTTAATCCTTGAAAGGAAATTATTTGTAACTTTCGACAAGTAGAACAATGAATGGAACAGGTAGACGGTTGAAATCTTTGTATATATTGCTTCTATATAGTCTAAGAAACATATATGCAAAGCATCCAAACAGTACAATTCGCCAATTTTTTGTTCTTCAAGTTTAAGTGAACAATGAGCCCCAATGGTTAATCCTTTATCGGTAATTATTTGTAAATTTCGACAAGTAGAACAATGAATGGAACAGGTAGACGGTTGAAATCCTTGTATATATTGCTTCCATATAATCTAAGAAACATGTACGCAAAGCATCCAAACAGTACCATTCGCCGATTTTTTGTCCTTCAAGTTTAAGTGAACTGCGAGCCCCATTGATAATCATGAAATGGAAATTATTTGTAACTTTCTACAAGTAGAACAATGAATAGTACAGGTAGACGGGTGAAATCTTTCTATATATTGCGTCTAAATAGTCTAAGAAACATCTATGCAAAGCATCCAAACAGTACAATTCGCCAATTTTTTGTTCTTCAAGTTTAAGTGAACTACGAGCCCCATTGTTAATCCTTTAAAGGAAAATATTTGTAAATTTCGACAAGTAGAACAATGAATGGATCATGTAGACGGTTGAAAAAATTGTATATATTGCTTCTGTATAGTCTACGAAACATATATGCAAAGCATCCAAACAGTACAATTCGCCAATTTTTTGTACTTCAAGTTTAAGTGAACTACGAGCCCCATTGTTAATCCTTTAACGGAAATTAATTGTAACTTTCGACAAGTAGAACAATGAATGGAACAGGTAGACGGTTGAAATCTTTGTATAGATTGCTTCTATATAGTCTAAGAAACATATATGCAAAGCATCCAAACAGTACAATTCGCCAATTTATTGTTCTTCAAGTTTAAGTGAACAACGAGCCCCATTGTTAATCCTTTAAAGGAAATTATTTGTAACTTTCGACAAGTAGAACAATGAATGGAACAGGTAGACGGTTGAAATCTTTGTATATATTGCTTCTATATAGTCTAAGAAACATATATGCAAAGCATCCAAACAGTACCTTTCGCCAATTTTTTGTTCTTCAAGGTTAAGTGAACAATGAGCCCCATTGTTAATCCTTTATCGGAAATTATTTGTAACTTTCTACAAGTAGAACAATGAGTGGAACACGTAGACGGTTGAAATATTTGTATATATTGCTTCTATATAGTCTAAGAAACATATATGCAAAGCATCCAAACAGTACCATTCGCCAATTTTTTGTTCTTCAAGTTTAAGTGAACAACGAGCTCCATTGATAATCATGAAACGGAAATTATTTGTAACTTTCGACAAGTAGAACAATGAATGGAACAGGTAGACGGTTGAAATCTTTGTATAGATTGCTTCTATATAGTCTAAGAAACATATATGCAAAGCATCCAAACAGTACAATTCGCCAATTTATTGTTCTTCAAGTTTAAGTGAACAACGAGCCCCATTGTTAATCCTTTAAAGGAAATTATTTGTAACTTTCGACAAGTAGAACAATGAATGGAACAGGTAGACGGTTGAAATCTTTGTATAGATTGCTTCTATATAGTCTAAGAAACATATATGCAAAGCATCCAAACAGTACAATTCGCCAATTTATTGTTCTTCAAGTTTAAGTGAACAACGAGCCCCATTGTTAATCCTTTAAAGGAAATTATTTGTAACTTTCGACAAGTAGAACAATGAATGGAACAGGTAGACGGTTGAAATCTTTGTATATATTGCTTCTATATAGTCTAAGAAACATATATGCAAAGCATCCAAACAGTACCTTTCGCCAATTTTTTGTTCTTCAAGGTTAAGTGAACAATGAGCCCCATTGTTAATCCTTTATCGGAAATTATTTGTAACTTTCTACAAGTAGAACAATGAGTGGAACACGTAGACGGTTGAAATATTTGTATATATTGCTTCTATATAGTCTAAGAAACATATATGCAAAGCATCCAAACAGTACCATTCGCCAATTTTTTGTTCTTCAAGTTTAAGTGAACAACGAGCTCCATTGATAATCATGAAACGGAAATTATTTGTAACTTTCGACAAGTAGAACAATGAATGGAACAGGTAGACGGTTGAAATCTTTGTATATATTGCTTCTATATAGTCTAAGAAACATATATGCAAAGCATCCAAACAGTACAATCCGCCAATTTTTTGTTCTTCAAGTTTAAGTGAACTACGATCCCCATTGTTAATCCCTTAACGGAAATTATTTGTAACTTTCGACAAGTAGAACAATGAATGGAACAGGTAGACTGTTGAAATCCTTGTATATATTGCTTCCATATAGTCTAAGAAACATGTACGCAAAGCATCCAAACAGTACCATTCGCCAATTTTTTGTCCTTCAAGTTTAAGTGAACAATGAGCCCCATTGTTAATCCTTTATCGGAAATTATTTGTAACTTTCGACAAGTAGAACAATGAATGGAACAGGTAGACGGTTGAAATCTTTGTATATATTGCTTCTATATAGTCTAAGAAACATATATGCAAAGCATCCAAACAGTACAATTCGCCAATTTTTTGTTCTTCAAGTTTAAGTGAACTACGAGCCCCATTGTTAATCCTTTAAAGGGAATTATTTGTAACTTTCGACAAGTAGAACAATGAATGGAACAGGTAGACTGTTGAAATCCTTGTATATATTGCTTCCATATAGTCTAAGAAACATGTACGCAAAGCATCCAAACAGTACCATTCGGCAATTTTTTGTTCTTCAAGTTTAAGTGAACAATGAGCCCCATTGTTAATCCTTTAAATGAAATTATTTGTAAATTTCGACAAGTAGAACAATGAATCGAACAGGTAGACTGTTGAAATCATTGTATATATTGCTTCTATATAGTCTAAGAAACATATATGCAAAGCATCCAAACAGTACAATTCGCCAATTTTTTGTTCTTCAAGTTTAAGTGAACTACGAACCCCATTGTTAATCCTTTAAAGGAAATTATTTGTAAATTTCGACAAGTAGAACAATGAATGGATCATGTAGACGGTTGAAAAAATTGTATATATTGCTTCTATATAGTCTACGAAACATATACGCAAAGCATCCAAACAGTACAATTCGCCAATTTTTTGTTCTTCAAGTTTAAGTGAACAATGAGCCCCAATGGTTAATCCTTTATCGGTAATTATTTGTAACTTTCGACAAGTAGAACAATGAATGGCACAGGTAGACGGTTGAAATCTTTGTATAGATTGCTTCTATATAGTCTAAGAAACATATATGCAAAGCATCCAAACAGTACAATTCGCCAATTTTTTGTTCTTCAAGTTTAAGTGAACTACGAGCCCCATTGTTAATCCTTTAAAGGAAATTATTTGTAACTTTCGACAAGTAGAACAATGAATGGAACAGGTAGATGGTTGAAATCTTTGTATAGATTGCTTCTATATAGTCTAAGAAACATATATGCAAAGCATCCAAACAGTACAATTCGCCAATTTATTGTTCTTCAAGTTTAAGTGAACAACGAGCCCCATTGTTAATCCTTTATCGGAAATTATTTGTAACTTTCGACAAGTAGAACAATGAATGGAACAGGTAGACGGTTGAAATCTTTGTATATATTGCTTCTATATAGTCTAAGAAACATATATGCAAAGCATCCAAACAGTACAATTCGCCAATTTTTTGTTCTTCAAGTTTAAGTAAACTACGATCCCCATTGTTAATCCCTTAACGGAAATTATTTGTAACTTTCGACAAGTAGAACAATGAATGGAACAGGTAGACGGTTGAAATCATTGTATATATTGCTTCTATATAGTCTAAGAAACAGATATGCAAAGCATCCAAACAGTACAATTCGACAATTTTTTGCTCTTCAAGTTTAAGTGAACTACGAGCCCCATTGTTAATCCTTTAAAGGAAATTATTTGTAAATTTCGGCAAGTAGAACAATGAATGGAATAGGTAGACGGTTGAAATCATTGTATATATTGCTTCTATATAGTCTAAGAAACATATATGCAAAGCATCCAAACAGTACAATTCGCCAATTTTTTGTTCTTCAAGTTTAAGTAAACTACGATCCCCATTGTTAATCCCTTAACGGAAATTATTTGTAACATTCGACAAGTAGAACAATGAATGGAACAGGTACACGGTTGAAATCATTGTATATATTGCTTCTATATAGTCTAAGAAACATATATGCAAAGCATCCAAGCAGTACAATTCGCCAATTTTTTGTTCTTCAAGTTTAAGTGAACAATAAGCCCCATTGTTAATCCTTTAAAGGAAATTATTTGTAACTTTCGACAAGTAGAACAATGAATGGAACAGGTAGACGGTTGAAATCTTTGTATATATTGCTTCTATATAGTCTAAGAAACATATATGCAAAGCATCCAAACAGTACAATTCGCCAATTTTTTGTTCTTCAAGTTTAAGTGAACAATGAGCCCCATTGTTAATCCTTTAAAGGAAATTATTTGTAACTTTCGACAAGTAGAACAATGAATGGAACAGGTAGACGGTTGAAATCTTTGTATATATTGCTTCTATATAGTCTAAGAAACATATATGCAAAACATCTAAACAGTAACAATCGCCAATTTTTTGATCTTCAAGTTTAAGTGAACAACGAGCCCCATTGATAATCATGAAATGGAAATTATTTGTAACTTTCTACAAGTAGAACAATGAATAGTACAGGTAGACGGGTGAAATCTTTCTATATATTGCTTCTAAATAGTCTAAGAAACATCTATGCAAAGCATCCAAACAGTACCATTCGCCAATTTTTTGTTCTTCAAGTTTAAGTGAACAATGAGCCCCATTGTTAATCCTTTAAAGGAAATTATTTGTAAATTTCGACAAGTAGAACAATGAATGGAACAGGTAGACGGTTGAAATCATTGTATATATTGCTTCTATATAATCTAAGAAACATATATGCAAAGCATCTAAACAGTAACAATCGCCAATTTTTTGATCTTCAAGTTTAAGTGAACAATGAGCCCCATTGTTAATCCTTTAAAGGAAATTATTTGTAAATTTCGACAAGTAGAACAATGAATGCAACAGGTAGACTGTTGAAATCATTGTATATATTGCTTCTATATAGTCTAAGAAACATATATGCAAAGCATCCAAACAGTACAATTCGCCAATTTTTTGATCTTCAAGTTTAAGTGAACTACGAGCCCCATTGTTAATCCTTTAAAGGAAATTATTTGTAAATTTCGACAAGTAGAACAATGAATGGATCATGTAGACGGTTGAAAAAATTGTATATATTGCTTCTATATAGTCTACGAAACATATATGCAAAGCATCCAAACAGTACAATTCGCCAATTTTTTGTTCTTCAAGTTTAAGTGAACAATGAGCCCCAATGGTTAATCCTTTATCGGTAATTATTTGTAACTTTCGGCAAGTAGAACAATGAATGGAACAGGTAGACGGTTGAAATCCTTGTATATATTGCTTCTATATAGTCTACGAAACATATATGCAAAGCATCCAAACAGTACAATTCGCCAATTTTTTGTACTTCAAGTTTAAGTGAACTACGAGCCCCATTGTTAATCCTTTATCGGAAATTATTTGTAACTTTCGACAAGTAGAACAATGAATGGATCTGGTAGACGGTTGAAATCTTTGTATATATTGCTTCTATATAATCTAAGAAACATATATGCAAAGCATCTAAACAGTAACAATCGCCAATTTTTTGATCTTCAAGTTTAAGTGAACAGCGAGCCCCATTGATAATCATGAAATGGAAACTATTTGTAACTTTCTACAAGTAGAACAATGAATAGTACAGGTAGACGGGTGAAATCTTTCTATATATTGCTTCTAAATAGTCTAAGAAACATCTATGCAAAGCATCCAAACAGTACAATTCGCCAATTTTTTGTTCTTCAAGTTTAAGTGAACTACGAGCCCCATTGTTAATCATGAAATGGAAATTATTTGTAACTTTCTACAAGTAGAACAATGAATAGTACAGGTAGACGGGTGTAATCTTTCTATATATTGCTTCTAAATAGTCTAAGAAACATCTATGCAAAGCATCCAAACAGTACCATTCGCCAATTATTTGATCTTCAAGTTTAAGTGAACAATGAGCCCCATTGTTAATCCTTTAAAGGAAATTATTTGTAACTTTCGACAAGTAGAACAATGAATGGGACAGGTAGACGGTTGAAATCTTTGTATATATTGCTTCTATATAGTCTAAGAAACATATATGCAAAGCATCCAAACAGTACAATTCGCCAATTTTTTGTTCTTCAAGTTTAAGTGAACAATGAGCCCCATTGTTAATCCTTTAAAGGAAATTATTTGTAACTTTCGACAAGTAGAACAATGAATGGAACAGGTAGACGGTTGAAATCTTTGTATATATTGCTTCTATATAGTCTAAGAAACATATATGCAAAGCATCCAAACAGTACCATTCGCCACTTTTTTGTTCTTCAAGTTTAAGTGAACAACGAGCCCCATTATTAATCCTTTAAAGGAAATTATTTGTAAATTTCGACAAGTAGAACAATGATTGGAACACGTAGACGGTTGAAATCTTTGTATATATTGCTTCCATATAGTCTAAGAAACATGTACGCAAAGCATCCAAACAGTACCATTCGCCAATTTTTTGTTCTTCAAGTTTAAGTGAACAATGAGCCCCAATGGTTAATCCTTTATCGGAAATTATTTGTAATTTTCGACAAGTAGAACAATGAATGGAACAGTTAGACGGTTGAAATATTTGTATATATTGCTTCTATATAATCTAAGAAACATATATGCAAAGCATCTAAACAGTAACAGTCGCCAATTTTTTGATCTTCAAGTTTAAGTGAACAGCGAGCCCCATTGATAATCATGAAATGGAAATTATTTGTAACTTTCTACAAGTAGAACAATGAATAGTATAGGTAGACGGGTGAAATCTTTCTATATATTGCTTCTAAATAGTCTAAGAAACATCTATGCAAAGCATCCAAACAGTACAATTCGCCAATTTTTTGTTCTTCAAGTTTAAATGAACTACGAGCCCCATTGTTAATCCTTTAACGGAAATTAATTGTAAATTTCGACAAGAAGAACAATGAATGGAACAGGTAGACGGTTGAAATCTTTGTATATATTGCTTCTATATAGTCTAAGAAACAAATATGCAAAGCATCCAAACAGTACAATTCGCCAATTTATTGTTCTTCAAGTTTAAGTGAACAACGAGCCCCATTGTTAATCCTTTAAAGGAAATTATTTGTAACTTTCGACAAGTAGAACAATGAATGGAACAGGTAGACGGTTGAAATCATTGTATATATTGCTTCTATATAGTCTAAGAAACATATATGCAAAGCGTCCAAACAGTACAATTCGCCAATTATTTCATCTTCAAGTTTAAGTGAACAATGAGCCCTAATGGTTAATCCTTTATCGGAAATTATTTGTAAATTTCGCCAAGTAGAACAATGAATGGAACAGGTAGCCGGTTGAAATCTTTGTATATATTGCTTCTATATAGTCTAAGAAACATATATGCAAAGCATCCAAACATTATAATTCGCCAATTTTTTGTTCTTCAAGTTTAAGTGGACAATGAGCCCCAATGGTTAATCCTTTATCGGAAATTATTTGTAAATTTCGACAAGTAGAACAATGAATGGAACAGGTAGCCGGTTGAAATCAATGTATATATTGCTTCTATATAGTCTAAGAAACATATATGCAAAGCATCCAAACAGTACCATTCGTCAATTTCTTGTTCTTCAAGTTTAAGTGAACTACGAGCCCCATTGTTAATCCCTTAACGGAAATTAATTGTAACTTTCTACAAGTAGAACAATGATTTGAACACGTAGACGGTTGAAATCTTTGTATATATTGCTTCCATATAGTCTAAGAAACATGTACGCAAAGCATCCAAACAGTACAATTCGACAATTTTTTGTTCTTCAAGTTTAAGTAAACTACGATCCCCATTGTTAATTCCTTAACGGAAATTATTTGTAACATTCGACAAGTAGAACAATGAATGGAACAGGTAGACGGTTGAAATCATTGTATATATTGCTTCTATATAGTCTAAGAAACATATATGCAAAGCATCCAAACATTACAATTCGCCAATTTTTTGTTCTTCAAGTTTAAGTGAACAATGAGCCCCATTGTTAATCCTTTAAAGGAAATTATTTGTAACTTTCGACAAGTAGAACAATGAATGGAACAGGTAGACGGTTGAAATATTTGTATATATTGCTTCTATATAGTCTAAGAAACATATATGCAAAGCATCCAAACAGTACAATTCGCCAATTTATTGTTCTTCAAGTTTAAGTGAACAATGAGCCCCAATGGTTAATCCTTTATCGGAAATTATTTGTAAATTTCGACAAGTAGAACAATGATTGGAACACGTAGACGGTTGAAATCTTTGTATATATTGCTTCCATATAGTCTAAGAAACATGTACGCAAAGCATCCAAACAGTACCATTCGCCAATTTTTTGGTCTTCAAGTTTAAGTGAACAATGAGCCCCAATGGTTAATCCTTTATCGGAAATTATTTGTAATTTTCGACAAGTAGAACAATGAATGGAACAGGTAGACGGTGGAAATCCTTGTATATATTGCGTCTATATAGTCTAAGAAACATATCTGCAAATCATCCAAATAGTACAATTCGCCAATTATTTGATCTTCAAGTTTAAGTGAACTACGAGCCCCAATGGTTAATCCTTTATCAGAAATTATTTGTAATTTTCGACAAGTAGAAAAATGATTGGAACACACAGACGGTTGAAATCTTTGTATATATTGCTTCCATATAGTCTAAGAAACATATATGCAAAGCATCCAAACAGTACCATTCGCCAATTTTTTGTTCTTCAAGTTTAAGTAAACTACGATCCCCATTGTTAATCCCTTAACGGAAATTATTTGTAACTTTCGACAAGTAGAACAATGAATGGAACAGGTAGACGGTTGAAAACATTGTATATATTGCTTCTATATAGTTTAAGAAACATATATGCAAAGCATCCAAATAGTACAATTCGACAATTTATTGTTCTTCAAGTTTAAGTGAACAATGAGCCCCAATGGTTAATCCTTTATCGGAAATTATTTGTAATTTTCGACAAGTAGAACAATGAATGGAACAGGTAGACGGTTGAAATCTTTGTATATATTGCTTGTATATAATCTAAGAAACATATATGCAAAGCATCCAAACAGTACAATTCGCCAATTATTTCATCTTCATGTTTAAGTGAACAACGAGCCCCATTGTTAATACTTTAACGGAAATTATTTGTAACTTCCGACAAGTAGAACAATGAATGGAACAGGTAGACGGTTGAAATCAATGTATATATTGCTTCTATATAGTCTAAGAAACATATATGCAAAGCATCCAAACAGTACCATTCGCCAATTCTTTGTTCTTCAAGTTTAAGTGAACAATGAGCCCCATTGTTAATCCTTTATCGGAAATTATTTGTAAATTTCGACAAGTAGAACAATGAATGGAACAGGTAGACGGTTGAAATCTTTGTATATATTGCTTCTATATAGTCTAAGAAACATATATGCAAAGCATCCAAACAGTACAATTCGACAATTTTTTGTTCTTCAAGTTTAGTGAACAATGAGCCCCAATGGTTAATCCTTTATCGGAAATTATTTGTAATCTTTGACAAGTAGAACAATGAATGGAACAGGTAGACGGTTGAAATCTTTGTATATATTGCTTCTATATAGTCTACGAAACATATATGCAAAGCATCCAAACAGTACAATTCGACAATTTTTTGTTCTTCAAGTTTAGTGAACAATGAGCCCCAATGGTTAATCCTTTATCGGTAATTATTTGTAATTTTCGACAAGTAGAACAATGAATGGAACAGGTAGACGGTTGATATCTTTGTATATATTGCTTCTATATAATCTAAGAAACATATATGCAAAGCATCCAAACAGTACAATTCGCCAATTATGTCATCTTCATGTTTAAGTGAACTACGAGCCCCATTGTTAATACTTTAACGGAAATTATTTGTAACTTGCGACAAGTAGAACAATGAGTGGAACAGGTAGACGGTTGAAATCAATGTATATATTGCTTCTATATAGTCTAAGAAACATATATGCAAAGCATCCAAACAGTACCATTCGCCAATTTTTTGTTCTTCAAGTTTAAGTGAACAATGAGCCCCAATGGTTAATCCTTTATCGGAAATTATTTGTAATTTTCGACAACTAGAACAATGAATGGAACAGGTAGACGGTTGATATCTTTGTATATATTGCTTCTATATAATCTAAGAAACATATATGCAAAGCATCCAAACAGTACAATTCGCCAATTATTTCATCTTCATGTTTAAGTGAACTACGAGCCCCATTGTTAATACTTTAAAGGAAATTATTTGTAACTTGCGACAAGTAGAACAATGAGTGGAACAGGTAGACGGTTGAAATTAATGTATATATTGCTTCCATATAGTCTAAGGAACATGAACGCAAAGCATCCAAACAGTACCATTCGCCAATTTTTTGTTCTTCAAGTTCAAGTGAACAATGAGCCCCATTGTTAATCCTTTATCGGAAATTATTTGTAATATTCGACAAGTAGAACAATGAATGGTACAGGTAGACGGTTGAAATCTTTGTATATGCTGCTTCTATATAGTCTAAGAAACCTATATGCAAAGCATCTAAACAGTAACATTCGCCAATTTTTGTATCTTCAAGTATTAGTGAACAACAAGCCCCATTGATAATCATGAAATGGAAATTATTTGTAACTTTCTACAAGTAGAACAATGAATGGAACAGGTAGTCGGTTGAAATCATTGCATATATTGTTTCTATATAGTCTAACAAAACATATATGCAAAGCATCCAATCAGTACAATTTGCCAATTTATTGTTCTTCAAGTTTAAGTGAACAACGAGGCCCATTGTTAATCCTTTAAAGGAAATTATTTGTAAATTTCGACAAGTAGAACAATGATTGGAACACGTAGACGGTTGAAATCTTTGTATATATTGCTTCCATATAGTCTAAGAAACATGTACGCAAAGCATCCAAACAGTACCATTCGCCAATTTTTTGTTCTTCAAGTTTAAGTGAACAATGAGCCCCATTGTTAATCCTTTATCGGAAATTATTTGTAATTTTCGACAAGTAGAACAATGAATGGAACAGGTAGACGGTTATAATCTTTGTATATATTGCTTCTATATAGTCTAAGAAACATATATGCAAAGCATCCAAACAGTACCATTCGCCAATTTTTTGTTCTTCAAGTTTAAGTGAACAATGAGCCCCATTGATTATCATGAAACGGAAATTATTTGTAACTTTCTACAAGTAGAACAATGAATGGAACTGGTAGACGGTTGAAATCATTGTATATATTGCTTCTATATAGTCTAAGAAACATATATGCAAAGCATCCAAACAGTACAATTCGCCAATTTTTTGTTCTTCAAGTATAAGTGAACAATGAGCCCCAATGATTAATCCTTTATCGGAAATTGTTTGTATCTTTCGACAAGTAGAACAATGAATGGAACAGGTAAACGGTTCAGATCTTTGTATATATTGCTTCAATATAGTCTTAGAAACATATATGCAAAGCATCCAAACAGTACCAATCCCCAATTTTTTGTTCATCAAGTTTAAGTGAACTACGAGCCCCATTTTTAATCCTTTAAAGGAAATTATTTGTAACTTTCTACAAGTAGAACAATGAATAGAACGGGTAGACGGTAGAAATCTTTGTATATGTTGCTTCTATATAGTCTAAGAAACCTATATGCAAAGCATCTAACCAGTAACATTCGCCAATTTTTTGATCTTCAAGTTTAAGTGAACAACGAACCCCATTGATAATCATGAAATGGAAATTATTTGTAACTTTCTACAAGTAGAACAATGAATAGTACAGGTAGACGGGTGAAATCTTTCTATATATTGCTTCTATATAGTCTAAGAAACATATATGCAAAGCATCCAAACAGTACAAGTCGCCAATTTTTTATTCTTCAAATTTAAGTGAACAACGAGCCCCATTGATAATCATGAAAGGGAAATTATTTGTAACTTTCGACAAGTAGAACAATGAATGGTACAGGTAGACGGTTGAAATATTTGTATATGCTGCTTCTATATAGTCTAAGAAACCTATATGCAAAGCATCTAAACAGTAACATTCGCCAATTTTTGTATCTTCAAGTATTAGTGTACAACAAGCCCCATTGATAATCATGAAATGGAAATTATTTGTAACTTTCTACAAGTAGAACAATGAATAGTACAGGTATACGAGTGAAATCTTTCTATATATTGCTTCTATATAGTCTAAGTTACATATATGCAAAGCATCCAAGCTGTACATTTCGCCAATTTACTGTTCTTCAAGTTTAAGTGAACAACGAGCCCCATTGTTAATCCTTTAAAGGAAATTATTTCTAAATTTCGACAAGTGGAACAATGATTGGAACACGTAGACGGCTGAAATCTTTGTATATATTGCTTCCATATAGTCTAAGGAACATGAACGCAAAGCATCCAAACAGTACCATTCGCCAATTTTTTGTTCTTCAAGTTCAAGTGAACAATGAGCCCCATTGTTAATCCTTTATCGGAAATTATTTGTAATATTCGACAAGTAGAACAATGAATGGTACAGGTAGACGGTTGAAATCTTTGTATATGCTGCTTCTATATAGTCTAAGAAACCTATATGCAAAGCATCTAAACAGTAACATTCGCCAATTTTTGTATCTTCAAGTATTAGTGAACAACAAGCCCCATTGATAATCATGAAATGGGAATTATTTGTAACTTTCTACAAGTAGAACAATGAATGGAACAGGTAGTCGGTTGAAATCATTGTATATATTGCTTCTATATAGTCTAAGAAACATATATGCAAAGCATCCAATCAGTACAATTTGCCAATTTATTGTTCTTCAAGTTTAAGTGAACAACGAGCCCCATTGTTAATCCTTTAAAGGAAATTATTTGTAAATTTCGACAAGTAGAACAATGATTGGAACACGTAGACGGTTGAAATCTTTGTATATATTGCTTCCATATAGTCTAAGAAACATGTACGCAAAGCATCCAAACAGTACCATTCGCCAATTTTTTGTTCTTCAAGTTTAAGTGAACAATGAGCCCCATTGTTAATCCTTTATCGGAAATTATTTGTAATTTTCGACAAGTAGAACAATGAATGGAACAGGTAGACGGTTATAATCTTTGTATATATTGCTTCTATATAGTCTAAGAAACATATATGCAAAGCATCCAAACAGTACCATTCGCCAATTTTTTGTTCTTCAAGTTTAAGTGAACAATGAGCCCCATTGATTATCATGAAACGGAAATTATTTGTAACTTTCTACAAGTAGAACAATGAATGGAACTGGTAGACGGTTGAAATCATTGTATATATTGCTTCTATATAGTCTAAGAAACATATATGCAAAGCATCCAAACAGTACAATTCGCCAATTTTTTGTTCTTCAAGTATAAGTGAACCATGAGCCCCAATGATTAATCCTTTATCGGAAATTGTTTGTATCTTTCGACAAGTAGAACAATGAATGGAACAGGTAAACGGTTCAGATCTTTGTATATATTGCTTCAATATAGTCTTAGAAACATATATGCAAAGCATCCAAACAGTACCAATCCCCAATTTATTGTTCATCAAGTTTAAGTGAACTACGAGCCCCATTTTTAATCCTTTAAAGGAAATTATTTGTAACTTTCTACAAGTAGAACAATGAATAGAACGGGTAGACGGTAGAAATCTTTGTATATGTTGCTTCTATATAGTCTAAGAAACCTATATGCAAAGCATCTAACCAGTAACATTCGCCAATTTTTTGATCTTCAAGTTTAAGTGAACAACGAACCCCATTGATAATCATGAAATGAAAATTATTTGTAACTTTCTACAAGTAGAACAATGAATAGTACAGGTAGACGGGTGAAATCTTTCTATATATTGCTTCTATATAGTCTAAGAAACATATATGCAAAGCATCCAAACAGTACAAGTCGCCAATTTTTTATTCTTCAAATTTAAGTGAACAACGAGCCCCATTGATAATCATGAAAGGGAAATTATTTGTAACTTTCGACAAGTAGAACAATGAATGGTACAGGTAGACGGTAGAAATCTTTGTATATGTTGCTTCTATATAGTCTAAGAAACCTATATGCAAAGCATCTAACCAGTAACATTCGCCAATTTTTTGATCTTCAAGTTTAAGTGAACAACGAACCCCATTGATAATCATGAAATGGAAATTATTTGTAACTTTCTACAAGTAGAACAATGAATAGTACAGGTATACGAGTGAAATCTTTCTATATATTGCTTCCATATAGTCTAAGAAACATGTACGCAAAGCAACCAAACAGTACCATTCGCCAATTTTTTGTTCTTCAAGTTTAAGTAAACTACGATCCCCATTGTTAATTCCTTAACGGAAATTATTTGTAACATTCGACAAGTAGAACAATGAATGGAACAGGTAGACGGTTGAAATCATTGTATATATTGCTTTAATATAGTCTAAGAAACATATATGCAAAGCATCCAAACAGTACAATTCGCCAATTTATTGTTCTTCAAGTTTAAGTGAACAACGAGCCCCATTGTTAATCCTTTATCGGAAATTGTTTGTAAATTTCGACAAGTAGAACAATGAATGGAACAGGTAGACTGTTGAAATCATTGTATATATTGCTTCTATATAGTCCAAGAAACATATATGCAAAGCGTCCAAACAGTACAATTCGCCAATTTTTTGCTCTTCAAGTTTAAGTGAACTACGAGCCCCATTGTTAATCATTTAAAGCAAATTATTTGTAAATTACGGCAAGTAGAACAGTGAATGGAACTGGTAGACGGTTGAAATCTTTGTATATATTGCTTCTTCATAGTATAAGAAACATATATGCAAAGCATCCAAACAGTACAATTCGCGAATTTATTGTTCTTCAAGTTTAAGTGAACAACGAGCCCCATTGTTAATCGTTTAAAGGAAATTATTTGTAAATTTCGACAAGTAGAACAATGTTTGGAACACGTAGACGGTTGAAATCTTTGTATATATTGCTTCCATATAGTCTAAGAAACATGTACGCAAAGCATCCATACAGTACAATTCGCCAATTTTTTGTTCTTCAAGTTTAAGTGAACAACGAGCCCCATTGTTAATCCTTTAAAGGAAATTATTTGTAAATTTCGACAAGTAGAACAATGATTGGAACACGTAGACGGTTGAAATCTTTGTATATATTGCTTCCATATAGTCTAAGAAACATGTACGCAAAGCATCCAAACAGTACCATTCGCCAATTTTTTGTTCTTCAAGTTTAGTGAACAATGAGCCCCAATGGTTAATCCTTTATCGGAAATTATTTGTAATCTTTGACAAGTAGAACAATGAATGGAACAGGTAGGCGGTTGAAATCTTTGTATATATTGCTTCTATATAGTCTACGAAACATATATGCAAAGCATCCAAACAGTACAATTCGACAATTTTTTGTTCTTCAAGTTTAGTGAACAATGAGCCCCAATGGTTAATCCTTTATCGGTAATTATTTGTAATTTTCGACAAGTAGAACAATGAATGGAACAGGTAGACGGTTGATATCTTTGTATATATTGCTTCTATATAATCTAAGAAACATATATGCAAAGCATCCAAACAGTACAATTCGCCAATTATGTCATCTTCATGTTTAAGTGAACTACGAGCCCCATTGTTAATACTTTAACGGAAATTATTTGTAACTTGCGACAAGTAGAACAATGAGTGGAACAGGTAGACGGTTGAAATCAATGTATATATTGCTTCTATATAGTCTAAGAAACATATATGCAAAGCATCCAAACAGTACCATTCGCCAATTTTTTGTTCTTCAAGTTTAAGTGAACAATGAGCCCCAATGGTTAATCCTTTATCGGAAATTATTTGTAATTTTCGACAACTAGAACAATGAATGGAACAGGTAGACGGTTGATATCTTTGTATATATTGCTTCTATATAATCTAAGAAACATATATGCAAAGCATCCAAACAGTACAATTCGCCAATTATTTCATCTTCATGTTTAAGTGAACTACGAGCCCCATTGTTAATACTTTAAAGGAAATTATTTGTAACTTGCGACAAGTAGAACAATGAGTGGAACAGGTAGACGGTTGAAATTAATGTATATATTGCTTCCATATAGTCTAAGGAACATGAACGCAAAGCATCCAAACAGTACCATTCGCCAATTTTTTGTTCTTCAAGTTCAAGTGAACAATGAGCCCCATTGTTAATCCTTTATCGGAAATTATTTGTAATATTCGACAAGTAGAACAATGAATGGTACAGGTAGACGGTTGAAATCTTTGTATATGCTGCTTCTATATAGTCTAAGAAACCTATATGCAAAGCATCTAAACAGTAACATTCGCCAATTTTTGTATCTTCAAGTATTAGTGAACAACAAGCCCCATTGATAATCATGAAATGGAAATTATTTGTAACTTTCTACAAGTAGAACAATGAATGGAACAGGTAGTCGGTTGAAATCATTGCATATATTGTTTCTATATAGTCTAAGAAACATATATGCAAAGCATCCAATCAGTACAATTTGCCAATTTATTGTTCTTCAAGTTTAAGTGAACAACGAGCCCCATTGTTAATCCTTTAAAGGAAATTATTTGTAAATTTCGACAAGTAGAACAATGATTGGAACACGTAGACGGTTGAAATCTTTGTATATATTGCTTCCATATAGTCTAAGAAACATGTACGCAAAGCATCCAAACAGTACCATTCGCCAATTTTTTGTTCTTCAAGTTTAAGTGAACAATGAGCCCCATTGTTAATCCTTTATCGGAAATTATTTGTAATTTTCGACAAGTAGAACAATGAATGGAACAGGTAGACGGTTATAATCTTTGTATATATTGCTTCTATATAGTCTAAGAAACATATATGCAAAGCATCCAAACAGTACCATTCGCCAATTTTTTGTTCTTCAAGTTTAAGTGAACAATGAGCCCCATTGATTATCATGAAACGGAAATTATTTGTAACTTTCTACAAGTAGAACAATGAATGGAACTGGTAGACGGTTGAAATCATTGTATATATTGCTTCTATATAGTCTAAGAAACATATATGCAAAGCATCCAAACAGTACAATTCGCCAATTTTTTGTTCTTCAAGTATAAGTGAACAATGAGCCCCAATGATTAATCCTTTATCGGAAATTGTTTGTATCTTTCGACAAGTAGAACAATGAATGGAACTGGTAAACGGTTCAGATCTTTGTATATATTGCTTCAATATAGTCTTAGAAACATATATGCAAAGCATCCAAACAGTACCAATCCCCAATTTTTTGTTCATCAAGTTTAAGTGAACTACGAGCCCCATTTTTAATCCTTTAAAGGAAATTATTTGTAACTTTCTACAAGTAGAACAATGAATAGAACGGGTAGACGGTAGAAATCTTTGTATATGTTGCTTCTATATAGTCTAAGAAACCTATATGCAAAGCATCTAACCAGTAACATTCGCCAATTTTTTGATCTTCAAGTTTAAGTGAACAACGAACCCCATTGATAATCATGAAATGGAAATTATTTGTAACTTTCTACAAGTAGAACAATGAATAGTACAGGTAGACGGGTGAAATCTTTCTATATATTGCTTCTATATAGTCTAAGAAACATATATGCAAAGCATCCAAACAGTACAAGTCGCCAATTTTTTATTCTTCAAATTTAAGTGAACAACGAGCCCCATTGATAATCATGAAAGGGAAATTATTTGTAACTTTCGACAAGTAGAACAATGAATGGTACAGGTAGACGGTTGAAATATTTGTATATGCTGCTTCTATATAGTCTAAGAAACCTATATGCAAAGCATCTAAACAGTAACATTCGCCAATTTTTGTATCTTCAAGTATTAGTGTACAACAAGCCCCATTGATAATCATGAAATGGAAATTATTTGTAACTTTCTACAAGTAGAACAATGAATAGTACAGGTATACGAGTGAAATCTTTCTATATATTGCTTCTATATAGTCTAAGTTACATATATGCAAAGCATCCAAGCTGTACATTTCGCCAATTTACTGTTCTTCAAGTTTAAGTGAACAACGAGCCCCATTGTTAATCCTTTAAAGGAAATTATTTCTAAATTTCGACAAGTGGAACAATGATTGGAACACGTAGACGGCTGAAATCTTTGTATATATTGCTTCCATATAGTCTAAGGAACATGAACGCAAAGCATCCAAACAGTACCATTCGCCAATTTTTTGTTCTTCAAGTTCAAGTGAACAATGAGCCCCATTGTTAATCCTTTATCGGAAATTATTTGTAATATTCGACAAGTAGAACAATGAATGGTACAGGTAGACGGTTGAAATCTTTGTATATGCTGCTTCTATATAGTCTAAGAAACCTATATGCAAAGCATCTAAACAGTAACATTCGCCAATTTTTGTATCTTCAAGTATTAGTGAACAACAAGCCCCATTGATAATCATGAAATGGGAATTATTTGTAACTTTCTACAAGTAGAACAATGAATGGAACAGGTAGTCGGTTGAAATCATTGTATATATTGCTTCTATATAGTCTAAGAAACATATATGCAAAGCATCCAATCAGTACAATTTGCCAATTTATTGTTCTTCAAGTTTAAGTGAACAACGAGCCCCATTGTTAATCCTTTAAAGGAAATTATTTGTAAATTTCGACAAGTAGAACAATGATTGGAACACGTAGACGGTTGAAATCTTTGTATATATTGCTTCCATATAGTCTAAGAAACATGTACGCAAAGCATCCAAACAGTACCATTCGCCAATTTTTTGTTCTTCAAGTTCAAGTGAACAATGAGCCCCATTGTTAATCCTTTATCGGAAATTATTTGTAATTTTCGACAAGTAGAACAATGAATGGTACAGGTAGACGGTTGAAATCTTTGTATATGCTGCTTCTATATAGTCTAAGAAACCTATATGCAAAGCATCTAAACAGTAACATTCGCCAATTTTTGTATCTTCAAGTATTAGTGAACAACAAGCCCCATTGATAATCATGAAATGGAAATTATTTGTACATTTCTACAAGTAGAACAATAAATAGTACAGGTAGACGGGTGAAATCTTTCTATATATTGCTTCTAAATAGTCTAAGAAACATATATGCAAAAGATCCAAACAGTACAATTCGCCAATTTTTTGTTCTTCAAGTTTACGTAAACTACGAGCCCCATTGTTAATCCTTTAAAGGAAATTATTTGTAAATTTCGACAAGTAGAACAATGAATGGATCAGGAAGACGGTTGAAATCATTGTATATATTGCTTCTATATAGTCTAAGAAACATATATGCAAAGCATCTAAACAGTAACATTCGCCAATTTTTTGATCTTCAAGTTTAAGTGAACAATGACCCCATTGTTAATCCTTTATCGGAAATTATTTGTAACTTTCGACAAGTAGAACAATGAATGGAACTGGTAGACGGTTGAAATCTTTGTATATGTTGCTTCTATATAGTCTAAGAAACCTATATGCAAAGCATCTAAACAGTAACATTCGCCAATTTTTTGATCTTCAAGTTTAAGTGAACAATGAGCCCCATTGTTAATCCTTTATCGGAAATTATTTGTTAATTTCGACAAGTAGAACAATGTTTGGAACACGTAGACGGTTAAAATCTTTGTATATATTGCTTCCATATAGTCTAAGAACCATGTACGCAAAGCATCCAAACAGTACAATTCGCCAATTTTTTGTTCTTCAAGTTTAAGTGAACAATGAGCCCCAATGGTTAATCCTTTATCGGAAATTATTTGTAAATTTCGACAAGTAGAACAATGAATGGAACAGGTAGACGGTTGAAATCTTTGTATATATTACTTCTATATAATCTAAGAAACATATATTCAAAGCATCCAAACAGTACCATTCGTCAATTTTTTGTTCTTCAAGTTTAAGTGAACTACGTGCCCCATTGTTAATCCTTTAAAGGAAATTATTTGTAAATTTCGACAAGTAGAACAATGAATGGAACAGGTAGACTGTTGAAATCATTGTATATATTGCTTGTATATAGTCTAAGAAACATATCTGCAAATTATCCAAACAGTACAATTCGCCAATTATTTGATCTTCAAGTTTAAGTGAACTACGAGCCCCATTGTCAATCCTTTAAAGGAAATTATTTGTAAATTTCGACAAGTAGTACAATGAATGGATCAGGTACACGGTTGAAATCTTTGTATATATTGCTTCTATATAATCTAAGAAGCATATATGCAAAGCATCCAAACAGTACAATTCGACAATTATTTCATCTTCATGTTTAAGTAAACTACGAGCCCCATTGTTAATACTTTAACGGAAATTATTTGTAACTTCCGACAAGTAGAACAATGATTGGAACACGTAGACGGTTGAAATCTTTGTATATATTGCTTCCATATAGTCTAAGAAACATATATGCAAAGCATCCAAACAGTACCATTCGCCAATTTTTTGTTCTTCAAGTTTAAGTGAACAATGAGACCCATTGTTAATCCTTTATCGGAAATTATTTGTAACTTTCGACAAGTAGAACAATGAATGGAACAGGTAGACGGCTGAAATCTTTGTATATATTGCTTCTATATAGTCTAAGAAACATATATGCAAAGCATCCAAACAGTACAATTCGCCAATTTCTTGTTCATCAAGTTTAAGTAAACTACGATCCCCATTGTTAATCCCTTAACGGAAATTATTTGTAACTTTCTACAAGTAGAACAATGAATAGTACAGGTAGACAGGTGAAATCTTTCTATATATTGCTTCTAAATAGTCTAAGAAACACATATGCAAAGCATCCAAACAGCACAATTCGCCAATTTTTTGTTCTACAAGTTTAAGTGAACTACGAGCCCCATTGTTAATCCTTTAAAGGAAATTATTTGTAAATTTCGACAAGTAGAACAATGAATGGATCAGGTAGACGGTTGAAATCATTGTATATATTGCTTCTATATAACCTACGAAACATATATGCAAAGCATCCAAACAGTACAATTCGCCAATTTATTGTTCTTCAAGTTTAAGCGAACAACGAGCCCCATTGTTAATCCTTTAAAGGAAATTATTTGTAACTTTCGACATGTAGAACAATGAATGGAACAGGTAGACGGTTGAAATCTTTGTATATATTGCTTCTATATAGTCTAAGAATCATATATGCAAAGCATCCAAACAGTACAATTCGCCAATTTCTTGTTCTTCAAGTTTAAGTAAACTACGATCCCCATTGTTAATCCCTTAACGGAAATTATTTGTAACTTTCGACAAGTAGAACAATGAATGGAACAGGTAGACGGTTGAAATCTTTGTATATATTGCTTCTATATAGTCTAAGAAACATATATGCAAAGCGTCCAAACAGTACAATTCGCCAATTATTTGATCTTCAAGTTTAAGTGAACTACGAGCCCCATTGTTAATCCTTTAACGGAAATTAATTGTAACTTTCTACAAGTAGAACAATGATTGGAACACGTAGACGGTTGAAATCTTTGTATATATTGCTTCTATATAGTCTAAGAAACATATATGCAAAGCATCCAAACAGTACCATACGCCAATTTTTTGTTCTTCAAGTTTAAGTGAACAATGAGCCCCATTGTTAATCCTTTATCGGAAATTATTTGTAATTTTCGACAAGTAGAACAATGAATGGAACAGGTAGACGCTTGAAATCCTTGTATATATTGCTTCCATATAGTCTAAGAAACATGTACGCAAAGCATCCAAACAGTACCATTCGCCAATCTTTTGTCCTTCAAGTTTAAGTGAACAATGAGCCCCATTGTTAATCCTTTATCGGAAATTATTTGTAACTTTCGACAAGTAGAACAATGAATGGAACAGGTAGACGGTTGAAATCCTTGTATATATTGCGTCTATATAGTCTAAGAAACATATATGCAAAGCATCCAAACAGTACAATTCGCCAATTTTCTGTTCTTCAAGTTTTAGTAAACTACGATCCCCATTGTTAATCCCTTATCGGAAATTATTTGTAACTTTCGACAAGTAGAACAATGAATGGAACTGGTAGACGGTTGAAATCTTTTTATATATTGCTTCTATATAGTCTAATAAACATATATGCAAAGCATCCAAACAGTACCAGTCGCCAATTTTTTGTTCTTCAAGTTTAAGTGAACAACGAGGCACATTGATAATCATGAAACGGAAATTATTTGTAACTTTCGACAAGATGAACAATGAATAGAACTGGTAGACGGTTGAAATCTTTTTATATATTGCTTCTATATAGTCTAATAAACATATATGCAAAGCATCCAAACAGTACCTTTCGCCAATTTTTTGTACTTCAAGTTTAAGTGAACAATGAGCCCCAATGGTTAATACTTTATCGGAAATTATTTGTAATTTTAGACAAGTAGAACAATGAATGGAACAGGTAAACGGTTGAAATATTTGTATATATTGCTTCTATATAATCTAAGAAACATATATGCAAAGCATCTAAACAGTAACAATCGCCAATTTTTTGATCTTCAAGTTTAAGTGAACAGCGAGCCCCATTGATAATCATGAAATGGAAATTATTTGTAACTTTCGACAAGTAGAACAGTGAATGGAACAGGTAGACGGTTGAAATCTTTGTATATATTGCTTCTATATAGTATAAGAGACATATATGCAAAGCATCCAAACAGTACCATTCGCCAATTTTTTTGTTCTTTATGTTTAAGTGAACTACGAGCCCCATTGTTAATCCTTTAAAGGAAATTATTTGTAAATTTCGACAAGTAGAACCATGAATGGAACAGGTAGACTGTTGAAATCATTGTATATATTGCTTCTATATAGTATAAGAAACATATATGCAAAGCATCCAAACAGTACAATTCGCCAATTTTTTGTTCTTCAAGTTTAAGTGAACAATGAGCCCCATTGTTAATCCTTTATCGGAAATTATTTGTAATTTTCGACAAGTAGAACAATGAATGGAACAGGTAGACGCTTGAAATCCTTGTATATATTTCTTCCATATAGTCTAAGAAACATGTACGCAAAGCATCCAAACAGTACCATTCGCCAATCTTTTGTCCTTCAAGTTTAAGTGAACAATGAGCCCCATTGTTAATCCTTTATCGGAAATTATTTGTAACTTTCGACAAGTAGAACAATGAATCGAACAGGTAGACGGTTGAAATCTTTGTATATATTGCTTCTATATAATCTAAAAAACATATATGCAAAGCATCCAAACAGTGCAATTCGCCAATTTTTTGTTCTTCAAGTTTAAGTGAACAATGAGCCCCAATGGTTAATCCTTTATCGGTAATTATTTGTAACTTTCGACAAGTAGAACAATGAATGGAACAGGTAGACGGTTGAAATCCTTGTATATATTGCGTCTATATAGTCTAAGAAACATATATGCAAAGCATCCAAACAGTACAATTCGCCAATTTTCTGTTCTTCAAGTTTTAGTAAACTACGATCCCCATTGTTAATCCCTTATCGGAAATTATTTGTAACTTTCGACAAGTAGAACAATGAATGGAACTGGTAGACGGTTGAAATCTTTTTATATATTGCTTCTATATAGTCTAATAAACATATATGCAAAGCATCCAAACAGTACCAGTCGCCAATTTTTTGTTCTTCAAGTTTAAGTGAACAACGAGGCACATTGATAATCATTAAACGGAAATTATTTGTAACTTTCGACAAGATGAACAATGAATAGAACAGGTAGACGGTTGAAATCTTTGTATATGTTGCTTCTATATAGTCTAAGAAACCTATATGCGAAACATCTAAACAGTAACATTCGCCAATTTTTTGATCTTCAAGTTTAAGTGAACAGCGAGCCCCATTGATAATCATGAAATGGAAATTATTTGTAACTTTCGACAAGTAGAACAGTGAATGGAACAGGTAGACGGTTGAAATCTTTGTATATATTGCTTCTATATAGTATAAGAAACATATATGCAAAGCATCCAAACAGTACAATTCGCCAATTTTTTGTTCTTCAAGTTTAAGTGAGCAATGAGCCCCAATGGTTAATCCGTTATCGGAAATTATTTGTAACTTTCGACAAGTAGAACAATGATTGGAACACGTAGACTGTTGAAATCTTTGTATATATTGCTTCCATATAGTCTAAGAAACATATATGCAAAGCATCCAAGCAGTACAATTCGCCAATTTATTGTTCTTCAAGTTTAAGTGAACAACGAGCCCCATTGTTAATCCTTTAAAGGAAATTATTTGTAACTTTCTACAAGTAGAACAATGAATAGTACAGGTAGACGGGTGAAATGTTTCCATATATTGCTTCTAAATAGTCTAAGAAACATATACGCATAGCGTCCAAACAGTACAATTCGCCAATTTTTTGTTCTTCAAGTTTAAGTGAACAATGAGCACAATGGTTAATCCTTTATCGGAAATTATTTGTAACTTTCGACAAGTAGAACAATGAATGGAACAGGTAGACAGTTGAAATCTTTGTATATATTGCTTCTATATAGTCTAAGAAACATACGTGCAAAGCATCCAAACAGTACAATTCGCCAATTTATTGTTCTTCAAGTTTAAGTGAACAACGAGCCCCAATGGTTAATCCTTTATCGGAAATTATTTGTAATTTTCGACAAGTAGAACGATGAATGGAACAGGTAGACGGTTGAAATCTTTGTATATATTGCTTCTATATAGTCTAAGAAACATATATGCAAAGCATCCAAACAGTACAATTCGCCAATTTTTTGTTCTTCAAGTTTAAGTGAACAATGAGCCCCAATGGTTAATCCTTTATCGGTAATTATTTGTAACTTTCGACAAGTAGAACAATGAATGGAACAGGTAGACGGTTGAAATCCTTGTATATATTGCGTCTATATAGTCTTAGAAACATATATGCAAAGCATCCAAACAGTACCATTCGCCAATTTTTTGTTCTTCAAGTTTAAGTGAACAATGAGACCCATTGTTAATCCTTTATCGGAAATTATTTGTAACTTTCGACAAGTAGAACAATAAATGGAACAGGTAGACGGTTGAAATCATTGTATATATTGCTTCTATATAGTCTACGAAACAAATATGCAAAGCATCCAAACAGTACAATTCGCCAATTATTTGTTCTTCAAGTTTAAGTGAACTACGAGCCCCATTGTTAATCCTTTAACGGAAATTAATTGTAACTTTCTACAAGTAGAACAATGATTGGAACACGTTGACGGTTGAAATCTTTGTGTATATTGCTTCCATATAGTCTAAGAAACATATATGCAAAGCATCCAAACAGTACCATTCGACAATTTTTTGTGCTTCAAGTTTAAGTGAACAATGAGCCCCATTGTTTATCCTTTATCGGAAATTATTTGTAACTTTCGACAAGTAGAACAATGAATGGAACAGGTAGACGGTTGAAATCTTTGTATATATTGCTTCTATATAGTCTAAGAAACATATATGCAAAGCATCCAAACAGTACAATTCGCCAATGTTTTGTTCTTCAAGTTTAAGTGAACTACGAGCCGCATTGTTAATCCTTTAACGGAAATTAATTGTAACTTTCTACAAGTAGAACAATGATTGGAACACGTAGACTGTTGAAATCTTTGTATATATTGCTTCCATATAGTCTAAGAAACATATATGCAAAGCATCCAAACAGTACAATTCGCCAATTTATTGTTCTTCAAGTTTAAGTGAACAACGAGCCCCATTGTTAATCCTTTAAAGGAAATTATTTGTAACTTTCTACAAGTAGAACAATGAATAGTACGGGTAGACGGGTGAAATGTTTCCATATATTGCTTCTAAATAGTCTAAGAAACATATATGCAAAGCATCCAAACAGTACCATTCGCCAATTTTTTGTTCTTCAAGTTTAAGTGAACAATGAGACTCATTGTTAATCCTTTATCGGAAATTATTTGTAACTTTCGAAAAGTAGAACAATGAATGGAACATGTAGACGGTTGAAATCTTTGTATATATTGCTTCTATATAGTCTAAGAAACATATATGCAAAGCATCCAAACAGTACAATTCGCCAATTTGTTGTTCCTCAAGTTTAAGTGAACAATGAGCCCCTTTGGTTAATCCTTTATCGGTAATTATTTGTAACTTTCGACAAGTAGAACAATGAATGGATCAGTTAGACGGTTGAAATAATTGTATATATTGCTTCTATATAATCTACGAAACATATATGCAAAGCATCCAAACAGTACAATTCTCCAATGTTTTGTTCTTCAAGTTTAAGTGAACTACGAGCCGCATTGTTAATCCTTTAAAGGAAATTATTTGTAACTTTCTACAAGTAGAACAATGAATGGAACAGGTAGACGGGTGAAATCTTTCTATATATTGCTTCTAAATAGTCTAAGAAACATATACGCATAGCGTCCAAACAGTACAATTCGCCAGTTTTTTGTTCCTCAAGTTTAAGTGAACAATGAGTCCCAATGGTTAATCCTTCATCGGAAATTATTTGTAACTTTCTACAAGTAGAACAATGATTGGAACACGTAGACGGTTGAAATCTTTGTATATATTGCTTCCATATAGTCTAAGAAACATATATGCAAAGCATCCAAACAGTACAATTCGCCAATTTTTTGTCCTTCAAGTTTAAGTGAACAATGAGCCCCATTGTTAATCCTTTATCGGAAATTATTTGTAACTTTCGACAAGTAGAACAATGAATGGAACAGGTAGACGGTTGAAATCTTTGTATATATTGCTTCCATATAGTCTAAGAAACATATATGCAAAGCATCCAAACAGTACAATTCGCCAATTTGTTGTTCCTCAAGTTTAAGTGAACAATGAGCACCAATGGTTAATCCTTTATCGGTAATTATTTGTAACTTTCGACAAGTAGAACAATGAATGGAATAGGTAGACGGTTGAAATCATTGTATATATTGCTTCCATATAGTCTAAGAAACATATATGCAAAGCATCCAAACAGTACAATTCGCCAATTTGTTGTTCCTCAAGTTTAAGTGAACAATGAGCCCCAATGGTTAATCCTTTATCGGTAATTATTTGTAACTTTCGACAAGTAGAACAATGAATGGAATAGGTAGACGGTTGAAATCATTGTATATATTGCTTCCATATAGTCTAAGAAACATATATGCAAAGCATCCAAACAGTACAATTCGCCAATTTTTTGTTCCTCAAGTTTAAGTGAACAATGAGCCCCAATGGTTAATCCTTTATCGGAAATTATTTGTAACTTTCGACAAGTAGAACAATGAATGGAACAGGTAGACGGTTGAAATCATTGTATATATTGCTTCTATATAGTCTAAGAAACATATATGCAAAGCATCCAAACAGTACAATTCGCCAATTTCTTGTTCTTCAAGTTTAACTGAACAACGAGCCCCATTGTTAATCCTTTAAAGGAAATTATTTGTAAATTTCGACAAGTAGAACAATGATTGGAACACGTAGACGGTTGAAATCTTTGTATATATTACTTCCATATAGTCTAAGAAACATATATGCAAATCATCCAAACAGTACCATTCGCCAATTTTTTGTTCTTCAAGTTTAAGTGAACAATGAGACCCATTGTTATTCCTTTATCGGTAATTATTTGTAACTTTCGACAAGTAGAACAATGAATGGTACAGGTAGACGGTTGAAATCCTTGTATATATTGCGTCTATATAGTCTTAGAAACATATATGCAAAGCATCCAAACAGTACCATTCGCCAATTTTTTGTTCTTCAAGTTTCTTTGTAAAATGAGACCCATTGTTAATCCTTTATCGGAAATTATTTGTAACTTTCGACAAGTAGAACAATGAATGGAACATGTAGACGGTTGAAAACTTTGTATATGTTGCTTCTATATAGTCTAAGAAACATATATGCAAAGCATCCAAACAGTACAATTCGCCAATTTTTTGTTCCTCAAGTTTAAGTGAACAATGAGCCCCAATGGTTAATCCTTTATCGGTAATTATTTGTAACTTTCGACAAGTAGAACAATGAATGGAATAGGTAGACGGTTGAAATCATTGTATATATTGCTTCCATATAGTCTAAGAAACATATATGCAAAGCATCCAAACAGTACAATTCGCCAATTTTTTGTTCCTCAAGTTTAAGTGAACAATGAGCCCCAATGGTTAATCCTTTATCGGAAATTATTTGTAACTTTCGACAAGTAGAACAATGAATGGAACAGGTAGACGGTTGAAATCATTGTATATATTGCTTCTATATAGTCTAAGAAACATATATGCAAAGCATCCAAACAGTACAATTCGCCAATTTCTTGTTCTTCAAGTTTAACTGAACAACGAGCCCCATTGTTAATCCTTTAAAGGAAATTATTTGTAAATTTCGACAAGTAGAACAATGATTGGAACACGTAGACGGTTGAAATCTTTGTATATATTACTTCCATATAGTCTAAGAAACATATATGCAAATCATCCAAACAGTACCATTCGCCAATTTTTTGTTCTTCAAGTTTAAGTGAACAATGAGACCCATTGTTAATCCTTTATCGGAAATTATTTGTAACTTTCGACAAGTAGAACAATGATTGGAACAGGTAGACGGTTGAAATCCTTGTATATATTGCGTCTATATATTCTTAGAAACATATATGCAAAGCATCCAAACAGTACCATTCGCCAATTTTTTGTTCTTCATGTTTAAGTGAACAATGAGACCCATTGTTAATCCTTTATCGGAAATTATTTGTAACTTTCGACAAGTAGAACAATGAATGGAACATGTAGACGGTTGAACCCTTCGTATATATTGCTTCTATATAGTCTAAGAAACATATATGCAAAGCATCCAAACAGTACAATTCGCCAATTTGTTGTTCCTCAAGTTTAAGTGAACAATGAGCCCCAATGGTTAATCCATTATCGGTAATTATTTGTAACTTTCGACAAGTAGAACAATGAATGGAATAGGTAGACGGTTGAAATCATTGTATATATTGCTTCCATATAGTCTAAGAAACATATATGCAAAGCATCCAAACAGTACAATTCGCCAATTTGTTGTTCCTCAAGTTTAAGTGAACAATGAGCCCCAATGGTTAATCCTTTATCGGTAATTATTTGTAACTTTCGACAAGTAGAACAATGAATGGAATAGGTAGACGGTTGAAATCATTGTATATATTGCTTCCATATAGTCTAAGAAACATATATGCAAAGCATCCAAACAGTACAATTCGCCAATTTGTTGTTCCTCAAGTTTAAGTGAACAATGAGCCCCAATGGTTAATCCTTTATCGGTAATTATTTGTAACTTTCGACAAGTAGAACAATGAATGGAATAGGTAGACGGTTGAAATCATTGTATATATTGCTTCCATATAGTCTAAGAAACATATATGCAAAGCATCCAAACAGTACAATTCGCCAATTTTTTGTTCCTCAAGTTTAAGTGAACAATGAGCCCCAATGGTTAATCCTTTATCGGAAATTATTTGTAACTTTCGACAAGTAGAACAATGAATGGAACAGGTAGACGGTTGAAATCTTTGTATATATTGCTTCTATATAGTCTAAGAAACATATATGCAAAGCATCCAAACAGTACAATTCGCCAATTTTTTGTTCTTCAAGTTTAAGTGAACTACGAGCCACATTGTTAATCCTTTAAAGGAAATTATTTGTAAATTTCGACAAGTAGAACAATAAATGGATAAGGTAGACGGTTGACATAATTGTATATATTGCTTCTATATAATCTACGAAACATATATGCAAAGCATCCAAACAGTACCATTCGCCAATTTTTTGTTCTTCAAGTTTAAGTGAACAATGAGACTCATTGTTAATCCTTTATCGGAAATTATTTGTAACTTTCGAAAAGTAGAACAATGAATGGAACATGTAGACGGTTGAAATCTTTGTATATATTGCTTCTATATAGTCTAAGAAACATATATGCAAAGCATCCAAACAGTACAATTCGCCAATTTGTTGTTCCTCAAGTTTAAGTGAACAATGAGCCCCTTTGGTTAATCCTTTATCGGTAATTATTTGTAACTTTCGACAAGTAGAACAATGAATGGATCAGGTAGACGGTTGAAATAATTGTATATATTGCGTCTATATAGTCTTAGAAACATATATGCATAGCATCCAAACAGTACCTTTCGCCAATTTTTTGTTCTTCAAGTTTAAGTGAACAATGAGACCCATTGTTAATCCTTTATCGGAAATTATTTGTAACTTTCGACAAGTAGAACAATGAATGGAACATGTAGACGGTTGAAATCCTTGTATATATTGCGTCTATATAGTCTTAGAAACATATATGCAAAGCATCCAAACAGTACCATTCGCCAATTTTTTGTTCTTCAAGTTTAAGTGAACAATGAGACCCATTGTTAATCCTTTATCGGAAATTATTTGTAACTTTCGACAAGTAGAACAATAAATGGAACAGGTAGACGGTTGAAATCATTGTATATATTGCTTCTATATAGTCTACGAAACAAATATGCAAAGCATCCAAACAGTACAATTCGCCAATTATTTGGTCTTCAAGTTTAAGTGAACTACGAGCCCCATTGTTAATCCTTTAACGGAAATTAATTGTAACTTTCTACAAGTAGAACAATGATTGGAACACGTAGACGGTTGAAATCTTTGTATATATTGCTTCCATATAGACTAAGAAACAAATATGCAAAGCATCCAAACAGTACCATTCGACAATTTTTTGTGCTTCAAGTTTAAGTGAACAATGAGCCCCATTGTTTATCCTTTATCGGAAATTATTTGTAACTTTCGACAAGTAGAACAATGAATGGAACAGGTAGACGGTTGAAATCTTTGTATATATTGCTTCTATATAGTCTAAGAAACATATATGCAAAGCATCCAAACAGTACCATTCGCCAATTTTTTGTTCTTCAAGTTTAAGTGAACAATGAGACTCATTGTTAATCCTTTATCGGAAATTATTTGTAACTTTCGAAAAGTAGAACAATGAATGGAACATGTAGACGGTTGAAATCTTTGTATATATTGCTTCTATATAGTCTAAGAAACATATATGCAAAGCATCCAATCAGTACAATTCGCCAATTTGTTGTTCCTCAAGTTTAAGTGAACAATGAGCCCCTTTGGTTAATCCTTTATCGGTAATTATTTGTAACTTTCGACAAGTAGAACAATGAATGGATCAGGTAGACGGTTGAAATAATTGTATATATTGCTTCTATATAATCTACGAAACATATATGCAAAGCATCCAAACAGTACAATTCTCCAATGTTTTGTTCTTCAAGTTTAAGTGAACTACGAGCCGCATTGTTAATCCTTTAAAGGAAATTATTTGTAACTTTCTACAAGTAGAACACTGAATGGAACAGGTAGACGGGTGAAATCTTTCTATATATTGCTTCTAAATAGTCTAAGAAACATATACGCATAGCATCCAAACAGTACAATTCGCCAGTTTTTTGTTCCTCAAGTTTAAGTGAACAATGAGCCCCAATGGTTAATCCTTCATCGGAAATTATTTGTAACTTTCGACAAGTAGAACAATGAATGGAACAGGTAGACAGTTGAAATCTTTGTATATATTGCTTGTATATAGTCTAAGAAACATACGTGCAAAGCATCCAAACAGTACAATTCGCCAGTTTTTTGTCCTTCAAGTTTAAGTGAACAATGAGCCCCATTGTTAATCCTTTATCGGAAATTATTTGTAACTTTCGACAAGTAGAACAATGAATGGAACAGGTAGACGGTTGAAATCTTTGTATATATTGCTTCTATATAGTCTAAGAAACATATATGCAAAGTATCCAAACAGTACAATTCGCCAATTTTTTGTTCCTCAAGTTTAAGTGAACAATGGGCCCCAATGGTTAATCTTTATAGGTAATTATTTGTAAATTTCGAAAAGTAGAACAATGAATGGAACAGGTAGACGGTTGAAATCTTTGTATATATTGCTTCTATATAATCTAAGAAACATATATGCAAAGCATCTAAACAGTACCATTCGCCAATTTTTTGTTCTTCAAGTTTAAGTGAACTACGAGCCACATTGTTAATCCTTTAAAGGAAATTATTTGTAAATTTCGACAAGTAGAACAATGAATGGATCAGGTAGACGGTTGAAATCTTTGTATATATTGCTTCTATATAGTCTAAGAAACATATGTGCAAAGCATCCAAACAGTACAATTCGCCAATTTTTTGTTCTTCAAGTTTAAGTGAACAATGAGCCCCAATGGTTAATCCTTTATCGGAAATTATTTGTAACTTTCGACAAGTACAACAACGAATAGAACAGGTAGACGGTTGAAATCTTTGTATATGTTGCTTCTATATAGTCCACGAAACCTATATGCAAAGCCTCTAAACAGTAACAATCGCCAATTTTTTGATCTTCAAATTTAAGTGAACAGCGAGCCCCATTGATAATCATGAAATGGAAATTATTTGTAACTTTCTACAAGTAGAACAATGATTGGAACACGTAGACGGTTGAAATCCTTGTATATATTGCGTCTATATAGTCTTAGAAACATATATGCAAAGCATCCAAACAGTACCATTCGCCAATTTTTTGTTCTTCATGTTTAAGTGAACAATGAGACCCATTGTTAATCCTTTATCGGAAATTATTTGTAACTTTCGACAAGTAGTACAATGAATGGAATAGGTAGACGGTTGAAATCATTGTATATATTGCTTCCATATAGTCTAAGAAACATATATGCAAAGCATCCAAACAGTACAATTCGCCAATTTGTTGTTCCTCAAGTTTAAGTGAACAATGAGCCCCAATGGTTAATCCTTTATCGGTAATTATTTGTAACTTTCGACAAGTAGAACAATGAATGGAATAGGTAGACGGTTGAAATCATTGTATATATTGCTTCCATATAGTCTAAGAAACATATATGCAAAGCATCCAAACAGTACAATTCGCCAATTTGTTGTTCCTCAAGTTTAAGTGAACAATGAGCCCCAATGGTTAATCCTTTATCGGTAATTATTTGTAACTTTCGACAAGTAGAACAATGAATGGAATAGGTAGACGGTTGAAATCATTGTATATATTGCTTCCATATAGTCTAAGAAACATATATGCAAAGCATCCAAACAGTACAATTCGCCAATTTTTTGTTCCTCAAGTTTAAGTGAACAATGAGCCCCAATGGTTAATCCTTTATCGGAAATTATTTGTAACTTTCGACAAGTAGAACAATGAATGGAACAGGTAGACGGTTGAAATCTTTGTATATATTGCTTCTATATAGTCTAAGAAACATATATGCAAAGCATCCAAACAGTACAATTCGCCAATTTTTTGTTCTTCAAGTTTAAGTGAACAATGAGCCCCTTTGGTTAATCCTTTATCGGTAATTATTTGTAACTTTCGACAAGTAGAACAATGAATGGATCAGGTAGACGGTTGAAATAATTGTATATATTGCGTCTATATAGTCTTAGAAACATATATGCAAAGCATCCAAACAGTACCTTTCGCCAATTTTTTGTTCTTCAAGTTTAAGTGAACAATGAGACCCATTGTTAATCCTTTATTGGAAATTATTTGTAACTTTCGACAAGTAGAACAATGATTGGAACAGGTAGACGGTTGAAATCTTTGTATATATTGCTTCTATATAGTCTAAGAAACATATATGCAAAGCATCCAAACAGTACAATTCGCCAATTTTTTGTTCTTCAAGTTTAAGTGAACAATGAGCCCCTTTGGTTAATCCTTTATCGGTAATTATTTGTAACTTTCGACAAGTAGAACAATGAATGGATCAGGTAGACGGTTGAAATAATTGTATATATTGCGTCTATATAGTCTTAGAAACATATATGCAAAGCATCCAAACAGTACCTTTCGCCAATTTTTTGTTCTTCAAGTTTAAGTGAACAATGAGACCCATTGTTAATCCTTTATTGGAAATTATTTGTAACTTTCGACAAGTAGAACAATGATTGGAACAGGTAGACGGTTGAAATCCTTGTATATATTGCGTCTATATAGTCTTAGAAACATATATGCAAAGCATCCAAATAGTACCATTCGCCAATTTTTTGTTCTTCATGTTTAAGTGAACAATGAGACCCATTGTTAATCCTTTATCGGAAATTATTTGTAACTTTCGACAAGTCGAACAATGAATGGAATAGGTAGACGGTTGAAATCATTGTATATATTGCTTCCATATAGTCTAAGAAACATATATGCAAAGCATCCAAACAGTACAATTCGCCAATTTGTTGTTCCTCAAGTTTAAGTGAACAATGAGCCCCAATGGTTAATCCTTTATCGGTAATTATTTGTAACTTTCGACAAGTAGAACAATGAATGGAATAGGTAGACGGTTGAAATCATTGTATATATTGCTTCCATATAGTCTAAGAAACATATATGCAAAGCATCCAAACAGTACAATTCGCCAATTTGTTGTTCCTCAAGTTTAAGTGAACAATGAGCCCCAATGGTTAATCCTTTATCGGTAATTATTTGTAACTTTCGACAAGTAGAACAATGAATGGAATAGGTAGACGGTTGAAATCATTGTATATATTGCTTCCATATAGTCTAAGAAACATATATGCAAAGCATCCAAACAGTACAATTCGCCAATTTTTTGTTCCTCAAGTTTAAGTGAACAATGAGCCCCAATGGTTAATCCTTTATCGGAAATTATTTGTAACTTTCGACAAGTAGAACAATGAATGGAACAGGTAGACGGTTGAAATCTTTGTATATATTGCTTCTATATAGTCTAAGAAACATATATGCAAAGCATCCAAACAGTACAATTCGCCAATTTTTTGTTCTTCAAGTTTAAGTGAACTACGAGCCACATTGTTAATCCTTTAAAGGAAATTATTTGTAAATTTCGACAAGTAGAACAATAAATGGATCAGGTAGACGGTTGACATAATTGTATATATTGCTTCTATATAATCTACGAAACATATATGCAAAGCATCCAAACAGTACCATTCGCCAATTTTTTGTTCTTCAAGTTTAAGTGAACAATGAGACTCATTGTTAATCCTTTATCGGAAATTATTTGTAACTTTCGAAAAGTAGAACAATGAATGGAACATGTAGACGGTTGAAATCTTTGTATATATTGCTTCTATATAGTCTAAGAAACATATATGCAAAGTATCCAAACAGTACAATTCGCCAATTTGTTGTTCCTCAAGTTTAAGTGAACAATGAGCCCCTTTGGTTAATCCTTTATCGGTAATTATTTGTAACTTTCGACAAGTAGAACAATGAATGGATCAGGTAGACGGTTGAAATAATTGTATATATTACGTCTATATAGTCTTAGAAACATATATGCAAAGCATCCAAACAGTACCATTCGCCAATTTTTTGTTCTTCAAGTTTAAGTGAACAATGAGACTCATTGTTAATCCTTTATCTGAAATTATTTGTAACTTTCGAAAAGTAGAACAATGAATGGCACATGTAGACGGTTGAAATCTTTGTATATATTGCTTCTATATAGTCTAAGAAACATATATGCAAATCATCCAAACAGTACAATTCGCCAATTTGCTGTTCCTCAAGTTTAAGTGAACAATGAGCCCCTTTGGTTAATCCTTTATCGGTAATTATTTGTAACTTTCGACAAGTAGAACAATGAATGGAACAGGTAGGCGGGTGAAATCTTTCTATATATTGCTTCTAAATAGTCTAAGAAACATATATGCAAAGCATCCAAACAGTACACTTCCCCAAATTTTTTATTCTTCAAGTTTAAGTGAACTACGAGCCACATTGTTAATCCTTTAAAGGAAATTATTTGTAAATTTCGACAAGTAGAACAATAAATGGATCAGGTAGACGGTTGAAATAATTGTATATATTGCTTCTATATAATCTACGAAACATATATGCAAAGCATCCAAACAGTACAATTCGCCAATTTTTTGTTCTTCAAGTTTAAGTGAACTACGAGCCACATTGTTAATCCTTTAAAGGAAATTATTTGTAACTTTCTACAAGTAGAACAATGAATAGAACAGGTAGACGGTTGAAATCTTTGTATATGTTGCTTCTATATAGTCTAAAAAACATGTACGCAAAGCATCCAAACAATACCATTAGCCAATTTCTTGGTCTTCAAGTTTAAGTGAACAATCAGACCCAATGGTTAATCCTTTATCGGAAATTATTTGTAACTTTCGACAAGTAGAACAATGAATGGAACAGGTAGACGGTTGAAATCTTTGTACATATTGCTTCTATATAGTCTAAGAAACATATATGCAAAGCATCCAAACAGTACAATTCGCCAATTTATTGTTCTTCAAGTTTAAGTGAACAACGAGTCCCATTGTTAATCCTTTAAAGGAAATTATTTGTAAATTTCGACAAGTAGAACAATGATTGGAACACGTACACTGTTGAAATCTTTGTATATATTGCTTCCATATAGTCTAAAAAACATGTACGCAAAGCATCCAAACAATACCATTTGCCAATTTCTTGGTCTTCAAGTTTAAGTGAACAATCAGACCCAATGGTTAATCCTTTATCGGAAATTATTTGTAATTTTCGACAAGTAGAACAATGAATGGAACAGGTAGACGGTTGAAATCTTTGTATATATTGCTTCTATATAGTCTAAGAAACACATATGCAAAGCATCCAAACAGTACAATTCGCCAATTTTTTGTTCTTCAAGTTTAAGTGAACAATGAGCCCAATGGTTAATCCTTTATCGGAAATTATTTGTAACTTTCGACAAGTAGAACAATGAGTGGAACAAGTTGACGGTTGAAATCTTTGTATATATTGCTTCCATATAGTCTAAAAAAGATGTACACAAAGCATCCAAACAATACCATTTGCCAATTTCTTGGTCTTCAAGTTTAAGTGAACAATCAGACCCAATGGTTAATCTTTATCGAAAATTATTTGTAATTTTCGACAAGTAGAACAATGAATGGAACAGGTAGACGGTTGAAATCTTTGTATATATTGCTTCTATATAGTCTAAGAAACATATATGCAAAGCATCCAAACAGTACAATTCGCCAATGTTTTGTTCTTCAAGTTTAAGTGAACTACGAGCCGCATTGTTAATCCTTTAACGGAAATTAATTGTAACTTTCTACAAGTAGAACAATGATTGGAACACGTAGACGGTTGAAATCTTTGTATATATTGCTTCCATATAGTCTAAGAAACATATATGCAAAGCATCCAAACAGTACAATTCGCCAATTTATTGTTCTTCAAGTTTAAGTGAACAACGAGCCCCAATGGTTAAACCTTTATCGGAAATTATTTGTAACTTTCGACAAGTAGAACAATGAATGGAACAGGTAGACGGTTGAAATCCTTGTATATATTGCGTCTATATAGTCTAAGAAACATATATGCAAAGCATCCAAACAGTACAATTCGCCAATTTTTTGCTCTTCAAGTTTAAGTGAACTACGAGCCCCATTGTTAATCCTTTAACGGAAATTAATTGTAACTTTCTACAAGTAGAACAATGCTTGGAACACGTAGACGGATGAAATCTTTGTATATATTGCTTCCATATAGTCTAAAAAAGATGTACACAAAGCATCCAAACAATACCATTTGCCAATTTCTTGGTCTTCAAGTTTAAGTGAACAATCAGACCCAATGGTTAATCTTTATCGAAAATTATTTGTAATTTTCGACAAGTAGAACAATGAATGGAACAGGTAGACGGTTGAAATCTTTGTATATATTGCTTCTATATAGTCTAAGAAACATATATGCAAAGCATCCAAACAGTACAATTCGCCAATGTTTTGTTCTTCAAGTTTAAGTGAACTACGAGCCGCATTGTTAATCCTTTAACGGAAATTAATTGTAACTTTCTACAAGTAGAACAATGATTGGAACACGTAGACGGTTGAAATCTTTGTATATATTGCTTCCATATAGTCTAAGAAACATATATGCAAAGCATCCAAACAGTACAATTCGCCAATTTATTGTTCTTCAAGTTTAAGTGAACAACGAGCCCCAATGGTTAAACCTTTATCGGAAATTATTTGTAACTTTCGACAAGTAGAACAATGAATGGAACAGGTAGACGGTTGAAATCCTTGTATATATTGCGTCTATATAGTCTAAGAAACATATATGCAAAGTGTCCGCGACTAAATCGAACAGCAGCCGCGGAACGGAACGTTGATTCGCTTCCGAATGGAAGCGGCGCGCGAAGGCACGAAACTTAGGCGACTCGATCCGATGTACGTTTGGAAGCACGTGGAGGAAAGAAAACTCCTTACACAAAATTCGCTTTATTACGTCTCAAATTCACAAACACAAACACGTTGACTTAACGAAGAACAATATCGCGAAGGACAATATACGAATAGAAATACGGGTCGCGAAGGCGGACCGCGTGAACAATAATTGCGAAAGCAATTGAACAAAGGAGATGACTCTCAACGCGCGATACGTAGTTTATCGCGGCACAGTAGAACGCAGAATGAAACGCGGAACACGTGCGTTCGATAGTTCGCGTTACAATTCAGAAAAGAGGGCGCTGAGGTTATCATAATCGCGAATAGGAGCAGCGAAAGGGCCACGTGGGCCGTGCGTCACAGGATATAATTGGCTCCCGGGCATCACGCGATGTGACGAAGTCGACATACGCGGACATGGAGATGACCAGTCCTCCTGGTCTTTAACGGAAATATCAGGACCGACTCGTGTGAGCCGAGGGCCCCTCCCTGTGGCGCACAACCCATTGCCAATCCTGAACATGCCGCCCACCTCGAAACAGCGGTTTCGATGAACGACTAGAGGTGCGAAGGAATCTAGAACATAAATTGAACAGTCCAGCCGCCCACCGTGGCGGTGCCAGGACGAAATGGAAAACAAAACAAAATTAATGAGAAGTCGCGCGTCTTCTCAGAGGCGCGATGCGGTACTCGCATGTACAAGCATAGAAGCGGCCGCCCACCACAAGAGTGTGGTCGGAGCGCGAACAACAGGGAGGCTGTTGTAAGTAGCAGTTACGCAAATTAATAAAATGATATAACAAGAAACGAACACAAGTTAGCGCATGACAATAAGTACCTTATATCTAGACTTAACGTAACGATGGCCGGAACGGCTCGAAATATCATTAACGCTGGAGGATTCTTATCAACTAACACCGTTATACATTAAGATAAGTAAAGAAAATACGTCGAAAGGTCTTAAATCTAGCAACACAAGCACATCGCAGAAAACGTTCCCAGTGCAGGAAGGCGGGAGGAACGAGAGTAACGCTATGCACACACGCGAGTAACGCGGTCATGGAGGCGTCGGAGAATCTTTAGATGCACTCCAGATAGGTAACAAACATAGTTTGCTGATCGGCCGCTTATACTCCGCACGAGCAGTTTTGATCGTAACGACGCGCGTAAGACAGTCGGGACCCGGGTGAACCTGAACGACGCGGCCGAGCTCCCACTTCGCTGGCGGAAGACTGGAGTTCCGGAGGAGAACCATGCGACCGACCTGGACGGGGGGTTGATCGGTACGCCACTTAGTCCGTTGCTGTAATGTATTGACGTAGTCGGATTGCCAAATGCGCCAAAACCGCTCATTCATTTGGCGGACGAGCTGCCAACGCGAGAGACGATTCTCGGTCAGGTCAAGGATGGACGGTTCCGGGGGCACGACGATCGCGGCGCCGATCGTGAAATGACCGGGAGTAAGGCACTCGAGGTCATCGAGCGTGTCGGATAAGGGACACAGCGGCCTAGAATTTAGACAGGCTTCGATTCGGCATAAGAGGGTGGACAATTCCTCGAAGGTTAGCGTCCGGTCTCCAACAACACGAGAGAGATGAGTTTTCACACTCCGGACTCCAGCCTCCCACAGACCACCGAAGTGAGGAGCTGAGGGAGGAATGAAGTGCCAAGAGATGCGATCAGACACCGTCGAATTGAGGAAGTCCGGATCACGAAGGGCCGCGCGGTACGCTTTGGTTAGTTCACGATCGGCACCGACGAAGGTCGTCCCGTTATCCGAATACATAGCTTCGGGGATGCCGCGACGAGAGCAGAACCGAGAAAATGCACCAATGAAAGCCTCGGAGGAATAATCGCTTACTAGCTCGAGGTGAATGGCTTTCGAGGTCAGACAAACGAACAACGCGATGTATGCCTTGCGAGACCTTGCTCCGCGACCAGGTGAGGAACGAATCCACACGGGACCTGAGTAATCAACTCCTGAGTGTAGAAAACTCCGGAAGGTGGGAGTCACCCGGACACGAGGGAGGTCACCCATGAGCTGACGAGGAACTGCCGCACGTTCGCGAGTACATGGGACACAGCGATGAATGATGCGACGGACGATTCCACGCGCGCGAAGAAGCCAGTACTCCCGCCGCAGGATGCTGAGCGTCAGCTGCGGTCCCGAATGCAGCGCTCGTTGATGGACATGGAGAAGGAGGAGGTCAACGAGCGGATGGGCAGACAGGAGGATTGGGTGGCGGGACTCGAAGGACATTGGAGCATGTCTTAAGCGACCTCCAACCCGAATAAGGTTATCGGATGATACGAAAGGACGGAGGGAAAGAAGAGGATGCTTAGGAGGGAGTTCCTTTCTCGACGAGAGAAGGTGAAATTCCGCTGGAAAAACTTCACGTTGGATACAGCGCAACCAGAAACAACGAGAAAAGTTATACTCCTCGGCCGTGACGTGAACACTACCGATAGGGGTTTGGACAATGTCTTTTCGACGGCGACATCGACTAATGAAACGAATAACAAGGGCGGTGATACGGAGTAGTCTGTCCCATGAGGAGTAGCGAACAGATAACTCCCACATGGGTGGGACAGGTGAACACTGGAGAGCGGTGGTGACCTTCTCCTCGAGATGAGAGTCAAAGTTGACGTTGGGAGGAGGGGTAGGCCAGGAGGCCCTTTCCCCGCGCAACCACGGAGGGCCTCGCCACCAGAGAGAGTGATTGAGGATTTCGGTGGGTAGAATTCCGCGAGACGCGACGTCGGCGGGGTTGTCGGACGTCGGAACGTACCGCCACACTGCGGATGGAACGAGTTCGTGTATTCGGGCAACACGATGGGCTACGAATATTTTCCATCGCGATGGGTGCTGCGAAATCCAGTGCAGCACGACAGTAGAATCGGACCAACAGGTGACGGGTACATTACCGAAACCCATGGACGCGACGGTGAATGAGATGAGGCGAGCTAAAAGCACGGCTGCATTCAACTCGAGGCGGGGTATACTAATCGGTGTCAAGGGGGCGACTTTAGACTTGCCCGCGAGCAACGAAACAGTGACATGGTTTGATTCAGACAACACTCGGAGGTAAACAGCCGCAGCATAAGCGGAGGAGGATGCGTCGGCAAAACCATGAAGCTCAATGGATGAGACGCTCGCGGAGAGTTGCGTCCATCGAGGAATCTTGACCAGATTTAATTGGCTCAAGTTAGAGGAAAAGGCCACCCAATCACGAAGAATGGGCGGTGGGACAGGATCGTCCCAGCCGACCTTGCTCCTCCATAGATCTTGCATGACAAGTTTGGCTTTAATGACAACGGGGGTGACCCATCCGAGGGGGTCATATAGTCGCGCTATGATTGACAGAACGGCACGCTTAGTAATCGGTTCGCGGTCAAATGGCGACACAGAAAACGAAAATTCATCCCGACTGGGAGACCAGACAATGCCGAGGACCTTCAGATTTTCGTCCGCGGATAGGACCTTGTCGCATGCCAGCCCGTGATCCGACTCATCTACATCAGCGAGCAATTCCGACGAGTTGCTTGCCCACTTCCGGAGGGTGAAGCCGCCTTTGTTTAAGAGAGAAATAGATTGTTGACGGGCGAGGCGGAGGGAATCGACGTCGTCAGCTCCGAAAAGGACATCGTCGACATATGTGTTTTGCCGAAGAGTCTCTCGAGCAAGAGGGAAGTCGTCACCGTCGTCCTCAGCAAGTTGCTGCAGAACGCGAAGCGCGAGAAAGGGCGCACAGGCCATACCGTATGTGACGGTTAGCAATTGAAACTCCTTCAAGGAGGAGGAGGGTTCAGAGAGCCACAAGATTCGCTGATAGTCGACGTCCCGCGGATCAACGAGAATCTGCCGGTACATCTTAGCGATGTCCGCGGAGCACACGTACCTCCACCGACGCCATCGCAGGATGACCGCAGTCAGGTCCTGCTGGAGCTTTGGACCGGTTAACAAATGATCGTTTAAAGACGTTCCATCGGAGGTTCGACATGAGGCGTTGAAAACGACACGCAATCTGCTGGTAGCGCTGTCCGTTCGAAAGACTGGATGGTGAGGAATGTACACAGTGGTGGAAACAGGAGAGGGCGGTAAACAAGAAACGGCGCGCATGTGGCCGAGTCGTTCATACTCACCCATGAAACTACGGTATTCGCGTTCGAGGTAGGTGTCGCGGGAAAGCCGGCGAGAGATACTACGCGCGAGTTTTTCCGCGGTTTCCCGAGAACGCCCGATCTTAATGGGGGGCGCGACCTTGAACGGAAGTCGCACAATGTAGCGACCCGACGAATCACGAGAGTGAGTGTCGCGGAAGTGCGCTTCGCACTGAGCGTCACCGGGTTCCACGACCTGAGAACGGGGCAGCTCCTCAAACTCCCAGAATCTCCTTACTTCCTCGTCGAGAGAGGGAGTGGTGAAGCAGTGGTACGCCAGGACGCACTGCGGAGGGTCTCGCATGAAGTCCCATTCCTGGTCGTCGGGGACAGGACAGATTGGAGGCTCACGAGGGCCAGTAATGACCCATCCGAAAATCGTCTCCTGCGCGACAGGCTCGCCCCGACTGCCTTTACGAACACCGGTCAACAAAACGTCGTTATAAAGATCGGCGCCTATGATTAAATCGATCCGATGGGAGGAAGCCGGATCGTCGTCCGCCCACGTCAGGTCGGCTAAGTGACTAAGACACGCCGCGGGTGGTAATTGTTTAGGCGAATACGCAGTTAGGGCGTCGAGTACAAGTGCCACAGTGGAAAAGACGGGGCCAGTGCGAGCTCGGTGCGCAACGGCCAAATGGACGGCGTGGCGTGCCGTCCCGGAGGGTGTACAAGCAATCCCGTGTAAAGGGGTCGGTAAACGAATTCGGTCTGCTCTTAGAATTTGAGCCAAATGCTCACTCACGAAGGTGAGTTCAGATCCGGGGTCAAGAAGGGCGCGAAACACGGCAGCACGTCCTCCGAGAACTCCGGCCAAAAGATAAGCAGTGCCGAGAACCATCGCACGGCGCTTGCGAACACCTGGAGAAACTTGCAATGCCGTTGCGTCATTTGCCGCGGTGGGGGCGGCCTGATCGGGTGACTGAAGCGCGGGACGGTTGACGTTTACGACCCGCGACGAACCATGCAAAGAGGTGTGATGCCGCTGACGACACTCCTGACACGTGAATTTGCTTGTACACTCGGAAAGAGAATGACGGGTGCTCATGCAATTGAGACAGCGCTTGAACCGGACAGCTATTTCGCGACGCTCGGACGCGGATGCACGAAGATAGCGCGGGCATGCTTGCAAGAAGTGGGCAGATTTACAGAGCGGGCAGCTACCCTTCGTGGACGACGGGGTGGTGGCAACGTGAACACGAGAAACGGGCAATTTAGAAGGAGGTTGGTGCGTCGCAGGGGAACACTCCTGCAGCGCACAAACTCGCGATGATACGAATGCTTCTAAGTCCTTATAACTAGGCAAATCGTTACCGTCGCTCGCGCGATGCGCCCAGGCCTTTCGCGTGACAGGGTCGGTTTTCTGAGCCACGACATGAGTGAACACGTCGTCCAGAAGGGTCGCGTCATCTCTGCCCATCCTTTTTAGAGCCGCGATTATACTACTCGCTCGGTCAATTAAGAGCTGCAAATCGTTCGCGTTTTCTCGCGAAACGGATGGGATCGCGAAAAAGTCGGTGACTAATTTAGTTAACAAGCGTCGCTTGTTCTCAAACCGCGCCGTTAACGCGTTCCACGCTACCTGGAAGTTATCTGCGGTGATAGCTAGGTGTTTAATACAATCGTGTGCGGAGTGGCTTACGCTTGATGTTAGGTAGTGCATCTTGGTGAAGTCCGAGATGTCCTTATTGTCCCGCACCAACGTACAGAACTTGTCGCGGAACGACTCCCACTCTTCTATCCTCCCGTCGAACGGCGTCAGTCGGATCGGTGGAAGGGGAACCAGAGGGGGAGCAGGGCTGCTCCGGCACAACGATGAGTTCATGGCAGGTGGGGAAGCTGGAGAAGGGGGCTCCAAACCTTCCAATGCCTCGTTCATGACGTCGAGGGCGATGCTGTATGCCTCCTCGACCACAGAGAAATGGTCGTCCTTGAAATATTCAACCTGGGCTTGCTGGTCGGCAGGGCACAGCAGAACGTAGGAAACGTGGCCATCTTGGAACTTTTGCCACGTGGTGGTCAGATTCGAGATTCGGGAGCGAATCTTGGCGGGCGTGAGGTTGGCTTTGCCGGCCTTTTTAAAGTTCACCAGGGCCTTCTCAATTAGCCCTCGCAGCATTTGCTGTTTTACACGAATGTCCTCCATGCTTCACACAGTTAGGTCAGTCAGACAGAAGTTCGTAACACCTCGCGCACTATCCGGCTCGAAGGACCACTTTTATGTCCGCGACTAAATCGAACAGCAGCCGCGGAACGGAACGTTGATTCGCTTCCGAATGGAAGCGGCGCGCGAAGGCACGAAACTTAGGCGACTCGATCCGATGTACGTTTGGAAGCACGTGGAGGAAAGAAAACTCCTTACACAAAATTCGCTTTATTACGTCTCAAATTCACAAACACAAACACGTTGACTTAACGAAGAACAATATCGCGAAGGACAATATACGAATAGAAATACGGGTCGCGAAGGCGGACCGCGTGAACAATAATTGCGAAAGCAATTGAACAAAGGAGATGACTCTCAACGCGCGATACGTAGTTTATCGCGGCACAGTAGAACGCAGAATGAAACGCGGAACACGTGCGTTCGATAGTTCGCGTTACAATTCAGAAAAGAGGGCGCTGAGGTTATCATAATCGCGAATAGGAGCAGCGAAAGGGCCACGTGGGCCGTGCGTCACAGGATATAATTGGCTCCCGGGCATCACGCGATGTGACGAAGTCGACATACGCGGACATGGAGATGACCAGTCCTCCTGGTCTTTAACGGAAATATCAGGACCGACTCGTGTGAGCCGAGGGCCCCTCCCTGTGGCGCACAACCCATTGCCAATCCTGAACACAAAGCATCCAAACAGTACAATTCGCCAATTTTTTGCTCTTCAAGTTTAAGTGAACTACGAGCCCCATTGTTAATCCTTTAACGGAAATTAATTGTAACTTTCTACAAGTAGAACAATGCTTGGAACACGTAGACGGATGAAATCTTTGTATATATTGCTTCCATATAGTCTAAGAAACATGTACGCAAAGCATCCAAACAGTACCATTCGCCAATTTTTTGTTCTTCAAGTTTAAGTGAACAATGAGACCCATTGTTAATCCTTTAAAGGAAATTATTTGTAAATTTCGACAAGTAGAACAATAAATGGATCAGGTAGACGGTTGAAATAATTGTATATATTGCTTCTATATAATCTACGAAACATATATGCAAAGCATCCAAACAGTACAATTCGCCAATGTTTTGTTCTTCAAGTTTAAGTGAACTACGAGCCCCATTGTTAATCCTTTAACGGAAATTAATTGTAACTTTCTACAAGTAGAACAATGATTGGAACACGTAGACGGTTGAAATCTTTGTATATATTGCTTCCATATAGTCTAAGAAACATATATGCAAAGCATCCAAACAGTACAATTCGCCAGTTTTTTGTCCTTCAAGTTTAAGTGAACAATGAGCCCCATTGTTAATCCTTTATCGGAAATTATTTGTAACTTTCGACAAGTAGAACAATGAATGGAACAGGTAGACGGTTGAAATCTTTGTATATATTGCTTCTATATAGTCTAAGAAACATATATGCAAAGTATCCAAACAGTACAATTCGCCAATTTTTTGTTCCTCAAGTTTAAGTGAACAATGAGCCCCAATGGTTAAACCTTTATCGGAAATTATTTGTAACTTTCGACAAGAAGAACAATGAATGGAACAGGTAGACAGTTGAAATCTTTGTATATATTGTTTCTATATAGTCTGAGAAACATATGTGCAAAGCATCCAAACAGTACAATTCGCCAATTTATTGTTCTTCAAGTTTAAGTGAACAACGAGCCCCAATGGTTAATCCTTTATCGGAAATTATTTGTAATTTTCGACAAGTAGAACAATGAATGGAACAGGTAGACGGTTGAAATCTTTGTATATGTTGCTTCTATATAGTCTAAGAAACATATACCCATAGCGTCCAAACAGTACAATTCGCCAATTTTTTGTTCCTCAAGTTTAAGTGAACAATGAGCCCCAATGGTTAATCCTTCATCGGAAATTATTTGTAACCTTCCACAAGTAGAACAATGAATGGAACAGGTAGACAGTTGAAATCTTTGTATATATTACTTCTATATAGTCTAAGAAACATACGTGCAAAGCATCCAAACAGTACAATTCGCCAATTTATTGTTCTTCAAGTTTAAGTGAACAACAAGCCCCAATGGTTAATCCTTTATCGGAAATTATTTGTAATTTTCGACAAGTAGAACAATGAATGGAACAGGTAGACGGTTGAAATCATAGTATATATTGCTTCTATATAGTCTAAGAAACATATATGCAAAGCATCCAAACAGTTCAATTCGCCAATTTCTTGTTCTTCAAGTTTAAGTGAACAACGAGCCCCATTGTTAATCCTTTAAAGGAAATTATTTGTAAATTTCGACAAGTAGAACAATGATTGGAACACGTAGACGGTTGAAATCTTTGTATATATTACTTCCATATAGTCTAAGAAACATATATGCAAATCATCCAAACAGTACCATTCGCCAATTTTTTGTTCATCAAGTTTAAGTGAACAACGAGTCCCATTGTTAATCCTTTAAAGGAAATTATTTGTAAATTTCGACAAGTAGAACAATGATTGGAACACGTACACTGTTGAAATCTTTGTATATATTGCTTCCATATAGTCTAAAAAACATGTACGCAAAGCATCCAAACAATACCATTTGCCAATGTTTTGTTCTTCAAGTTTAAGTGAACTACGAGCCCCATTGTTAATCCTTTAACGGAAATTAATTGTAACTTTCTACAAGTAGAACAATGATTGGAACACGTAGACGGTTGAAATCTTTGTATATATTGCTTCCATATAGTCTAAGAAACATATATGCAAAGCATCCAAACAGTACAATTCGCCAGTTTTTTGTCCTTCAAGTTTAAGTGAACAATGAGCCCCATTGTTAATCCTTTATCGGAAATTATTTGTAACTTTCGACAAGTAGAACAATGAATGGAACAGGTAGACGGTTGAAATCTTTGTATATATTGCTTCTATATAGTCTAAGAAACATATATGCAAAGTATCCAAACAGTACAATTCGCCAATTTTTTGTTCCTCAAGTTTAAGTGAACAATGAGCCCCAATGGTTAAACCTTTATCGGAAATTATTTGTAACTTTCGACAAGAAGAACAATGAATGGAACAGGTAGACAGTTGAAATCTTTGTATATATTGTTTCTATATAGTCTGAGAAACATATGTGCAAAGCATCCAAACAGTACAATTCGCCAATTTATTGTTCTTCAAGTTTAAGCGAACAACGAGCCCCAATGGTTAATCCTTTATCGGAAATTATTTGTAATTTTCGACAAGTAGAACAATGAATGGAACAGGTAGACGGTTGAAATCTTTGTATATGTTGCTTCTATATAGTCTAAGAAACACATACCCATAGCGTCCAAACAGTACAATTCGCCAATTTTTTGTTCCTCAAGTTTAAGTGAACAATGAGCCCCAATGGTTAATCCTTCATCGGAAATTATTTGTAACCTTCCACAAGTAGAACAATGAATGGAACAGGTAGACAGTTGAAATCTTTGTATATATTACTTCTATATAGTCTAAGAAACATACGTGCAAAGCATCCAAACAGTACAATTCGCCAATTTATTGTTCTTCAAGTTTAAGTGAACAACAAGCCCCAATGGTTAATCCTTTATCGGAAATTATTTGTAATTTTCGACAAGTAGAACAATGAATGGAACAGGTAGACGGTTGAAATCATAGTATATATTGCTTCTATATAGTCTAAGAAACATATATGCAAAGCATCCAAACAGTTCAATTCGCCAATTTCTTGTTCTTCAAGTTTAAGTGAACAACGAGCCCCATTGTTAATCCTTTAAAGGAAATTATTTGTAAATTTCGACAAGTAGAACAATGATTGGAACACGTAGACGGTTGAAATCTTTGTATATATTACTTCCATATAGTCTAAGAAACATATATGCAAATCATCCAAACAGTACCATTCGCCAATTTTTTGTTCATCAAGTTTAAGTGAACAACGAGTCCCATTGTTAATCCTTTAAAGGAAATTATTTGTAAATTTCGACAAGTAGAACAATGATTGGAACACGTACACTGTTGAAATCTTTGTATATATTGCTTCCATATAGTCTAAAAAACATGTACGCAAAGCATCCAAACAATACCATTTGCCAATTTCTTGGTCTTCAAGTTTAAGTGAACAATCAGACCCAATGGTTAATCCTTTATCGGAAATTATTTGTAACTTTCGACAAGTAGAACAATGAATGGAACAGGTAGACGGTTGAAATCTTTTTATATATTGCTTCTATATAGTCTAAGAAACATATATGCAAAGCATCCAAATAGTACAATTCGCCAATTTATTGTTCTTCAAGTTTAAGTGAACAACGAGTCCCATTGTTAATCCTTTAAAGGAAATTATTTGTAAATTTCGACAAGTAGAACAATGATTGGAACACGTACACTGTTGAAATCTTTGTATATATTGCTTCCATATAGTCTAAAAAACATGTACGCAAAGCATCCAAACAATACCATTTGCCAATTTCTTGGTCTTCAAGTTTAAGTGAACAATCAGACCCAATGGTTAATCCTTTATCGGAAATTATTTGTAATTTTCGACAAGTAGAACAATGAATGGAACACGTATACGGTTGAAATCTTTGTATATATTGGTTCTATATAGTCTAAGAAACATATATGCAAAGCATCCAAACAGTACAATTCGCCAATTTTTTGTTCTTCAAGTTTAAGTGAACAATGAGCCCCAATGGTTAATCCTTTATCGGTAATTATTTGTAACTTTCGACAAGTAGAACAATGAATGGAACAGGTAGACGGTTGAAATCCTTGTATATATTGCGTCTATATAGTCTAAGAAACATATATGCAAAGCATCCAAACAGTACAATTCGCCAATTTATTGTTCTTCAAGTATAAGTGAACAACGAGCCCCTATGGTTAATCCTTTATCGGAAATTATTTGTAACTTTCGACAAGTAGAACAATGAATGGAACAGGTAGACAGTTGAAATCTTTGTATATATTGCTTCTATATAGTCTAAGAAACATATATGCAAAGCATCCAAACAGTACAATTCGCCAATTTCTTGTTCTTCAAGTTTAAGTGAACAACGAGCCCCATTGTTAATCCTTTAAAGGAAATTATTTGTAAATTTCGACAAGTAGAACAATGATTGGAACAAGTAGACGGTTGAAATCTTTGTATATATTGCTTCTATATAGTCTAAGAAACATATATGCAAAGCATCCAAACAGTACAATTCGCCAATTTATTGTTCTTCAAGTTTAAGTGAACAACGAGTCCCATTGTTAATCCTTTAAAGGAAATTATTTGTAAATTTCGACAAGTAGAACAATGATTGGAACACGTAGACTGTTGAAATCTTTGTATATATTGCTTCCATATAGTCTAAAAAACATGTACGCAAAGCATCCAAACAATACCATTTGCCAATTTCTTGGTCTTCAAGTTTAAGTGAACAATCAGACCCAATGGTTAATCCTTTATCGGAAATTATTTGTAACTTTCGACAAGTAGAACAATGAATGGAACAGGTAGACGGTTGAAATCTTTGTATATATTGGTTCTATATAGTCTAAGAAACATATATGCAAAGCATCCAAACAGTACAATTCGCCAATTTATTGTTCTTCAAGTTTAAGTGAACAACGAGCCCCTATGGTTAATCCTTTATCGGAAATTATTTGTAACTTTCGACAAGTAGAACAATGAATGGAACAGGTAGACGGTTGAATTCTTTGTATATATTGATTCTATATAGTCTAAGAAACATATATGCAAAGCATCCAAACAGTACAATTCGCCAATTTATTGTTCTTCAAGTTTAAGTGAACAGCGAGCCCCATTGATAATCATGAAATGAAAATTATTTGTAAATTTCTACAAGTAGAACAATGAATGGAACAGGTAGACGGTTGAATTCTTTGTATATATTGCTTCTATATAGTCTAAGAAACATATATGCAAAGCATCCAAACAGTTCAATTCGCCAATTTATTGTTCTTCAAGTTTAAGTGTACAACGAACCCCATTGTTAATCCTTTAAAGGAAATTATTTGTAAATTTCGACAAGTAGAACAATGAATGGAACAGGTAGACAGTTGATATCTTTGTATATATTGCTTCTATATAGTCTAAGAAACATACGTGCAAAGCATCCAAACAGTACAATTCGCCAATTTATTGTTCTTCAAGTTTAAGTGAACAACGAGCCCCTATGGTTAATCCTTTATCGGAAATTATTTGTAACTTTCGACAAGTAGAACAATGAATGGAACAGGTAGACGGTTGAATTCTTTGTATATATTGATTCTATATAGTCTAAGAAACATATATGCAAAGCATCCAAACAGTACAATTCGCCAATTTTTTGTTCCTCAAGTTTAAGTGAACAATGAGCCCCAATGGTTAATCATTTATCGGAAATTATTTGTAACTTTCGACAAGTAGAACAATGAATGGAACAGGTAGACGGTTGAAATCTTTGTATATATTGCTTCTATATAGTCTAAGAAACATATATGCAAAGCATCCAAACAGTACAATTCGCCAATTTATTGTTCTTCAAGTTTAAGTGAACAACGAGTCCCATTGTTAATCCTTTAAAGGAAATTATTTGTAAATTTCGACAAGTAGAACAATGATAGGAACACGTACACTGTTGAAATCTTTGTATATATTGCTTCCATATAGTCTAAAAAACATGTACGCAAAGCATCCAAACAATACCATTTGCCAATTTCTTGGTCTTCAAGTTTAAGTGAACAATCAGACCCAATGGTTAATCCTTTATCGGAAATTATTTGTAATTTTCGACAAGTAGAACAATGAATGGAACAGGTATACGGTTGAAATCTTTGTATATATTGGTTCTATATAGTCTAAGAAACATATATGCAAAGCATCCAAACAGAACAATTCGCCAATTTTTTGTTCTTCAAGTTTAAGTGAACAATGAGCCTCAATGGTTAATCCGTTATCGGTAATTATTTGTAACTTTCGACAAGTAGAACAATGAATGGAACAGGTAGACGGTTGAAATCCTTGTATATATTGCGTCTATATAGTCTAAGAAACATATATGCAAAGCATCCAAACAGTACAATTCGCCAATTTATTGTTCTTCAAGTTTAAGTGAACAACGAGCCCCTATGGTTAATCCTTTATCGGAAATTATTTGTAACTTTCGACAAGTAGAACAATGAATAGTACAGGTAGACGGGTGAAATGTTTCTATATATTGCTTCTAAATAGTCTAAGAAACATATATGCAAAGCATCCAAACAGTACAATTCGCCAATTTTTTGTTCCTCAAGTTTAAGTGAACAATGAGCCCCAATGGTTAATCCTTTATCGGAAATTATTTGTAACTTTCGACAAGTAGAACAATGAATGGAACAGGTAGACAGTTGAAATCTTTGTATATATTGCTTGTATATAGTCTAAGAAACATACGTGCAAAGCATCCAAACAGTACAATTCGCCAATTTATTGTTCTCAAGTTTAAGTGAACAACAAGCCCCAATGGTTAATCCTTTATCGGTAATTATTTGTAACTTTCGACAAGTAGAACAATGAATGGATCAGGTAGACGGTTGAAATAATTGTATATATTGCGTCTATATAGTCTTAGAAACATATATGCAAAGCATCCAAACAGTACCATTCGCCAATTTTTTGTTCTTCAAGTTTCATTGTAAAATGAGACCCATTGTTAATCCTTTAAAGGAAATTATTTGTAACTTTCTACAAGTAGAACAATGAATAGTACAGGTAGACGGGTGAAATGTTTCTATATATTGCTTCTAAATAGTCTAAGAAACATATATGCAAAGCATCCAAACAGTACAATTCGCCAATTTTTTGTTCCTCAAGTTTAAGTGAACAATGAGCCCCAATGGTTAATCCTTTATCGGAAATTATTTGTAACTTTCGACAAGTAGAACAATGAATGGAACAGGTAGATAGTTGAAATCTTTGTATATATTGCTTCTATATAGTCTAAGAAACATATATGCAAAGCATCCAAACAGTACAATTCGCCAATTTCTTGTTCTTCAAGTTTAAGTGAACAACGAGCCCCATTGTTAATCCTTTAAAGGAAATTATTTGTAAATTTCGACAAGTAGAACAATGATTGGAACACGTAGACGGTTGAAATCTTTGTATATATTACTTCCATATAGTCTAAGAAACATATATGCAAATCATCCAAACAGTACCATTCGCCAATTTTTTGTTCTTCAAGTTTAAGTGAACAATGAGACCCATTGTTAATCCTTTATCGGTAATTATTTGTAACTTTCGACAAGTAGAACAATGAATGGTACAGGTACACGGTTGAAATCCTTGTATATATTGCGTCTATATAGTCTTAGAAACATATATGCAAAGCATCCAAACAGTACCATTCGCCAATTTTTTGTTCTTCAAGTTTCATTGTAAAATGAGACCCATTGTTAATCCTTTATCGGAAATTATTTGTAACTTTCGAAAAGTAGAACAATGAATGGAACATGTAGACGGTTGAAATCTTTGTATATATTGCTTCTATATAGTCTAAGAAACATATATGCAAAGCATCCAAACAGTACAATTCGCCAATTTTTTGTTCCTCAAGTTTAAGTGAACAATGAGCCCCAATGGTTAATCCTTTATCGGTAATTATTTGTAACTTTCGACAAGTAGAACAATGAATGGATCAGGTAGACGGTTGAAATAATTGTATATATTGCGTCTATATAGTCTTAGAAACATATATGCAAAGCATCCAAACAGTACACTTCCCCAAATTTTTTGTTCTTCAAGTTTAAGTGAACTACGAGCCACATTGTTAATCCTTTAAAGGAAATTATTTGTAAATTTCGACAAGTAGAACAATAAATGGATCAGGTAGACGGTCGAAATAATTGTATATATTGCTTCTATATAGTCCACGAAACCTATATGCAAAGCCTCTAAACAGTAACAATCGCCAATTTTTTGATCTTCAAATTTAAGTGAACAGCGAGCCCCATTGATAATCATGAAATGGAAATTATTTGTAACTTTCTACAAGTAGAACAATGATTGGAACACGTAGACGGTTGAAATCTTTGTATATATTGCTTCCATATAGTCTAAGAAACATATATGCAAAGCATCCAAACAGTACAATTCGCCAATTTTTTGTCCTTCAAGTTTAAGTGAACAATGAGCCCCATTGTTAATCCTTTATCGGAAATTATTTGTAACTTTCGACAAGTAGAACAATGAATGGAACAGGTAGACGGTTGAAATCTTTGTATATGTTGCTTCTATATAGTCCACGAAACCTATATGCAAAGCCTCTAAACAGTAACAATCGCCAATTTTTTGATCTTCAAATTTAAGTGAACAGCGAGCCCCATTGATAATCATGAAATGGAAATTATTGGAACTTTCTACAAGTAGAACAATGATTGGAACACGTAGACGGTTGAAATCTTTGTATATATTGCTTCCATATAGTCTAAGAAACATATATGCAAAGCATCCAAACAGTACAATTCGCCAATTTTTTGTCCTTCAAGTTTAAGTGAACAATGAGCCCCATTGTTAATCCTTTATCGGAAATTATTTGTAACTTTCGACAAGTAGAACAATGAATGGAACAGGTAGACGGTTGAAATCTTTGTATATATTGCTTCCATATAGTCTAAGAAACATATATGCAAAGCATCCAAACAGTACAATTCGCCAATTTGTTGTTCCTCAAGTTTAAGTGAACAATGAGCCCCAATGGTTAATCCTTTATCGGTAATTATTTGTAACTTTCGACAAGTAGAACAATGAATGGAATAGGTAGACGGTTGAAATCATTGTATATATTGCTTCCATATAGTCTAAGAAACATATATGCAAAGCATCCAAACAGTACAATTCGCCAATTTGTTGTTCCTCAAGTTTAAGTGAACAATGAGCCCCAATGGTTAATCCTTTATCGGTAATTATTTGTAACTTTCGACAAGTAGAACAATGAATGGAATAGGTAGACGGTTGAAATCATTGTATATATTGCTTCCATATAGTCTAAGAAACATATATGCAAAGCATCCAAACAGTACAATTCGCCAATTTGTTGTTCCTCAAGTTTAAGTGAACAATGAGCCCCAATGGTTAATCCATTATCGGTAATTATTTGTAACTTTCGACAAGTAGAACAATGAATGGAATAGGTAGACGGTTGAAATCATTGTATATATTGCTTCCATATAGTCTAAGAAACATATATGCAAAGCATCCAAACAGTACAATTCGCCAATTTGTTGTTCCTCAAGTTTAAGTGAACAATGAGCCCCAATGGTTAATCCTTTATCGGTAATTATTTGTAACTTTCGACAAGTAGAACAATGAATGGAATAGGTAGACGGTTGAAATCATTGTATATATTGCTTCCATATAGTCTAAGAAACATATATGCAAAGCATCCAAACAGTACAATTCGCCAATTTATTGTTCTTCAAGTTTAAGTGAACAACGAGCCCCTATGGTTAATCCTTTATCGGAAATTATTTGTAAATTTCGAAAAGTAGAACAATGAATGGAACAGGTAGACGGTTGAAATCTTTGTATATATTGCTTCTATATAATCTAAGAAACATATATGCAAAGCATCTAAACAGTACCATTCGCCAATTTTTTGTTCTTCAAGTTTAAGTGAACTACGAGCCACATTGTTAATCCTTTAAAGGAAATTATTTGTAAATTTCGACAAGTAGAACAATGAATGGAACAGGTAGACGGTTGAAATCTTTGTATATATTGCTTCTATATAGTCTAAGAAACATATGTGCAAAGCATCCAAACAGTACAATTCGCCAATTTTTTGTTCTTCAAGTTTAAGTGAACAATGAGCCCCAATGGTTAATCCTTTATCGGAAATTATTTGTAACTTTCGACAAGTACAACAACGAATAGAACAGGTAGACGGTTGAAATCTTTGTATATGTTGCTTCTATATAGTCCACGAAACCTATGTGCAAAGCCTCTAAACAGTAACAATCGCCAATTTTTTGATCTTCAAATTTAAGTGAACAGCGAGCCCCATTGATAATCATGAAATGGAAATTATTTGTAACTTTCTACAAGTAGAACAATGATTGGAACACGTAGACGGTTGAAATCTTTGTATATATTGCTTCCATATAGTCTTAGAAACATATATGCAAATCATCCAAACATTACAATTCGCCAATTTTTTGTCCTTCAAGTTTAAGTGAACAATGAGCCCCATTGTTAATCCTTTATTGGAAATTATTTGTAACTTTCGACAAGTAGAACAATGAATGGAATAGGTAGACGGTTGAAATCATTGTATATATTGCTTCCATATAGTCTAAGAAACATATATGCAAAGCATCCAAACAGTACAATTCGCCAATTTTTTGTTCCTCAAGTTTAAGTGAACAATGAGCCCCAATGGTTAATCCTTTATCGGAAATTATTTGTAACTTTCGACAAGTAGAACAATGAATGGAACAGGTAGACGGTTGAAATCATTGTATATATTGCTTCTATATAGTCTAAGAAACATATATGCAAAGCATCCAAACAGTACAATTCGCCAATTTCTTGTTCTTCAAGTTTAACTGAACAACGAGCCCCATTGTTAATCCTTTAAAGGAAATTATTTGTAAATTTCGACAAGTAGAACAATGAATGGAACAGGTAGACGGTTGAAATCTTTGTATATATTGCTTCTATATAGTCTAAGAAACATATATGCAAAGCATCCAAACAGTACAATTCGCCAATTTATTGTTCTTCAAGTTTAAGTGAACAACGAGTCCCATTGTTAATCCTTTAAAGGAAATTATTTGTAAATTTCGACAAGTAGAACAATGATTGGAACACGTACACTGTTGAAATCTTTGTATATATTGCTTCCATATAGTCTAAAAAACATGTACGCAAAGCATCCAAACAATACCATTTGCCAATTTCTTGGTCTTCAAGTTTAAGTGAACAATCAGACCCAATGGTTAATCCTTTATCGGAAATTATTTGTAATTTTCGACAAGTAGAACAATGAATGGATCAGGTATACGGTTGAAATCTTTGTATATATTGGTTCTATATAGTCTAAGAAACATATATGCAAAGCATCCAAACAGTACAATTCGCCAATTTTTTGTTCTTCAAGTTTAAGTGAACAATGAGCCCCAATGGTTAATCCTTTATCGGTAATTATTTGTAACTTTCGACAAGTAGAACAATGAATGGAACAGGTAGACGGTTGAAATCCTTGTATATATTGCGTCTATATAGTCTAAGAAACATATATGCAAAGCATCCAAACAGTACAATTCGCCAATTTATTGTTCTTCAAGTATAAGTGAACAACGAGCCCCTATGGTTAATCCTTTATCGGAAATTATTTGTAACTTTCGACAAGTAGAACAATGAATGGAACAGGTAGACAGTTGAAATCTTTGTATATATTGCTTCTATATAGTCTAAGAAACATATATGCAAAGCATCCAAACAGTACAATTCGCCAATTTCTTGTTCTTCAAGTTTAAGTGAACAACGAGCCCCATTGTTAATCCTTTAAAGGAAATTATTTGTAAATTTCGACAAGTAGAACAATGATTGGAACACGTAGACGGTTGAAATCTTTGTATATATTGCTTCTATATAGTCTAAGAAACATATATGCAAAGCATCCAAACAGTACAATTCGCCAATTTATTGTTCTTCAAGTTTAAGTGAACAACGAGTCCCATTGTTAATCCTTTAAAGGAAATTATTTGTAAATTTCGACAAGTAGAACAATGATTGGAACACGTAGACTGTTGAAATCTTTGTATATATTGCTTCCATATAGTCTAAAAAACATGTACGCAAAGCATCCAAACAATACCATTTGCCAATTTCTTGGTCTTCAAGTTTAAGTGAACAATCAGACCCAATGGTTAATCCTTTATCGGAAATTATTTGTAATTTTCGACAAGTAGAACAATGAATGGAACAGGTAGACGGTTGAAATCTTTGTATATATTGGTTCTATATAGTCTAAGAAACATATATGCAAAGCATCCAAACAGTACAATTCGCCAATTTATTGTTCTTCAAGTTTAAGTGAACAACGAGCCCCTATGGTTAATCCTTTATCGGAAATTATTTGTAACTTTCGACAAGTAGAACAATGAATGGAACAGGTAGACGGTTGAATTCTTTGTATATATTGATTCTATATAGTCTAAGAAACATATATGCAAAGCATCCAAACAGTACAATTCGCCAATTTATTGTTCTTCAAGTTTAAGTGAACAGCGAGCCCCATTGATAATCATGAAATGGAAATTATTTGTAAATTTCTACAAGTAGAACAATGAATGGAACAGGTAGACGGTTGAATTCTTTGTATATATTGCTTCTATATAGTCTAAGAAACATATATGCAAAGCATCCAAACAGTTCAATTCGCCAATTTATTGTTCTTCAAGTTTAAGTGTACAACGAACCCCATTGTTAATCCTTTAAAGGAAATTATTTGTATCTTTCGACATGTAGAACAATGAATGGAACAGGTAGACGGTTGAAATCTTTGTATATATTGCTTCTATATAGTCTAAGAAACATATATGCAAAGTATCCAAACAGTACAATTCGCCAATTTTTTGTTCCTCAAGTTTAAGTGAACAATGAGCCCCAATGGTTAATCCTTTATCGGAAATTATTTGTATCTTTCGACAAGTAGAACAATGAATGGAACAGGTAGACGGTTGAAATCTTTGTATATATTGCTTCTATATAGTCTAAGAAACATATATGCAAAGTATCCAAACAGTACAATTCGCCAATTTTTGTTCCTCAAGTTTTAGTGAACAATGAGCCCCAATGGTTAAACCTTTATCGGAAATTATTTGTAACTTTCGACAAGAAGAACAATGAATGGAACAGGTAGACAGTTGAAATCTTTGTATATATTGTTTCTATATAGTCTGAGAAACATATGTGCAAAGCATCCAAACAGTACAATTCGCCAATTTATTGTTCTTCAAGTTTAAGTGAACAACGAGCCCCAATGGTTAATCCTTTATCGGAAATTATTTGTAATTTTCGACAAGTAGAACAATGAATGGAACAGGTAGACGGTTGAAATCTTTGTATATATTGCTTCTATATAGTCTAAGAAACATATATGCAAAGCATCCAAACAGTACAATTCGCCAATTTATTGTTCTTCAAGTTTAAGTGAACAACGAGTCCCATTGTTAATCCTTTAAAGGAAATTATTTGTAAATTTCGACAAGTAGAACAATGATTGGAACACGTACACTGTTGAAATCTTTGTATATATTGCTTCCATATAGTCTAAAAAACATGTACGCAAAGCATCCAAACAATACCATTTGCCAATTTCTTGGTCTTCAAGTTTAAGTGAACAATCAGACCCAATGGTTAATCCTTTATCGGAAATTATTTGTAATTTTCGACAAGTAGAACAATGAATGGAACAGGTATACGGTTGAAATCTTTGTATATATTGGTTCTATATAGTCTAAGAAACATATATGCAAAGCATCCAAACAGTACAATTCGCCAATTTTTTGTTCTTCAAGTTTAAGTGAACAATGAGCCCCAATGGTTAATCCTTTATCGGTAATTATTTGTAACTTTCGACAAGTAGAACAATGAATGGAACAGGTAGACGGTTGAAATCCTTGTATATATTGCGTCTATATAGTCTAAGAAACATATATGCAAAGCATCCAAACAGTACAATTCGCCAATTTATTGTTCTTCAAGTTTAAGTGAACAACGAGCCCCTATGGTTAATCCTTTATCGGAAATTATTTGTAACTTTCGACAAGTAGAACAATGAATGGAACAGGTAGACAGTTGAAATCTTTGTATATATTGCTTCTATATAGTCTAAGAAACATATATGCAAAGCATCCAAACAGTACAATTCGCCAATTTATTGTTCTTCAAGTTTAAGTGAACAACGAGTCCCATTGTTAATCCTTTAAAGGAAATTATTTGTAAATTTCGACAAGTAGAACAATGATTGGAACACGTACACTGTTGAAATCTTTGTATATATTGCTTCCATATAGTCTAAAAAACATGTACGCAAAGCATCCAAACAATACCATTTGCCAATTTCTTGGTCTTCAAGTTTAAGTGAACAATCAGACCCAATGGTTAATCCTTTATCGGAAATTATTTGTAATTTTCGACAAGTAGAACAATGAATGGAACAGGTATACGGTTGAAATCTTTGTATATATTGGTTCTATATAGTCTAAGAAACATATATGCAAAGCATCCAAACAGTACAATTCGCCAATTTTTTGTTCTTCAAGTTTAAGTGAACAATGAGCCCCAATGGTTAATCCTTTATCGGTAATTATTTGTAACTTTCGACAAGTAGAACAATGAATGGAACAGGTAGACGGTTGAAATCCTTGTATATATTGCGTCTATATAGTCTAAGAAACATATATGCAAAGCATCCAAACAGTACAATTCGCCAATTTATTGTTCTTCAAGTTTAAGTGAACAACGAGCCCCTATGGTTAATCCTTTATCGGAAATTATTTGTAACTTTCGACAAGTAGAACAATGAATGGAACAGGTAGACAGTTGAAATCTTTGTATATATTGCTTCTATATAGTCTAAGAAACATACGTGCAAAGCATCCAAACAGTACAATTCGCCAATTTCTTGTTCTTCAAGTTTAAGTGAACAACGAGCCCCATTGTTAATCCTTTAAAGGAAATTATTTGTAAATTTCGACAAGTAGAACAATGATTGGAACACGTAGACGGTTGAAATCTTTGTATATATTGCTTCTATATAGTCTAAGAAACATATATGCAAAGCATCCAAACAGTACAATTCGCCAATTTATTGTTCTTCAAGTTTAAGTGAACAACGAGTCCCATTGTTAATCCTTTAAAGGAAATTATTTGTAAATTTCGACAAGTAGAACAATGATTGGAACACGTAGACTGTTGAAATCTTTGTATATATTGCTTCCATATAGTCTAAAAAACATGTACGCAAAGCATCCAAACAATACCATTTGCCAATTTCTTGGTCTTCAAGTTTAAGTGAACAATCAGACCCAATGGTTAATCCTTTATCGGAAATTATTTGTAATTTTCGACAAGTAGAACAATGAATGGAACAGGTAGACGGTTGAAATCTTTGTATATATTGGTTCTATATAGTCTAAGAAACATATATGCAAAGCATCCAAACAGTACAATTCGCCAATTTATTGTTCTTCAAGTTTAAGTGAACAACGAGCCCCTATGGTTAATCCTTTATCGGAAATTATTTGTAACTTTCGACAAGTAGAACAATGAATGGAACAGGTAGACGGTTGAATTCTTTGTATATATTGATTCTATATAGTCTAAGAAACATATATGCAAAGCATCCAAACAGTACAATTCGCCAATTTATTGTTCTTCAAGTTTAAGTGAACAGCGAGCCCCATTGATAATCATGAAATGGAAATTATTTGTAAATTTCTACAAGTAGAACAATGAATGGAACAGGTAGACGGTTGAATTCTTTGTATATATTGCTTCTATATAGTCTAAGAAACATATATGCAAAGCATCCAAACAGTTCAATTCGCCAATTTATTGTTCTTCAAGTTTAAGTGTACAACGAACCCCATTGTTAATCCTTTAAAGGAAATTATTTGTAAATTTCGACAAGTAGAACAATGAATGGAATAGGTAGACTGTTGAAATCATTGTATATATTGCTTCCATATAGTCTAAGAAACATATATGCAAAGCATCCAAACAGTACAATTCGCCAATTTTTTGTTTTTCAAGTTTAAGTGACAATGAGCCCCAATGGTTAATCCTTTATCGGAAATTATTTGTATCTTTCGACAAGTAGAACAATGAATGGAACAGGTAGACGGTTGAAATCTTTGTATATATTGCTTCTATATAGTCTAAGAAACATATATGCAAAGCATCCAAACAGTACAATTCGCCAATTTTTTGTTCTTCATGTTTAAGTAAACTACGATCCCCATTGTTAATCCCTTAACGGAAATTATTTGTAACTTTCGACAAGTAGAACAATGAATGGAACAGTTAGACGGTTGAAATCTTTGTATATATTGCTTCCATATAGTCTAAGAAACATATATGCAAAGCATCCAAACAGTACAATTCGCCAATTTTTTGTTCCTCAAGTTTAAGTGAACAATGAGCCCCAATGGTTAAACCTTTATCGGAAATTATTTGTAACTTTCGACAAGAAGAACAATGAATGGAACAGGTAGACAGTTGAAATCTTTGTATATATTGTTTCTATATAGTCTGAGAAACATATGTGCAAAGCATCCAAACAGTACAATTCGCCAATTTATTGTTCTTCAAGTTTAAGTGAACAGCGAGCCCCATTGATAATCATGAAATGGAAATTATTTGTAAATTTCTACAAGTAGAACAATGAATGGAACAGGTAGACGGTTGAAATCTTTGTATATATTGCTTCTATATAGTCTAAGAAACATATACGCATAGCGTCCAAACAGTACAATTCGCCAATTTTTTGTTCCTCAAGTTTAAGTGAACAATGAGCCCCAATGGTTAATCCTTCATCGGAAATTATTTGTAACTTTCGACAAGTAGAACAATGAGTGGAACAAGTTGACGGTTGAAATCTTTGTATATATTGCTTCCATATAGTCTAAAAAACATGTACGCAAAGCATCCAAACAATACCATTTGCCAATTTCTTGGTCTTCAAGTTTAAGTGAACAATCAGACCCAATGGTTAAACCTTTATCGGAAATTATTTGTAACTTTCGACAAGAAGAACAATGAATGGAACAGGTAGACAGTTGAAATCTTTGTATATATTGTTTCTATATAGTCTGAGAAACATATGTGCAAAGCATCCAAACAGTACAATTCGCCAATTTATTGTTCTTCAAGTTTAAGTGAACAACGAGCCCCAATGGTTAATCCTTTATCGGAAATTATTTGTAATTTTCGACAAGTAGAACAATGAATGGAACAGGTAGACGGTTGAAATCTTTGTATATATTGCTTCTATATAGTCTAAGAAATATATACGCATAGCGTCCAAACAGTTCAATTCGCCAATTTTTTGTTCCTCAAGTTTAAGTGAACAATGAGCCCCAATGGTTAATCCTTCATCGGAAATTATTTGTAACTTTCGACAAGTAGAACAATGAATGGAACAGGTAGACAGTTGATATCTTTGTATATATTGCTTCTATATAGTCTAAGAAACATACGTGCAAAGCATCCAAACAGTACAATTCGCCAATTTATTGTTCTTCAAGTTTAAGTGAACAACGAGCCCCTATGGTTAATCCTTTATCGGAAATTATTTGTAACTTTCGACAAGTAGAACAATGAATGGAACAGGTAGACGGTTGAATTCTTTGTATATATTGATTCTATATAGTCTAAGAAACATATATGCAAAGCATCCAAACAGTACAATTCGCCAATTTTTTGTTCCTCAAGTTTAAGTGAACAATGAGCCCCAATGGTTAATCATTTATCGGAAATTATTTGTAACTTTCGACAAGTAGAACAATGAATGGAACAGGTAGACGGTTGAAATCTTTGTATATATTGCTTCTATATAGTCTAAGAAACATATATGCAAAGCATCCAAACAGTACAATTCGCCAATTTTTTGTTCCTCAAGTTTAAGTGAACAATGAGCCCCAATGGTTAATCCTTTATCGGTAATTATTTGTAACTTTCGACAAGTAGAACAATGAATGGATCAGGTAGACGGTTGAAATAATTGTATATATTGCGTCTATATAGTCTTAGAAACATATATGCAAAGCATCCAAACAGTACACTTCCCCAAATTTTTTGTTCTTCAAGTTTAAGTGAACTACGAGCCACATTGTTAATCCTTTAAAGGAAATTATTTGTAAATTTCGACAAGTAGAACAATAAATGGATCAGGTAGACGGTCGAAATAATTGTATATATTGCTTCTATATAATCTACGAAACATATATGCAAAGCATCCAAACAGTACAATTCGACAATGTTTTGTTCTTCAAGTTTAAGTGAACTACGAGCCCCATTGTTACTCCTTTAACGGAAATTAATTGTAACTTTCTACAAGTAGAACAATGATTGGAACACGTAGACGGTTGAAATCTTTGTATATATTGCTTCCATATAGTCTAAGAAACATATATGCAAAGCATCCAAACAGTACAATTCGCCAGTTTTTTGTCCTTCAAGTTTAAGTGAACAATGAGCCCCATTGTTAATCCTTTATCGGAAATTATTTGTAACTTTCGAAAAGTAGAACAATGAATGGAACAGGTAGACGGTTGAAATCTTCGTATATATTGCTTCTATATAGTCTAAGAAACATATATGCAAAGTATCCAAACAGTACAATTCGCCAATTTTTTGTTCCTCAAGTTTAAGTGAACAATGAGCCCCAATGGTTAAACCTTTATCGGAAATTATTTGTAACTTTCGACAAGAAGAACAATGAATGGAACAGGTAGACAGTTGAAATCTTTGTATATATTGTTTCTATATAGTCTGAGAAACATATGTGCAAAGCATCCAAACAGTACAATTCGCCAATTTATTGTTCTTCAAGTTTAAGTGAACAACGAGCCCCAATGGTTAATCCTTTATCGGAAATTATTTGTAATTTTCGACAAGTAGAACAATGAATGGAACAGGTAGACGGTTGAAATCTTTGTATATATTGCTTCTATATAGTCTAAGAAACATATACGCATAGCGTCCAAACAGTACAATTCGCCAATTTTTTGTTCCTCAAGTTTAAGTGAACAATGAGCCCCAATGGTTAATCCTTCATCGGAAATTATTTGTAACTTTCGACAAGTAGAACAATGAATGGAACAGGTAGACAGTTGATATCTTTGTATATTGTTACGCCGATATGAAGTTGGCGTACCGAGCGAAGCTGCTCCCTCGAACCCGTGGATTCGAGGATCGATGCAATCGAGGGATCGATTCGGCCGGTCGTTGCTCCAGCGACCGGAAGGTTTGGTGACCGGAAGTTGTAACCGAGTTGTCAGACGACAGAGTTCCAAATATTGTTATTAGTTAATAAAGTTACTACATTTATAGTTAATAAAGTTATTACAGTTATAGTTAATAAAGTTATTAGAGAAAATATGCCGAGAAGACCCGGTCCCTCCGCGGGACATAACAATGGTGTCAGAAGTGGGATACTTCTGGATCGAGGGGAAGAGAATCCTCAGCCCACTAGGCCTGCGGAGGAGGAGACGGATCGTCTAGGGCGTTTCCTTTCCGAGATGCAGGAGAGCCTCACTATGCATCTGCAGAGACAGCAGGAGCTGGCGGAAGAGCGATGGGAACAGGAGCGCTCCCGGATCGCGGAAAAGGAGGCCAGGGAAAAGGCGGCCCAGGAAGAGAGGTTTGGAGCGCTCGAGGCCCAGTTACGAGCGCTCACCACAGAGTTCGGCCGGCGCACGGCCGCTCCCGTCCCTGTGAACTCTTCGGAGAGTCGTGATCCTATTTCTGCGAGTGATTTTAGGATCACGGCTCCCCCGCTATCACAACCGACCCCTTCGCGGTCGGAATCTGGATGCCCACCACTATCTCAGTCGGCCCCTCCACGAGCAGAGTTAGGATATGCATTGAGGCCACCCAAGTATGATGGGACTTCCTCCTCTTGGGAGGAATATAAAATTCAATTTGACGCAGTCGCGTGTGCAAATAACTGGGATGCCCCGAGAAAGGCTTTAGCCTTAGTGGCATCGTTGGAGGGACCGGCACGAAGTGTTCTGGTTCCCCTTTCCGTTGCTGGACGACCCGAATACGACGTTTTAGTTTCGGCCCTTCAGGCCCGATTTGGGGCTAAAAATTTTACAAACTTAAATTATTTCCTTTTCCAATCCTGTCATCAGCGGAAAGGGCAATCCATCTCGGAGTTGGCCACGGAAGTAGAACAACTGGCACATGTTGCTTTCAGCGATTGTCCCGTAGAAACACGGGACCGACTCGCAGCGTCTCAGTTCATCTCTTCCTTGAACAACGAAGAGATGAAAAGGACTCTAAGACTCGGCGGTTTCGCCAATCTGAGAGCCGCTGTTGTGAGGGCTCTCGAAATCGAAGCCGTGGAGTCGATTTCTCAAGTCCCACATCCAACTGGGACCCGTACTCGTCCTCCCCCATTTTCCAGCAGATTCCCCCTGAGGAGGACCGATAACGCGGTGAGGGAAAAATCGCGTTCCGGTACAGAAGGAACTTCCGGCCGCAGCTTGAGGGAACGACCCCAAGAGTGCTGGGCTTGCGGCAAGTCTGGGCACATCCAGAGGAACTGTCCGACAAAAAGAAAGAGAGAGGAAAACTACAAGGAGTCGACATAGAGGGGGAATCGCCGACTCCATGCGTTCCGACCCCCGTCGTACGGAACACCTGCTCCTCGGAGGTTTCGACAACCATCGTGGGACGACTGGATAATCGGGAATGCCGGATAGTCTTGGATACCGGCTCACGATTGAATCTTCTCAACGCGGACAAATTCGCCTGTAGAAGAGAATCTGGCACGGCGGGACGAGGAATGAAGGTGTTTGCCGTCTCTGGAGAAGAGCTACCCGTTTTTGGAAAGGGGTGCTTGTTGATCTCCATTGGAGATTTCCAATCCAGGGAAGAGTTCATTTTCCTCCGAATGGTTGAGGACTGCATACTGGGCTCCGATTTCTTCTATAAACATGCGGCCCAGTTAGACTTTCGGTCTAATGAACTACGGATTCCCGGACAGAAAGCAGTCCCCTTTGGAAGAGGAGGCTCTTCTAAAGAAGTAACGGGATTAATAATCAGAAACGAAGACCAAGTTCCTCCCCATTTAAAGGAACTCTTTTCGCGCTGCTCAGAGACCCTGAACGAAGGGCAACGCACAAAGTTCCTTAGTCTCCTCCAGGAATATCAGGATGTCTTTGCTTCCGCTTCGGATCAAGTTGGGAAATGTGACTTGATTCGACATAAAATTAATACGGAAGATCGTCTACCTATCAAGCAGGCTCCACGACGAGTACCATTTCATCGCCGAGCGGAGGTTGCTGAATTAATAGCCCAGATGGAAAAGCAAGGGGTAATTGAAGAATCCCATAGCCCTTGGTCGTCTCCTATTGTTTTGGTGAAGAAGAAAGACGGCAGTACACGTTTTTGCGTTGACTATCGCCGTCTTAACGAGATCACGAAGAAAGATTCTTACCCATTACCGAGGATAGAAGACACGCTGGATGCGTTGGTCGGTTCTTCGTGGTTTTCTACGGTGGATCTGCAAAGTGGTTATTGGCAGATTGCTGTGGATGAAAACGACAAGGAGAAAACTGCTTTTTCAGTCGGGAATGGGCTTTGGCAGTTCAAGGTTTTGCCTTTTGGACTATGTAACGCTCCTGCTACTTTTGAAAGGATAATGGAGCACGTTTTATCCAGCTTGATTTGGAAGATATGCCTGGTTTACCTGGACGATATAATTATATATGGAAAAACTTTTGAAGAAGAATTGGAAAATTTGAAAACGATATTCTCTCGCCTGCGCCGTGCTGGTTTATTGATGAGCCCGAAGAAGTGCCATTTCTTCCGTCGGGAGGTCAAGTATTTGGGACACGTGGTTTCCGAAGAAGGGGTAAACACGGACCCTGAGAAGATCTCTGCGGTTCAAAATTGGCCCGTTCCGGAGAATAAGACGCAACTGCGAAGCTTTCTGGGTCTTTGTACCTACTACAGAAAGTTCGTGAAAAATTTCTCCGCTATCGCGAAACCACTGCATCGCTTGACTGAAGAGAAAGAGAATTTCTGTTGGACGCAGGACTGTCAGGAAGCTTTCCAACGTTTAAAGAGTCGATTGGCAGAAACACCAGTTCTAGCGTATCCTTCGCCCGATACAGACTTTATATTGGACACCGACGCCTCCAACTTTGCGTTAGGAGCTGTACTTTCGCAAGTTCAGGATGGTACTGAAAGGGTCATCGCATATTTTTCCAAAACTCTGGGGAAAAGTGAGAAAAATTATTGCGTGACCAGGAAAGAATTATTAGCTATAGTAAAGTCGGTGGAACACTTTCATCATTATTTATATGGGCGAAGATTTTTGATAAGAACGGATCATGCCGCTCTGAGGTGGCTTCTCTCCTTTAAAAATCCAGAAGGACAGACAGCCCGCTGGATCGAACGCCTCCAACAGTATGACTTCGAGATAAAACATCGAGAAGGGAAGATGCACGGAAATGCTGATGGCCTTTCAAGAAGACCGTGCGAAACTGAATGCAAGCGATGTTCCCGTCTGGAAGAGAAAGAGGAAAAACCAGGCTACGCACTAAGGACTATCTGCGAAATCACAGATATGAAAAATTGGAGGAAAGCCCAAGAAGAGGACGAAGAAATTGGCTTCCTCCTACGAAAGAAGATGGATAAACTGAAGCCTACCTGGGAAGAGCTCTCCGCGTACCCACCGGGTACGAAGTACTTGTGGAAGGTATGGGATTCCCTGGAAGTAAAGGACGGAATGCTCTTCCGAAGATGGGAATCCGCGAGCGGAGAGGAGGCATGTCATCTCCTACTGGTCCCCAAAAGCAAGGTGGAAGAAGCGATACGTGGATGTCACGAGGCTCCTACGGGAGGACATTTCGGTATGCGCAAGACCCTTGCGAAAGTGCGGCAGAGATTCTTCTGGCCCGAACACCGCATGGACGTCGAAGAGTGGTGTCGCCGCTGTTACGCTTGTACGGCGAGGAAAGGTCCGAAGGAGAGGGGAAGAGGATCCCTCAGGATTTATAATGTCGGGGCACCTTTTGAGAGGGTGGCGCTCGACATTGTTGGACCTTTGCCGAAAACGACAAGCGGTAACAAATATGCGCTGGTCGTGGTGGATTACTTTTCCAAATGGCCGGAGGTGATCCCGTTGCCAGATCAGCGAGCGACGACCATTGCAGAAGCTCTTCTACGTGAGGTGGTTAGCCGACATGGAGTACCTCTGGAGCTCCATTCCGATCAGGGTCGTAGTTTTGAGTCGACTGTCTTCAAGAAGCTCATGGAGATGCTTGGAATTCGGAAGACAAGGACGACGCCACTCCACCCTCAGTCGGACGGACTCGTGGAGAGGTTAATAAGGACTCTGCTACAATATTTGTCGTTATACGTTGCGGATAACCAGAAGGATTGGGACCAGTGGATCCCGCTGTTTCTCTTGGCGTACCGATCTTCTCGGCACGAGACGACACAGCATACACCGGCTGCTTTACTGATGGGGCACGAGCTTCGTCTTCCTCTGGACCTTTTAAGAGGATCGACTCCGGGTGCTTCCGATGAGAAGACCTTTGTCGGGGAGACGAAGAGAAGGTTAGAAGAGGTTCATCAGTTTGTACGCCGACGGATGCGTCTCTGCAGCGAGAAGATGAAGAGCTGGTACGACTCCCACGCACGGCCAATTTCCTTCGTACCCGGGGAAAAAGTATGGTTGTATTACCCCAAACGGACGAAAGGAAAATGCCCGAAGCTGCAATCCAATTGGGAGGGCCCATATGTAGTCACTAAACGGCTGAACGAGGTGATATACCGAATTGCTCGTTCGCCGAAGGCAAAGCCGAAAGTGATTCATGTGAATCGCCTTGCCCGTTTCGGTAACACCCACATGCCTTTGGAGAAGGCAGGATTGCAAAGTGGAGAGAAGAAGAGCAACAGGCGGGATGCAGAAAGAAGAGATGCGGAAAGAAAAACGAGCCAGTAAAGAAGAGATGCGGAAAGAAGAATGAGCCAGTGAAGAACGGAAGGGCAAGAATGAACATAACCAACGAATTACGAATGCGATGGCATCGACTTGCCGACGCCTCACTCAAGGTTTTTTGGATGGTTTTCCCTTGAGTCGGAGGACAAATGTCGAGGCGTTTTCGTCTGATTGGAGCCATACCAGTAGACGTTTTGTTTCCTGTTGTCTACTTCCTCTGCAGACGAAGGCATTGAATCCCGGGACGATTTCAAGAAGGTTATGGAAGTCTAGTTGCCCGATTTGAAGTCGCCGCGGTCGGGACGACCGCTCTTCGAGAGGAGGGGGCAGTGTTACGCCGATATGAAGTTGGCGTACCGAGCGAAGCTGCTCCCTCGAACCCGTGGATTCGAGGATCGATGCAATCGAGGGATCGATTCGGCCGGTCGTTGCTCCAGCGACCGGAAGGTTTGGTGACCGGAAGTTGTAACCGAGTTGTCAGACGACAGAGTTCCAAATATTGTTATTAGTTAATAAAGTTACTACATTTATAGTTAATAAAGTTATTACAGTTATAGTTAATAAAGTTATTAGAGAAAATATGCCGAGAAGACCCGGTCCCTCCGCGGGACATAACAATATATTGCTTCTATATAGTCTAAGAAACATACGTGCAAAGCATCCAAACAGTACAATTCGCCAATTTATTGTTCTTCAAGTTTAAGTGAACAACGAGCCCCTATGGTTAATCCTTTATCGGAAATTATTTGTAACTTTCGACAAGTAGAACAATGAATGGAACAGGTAGACGGTTGAATTCTTTGTATATATTGATTCTATATAGTCTAAGAAACATATATGCAAAGCATCCAAACAGTACAATTCGCCAATTTTTTGTTCCTCAAGTTTAAGTGAACAATGAGCCCCAATGGTTAATCCTTTATCGGAAATTATTTGTAACTTTCGAGAAGTAGAACAATGAATGGAACAGGTAGACGGTTGAAATCTTTGTATATATTGCTTCTATATAGTCTAAGAAACATATATGCAAAGCATCCAAACAGTACAATTCGCCAATTTATTGTTCTTCAAGTTTAAGTGAACAACGAGTCCCATTGTTAATCCTTTAAAGGAAATTATTTGTAAATTTGGACAAGTAGAACAATGATTGGAACACGTACACTGTTGAAATCTTTGTATATATTGCTTCCATATAGTCTAAAAAACATGTACGCAAAGCATCCAAACAATACCATTTGCCAATTTCTTGGTCTTCAAGTTTAAGTGAACAATCAGACCCAATGGTTAATCCTTTATCGGAAATTATTTGTAATTTTCGACAAGTAGAACAATGAATGGAACAGGTATACGGTTGAAATCTTTGTATATATTGGTTCTATATAGTCTAAGAAACATATATGCAAAGCATCCAAACAGTACAATTCGCCAATTTTTTGTTCTTCAAGTTTAAGTGAACAATGAGCCCCAATGGTTAATCCTTTATCGGTAATTATTTGTAACTTTCGACAAGTAGAACAATGAATGGAACAGGTAGACGGTTGAAATCCTTGTATATATTGCGTCTATATAGTCTAAGAAACATATATGCAAAGCATCCAAACAGTACAATTCGCCAATTTAATGTTCTTCAAGTTTAAGTGAACAACGAGCCCCTATGGTTAATCCTTTATCGGAAATTATTTGTAATTTTCGACAAGTAGAACAATGATTGGAACACGTAGACTGTTGAAATCTTTGTATATATTGCTTCCATATAGTCTAAAAAACATGTACGCAAAGCATCCAAACAATACCATTTGCCAATTTCTTGGTCTTCAAGTTTAAGTGAACAATCAGACCCAATGGTTAATCCTTTATCGGAAATTATTTGTAATTTTCGACAAGTAGAACAATGAATGGAACAGGTAGACGGTTGAAATCTTTGTATATATTGGTTCTATATAGTCTAAGAAACAAATATGCAAAACATCCAAACAGTACAATTCGCCAATTTATTGTTCTTCAAGTTTAAGTGTACAACGAACCCCATTGTTAATCCTTTAAAGGAAATTATTTGTAATTTTCGACAATTAGAACAATGAATGGAACAGGTAGACGGTTGAAATCATAGTATATATTGCTTCTATATAGTCTAAGAAACATATATGCAAAGCATCCAAACAGTTCAATTCGCCAATTTCTTGTTCTTCAAGGTTAAGTGAACAACGAGCCCCATTGTTAATCCTTTAAAGGAAATTATTTGTAAATTTCGACAAGTAGAACAATGATTGGAACACGTAGACGGTTGAAATCTTTGTATATATTACTTCCATATAGTCTAAGAAACATATATGCAAATCATCCAAACAGTACCATTCGCCAATTTTTTGTTCTTCAAGTTTAAGTGAACTACGAGCCACATTGTTAATCCTTTAAAGGAAATTATATGTAACTTTCTACAAGTAGAACAATGAATGGAACAGGTAGACGGTTGAAATCTTTGTATATGTTGCTTCTATATAGTCTAAAAAACATGTACGCAAAGCATCCAAACAATACCATTTGCCAATTTCTTGGTCTTCAAGTTTAAGTGAACAATCAGACCCAATGGTTAACCTTATCGGAAATTATTTGTAATTTTCGACAAGTAGAACAATGAATGGAACAGGTAGACGGTTGAAATCTTTGTATATATTGCTTCTATATAGTCTAACAAACATATATGCAAAGCATCCAAACAGTACAATTCGCCAATTTTTTGTTCTTCAAGTTTAAGTGAACAATGAGCCCAATCGTTAATCCTTTATCGGAAATTATTTGTAACTTTCGACAAGTAGAACAATGAGTGGAACAAGTTGACGGTTGAAATCTTTGTATATATTGCTTCCATATAGTCTAAAAAACATGTACGCAAAGCATCCAAACAATACCATTTGCCAATTTCTTGTTCTTCAAGTTTAAGTGAACAACGAGCCCCATTGTTAATCCTTTAAAGGAAATTATTTGTAAATTTCGACAAGTAGAACAATGATTGGAACACGTAGACGGTTGAAATCTTTGTATATATTACTTCCATATAGTCTAAGAAACATATATGCAAATCATCCAAACAGTACCATTCGCCAATTTTTTGTTCTTCAAGTTTAAGTGAACAATGAGACCCATTGTTAATCCTTTATCGGTAATTATTTGTAACTTTCGACAAGTAGAACAATGAATGGTACAGGTAGACGGTTGAAATCCTTGTATATATTGCGTCTATATAGTCTTAGAAACATATATGCAAAGCATCCAAACAGTACCATTCGCCAATTTTTTGTTCTTCAAGTTTCATTGTAAAATGAGACCCATTGTTAATCCTTTATCGGAAATTATTTGTAAATTTCGAAAAGTAGAACAATGAATGGAACATGTAGACGGTTGAAATATTTGTATATATTGCTTCTATATAGTCTAAGAAACATATATGCAAAGCATCCAAACAGTACAATTCGCCAATTTTTTGTTCCTCAAGTTTAAGTGAACAATGAGCCCCAATGGTTAATCCTTTATCGGTAATTATTTGTAACTTTCGACAAGTAGAACAATGAATGGATCAGGTAGACGGTTGAAATAATTGTATATATTGCGTCTATATAGTCTTAGAAACATATATGCAAAGCATCCAAACAGAACACTTCCCCAAATTTTTTGTTCTTCAAGTTTAAGTGAACTACAAGCCACATTGTTAATCCTTTAAAGGAAATTATTTGTAAATTTCGACAAGTAGAACAATAAATGGATCAGGTAGACGGTCGAAATAATTGTATATATTGCTTCTATATAATCTACGAAACATATATGCAAAGCATCCAAACAGTACAATTCGCCAATGTTTTGTTCTTCAAGTTTAAGTGAACTACGAGCCCCATTGTTAATCCTTTAACGGAAATTAATTGTAACTTTCTACAAGTAGAACAATGATTGGAACACGTAGACGGTTGAAATCTTTGTATATATTGCTTCCATATAGTCTAAGAAACATATATGCAAAGCATCCAAACAGTACAATTCGCCAGTTTTTTGTCCTTCAAGTTTAAGTGAACAATGAGCCCCATTGTTAATCCTTTATCGGAAATTATTTGTAACTTTCGACAAGAAGAACAATGAATGGAACAGGTAGACAGTTGAAATCATTGTATATATTGTTTCTATATAGTCTGAGAAACATATGTGCAAAGCATCCAAACAGTACAATTCGCCAATTTATTGTTCTTCAAGTTTAAGTGAACAACGAGCCCCAATGGTTAATCCTTTATCGGAAATTATTTGTAATTTTCGACAAGTAGAACAATGAATGGAACAGGTAGACGGTTGAAATCTTTGTATATATTGCTTCTATATAGTCTAAGATACATATACGCATAGCGTCCAAACAGTACAATTCGCGAATTTTTTGTTCCTCAAGTTTAAGTGAACAATGAGCCCCAATGGTTAATCCTTCATCGGAAATTATTTCTAACTTTCGACAAGTAGAACAATGAATGGAACAGGTATACGGTTGAAATCTTTGTATATATTGGTTCTATATAGTCTAAGAAACATATATGCAAAGCATCCAAACAGTACAATTCGCCAATTTTTTGTTCTTCAAGTTTAAGTGAACAATGAGCCCCAATGGTTAATCCTTTATCGGTAATTATTTGTAACTTTCGACAAGTAGAACAATGAATGGAACAGGTAGACGGTTGAAATCCTTGTATATATTGCGTCTATATAGTCTAAGAAACATATATGCAAAGCATCCAAACAGTACAATTCGCCAATTTATTGTTCTTCAAGTTTAAGTGAACAACGAGCCCCTATGGTTAATCCTTTATCGGAAATTATTTGTAACTTTCGACAAGTAGAACAATGAATGGAACAGGTAGACAGTTGAAATCTTTGTATATATTGCTTCTATATAGTCTAAGAAACATATATGCAAAGCATCCAAACAGTACAATTCGCCAATTTCTTGTTCTTCAAGTTTAAGTGAACAACGAGCCCCATTGTTAATCCTTTAAACGAAATTATTTGTAAATTTCGACAAGTAGAACAATGATTGGAACACGTAGACTGTTGAAATCTTTGTATATATTGCTTCCATATAGTCTAAAAAACATGTACGCAAAGCATCCAAACAATACCATTTGCCAATTTCTTGGTCTTCAAGTTTAAGTGAACAATCAGACCCAATGGTTAATCCTTTATCGGAAATTATTTGTAATTTTCGACAAGTAGAACAATGAATGGAACAGGTAGACGGTTGAAATCTTTGTATATATTGGTTCTATATAGTCTAAGAAACATATATGCAAAACATCCAAACAGTACAATTCGCCAATTTATTGTTCTTCAAGTTTAAGTGAACAACGAGCCCCTATGGTTAATCCTTTATCGGAAATTATTTGTAACTTTCGACAAGTAGAACAATGAATGGAACAGGTAGACGGTTGAATTCTTTGTATATATTGATTCTATATAGTCTAAGAAACATATTTGCAAAGCATCCAAACAGTTCAATTCGCCAATTTATTGTTCTTCAAGTTTAAGTGTACAACGAACCCCATTGTTAATCCTTTAAAGGAAATTATTTGTAAATTTCGACAAGTAGAACAATGAATGGAATAGGTAGACTGTTGAAATCATTGTATATATTGCTTCCATATAGTCTAAGAAACATATATGCAAAGCATCCAAACAGTACAATTCGCCAATTTTTTGTTTTTCAAGTTTAAGTGACAATGAGCCCCAATGGTTAATCCTTTATCGGAAATTATTTGTAAATTTCGACAAGTAGAACAATGATTGGAACACGTAGACGGTTGAAATCTTTGTATATATTACTTCCATATAGTCTAAGAAACATATATGCAAATCATCCAAACAGTACCATTCGCCAATTTTTTGTTCTTCAAGTTTAAGTGAACTACGAGCCACATTGTTAATCCTTTAAAGGAAATTATATGTAACTTTCTACAAGTAGAACAATGAATGGAACAGGTAGACGGTTGAAATTTTGTATATGTTGCTTCTATATAGTCTAAAAAACATGTACGCAAAGCATCCAAACAATACCATTTGCCAATTTCTTGGTCTTCAAGTTTAAGTGAACAATCAGACCCAATGGTTAATCTTTATCGGAAATTATTTGTAATTTTCGACAAGTAGAACAATGAATGGAACAGGTAGACGGTTGAAATCTTTGTATATATTGCTTCTATATAGTCTAAGAAACATATATGCAAAGCATCCAAACAGTACAATTCGCCAATTTTTTGTTCTTCAAGTTTAAGTGAACAATGAGCCCAATCGTTAATCCTTTATCGGAAATTATTTGTAACTTTCGACAAGTAGAACAATGAGTGGAACAAGTTGACGGTTGAAATCTTTGTATATATTGCTTCCATATAGTCTAAAAAACATGTACGCAAAGCATCCAAACAATACCATTTGCCAATTTCTTGTTCTTCAAGTTTAAGTGAACAACGAGCCCCATTGTTAATCCTTTAAAGGAAATTATTTGTAAATTTCGACAAGTAGAACAATGATTGGAACACGTAGACGGTTGAAATCTTTGTATATATTACTTCCATATAGTCTAAGAAACATATATGCAAATCATCCAAACAGTACCATTCGCCAATTTTTTGTTCTTCAAGTTTAAGTGAACAATGAGACCCATTGTTAATCCTTTATCGGTAATTATTTGTAACTTTCGACAAGTAGAACAATGAATGGTACAGGTAGACGGTTGAAATCCTTGTATATATTGCGTCTATATAGTCTTAGAAACATATATGCAAAGCATCCAAACAGTACAATTCGCCAGTTTTTTGTCCTTCAAGTTTAAGTGAACAATGAGCCCCATTGTTAATCCTTTATCGGAAATTATTTGTAACTTTCGACAAGAAGAACAATGAATGGAACAGGTAGACAGTTGAAATCATTGTATATATTGTTTCTATATAGTCTGAGAAACATATGTGCAAAGCATCCAAACAGTACAATTCGCCAATTTATTGTTCTTCAAGTTTAAGTGAACAACGAGCCCCAATGGTTAATCCTTTATCGGAAATTATTTGTAATTTTCGACAAGTAGAACAATGAATGGAACAGGTAGACGGTTGAAATCTTTGTATATATTGCTTCTATATAGTCTAAGAAACATATACGCATAGCGTCCAAACAGTACAATTCGCCAATTTTTTGTTCCTCAAGTTTAAGTGAACAATGAGCCCCAATGGTTAATCCTTCATCGGAAATTATTTCTAACTTTCGACAAGTAGAACAATGAATGGAACAGGTAGACAGTTGAAATCTTTGTATATATTGCTTCTATATAGTCTAAGAAACATACGTGCAAAGCATCCAAACAGTACAATTCGCCAATTTATTGTTCTTCAAGTTTAAGTGAACAACAAGCCAGAATGGTTAATCCTTTATCGGAAATTATTTGTAATTTTCGTCAAGTAGAACAATGAATGGAACAGGTGGACGGTTGAAATCATAGTATATATTGCTTCTATATAGTCTAAGAAACATATATGCAAAGCATCCAAACAGTTCAATTCGCCAATTTCTTGTTCTTCAAGTTTAAGTGAACTACGAGCCCCATTGTTAATCCTTTAAAGGAAATTATTTGTAAATTTCGACAAGTAGAACAATGATTGGAACACGTAGACGGTTGAAATCTTTGTATATATTACTTCCATATAGTCTAAGAAACATATATGCAAATCATCCAAACAGTACCATTCGCCAATTTTTTGTTCTTCAAGTTTAAGTGAACTACGAGCCACATTGTTAATCCTTTAAAGGAAATTATTTGTAACTTTCTACAAGTAGAACAATGAATAGAACAGGTAGACGGTTGAAATCTTTGTATATGTTGCTTCTATATAGTCTAAAAAACATGTACGCAAAGCATCCAAACAATACCATTAGCCAATTTCTTGGTCTTCAAGTTTAAGTGAACAATCAGACCCAATGGTTAATCTTTATCGGAAATTATTTGTAATTTTCGAAAAGTAGAACAATGAATAGAACAGGTAGACGGTTGAAATCTTTGTATATGTTGCTTCTATATAGTCTAACAAACATGTACGCAAAGCATCCAAACAATACCATTTGCCAATTTCTTGGTCTTCAAGTTTAAGTGAACAATCAGACCCAATGGTTAATCTTTATCGGAAATTATTTGTAATTTTCGACAAGTAGAACAATGAATGGAACAGGTAGACGGCTGAAATCTTTGTATATATTGCTTCTATATAGTCTAAGAAACATATATGCAAAGCATCCAAACAGTACAATTCGCCAATTTTTTGTTCTTCAAGTTTAAGTGAACAATGAGCCCAATGGTTAATCCTTTATCGGAAATTATTTGTAACTTTCGACAAGTAGAACAATGAGTGGAACAAGTTGACGGTTGAAATCTTTGTATATATTGCTTCCATATAGTCTAAAAAACATGTACGCAAAGCATCCAAACAATACCATTTGCCAATTTCTTGGTCTTCAAGTTTAAGTGAACAATCAGACCCAATGGTTAATCTTTATCGTAAATTATTTGTAATTTTCGACAAGTAGAACAATGAATGGAACAGGTAGACGGTTGAAATCTTTGTATATATTGCTTCTATATAGTCTAAGAAACACATATGCAAAGCATCCAAACAGTACAATTAGCCAATTTTTTGTTCTTCAAGTTTAAGTGAACAATGAGCCCCAATGGTTAATCCTTTATCGGTAATTATTTGTAACTTTCGACAAGTAGAACAATGAATGGAACAGATAGACGGTTGAAATCCTTGTATATATTGCGTCTATATAGTCTAAGAAACATATATGCAAAGCATCCAAACAGTACAATTCGCCAATTTATTGTTCTTCAAGTTTAAGTGAACAACGAGCCCCTATGGTTAATCCTTTATCGGAAATTATTTGTAACTTTCGACAAGTAGAACAATGAATGGAACAGGTAGACGGTTGAATTCTTTGTATATATTGATTCTATATAGTCTAAGAAACATATATGCAAAGCATGCAAACAGTACAATTCGCCAATTTATTGTTCTTCAAGTTTAAGTGAACAGCGAGCCCCATTGATAATCATGAAATGGAAATTATTTGTAACTTTCTACAAGTAGAACAATGAATAGTACAGGTAGACGGTTGAAATCTTTGTATATATTGCTTCTATATAGTCTAAGAAACATATATGCAAAGCATCCAAACAGTACAATTCGCCAATGTTTTGTTCTTCAAGTTTAAGTGAACTACGAGCCGCATTGTTAATCCTTTAACGGAAATTAATTGTAACTTTCTACAAGTAGAACAATGATTGGAACAGGTAGACGGTTGAAATCTTTGTATATATTGCTTCCATATAGTCTAAGAAACATATATGCAAAGCATCCAAACAGTACAATTCGCCAATTTATTGTTCTTCATGTTTAAGTGAACAACGAGCCCCATTGTTAATCCTTTAAAGGAAATTATTTGTAAATTTCGACAAGTAGAACAATGATTGGAACACGTAGACGGTTGAAATCTTTGTATATATTACTTCCATATAGTCTAAGAAACATATATGCAAATCATCCAAACAGTACCATTCGCCAATTTTTTGTTCTTCAAGTTTAAGTGAACAATGAGACCCATTGTTAATCCTTTATCGGTAATTATTTGTAACTTTCGACAAGTAGAACAATGAATGGAACAGGTAGACGGTTGAAATCTTTGTATATATTGCTTCTATATAGTTTAAGAAACACATATGCAAAGCATCCAAACAGTACAATTCGCCAATTTTTTGTTCTTCAAGTTTAAGTGAACAATGAGCCCCATTGGTTAATCCTTTATCGGTAATTATTTGTAACTTTCGACAAGTAGAACAATGAATGGAACAGATAGACGGTTGAAATCCTTGTATATATTGCGTCTATATAGTCTAAGAAACATATATGCAAAGCATCCAAACAGTACAATTCGCCAATTTATTGTTCTTCAAGTTTAAGTGAACAACGAGCCCCTATGGTTAATCCTTTATCGGAAATTATTTGTAACTTTCGACAAGTAGAACAATGAATGGAACAGGTAGACGGTTGAATTCTTTGTATATATTGATTCTATATAGTCTAAGAAACATATATGCAAAGCATGCAAACAGTACAAATCGCCAATTTATTGTTCTTCAAGTTTAAGTGAACAGCGAGCCCCATTGATAATCATGAAATGGAAATTATTTGTAACTTTCTACAAGTAGAACAATGAATAGTACAGGTAGACGGTTGAAATCTTTGTATATATTGCTTCTATATAGTCTAAGAAACATATATGCAAAGCATCCAAACAGTACAATTCGCCAATGTTTTGTTCTTCAAGTTTAAGTGAACTACGAGCCGCATTGTTAATCCTTTAACGGAAATTAATTGTAACTTTCTACAAGTAGAACAATGATTGGAACAGGTAGACGGTTGAAATCTTTGTATATATTGCTTCCATATAGTCTAAGAAACATATATGCAAAGCATCCAAACAGTACAATTCGCCAATTTATTGTTCTTCATGTTTAAGTGAACAACGAGCCCCATTGTTAATCCTTTAAAGGAAATTATTTGTAAATTTCGACAAGTAGAACAATGATTGGAACACGTAGACGGTTGAAATCTTTGTATATATTACTTCCATATAGTCTAAGAAACATATATGCAAATCATCCAAACAGTACCATTCGCCAATTTTTTGTTCTTCAAGTTTAAGTGAACAATGAGACCCATTGTTAATCCTTTATCGGTAATTATTTGTAACTTTCGACAAGTAGAACAATGAATGGTACAGGTAGACGGTTGAAATCCTTGTATATATTGCGTCTATATAGTCTTAGAAACATATATGCAAAGCATCCAAACAGTACCATTCGCCAATTTTTTGTTCTTCAAGATTCATTGTAAAATGAGACCCATTGTTAATCCTTTATCGGAAATTATTTGTAACTTTCGACAAGTAGAACAATGAATGGAACATGTAGACGGTTGAAATCTTTGTATATATTGCTTCTATATAGTCTAAGAAACATATATGCAAAGCATCCAAACAGTACAATTCGCCAATTTTTTGTTCCTTAAGTTTAAGTGAACAATGAGCCCCAATGGTTAATCCATAATCGGTAATTATTTGTAACTTTCGACAAGTAGAACAATGAATGGTACAGGTAGACGTTTGAAATCCTTGTATATATTGCGTCTATATAGTCTTAGAAACATATATGCAAAGCATCCAAACAGTACCTTTCGCCAATTTTTCGTTCTTCAAGTTTAAGTGAACAATGAGACCCATTGTTAATCCTTTATCGGAAATTATTTGTAACTTTCGACAAGTAGAACAATGAATGGAACAGGTAGACGGTTGAAATCTTTGTATATATTGCTTCTATATAGTCTAAGAAACATATATGCAAAGCATCCAAACAGTACAATTCGCCAATTTCTTGTTCTTCATGTTTAAGTGAACAATGAGACCCATTGTTAATCCTTTATCGGAAATTATTTGTAACTTTCGACAAGTAGAACAATGAATGGAACATGTAGACGGTTGAAACCTTTGTATATATTGCTTCTATGTAGTCTAAGAAACATATATGCAAAGCATCCAAACAGTACAATTCGCCAATTTGTTGTTCCTCAAGTTTAAGTGAACAATGAGCCCCAATGGTTAATCCTTTATCGGTAATTAATTGTAACTTTCTACAAGTAGAACAATGATTGGAACACGTAGACGGTTGAAATCTTTGTATATATTGCTTCCATATAGTCTAAGAAACATATATGCAAAGCATCCAAACAGTACAATTCGCCAGTTTTTTGTCCTTCAAGTTTAAGTGAACAATGAGCCCCATTGTTAATCCTTTATCGGAAATTATTTGTAACTTTCGAAAAGTAGAACAATGAATGGAACAGGTAGACGGTTGAAATCTTTGTATATATTGCTTCTATATAGTCTAAGAAACATATATGCAAAGTATCCAAACAGTACAATTCGCCAATTTTTTGTTCCTCAAGTTTAAGTGAACAATGAGCCCCAATGGTTAAACCTTTATCGGAAATTATTTGTAACTTTCGACAAGAAGAACAATGAATGGAACAGGTAGACAGTTGAAATCTTTGTATATATTGTTTCTATATAGTCTGAGAAACATATGTGCAAAGCATCCAAACAGTACAATTCGCCAATTTTTTGTTCTTCATGTTTAAGTGAACAATGAGACCCATTGTTAATCCTTTATCGGAAATTATTTGTAACTTTCGACAAGTAGAACAATGAATGGAACATGTAGACGGTTGAAACCTTTGTATATATTGCTTCTATGTAGTCTAAGAAACATATATGCAAAGCATCCAAACAGTACAATTCGCCAATTTGTTGTTCCTCAAGTTTAAGTGAACAATGAGCCCCAATGGTTAATCCTTTATCGGTAATTATTTGTAACTTTCGACAAGTAGAACAATGAATGGAATAGGTAGACGGTTGAAATCATTGTATATATTGCTTCCATATAGTCTAAGAAACATATATGCAAAGCATCCAAACAGTACAATTCGCCAATTTTTTGTTCCTCAAGTTTAAGTGAACAATGAGCCCCAATGGTTAATCCTTTATCGGAAATTATTTGTAACTTTCGACAAGTAGAACAATGAATGGAACAGGTAGACGGTTGAAATCTTTGTATATATTGCTTCTATATAGTCTAAGAAACATATATGCAAAGCATCCAAACAGTACAATTCGCCAATTTTTTGTTCCTCAAGTTTAAGTGAACAATGAGCCCCAATGGTTAATCCTTTATCGGTAATTATTTGTAACTTTCGACAAGTAGAACAATGAATGGAACATGTAGACGGTTGAAACCTTTGTATATATTGCTTCTATGTAGTCTAAGAAACATATATGCAAAGCATCCAAACAGTACAATTCGCCAATTTGTTGTTCCTCAAGTTTAAGTGAACAATGAGCCCCAATGGTTAATCCTTTATCGGTAATTATTTGTAACTTTCGACAAGGAGAACAATGAATGGAACATGTAGACGGTTGAAATCTTTGTATATATTGCTTCTATATAGTCTAAGAAACATATATGCAAAGCATCCAAACAGTACAATTCTCCAATTTGTTGTTCCTCAAGTTTAAGTGAACAATGAGCCCCAATGGTTAATCCTTTATCGGAAATTATTTGTAACTTTCGACAAGTAGAACAATGAATGGAACAGGTAGACGGTTGAAATCTTTGTATATATTGCTTCTATATAGTCTAAGAAACATATATGCAAAGCATCCAAACAGTACAATTCGCCAATTTCTTGTTCTTCATGTTTAAGTGAACAATGAGACCCATTGTTAATCCTTTATCGGAAATTATTTGTAACTTTCGACAAGTAGAACAATGAATGGAACATGTAGACGGTTGAAACCTTTGTATATATTGCTTCTATGTAGTCTAAGAAACATATATGCAAAGCATCCAAACAGTACAATTCGCCAATTTGTTGTTCCTCAAGTTTAAGTGAACAATGAGCCCCAATGGTTAATCCTTTATCGGTAATTAATTGTAACTTTCTACAAGTAGAACAATGATTGGAACACGTAGACGGTTGAAATCTTTGTATATATTGCTTCCATATAGTCTAAGAAACATATATGCAAAGCATCCAAACAGTACAATTCGCCAGTTTTTTGTCCTTCAAGTTTAAGTGAACAATGAGCCCCATTGTTAATCCTTTATCGGAAATTATTTGTAACTTTCGAAAAGTAGAACAATGAATGGAACAGGTAGACGGTTGAAATCTTTGTATATATTGCTTCTATATAGTCTAAGAAACATATATGCAAAGTATCCAAACAGTACAATTCGCCAATTTTTTGTTCCTCAAGTTTAAGTGAACAATGAGCCCCAATGGTTAAACCTTTATCGGAAATTATTTGTAACTTTCGACAAGAAGAACAATGAATGGAACAGGTAGACAGTTGAAATCTTTGTATATATTGTTTCTATATAGTCTGAGAAACATATGTGCAAAGCATCCAAACAGTACAATTCGCCAATTTTTTGTTCTTCATGTTTAAGTGAACAATGAGACCCATTGTTAATCCTTTATCGGAAATTATTTGTAACTTTCGACAAGTAGAACAATGAATGGAACATGTAGACGGTTGAAACCTTTGTATATATTGCTTCTATGTAGTCTAAGAAACATATATGCAAAGCATCCAAACAGTACAATTCGCCAATTTGTTGTTCCTCAAGTTTAAGTGAACAATGAGCCCCAATGGTTAATCCTTTATCGGTAATTATTTGTAACTTTCGACAAGTAGAACAATGAATGGAATAGGTAGACGGTTGAAATCATTGTATATATTGCTTCCATATAGTCTAAGAAACATATATGCAAAGCATCCAAACAGTACAATTCGCCAATTTTTTGTTCCTCAAGTTTAAGTGAACAATGAGCCCCAATGGTTAATCCTTTATCGGAAATTATTTGTAACTTTCGACAAGTAGAACAATGAATGGAACAGGTAGACGGTTGAAATCTTTGTATATATTGCTTCTATATAGTCTAAGAAACATATATGCAAAGCATCCAAACAGTACAATTCGCCAATTTTTTGTTCCTCAAGTTTAAGTGAACAATGAGCCCCAATGGTTAATCCTTTATCGGTAATTATTTGTAACTTTCGCCAAGTAGAACAATGAATGGTACAGGTAGACGTTTGAAATCCTTGTATATATTGCGTCTATATAGTCTTAGAAACATATATGCAAAGCATCCAAACAGTACCTTTCGCCAATTTTTTGTTCTTCAAGTTTAAGTGAACAATGAGACCCATTGTTAATCCTTTATCGGAAATTATTTGTAACTTTCGACAAGGAGAACAATGAATGGAACATGTAGACGGTTGAAATCTTTGTATATATTGCTTCTATATAGTCTAAGAAACATATATGCAAAGCATCCAAACAGTACAATTCTCCAATTTGTTGTTCCTCAAGTTTAAGTGAACAATGAGCCCCAATGGTTAATCCTTTATCGGTAATTATTTGTAACTTTCGACAAGTAGAACAATGAATGGATCAGGTAGACGGTTGAAATAATTGTATATATTGCGTCTATATAGTCTTAGAAACATATGTGCAAAGCATCCAAACAGTACAATTCGCCAATTTATTGTTCTTCAAGTTTAAGTGAACAACGAGCCCCAATGGTTAATCCTTTATCGGAAATTATTTGTAATTTTCGACAAGAAGAACAATGAATGGAACAGGTAGACGGTTGAAATCAATGTATATATTGCTTCTATATAGTCTAAGAAACATATATGCAAAGCATCCAAAGAGTACAATTCCCCAATTATTTCATCTTCATGTTTAAGTGAACTACGAGCCCCATTGTTAATACTTTAACGGATATTATTTGTAACTTGCGACAAGTAGAACAATGAGTGGAACAGGTAGACGGTTGAAATCAATGTATATATTGCTTCTATATAGTCTAAGAAACATATATGCAAAGCATCCAAACAGTACAATTCGCCAATTTTTTGATCTTCAAGTTTAAGTGAACAGCGGGCCCCATTGATAATCATGAAACGGAAATTATTTGTAACTTTCGACAAGTAGAACAATGAATAGAACAGGTAGACGGTTGAAATCTTTCTATATATTGCTTCTATATAGTCTAAGAAACATATATGCAAAGCATCCAAACAGTACAATTCGCCAATTTTTTGTTCTTCAAGATTAAGTGAACTACGAGCCCCATTGTTAATCCTTTGAAGGAAATTATTTGTAAATTTCGACAAGTAGAACAATGAATGGAACAGGTAGACTGTTGAAATCATTATATATATTGCTTCTGTATAGTCTAAGAAAAATATATGGAAAGCATCAAAACAGTACAATTCGCCAATTTTTTGTTCTTCAAGTTTAAGTAAACTACGATCCCCATTGTTAATCCCTTAACGGAAATTATTTGTAACTTTCGACAAGCAGAACAATGAATGGAACATGTAGACGGTTGAAATCATTGTATATATTGCTTCTATATAGTCTAAGAAACATATATGCAAAGCATCCAAACAGTAAAATTCGACAATTTTTTGTTCTTCAAGTTTAGTGAACAATGAGCCCCAATGGTTAATCCTTTATCGGAAATTATTTGTAATTTTCGACAAGTAGAACAATGAATGGAACAGGTAGACGGTTGAAATCTTTGTATATATTGCTTCTATTTTATCTGAGAAACATATATGCAAAGCATCCAAACAGTACCATTCGCTAATTTTTTGTTCTTCAAATATAAGTGAACAACGAGCCCCATTGTTAATCCTTTAACGGAAATTAATTGTAACTTTCTACAAGTAGAACAATGATTGGAACACGTAGACGGTTGAAATCTTTGTATATATTGCTTCTATATAGTCTTAGAAACATATATGCAAAGCATCCAAACAGTACAATTCGCCAATTTTTTGTTCTTCCAGTTTAAGTGAACAATGAGACCCATTGTTAATCCTTTATCGGAAATTATTTGTAACTTTCGACAAGTAGAACAATGAATGGAACAGGTAGACGGTTGAAATCTTTGTATATATTGCGTCTATATAGTCTGAGAAACATATATGCAAAGCATCCACACAGTACAATTCGCCAATTTTTTGTTCTTCAAGTTTAAGTGAACTACGAGCCCCAATGGTTAATCCTTTATCAGAAATTATTTGTAATTTTCGACAATTAGAATAATGATTGGAACACACAGACGGTTGAAATCTTTGTATATATTGCTTCCATATAGTCTAAGAAACATATATGCAAAGCATCCAAACAGTACCATTCGCCAATTTTTTGTTCTTCAAGTTTAAGTGAACTACGAGCCCCATTGTTAATACTTTAACGGAAATTATTTGTAACTTGCGACAAGTAGAACAATGAATGGAACAGGTGGACGGTTGAAATCAATGTATATATTGCTTCAATATAGTCTAAGAAACATATATGCAAAGTATCGAAACAGTACCATTCGCCAATTTTTTGTTCTTCAAGTGTAAGTGAACAACGAGCCCCATTGTTAATCCTTTAAAGGAAATTATTTGTAAATTTCGACAATTAGAATAATGATTGGAACACACAGACGGTTGAAATCTTTGTATATATTGCTTCCATATAGTCTAAGAAACATATATGCAAAGCATCCAAACAGTACAATTCGACAATTTTTTGTTCTTCAAGTTTAGTGAACAATGAGCCCCAATGGTTAATCCTTTATCACAAATTATTTGTAATTTTCGACAAATTGAATAATGATTGGAACACACAGACGGTTGAAATCTTTGTATATATTGCTGCCATATAGTCTAAGAAACATATATGCAAAGCATCCAAACAGTACCATTCGCCAATTTTTTGTTCTTCAAGTTTAAGTGAACTACGAGCCCCATTGTTAATACTTTAACGGAAATTATTTGTAACTTTCGACAAGTAGAACAATGAATGGAACAGGTGGACGGTTGAAATCAATGTATATATTGCTTCAATATAGTCTAAGAAACATATATGCAAAGTATCGAAACAGTACCATTCGCCAATTTTTTGTTCTTCAAGTGTAAGTGAACAACGAGCCCCACTGTTAATCCTTTAAAGGAAATTATTTGTAAATTTCGACAAGTAGAACAATGATTGGAACACGTAGACGGCTGAAATCTTTGTATATATTGCTTCCATATAGTCTAAGAAACATGTACGCAAAGCATCCAAACAGTACCATTCGCCAATTATTTGATCTTCAAGTGTAAGTGAACTACGAGCCCCATTGTTAATCCTTTAAAGGAAATTATTTGTAACTTTCGACAAGCAGAACAATGAATGGAACATGTAGACGGTTGAAATCATTGTATATATTGCTTCTATATAGTCTAAGAAACATATATGCAAAGCATCCAAAAAGTACAATTCGACAATTTTTTGTTCTTCAAGTTTAGTGAACAATGAGCCCCAATGGTTAATCCTTTATCGGAAATTATTTGTAATTTTCGACAAGTAGAACAATGAATGGAACAGGTACACGGTTGAAATCTTTGTATATATTGCTTCTATATTATCTGAGAAACATATATGCAAAGCATCCAAACAGTACCATTCGCCAATTTTTTGTTCTTCAAATATAAGTGAACAACGAGCCCCATTGATAATCATGAAACGGAAATTAATTGTAACTTTCTACAAGTAGAACAATGAATAGAACAGGTAGACGGTTGAAATCTTTGTATATGTTGCTTCTATATAGTCTAAGAAACATATATGCAAAGCATCCAAACAGTACCATTCGCCAATTTTTTGTTCTTCAAGTTTAAGTGAACTACGAGCCCCATTGTTAATCCTTTAAAGGAAATTATTTGTAAATTTCGACAAGAAGAACAATGAATGGATCAGGTAGACGGTTGAAATCATTGTATATATTGCTTCTATATAGCCTACGAAACATATATGCAAAGCATCCAAACAGTACCTTTCGCCAATTTTTTGTTCTTCAAGTTTAAGTGAACAATGAGACCCATTGTTAATCCTTTATCGGAAATTATTTGTAACTTTCGACAAGGAGAACAATGAATGGAACATGTAGACGGTTGAAATCTTTGTATATATTGCTTCTATATAGTCTAAGAAACATATATGCAAAGCATCCAAACAGTACAATTCTCCAATTTGTTGTTCCTCAAGTTTAAGTGAACAATGAGCCCCAATGGTTAATCCTTTATCGGTAATTATTTGTAACTTTCGACAAGTAGAACAATGAATGGATCAGGTAGACGGTTGAAATCTGTGTATATATTGCTTCTATATAGTCTAAGAAACATATATGCAAAGCATCCAAACAGTACAATTCGCCAATTGTTTGTTCTTCAAGTTTAAGTGAACAATGAGCCCCAATGGTTAATCCTTTATCGGAAATTATTTGTAACTTTCGACAAGTAGAACAATGAATGGAACAGGTAGACGGGTGAAATCTTTCTACATATTGCTTCTATATAATCTAAGAAACATATATGCAAAGCATCCAAACAGTACAATTCGCCAATTATTTCATCTTCATGTTTAAGTGAACAACGAGCCCCATTGTTCATACTTTAACGGAAATTATTTGTAACTTTCGACAAGTAGAACAATGAATGGAACAGGTAGACGGTTGAAATCTTTGAATATATTACTTCTATATAGTCTAAGAAACATATATGCAAAGCATCCAAACAGTACCATTCGCCAATTTATTGTTCTTCAAGTTTAAGTGAACTACGAGCCCCATTGTTAATGCTTTAAAGGAAATTATTTGTAAACTTCGACAAGTAGAACAATGATTGGAACACGTAGACGGTTGAAATCTTTGTATATGTTGCTTCTATATAGTCTAATAAACCTATATGCAAAGCATCAAAACAGTGACATTCGCCAATTTTTTATTCTTCAAGTTTAAGTGAACAATGAGCCCCATTGTTATTCATTTATCCGAAATTATTTGTAACTTTCGACAAGTAGAACAATGAATGGAACAGGTAGACGGTTGAAATCATTGTATATATTGCTTATATGTAGTCTAAGAAACATATATGCAAAGCATCTAAACAGTAACATTCGCCAATGTTTTGTTCTTCAAGTTTAAGCGAACTACGAGCCCCATTGTTAATCCTTTAACGGAAATTATTTGTAACTTTCGACAAGTAGAACAATGAATGGAACAGGTAGACGGTTGAAATCATTGTATATATTGCTTCTATATAGCCTACGAAACATATATGCAAAGCATCCAAACAGTACAATTCGCCAATTTTTTGTTCTTCAAGTTTAAGTGAACTACGAGCCCCATTGTTAATCCTTTAAAGGAAATTATTTGTAAATTTCGACAAGTAGAACAATGAATGGATCAGGTAGCCGGTTGAAATCATTGTATATATTGCTTCTATATAGCCTACGAAACATATATGCAAAGCATCCAAACAGTACAATTCGCCAATTTTTTGTTCTTCAAGTTTAAGTGAACTACGAGCCCCATTGTTAATCCTTTAAAGGAAATTATTTGTAAATTTCGACAAGAAGAACAATGAATGGAACAGGTAGACGGTTGAAATCATTGTATATATTGCTTATATGTAGTCTAAGAAACATATATGCAAAGCATCTAAACAGTAACATTCGCCAATGTTTTGTTCTTCAAGTTTAAGCGAACTACGAGCCCCATTGTTAATCCTTTATCGGAAATTATTTGTAACTTTCGACTAGTAGAACAATGAATGGAACGGGTAGACGGTTGAAATCATTGTATATATTGCTTCTATATAGTCTAAGAAACATATATGCAAAGCATCCAAACAGTACAATTCGACAATTTTTTGTTCTTCAAGTTTAGTGAACAATGAGCCCCAATGGTTAATCCTTTATCGGAAATTAATTGTAACTTTCGACAAGTAGAACAATGAATGGAACAGGTAGACGGTTGATATCTTTGTATATATTGCTTCAATATAATCTAAGAAACATATATGCAAAGCATCCAAACAGTACAATTCGCCAATTATTTCATCTTCATGTTTAAGTGAACTACGAGCCCCATTGTTAATACTTTAACGGAAATTATTTGTAACTTTCTACAAGTAGAACAATGAATAGAACAGGTAGACGGTTGAAATCTTTGTATATGTTGCTTCTATATAGTCTAAGAAACATATATGCAAAGCATCCAAACAGTACCATTCGCCAATTTTTTGTTCTTCAAGTTTAAGTGAACTACGAGCCCCATTGTTAATCCTTTAAAGGAAATTATTTGTAAATTTCGACAAGAAGAACAATGAATGGATCAGGTAGACGGTTGAAATCATTGTATATATTGCTTCTATATAGCCTACGAAACATATATGCAAAGCATCCAAACAGTACAATTCGCCAATTTTTTGTTCTTCAAGTTTAAGTGAACTACGAGCCCCATTGTTAATCCTTTAAAGGAAATTATTTGTAAATTTCGACAAGTAGAACAATGAATGGATCAGGTAGCCGGTTGAAATCATTGTATATATTGCTTCTATATAGCCTACGAAACATATATGCAAAGCATCCAAACAGTACAATTCGCCAATTTTTTGTTCTTCAAGTTTAAGTGAACTACGAGCCCCATTGTTAATCCTTTAAAGGAAATTATTTGTAAATTTCGACAAGTAGAACAATGAATGGAACAGGTAGACGGTTGAAATCTTTGTATATATTGCTTCTATATAGTCTAAGAAACATATATGCAAAGCATCCAAACAGTACAATTCGCCAATTTTTTGTTCTTCAAGTTTAAGTGAACAATGAGCCCCAATGGTTAATCCTTTATCGGAAATTATTTGTAACTTTCGACAAGTAGAACAATGAATGGAACAGGTAGACGGTTGAAATCATTGTATATATTGCTTATATGTAGTCTAAGAAACATATATGCAAAGCATCTAAACAGTAACATTCGCCAATGTTTTGTTCTTCAAGTTTAAGCGAACTACGAGCCCCATTGTTAATCCTTTAACGGAAATTATTTGTAACTTTCGACAAGTAGAACAATGAATGGAACAGGTAGACGGTTGAAATCATTGTATATATTGCTTCTATATAGTCTAAGAAACATATATGCAAAGCATCCAAACAGTACAATTCGACAATTTTTTGTTCTTCAAGTTTAGTGAACAATGAGCCCCAATGGTTAATCCTTTATCGGAAATTAATTGTAACTTTCGACAAGTAGAACAATGAATAGAACAGGTAGACGGTTGAAATCTTTGTATATGTTGCTTCTATATAGTCTAAGAAACATATATGCAAAGCATCCAAACAGGACAATTCTCCAATTTTTTGTTCTTCAAGTTTAAGTGAACAATGAGCCCCAATGGTTAATCCTTTATCGGAAATTATTTGTAACTTTCGACAAGTAGAACAATGAATGGAACAGGTAGACGGTTGAAATCTTTGAATATATTACTTCTATATAGTCTAAGAAACATATATGCAAAGCATCCAAACAGTACCATTCGCCAATTTATTGTTCTTCAAGTTTAAGTGAACTACGAGCCCCATTGTTAATGCTTTAAAGGAAATTATTTGTAAACTTCGACAAGTAGAACAATGATTGGAACACGTAGACGGTTGAAATCTTTGTATATGTTGCTTCTATATAGTCTAATAAACCTATATGCAAAGCATCAAAACAGTGACATTCGCCAATTTTTTATTCTTCAAGTTTAAGTGAACAATGAGCCCCATTGTTATTCATTTATCGGAAATTATTTGTAACTTTCGACAAGTAGAACAATGAATGGAACAGGTAGACGGTTGAAATCATTGTATATATTGCTTATATATAGTCTAAGAAACATATATGCAAAGCATCTAAACAGTAACATTCGCCAATGTTTTGTTCTTCAAGTTTAAGCGAACTACGAGCCCCATTGTTAATCCTTTAACGGAAATTATTTGTAACTTTCGACAAGTAGAACAATGAATGGAACAGGTAGACGGTTGAAATCATTGTATATATTGCTTCTATATAGTCTAAGAAACATATATGCAAAGCATCCAAACAGTACAATTCGACAATTTTTTGTTCTTCAAGTTTAGTGAACAATGAGCCCCAATGGTTAATCCTTTATCGGAAATTAATTGTAACTTTCGACAAGTAGAACAATGAATGGAACAGGTAGACGGTTGATATCTTTGTATATATTGCTTCAATATAATCTAAGAAACATATATGCAAAGCATCCAAACAGTACAATTCGCCAATTATTTCATCTTCATGTTTAAGTGAACTACGAGCCCCATTGTTAATACTTTAACGGAAATTATTTGTAACTTTCTACAAGTAGAACAATGAATAGAACAGGTAGACGGCTGAAATCTTTGTATATGTTGCTTCTATATAGTCTAAGAAACATATATGCAAAGCATCCAAACAGTACCATTCGCCAATTTTTTGTTCTTCAAGTTTAAGTGAACTACGAGCCCCATTGTTAATCCTTTAAAGGAAATTATTTGTAAATTTCGACAAGAAGAACAATGAATGGATCAGGTAGACGGTTGAAATCATTGTATATATTGCTTCTATATAGCCTACGAAACATATATGCAAAGCATCCAAACAGTACAATTCGCCAATTTTTTGTTCTTCAAGTTTAAGTGAACTACGAGCCCCATTGTTAATCCTTTAAAGGAAATTATTTGTAAATTTCGACAAGTAGAACAATGAATGGATCAGGTAGCCGGTTGAAATCATTGTATATATTGCTTCTATATAGCCTACGAAACATATATGCAAAGCATCCAAACAGTACAATTCGCCAATTTTTTGTTCTTCAAGTTTAAGTGAACTACGAGCCCCATTGTTAATCCTTTAAAGGAAATTATTTGTAAATTTCGACAAGTAGAACAATGAATGGAACAGGTAGACGGTTGAAATCTTTGTATATATTGCTTCTATATAGTCTAAGAAACATATATGCAAAGCATCCAAACAGTACAATTCGCCAATTTTTTGTTCTTCAAGTTTAAGTGAACAATGAGCCCCAATGGTTAATCCTTTATCGGAAATTATTTGTAACTTTCGACAAGTAGAACAATGAATGGAACAGGTAGACTGTTGAAATCATTGTATATATTGCTTATATGTAGTCTAAGAAACATATATGCAAAGCATCTAAACAGTAACATTCGCCAATGTTTTGTTCTTCAAGTTTAAGCGAACTACGAGCCCCATTGTTAATCCTTTAACGGAAATTATTTGTAACTTTCGACAAGTAGAACAATGAATGGAACAGGTAGACGGTTGAAATCATTGTATATATTGCTTCTATATAGTCTAAGAAACATATATGCAAAGCATCCAAACAGTACAATTCGACAATTTTTTGTTCTTCAAGTTTAGTGAACAATGAGCCCCAATGGTTAATCCTTTATCGGAAATTAATTGTAACTTTCGACAAGTAGAACAATGAATGGAACAGGTAGACGGTTGATATCTTTGTATATATTGCTTCAATATAATCTAAGAAACATATATGCAAAGCATCCAAACAGTACAATTCGCCAATTATTTCATCTTCATGTTTAAGTGAACTACGAGCCCCATTGTTAATACTTTAACGGAAATTATTTGTAACTTTCTACAAGTAGAACAATGAATAGAACAGGTAGACGGTTGAAATCTTTGTATATGTTGCTTCTATATAGTCTAAGAAACATATATGCAAAGCATCCAAACAGTACAATTCGCCAATTTTTTGTTCTTCAAGTTTAAGTGAACTACGAGCCCCATTGTTAATCCTTTAAAGGAAATTATTTGTAAATTTCGACAAGTAGAACAATGAATGGATCAGGTAGCCGGTTGAAATCATTGTATATATTGCTTCTATATAGCCTACGAAACATATATGCAAAGCATCCAAACAGTACAATTCGCCAATTTTTTGTTCTTCAAGTTTAAGTGAACTACGAGCCCCATTGTTAATCCTTTAAAGGAAATTATTTGTAAATTTCGACAAGTAGAACAATGAATGGAACAGGTAGACGGTTGAAATCTTTGTATATATTGCTTCTATATAGTCTAAGAAACATATATGCAAAGCATCCAAACAGTACAATTCGCCAATTTTTTGTTCTTCAAGTTTAAGTGAACAATGAGCCCCAATGGTTAATCCTTTATCGGAAATTATTTGTAACTTTTGACAAGTAGAACAATGAATGGAACAGGTAAACGGGTGAAATCTTTCTACATATTGCTTCTATATAATCTAAGAAACATATATGCAAAGCATCCAAACAGTACAATTCGCCAATAATTTCATCTTCATGTTTAAGTGAACAACGAGCCCCATTGTTCATACTTTAACGGAAATTATTTGTAACTTCCGACAAGTAGAACAATGAATGGAACAGGTAGACGGTTGAAATCAATGTATATATTGCTTCTATATAGTCTAAGAAACATATATGCAAAGCATCCAAACAGTACCATTCGCCAATTTTTTGTTCTTCAAGTTTAAGTGAACTACGAGCCCCATTGTTAATCCTTTAACGGAAATTAATTGTAACTTTCTACAAGTAGAACAATGATTGGAACACGCAGACGGTTGAAATCTTTGTATATATTGCTTCCATATAGTCTAAGAAACATATATGCAAAGCATCCAAACTGTACCATTCGCCAATTTTTTGTTCTTCAAGTTTAAGTGAACTACGAGCCCCATTGTTAATCCTTTAAAGGAAATTATTTGTAAATTTCGATAAGTAGAACAATGAATGGATCAGGTAGACGGTTGAAATCATTGTATATATTGCTTCTATATAGCCTACGAAACATATATGCAAAGCATCCAAACAGTACAATTCGCCAATTTTTTGTTCTTCAAGTTTACGTGAACTACGAGCCCCATTGTTAATCCTTTAACGGAAATTAATTGTAACTTTCTACAAGTAGAACAATGATTGGAACACGCAGACGCTTGAAATCTTTGTATATATTGCTTCCATATAGTCTAAGAAACATATATGCCAAGCATCCAAACAGTACCATTCGCCAATTTTTTGTTCTTCAAGTTTAAGAGAACAACGAGCCCCATTGTTAATCCTTTAAAGGAAATTATTTGTAAATTTCGACAAGTAGAACAGTGAATGGAACAGGTAGACGGTTGAAATCTTTGTATATATTGCTTCTATATAGTATAAGAAACATATATGCAAAGCATCCAAACAGTACAATTCGCCAATTTTTTGTTTTTCAAGTTTAGTGAACAATGAGCCCCAATGGTTAATCCTTTATCGGAAATTATTTGTAACTTTCGTCAAGTAGAACAATGAATGGAACAGGTAGACGGTTGGAATCTTTGTATATATTGCTTCTATATAGTCTAAGAAACATATATGCAAAGCATCCAAACAGTACAATTCGCCAATTTTTTGTTCTTCAAGTTTAAGTGAACTACGAGCCCCAATGGTTAATCCTTTATCAGAAATTATTTGTAATTTTCGACAATTAGAGTAAAGATTGGAACACACAGACGGTTGAAATCTTTGTATATATTGCTTCCATATAGTCTAAGAAACATATATGCAAAGCATCCAAACAGTACCATTCGCCAATTTTTTGTTCTTCAAGTTTAAGTGAACTACGAGCCCCATTGTTAATCCTTTAAAGGAAATTATTTGTAAATTTCGACAAGAAGAACAATGAATGGATCAGGTAGACGGTTGAAATCATTGTATATATTGCTTCTATATAGCCTACGAAACATATATGCAAAGCATCCAAACAGTACAATTCGCCAATTTTTTGTTCTTCAAGTTTAAGTGAACTACGAGCCCCATTGTTAATCCTTTAAAGGAAATTATTTGTAAATTTCGACAAGTAGAACAATGAATGGATCAGGTAGACGGTTGAAATCATTGTATATATTGCTTCTATATAGCCTACGAAACATATATGCAAAGCATCCAAACAGTACAATTCGCCAATTTTTTGTTCTTCAAGTTTAAGTGAACTACGAGCCCCATTGTTAATCCTTTAAAGGAAATTATTTGTAAATTTCGACAAGTAGAACAATGAATGGAACAGGTAGACGGTTGAAATCTGTGTATATATTGCTTCTATATAGTCTAAGAAACATATATGCAAAGCATCCAAACAGTACAATTCGCCAATTTTTTGTTCTTCAAGTTTAAGTGAACAATGAGCCCCAATGGTTAATCCTTTATCGGAAATTATTTGTAACTTTCGACAAGTAGAACAATGAATGGAACAGGTAGACGGGTGAAATCTTTCTACATATTGCGTCTATATAATCTAAGAAACATATATGCAAAGCATCCAAACAGTACAATTCGCCAATTATTTCATCTTCATGTTTAAGTGAACAACGAGCCCCATTGTTCATACTTTAACGGAAATTATTTGTAACTTCCGACAAGTAGAACAATGAATGGAACAGGTAGACGGTTGAAATCAATGTATATATTGCTTCTATATAGTCTAAGAAACATATATGCAAACATCCAAACAGTACAATTCGCCAATTTTATGTTCTTCAAGTTTAAGTGAACAATGAGCCCCAATGCTTAATCCGTTATCGGATATTATTTGTAACTTTCGACAAGTAGAACAATGAATGGAACAGGTAGACGGTTGAAATCTTTGTATATATTGCTTCTATATAGTCTAAGAAACATATATGCAAAGCATCCAAACAGTACAATTCGACAATTTTTTGTTCTTCAAGTTTAGTGAACAATGAGCCCCAATGGTTAATCCGTTATCGGAAATAATTTGTAAATTTCGACAAGTAGAACAATGAATGGAACAGGTAGACGGTTGAAATCTGTGTATATATTGCTTCTATATAGTCTAAGAAACATATATGCAAAGCATCCAAACAGTACCATTCGCCAATTTTTTGTTCTTCAAGTTTAAGTGAACTATGAGCTCCATTGTTAATCCTTTAAAGGAAATTATTTGTAAATTTCGACAAGTAGAACAATGAATGGAACAGGTAGACTGTTGAAATCATTATATATATTTCTTCTATATAGTCTAAGAAACATATATGCAAAGCATCGAAACAGTACAATTCGCCAATTTTTTGTTCTTCAAGTTTAAGAGAACAATAAGCCCCAATGGTTAATCCTTTATCGGAAATTATTTGTAACATTCGACAAGTAGAACAATGAATGGAACAGGTAGGCGGGTGCAATCTTTGTATATATTACTTCTATATAGTCTAAGAAACATATATGCAAAGCATCCAAACAGTACCATTCGCCAATTTATTGTTCTTCAAGTTTAAGTGAACAATGAGCCCCAATGGTTAATCCTTTATCGGAAATTATTTGTAATTTTCGACAAGTAGAACAATGAATGGAACAGGTAGACGGTTGAAATCATTGTATATATTGCTTCTATATAGTCTAAGAAACATATATGCAAAGCATCCAAACAGTACAATTCGACAATTGTTTGTTCTTCAAGTTTAGTGAACAATGAGCCCCAATGGTTAATCCGTTATCGGAAATGATTTGTAACTTTCGACAAGTAGAACAATGAATGGAACAGGTAGACGGTTGAAATCTTTGTATATATTGCTTCTATATAGTCTAAGAAACATATATGCAAAGCATCCAAACAGTACAATTCGACAATTGTTTGTTCTTCAAGTTTAAGTGAACAATGAGCCCCAATGGTTAATCCGTTATCGGAAATGATTTGTAACTTTTGACAAGTAGAACAATGAATGGAACAGGTAGACGGTTGAAATCTTTGTATATATTGCTTCTATATAGTCTAAGAAACATATATGCAAAGCATCCAAACAGTACCATTCGCCAATTTTTTGTTCTTCAAGTTTAAGTGAACTATGAGCCCCATTGTTAATCCTTTAAAGGAAATTATTTGTAAATTTCGACAAGTAGAATAATGAATGGAACAGGTAGACTGTTGAAATCATTGTATATATTGCTTCTATATAGTCTAAGAAACATATATGCAAAGCATCCAAACAGTACAATTCGCCAATTTTTTGTTCTTCAAGTTTAAGTAAACTACGATCCCCATTGTTAATCCCTTAACGGAAATTATTTGTAACTTTCGACAAGTAGAACAATGAATGGAACAGGTAGACGGTTGAAATCATTGTATATATTGCTTCTATATAGTCTAAGAAACATATATGCAAAGCATCCAAACAGTACAATTCGACAATTTTTTGTTCTTCAAGTTTAGTGAACAATGAGCCCCAATGGTTAATCCGTTATCGGAAATGATTTGTAACTTTCGACAAGTAGAACAATGAATGGAACAGGTAGACGGTTGAAATCTTTGTATATATTGCTTACATATAGTCTAAGAAACATATATGCAAAGCATCCAAACAGTACCATTCGCCAATTTTTTGTTCTTCAAGTTTAAGTGAACTACGAGCCCCATTGTTAATCCTTTAAAGGAAATTATTTGTAAATTTCGACAAGTAGAACAATGAATGGAACAGGTAGACTGTTGAAATCATTGTATATATTGCTTCTATATAGTCTAAGAAACATATATGCAAAGCATCCAAACAGTACAATTCGCCAATTTTTTGTTCTTCAAGTTTAAGTGAACTACGAGCCCCATTGTTAATCCTTTAAAGGAAATTATTTGTAAATTTCGACAAGTAGAACAATGAATGGAACAGGTAGACGGTTGAAATCTATGTATATATTGCTTCTATATAATCTAAGAAACATATATGCAAAGCATCCAAACAGTACAATTCGCCAATTATTTGATCTTCAAGTTTAAGTGAACTACGAGCCCCATTGTTAATCCTTTAAAGGAAATTATTTGCAATTTTCGACAAGTACAACAATGAATGGAACAGGTAGACGGTTGAAATATTTGTATATATTGCTTCTATATAATGTAAGAAACATATATTCAAAGCATCCAAACAGTACCATCTGCCAATTTTTTGTTCTTCAAGTTTAAGTGAACTACGAGCCCCATTGTTAATCCTTTAAAGAAAATTATTTGTAAATTTCGGCAAGTAGAACAATGAATGGAATAGGTAGACGGTTGAAATCATTGTATATATTGCTACTATATAGTCTAAGAAACATATATGTAAAGCATCCAAACAGTACCATTCGCCAATTTTTTGTTCTTCAAATTTAAGTGAACAATGAGCCCCAATGGTTAATCCTTTATCGGAAATTATTTGTAATTTTCAACAAGTAGAACAATGAATAGTACAGGTAGACGGGTGAAATCTTTCTATATATTGCTTCTAAATAGTCTAAGAAACATATATGCAAAGCATCCAAACAGTACAATTCGCCAATTTTTTGTACTTCAAGTTTAAGTGAACTACGAGCCCCATTGTTAATCCTTTAAAGGAAATTATTTGCAATTTTCGACAAGTACAACAATGAATGGAACAGGTAGACGGTTGAAATATTTGTATATATTGCTTCTATATAATGTAAGAAACATATATTCAAAGCATCCAAACAGTACCATCTGCCAATTTTTTGTTCTTCAAGTTTAAGTGAACTATGAGCCCCATTGTTAATCCTTTAAAGGAAATTATTTGTAAATTTCGACAAGTAGAATAATGAATGGAACAGGTAGACTGTTGAAATCATTGTATATATTGCTTCTATATAGTCTAAGAAACATATATGCAAAGCATCCAAACAGTACAATTCGCCAATTATTTCATCTTCATGTTTAAGTGAACTACGAGCCCCATTGTTAATACTTTAACGGAAATTATTTGTAACTTTCTACAAGTAGAACAATGAATAGAACAGGTAGACGGTTGAAATCTTTGTATATGTTGCTTCTATATAGTCTAAGAAACATATATGCAAAGCATCCAAACAGTACCATTCGCCAATTTTTTGTTCTTCAAGTTTAAGTGAACTACGAGCCCCATTGTTAATCCTTTAAAGGAAATTATTTGTAAATTTCGACAAGAAGAACAATGAATGGATCAGGTAGACGGTTGAAATCATTGTATATATTGCTTCTATATAGCCTACGAAACATATATGCAAAGCATCCAAACAGTACAATTCGCCAATTTTTTGTTCTTCAAGTTTACGTGAACTACGAGCCCCATTGTTAATCCTTTAAAGGAAATTATTTGTAAATTTCGACAAGTAGAATAATGAATGGAACAGGTAGACTGTTGAAATCATTGTATATATTGCTTCTATATAGTCTAAGAAACATATATGCAAAGCATCCAAACAGTACAATTCGCCAATTATTTCATCTTCATGTTTAAGTGAACTACGAGCCCCATTGTTAATACTTTAACGGAAATTATTTGTAACTTTCTACAAGTAGAACAATGAATAGAACAGGTAGACGGTTGAAATCTTTGTATATGTTGCTTCTATATAGTCTAAGAAACATATATGCAAAGCATCCAAACAGTACCATTCGCCAATTTTTTGTTCTTCAAGTTTAAGTGAACTACGAGCCCCATTGTTAATCCTTTAAAGGAAATTATTTGTAAATTTCGACAAGAAGAACAATGAATGGATCAGGTAGACGGTTGAAATCATTGTATATATTGCTTCTATATAGCCTACGAAACATATATGCAAAGCATCCAAACAGCACAATTCGCCAATTTTTTGTTCTTCAAGTTTAAGTGAACTACGAGCCCCATTGTTAATCCTTTAAAGGAAATTATTTGTAAATTTCGATAAGTAGAACAATGAATGGATCAGGTAGACGGTTGAAATCATTGTATATATTGCTTCTATATAGCCTACGAAACATATATGCAAAGCATCCAAACAGTACAATTCGCCAATTTTTTGTTCTTCAAGTTTACGTGAACTACGAGCCCCATTGTTAATCCTTTAACGGAAATTAATTGTAACTTTCTACAAGTAGAACAATGATTGGAACACGCAGACGCTTGAAATCTTTGTATATATTGCTTCCATATAGTCTAAGAAACATATATGCCAAGCATCCAAACAGTACCATTCGCCAATTTTTTGTTCTTCAAGTTTAAGAGAACAACGAGCCCCATTGTTAATCCTTTAAAGGAAATTATTTGTAAATTTCGACAAGTAGAACAGTGAATGGAACAGGTAGACGGTTGAAATCTTTGTATATATTGCTTCTATATAGTATAAGAAACATATATGCAAAGCATCCAAACAGTACAATTCGCCAATTTTTTGTTTTTCAAGTTTAGTGAACAATGAGCCCCAATGGTTAATCCTTTATCGGAAATTATTTGTAACTTTCGTCAAGTAGAACAATGAATGGAACAGGTAGACGGTTGGAATCTTTGTATATATTGCTTCTATATAGTCTAAGAAACATATATGCAAAGCATCCAAACAGTACAATTCGCCAATTTTTTGTTCTTCAAGTTTAAGTGAACTACGAGCCCCAATGGTTAATCCTTTATCAGAAATTATTTGTAATTTTCGACAATTAGAGTAAAGATTGGAACACACAGACGGTTGAAATCTTTGTATATATTGCTTCCATATAGTCTAAGAAACATATATGCAAAGCATCCAAACAGTACCATTCGCCAATTTTTTGTTCTTCAAGTTTAAGTGAACTACGAGCCCCATTGTTAATCCTTTAAAGGAAATTATTTGTAAATTTCGACAAGAAGAACAATGAATGGATCAGGTAGACGGTTGAAATCATTGTATATATTGCTTCTATATAGCCTACGAAACATATATGCAAAGCATCCAAACAGTACAATTCGCCAATTTTTTGTTCTTCAAGTTTAAGTGAACTACGAGCCCCATTGTTAATCCTTTAAAGGAAATTATTTGTAAATTTCGACAAGTAGAACAATGAATGGATCAGGTAGACGGTTGAAATCATTGTATATATTGCTTCTATATAGCCTACGAAACATATATGCAAAGCATCCAAACAGTACAATTCGCCAATTTTTTGTTCTTCAAGTTTAAGTGAACTACGAGCCCCATTGTTAATCCTTTAAAGGAAATTATTTGTAAATTTCGACAAGTAGAACAATGAATGGAACAGGTAGACGGTTGAAATCTGTGTATATATTGCTTCTATATAGTCTAAGAAACATATATGCAAAGCATCCAAACAGTACAATTCGCCAATTTTTTGTTCTTCAAGTTTAAGTGAACAATGAGCCCCAATGGTTAATCCTTTATCGGAAATTATTTGTAACTTTCGACAAGTAGAACAATGAATGGAACAGGTAGACGGGTGAAATCTTTCTACATATTGCTTCTATATAATCTAAGAAACATATATGCAAAGCATCCAAACAGTACAATTCGCCAATTATTTCATCTTCATGTTTAAGTGAACAACGAGCCCCATTGTTCATACTTTAACGGAAATTATTTGTAACTTCCGACAAGTAGAACAATGAATGGAACAGGTAGACGGTTGAAATCAATGTATATATTGCTTCTATATAGTCTAAGAAACATATATGCAAACATCCAAACAGTACAATTCGCCAATTTTATGTTCTTCAAGTTTAAGTGAACAATGAGCCCCAATGCTTAATCCGTTATCGGATATTATTTGTAACTTTCGACAAGTAGAACAATGAATGGAACAGGTAGACGGTTGAAATCTTTGTATATATTGCTTCTATATAGTCTAAGAAACATATATGCAAAGCATCCAAACAGTACAATTCGACAATTTTTTGTTCTTCAAGTTTAGTGAACAATGAGCCCCAATGGTTAATCCGTTATCGGAAATAATTTGTAAATTTCGACAAGTAGAACAATGAATGGAACAGGTAGACGGTTGAAATCTGTGTATATATTGCTTCTATATAGTCTAAGAAACATATATGCAAAGCATCCAAACAGTACCATTCGCCAATTTTTTGTTCTTCAAGTTTAAGTGAACTATGAGCTCCATTGTTAATCCTTTAAAGGAAATTATTTGTAAATTTCGACAAGTAGAACAATGAATGGAACAGGTAGACTGTTGAAATCATTATATATATTTCTTCTATATAGTCTAAGAAACATATATGCAAAGCATCGAAACAGTACAATTCGCCAATTTTTTGTTCTTCAAGTTTAAGAGAACAATAAGCCCCAATGGTTAATCCTTTATCGGAAATTATTTGTAACTTTCGACAAGTAGAACAATGAATGGAACAGGTAGGCGGGTGCAATCTTTGTATATATTACTTCTATATAGTCTAAGAAACATATATGCAAAGCATCCAAACAGTACCATTCGCCAATTTATTGTTCTTCAAGTTTAAGTGAACAATGAGCCCCAATGGTTAATCCTTTATCGGAAATTATTTGTAATTTTCGACAAGTAGAACAATGAATGGAACAGGTAGACGGTTGAAATCATTGTATATATTGCTTCTATATAGTCTAAGAAACATATATGCAAAGCATCCAAACAGTACAATTCGACAATTGTTTGTTCTTCAAGTTTAGTGAACAATGAGCCCCAATGGTTAATCCGTTATCGGAAATGATTTGTAACTTTCGACAAGTAGAACAATGAATGGAACAGGTAGACGGTTGAAATCTTTGTATATATTGCTTCTATATAGTCTAAGAAACATATATGCAAAGCATCCAAACAGTACAATTCGACAATTGTTTGTTCTTCAAGTTTAAGTGAACAATGAGCCCCAATGGTTAATCCGTTATCGGAAATGATTTGTAACTTTTGACAAGTAGAACAATGAATGGAACAGGTAGACGGTTGAAATCTTTGTATATATTGCTTCTATATAGTCTAAGAAACATATATGCAAAGCATCCAAACAGTACCATTCGCCAATTTTTTGTTCTTCAAGTTTAAGTGAACTATGAGCCCCATTGTTAATCCTTTAAAGGAAATTATTTGTAAATTTCGACAAGTAGAATAATGAATGGAACAGGTAGACTGTTGAAATCATTGTATATATTGCTTCTATATAGTCTAAGAAACATATATGCAAAGCATCCAAACAGTACAATTCGCCAATTTTTTGTTCTTCAAGTTTAAGTAAACTACGATCCCCATTGTTAATCCCTTAACGGAAATTATTTGTAACTTTCGACAAGTAGAACAATGAATGGAACAGGTAGACGGTTGAAATCATTGTATATATTGCTTCTATATAGTCTAAGAAACATATATGCAAAGCATCCAAACAGTACAATTCGACAATTTTTTGTTCTTCAAGTTTAGTGAACAATGAGCCCCAATGGTTAATCCGTTATCGGAAATGATTTGTAACTTTCGACAAGTAGAACAATGAATGGAACAGGTAGACGGTTGAAATCTTTGTATATATTGCTTACATATAGTCTAAGAAACATATATGCAAAGCATCCAAACAGTACCATTCGCCAATTTTTTGTTCTTCAAGTTTAAGTGAACTACGAGCCCCATTGTTAATCCTTTAAAGGAAATTATTTGTAAATTTCGACAAGTAGAACAATGAATGGAACAGGTAGACTGTTGAAATCATTGTATATATTGCTTCTATATAGTCTAAGAAACATATATGCAAAGCATCCAAACAGTACAATTCGCCAATTTTTTGTTCTTCAAGTTTAAGTGAACTACGAGCCCCATTGTTAATCCTTTAAAGGAAATTATTTGTAAATTTCGACAAGTAGAACAATGAATGGAACAGGTAGACGGTTGAAATCTATGTATATATTGCTTCTATATAATCTAAGAAACATATATGCAAAGCATCCAAACAGTACAATTCGCCAATTATTTGATCTTCAAGTTTAAGTGAACTACGAGCCCCATTGTTAATCCTTTAAAGGAAATTATTTGCAATTTTCGACAAGTACAACAATGAATGGAACAGGTAGACGGTTGAAATATTTGTATATATTGCTTCTATATAATGTAAGAAACATATATTCAAAGCATCCAAACAGTACCATCTGCCAATTTTTTGTTCTTCAAGTTTAAGTGAACTACGAGCCCCATTGTTAATCCTTTAAAGAAAATTATTTGTAAATTTCGGCAAGTAGAACAATGAATGGAATAGGTAGACGGTTGAAATCATTGTATATATTGCTACTATATAGTCTAAGAAACATATATGTAAAGCATCCAAACAGTACCATTCGCCAATTTTTTGTTCTTCAAATTTAAGTGAACAATGAGCCCCAATGGTTAATCCTTTATCGGAAATTATTTGTAATTTTCAACAAGTAGAACAATGAATAGTACAGGTAGACGGGTGAAATCTTTCTATATATTGCTTCTAAATAGTCTAAGAAACATATATGCAAAGCATCCAAACAGTACAATTCGCCAATTTTTTGTACTTCAAGTTTAAGTGAACTACGAGCCCCATTGTTAATCCTTTAAAGGAAATTATTTGCAATTTTCGACAAGTACAACAATGAATGGAACAGGTAGACGGTTGAAATATTTGTATATATTGCTTCTATATAATGTAAGAAACATATATTCAAAGCATCCAAACAGTACCATCTGCCAATTTTTTGTTCTTCAAGTTTAAGTGAACTATGAGCCCCATTGTTAATCCTTTAAAGGAAATTATTTGTAAATTTCGACAAGTAGAATAATGAATGGAACAGGTAGACTGTTGAAATCATTGTATATATTGCTTCTATATAGTCTAAGAAACATATATGCAAAGCATCCAAACAGTACAATTCGCCAATTATTTCATCTTCATGTTTAAGTGAACTACGAGCCCCATTGTTAATACTTTAACGGAAATTATTTGTAACTTTCTACAAGTAGAACAATGAATAGAACAGGTAGACGGTTGAAATCTTTGTATATGTTGCTTCTATATAGTCTAAGAAACATATATGCAAAGCATCCAAACAGTACCATTCGCCAATTTTTTGTTCTTCAAGTTTAAGTGAACTACGAGCCCCATTGTTAATCCTTTAAAGGAAATTATTTGTAAATTTCGACAAGAAGAACAATGAATGGATCAGGTAGACGGTTGAAATCATTGTATATATTGCTTCTATATAGCCTACGAAACATATATGCAAAGCATCCAAACAGTACAATTCGCCAATTTTTTGTTCTTCAAGTTTAAGTGAACTACGAGCCCCATTGTTAATCCTTTAAAGGAAATTATTTGTAAATTTCGACAAGTAGAACAATGAATGGATCAGGTAGCCGGTTGAAATCATTGTATATATTGCTTCTATATAGCCTACGAAACATATATGCAAAGCATCCAAACAGTACAATTCGCCAATTTTTTGTTCTTCAAGTTTAAGTGAACTACGAGCCCCATTGTTAATCCTTTAAAGGAAATTATTTGTAAATTTCGACAAGTAGAACAATGAATGGAACAGGTAGACGGTTGAAATCTTTGTATATATTGCTTCTATATAGTCTAAGAAACATATATGCAAAGCATCCAAACAGTACAATTCGCCAATTTTTTGTTCTTCAAGTTTAAGTGAACAATGAGCCCCAATGGTTAATCCTTTATCGGAAATTATTTGTAACTTTTGACAAGTAGAACAATGAATGGAACAGGTAGACGGGTGAAATCTTTCTACATATTGCTTCTATATAATCTAAGAAACATATATGCAAAGCATCCAAACAGTACAATTCGCCAATAATTTCATCTTCATGTTTAAGTGAACAACGAGCCCCATTGTTCATACTTTAACGGAAATTATTTGTAACTTCCGACAAGTAGAACAATGAATGGAACAGGTAGACGGTTGAAATCAATGTATATATTGCTTCTATATAGTCTAAGAAACATATATGCAAAGCATCCAAACAGTACCATTCGCCAATTTTTTGTTCTTCAAGTTTAAGTGAACTACGAGCCCCATTGTTAATCCTTTAACGGAAATTAATTGTAACTTTCTACAAGTAGAACAATGATTGGAACACGCAGACGGTTGAAATCTTTGTATATATTGCTTCCATATAGTCTAAGAAACATATATGCAAAGCATCCAAACTGTACCATTCGCCAATTTTTTGTTCTTCAAGTTTAAGAGAACAACGAGCCCCATTGTTAATCCTTTAAAGGAAATTATTTGTAAATTTCGACAAGTAGAACAATGAATGGAACAGGTAGACGGTTGAAATCATTGTATATATTGCTTCTATATAATCTAAGAAACATATATGCAAAGCATCCAAACAGTACCATTCGCCAATTATTTGATCTTCAAGTTGAAGTGAACTACGAGCCCCATTGTTAATCCTTTAAAGGAAATTATTTGTAACTTTCGACAAGTAGAACTATGAATGGAACTGATAGACGGTTGAAATCTTTTTATATATTGCTTCTATATAGTTTAAGAAACATATATGCAAAGCATCCAAACAGTACCAGTCGCCAATTTTTTGTTCTTCAAGTTTAAGTGAACAGCGAGCCCCATTGATAATCATGAAATGGAAATTATTTGTAACTTTCTACAAGTAGAACAATGAATAGTACAGGTAGACGGGTGAAATCTTTCTATATATTGCTTCTAAATAGTCCAAGAAACACATATGCAAAGCATCCAAACAGCACAATTCGCCAATTTTTTGTTCTTCAAGTTTAAGTGAACTACGAGCCCCATTGTTAATCCTTTAAAGGAAATTATTTGTAAATTTCGATAAGTAGAACAATGAATGGATCAGGTAGACGGTTGAAATCATTGTATATATTGCTTCTATATAGCCTACGAAACATATATGCAAAGCATCCAAACAGTACAATTCGCCAATTTTTTGTTCTTCAAGTTTACGTGAACTACGAGCCCCATTGTTAATCCTTTAACGGAAATTAATTGTAACTTTCTACAAGTAGAACAATGATTGGAACACGCAGACGCTTGAAATCTTTGTATATATTGCTTCCATATAGTCTAAGAAACATATATGCCAAGCATCCAAACAGTACCATTCGCCAATTTTTTGTTCTTCAAGTTTAAGAGAACAACGAGCCCCATTGTTAATCCTTTAAAGGAAATTATTTGTAAATTTCGACAAGTAGAACAGTGAATGGAACAGGTAGACGGTTGAAATCTTTGTATATATTGCTTCTATATAGTATAAGAAACATATATGCAAAGCATCCAAACAGTACAATTCGCCAATTTTTTGTTTTTCAAGTTTAGTGAACAATGAGCCCCAATGGTTAATCCTTTATCGGAAATTATTTGTAACTTTCGTCAAGTAGAACAATGAATGGAACAGGTAGACGGTTGGAATCTTTGTATATATTGCTTCTATATAGTCTAAGAAACATATATGCAAAGCATCCAAACAGTACAATTCGCCAATTTTTTGTTCTTCAAGTTTAAGTGAACTACGAGCCCCAATGGTTAATCCTTTATCAGAAATTATTTGTAATTTTCGACAATTAGAGTAAAGATTGGAACACACAGACGGTTGAAATCTTTGTATATATTGCTTCCATATAGTCTAAGAAACATATATGCAAAGCATCCAAACAGTACCATTCGCCAATTTTTTGTTCTTCAAGTTTAAGTGAACTACGAGCCCCATTGTTAATCCTTTAAAGGAAATTATTTGTAAATTTCGACAAGAAGAACAATGAATGGATCAGGTAGACGGTTGAAATCATTGTATATATTGCTTCTATATAGCCTACGAAACATATATGCAAAGCATCCAAACAGTACAATTCGCCAATTTTTTGTTCTTCAAGTTTAAGTGAACTACGAGCCCCATTGTTAATCCTTTAAAGGAAATTATTTGTAAATTTCGACAAGTAGAACAATGAATGGATCAGGTAGACGGTTGAAATCATTGTATATATTGCTTCTATATAGCCTACGAAACATATATGCAAAGCATCCAAACAGTACAATTCGACAATTTTTTGTTCTTCAAGTTTAGTGAACAATGAGCCCCAATGGTTAATCCGTTATCGGAAATGATTTGTAAATTTCGACAAGTAGAACAATGAATGGAACAGGTAGACGGTTGAAATCTGTGTATATATTGCTTCTATATAGTCTAAGAAACATATATGCAAAGCATCCAAACAGTACCATTCGCCAATTTTTTGTTCTTCAAGTTTAAGTGAACTATGAGCCCCAATGGTTAATCCGTTATCGGAAATGATTTGTAACTTTTGACAAGTAGAACAATGAATGGAACAGGTAGACGGTTGAAATCTTTGTATATATTGTTTCTATATAGTCTAAGAAACATATATGCAAAGCATCCAAACAGTACCATTCGCCAATTTTTTGTTCTTCAAGTTTAAGTGAACTATGAGCCCCATTGTTAATCCTTTAAAGGAAATTATTTGTAAATTTCGACAAGTAGAACAATGAATGGAACAGGTAGACTGTTGAAATCATTGTATATATTGCTTCTATATAGTCTAAGAAATATATATGCAAAGCATCCAAACAGTACAATTCGCCAATTTTTTGTTCTTCAAGTTTAAGTAAACTACGATCCCCATTGTTAATCCCTTAACGGAAATTATTTGTAACTTTCGACAAGTAGAACAATGAATGGAACAGGTAGACGGTTGAAATCATTGTATATATTGCTTCTATATAGTCTAAGAAACATATATGCAAAGCATCCAAACAGTACAATTCGACAATTTTTTGTTCTTCAAGTTTAGTGAACAATGAGCCCCAATGGTTAATCCGTTATCGGAAATGATTTGTAAATTTCGACAAGTAGAACAATGAATGGAACAGGTAGACGGTTGAAATCTGTGTATATATTGCTTCTATATAGTCTAAGAAACATATATGCACAGCATCCAAACAGTACCATTCGCCAATTTTTTGTTCTTCAAGTTTAAGTGAACTATGAGCTCCATTGTTAATCCTTTAAAGGAAATTATTTGTAAATTTCGACAAGTAGAACAATGAATGGAACAGGTAGACTGTTGAAATCATTATATATATTTCTTCTATATAGTCTAAGAAACATATATGCAAAGCATCGAAACAGTACAATTCGCCAATTTTTTGTTCTTCACGTTTAAGAGAACAATGAGCCCCAATGGTTAATCCTTTATCGGAAATTATTTGTAACTTTCGACAAGTAGAACAATTAATGGAACAGGTAGGCGGGTGCAATCTTTGTATATATTACTTCTATATAGTCTAAGAAACATATATGCAAAGCATCTAAACAGTACCATTCGCCAATTTATTGTTCTTCAAGTTTAAGTGAACAATGAGCCCCAATGGTTAATCCTTTATCGGAAATTATTTGTAATTTTCGACAAGTAGAACAATGAATGGAACAGGTAGACGGTTGAAATCATTGTATATATTGCTTCTATATAGTCTAAGAAACATATATGCAAAGCATCCAAACAGTACCATTCGCCAATTTTTTGTTCTTCAAGTTTAAGTAAACTACGATCCCCATTGTTAATCCCTTAACGGAAATTATTTGTAACTTTCGACAAGTAGAACAATGAATGGAACAGGTAGACGGTTGAAATCATTGTATATATTGCTTCTATATAGTCTAAGAAACATATATGCAAAGCATCCAAACAGTACAATTCGACAATTTTTTGTTCTTCAAGTTTAGTGAACAATGAGCCCCAATGGTTAATCCGTTATCGGAAATGATTTGTAACTTTCGACAAGTAGAACAATGAATGGAACAGGTAGACGGTTGAAATCTTTGTATATATTGCTTCTATATAGTCTAAGAAACATATATGCAAAGCATGCAAACAGTACCATTCGCCAATTTTTTGTTCTTCAAGTTTAAGTGAACTACGAGCCCCATTGTTAATCCTTTAAAGGAAATTATTTGTAAATTTCGACAAGTAGAACAATGAATGGAACAGGTAGACTGTTGAAATCATTGTATATATTGCTTCTATATAGTCTAAGAAACATATATGCAAAGCATCCAAACAGTACAATTCGCCAATTTTTTGTTCTTCAAGTTTAAGTGAACTACGAGCCCCATTGTTAATCCTTTAAAGGAAATTATTTGTAAATTTCGACAAGTAGAACAATGAATGGAACAGGTAGGCGGTTGAAATCTATGTATATATTGCTTCTATATAATCTAAGAAACATATATGCAAAGCATCCAAACAGTACAATTCGCCAATTATTTGATCTTCAAGTTTAAGTGAACTACGAGCCCCATTGTTAATCCTTTAAAGGAAATTATTTGCAATTTTCGACAAGTACAACAATGAATGGAACAGGTAGACGGTTGAAATATTTGTATATATTGCTTCTATATAATGTAAGAAACATATATTCAAAGCATCCAAACAGTACCATCTGCCAATTTTTTGTTCTTCAAGTTTAAGTGAACTACGAGCCCCATTGTTAATCCTTTAAAGAAAATTATTTGTAAATTTCGGCAAGTAGAACAATGAATGGAATAGGTAGACGGTTGAAATCATTGTATATATTGCTACTATATAGTCTAAGAAACATATATGTAAAGCATCCAAACAGTACCATTCGCCAATTTTTTGTTCTTCAAATTTAAGTGAACAATGAGCCCCAATGGTTAATCCTTTATCGGAAATTATTTGTAATTTTCAACAAGTAGAACAATGAATAGTACAGGTAGACGGGTGAAATCTTTCTATATATTGCTTCTAAATAGTCTAAGAAACATATATGCAAAGCATCCAAACAGTACAATTCGCCAATTTTTTGTACTTCAAGTTTAAGTGAACTACGAGCCCCATTGTTAATCCTTTAAAGGAAATTATTTGTAAATTTCGACAAGTAGAACAATGAATGGAACAGGTAGACGGTTGAAATCTTTGTATATATTGCTTGTATATAATCTAAGAAACATATATGCAAAGCATCCAAACAGTACCATTCGCCAATTATTTGATCTTCAAGTTGAAGTGAACTACGAGCCCCATTGTTAATCCTTTAAAGGAAATTATTTGTAATTTTCGACAAGTAGAACAATGAATGGAACTGATAGACGGTTGAAATCTTTTTATATATTGCTTCTATATAGTTTAAGAAATATATATGCAAAGCATCCAAACAGTACCAGTCGCCAATTTTTTGTTCTTCAAGTTTAAGTGAACAGCGAGCCCCATTGATAATCATGAAATGGAAATTATTTGTAACTTTCTACAAGTAGAACAATGAATAGTACAGGTAGACGGGTGAAATCTTTCTATATATTGCTTCTAAATAGTCTAAGAAACACATATGCAAAGCATCCAAACAGCACAATTCGCCAATTTTTTGTTCTTCAAGTTTAAGTGAACTACGAGCCCCATTGTTAATCCTTTAAAGGAAATTATTTGTAAATTTCGATAAGTAGAACAATGAATGGATCAGGTAGACGGTTGAAATCATTGTATATATTGCTTCTATATAGCCTACGAAACATATATGCAAAGCATCCAAACAGTACAATTCGCCAATTTTTTGTTCTTCAAGTTTACGTGAACTACGAGCCCCATTGTTAATCCTTTAACGGAAATTAATTATAACTTTCTACAAGTAGAACAATGATTGGAACACGCAGACGCTTGAAATCTTTGTATATATTGCTTCCATATAGTCTAAGAAACATATATGCCAAGCATCCAAACAGTACCATTCGCCAATTTTTTGTTCTTCAAGTTTAAGAGAACAACGAGCCCCATTGTTAATCCTTTAAAGGAAATTATTTGTAAATTTCGACAAGTAGAACAGTGAATGGAACAGGTAGACGGTTGAAATCTTTGTATTTATTGCTTCTATATAGTATAAGAAACATATATGCAAAGCATCCAAACAGTACAATTCGCCAATTTTTTGTTCTTCAAGTTTAGTGAACAATGAGCCCCAATGGTTAATCCTTTATCGGAAATTATTTGTAACTTTCGACAAGTAGAACAATGAATGGAACAGGTAGACGGTTGGAATCTTTGTATATATTGCTTCTATATAGTCTAAGAAACATATATGCAAAGCATCCAAACAATACAATTCGCCAATTTTTTATTCTTCAAGGTTAAGTGAACTACGAGCCCCATTGTTAATCCTTTAACGGAAATTAATTGTAACTTTCTACAAGTAGAACAATGATTGGAACACGCAGACGGTTGAAATCTTTGTATATATTGCTTCCATATAGTCTAAGAAACATATATGCAAAGCATCCAAACTGTACCATTCGCCAATTTTTTGTTCTTCAAGTTTAAGAGAACAACGAGCCCCATTGTTAATCCTTTAAAGGAAATTATTTGTAAATTTCGACAAGGAGAACAGTGAATGGAACAGGTAGACGGTTGAAATCTTTGTATATATTGCTTCTATATAGTATAAGAAACATATATGCAAAGCATCCAAACAGTACAATTCGCCAATTTTTTGTTTTTCAAGTTTAGTGAACAATGAGCCCCAATGGTTAATCCTTTATCGGAAATTATTTGTAACTTTCGTCAAGTAGAACAATGAATGGAACAGGTAGACGGTTGGAATCTTTGTATATATTGCTTCTATATAGTCTAAGAAACATATATGCAAAGCATCCAAACAGTACAATTCGCCAATTTTTTGTTCTTCAAGTTTAAGTGAACTACGAGCCCCAATGGTTAATCCTTTATCAGAAATTATTTGTAATTTTCGACAATTAGAATAATGATTGGAACACACAGACGGTTGAAATCTTTGTATATATTGCTTCCATATAGTCTAAGAAACATATATGCAAAGCATCCAAACAGTACCATTCGCCAATTTTTTGTTCTTCAAGTTTAAGTGAACTACGAGCCCCATTGTTAATACTTTAACGGAAATTATTTGTAACTTGCGACAAGTAGAACAATGAATGGAACAGGTGGACGGTTGAAATCAATGTATATATTGCTTCAATATAGTCTAAGAAACATATATGCAAAGTATCGAAACAGTACCATTCGCCAATTTTTTGTTCTTCAAGTGTAAGTGAACAACGAGCCCCATTGTTAATCCTTTAAAGGAAATTATTTGTAAATTTCGACAAGTAGAACAATGATTGGAACACGTAGACGGTTGAAATCTTTGTATATATTGCTTCCATATAGTCTAAGAAACATGTACGCAAAGCATCCAAACAGTACCATTCGCCAATTATTTGATCTTCAAGTGTAAGTGAACTACGAGCCCCATTGTTAATCCTTTAAAGGAAATTATTTGTAACTTTCGACAAGCAGAACAATGAATGGAACATGTAGACGGTTGAAATCATTGTATATATTGCTTCTATATAGTCTAAGAAACATATATGCAAAGCATCCAAAAAGTACAATTCGACAATTTTTTGTTCTTCAAGTTTAGTGAACAATGAGCCCCAATGGTTAATCCTTTATCGGAAATTATTTGTAATTTTCGACAAGTAGAACAATGAATGGAACAGGTACACGGTTGAAATCTTTGTATATATTGCTTCTATATTATCTGAGAAACATATATGCAAAGCATCCAAACAGTACCATTCGCCAATTTTTTGTTCTTCAAATATAAGTGAACAACGAGCCCCATTGATAATCATGAAACGGAAATTATTTGTAACTTTCTACAAGTAGAACAATGAATAGAACAGGTAGACGGTTGAAATCTTTGTATATGTTGCTTCTATATAGTCTAAGAAACATATATGCAAAGCATCCAAACAATACAATTCGCCAATTTTTTATTCTTCAAGGTTAAGTGAACTACGAGCCCCATTGTTAATCCTTTAACGGAAATTAATTGTAACTTTCTACAAGTAGAACAATGATTGGAACACGCAGACGGTTGAAATCTTTGTATATATTGCTTCCATATAGTCTAAGAAACATATATGCAAAGCATCCAAACTGTACCATTCGCCAATTTTTTGTTCTTCAAGTTTAAGAGAACAACGAGCCCCATTGTTAATCCTTTAAAGGAAATTATTTGTAAATTTCGACAAGGAGAACAGTGAATGGAACAGGTAGACGGTTGAAATCTTTGTATATATTGCTTCTATATAGTATAAGAAACATATATGCAAAGCATCCAAACAGTACAATTCGCCAATTTTTTGTTTTTCAAGTTTAGTGAACAATGAGCCCCAATGGTTAATCCTTTATCGGAAATTATTTGTAACTTTCGTCAAGTAGAACAATGAATGGAACAGGTAGACGGTTGGAATCTTTGTATATATTGCTTCTATATAGTCTAAGAAACATATATGCAAAGCATCCAAACAGTACAATTCGCCAATTTTTTGTTCTTCAAGTTTAAGTGAACTACGAGCCCCAATGGTTAATCCTTTATCAGAAATTATTTGTAATTTTCGACAATTAGAATAATGATTGGAACACACAGACGGTTGAAATCTTTGTATATATTGCTTCCATATAGTCTAAGAAACATATATGCAAAGCATCCAAACAGTACCATTCGCCAATTTTTTGTTCTTCAAGTTTAAGTGAACTACGAGCCCCATTGTTAATACTTTAACGGAAATTATTTGTAACTTGCGACAAGTAGAACAATGAATGGAACAGGTGGACGGTTGAAATCAATGTATATATTGCTTCAATATAGTCTAAGAAACATATATGCAAAGTATCGAAACAGTACCATTCGCCAATTTTTTGTTCTTCAAGTGTAAGTGAACAACGAGCCCCATTGTTAATCCTTTAAAGGAAATTATTTGTAAATTTCGACAAGTAGAACAATGATTGGAACACGTAGACGGTTGAAATCTTTGTATATATTGCTTCCATATAGTCTAAGAAACATGTACGCAAAGCATCCAAACAGTACCATTCGCCAATTATTTGATCTTCAAGTGTAAGTGAACTACGAGCCCCATTGTTAATCCTTTAAAGGAAATTATTTGTAACTTTCGACAAGCAGAACAATGAATGGAACATGTAGACGGTTGAAATCATTGTATATATTGCTTCTATATAGTCTAAGAAACATATATGCAAAGCATCCAAAAAGTACAATTCGACAATTTTTTGTTCTTCAAGTTTAGTGAACAATGAGCCCCAATGGTTAATCCTTTATCGGAAATTATTTGTAATTTTCGACAAGTAGAACAATGAATGGAACAGGTACACGGTTGAAATCTTTGTATATATTGCTTCTATATTGTCTGAGAAACATATATGCAAAGCATCCAAACAGTACCATTCGCCAATTTTTTGTTCTTCAAATATAAGTGAACAACGAGCCCCATTGATAATCATGAAACGGAAATTATTTGTAACTTTCTACAAGTAGAACAATGAATAGAACAGGTAGACGGTTGAAATCTTTGTATATGTTGCTTCTATATAGTCTAAGAAACATATATGCAAAGCATCCAAACAGTACCATTCGCCAATTTTTTGTTCTTCAAGTTTAAGTGAACTACGAGCCCCATTGTTAATCCTTTAAAGGAAATTATTTGTAAATTTCGACAAGAAGAACAATGAATGGATCAGGTAGACGGTTGAAATCATTGTATATATTGCTTCTATATAGCCTACGAAACATATATGCAAAGCATCCAAACAGTACAATTCGCCAATTTTTTGTTCTTCAAGTTTAAGTGAACTACGAGCCCCATTGTTAATCCTTTAAAGGAAATTATTTGTAAATTTCGACAAGTAGAACAATGAATGGATCAGGTAGACGGTTGAAATCATTGTATATATTGCTTCTATATAGCCTACGAAACATATATGCAAAGCATCCAAACAGTACAATTCGCCAATTTTTTGTTCTTCAAGTTTAAGTGAACTACGAGCCCCATTGTTAATCCTTTAAAGGAAATTATTTGTAAATTTCGACAAGTAGAACAATGAATGGAACAGGTAGACGGTTGAAATCTGTGTATATATTGCTTCTATATAGTCTAAGAAACATATATGCAAAGCATCCAAACAGTACAATTCGCCAATTTTTTGTTCTTCAAGTTTAAGTGAACAATGAGCCCCAATGGTTAATCCTTTATCGGAAATTATTTGTAACTTTCGACAAGTAGAACTATGAATGGAACAGGTAGACGGGTGAAATCTTTCTACATATTGCTTCTATATAATCTAAGAAACATATATGCAAAGCATCCAAACAGTACAATTCGCCAATTATTTCATCTTCATGTTTAAGTGAACAACGAGCCCCATTGTTCATACTTTAACGGAAATTATTTGTAACTTCCGACAAGTAGAACAATGAATGGAACAGGTAGACGGTTGAAATCAATGTATATATTGCTTCTATATAGTCTAAGAAACATATATGCAAAGCATCCAAACAGTACAATTCGCCAATTTTATGTTCTTCAAGTTTAAGTGGACAATGAGCCCCAATGCTTAATCCGTTATCGGATATTATTTGTAACTTTCGACAAGTAGAACAATGAATGGAACAGGTAGACGGTTGAAATCTTTGTATATATTGCTTCTATATAGTCTAAGAAACATATATGCAAAGCATCCAAACAGTACAATTCGCCAATTTTTTGTTCTTGAAGTTTAATTGAACAATGAGCCCCAATGGTTAATCCTTTATCGGAAATTATTTGTAACTTTCGACAAGTAGAACAATGAATGGAACAGGTAGACGCTTGAAATCTTTGTATATATTGCTTCTATATAGTCTAAGAAACATATATGCAAAGCATCCAAACAGTACAATTCGACAATTATTTCATCTTCAAGTTTAAGTGAACAACGAGCCCCATTGTTCATACTTTAACGCAAATTATTTGTAACTTGCGACAAGTAGAACAATGAGTGGAACAGGTAGACGGTTGAAATCAATGTATATATTGCTTCTATATAGTCTAAGAAACATATATGCAAAGCATCCAAACAGTACAATTCGCCAATTTTATGTTCTTCAAGTTTAAGTGAACTACGATCCCCATTGTTAATCCCTTAACGGAAATTATTTGTAACTTTCGACAAGTAGAACATTGAATGGAACAGGTAGACGGTTGAAATCATTGTATATATTGCTTCTATATAGTCTAAGAAACATATATGCAAAGCATCCAAACAGTACCATTCGCCAATTTTTTGTTCTTCAAGTTTAAGTGAACTATGAGCCCCAATGGTTAATCCGTTATCGGAAATGATTTGTAACTTTTGACAAGTAGAACAATGAATGGAACAGGTAGACGGTTGAAATCTTTGTATATATTGCTTCTATATAGTCTAAGAAACATATATGTAAAGCATCCAAACAGTACCACTCGCCAATTTTTTGTTCTTCAAATTTAAGTGAACAATGAGCCCCAATGGTTAATCCTTTAAAGGAAATTATTTGTAAATTTCGACAAGTAGAACAATGAATGGAACAGGTAGACTGTTGAAATCATTGTATATATTGCTTCTATATAGTCTAAGAAATATATATGCAAAGCATCCAAACAGTACAATTCGCCAATTTTTTGTTCTTCAAGTTTAAGTAAACTACGATCCCCATTGTTAATCCCTTAACGGAAATTATTTGTAACTTTCGACAAGTAGAACAATGAATGGAACAGGTAGACGGTTGAAATCATTGTATATATTGCTTCTATATAGTCTAAGAAACATATATGCAAAGCATCCAAACAGTACAATTCGACAATTTTTTGTTCTTCAAGTTTAGTGAACAATGAGCCCCAATGGTTAATCCGTTATCGGAAATGATTTGTAAATTTCGACAAGTAGAACAATGAATGGAACAGGTAGACGGTTGAAATCTGTGTATATATTGCTTCTATATAGTCTAAGAAACATATATGCAAAGCATCCAAACAGTACCATTCGCCAATTTTTTGTTCTTCAAGTTTAAGTGAACTATGAGCTCGATTGTTAATCCTTTAAAGGAAATTATTTGTAAATTTCGACAAGTAGAACAATGAATGGAACAGGTAGACTGTTGAAATCATTGTATATATTGCTTCTATATAGTCCAAGAAATATATATGCAAAGCATCCAAACAGTACAATTCGCCAATTTTTTGTTCTTCAAGTTTAAGTAAACTACGATCCCCATTGTTAATCCCTTAACGGAAATTATTTGTAACTTTCGACAAGTAGAACAATGAATGGAACAGGTAGACGGTTGAAATCATTGTATATATTGCTTCTATATAGTCTAAGAAACATATATGCAAAGCATCCAAACAGTACAATTCGACAATTTTTTGTTCTTCAAGTATAGTGAACAATGAGCCCCAATGGTTAATCCGTTATCGGAAATGATTTGTAACTTTTGACAAGTAGAACAATGAATGGAACAGGTAGACGGTTGAAATCTTTGTATATATTGCTTCTATATAGTCTAAGAAACATATATGCAAAGCATCCAAACAGTACCATTCGCCAATTTTTTGTTCTTCAAGTTTAAGTGAACTATGAACTCCATTGTTAATCCTTTAAAGGAAATTATTTGTAAATTTCGACAAGTAGAACAATGAATGGAACAGGTAGACTGTTGAAATCATTATATATATTTCTTCTATATAGTCTAAGAAACATATATGCAAAGCATCGAAACAGTACAATTCGCCAATTTTTTGTTCTTCAAGTTTAAGAGAACAATGAGCCCCAATGGTTAATCCTTTATCGGAAATTATTTGTAACTTTCGACAAGTAGAACAATGAATGGAACAGGTAGGCGGGTGCAATCTTTGTATATATTACTTCTATATAGTCTAAGAAACATATATGCAAAGCATCCAAACAGTACCATTCGCCAATTTATTGTTCTTCAAGTTTAAGTGAACAACGAGCCCCATTGTTAATCCTTTAACGGAAATTATTTGTAACTTTCGACAAGAAGAACAATGAATGGAACAGGTAGACGGTTGAAATCTTTGTATACATTGCTTCTATATGGTCTGAGAAACAAATATGCAAAGCTTCCAAACAGTACCATTCGCCAATTTATTGTTCTTCAAGTTTAAGTGAACTACGCGCTCCATTGTTAATCATTTAACGGAAATTATTTGTAAATTTCTACAAGTAAAACAATGAATGGAACAGGTAGACTGTTGAAATCTATGTATATATTGCTTCTATATAGTCTAGGAAACCTATATGCAAATCATCCAAACAGTAACATTCGCCAATTTTTTGTTCCTCAAGTTTAAGCGAACTACTAGCCCCATTGTTAATCCTTTAACGGAAATTATTTCTAACTTTCGACAAGTAGAACAATGAATGGAACAGGTAGACGCTTGAAATCTTTGTATATATTGCTTCTATATAGTCTAAGAAACATATATGTAAAGCATCCAAACAGTACAATTCGCCAATTTTTTGTTCTTCAAGTTTAAGTGAACAATGAGCCCCAATGGTTAATCCTTTATCGGAAATTATTTGTAACTTTCTACAAGTAGAACAATGAATAGTACAGGTAGACGGGTGAAATCTTTCTACATATTGCTTCTAAATAGTCTATGAAACACATATGCAAAGCATCCAAACAGTTCAATTCGCCAATTTTTTGTTCTTCAAGTTTAAGTGAACTACGAGCCCCATTGTTAATCCTTTAAAGGAAATTATTTGTAAATTTCGACAAGTAGAACAATGAATGGATCAGGTAGACGGTTGAAATCATTGTATATATTGCTTCTATATAGCCTACGAAACATATATGCAAAGCATCCAAACAGTACAATTCGCCAATTTTTTGTTCTTCAAGTTTAAGTGAACTACGAGCCCCATTGTTAATCCTTTAAAGGAAATTATTTGTAAATTTCGACAAGTAGAACAATGAATGGATCAGGTAGACGGTTGAAATCATTGTATATATTGCTTCTATATAGCCTACGAAACATATATGCAAAGCATCCAAACAGTACAATTCGCCAATTTTTTGTTCTTCAAGTTTAAGTGAACTACGAGCCCCATTGTTAATCCTTTAAAGGAAATTATTTGTAAATTTCGACAAGTAGAACAATGAATGGATCAGGTAGACGGTTGAAATCATTGTATATATTGCTTCTATATAGCCTACGAAACATATATGCAAAGCATCCAAACAGTACAATTCGCCAATTTTTTGTTCTTCAAGTTTAAGTGAACTACGAGCCCCATTGTTAATCCTTTAAAGGAAATTATTTGTAAATTTCGACAAGTAGAACAATGAATGGATCAGGTAGACGGTTGAAATCATTGTATATATTGCTTCTATATAGCCTACGAAACATATATGCAAAGCATCCAAACAGTACAATTCGCCAATTTTTTGTTCTTCAAGTTTAAGTGAACTACGAGCCCCATTGTTAATCCTTTAAAGGAAATTATTTGTAAATTTCGACAAGTAGAACAATGAATGGATCAGGTAGACGGTTGAAATCATTGTATATATTGCTTCTATATAGCCTACGAAACATATATGCAAAGCATCCAAACAGTACAATTCGCCAATTTTTTGTTCTTGAAGTTTAATTGAACAATGAGCCCCAATGGTTAATCCTTTATCGGAAATTATTTGTAACTTTCGACAAGTAGAACAATGAATGGAAAAGGTAGACGCTTGAAATCTTTGTATATATTGCTTCTATATAGTCTAAGAAACATATATGCAAAGCATCCAAACAGTACAATTCAACAATTATTTCATCTTCAAGTTTAAGTGAACAACGAGCCCCATTGTTCATACTTTAACGCAAATTATTTGTAACTTGCGACAAGTAGAACAATGAGTGGAACAGGTAGACGGTTGAAATCAATGTCTATATTGCTTCTATATAGTCTAAGAAAAATATATGCAAAGCATCCAAACAGTACAATTCGACAATTTTTTGTTCTTCAAGTTTAGTGAACAATGAGCCCCAATGGTTAATCCTTTATCGGAAATTATTTGTAACTTTCGACAAGAGGAACAATGATTGGAACACGTAGACGGTTGAAATCTTTGTATATATTGCTTCTATATAATCTAAGAAACATATATGCAAAGCATCCAAAGAGTACAATTCGCCAATTATTTCATCTTCATGTTTAAGTGAACTACGAGCCCCATTGTTAATACTTTAACGGAAATTATTTGTAACTTGCGACAAGTAGAACAATGAGTGGAACAGGTAGACGGTTGAAATCATTGTATATATTGCTTCTATATAATCTACGAAACATGTATGCAAAGCATCCAAACAGTACAATTCGCCAATTTTTTGTTCTTCAAGTTTAAGTAAACTACGATCCCCATTGTTAATCCCTTAACGGAAATTATTTGTAACTTTCGACAAGTACAACAATGAATGGAACAGGTAGACGGTTGAAATCATTGTATATATTGCTTCTATATAGTCTAAGAAACATATATGCAAAGCATCCAAACAGTACAATTCGACAATTTTTTGTTCTTCAAGTTTAGTGAACAATGAGCCCCAATGGTTAATCCGTTATCGGAAATGATTTGTAACTTTCGACAAGTAGAACAATGAATGGAACAGGTAGACGGTTGAAATCTTTGTATATATTGCTTCTATATAGTCTAAGAAACATATATGCAAAGCATCCAAACAGTACCATTCGCCAATTTTTTGTTCTTCAAGTTTAAGTGAACTACGAGCCCCATTGTTAATCCTTTAAAGGAAATTATTTGTAAATTTCGACAAGTAGAACAATGAATGGAACAGGTAGACTGTTGAAATCATTGTATATATTGCTTCTATATAGTCTAAGAAACATATATGCAAAGCATCCAAACAGTACAATTCGCCAATTTTTTGTTCTTCAAGTTTAAGTGAACTACGAGCCCCATTGTTAATCCTTTAAAGGAAATTATTTGTAAATTTCGACAAGTAGAACAATGAATGGAACAGGTAGACGCTTGAAATCTTTGTATATATTACTTCTATATAGTCTAAGAAACATATATGCAAAGCATCCAAACAGTACAATTAGACAATTATTTCATCTTCAAGTTTAAGTGAACAACGAGCCCCATTGTTCATACTTTAACGCAAATTATTTGTAACTTGCGACAAGTAGAACAATGAGTGGAACAGGTAGACGGTTGAAATCAATGTATATATTGCTTCTATATAGTCTAAGATACATATATGCAAAGCATCCAAACAGTACAATTCGCCAATTTTATGTTCTTCAAGTTTAAGTGAACAATGAGCCCCAATGCTTATTCCGTTATCGGATATTATTTGTAACTTTCGACAAGTAGAACAATGAATGGAACAGGTAGACGGTTGAAATCTTTGTATATATTGCTTCTATATAGTCTAAGAAACATATATTCAAAGCATCCAAACAGTACCATTCGCCAATTTTTTGTTCTTCAAGTTTAGTGAACAATGAGCCCCAATGGTTAATCCTTTATCGGAAATTATTTGTAATTTTCGACAAGTAGAACAATGAATGGAACAGGTAGACGGTTGAAATCATTGTATATATTGCTTCTATATAGTCTAAGAAACATATATGCAAAGCATCCAAACAGTACAATTCGACAATTTTTTGTTCTTCAAGTTTAGTGAACAATGAGCCCCAATGGTTAATCCTTTATCGGAAATTATTTGTAATTTTCGACAAGCAGAACAATGAATGGAACATGTAGACGGTTGAAATCATTGTATATATTGCTTCTATATAGTCTAAGAAACATATATGCAAAGCATCCAAACAGTACCATTCGCCAATTTTTTGTTCTTCAAGTTTAAGTGAACTATGAGCCCCATTGTTAATCCTTTAAAGGAAATTATTTGTAAATTTCGACAAGTAGAACAATGAATGGAACAGGTACACGGTTGAAATCTTTGTATATATTGCTTCTATATTATCTGAGAAACATATATGCAAAGCATCCAAACAGTACAATTCGCCAATTTTATGTTCTTCAAGTTTAAGTGAACAATGAGCCCCAATGCTTAATCCGTTATCGGATATTATTTGTAACTTTCGACAAGTAGAACAATGAATAGAACAGGTAGACGGTTGAAATCTTTGTATATGTTGCTTCTATATAGTCTAAGAAACATATATGCAAAGCATCCAAACAGTACCATTCGCCAATTTTTTGTTCTTCAAGTTTAAGTGAACTACGATCCCCATTGTTAATCCTTTAAAGGAAATTATTTGTAAATTTCGACAAGTAGAACAATGAATGGAACAGGTAGACGGTTGAAATCTTTGTATATATTGCTTCTATATAGTCTAAGAAACATATATGCAAAGCATCCAAACAGTACAATTCGCCAATTTTATGTTCTTCAAGTTTAAGTGAACAATGAGCCCCAATGCTTAATCCGTTATCGGATATTATTTGTAACTTTCGACAAGTAGAACAATGAATGGAACAGGTAGACGGTTGAAATCATTGTATATATTGCTTCTATATAGTCTAAGAAACATATATGCAAAGCATCTAAACAGTAACATTCGCCAATTTTTTGTTCTTCAAGTTTAAGCGAACTATGAGCCCCATTGTTAATCCTTTAACGGAAATTATTTGTAACTTTCGACAAGTAGAACAATGAATGGAACAGGTAGACGGTTGAAATCATTGTATATATTGCTTCTATATAGTCTAAGAAACATATATGCAAAGCATCCAAACAGTACAATTCGACAATTTTTTGTTCTTCAAGTTTAGTGAACAATGAGCCCCAATGGTTAATCCTTTATCGGAACTTAATTGTAACTTTCGACAAGTAGAACAATGAATGGAACAGGTAGACGGTTGATATCTTTGTATATATTGCTTCTATATAATCTAAGAAACATATATGCAAAGCATCCAAACATTACAATTCGCCAATTATTTCATCTTCATGTTTAAGTGAACTACGAGCCCCATTGTTAATACTTTAACGGAAATTATTTGTAACTTGCGACAAGTAGAACAATGAGTGGAACAGGTAGACGGTTGAAATCAATGTATATATTGCTTCTATATAGTCTAAGAAACATATATGCAAAGCATCCAAACAGTACCATTCGCCAATTTTTTGTTCTTCAAGTTTAAGTGAACAATGAGCCCTAATGGTTAATCCTTTATCGGAAATTATTTGTAATTTTCGACAAGTAGAACAATGAATGGAACAGGTAGACGGTTGAAATCATTGTATATATTGCTTCTATATAGCCTACGAAACATATATGCAAAGCATCCAAACAGTACAATTCGCCAATTTTTTGTTCTTCAAGTTTAAGTGAACAATGAGCCCCAATGGTTAATCCTTTATCGGAAATTATTTGTAATTTTCGACAAGTAGAACAATGAATGGAACAGGTAGACGGTTGAAATCTTTGTATATATTGCTTCTATATAATCTAAGAAACATATATGCAAAGCATCCAAACAGTACCATTCGCCAATTTTTTGTTCTTCAAGTTTAAGTGAACTACGAGCCCCATTGTTAATCCTTTAAAGGAAATTATTTGTAAATTTCGACAAGTAGAACAATGAATGGAACAGGTAGACTGTTGAAATCATTGTATATATTGCTTCTATATAGTCTAAGAAACATATATGCAAAGCATCCAAACAGTACAATTCGCCAATTTTTTGTTCTTCAAGTTTAAGTGAACAATGAGCCCCAATGGTTAATCCTTTATCGGAAATTATTTGTAATTTTCGACAAGTAGAACAATGAATGGAACAGGTAGACGGTTGAAATCTTTGTATATATTGCTTCTATATAATCTAAGAAACATATATGCAAAGCATCCAAACAGTACAATTCGCCAATTATTTCATCTTCATGTTTAAGTGAACAACGAGCCCCATTGTTAATACTTTAACGGAAATTATTTGTAACTTCCGACAAGTAGAACAATGAATGGAACAGGTAGACGGTTGAAATCAATGTATATATTGCTTCTATATAGTCTAAGAAACATATATGCAAAGCATCCAAACAGTACCATTCGCCAATTATTTGTTCTTCAAGTTTAAGTGAACAATGAGCCCCATTGTTAATCCTTTATCGGAAATTATTTGTAACTTTCGACAAGTAGAACAATGAATGGATCAGGTAGACGGTTGAAATCATTGTATATATTGCTTCTATATAATCTACGAAACATGTATGCAAAGCATCCAAACAGTACAATTCGCCAATTTTTTGTTCTTCAAGTTTAAGTGAACAATGAGCCCCAATGGTTAATCCGTTATCGGAAATTATTTGTTATTTTCGACAAGTAGAACAATGAATGGAACAGGTAGACGGTTGAAATCATTGTATATATTGCTTCTATATAGTCTAAGAATCATATATGCAAAGCATCCAAACAGTACAATACGACAATTTTTTGTTCTTCAAGTTTAAGTGAACAATGAGCCCCAATGGTTAATCCGTTATCGGAAATGATTTGTAACTTTTGACAAGTAGAACAATGAATGGAACAGGTAGACGGTTGAAATCTTTGTATATATTGCTTCTATATAGTCTAAGAAACATATATGCAAAGCATCCAAACAGTACCATTCGCCAATTTTTTGTTCTTCAAGTTTAAGTGAACTATGAGCCCCATTGTTAATCCTTTAAAGGAAATTATTTGTAAATTTCGACAAGTAGAACAATGAATGGAACAGGTAGACGGTTGAAATCATTGTATATATTGCTTCTATATAGTCTAAGAAACATATATGCAAAGCATCCAAACAGTACAATTCGACAATTTTTTGTTCTTCAAGTTTAGTGAACAATGAGCCCCAATGGTTAATCCTTTATCGGAAATTATTTGTAACTTTCGACAAGTAGAACAATGAATGGAACAGGTAGACGGTTGATATGTTTGTATATATTGCTTCTATATAATCTAAGAAACATATATGCAAAGCATCCAAACAGTACAATTCGCCAATTATTTCATCTTCATGTTTAAGTGAACTACGAGCCCCATTGTTAATACTTTAACGGAAATTATTTATAACTTGCGACAAGTAGAACAATGAGTGGAACAGGTAGACGGTTGAAATCAATGTATATATTGCTTCTATATAGTCTAAGAAACATATATGCAAAGCATCCAAACAGTACAATTCGACAATTTTTTGTTCTTCAAGTTTAGTGAACAATGAGCCACAATGGTTAATCCTTTATCGGAAATTATTTGTAACTTTCGACAAGTAGAACAATGAATGGAACAGGTAGACGGTTGATATGTTTGTATATATTGCTTCTATATAATCTAAGAAACATATATGCAAAGCATCCAAACAGTACAATTCGCCAATTATTTCATCTTCATGTTTAAGTGAACTACGAGCCCCATTGTTAATACTTTAACGGAAATTATTTGTAACTTGCGACAAGTAGAACAATGAGTGGAACAGGTAGACGGTTGAAATCAATGTATATATTGCTTCTATATAGTCTAAGAAACATATATGCAAAGTATCCAAACAGTACAATTCGACAATTTTTTGTTCTTCAAGTTTAAGTGAACAATGAGCCCCAATGATAATCATGAAATGGAAATTATTTGTAACTTTCTACAAGTAGAACAATGAATAGTACAGGTAGACGGGTGAAATCTTTCTACATATTGCTTCTAAATAGTCTAAGAAACACATAAGCAAAGCATCCAAACAGTACCATTCGCCAATTTTTTGTTCTTCCAGTTTAAGTGAATTACGAGCCCCATTGTTAATCCTTTAAAGGAAATTATTTGTAAATTTCGACAAGTAGAACAATGAATGGATCAGGAAGACGGTTGAAATCATTGTATATATTGCTTCTATATAGCCTACGAAACATATATGCAAAGCATCCGAACAGTACAATTCGCCAATTTTTTGTTCTTCAAGTTTAAGTGAACAATGAGCCCCAATGGTTAATCCGTTATCGGAAATGATTTGTAACTTTTGACAAGTAGAACAATGAATGGAACAGGTAGGCGGTTGAAATCTTTGTATATATTGCTTCTATATAGTCTAAGAAACATATATGCAAAGCATACAAACAGTACCATTCGCCAATTTTTTGTTCTTCAAGTTTAAGTGAACTGTGAGCCCTATTGTTAATCCTTTAAAGGAAATTATTTGTAAATTTCGACAAGTAGAACAATGAATGGAACAGGTAGACGGTTGAAATCATTGTATATATTGCTTCTATATAGTCTAAGAATCATATATGCAAAGCATCCAAACAGTACAATACGACAATTTTTTGTTCTTCAAGTTTAAGTGAACAATGAGCCCCAATGGTTAATCCGTTATCGGAAATGATTTGTAACTTTTGACAAGTAGAACAATGAATGGAACAGGTAGACGGTTGAAATCTTTGTATATATTGCTTCTATATAGTCTAAGAAACATATATGCAAAGCATCCAAACAGTACAATTCGCCAATTTTTTGTTCTTCAAGTTTAAGCGAACTACGATCCCCATTGTTAATCCCTTAACGGAAATTATTTGTAACTTTCGACAAGTAGAACAATGAATGGAACAGGTAGACGGTTGAAATCATTGTATATATTGCTTCTATATAGTCTAAGAAACATATATGCAAAGCATCCAAACAGTACAATTCGACAATTTTTTGTTCTTCAAGTTTAGTGAACAATGAGCCCCAATGGTTAATCCGTTATCGGAAATGATTTGTAACTTTCGACAAGTAGAACAATGAATGGAACAGGTAGACTGTTGAAATCATTGTATATATTGCTTCTATATAGTCTAAGAAACATATATGCAAAGCATCGAAACAGTACAATTCGCCAATTTTTTGTTCTTCAAGTTTAAGAGAACAATGAGCCCCAATGGTTAATCCTTTATCGGAAATTATTTGTAACTTTCGACAAGTAGAACAATGAATGGAACAGGTAGGCGGGTGCAATCATTGTATATATTGCTTCTATATAGTCGAAGAAACATATATGCAAAGCATCGAAACAGTAACATTCGCCAATTTTTTGTTCTTCAAGTTTAAGTGAACTACGAGCCCCATTGATAATCATGAAACGGAAATTATTTGTAAGTTTCTACAAGTAGAACAATGAATAGAACGTGTAGACGGTAGAAATCTTTGTAAATGCTGCTTCTATATAGTCTAAGAAACCTATATGCAAAGCATCTAAACAGTAACATTCGCCAATTTTTTGATCTTCAAGTTTAAGTGAACAACGAGCCCCATTGATAATCATGAAATGGAAATTATTTGTAAATTTCTACAAGTAGAACAATGAATAGTACAGGTAGACGGGTGAAATCTTTCTATATATTGCTTCCATATAGTCGAAGTAACATATATGCAAAGCATCGAAACAGTACAATTCGCCCATTTTTTGTTCTTCAAGTTTAAGTGAACAATGAGCCCCAATGGTTAAACCTTTATCGGAAAGTATTTGTAACTTTCGACAAGTAGAACAATGAATGGAACTGGTAGACGGTTGAAATCTTTGTATATATTGCTTCTATATAGTCTAAGAAACATATATGCAAATCATCCGAACAGTACAATTCGCCAATTTTTTTTCTTCAAGTTTAACCGAACTACGAGCCCCATTGTTAATCCTTTAACGGAAATTAATTGTAACATTCTACAAGAAGAACAATGAATGGAACAGGTAGACGATTGAGATCTTTGTATATATTGCTTCAATATAGTCTAAGAAACATATATGCAAAGCATCCAAACAGTACCATTCGCCAATTTTTTGATCTTCAAGTTTAAGTGAACTACGAGCCCCATTGTTAATCCTTTAAAGGAAATTATTTGTAACTTTCTACAAGTAGAACAATGAATAGAACAGGTAGACAGGTGAAATCTTTCTATATATTGCTTCTATATAGTCTACGAAACTTATATGCAAAGCATCCGAACAGTACAATTCGCCAATTTTTTTTCTTCAAGTTTAAGTGAACTACGAGCCCCATTGTTAATCCTTTAACGGAAATTATTTGTAAATTTCGACAAGTAGAACAATGAATGGAACAGGTAGACGGTTGAAATCATTGTATATATTGCTTCTATATAGTCTAAGAAACCTATATGCAAAGCATCTAAACAGTAACATTCGCCAATTTTTTGTTCTTCAAGTTTAAGTGAACAATGAGCCCCATTGTTAATCCTTTATCGGAAATTATTTGTAACTTTCGACAAGTAGAACAATATATGGATCAGGTAGACGGTTGAAATCATTGTGTATATTGCTTCTATATAATCTGCGAAACATATATGCAAAGCATCCAAACCGTACAATTCGCCAATGTTTTGTTCTTCAAGTTTAAGTGAACAATTAGCCCCAATGCTTAATCCGTTATCGGATATTATTTGTAACTTTCGACAAGTAGAACAATGAATGGAACAGGTAGACGGTTGAAATCTTTGTATATATTGCTTCTATATAGTCTAAGAAACATATCTGTAAAGCATCCAAACAGTACCATTCGCCAATTTTTTGTTCTTCAAATTTAAGTGAACAATGAGAACCAATGGTTAATCCTTTATCGGAAATTATTTGTAATTTTCAACAAGTAGAACAATGAATAGTACAGGTAGACGGGTGAAATCTTTCTATATATTGCTTCTAAATAGTCTAAGAAACATATATGCAAAGCATCCAAACAGTACAATTCGCCAATTTTTTGTACTTCAAGTTTAAGTGAACTACGAGCCCCATTGTTAATCCTTTAAAGGAAATTATTTGTAAATTTCGACAAGTAGAACAATGAATGGAACAGGTAGACGGTTGAAATCTTTGTATATATTGCTTCTATATAATCTAAGAAACATATATGCAAAGCATCCAAACAGTACCATTCGCCAATTATTTGATCTTCAAGTTGAAGTGAACTACGAGCCCCATTGTTAATCCTTTAAAGGAAATTATTTGTAACTTTCGACAAGTAGAACAATGAATGGAACTGATAGACGGTTGAAATCTTTTTATATATTGCTTCTATATAGTTTAAGAAACATATATGCAAAGCATCCAAACAGTACCAGTCGCCAATTTTTTGTTCTTCAAGTTTAAGTGAACAGCGAGCCCCATTGATAATCATGAAATGGAAATTATTTGTAACTTTCTACAAGTAGAACAATGAATAGTACAGGTAGACGGGTGAAATCTTTCTATATATTGCTTCTAAATAGTCTAAGAAACACATATGCAAAGCATCCAAACAGCACAATTCGCCAATTTTTTGTTCTTCAAGTTTAAGTGAACTACGAGCCCCATTGTTAATCCTTTAAAGGAAATTATTTGTAAATTTCGATAAGTAGAACAATGAATGGATCAGGTAGACGGTTGAAATCATTGTATATATTGCTTCTATATAGCCTACGAAACATATATGCAAAGCATCCAAACAGTACAATTCGCCAATTTTTTGTTCTTCAAGTTTACGTGAACTACGAGCCCCATTGTTAATCCTTTAACGGAAATTAATTGTAACTTTCTACAAGTAGAACAATGATTGGAACACGCAGACGCTTGAAATCTTTGTATATATTGCTTCCATATAGTCTAAGAAACATATATGCCAAGCATCCAAACAGTACCATTCGCCAATTTTTTGTTCTTCAAGTTTAGTGAACAATGAGCCCCAATGGTTAATCCTTTATCGGAAATTAATTGTAACTTTCGACAAGTAGAACAATGAATGGAACAGGTAGACGGTTGATATCTTTGTATATATTGCTTCTATATAATCTAAGAAACATATATGCAAAGCATCCAAACAGTACAATTCGCCAATTATTTCATCTTCATGTTTAAGTGAACTACGAGCCCCATTGTTAATACTTTAACGGAAATTATTTGTAACTTGCGACAAGTAGAACAATGAGTGGAACAGGTAGACGGTTGAAATCAATGTATATATTGCTTCTATATAGTCTAAGAAACATATATGCAAAGCATCCAAACAGTACCATTCGCCAATTTTTTGTTCTTCAAGTTTAAGTGAACAATGAGCCCCAATGGTTAATCCTTTATCGGAAATTATTTGTAATTTTCGACAAGTAGAACAATGAATGAAACAGGTAGACGGTTGAAATCATTGTATATATTGCTTCTATATAGTCTAAGAAACATATATGCAAAGCATCCAAACAGTACCATTCGCCAATTTTTTGTTCTTCAAGTTTAAGTGAACTATGAGCCCCATTGTTAATCCTTTAAAGGAAATTATTTGTAACTTTCTACAAGTAGAACAATGAATGGAACAGGTACACGGTTGAAATCTTTGTATATATTGCTTCTATATTATCTGAGAAACATATATGCAAAGCATCCAAACAGTACCATTCGCCAATTTTTTGTTCTTCAAATATAAGTGAACAACGAGCCCCATTGATAATCATGAAACGGAAATTATTTGTAACTTGCTACAAGTAGAACAATGAATAGAACAGGTAGACGGTTGAAATCTTTGTATATGTTGCTTCTATATAGTCTAAGAAACATATATGCAAAGCATCAAAACAGTGACATTCGCCAATTTTTTATTCTTCAAGTTTAAGTGAACAATGAGCCCCATTGTTATTCATTTATCGGAAATTATTTGTAACTTTCGACAAGTAGAACAATGAATGGAACAGGTAGACGGTTGAAATCATTGTATATATTGCTTCTATATAGTCTAAGAAACATATATGCAAAGCATCTAAACAGTAACATTCGCCAATTTTTTGTTCTTCAAGTTTAAGCGAACTACGAGCCCCATTGTTAATCCTTTAACGGAAATTATTTGTAACTTTCGACAAGTAGAACAATGAATGGAACAGGTAGACGGTTGAAATCATTGTATATATTGCTTCTATATAGTCTAAGAAACATATATGCAAAGCATCCAAACAGTACAATTCGACAATTTTTTGTTCTTCAAGTTTAGTGAACAATGAGCCCCAATGGTTAATCCTTTATCGGAAATTATTTGTAACTTTCGACAAGTAGAACAATGAATGGAACAGGTAGACGGTTGATATGTTTGTATATATTGCTTCTATATAATCTAAGAAACATATATGCAAAGCATCCAAACAGTACAATTCGCCAATTATTTCATCTTCATGTTTAAGTGAACTACGAGCCCCATTGTTAATACTTTAACGGAAATTATTTGTAACTTGCGACAAGTAGAACAATGAGTGGAACAGGTAGACGGTTGAAATCAATGTATATATTGCTTCTATATAGTCTAAGAAACATATATGCAAAGCATCCAAACAGTACAATTCGACAATTATTTCATCTTCATGTTTAAGTGAACAACGAGCCCCATTGTTAATACTTTAACGGAAATTATTTGTAACTTCCGACAAGTAGAACAATGAATGGAACAGGTAGACGGTTGAAATCAATGTATATATTGCTTCTATATAGTCTAAGAAACATATATGCAAAGCATCCAAACAGTACCATTCGCCAATTTTTTGTTCTTCAAGTTTAAGTGAACTACGAGCCCCATTGTTAATCCTTTAAAGGAAATTATTTGTAAATTTCGACAAGTAGAACAATGAATGGAACAGGTAGACTGTTGAAATCATTGTATATATTGCTTCTATATAATCTAAGAAACATATATGCAAAGCATCCAAACAGTACAATTCGCCAATTATTTCATCTTCATGTTTAAGTGAACAACGAGCCCCATTGTTAATACTTTAACGGAAATTATTTGTAACTTCCGACAAGTAGAACAATGAATGGAACAGGTAGACGGTTGAAATCAATGTATATATTGCTTCTATATAGTCTAAGAAACATATATGCAAAGCATCCAAACAGTACCATTCGCCAATTATTTGTTCTTCAAGTTTAAGTGAACAATGAGCCCCATTGTTAATCCTTTATCGGAAATTATTTGTAACTTTCGACAAGTAGAACAATGAATGGAACAGGTAGGCGGGTGCAATCTTTGTATATATTACTTCTATATAGTCTAAGAAACATATATGCAAAGCATCCAAACAGTACCATTCGCCAATTTATTGTTCTTCAAGTTTAAGTGAACAACGAGCCCCATTGTTAATCCTTTAACGGAAATTATTTGTAACTTTCGACAAGAAGAACAATGAATGGAACAGGTAGACGGTTGAAATCTTTGTATACATTGCTTCTATATGTTCTGAGAAACAAATATGCAAAGCTTCCAAACAGTACCATTCGCCAATTTATTGTTCTTCAAGTTTAAGTGAACTACGCGCTCCATTGTTAATCATTTAACGGAAATTATTTGTAAATTTCTACAAGTAAAACAATGAATGGAACAGGTAGACTGTTGAAATCTATGTATATATTGCTTCTATATAGTCTAGGAAACCTATATGCAAATCATCCAAACAGTAACATTCGCCAATTTTTTGTTCCTCAAGTTTAAGCGAACTACTAGCCCCATTGTTAATCCTTTAACGGAAATTATTTCTAACTTTCGACAAGTAGAACAATGAATGGAACAGGTAGACGCTTGAAATCTTTGTATATATTGCTTCTATATAGTCTAAGAAACATATATGTAAAGCATCCAAACAGTACAATTCGCCAATTTTTTGTTCTTCAAGTTTAAGTGAACAATGAGCCCCAATGGTTAATCCTTTATCGGAAATTATTTGTAACTTTCTACAAGTAGAACAATGAATAGTACAGGTAGACGGGTGAAATCTTTCTACATATTGCTTCTAAATAGTCTATGAAACACATATGCAAAGCATCCAAACAGTTCAATTCGCCAATTTTTTGTTCTTCAAGTTTAAGTGAACTACGAGCCCCATTGTTAATCCTTTAAAGGAAATTATTTGTAAATTTCGACAAGTAGAACAATGAATGGATCAGGTAGACGGTTGAAATCATTGTATATATTGCTTCTATATAGCCTACGAAACATATATGCAAAGCATCCAAACAGTACAATTCGCCAATTTTTTGTTCTTCAAGTTTAAGTGAACTACGAGCCCCATTGTTAATCCTTTAAAGGAAATTATTTGTAAATTTCGACAAGTAGAACAATGAATGGATCAGGTAGACGGTTGAAATCATTGTATATATTGCTTCTATATAGCCTACGAAACATATATGCAAAGCATCCAAACAGTACAATTCGCCAATTTTTTGTTCTTCAAGTTTAAGTGAACTACGAGCCCCATTGTTAATCCTTTAAAGGAAATTATTTGTAAATTTCGACAAGTAGAACAATGAATGGATCAGGTAGACGGTTGAAATCATTGTATATATTGCTTCTATATAGCCTACGAAACATATATGCAAAGCATCCAAACAGTACAATTCGCCAATTTTTTGTTCTTCAAGTTTAAGTGAACTACGAGCCCCATTGTTAATCCTTTAAAGGAAATTATTTGTAAATTTCGACAAGTAGAACAATGAATGGATCAGGTAGACGGTTGAAATCATTGTATATATTGCTTCTATATAGCCTACGAAACATATATGCAAAGCATCCAAACAGTACAATTCGCCAATTTTTTGTTCTTCAAGTTTAAGTGAACTACGAGCCCCATTGTTAATCCTTTAAAGGAAATTATTTGTAAATTTCGACAAGTAGAACAATGAATGGATCAGGTAGACGGTTGAAATCATTGTATATATTGCTTCTATATAGCCTACGAAACATATATGCAAAGCATCCAAACAGTACAATTCGCCAATTTTTTGTTCTTGAAGTTTAATTGAACAATGAGCCCCAATGGTTAATCCTTTATCGGAAATTATTTGTAACTTTCGACAAGTAGAACAATGAATGGAAAAGGTAGACGCTTGAAATCTTTGTATATATTGCTTCTATATAGTCTAAGAAACATATATGCAAAGCATCCAAACAGTACAATTCAACAATTATTTCATCTTCAAGTTTAAGTGAACAACGAGCCCCATTGTTCATACTTTAACGCAAATTATTTGTAACTTGCGACAAGTAGAACAATGAGTGGAACAGGTAGACGGTTGAAATCAATGTCTATATTGCTTCTATATAGTCTAAGAAAAATATATGCAAAGCATCCAAACAGTACAATTCGACAATTTTTTGTTCTTCAAGTTTAGTGAACAATGAGCCCCAATGGTTAATCCTTTATCGGAAATTATTTGTAACTTTCGACAAGAGGAACAATGATTGGAACACGTAGACGGTTGAAATCTTTGTATATATTGCTTCTATATAATCTAAGAAACATATATGCAAAGCATCCAAAGAGTACAATTCGCCAATTATTTCATCTTCATGTTTAAGTGAACTACGAGCCCCATTGTTAATACTTTAACGGAAATTATTTGTAACTTGCGACAAGTAGAACAATGAGTGGAACAGGTAGACGGTTGAAATCAATGTATATATTGCTTCTATATAGTCTAAGAAACATATATGCAAAGCATCCAAACAGTACCATTCGCCAATTTTTTGTTCTTCAAGTTTAAGTGAACTATGAGCCCCATTGTTAATCCTTTAAAGGAAATTATTTGTAAATTTCGACAAGTAGAACAATGAATGGAACAGGTAGACTGTTGAAATCATTGTATATATTGCTTCTATATAGTCTAAGAAACATATATGCAAAGCATCCAAACAGTACAATTCGCCAATTTTTTGTTCTTCAAGTTTAAGTAAACTACGATCCCCATTGTTAATCCCTTAACGGAAATTATTTGTAACTTTCGACAAGTACAACAATGAATGGAACAGGTAGACGGTTGAAATCATTGTATATATTGCTTCTATATAGTCTAAGAAACATATATGCAAAGCATCCAAACAGTACAATTCGACAATTTTTTGTTCTTCAAGTTTAGTGAACAATGAGCCCCAATGGTTAATCCGTTATCGGAAATGATTTGTAACTTTCGACAAGTAGAACAATGAATGGAACAGGTAGACGGTTGAAATCTTTGTATATATTGCTTCTATATAGTCTAAGAAACATATATGCAAAGCATCCAAACAGTACAATTCGCCAATTTTTTGTTCTTCAAGTTTAAGTGAACTACGAGCCCCATTGTTAATCCTTTAAAGGAAATTATTTGTAAATTTCGACAAGTAGAACAATGAATGGAACAGGTAGACGCTTGAAATCTTTGTATATATTACTTCTATATAGTCTAAGAAACATATATGCAAAGCATCCAAACAGTACAATTAGACAATTATTTCATCTTCAAGTTTAAGTGAACAACGAGCCCCATTGTTCATACTTTAACGCAAATTATTTGTAACTTGCGACAAGTAGAACAATGAGTGGAACAGGTAGACGGTTGAAATCAATGTATATATTGCTTCTATATAGTCTAAGATACATATATGCAAAGCATCCAAACAGTACAATTCGCCAATTTTATGTTCTTCAAGTTTAAGTGAACAATGAGCCCCAATGCTTATTCCGTTATCGGATATTATTTGTAACTTTCGACAAGTAGAACAATGAATGGAACAGGTAGACGGTTGAAATCTTTGTATATATTGCTTCTATATAGTCTAAGAAACATATATTCAAAGCATCCAAACAGTACCATTCGCCAATTTTTTGTTCTTCAAGTTTAGTGAACAATGAGCCCCAATGGTTAATCCTTTATCGGAAATTATTTGTAATTTTCGACAAGTAGAACAATGAATGGAACAGGTAGACGGTTGAAATCATTGTATATATTGCTTCTATATAGTCTAAGAAACATATATGCAAAGCATCCAAACAGTACAATTCGACAATTTTTTGTTCTTCAAGTTTAGTGAACAATGAGCCCCAATGGTTAATCCTTTATCGGAAATTATTTGTAATTTTCGACAAGCAGAACAATGAATGGAACATGTAGACGGTTGAAATCATTGTATATATTGCTTCTATATAGTCTAAGAAACATATATGCAAAGCATCCAAACAGTACCATTCGCCAATTTTTTGTTCTTCAAGTTTAAGTGAACTATGAGCCCCATTGTTAATCCTTTAAAGGAAATTATTTGTAAATTTCGACAAGTAGAACAATGAATGGAACAGGTACACGGTTGAAATCTTTGTATATATTGCTTCTATATTATCTGAGAAACATATATGCAAAGCATCCAAACAGTACAATTCGCCAATTTTATGTTCTTCAAGTTTAAGTGAACAATGAGCCCCAATGCTTAATCCGTTATCGGATATTATTTGTAACTTTCGACAAGTAGAACAATGAATAGAACAGGTAGACGGTTGAAATCTTTGTATATGTTGCTTCTATATAGTCTAAGAAACATATATGCAAAGCATCCAAACAGTACCATTCGCCAATTTTTTGTTCTTCAAGTTTAAGTGAACTACGATCCCCATTGTTAATCCTTTAAAGGAAATTATTTGTAAATTTCGACAAGTAGAACAATGAATGGAACAGGTAGACGGTTGAAATCTTTGTATATATTGCTTCTATATAGTCTAAGAAACATATATGCAAAGCATCCAAACAGTACAATTCGCCAATTTTATGTTCTTCAAGTTTAAGTGAACAATGAGCCCCAATGCTTAATCCGTTATCGGATATTATTTGTAACTTTCGACAAGTAGAACAATGAATGGAACAGGTAGACGGTTGAAATCATTGTATATATTGCTTCTATATAGTCTAAGAAACATATATGCAAAGCATCTAAACAGTAACATTCGCCAATTTTTTGTTCTTCAAGTTTAAGCGAACTATGAGCCCCATTGTTAATCCTTTAACGGAAATTATTTGTAACTTTCGACAAGTAGAACAATGAATGGAACAGGTAGACGGTTGAAATCATTGTATATATTGCTTCTATATAGTCTAAGAAACATATATGCAAAGCATCCAAACAGTACAATTCGACAATTTTTTGTTCTTCAAGTTTAGTGAACAATGAGCCCCAATGGTTAATCCTTTATCGGAAATTAATTGTAACTTTCGACAAGTAGAACAATGAATGGAACAGGTAGACGGTTGATATCTTTGTATATATTGCTTCTATATAATCTAAGAAACATATATGCAAAGCATCCAAACATTACAATTCGCCAATTATTTCATCTTCATGTTTAAGTGAACTACGAGCCCCATTGTTAATACTTTAACGGAAATTATTTGTAACTTGCGACAAGTAGAACAATGAGTGGAACAGGTAGACGGTTGAAATCAATGTATATATTGCTTCTATATAGTCTAAGAAACATATATGCAAAGCATCCAAACAGTACCATTCGCCAATTTTTTGTTCTTCAAGTTTAAGTGAACAATGAGCCCTAATGGTTAATCCTTTATCGGAAATTATTTGTAATTTTCGACAAGTAGAACAATGAATGGAACAGGTAGACGGTTGAAATCATTGTATATATTGCTTCTATATAGCCTACGAAACATATATGCAAAGCATCCAAACAGTACAATTCGCCAATTTTTTGTTCTTCAAGTTTAAGTGAACAATGAGCCCCAATGGTTAATCCTTTATCGGAAATTATTTGTAATTTTCGACAAGTAGAACAATGAATGGAACAGGTAGACGGTTGAAATCTTTGTATATATTGCTTCTATATAATCTAAGAAACATATATGCAAAGCATCCAAACAGTACCATTCGCCAATTTTTTGTTCTTCAAGTTTAAGTGAACTACGAGCCCCATTGTTAATCCTTTAAAGGAAATTATTTGTAAATTTCGACAAGTAGAACAATGAATGGAACAGGTAGACTGTTGAAATCATTGTATATATTGCTTCTATATAGTCTAAGAAACATATATGCAAAGCATCCAAACAGTACAATTCGCCAATTTTTTGTTCTTCAAGTTTAAGTGAACAATGAGCCCCAATGGTTAATCCTTTATCGGAAATTATTTGTAATTTTCGACAAGTAGAACAATGAATGGAACAGGTAGACGGTTGAAATCTTTGTATATATTGCTTCTATATAATCTAAGAAACATATATGCAAAGCATCCAAACAGTACAATTCGCCAATTATTTCATCTTCATGTTTAAGTGAACAACGAGCCCCATTGTTAATACTTTAACGGAAATTATTTGTAACTTCCGACAAGTAGAACAATGAATGGAACAGGTAGACGGTTGAAATCAATGTATATATTGCTTCTATATAGTCTAAGAAACATATATGCAAAGCATCCAAACAGTACCATTCGCCAATTATTTGTTCTTCAAGTTTAAGTGAACAATGAGCCCCATTGTTAATCCTTTATCGGAAATTATTTGTAACTTTCGACAAGTAGAACAATGAATGGATCAGGTAGACGGTTGAAATCATTGTATATATTGCTTCTATATAATCTACGAAACATGTATGCAAAGCATCCAAACAGTACAATTCGCCAATTTTTTGTTCTTCAAGTTTAAGTGAACAATGAGCCCCAATGGTTAATCCTTTATCGGAAATTATTTGTTATTTTCGACAAGTAGAACAATGAATGGAACAGGTAGACGGTTGAAATCATTGTATATATTGCTTCTATATAGTCTAAGAATCATATATGCAAAGCATCCAAACAGTACAATACGACAATTTTTTGTTCTTCAAGTTTAAGTGAACAATGAGCCCCAATGGTTAATCCGTTATCGGAAATGATTTGTAACTTTTGACAAGTAGAACAATGAATGGAACAGGTAGACGGTTGAAATCTTTGTATATATTGCTTCTATATAGTCTAAGAAACATATATGCAAAGCATCCAAACAGTACCATTCGCCAATTTTTTGTTCTTCAAGTTTAAGTGAACTATGAGCCCCATTGTTAATCCTTTAAAGGAAATTATTTGTAAATTTCGACAAGTAGAACAATGAATGGAACAGGTAGACTGTTGAAATCATTGTATATATTGCTTCTATATAGTCTAAGAAACATATATGCAAAGCATCCAAACAGTACAATTCGCCATTTTTTTGTTCTTCAAGTTTAAGTGAACTACGAGCCCCATTGTTAATGCTTTAAAGGAAATTATTTGTAAAGTTCGACAAGTAGAACAATGATTGGAACACGTAGACGGTTGAAATCTTTGTATATGTTGCTTCTATATAGTCTAATAAACCTATATGCAATGCATCAAAACAGTGACATTCGCCAATTTTTTATTCTTCAAGTTTAAGTGAACAATGAGCCCCATTGTTATTCATTTATCGGAAATTATTTGTAACTTTCGACAAGTAGAACAATGAATGGAACAGGTAGACGGTTGAAATCTTTGAATATATTACTTCTATATAGTCTAAGAAACATATATGCAAAGCATCCAAACAGTACCATTCGCCAATTTATTGTTCTTCAAGTTTAAGTGAACTACGAGCCCCATTGTTAATGCTTTAAAGGAAATTATTTGTAAAGTTCGACAAGTAGAACAATGATTGGAACACGTAGACGGTTGAAATCTTTGTATATGTTGCTTCTATATAGTCTAATAAACCTATATGCAATGCATCAAAACAGTGACATTCGCCAATTTTTTATTCTTCAAGTTTAAGTGAACAATGAGCCCCATTGTTATTCATTTATCGGAAATTATTTGTAACTTTCGACAAGTAGAACAATGAATGGAACAGGTAGACGGTTGAAATCATTGTATATATTGCTTCTATATAGTCTAAGAAACATATATGCAAAGCATCTAAACAGTAACATTCGCCAATTTTTTGTTCTTCAAGTTTAAGCGAACTACGAGCCCCATTGTTAATCCTTTAACGGAAATTATTTGTATCTTTCGACAAGTAGAACAATGAATGGAACAGGTAGACGGTTGAAATCATTGTATATATTGCTTCTATATAGTCTAAGAAACATATATGCAAAGCATCCAAACAGTACAATTCGACAATTTTTTGTTCTTCAAGTTTAGTGAACAATGAGCCCCAATGGTTAATCCTTTATCGGAAATTATTTGTAACTTTCGACAAGTAGAACAATGAATGGAACAGGTAGACGGTTGATATGTTTGTATATATTGCTTCTATATAATCTAAGAAACATATATGCAAAGCATCCAAACAGTACAATTCGCCAATTATTTCATCTTCATGTTTAAGTGAACTACGAGCCCCATTGTTAATACTTTAACGGAAATTATTTATAACTTGCGACAAGTAGAACAATGAGTGGAACAGGTAGACGGTTGAAATCAATGTATATATTGCTTCTATATAGTCTAAGAAACATATATGCAAAGCATCCAAACAGTACCATTCGCCAATTTATTGTTCTTCAAGTTTAAGTGAACCACGAGCCCCATTGTTAATGCTTTAAAGGAAATTATTTGTAAAGTTCGACAAGTAGAACAATGATTGGAACACGTAGACGGTTGAAATCTTTGTATATGTTGCTTCTATATAGTCTAATAAACCTATATGCAATGCATCAAAACAGTGACATTCGCCAATTTTTTATTCTTCAAGTTTAAGTGAACAATGAGCCCCATTGTTATTCATTTATCGGAAATTATTTGTAACTTTCGACAAGTAGAACAATGAATAGAACGGGTAGACGGTAGAAATCTTTGTAAATGCTGCTTCTATATAGTCTAAGAAACCTATATGCAAAGCATCTAAACAGTAACATTCGCCAATTTTTTGATCTTCAAGTTTAAGTGAACAACGAGCCCCATTGATAATCATGAAATGGAAATTATTTGTAAATTTCTACAAGTAGAACAATGAATAGTACAGGTAGACGGGTGAAATCTTTCTATATATTGCTTCCATATAGTCGAAGTAACATATATGCAAAGCATCGAAACAGTACAATTCGCCCATTTTTTGTTCTTCAAGTTTAAGTGAACAATGAGCCCCAATGGTTAAACCTTTATCGGAAAGTATTTGTAACTTTCGACAAGTAGAACAATGAATGGAACTGGTAGACGGTTGAAATCTTTGTATATATTGCTTCTATATAGTCTAAGAAACATATATGCAAATCATCCGAACAGTACAATTCGCCAATTTTTTTTCTTCAAGTTTAACCGAACTACGAGCCCCATTGTTAATCCTTTAACGGAAATTAATTGTAACATTCTACAAGAAGAACAATGAATGGAACAGGTAGACGATTGAGATCTTTGTATATATTGCTTCAATATAGTCTAAGAAACATATATGCAAAGCATCCAAACAGTACCATTCGCCAATTTTTTGATCTTCAAGTTTAAGTGAACTACGAGCCCCATTGTTAATCCTTTAAAGGAAATTATTTGTAACTTTCTACAAGTAGAACAATGAATAGAACAGGTAGACAGGTGAAATCTTTCTATATATTGCTTCTATATAGTCTACGAAACTTATATGCAAAGCATCCGAACAGTACAATTCGCCAATTTTTTTTCTTCAAGTTTAAGTGAACTACGAGCCCCATTGTTAATCCTTTAACGGAAATTATTTGTAAATTTCGACAAGTAGAACAATGAATGGAACAGGTAGACGGTTGAAATCATTGTATATATTGCTTCTATATAGTCTAAGAAACCTATATGCAAAGCATCTAAACAGTAACATTCGCCAATTTTTTGTTCTTCAAGTTTAAGTGAACAATGAGCCCCATTGTTAATCCTTTATCGGAAATTATTTGTAACTTTCGACAAGTAGAACAATATATGGATCAGGTAGACGGTTGAAATCATTGTGTATATTGCTTCTATATAATCTGCGAAACATATATGCAAAGCATCCAAACCGTACAATTCGCCAATGTTTTGTTCTTCAAGTTTAAGTGAACAATTAGCCCCAATGCTTAATCCGTTATCGGATATTATTTGTAACTTTCGACAAGTAGAACAATGAATGGAACAGGTAGACGGTTGAAATCTTTGTATATATTGCTTCTATATAGTCTAAGAAACATATCTGTAAAGCATCCAAACAGTACCATTCGCCAATTTTTTGTTCTTCAAATTTAAGTGAACAATGAGAACCAATGGTTAATCCTTTATCGGAAATTATTTGTAATTTTCAACAAGTAGAACAATGAATAGTACAGGTAGACGGGTGAAATCTTTCTATATATTGCTTCTAAATAGTCTAAGAAACATATATGCAAAGCATCCAAACAGTACAATTCGCCAATTTTTTGTACTTCAAGTTTAAGTGAACAACGAGCCCCATTGTTAATCCTTTAAAGGAAATTATTTGTAAATTTCGACAAGTAGAACAATGAATGGAACAGGTAGACGGTTGAAATCTTTGTATATATTGCTTCTATATAATCTAAGAAACATATATGCAAAGCATCCAAACAGTACCATTCGCCAATTATTTGATCTTCAAGTTGAAGTGAACTACGAGCCCCATTGTTAATCCTTTAAAGGAAATTATTTGTAACTTTCGACAAGTAGAACAATGAATGGAACTGATAGACGGTTGAAATCTTTTTATATATTGCTTCTATATAGTTTAAGAAACATATATGCAAAGCATCCAAACAGTACCAGTCGCCAATTTTTTGTTCTTCAAGTTTAAGTGAACAGCGAGCCCCATTGATAATCATGAAATGGAAATTATTTGTAACTTTCTACAAGTAGAACAATGAATAGTACAGGTAGACGGGTGAAATCTTTCTATATATTGCTTCTAAATAGTCTAAGAAACACATATGCAAAGCATCCAAACAGCACAATTCGCCAATTTTTTGTTCTTCAAGTTTAAGTGAACTACGAGCCCCATTGTTAATCCTTTAAAGGAAATTATTTGTAAATTTCGATAAGTAGAACAATGAATGGATCAGGTAGACGGTTGAAATCATTGTATATATTGCTTCTATATAGCCTACGAAACATATATGCAAAGCATCCAAACAGTACAATTCGCCAATTTTTTGTTCTTCAAGTTTACGTGAACTACGAGCCCCATTGTTAATCCTTTAACGGAAATTAATTGTAACTTTCTACAAGTAGAACAATGATTGGAACACGCAGACGCTTGAAATCTTTGTATATATTGCTTCCATATAGTCTAAGAAACATATATGCCAAGCATCCAAACAGTACCATTCGCCAATTTTTTGTTCTTCAAGTTTAGTGAACAATGAGCCCCAATGGTTAATCCTTTATCGGAAATTAATTGTAACTTTCGACAAGTAGAACAATGAATGGAACAGGTAGACGGTTGATATCTTTGTATATATTGCTTCTATATAATCTAAGAAACATATATGCAAAGCATCCAAACAGTACAATTCGCCAATTATTTCATCTTCATGTTTAAGTGAACTACGAGCCCCATTGTTAATACTTTAACGGAAATTATTTGTAACTTGCGACAAGTAGAACAATGAGTGGAACAGGTAGACGGTTGAAATCAATGTATATATTGCTTCTATATAGTCTAAGAAACATATATGCAAAGCATCCAAACAGTACCATTCGCCAATTTTTTGTTCTTCAAGTTTAAGTGAACAATGAGCCCCAATGGTTAATCCTTTATCGGAAATTATTTGTAATTTTCGACAAGTAGAACAATGAATGAAACAGGTAGACGGTTGAAATCATTGTATATATTGCTTCTATATAGTCTAAGAAACATATATGCAAAGCATCCAAACAGTACCATTCGCCAATTTTTTGTTCTTCAAGTTTAAGTGAACTATGAGCCCCATTGTTAATCCTTTAAAGGAAATTATTTGTAACTTTCTACAAGTAGAACAATGAATGGAACAGGTACACGGTTGAAATCTTTGTATATATTGCTTCTATATTATCTGAGAAACATATATGCAAAGCATCCAAACAGTACCATTCGCCAATTTTTTGTTCTTCAAATATAAGTGAACAACGAGCCCCATTGATAATCATGAAACGGAAATTATTTGTAACTTTCTACAAGTAGAACAATGAATAGAACAGGTAGACGGTTGAAATCTTTGTATATGTTGCTTCTATATAGTCTAAGAAACATATATGCAAAGCATCAAAACAGTGACATTCGCCAATTTTTTATTCTTCAAGTTTAAGTGAACAATGAGCCCCATTGTTATTCATTTATCGGAAATTATTTGTAACTTTCGACAAGTAGAACAATGAATGGAACAGGTAGACGGTTGAAATCATTGTATATATTGCTTCTATATAGTCTAAGAAACATATATGCAAAGCATCTAAACAGTAACATTCGCCAATTTTTTGTTCTTCAAGTTTAAGCGAACTACGAGCCCCATTGTTAATCCTTTAACGGAAATTATTTGTAACTTTCGACAAGTAGAACAATGAATGGAACAGGTAGACGGTTGAAATCATTGTATATATTGCTTCTATATAGTCTAAGAAACATATATGCAAAGCATCCAAACAGTACAATTCGACAATTTTTTGTTCTTCAAGTTTAGTGAACAATGAGCCCCAATGGTTAATCCTTTATCGGAAATTATTTGTAACTTTCGACAAGTAGAACAATGAATGGAACAGGTAGACGGTTGATATGTTTGTATATATTGCTTCTATATAATCTAAGAAACATATATGCAAAGCATCCAAACAGTACAATTCGCCAATTATTTCATCTTCATGTTTAAGTGAACTACGAGCCCCATTGTTAATACTTTAACGGAAATTATTTGTAACTTGCGACAAGTAGAACAATGAGTGGAACAGGTAGACGGTTGAAATCAATGTATATATTGCTTCTATATAGTCTAAGAAACATATATGCAAAGCATCCAAACAGTACAATTCGACAATTTTTTGTTCTTCAAGTTTAAGTGAACAATGAGCCCCAATGATAATCATGAAATAGAAATTATTTGTAACTTTCTACAAGTAGAACAATGAATAGTACAGGTAGACGGGTGAAATCTTTCTACATATTGCTTCTAAATAGTCTAAGAAACACATAAGCAAAGCATCCAAACAGTACCATTCGCCAATTTTTTGTTCTTCCAGTTTAAGTGAATTACGAGCCCCATTGTTAATCCTTTAAAGGAAATTATTTGTAAATTTCGACAAGTAGAACAATGAATGGATCAGGTAGACGGTTGAAATCATTGTATATATTGCTTCTATATAGCCTACGAAACATATATGCAAAGCATCCGAACAGTACAATTCGCCAATTTTTTGTTCTTCAAGTTTAAGTGAACAATGAGCCCCAATGGTTAATCCGTTATCGGAAATGATTTGTAACTTTTGACAAGTAGAACAATGAATGGAACAGGTAGGCGGTTGAAATCTTTGTATATATTGCTTCTATATAGTCTAAGAAACATGTATGCAAAGCATACAAACAGTACCATTCGCCAATTTTTTGTTCTTCAAGTTTAAGTGAACTGTGAGCCCTATTGTTAATCCTTTAAAGGAAATTATTTGTAAATTTCGACAAGTAGAACAATGAATGGAACAGGTAGACGGTTGAAATCATTGTATATATTGCTTCTATATAGTCTAAGAATCATATATGCAAAGCATCCAAACAGTACAATACGACAATTTTTTGTTCTTCAAGTTTAAGTGAACAATGAGCCCCAATGGTTAATCCGTTATCGGAAATGATTTGTAACTTTTGACAAGTAGAACAATGAATGGAACAGGTAGACGGTTGAAATCTTTGTATATATTGCTTCTATATAGTCTAAGAAACATATATGCAAAGCATCCAAACAGTACAATTCGCCAATTTTTTGTTCTTCAAGTTTAAGTAAACTACGATCCCCATTGTTAATCCCTTAACGGAAATTATTTGTAACTTTCGACAAGTAGAACAATGAATGGAACAGGTAGACGGTTGAAATCATTGTATATATTGCTTCTATATAGTCTAAGAAACATATATGCAAAGCATCCAAACAGTACAATTCGACAATTTTTTGTTCTTCAAGTTTAGTGAACAATGAGCCCCAATGGTTAATCCGTTATCGGAAATGATTTGTAACTTTCGACAAGTAGAACAATGAATGGAACAGGTAGACTGTTGAAATCATTGTATATATTGCTTCTATATAGTCTAAGAAACATATATGCAAAGCATCGAAACAGTACAATTCGCCAATTTTTTGTTCTTCAAGTTTAAGAGAACAATGAGCCCCAATGGTTAATCCTTTATCGGAAATTATTTGTAACTTTCGACAAGTAGAACAATGAATGGAACAGGTAGGCGGGTGCAATCATTGTATATATTGCTTCTATATAGTCGAAGAAACATATATGCAAAGCATCGAAACAGTAACATTCGCCAATTTTTTGTTCTTCAAGTTTAAGTGAACTACGAGCCCCATTGATAATCATGAAACGGAAATTATTTGTAAGTTTCTACAAGTAGAACAATGAATAGAACGGGTAGACGGTAGAAATCTTTGTAAATGCTGCTTCTATATAGTCTAAGAAACCTATATGCAAAGCATCTAAACAGTAACATTCGCCAATTTTTTGATCTTCAAGTTTAAGTGAACAACGAGCCCCATTGATAATCATGAAATGGAAATTATTTGTAAATTTCTACAAGTAGAACAATGAATAGTACAGGTAGACGGGTGAAATCTTTCTATATATTGCTTCCATATAGTCGAAGTAACATATATGCAAAGCATCGAAACAGTACATTTCGCCCATTTTTTGTTCTTCAAGTTTAAGTGAACAATGAGCCCCAATGGTTAAACCTTTATCGGAAAGTATTTGTAACTTTCGACAAGTAGAACAATGAATGGAACTGGTAGACGGTTGAAATCTTTGTATATATTGCTTCTATATAGTCTAAGAAACATATATGCAAATCATCCGAACAGTACAATTCGCCAATTTTTTTTCTTCAAGTTTAACCGAACTACGAGCCCCATTGTTAATCCTTTAACGGAAATTAATTGTAACATTCTACAAGAAGAACAATGAATGGAACAGGTAGACGATTAAGATCTTTGTATATATTGCTTCAATATAGTCTAAGAAACATATATGCAAAGCATCCAAACAGTACCATTCGCCAATTTTTTGATCTTCAAGTTTAAGTGAACTACGAGCCCCATTGTTAATCCTTTAACGGAAATTATTTGTAAATTTCGACAAGTAGAACAATGAATAGAACAGGTAGACAGGTGAAATCTTTCTATATATTGCTTCTATATAGTCTACGAAACTTATATGCAAAGCATCCGAACAGTACAATTCGCCAATTTTTTTTCTTCAAGTTTAAGTGAACTACGAGCCCCATTGTTAATCCTTTAACGGAAATTATTTGTAAATTTCGACAAGTAGAACAATGAATGGAACAGGTAGACGGTTGAAATCATTGTATATATTGCTTCTATATAGTCTAAGAAACCTATATGCAAAGCATCTAAACAGTAACATTCGCCAATTTTTTGTTCTTCAAGTTTAAGTGAACAATGAGCCCCATTGTTAATCCTTTATCGGAAATTATTTGTAACTTTCGACAAGTAGAACAATATATGGATCAGGTAGACGGTTGAAATCATTGTATATATTGCTTCTATATAATCTGCGAAACATATATGCAAAGCATCCAAACCGTACAATTCGCCAATGTTTTGTTCTTCAAGTTTAAGTGAACAATTAGCCCCAATGCTTAATCCGTTATCGGATATTATTTGTAACTTTCGACAAGTAGAACAATGAATGGAACAGGTAGACGGTTGAAATCTTTGTATATATTGCTTCTATATAGTCTAAGAAACATATCTGTAAAGCATCCAAACAGTACCATTCGCCAATTTTTTGTTCTTCAAATTTAAGTGAACAATGAGAACCAATGGTTAATCCTTTATCGGAAATTATTTGTAATTTTCAACAAGTAGAACAATGAATAGTACAGGTAGACGGGTGAAATCTTTCTATATATTGCTTCTAAATAGTCTAAGAAACATATATGCAAAGCATCCAAACAGTACAATTCGCCAATTTTTTGTACTTCAAGTTTAAGTGAACTACGAGCCCCATTGTTAATCCTTTAAAGGAAATTATTTGTAAATTTCGACAAGTAGAACAATGAATGGAACAGGTAGACGGTTGAAATCTTTGTATATATTGCTTCTATATAATCTAAGAAACATATATGCAAAGCATCCAAACAGTACCATTCGCCAATTATTTGATCTTCAAGTTGAAGTGAACTACGAGCCCCATTGTTAATCCTTTAAAGGAAATTATTTGTAACTTTCGACAAGTAGAACAATGAATGGAACTGATAGACGGTTGAAATCTTTTTATATATTGCTTCTATATAGTTTAAGAAACATATATGCAAAGCATCCAAACAGTACCAGTCGCCAATTTTTTGTTCTTCAAGTTTAAGTGAACAGCGAGCCCCATTGATAATCATGAAATGGAAATTATTTGTAACTTTCTACAAGTAGAACAATGAATAGTACAGGTAGACGGGTGAAATCTTTCTATATATTGCTTCTAAATAGTCTAAGAAACACATATGCAAAGCATCCAAACAGCACAATTCGCCAATTTTTTGTTCTTCAAGTTTAAGTGAACTACGAGCCCCATTGTTAATCCTTTAAAGGAAATTATTTGTAAATTTCGATAAGTAGAACAATGAATGGATCAGGTAGACGGTTGAAATCATTGTATATATTGCTTCTATATAGCCTACGAAACATATATGCAAAGCATCCAAACAGTACATTCGCCAATTTTTTGTTCTTCAAGTTTACGTGAACTACGAGCCCCATTGTTAATCCTTTAACGGAAATTAATTGTAACTTTCTACAAGTAGAACAATGATTGGAACACGCAGACGCTTGAAATCTTTGTATATATTGCTTCCATATAGTCTAAGAAACATATATGCCAAGCATCCAAACAGTACCATTCGCCAATTTTTTGTTCTTCAAGTTTAGTGAACAATGAGCCCCAATGGTTAATCCTTTATCGGAAATTAATTGTAACTTTCGACAAGTAGAACAATGAATGGAACAGGTAGGCGGGTGCAATCATTGTATATATTGCTTCTATATAGTCGAAGAAACATATATGCAAAGCATCGAAACAGTAACATTCGCCAATTTTTTGTTCTTCAAGTTTAAGTGAACTACGAGCCCCATTGATAATCATGAAACGGAAATTATTTGTAAGTTTCTACAAGTAGAACAATGAATAGAACGGGTAGACGGTAGAAATCTTTGTAAATGCTGCTTCTATATAGTCTAAGAAACCTATATGCAAAGCATCTAAACAGTAACATTCGCCAATTTTTTGATCTTCAAGTTTAAGTGAACAACGAGCCCCATTGATAATCATGAAATGGAAATTATTTGTAAATTTCTACAAGTAGAACAATGAATAGTACAGGTAGACGGGTGAAATCTTTCTATATATTGCTTCCATATAGTCGAAGTAACATATATGCAAAGCATCGAAACAGTACAATTCGCCCATTTTTTGTTCTTCAAGTTTAAGTGAACAATGAGCCCCAATGGTTAAACCTTTATCGGAAATTATTTGTAACTTTCGACAAGTAGAACAATGAATGGAACTGGTAGACGGTTGAAATCTTTGTATATATTGCTTCTATATAGTCTAAGAAACATATATGCAAATCATCCGAACAGTACAATTCGCCAATTTTTTTTCTTCAAGTTTAACCGAACTACGAGCCCCATTGTTAATCCTTTAACGGAAATTAATTGTAACATTCTACAAGAAGAACAATGAATGGAACAGGTAGACGATTGAGATCTTTGTATATATTGCTTCTATATTATCTGAGAAACATATATGCAAAGCATCCAAACAGTACCATTCGCCAATTTTTTGTTCTTCAAATATAAGTGAACAACGAGCCCCATTGATAATCATGAAACGGAAATTATTTGTAACTTTCTACAAGTAGAACAATGAATAGAACAGGTAGACGGTTGAAATCTTTGTATATGTTGCTTCTATATAGTCTAAGAAACATATATGCAAAGCATCCAAACAGTACCATTCGCCAATTTTTTGTTCTTCAAGTTTAAGTGAACTACGAGCCCCATTGTTAATCCTTTAAAGGAAATTATTTGTAAATTTCGACAAGAAGAACAATGAATGGATCAGGTAGACGGTTGAAATCATTGTATATATTGCTTCTATATAGCCTACGAAACATATATGCAAAGCATCCAAACAGTACAATTCGCCAATTTTTTGTTCTTCAAGTTTAAGTGAACTACGAGCCCCATTGTTAATCCTTTAAAGGAAATTATTTGTAAATTTCGACAAGTAGAACAATGAATGGATCAGGTAGCCGGTTGAAATCATTGTATATATTGCTTCTATATAGCCTACGAAACATATATGCAAAGCATCCAAACAGTACAATTCGCCAATTTTTTGTTCTTCAAGTTTAAGTGAACTACGAGCCCCATTGTTAATCCTTTAAAGGAAATTATTTGTAAATTTCGACAAGTAGAACAATGAATGGAACAGGTAGACGGTTGAAATCTTTGTATATATTGCTTCTATATAGTCTAAGAAACATATATGCAAAGCATCCAAACAGTACAATGCGCCAATTTTTTGTTCTTCAAGTTTAAGTGAACAATGAGCCCCAATGGTTAATCCTTTATCGGAAATTATTTGTAACTTTCGACAAGTAGAACAATGAATGGAACAGGTAGACGGGTGAAATCTTTCTACATATTGCTTCTATATAATCTAAGAAACATATATGCAAAGCATCCAAACAGTACAATTCGCTAATAATTTCATCTTCATGTTTAAGTGAACAACGAGCCCCATTGTTCATACTTTAACGGAAATTATTTGTAACTTCCGACAAGTAGAACAATGAATGGAACAGGTAGACGGTTGAAATCAATGTATATATTGCTTCTATATAGTCTAAGAAACATATATGCAAAGCATCCAAACAGTACCATTCGCCAATTTTTTGTTCTTCAAGTTTAAGTGAACAATGAGCCCCAATGGTTAATCCTTTATCGGAAATTATTTGTAATTTTCGACAAGTAGAACAATGAATGGAACAGGTAGACGGTTGAAATCTTTGTATATATTGCTTCTATATAATCTAAGAAACATATATGCAAAGCATCCAAACAGTACAATTCGCCAATTATTTCATCTTCATGTTTAAGTGAACAACGAGCCCCATTGTTAATACTTTAACGGAAATTATTTGTAACTTCCGACAAGTAGAACAATGAATGGAACAGGTAGACGGTTGAAATCAATGTATATATTGCTTCTATATAGTCTAAGAAACATATATGCAAAGCATCCAAACAGTACAATTCGCCAATTTTTTGTTCTTCAAGTTTAAGTGAACAATAAGCCCCAATGGTTAATCCTTTATCGGAAATTATTTGTAATTTTCGACAAGTAGAACAATGAATGGAACAGGTAGACGGTTGAAATCATTGTATATATTGCTTCTATATAGTCTAAGAATCATATATGCAAAGCATCCAAACAGTACAATACGACGATTTTTTGTTCTTCAAGTTTAAGTGAACAATGAGCCCCAATGGTTAATCCGTTATCGGAAATGATTTGTAACTTTCGACAAGTAGAACAATGAATGGAACAGGTAGACGGTTGAAATCTTTGTTTATATTGCTTCTATATAGTCTAAGAAACATATATGCAAAGCATCCAAACAGTACAATTCGACAATTTTTTGTTCTCCAAGTTTAAGTGAACAATGAGCCCCAATGGTTAATCCGTTATCGGAAATGATTTGTAACTTTTGACAAGTAGAACAATGAATGGAACAGGTAGGCGGTTGAAATCTTTGTATATATTGCTTCTATATAGTCTAAGAAACATATATGCAAAGCATCCAAACAGTACCATTCGCCAATTTTTTGTTCTTCAAGTTTAAGTGAACTATGAGCCCCATTGTTAATCCTTTATCGGAAATTATTTGTAACTTTCGACAAGTAGAACAATGAATGGAACAGGTAGACGCTTGAAATCTTTGTATATATTGCTTCTATATAGTCTAAGAAACATATATGCAAAGCATCCAAACAGTACAATTCGACAATTATTTCATCTTCAAGTTTAAGTGAACAACGAGCCCCATTGTTCATACTTTAACGCAAATTATTTGTAACTTGCGACAAGTAGAACAATGAGTGGAACAGGTAGACGGTTGAAATCAATGTATATATTGCTTCTATATAGTCTAAGAAACATATATGCAAAGCATCCAAACAGTACAATTCGCGAATTTTATGTTCTTCAAGTTTAAGTGAACAATGAGCCCCAATGCTTATTCCGTTATCGGATATTATTTGTAACTTTCGACAAGTAGAACAATGAATGGAACAGGTAGACGGTTGAAATCTTCGTATATATTGCTTCTATATAGTCTAAGAAACATATATTCAAAGCATCCAAACAGTACCATTCGCCAATTTTTTGTTCTTCAAGTTTAGTGAACAATGAGCCCCAATGGTTAATCCTTTATCGGAAATTATTTGTAATTTTCGACAAGTAGAACAATGAATGGAACAGGTAGACGGTTGAAATCATTGTATATATTGCTTCTATATAGTCTAAGAAACATATATGCAAAGCATCCAAACAGTACAATTCGACAATTTTTTGTTCTTCAAGTTTAGTGAACAATGAGCCCCAATGGTTAATCCGTTATCGGAAATGATTTGTAACTTTCGACAAGTAGAACAATGAATGGAACAGGTAGACGGTTGAAATCTTTGTATATATTGCTTCTATATAGTCTAAGAAACATATATGCAAAGCATCCAAACAGTACAATTCGACAATTTTTTGTTCTTCAAGTTTAAGTGAACAATGAGCCCCAATGTTTAATCCGTTATCGGAAATGATTTGTAACTTTTGACAAGTAGAACAATGAATGGAACAGGTAGACGGTTGAAATCTTTGTATATATTGCTTCTATATAGTCTAAGAAACATATATGCAAAGCATCCAAACAGTACCATTCGCCAATTTTTTGTTCTTCAAGTTTAAGTGAACTATGAGCCCCATTGTTAATCCTTTAAAGGAAATTATTTGTAAATTTCGACAAGTAGAACAATGAATGGAACAGGTAGACTGTTGAAATCATTGTATATATTGCTTCTATATAGTCTAAGAAACATATATGCAAAGCATCCAAACAGTACTATTCGCCAATTTTTTGTTCTTCAAGTTTAAGTAAACTACGATCCCCATTGTTAATCCCTTAACGGAAATTATTTGTAACTTTCGACAAGTAGAACAATGAATGGAACAGGTAGACGGTTGAAATCATTGTATATATTGCTTCTATATAGTCTAAGAAACATATATGCAAAGCATCCAAACAGTACAATTCGACAATTTTTTGTTCTTCAAGTTTAGTGAACAATGAGCCCCAATGGTTAATCCGTTATCGGAAATGATTTGTAACTTTCGATAAGTAGAACAATGAATGGAACAGGTAGACGGTTGAAATCTTTGTATATATTGCTTCTATATAGTCTAAGAAACATATATGCAAAGCATCCAAACAGTACCATTCGCCAATTTTTTGTTCTTCAAGTTTAAGTGAACTATGAGCTCCACTGTTAATCCTTTAAAGGAAATTATTTGTAAATTTCGACAAGTAGAACAATGAATGGAACAGGTAGACTGTTGAAATCACTGTATATATTGCTTCTATATAGTCTAAGAAACATATATGCAAAGCATCGAAACAGTACAATTCGCCAATTTTTTGTTCTTCAAGTTTAAGAGAACAATGAGCCCCAATGGTTAATCCTTTATCGGAAATTATTTGTAACTTTCGACAAGTAGAACAATGAATGGAACAGGTAGGCGGGTGCAATCTTTGTATATATTACTTCTATATAGTCTAAGAAACATATATGCAAAGCATCCAAACAGTACCATTCGCCAATTTATTGTTCTTCAAGTTTAAGTGAACAACGAGCCCCATTGTTAATCCTTTAACGGAAATTATTTGTAACTTTCGACAAGAAGAACAATGAATGGAACAGGTAGACGGTTGAAATCTTTGTATACATTGCTTCTATATGGTCTGAGAAACAAATATGCAAAGCTTCCAAACAGTACCATTCGCCAATTTATTGTTCTTCAAGTTTAAGTGAACTACGCGCCCCATTGTTAATCATTTAACGGAAATTATTTGTAAATTTCTACAAGTCAAACAATGAATGGAACAGGTAGACTGTTGAAATCTATGTATATATTGCTTCTATATAGTCTAGGAAACCTATATGCAAATCATCCAAACAGTAACATTCGCCAATTTTTTGTTCTTCAAGTTTAAGCGAACTACTAGCCCCATTGTTAATCCTTTAACGGAAATTATTTCTAACTTTCGACAAGTAGAACAATGAATGGAACAGGTAGACGCTTGAAATCTTTGTATATATTGCTTCTATATAGTCTAAGAAACATATATGCAAAGCATCCAAACAGTACAATTCGCCTATTTTTTGTTCTTCAAGTTTAAGTGAACAATGAGCCCCAATGGTTAATCCTTTATCGGAAATTATTTGTAACTTTCGACAAGTAGAACAATGAATGGAACAGGTAGACGGTTGAAATCTTTGAATATATTACTTCTATATAGTCTAAGAAACATATATGCAAAGCATCCAAACAGTACCATTCGCCAATTTATTGTTCTTCAAGTTTAAGTGAACTACGAGCCCCATTGTTAATGCTTTAAAGGAAATTATTTGTAAACTTCGACAAGTAGAACAATGATTGGAACAGGTAGACTGTTGAAATCATTGTATATATTGCTTCTATATAGTCTAAGAAACATATATGCAAAGCATCCAAACAGTACAATTCGACAATTTTTTGTTCTTCAAGTTTAGTGAACAATGAGCCCCAATGGTTAATCCGTTATCGGAAATGATTTGTAACTTTCGACAAGTAGAACAATGATTGGAACACGTAGACGGTTGAAATCTTTGTATATGTTGCTTCTATATAGTCTAATAAACCTATATGCAAAGCATCAAAACAGTGACATTCGCCAATTTTTTATTCTTCAAGTTTAAGTGAACAATGAGCCCCATTGTTATTCATTTATCGGAAATTATTTGTAACTTTCGACAAGTAGAACAATGAATGGAACAGGTAGACGGTTGAAATCATTGTATATATTGCTTCTATATAGTCTAAGAAACATATATGCAAAGCATCTAAATAGTAACATTCGCCAATTTTTTGTTCTTCAAGTTTAAGCGAACTATGAGCCCCATTGTTAATCCTTTAACGGAAATTATTTGTAACTTTCGACAAGTAGAACAATGAATGGAACAGGTAGACGGTTGAAATCATTGTATATATTGCTTCTATATAGTCTAAGAAACATATATGCAAAGCATCCAAACAGTACTATTCGCCAATTTTTTGTTCTTCAAGTTTAAGTAAACTACGATCCCCATTGTTAATCCCTTAACGGAAATTATTTGTAACTTTCGACAAGTAGAACAATGAATGGAACAGGTAGACGGTTGAAATCATTGTATATATTGCTTCTATATAGTCTAAGAAACATATATGCAAAGCATCCAAACAGTACAATTCGACAATTTTTTGTTCTTCAAGTTTAAGTGAACTACGAGCCCCATTGTTAATCCTTTAAAGGAAATTATTTGTAAATTTCGACAAGTAGAACAATGAATGGAACAGGTAGACGGTTGAAATCTGTGTATATATTGCTTCTATATAGTCTAAGAAACATATATGCAAAGCATCCAAACAGTACAATTCGCAAATTTTTTGTTCTTCAAGTTTAAGTGAACAATGAGCCCCAATGGTTAATCCTTTATCGGAAATTATTTGTAACTTTCGACAAGTAGAACAATGAATGGAACAGGTAGACGGGTGAAATCATTGTATATATTGCTTCTATATAGTCTAAGAAACATATATGCAAAGCATCCAAACAGTACAATTCGACAATTTTTTGTTCTTCAAGTTTAGTGAACAATGAGCCCCAATGGTTAATCCGTTATCGGAAATGATTTGTAACTTTCGACAAGTAGAACAATGAATGGAACAGGTAGACGGTTGAAATCTTTGTATATATTGCTTCTATATAGTCTAAGAAACATATATGCAAAGCATCCAAACAGTACCATTCGCCAATTTTTTGTTCTTCAAGTTTAAGTGAACTATGAGCTCCATTGTTAATCCTTTAAAGGAAATTATTTGTAAATTTCGACAAGTAGAACAATGAATGGAACAGGTAGACTGTTGAAATCATTGTATATATTGCTTCTATATAGTCTAAGAAACATATATGCAAAGCATCGAAACAGTACAATTCGCCAATTTTTTGTTCTTCAAGTTTAAGAGAACAATGAGCCCCAATGGTTAATCCTTTATCGGAAATTATTTGTAACTTTCGACAAGTAGAACAATGAATGGAACAGGTAGGCGGGTGCAATCTTTGTATATATTACTTCTATATAGTCTAAGAAACATATATGCAAAGCATCCAAACAGTACCATTCGCCAATTTTTTGTTCTTCAAGTTTAAGCGAACTACTAGCCCCATTGTTAATCCTTTAACGGAAATTATTTCTAACTTTCGACAAGTAGAACAATGAATGGAACAGGTAGACGCTTGAAATCTTTGTATATATTGCTTCTATATAGTCTAAGAAACATATATGCAAAGCATCCAAACAGTACTATTCGCCAATTTTTTGTTCATCAAGTTTAAGTAAACTACGATCCCCATTGTTAATCCCTTAACGGAAATTATTTGTAAACTTCGACAAGTAGAACAATGAATGGAACAGGTAGACGGTTGAAATCATTGTATATATTGCTTCTATATAGTCTAAGAATCATATATGCAAAGCATCCAAACAGTACAATACGACAATTTTTTGTTCTTCAAGTTTAAGTGAACAATGAGCCCCAATGGTTAATCCGTTATCGGAAATGATTTGTAACTTTCGACAAGTAGAACAATGAATGGAACAGGTAGACGGTTGAAATCTTTGTATATATTGCTTCTATATAGTCTAAGAAACATATATGCAAAGCATCCAAACAGTACAATTCGACAATTTTTTGTTCTCCAAGTTTAAGTGAACAATGAGCCCCAATGGTTAATCCGTTATCGGAAATGATTTGTAACTTTTGACAAGTAGAACAATGAATGGAACAGGTAGGCGGTTGAAATCTTTGTATATATTGCTTCTATATAGTCTAAGAAACATATATGCAAAGCATCCAAACAGTACCATTCGCCAATTTTTTGTTCTTCAAGTTTAAGTGAACTATGAGCCCCATTGTTAATCCTTTAAAGGAAATTATTTGTAAATTTCGACAAGTAGAACAATGAATGGAACAGGTAGACGGTTGAAATCAATGTATATATTGCTTCTATATAGTCTAAGAAACATATATGCAAAGCATCCCAACAGTACAATTCGCCAATTTTATGTTCTTCAAGTTTAAGTGAACAATGAGCCCCAATGCTTAATCCGTTATCGGATATTATTTGTAACTTTCGACAAGTAGAACAATGAATGGAACAGGTAGACGGTTGAAATCTTTGTATATATTGCTTCTATATAGTCTAAGAAACATATATGCAAAGCATCCAAACAGTACAATTCGCCAATTTTTTGTTCTTGAAGTTTAATTGAACAATGAGCCCCAATGGTTAATCCTTTATCGGAAATTATTTGTAACTTTCGACAAGTAGAACAATGAATGGAACAGGTAGACGCTTGAAATCTTTGTATATATTGCTTCTATATAGTCTAAGAAACATATATGCAAAGCATCCAAACAGTACAATTCGACAATTATTTCATCTTCAAGTTTAAGTGAACAACGAGCCCCATTGTTCATACTTTAACGCAAATTATTTGTAACTTGCGACAAGTAGAACAATGAGTGGAACAGGTAGACGGTTGAAATCAATGTATATATTGCTTCTATATAGTCTAAGAAACATATATGCAAAGCATCCAAACAGTACAATTCGCGAATTTTATGTTCTTCAAGTTTAAGTGAACAATGAGCCCCAATGCTTATTCCGTTATCGGATATTATTTGTAACTTTCGACAAGTAGAACAATGAATGGAACAGGTAGACGGTTGAAATCTTCGTATATATTGCTTCTATATAGTCTAAGAAACATATATTCAAAGCATCCAAACAGTACCATTCGCCAATTTTTTGTTCTTCAAGTTTAAGTGAACAATGAGCCCCAATGGTTAATCCTTTATCGGAAATTATTTGTAATTTTCGACAAGTAGAACAATGAATGGAACAGGTAGACGGGTGAAATCATTGTATATATTGCTTCTATATAGTCTAAGAAACATATATGCAAAGCATCCAAACAGTACAATTCGACAATTTTATTTCTTCAAGTTTAGTGAACAATGAGCCCCAATGGTTAATCCGTTATCGGAAATGATTTGTAACTTTCGACAAGTAGAACAATGAATGGAACAGGTAGACGGTTGAAATCTTTGTATATATTGCTTCTATATAGTCTAAGAAACATATATGCAAAGCATCCAAACAGTACAATTCGACAATTTTTTGTTCTTCAAGTTTAAGTGAACTATGAGCTCCATTGTTAATCCTTTAAAGGAAATTATTTGTAAATTTCGACAAGTAGAACAATGAATGGAACAGGTAGACTGTTGAAATCATTGTATATATTGCTTCTATATAGTCTAAGAAACATATATGCAAAGCATCCAAACAGTACCATTCGCCAATTTTTTGTTCTTCAAGTTTAAGTGAACTATGAGCCCCATTGTTAATCCTTTAAAGGAAATTATTTGTAAATTTCGACAAGTAGAACAATGAATGGAACAGGTAGACTGTTGAAATCATTGTATATATTGCTTCTATATAGTCTAAGAAACATATATGCAAAGCATCCAAACAGTACTATTCGCCAATTTTTTGTTCTTCAAGTTTAAGTAAACTACGATCCCCATTGTTAATCCCTTAACGGAAATTATATGTAACTTTCGACAAGTAGAACAATGAATGGAACAGGTAGACGGTTGAAATCATTGTATATATTGCTTCTATATAGTCTAAGAAACATATATGCAAAGCATCCAAACAGTACAATTCGACAATTTTTTGTTCTTCAAGTTTAGTGAACAATGAGCCCCAATGGTTAATCCGTTATCGGAAATGATTTGTAACTTTCGACAAGTAGAACAATGAATGGAACAGGTAGACGGTTGAAATCTTTGTATATATTGCTTCTATATAGTCTAAGAAACATATATGCAAAGCATCCAAACAGTACCATTCGCCAATTTTTTGTTCTTCAAGTTTAAGTAAACTACGATCCCCATTGTTAATCCCTTAACGGAAATTATATGTAACTTTCGACAAGTAGAACAATGAATGGAACAGGTAGACGGTTGAAATCATTGTATATATTGCTTCTATATAGTCTAAGAAACATATATGCAAAGCATCCAAACAGTACAATTCGACAATTTTTTGTTCTTCAAGTTTAAGTGAACAATGAGCCCCAATGGTTAATCCTTTATCGGAAATTATTTGTAACTTTCGACAAGTAGAACAATGAATGGAACAGGTAGACGGGTGAAATCATTGTATATATTGCTTCTATATAGTCTAAGAAACATATATGCAAAGCATCCAAACAGTACAATTCGACAATTTTTTGTTCTTCAAGTTTAGTGAACAATGAGCCCCAATGGTTAATCCGTTATCGGAAATGATTTGTAACTTTCGACAAGTAGAACAATGAATGGAACAGGTAGACGGTTGAAATCTTTGTATATATTGCTTCTATATAGTCTAAGAAACATATATGCAAAGCATCCAAACAGTACCATTCGCCAATTTTTTGTTCTTCAAGTTTAAGTGAACTATGAGCTCCATTGTTAATCCTTTAAAGGAAATTATTTGTAAATTTCGACAAGTAGAACAATGAATGGAACAGGTAGACTGTTGAAATCATTGTATATATTGCTTCTATATAGTCTAAGAAACATATATGCAAAGCATCGAAACAGTACAATTCGCCAATTTTTTGTTCTTCAAGTTTAAGAGAACAATGAGCCCCAATGGTTAATCCTTTATCGGAAATTATTTGTAACTTTCGACAAGTAGAACAATGAATGGAACAGGTAGGCGGGTGCAATCTTTGTATATATTACTTCTATATAGTCTAAGAAACATATATGCAAAGCATCCAAACAGTACCATTCGCCAATTTTTTGTTCTTCAAGTTTAAGCGAACTACTAGCCCCATTGTTAATCCTTTAACGGAAATTATTTCTAACTTTCGACAAGTAGAACAATGAATGGAACAGGTAGACGCTTGAAATCTTTGTATATATTGCTTCTATATAGTCTAAGAAACATATATGCAAAGCATCCAAACAGTACTATTCGCCAATTTTTTGTTCTTCAAGTTTAAGTAAACTACGATCCCCATTGTTAATCCCTTAACGGAAATTATTTGTAAACTTCGACAAGTAGAACAATGAATGGAACAGGTAGACGGTTGAAATCATTGTATATATTGCTTCTATATAGTCTAAGAATCATATATGCAAAGCATCCAAACAGTACAATACGACAATTTTTTGTTCTTCAAGTTTAAGTGAACAATGAGCCCCAATGGTTAATCCGTTATCGGAAATGATTTGTAACTTTCGACAAGTAGAACAATGAATGGAACAGGTAGACGGTTGAAATCTTTGTATATATTGCTTCTATATAGTCTAAGAAACATATATGCAAAGCATCCAAACAGTACAATTCGACAATTTTTTGTTCTCCAAGTTTAAGTGAACAATGAGCCCCAATGGTTAATCCGTTATCGGAAATGATTTGTAACTTTTGACAAGTAGAACAATGAATGGAACAGGTAGGCGGTTGAAATCTTTGTATATATTGCTTCTATATAGTCTAAGAAACATATATGCAAAGCATCCAAACAGTACCATTCGCCAATTTTTTGTTCTTCAAGTTTAAGTGAACTATGAGCCCCATTGTTAATCCTTTAAAGGAAATTATTTGTAAATTTCGACAAGTAGAACAATGAATGGAACAGGTAGACGGTTGAAATCAATGTATATATTGCTTCTATATAGTCTAAGAAACATATATGCAAAGCATCCAAACAGTACAATTCGCCAATTTTATGTTCTTCAAGTTTAAGTGAACAATGAGCCCCAATGCTTAATCCGTTATCGGATATTATTTGTAACTTTCGACAAGTAGAACAATGAATGGAACAGGTAGACGGTTGAAATCTTTGTATATATTGCTTCTATATAGTCTAAGAAACATATATGCAAAGCATCCAAACAGTACAATTCGCCAATTTTTTGTTCTTGAAGTTTAATTGAACAATGAGCCCCAATGGTTAATCCTTTATCGGAAATTATTTGTAACTTTCGACAAGTAGAACAATGAATGGAACAGGTAGACGCTTGAAATCTTTGTATATATTGCTTCTATATAGTCTAAGAAACATATATGCAAAGCATCCAAACAGTACAATTCGACAATTATTTCATCTTCAAGTTTAAGTGAACAACGAGCCCCATTGTTCATACTTTAACGCAAATTATTTGTAACTTGCGACAAGTAGAACAATGAGTGGAACAGGTAGACGGTTGAAATCAATGTATATATTGCTTCTATATAGTCTAAGAAACATATATGCAAAGCATCCAAACAGTACAATTCGCGAATTTTATGTTCTTCAAGTTTAAGTGAACAATGAGCCCCAATGCTTATTCCGTTATCGGATATTATTTGTAACTTTCGACAAGTAGAACAATGAATGGAACAGGTAGACGGTTGAAATCTTCGTATATATTGCTTCTATATAGTCTAAGAAACATATATTCAAAGCATCCAAACAGTACCATTCGCCAATTTTTTGTTCTTCAAGTTTAAGTGAACAATGAGCCCCAATGGTTAATCCTTTATCGGAAATTATTTGTAATTTTCGACAAGTAGAACAATGAATGGAACAGGTAGACGGGTGAAATCATTGTATATATTGCTTCTATATAGTCTAAGAAACATATATGCAAAGCATCCAAACAGTACAATTCGACAATTTTATTTCTTCAAGTTTAGTGAACAATGAGCCCCAATGGTTAATCCGTTATCGGAAATGATTTGTAACTTTCGACAAGTAGAACAATGAATGGAACAGGTAGACGGTTGAAATCTTTGTATATATTGCTTCTATATAGTCTAAGAAACATATATGCAAAGCATCCAAACAGTACAATTCGACAATTTTTTGTTCTTCAAGTTTAAGTGAACTATGAGCTCCATTGTTAATCCTTTAAAGGAAATTATTTGTAAATTTCGACAAGTAGAACAATGAATGGAACAGGTAGACTGTTGAAATCATTGTATATATTGCTTCTATATAGTCTAAGAAACATATATGCAAAGCATCCAAACAGTACCATTCGCCAATTTTTTGTTCTTCAAGTTTAAGTGAACTATGAGCCCCATTGTTAATCCTTTAAAGGAAATTATTTGTAAATTTCGACAAGTAGAACAATGAATGGAACAGGTAGACTGTTGAAATCATTGTATATATTGCTTCTATATAGTCTAAGAAACATATATGCAAAGCATCCAAACAGTACTATTCGCCAATTTTTTGTTCTTCAAGTTTAAGTAAACTACGATCCCCATTGTTAATCCCTTAACGGAAATTATATGTAACTTTCGACAAGTAGAACAATGAATGGAACAGGTAGACGGTTGAAATCATTGTATATATTGCTTCTATATAGTCTAAGAAACATATATGCAAAGCATCCAAACAGTACAATTCGACAATTTTTTGTTCTTCAAGTTTAGTGAACAATGAGCCCCAATGGTTAATCCGTTATCGGAAATGATTTGTAACTTTCGACAAGTAGAACAATGAATGGAACAGGTAGACGGTTGAAATCTTTGTATATATTGCTTCTATATAGTCTAAGAAACATATATGCAAAGCATCCAAACAGTACCATTCGCCAATTTTTTGTTCTTCAAGTTTAAGTGAACTATGAGCTCCACTGTTAATCCTTTAAAGGAAATTATTTGTAAATTTCGACAAGTAGAACAATGAATGGAACAGGTAGACTGTTGAAATCACTGTATATATTGCTTCTATATAGTCTAAGAAACATATATGCAAAGCATCGAAACAGTACAATTCGCCAATTTTTTGTTCTTCAAGTTTAAGAGAACAATGAGCCCCAATGGTTAATCCTTTATCGGAAATTATTTGTAACTTTCGACAAGTAGAACAATGAATGGAACAGGTAGGCGGGTGCAATCTTTGTATATATTACTTCTATATAGTCTAAGAAACATATATGCAAAGCATCCAAACAGTACCATTCGCCAATTTATTGTTCTTCAAGTTTAAGTGAACAACGAGCCCCATTGTTAATCCTTTAACGGAAATTATTTGTAACTTTCGACAAGAAGAACAATGAATGGAACAGGTAGACGGTTGAAATCTTTGTATACATTGCTTCTATATGGTCTGAGAAACAAATATGCAAAGCTTCCAAACAGTACCATTCGCCAATTTATTGTTCTTCAAGTTTAAGTGAACTACGCGCCCCATTGTTAATCATTTAACGGAAATTATTTGTAAATTTCTACAAGTCAAACAATGAATGGAACAGGTAGACTGTTGAAATCTATGTATATATTGCTTCTATATAGTCTAGGAAACCTATATGCAAATCATCCAAACAGTAACATTCGCCAATTTTTTGTTCTTCAAGTTTAAGCGAACTACTAGCCCCATTGTTAATCCTTTAACGGAAATTATTTCTAACTTTCGACAAGTAGAACAATGAATGGAACAGGTAGACGCTTGAAATCTTTGTATATATTGCTTCTATATAGTCTAAGAAACATATATGCAAAGCATCCAAACAGTACAATTCGCCAATTTTTTGTTCTTCAAGTTTAAGTGAACAATGAGCCCCAATGGTTAATCCTTTATCGGAAATTATTTGTAACTTTCGACAAGTAGAACAATGAATGGAACAGGTAGACGGTTGAAATCTTTGAATATATTACTTCTATATAGTCTAAGAAACATATATGCAAAGCATCCAAACAGTACCATTCGCCAATTTATTGTTCTTCAAGTTTAAGTGAACTACGAGCCCCATTGTTAATGCTTTAAAGGAAATTATTTGTAAACTTCGACAAGTAGAACAATGATTGGAACAGGTAGACTGTTGAAATCATTGTATATATTGCTTCTATATAGTCTAAGAAACATATATGCAAAGCATCCAAACAGTACAATTCGACAATTTTTTGTTCTTCAAGTTTAGTGAACAATGAGCCCCAATGGTTAATCCGTTATCGGAAATGATTTGTAACTTTCGACAAGTAGAACAATGATTGGAACACGTAGACGGTTGAAATCTTTGTATATGTTGCTTCTATATAGTCTAATAAACCTATATGCAAAGCATCAAAACAGTGACATTCGCCAATTTTTTATTCTTCAAGTTTAAGTGAACAATGAGCCCCATTGTTATTCATTTATCGGAAATTATTTGTAACTTTCGACAAGTAGAACAATGAATGGAACAGGTAGACGGTTGAAATCATTGTATATATTGCTTCTATATAGTCTAAGAAACATATATGCAAAGCATCTAAATAGTAACATTCGCCAATTTTTTGTTCTTCAAGTTTAAGCGAACTATGAGCCCCATTGTTAATCCTTTAACGGAAATTATTTGTAACTTTCGACAAGTAGAACAATGAATGGAACAGGTAGACGGTTGAAATCATTGTATATATTGCTTCTATATAGTCTAAGAAACATATATGCAAAGCATCCAAACAGTACTATTCGCCAATTTTTTGTTCTTCAAGTTTAAGTAAACTACGATCCCCATTGTTAATCCCTTAACGGAAATTATTTGTAACTTTCGACAAGTAGAACAATGAATGGAACAGGTAGACGGTTGAAATCATTGTATATATTGCTTCTATATAGTCTAAGAAACATATATGCAAAGCATCCAAACAGTACAATTCGACAATTTTTTGTTCTTCAAGTTTAAGTGAACTACGAGCCCCATTGTTAATCCTTTAAAGGAAATTATTTGTAAATTTCGACAAGTAGAACAATGAATGGAACAGGTAGACGGTTGAAATCTGTGTATATATTGCTTCTATATAGTCTAAGAAACATATATGCAAAGCATCCAAACAGTACAATTCGCCAATTTTTTGTTCTTCAAGTTTAAGTGAACAATGAGCCCCAATGGTTAATCCTTTATCGGAAATTATTTGTAACTTTCGACAAGTAGAACAATGAATGGAACAGGTAGACGGGTGAAATCATTGTATATATTGCTTCTATATAGTCTAAGAAACATATATGCAAAGCATCCAAACAGTACAATTCGACAATTTTTTGTTCTTCAAGTTTAGTGAACAATGAGCCCCAATGGTTAATCCGTTATCGGAAATGATTTGTAACTTTCGACAAGTAGAACAATGAATGGAACAGGTAGACGGTTGAAATCTTTGTATATATTGCTTCTATATAGTCTAAGAAACATATATGCAAAGCATCCAAACAGTACCATTCGCCAATTTTTTGTTCTTCAAGTTTAAGTGAACTATGAGCTCCATTGTTAATCCTTTAAAGGAAATTATTTGTAAATTTCGACAAGTAGAACAATGAATGGAACAGGTAGACTGTTGAAATCATTGTATATATTGCTTCTATATAGTCTAAGAAACATATATGCAAAGCATCGAAACAGTACAATTCGCCAATTTTTTTTTCTTCAAGTTTAAGAGAACAATGAGCCCCAATGGTTAATCCTTTATCGGAAATTATTTGTAACTTTCGACAAGTAGAACAATGAATGGAACAGGTAGGCGGGTGCAATCTTTGTATATATTACTTCTATATAGTCTAAGAAACATATATGCAAAGCATCCAAACAGTACCATTCGCCAATTTTTTGTTCTTCAAGTTTAAGCGAACTACTAGCCCCATTGTTAATCCTTTAACGGAAATTATTTCTAACTTTCGACAAGTAGAACAATGAATGGAACAGGTAGACGCTTGAAATCTTTGTATATATTGCTTCTATATAGTCTAAGAAACATATATGCAAAGCATCCAAACAGTACTATTCGCCAATTTTTTGTTCTTCAAGTTTAAGTAAACTACGATCCCCATTGTTAATCCCTTAACGGAAATTATTTGTAAACTTCGACAAGTAGAACAATGATTGGAACACGTAGACGGTTGAAATCTTTGTATATGTTGCTTCTATATAGTCTAATAAACCTATATGCAAAGCATCAAAACAGTGACATTCGCCAATTTTTTATTCTTCAAGTTTAAGTGAACAATGAGCCCCATTGTTATTCATTTATCGGAAATTATTTGTAACTTTCGACAAGTAGAACAATGAATGGAACAGGTAGACGGTTGAAATCATTGTATATATTGCTTCTATATAGTCTAAGAAACATATATGCAAAGCATCTAAATAGTAACATTCGCCAATTTTTTGTTCTTCAAGTTTAAGCGAACTATGAGCCCCATTGTTAATCCTTTAACGGAAATTATTTGTAACTTTCGACAAGTAGAACAATGAATGGAACAGGTAGACGGTTGAAATCATTGTATATATTGCTTCTATATAGTCTAAGAAACATATATGCAAAGCATCCAAACAGTACTATTCGCCAATTTTTTGTTCTTCAAGTTTAAGTAAACTACGATCCCCATTGTTAATCCCTTAACGGAAATTATTTGTAACTTTCGACAAGTAGAACAATGAATGGAACAGGTAGACGGTTGAAATCATTGTATATATTGCTTCTATATAGTCTAAGAAACATATATGCAAAGCATCCAAACAGTACAATTCGACAATTTTTTGTTCTTCAAGTTTAAGTGAACTACGAGCCCCATTGTTAATCCTTTAAAGGAAATTATTTGTAAATTTCGACAAGTAGAACAATGAATGGAACAGGTAGACGGTTGAAATCTGTGTATATATTGCTTCTATATAGTCTAAGAAACATATATGCAAAGCATCCAAACAGTACAATTCGCCAATTTTTTGTTCTTCAAGTTTAAGTGAACAATGAGCCCCAATGGTTAATCCTTTATCGGAAATTATTTGTAACTTTCGACAAGTAGAACAATGAATGGAACAGGTAGACGGGTGAAATCATTGTATATATTGCTTCTATATAGTCTAAGAAACATATATGCAAAGCATCCAAACAGTACAATTCGACAATTTTTTGTTCTTCAAGTTTAGTGAACAATGAGCCCCAATGGTTAATCCGTTATCGGAAATGATTTGTAACTTTCGACAAGTAGAACAATGAATGGAACAGGTAGACGGTTGAAATCTTTGTATATATTGCTTCTATATAGTCTAAGAAACATATATGCAAAGCATCCAAACAGTACCATTCGCCAATTTTTTGTTCTTCAAGTTTAAGTGAACTATGAGCTCCATTGTTAATCCTTTAAAGGAAATTATTTGTAAATTTCGACAAGTAGAACAATGAATGGAACAGGTAGACTGTTGAAATCATTGTATATATTGCTTCTATATAGTCTAAGAAACATATATGCAAAGCATCGAAACAGTACAATTCGCCAATTTTTTTTTCTTCAAGTTTAAGAGAACAATGAGCCCCAATGGTTAATCCTTTATCGGAAATTATTTGTAACTTTCGACAAGTAGAACAATGAATGGAACAGGTAGGCGGGTGCAATCTTTGTATATATTACTTCTATATAGTCTAAGAAACATATATGCAAAGCATCCAAACAGTACCATTCGCCAATTTTTTGTTCTTCAAGTTTAAGCGAACTACTAGCCCCATTGTTAATCCTTTAACGGAAATTATTTCTAACTTTCGACAAGTAGAACAATGAATGGAACAGGTAGCCGCTTGAAATCTTTGTATATATTGCTTCTATATAGTCTAAGAAACATATATGCAAAGCATCCAAACAGTACTATTCGCCAATTTTTTGTTCTTCAAGTTTAAGTAAACTACGATCCCCATTGTTAATCCCTTAACGGAAATTATTTGTAAACTTCGACAAGTAGAACAATGATTGGAACACGTAGACGGTTGAAATCTTTGTATATGTTGCTTCTATATAGTCTAATAAACCTATATGCAAAGCATCAAAACAGTGACATTCGCCAATTTTTTATTCTTCTAGTTTAAGTGAACAATGAGCCCCATTGTTATTCATTTATCGGAAATTATTTGTAACTTTCGACAAGTAGAACAATGAATGGAACAGGTAGACGGTTGAAATCATTGTATATATTGCTTCTATATAGTCTAAGAAACATATATGCAAAGCATCTAAACAGTAACATTCGCCAATTTTTTGTTCTTCAAGTTTAAGCGAACTATGAGCCCCATTGTTAATCCTTTAACGGAAATTATTTGTAACTTTCGACAAGTAGAACAATGAATGGAACAGGTAGACGGTTGAAATCATTGTATATATTGCTTCTATATAGTCTAAGACTCATATATGCAAAGCATCCAAACAGTACAATTCGACAATTTTTTGTTCTTCAAGTTTAAGTGAACTATGAGCCCCATTGTTAATCCTTTAAAGGAAATTATTTGTAAATTTCGACAAGTAGAACAATGAATGGAACAGGTAGACTGTTGAAATCATTGTATATATTGCTTCTATATAGTCTAAGAAACATATATGCAAAGCATCCAAACAGTACAATTCGCCAATTTTTTGTTCTTCAAGTTTAAGTGAACTATGAGCCCCATTGTTAATCCTTTAAAGGAAATTATTTGTAAATTTCGACAAGTAGAACAATGAATGGAACACGTAGACGGTTGAAATCTTTGTATATATTGCTTCCATATAGTCTAAGAAACATATATGCAAAGCATCCAAACAGTACAATTCGCCAATTTTTTGTTCTTCAAGTTTAAGTGAACAATGAGCCCCAATGGTTAATCCTTTATCGGAAATTATTTGTAACTTTCGACAAGTAGAACAATGAATGGAACAGGTAGGCGGGTGCAATCTTTGTATATATTACTTCTATATAGTCTAAGAAACATATATGCAAAGCATTCAAACAGTACCATTCGCCAATTTATTGTTCTTCAAGTTTAAGTGAACAACGAGCCCCATTGTTAATCCTTTAACGGAAATTATTTGTAACTTTCGACAAGAAGAACAATGAATGGAACAGGTAGACGGTTGAAATCATTATATATATTGCTTCTATATAGTCTAAGAAACATATATGCAAAGCATCTAAACAGTAATATTCGCCAATTTTTTGTTCTTCAAGTTTAAGCGAACTACGAGCCCCATTGTTAATCCTTTAACGGAAATTATTTGTAACTTTCGACAAGTAGAACAATGAATGGAACAGGTAGACGGTTGAAATCATTGTATATATTGCTTCTATATAGTCTAAGAAACATATATGCAAAGCATCCAAACAGTACAATTCGACAATTTTTTGTTCTTCAAGTTTAATGAACAATGAGCCCCAATGGTTAATCCTTTATCGGAAATTAATTGTAACTTTCGACAAGTAGAACAATGAATGGAACAGGTAGACGGTTGATATCTTTGTATATATTGCTTCTATATAATCTAAGAAACATATATGCAAAGCATCCAAACAGTACAATTCGCCAATTATTTCATCTTCATGTTTAAGTGAACTACGAGCCCCATTGTTAATACTTTAACGGAAATTATTTGTAACTTGCGACAAGTAGAACAATGAGTGGAACAGGTAGACGGTTGAAATCAATGTATATATTGCTTCTATATAGTCTAAGAAACATATATGCAAAGCATCCAAACAGTACCATTCGCCAATTTTTTGTTCTTCAAGTTTAAGTGAACAATGAGCCCCAATGGTTAATCCTTTATCGGAAATTATTTGTAATTTTCGACAAGTAGAACAATGAATGGAACAGGTAGACGGTTGAAATCATTGTATATATTGCTTCTATATAATCTAAGAAACATATATGCAAACCATCAAAACTGTACCATTCGCCAATTTTTTGTTCTTCAAGTTTAAGTGAACAACGAGCCCCATTGTTAATCCTTTAAAGGAAATTATTTGTAAATTTCGACAAGTAGAACAATGAATGGAACAGGTAGACGGTTGAAATCATTGTATATATTGCTTCTATATAGTCTAAGAAACCTATATGCAAAGCATCTAAACAGTGACATTCGCCAATTTTTTGATCTTCAAGTTTAAGTGAACAGCGAGCCCCAATGATAATCATGAAATGGAAATTATTTGTAACTTTCTACAAGTAGAACAATGAATAGTACAGGTAGACGGGTGAAATCTTTCTACATATTGCTTCTAAATAGTCTATGAAACACATATGCAAAGCATCCAAACAGTTCAATTCGCCAATTTTTTGTTCTTCAAGTTTAAGTGAACTACGAGCCCCATTGTTAATCCTTTAAAGGAAATTATTTGTAAATTTCGATAAGTAGAACAATGAATGGATCAGGTAGACGGTTGAAATCATTGTATATATTGCTTCTATATAGCCTACGAAACATATATGCAAAGCATCCAAACAGTACAATTCGCCAATTTTTTGTTCTTCAAGTTTAAGTGAACTACGAGCCCCATTGTTAATCCTTTAAAGGAAATTATTTGTAACTTTCGACAAGTAGAACAATGAATGGATCAGGTAGACGGTTGAAATCATTGTATATATTGCTTCTATATAATCTACGAAACATATATGCAAAGCATCCAAACAGTACAATTCGCCAATTATTTCATCTTCATGTTTAAGTGAACAACGAGCCCCATTGTTAATACTTTAACGGAAATTATTTGTAACTTCCGACAAGTAGAACAATGAATGGAACAGGTAGACGGTTGAAATCAATGTATATATTGCTTCTATATAGTCTAAGAAACATATATGCAAAGCATCCAAACAGTACCATTCGCCAATTATTTGTTCTTCAAGTTTAAGTGAACAATGAGCCCCATTGTTAATGCTTTATCGGAAATTATTTGTAACTTTCGACAAGTAGAACAATGAATGGATCAGGTAGACGGTTGAAATCATTGTATATATTGCTTCTATATAATCTACGAAACATATATGCAAAGCATCCAAACAGTACAATTCGCCAATTTTTTGTTCTTCAAGTTTAAGTGAACAATGAGCCCCAATGGTTAATCCTTTATCGGAAATTATTTGTAATTTTCGACAAGTAGAACAATGAATGGAACAGGTAGACGGTTGAAATCATTGTATATATTGCTTCTATATAGTCTAAGAATCATATATGCAAAGCATCCAAACAGTACAATACGACAATTTTTTGTTCTTCAAGTTTAAGTGAACAATGAGCCCCAATGGTTAATCCGTTATCGGAAATGATTTGTAACTTTTGACAAGTAGAACAATGAATGGAACAGGTAGACGGTTGAAATCTTTGTATATATTGCTTCTATATAGTCTAAGAAACATATATGCAAAGCATCCAAACAGTACCATTCGCCAATTTTTTGTTCTTCAAGTTTAAGTGAACTATGAGCCCAATTGTTAATCCTTTAAAGGAAATTATTTGTAAATTTCGACAAGTAGAACAATGAATGGAACAGGTAGACTGTTGAAATCATTGTATATATTGCTTCTATATAGTCTAAGAAACATATATGCAAAGCATCCAAACATTACAATTCGCCATTTTTTTGTTTTTCAAGTTTAAGTAAACTACGATCCCCATTGTTAATCCCTTAACGGAAATTATTTGTAACTTTCGACAAGTAGAACAATGAACGGAACAGGTAGACGGTTGAAATCATTGTATATATTGCTTCTATATAGTCTAAGAAACATATATGCAAAGCATCCAAACAGTACAATTCGACAATTTTTTGTTCTTCAAGTTTAGTGAACAATGAGCCCCAATGGTTAATCCGTTATCGGAAATGATTTGTAACTTTCGACAAGTAGAACAATGAATGGAACAGGTAGACGGTTGAAATCTTTGTATATATTGCTTCTATATAGTCTAAGAAACATATATGCAAAGCATCCAAACAGTACAATTCGACAATTTTTTGTTCTTCAAGTTTAAGTGAACAATGAGCCCCAATGGTTAATCCGTTATCGGAAATGATTTGTAACTTTTGACAAGTAGAACAATGAATGGAACAGGTAGACGGTTGAAATCTTTGTATATATTGCTTCTATATAGTCTAAGAAACATATATGCAAAGCATCCAAACAGTACCATTCGCCAATTTTTTGTTCTTCAAGTTTAAGTGAACTATGAGCCCCATTGTTAATCATTTAACGGAAATTATTTGTAAATTTCTACAAGTAAAACAATGAATGGAACAGGTAGACTGTTGAAATCTATGTATATATTGCTTCTATATAGTCTAGGAAACCTATATGCAAATCATCCAAACAGTAACATTCGCCAATTTTTTGTTCTTCAAGTTTAAGCGAACTACTAGCCCCATTGTTAATCCTTTAACGGAAATTATTTCTAACTTTCGACAAGTAGAACAATGAATGGAACAGGTAGACGCTTGAAATCTTTGTATATATTGCTTCTATATAGTCTAAGAAACATATATGCAAAGCATCCAAACAGTACAATTCGCCAATTTTTTGTTCTTCAAGTTTAAGTGAACAATGAGCCCCAATGGTTAATCCTTTATCGGAAATTATTTGTAACTTTCGACAAGTAGAACAATGAATGGAACAGGTAGACGGTTGAAATCTTTGAATATATTACTTCTATATAGTCTAAGAAACATATATGCAAAGCATCCAAACAGTACCATTCGCCAATTTATTGTTCTTCAAGTTTAAGTGAGCTACGATCCCCATTGTTAATGCTTTAAAGGAAATTATTTGTAAACTTCGACAAGTAGAACAATGATTGGAACACGTAGACGGTTGAAATCTTTGTATATGTTGCTTCTATATAGTCTAATAAACCTATATGCAAAGCATCAAAACAGTGACATTCGCCAATTTTTTATTCTTCAAGTTTAAGTGAACAATGAGCCCCATTGTTATTCATTTATCGGAATTTATTTGTAACTTTCGACAAGTAGAACAATGAATGGAACAGGTAGACGGTTGAAATCATTATATATATTGCTTCTATATAGTCTAAGAAACATATATGCAAAGCATCTAAACAGTAATATTCGCCAATTTTTTGTTCTTCAAGTTTAAGCGAACTACGAGCCCCATTGTTAATCCTTTAACGGAAATTATTTGTAACTTTCGACAAGTAGAACAATGAATGGAACAGGTAGACGGTTGAAATCATTGTATATATTGCTTCTATATAGTCTAAGAAACATATATGCAAAGCATCCAAACAGTACAATTCGACAATTTTTTGTTCTTCAAGTTTAGTGAACAATGAGCCCCAATGGTTAATCCTTTATCGGAAATTAATTGTAACTTTCGACAAGTAGAACAATGAATGGAACAGGTAGACGGTTGATATCTTTGTATATATTGCTTCTATATAATCTAAGAAACATATATGCAAAGCATCCAAACAGTACAATTCGCCAATTATTTCATCTTCATGTTTAAGTGAACAACGAGCCCCATTGTTAATCCTTTAACGGAAATTATTTGTAACTTGCGACAAGTAGAACAATGAATGGAACATGTAGACGGTTGAAATCTTTGTATATATTGCTTCTATATAGTCTAAGAAACATATATGCAAAGCATCCAAACAGTACCATTCGCCAATTTTTTGTTCTTCAAGTTTAAGTGAACTATGAGCTCCATTGTTAATCCTTTAAAGGAAATTATTTGTAAATTTCTACAAGTAAAACAATGAATGGAACAGGTAGACTGTTGAAATCTATGTATATATTGCTTCTATATAGTCTATGAAACCTATATGCAAATCATCCAAACAGTAACATTCGCCAATTTTTTGTTCTTCAAGTTTAAGCGAACTACTAGCCCCATTGTTAATCCTTTAACGGAAATTATTTCTAACTTTCGACAAGTAGAACAATGAATGGAACTGGTAGACGCTTGAAATCTTTGTATATATTGCTTCTATATAGTCTAAGAAACATATATGCAAAGCATCTAAACAGTAATATTCGCCAATTTTTTGTTCTTCAAGTTTAAGCGAACTACGAGCCCCATTGTTAATCCTTTAACGGAAATTATTTGTAACTTTCGACAAGTAGAACAATGAATGGAACAGGTAGACGGTTGAAATCATTGTATATATTGCTTCTATATAGTCTAAGAAACATATATGCAAAGCATCCAAACAGTACAATTCGACAATTTTTTGTTCTTCAAGTTTAATGAACAATGAGCCCCAATGGTTAATCCTTTATCGGAAATTAATTGTAACTTTCGACAAGTAGAACAATGAATGGAACAGGTAGACGGTTGATATCTTTGTATATATTGCTTCTATATAATCTAAGAAACATATATGCAAAGCATCCAAACAGTACAATTCGCCAATTATTTCATCTTCATGTTTAAGTGAACTACGAGCCCCATTGTTAATACTTTAACGGAAATTATTTGTAACTTGCGACAAGTAGAACAATGAGTGGAACAGGTAGACGGTTGAAATCAATGTATATATTGCTTCTATATAGTCTAAGAAACATATATGCAAAGCATCCAAACAGTACCATTCGCCAATTTTTTGTTCTTCAAGTTTAAGTGAACAATGAGCCCCAATGGTTAATCCTTTATCGGAAATTATTTGTAATTTTCGACAAGTAGAACAATGAATGGAACAGGTAGACGGTTGAAATCATTGTATATATTGCTTCTATATAATCTAAGAAACATATATGCAAACCATCAAAACTGTACCATTCGCCAATTTTTTGTTCTTCAAGTTTAAGTGAACAACGAGCCCCATTGTTAATCCTTTAAAGGAAATTATTTGTAAATTTCGACAAGTAGAACAATGAATGGAACAGGTAGACGGTTGAAATCATTGTATATATTGCTTCTATATAGTCTAAGAAACCTATATGCAAAGCATCTAAACAGTGACATTCGCCAATTTTTTGATCTTCAAGTTTAAGTGAACAGCGAGCCCCAATGATAATCATGAAATGGAAATTATTTGTAACTTTCTACAAGTAGAACAATGAATAGTACAGGTAGACGGGTGAAATCTTTCTACATATTGCTTCTAAATAGTCTATGAAACACATATGCAAAGCATCCAAACAGTTCAATTCGCCAATTTTTTGTTCTTCAAGTTTAAGTGAACTACGAGCCCCATTGTTAATCCTTTAAAGGAAATTATTTGTAAATTTCGATAAGTAGAACAATGAATGGATCAGGTAGACGGTTGAAATCATTGTATATATTGCTTCTATATAGCCTACGAAACATATATGCAAAGCATCCAAACAGTACAATTCGCCAATTTTTTGTTCTTCAAGTTTAAGTGAACTACGAGCCCCATTGTTAATCCTTTAAAGGAAATTATTTGTAACTTTCGACAAGTAGAACAATGAATGGATCAGGTAGACGGTTGAAATCATTGTATATATTGCTTCTATATAATCTACGAAACATATATGCAAAGCATCCAAACAGTACAATTCGCCAATTATTTCATCTTCATGTTTAAGTGAACAACGAGCCCCATTGTTAATACTTTAACGGAAATTATTTGTAACTTCCGACAAGTAGAACAATGAATGGAACAGGTAGACGGTTGAAATCAATGTATATATTGCTTCTATATAGTCTAAGAAACATATATGCAAAGCATCCAAACAGTACCATTCGCCAATTATTTGTTCTTCAAGTTTAAGTGAACAATGAGCCCCATTGTTAATGCTTTATCGGAAATTATTTGTAACTTTCGACAAGTAGAACAATGAATGGATCAGGTAGACGGTTGAAATCATTGTATATATTGCTTCTATATAATCTACGAAACATATATGCAAAGCATCCAAACAGTACAATTCGCCAATTTTTTGTTCTTCAAGTTTAAGTGAACAATGAGCCCCAATGGTTAATCCTTTATCGGAAATTATTTGTAATTTTCGACAAGTAGAACAATGAATGGAACAGGTAGACGGTTGAAATCATTGTATATATTGCTTCTATATAGTCTAAGAATCATATATGCAAAGCATCCAAACAGTACAATACGACAATTTTTTGTTCTTCAAGTTTAAGTGAACAATGAGCCCCAATGGTTAATCCGTTATCGGAAATGATTTGTAACTTTTGACAAGTAGAACAATGAATGGAACAGGTAGACGGTTGAAATCTTTGTATATATTGCTTCTATATAGTCTAAGAAACATATATGCAAAGCATCCAAACAGTACCATTCGCCAATTTTTTGTTCTTCAAGTTTAAGTGAACTATGAGCCCAATTGTTAATCCTTTAAAGGAAATTATTTGTAAATTTCGACAAGTAGAACAATGAATGGAACAGGTAGACTGTTGAAATCATTGTATATATTGCTTCTATATAGTCTAAGAAACATATATGCAAAGCATCCAAACATTACAATTCGCCATTTTTTTGTTTTTCAAGTTTAAGTAAACTACGATCCCCATTGTTAATCCCTTAACGGAAATTATTTGTAACTTTCGACAAGTAGAACAATGAACGGAACAGGTAGACGGTTGAAATCATTGTATATATTGCTTCTATATAGTCTAAGAAACATATATGCAAAGCATCCAAACAGTACAATTCGACAATTTTTTGTTCTTCAAGTTTAGTGAACAATGAGCCCCAATGGTTAATCCGTTATCGGAAATGATTTGTAACTTTCGACAAGTAGAACAATGAATGGAACAGGTAGACGGTTGAAATCTTTGTATATATTGCTTCTATATAGTCTAAGAAACATATATGCAAAGCATCCAAACAGTACAATTCGACAATTTTTTGTTCTTCAAGTTTAAGTGAACAATGAGCCCCAATGGTTAATCCGTTATCGGAAATGATTTGTAACTTTTGACAAGTAGAACAATGAATGGAACAGGTAGACGGTTGAAATCTTTGTATATATTGCTTCTATATAGTCTAAGAAACATATATGCAAAGCATCCAAACAGTACCATTCGCCAATTTTTTGTTCTTCAAGTTTAAGTGAACTATGAGCCCCATTGTTAATCATTTAACGGAAATTATTTGTAAATTTCTACAAGTAAAACAATGAATGGAACAGGTAGACTGTTGAAATCTATGTATATATTGCTTCTATATAGTCTAGGAAACCTATATGGAAATCATCCAAACAGTAACATTCGCCAATTTTTTGTTCTTCAAGTTTAAGCGAACTACTAGCCCCATTGTTAATCCTTTAACGGAAATTATTTCTAACTTTCGACAAGTAGAACAATGAATGGAACAGGTAGACGCTTGAAATCTTTGTATATATTGCTTCTATATAGTCTAAGAAACATATATGCAAAGCATCCAAACAGTACAATTCGCCAATTTTTTGTTCTTCAAGTTTAAGTGAACAATGAGCCCCAATGGTTAATCCTTTATCGGAAATTATTTGTAACTTTCGACAAGTAGAACAATGAATGGAACAGGTAGACGGTTGAAATCTTTGAATATATTACTTCTATATAGTCTAAGAAACATATATGCAAAGCATCCAAACAGTACCATTCGCCAATTTATTGTTCTTCAAGTTTAAGTGAGCTACGATCCCCATTGTTAATGCTTTAAAGGAAATTATTTGTAAACTTCGACAAGTAGAACAATGATTGGAACACGTAGACGGTTGAAATCTTTGTATATGTTGCTTCTATATAGTCTAATAAACCTATATGCAAAGCATCAAAACAGTGACATTCGCCAATTTTTTATTCTTCAAGTTTAAGTGAACAATGAGCCCCATTGTTATTCATTTATCGGAATTTATTTGTAACTTTCGACAAGTAGAACAATGAATGGAACAGGTAGACGGTTGAAATCATTATATATATTGCTTCTATATAGTCTAAGAAACATATATGCAAAGCATCTAAACAGTAATATTCGCCAATTTTTTGTTCTTCAAGTTTAAGCGAACTACGAGCCCCACTGTTAATCCTTTAACGGAAATTATTTGTAACTTTCGACAAGTAGAACAATGAATGGAACAGGTAGACGGTTGAAATCATTGTATATATTGCTTCTATATAGTCTAAGAAACATATATGCAAAGCATCCAAACAGTACAATTCGACAATTTTTTGTTCTTCAAGTTTAGTGAACAATGAGCCCCAATGGTTAATCCTTTATCGGAAATTAATTGTAACTTTCGACAAGTAGAACAATGAATGGAACAGGTAGACGGTTGATATCTTTGTATATATTGCTTCTATATAATCTAAGAAACATATATGCAAAGCATCCAAACAGTACAATTCGCCAATTATTTCATCTTCATGTTTAAGTGAACAACGAGCCCCATTGTTAATCCTTTAACGGAAATTATTTGTAACTTGCGACAAGTAGAACAATGAATGGAACATGTAGACGGTTGAAATCTTTGTATATATTGCTTCTATATAGTCTAAGAAACATATATGCAAAGCATCCAAACAGTACCATTCGCCAATTTTTTGTTCTTCAAGTTTAAGTGAACTATGAGCTCCATTGTTAATCCTTTAAAGGAAATTATTTGTAAATTTCTACAAGTAAAACAATGAATGGAACAGGTAGACTGTTGAAATCTATGTATATATTGCTTCTATATAGTCTATGAAACCTATATGCAAATCATCCAAACAGTAACATTCGCCAATTTTTTGTTCTTCAAGTTTAAGCGAACTACTAGCCCCATTGTTAATCCTTTAACGGAAATTATTTCTAACTTTCGACAAGTAGAACAATGAATGGAACTGGTAGACGCTTGAAATCTTTGTATATATTGCTTCTATATAGTCTAAGAAACATATATGCAAAGCATCCAAACAGTACAATTCGCCAATTTTTTGTTCTTCAAGTTTAAGTGAACAATGAGCCCCAATGGTTAATCCTTTATCGGAAATTATTTGTAACTTTCGACAAGTAGAACAATGAATGGAACAGGTAGACGGTTGAAATCTTTGAATATATTACTTCTATATAGTCTAAGAAACATATATGCAAAGCATCCAAACAGTACCATTCGCCAATTTATTGTTCTTCAAGTTTAAGTGAACTACGATCCCCATTGTTAATGCTTTAAAGGAAATTATTTGTAAACTTCGACAAGTAGAACAATGATTGGAACACGTAGACGGTTGAAATCTTTGTATATGTTGCTTCTATATAGTCTAATAAACCTATATGCAAAGCATCAAAACAGTGACATTCGCCAATTTTTTATTCTTCAAGTTTAAGTGAACAATGAGCCCCATTGTTATTCATTTATCGGAATTTATTTGTAACTTTCGACAAGTAGAACAATGAATGGAACAGGTAGACGGTTGAAATCATTATATATATTGCTTCTATATAGTCTAAGAAACATATATGCAAAGCATCTAAACAGTAATATTCGCCAATTTTTTGTTCTTCAAGTTTAAGCGAACTACGAGCCCCATTGTTAATCCTTTAACGGAAATTATTTGTAACTTTCGACAAGTAGAACAATGAATGGAACAGGTAGACGGTTGAAATCATTGTATATATTGCTTCTATATAGTCTAAGAAACATATATGCAAAGCATCCAAACAGTACAATTCGACAATTTTTTGTTCTTCAAGTTTAATGAACAATGAGCCCCAATGGTTAATCCTTTATCGGAAATTAATTGTAACTTTCGACAAGTAGAACAATGAATGGAACAGGTAGACGGTTGATATCATTGTATATATTGCTTCTATATAGTCTAAGAAACATATATGCAAAGCATCCAAACAGTACCATTCGCCAATTTTTTGTTCTTCAAGTTTAAGTGAACTATGAGCTCCATTGTTAATCCTTTAACGGAAATTATTTGTAACTTTCGACAAGTAGAACAATGAATGGAACTGGTAGACGGTTGAAATCATTGTATATATTGCTTCTATATAGTCTAAGAAACAAATATGCAAAGCATTCAAATAGTACAATTCGACAATTTTTTGTTCTTCAAGTTTAAGTGAACAATTAGCCCCAATGGTTAATCCTTTATCGGAAATTATTTGTAACTTTCGACAAGTAGAACAATGAATGGAACAGGTAGGCGGGTGCAATCTTTGTATATATTACTTCTATATAGTCTAAGAAACATATATGCAAAGCATCCAAACAGTACAATTCGCCAATTTTTTGTTCTTCAAGTTTAAGTGAACAATGAGCCCCAATGGTTAATCCTTTATCGGAAATTATTTGTAATTTTCGACAAGTAGAACAATGAAGGGAACAGGTAGACGGTTGAAATCTTTGTATATATTGCTTCTATATAATCTAAGAAACATATATGCAAAGCATCCAAACAGTACAATTCGCCAATTATTTCATCTTCATGTTTAAGTGAACAACGAGCACCATTGTTAATACTTTAACGGAAATTATTTGTAACTTCCGACAAGTAGAACAATGAATGGAACAGGTAGACGGTTGAAATCAATGTATATATTGCTTCTATATAGTCTAAGAAACATATATGCAAAGCATCCAAACAGTACCATTCGCCAATTTTTTGTTCTTCAAGTTTAAGTGAACTATGAGCTCCATTGTTAATCCTTTAAAGGAAATTATTTGTAAATTTCGACAAGTAGAACAATGAATGGAACAGGTAGACTGTTGAAATCATTGTATATATTGCTTCTATATAGTCTAAGAAACATATATGCAAAGCATCGAAACAGTACAATTCGCCAATTTTTTGCTCTTCAAGTTTAAGAGAACAATGAGCCCCAATGGTTAATCCTTTATCGGAAATTATTTGTAACTTTCGACAAGTAGAACAATGAATGGAACAGGTAGGCGGGTGCAATCTTTGTATATATTACTTCTATATAGTCTAAGAAACATATATGCAAAGCATCCAAACAGTACCATTCGCCAATTTATTGTTCTTCAAGTTTAAGTGAACAACGAGCACCATTGTTAATCCTTTAACGGAAATTATTTGTAACTTTCGACAAGAAGAACAATGAATGGAACAGGTAGACGGTTGAAATCTTTGTATACATTGCTTCTATATGGTCTGAGAAACAAATATGCAAAGCTTCCATACAGTACCATTCGCCAATTTATTGTTCTTCAAGTTTAAGTGAACTACGCGCCCCATTGTTAATCATTTAACGGAAATTATTTGTAAATTTCTACAAGTAAAACAATGAATGGAACAGGTAGACTGTTGAAATCTATGTATATATTGCTTCTATATAGTCTAGGAAACCTATATGCAAATCATCCAAACAGTAACATTCGCCAATTTTTTGTTCTTCAAGTTTAAGAGAACAATGAGCCCCAATGGTTAATCCTTTAACGGAAATTATTTCTAACTTTCGACAAGTAGAACAATGAATGGAACAGGTAGACGCTTGAAATCTTTGTATATATTGCTTCTATATAGTCTAAGAAACATATATGCAAAGCATCCAAACAGTACAATTCGCCAATTTTTTGTCCTTCAAGTTTAAGTGAACAATGAGCCCCAATGGTTAATCCTTTATCGGAAATTATTTCTAACTTTCGACAAGTAGAACAATGAATGGAACAGGTAGACGGTTGAAATCTTTGAATATATTACTTCTATATAGTCTAAGAAACATATATGCAAAGCATCCAAACAGTACCATTCGCCAATTTATTGTTCTTCAAGTTTAAGTGAACTACGAGCCCCATTGTTAATGCTTTAAAGGAAATTATTTGTAAACTTCGACAAGTAGAACAATGATTGGAACACGTAGACGGTTGAAATCTTTGTATATGTTGCTTCTATATAGTCTAATAAACCTATATGCAATGCATCAAAACAGTGACATTCGCCAATTTTTTATTCTTCAAGTTTAAGTGAACAATGAGCCCCATTGTTATTCATTTATCGGAAATTATTTGTAACTTTCGACAAGTAGAACAATGAATGGAACAGGTAGACGGTTGAAATCATTGTATATATTGCTTCTATATAGTCTAAGAAACATATATGCAAAGCATCTAAACAGTAACATTCGCCAATTTTTTGTTCTTCAAGTTTAAGCGAACTACGAGCCCCATTGTTAATCCTTTAACGGAAATTATTTGTAAATTTCGACAAGTAGAACAATGAATGGAACAGGTAGACGGTTGAAATCATTGTATATATTGCTTCTATATAGTCTAAGAAACATATATGCAAAGCATCCAAACAGTACAATTCGACAATTTTTTGTTCTTCAAGTTTAGTGAACAATGAGCCCCAATGGTTAATCCTTTATCGGAAATTATTTGTAACTTTCGACAAGTAGAACAATGAATGGAACAGGTAGACGGTTGATATCTTTGTATATATTGCTTCTCTATAATCTAAGAAACATATATGCAAAGCATCCAAACAGTACAATTCGCCAATTATTTCATCTTCATGTTTAAGTGAACTACGAGCCCCATTGTTAATACTTTAACGGAAATTATTTGTAACTTGCGACAAGTAGAACAATGAGTGGAACAGGTAGACGGTTGAAATCAATGTATATATTGCTTCTATATAGTCTAAGAAACATATATGCAAAGCATCCAAACAGTACAATTCGACAATTTTTTGTTCTTCAAGTTTAAGTGAACAATGAGCCCCAATGACAATCATGAAATGGAAATTATTTGTAACTTTCTACAAGTAGAACAATGAATAGTACAGGTAGACGGGTGAAATCTTTCTACATATTGCTTCTAAATAGTCTAAGAAACACATATGCAAAGCATCCAAACAGTACCATTCGCCAATTTTTTGTTCTTCCAGTTTAAGTGAATTACGAGCCCCATTGTTAATCCTTTAAAGGAAATTATTTGTAAATTTCGACAAGTAGAACAATGAATGGATCAGGTAGACGGTTGAAATCATTGTATATATTGCTTCTATATAGCCTACGAAACATATATGCAAAGCATCCAAACAGTACCATTCGCCAATTTTTTGTTCTTCCAGTTTAAGTGAATTACGAGCCCCATTGTTAATCCTTTAAAGGAAATTATTTGTAAATTTCGACAAGTAGAACAATGAATGGAACAGGTAGACTGTTGAAATCATTGTATATATTGCTTCTATATAGTCTAAGAAACATATATGCAAAGCATCGAAACAGTACAATTCGCCAATTTTTTGTTCTTCAAGTTTAAGAGAACAATGAGCCCCAATGGTTAATCCTTTATCGGAAATTATTTGTAACTTTCGACAAGTAGAACAATGAATGGAACAGGTAGGCGGGTGCAATCTTTGTATATATTACTTCTATATAGTCTAAGAAACATATATGCAAAGCATCCAAACAGTACCATTCGCCAATTTATTGCTCTTCAAGTTTAAGTGAACAACGAGCCCCATTGTTAATCCTTTAACGGAAATTATTTGTAACTTTCGACAAGAAGAACAATGAATGGAACAGGTAGACGGTTGAAATCTTTGTATACATTGCTTCTATATGGTCTGAGAAACAAATATGCAAAGCTTCCAAACAGTACCATTCGCCAATTTATTGTTCTTCAAGTTTAAGTGAACTACGCGCCCCATTGTTAATCATTTAACGGAAATTATTTGTAAATTTCTACAAGTAAAACAATGAATGGAACAGGTAGACTGTTGAAATCTATGTATATATTGCTTCTATATAGTCTAGGAAACCTATATGCAAATGATCCAAACAGTAACATTCGCCAATTTTTTGTTCTTCAAGTTTAAGCGAACTACTAGCCCCATTGTTAATCCTTTAACGGAAATTATTTCTAACTTTCGACAAGTAGAACAATGAATGGAACAGGTAGACGCTTGAAATCTTTGTATATATTGCTTCTATATAGTCTAAGAAACATATATGCAAAGCATCCAAACAGTACAATTCGCCAATTTTTTGTTCTTCAAGTTTAAGTGAACAATGAGCCCCAATGGTTAATCCTTTATCGGAAATTATTTGTAACTTTCGACAAGTAGAACAATGAATGGAACAGGTAGACGGATGAAATCTTTGAATATATTACTTCTATATAGTCTAAGAAACATAAATGCAAAGCATCGAAACAGTAACATTCGCCAATTTTTGGATCTTCAAGTTTAAGTGAACAACGAGCCCCATTGATAATCATGAAATGGAAATTATTTGTAAATTTCTACAAGTAGAACAATGAATAGTACAGGTAGACGGGTGAAATCTTTCTATATATTGCTTCTATATAGTCTAAGAAACATATATGCAAAGAATCCGAACAGTAACATTCGCCAATTTTTTGATCTTCAAGTTTAAGTGAACAACGAGCCCCATTGATAATCATGAAATGGAAATTATTTGTAAATTTCTACAAGTAGAACAATGAATAGTACAGGTAGACGGTTGAAATCATTGTATATATTGCTTCTATATAGTCGAAGAAACATATATGCAAAGCATCGAAACAGTAACATTCGCCAATTTTTTGTTCTTCAAGTTTAAGTGAACTACGAGCCGCATTGATAATCATGAAACGGAAATTATTTGTAAGTTTCTACAAGTAGAACAATGAATAGAACGGGTAGACGGTAGAAATCTTTGTATATGCTGCTTCTATATAGTCTAAGAAACCTATATGCAAAGCATCTAAACAGTAACATTCGCCAATTTTTTGATCTTCAAGTTTAAGTGAACAACGAGCCCCATTGATAATCATGAAATGGAAATTATTTGTAAATTTCTACAAGTAGAACAATGAATAGTACAGGTAGACGGGTGAAATCTTTCTATATATTGCTTCTATATAGTCTAAGAAACATATATGCAAAGAATCCAAACAGTACAATTCGCCAATTTTTTGTTCTTCAAGTTTAAGTGAACTACGAGCCCCATTGATAATCATGAAACGGAAATTATTTGTAAGTTTCTACAAGTAGAACAATGAATAGAACGGGTAGACGGTAGAAATCTTTGTATATGTTGCTTCTATATAGTCTAAGAAACCTATATGCAAAGCATCTAAACAGTAACATTCGCCAATTTTTTGATCTTCAAGTTTAAGTGAACTACGAGCCCCATTGATAATCATGAAATGGAGATTAATTGTAACTTTCTACAAGTAGAACAATGAATAGTACAGGTAGACGGGTGAAATCTTTCTATATATTGCTTCCATATAGTCGAAGTAACATATATGCAAAGCATCGAAACAGTACAATTCGCCAATTTTTTGTTCTTCAAGTTTAAGTGAACAATGAGCCCCAATGGTTAAACCTTTATCGGAAATTATTTGTAATTTTCGACAAGTAGAACAATGAATGGAACTGGTAGACGGTTGAAATCTTTGTATATATTGCTTCTATATAGTCTAAGAAACATATATGCAAATCATCCGAACAGTACAATTCGCCAATTTTTTTTCTTCAAGTTTAACCGAACTACGAGCCCCATTGTTAATCCTTTAACGGAAATTAATTGTAACATTCTACAAGAAGAACAATGAATGGAACAGGTAGACGATTGAGATCTTTGTATATATTGCTTCAATATAGTCTAAGAAACATATATGCAAAGCATCCAAACAGTACCATTCGCCAATTTTTTGATCTTCAAGTTTAAGTGAACTACGAGCCCCATTGTTAATCCTTTAAAGGAAATTATTTGTAACTTTCTACAAGTAGAACAATGAATAGAACAGGTAGACAGGTGAAATCTTTCTATATATTGCTTCTATATAGTCTACGAAACTTATATGCAAAGCATCCGAACAGTACAATTCGCCAATTTTTTTTCTTCAAGTTTAAGTGAACTACGAGCCCCATTGTTAATCCTTTAACGGAAATTATTTGTAAATTTCGACAAGTAGAACAATGAATGGAACAGGTAGACGGTTGAAATCATTGTATATATTGCTTCTATATAGTCTAAGAAACATATATGCAAATCATCCGAACAGTACAATTCGCCAATTTTTTTTCTTCAAGTTTAACCGAACTACGAGCCCCATTGTTAATCCTTTAACGGAAATTAATTGTAACATTCTACAAGAAGAACAATGAATGGAACAGGTAGACGATTGAGATCTTTGTATATATTGCTTCAATATAGTCTAAGAAACATATATGCAAAGCATCCAAACAGCACCATTCGCCAATTTTTTGATCTTCAAGTTTAAGTGCACTACGAGCCCCATTGTTAATCCTTTAAAGGAAATTATTTGTAACTTTCTACAAGTAGAACAATGAATAGAACAGGTAGACAGGTGAAATCTTTCTATATATTGCTTCTATATAGTCTACGAAACTTATATGCAAAGGATCCAAACAGTACCATTCGCCAATTTTTTGATCTTCAAGTTTAAGTGAACTACGAGCCCCATTGTTAATCCTTTAAAGGAAATTATTTGTAACTTTCTACAAGTAGAACAATGAATAGAACAGGTAGACAGGTGAAATCTTTCTATATATTGCTTCTATATAGTCTACGAAACTTATATGCAAAGCATCCGAACAGTACAATTCGCCAATTTTTTTTCTTCAAGTTTAAGTGAACTACGAGCCCCATTGTTAATCCTTTAACGGAAATTATTTGTAAATTTCGACAAGTAGAACAATGAATGGAACAGGTAGACGGTTGAAATCATTGTATATATTGCTTCTATATAGTCTAAGAAACCTATATGCAAAGCATCTAAACAGTAACATTCGCCAATTTTTTGTTCTTCAAGTTTAAGTGAACAATGAGCCCCATTGTTAATCCTTTATCGGAAATTATTTGTAACTTTCGACAAGTAGAACAATATATGGATCAGGTAGACGGTTGAAATCATTGTATATATTGCTTCTATATAATCTGCGAAACATATATGCAAAGCATCCAAACCGTACAATTCGCCAATTTTTTTTCTTCAAGTTTAACCGAACTACGAGCCCCATTGTTAATCCTTTAACGGAAATTAATTGTAACATTCTACAAGTAGAACAATTAATGGAACAGGTAGACGGTTGAGATCTTTGTATATATTGCTTCTATATAGTCTAAGAAACATATATGCAAAGCATCCAAACAGTACCATTCGCCAATTTTATGTTCTTCAAGTTTAAGTGAACAACGAGCCCCATTGTTAATCCTTTAACGGAAATTATTTGTAACTTTCTACAAGTAGAACAATGAATAGAACGGGTAGACGGTAGAAATCTTTGTATATGTTGCTTCTATATAGTCCAAGAAACCTATATGCAAAGCATCTAAACAGTAACATTCGCCAATTTTTTGATCTTCAAGTTTAAGTGAACAATGAGCCCCATTGATAATCATGAAATGGAAATTATTTGTAACTTTCTACAAGTAGAACAATGATTGGAACTGGAAGACGGTTGAAATCTTTGTATATATTACTTCTATATAGCCTAAGAAACATATATGCAAAGCATCCAAACAGTACCATTCGCCAATTTTTTGATCTTCAAGTTTAAGTGAACTACGAGCCCAATTGTTAATCCTCTAAAGGAAATTATTTGTAAATTTCGACAAGTAGAACAATTAATGGAATAGGTAGACGGTTGAAATCATTGTATATGCTGCTTCTATATAGTATAAGAAACCTATATGCAAAGCATCTAAACAGTACCATTCGCCAATTTTTTGTTCTTCAAGTTTAAGTGAACAATGAGCCCCATTGTTAATCCTTTATCGGAAATTATTTGTAACTTTCGACAAGTAGAACAATGAATGGAACTGGAAGACGGTTGAAATCTTTGTATATATTACTTCTATATAGCCTAAGAAACATATATGCAAAGCATCCAAACAGTACAATTCGCCAATTTTTTGTTCTTCAAGTTTAAGTGAACTACGAGCCCCATTGTTATTACTTTAACGGAAATTATTTGTAAATTTCGACAAATAGAACAATGATTGGAACACGTAAACGGTTGAAATCTTTGTATATATTGCTTCCATATAGTCTAAGAAACATGTACGCAAAGCATCCAAGCAGTACCATTCGCCAATTTTTTGTTCTTCAAGTTTAAGTGAACTACGAGCCCCATTGTTAATCCTTTAACGGAAATTATTTGTAACTTTCGACAAGTAGAACAGTGAATGGAACAGGTAGACGTTTGAAATCATTGTATATATTGCTTCTATATAGTCTAAGAAACATATATGCAAAGCATCCAAACAGTACCATTCGCCAATTTTTTGTTCTTCAAGTTTAAGTGAACTACGAGCACCATTGTTAATCCTTTAACGGAAATTATTTGTAACTTTCGACAAGTAGAACAATGAATGGGACAGGTAGACGGTTGAAATCATTGTATATATTGCTTCTATATAGTCTAAGAAACATATATGCAAAGCATCCAAACAGTACAATTCGCCAATTTTTTGTTCTTCAAGTTTAAGTGAACAACGAGCCCCATTGATAATCATGAAAGGGAAACTATTTGTAACTTTGTACAAGTAGAACAATGAATAGAACAGGTAGACTGTTGAAATCTTTGTATATATTGCTTCTATATAGTCTATGAAACCTATATGCAAATCATCCAAGCAGTACCATTCGCCAATTTTTTGTTCTTCAAGTTTATGTGAACAACGAGCCCCATTGTTAATCCTTTAACGGATATTATTTGTAACTTTCGACAAGTAGAACAATGAATGGAACAGGTAGACGGTTGAAATCTTTGTATATATTGCTTCTATATAGCCTAAGAAACATATATGCAAAGCATCCAAACAGTACTATTCGCCAATTTTTTGTTCTTCAAGTTTAAGTGTACTACGAGCCCCATTGTTATTACTTTAACGGAAATTATTTGTAAATTTCGACAAATAGAACAATGATTGGAACACGTAGACGGTTGAAATCTTTGTATATATTGCTTCCATATAGTCTAAGAAACATGTACGCAAAGCATCCAAGCAGTACCATTCGCCAATTTTTTGTTCTTCAAGTTTAAGTGAACTGCGAGCCCCATTGTTAATCCTTTAAAGGAAATTATTTGTAAATTTCGGCAAGTAGAACAATGAATGGAACAGGTAGACGGTTGAAATCTTTGTATATATTGCTTCTATATAGTCTAAGAAACATAAATGCAACGCATCCAAACAGTATAATTCGCCAATTTTTTGTTCTTCAAGTTTAAGTGAACTACGAGCCCCATTGTTAATCCTTTAAAGTAAATTATTTGTAAATTTCGACAAGTAGAACAATGATTGGAACACGTAGGAGGTTGAAATCTTTGTATATATCGCTTCCATATAGTCTAAGAAACATACCTGCAAAGCATCCAAACAGTACCATTCGAGAATTTATTGTTCTTCATGATTAAGTGAACAACGAGCCCCATTGATAATCATGAAAGGGAAATTATTTGTAACTTTCTTTTTTTTTTTTTTTTTTATTTACAATATACAATAATAAACAATTACATAAAGATACGATAACTGGGTACCAAGATTAACTTTCACCCCAGTCATTAGTAAATTAAGTTTTTAAGAAATTAACGCGATTGTCTATAGTTTAGAAGAATGATAGGAAAATTATAAAAACCTGTCTCATCATAGAAGACTTGAAGTAATATACAATAAGTACAAGGCTAGAGACTAAGTAACAAATGAATGATTCGCTTATGTTTATACTTCTTATAGTTAAGGTCAACCTGAGAATAATTTCCTATGGAATTAATAGCTTTATCTTTACTTTTATGGCACGTTTGGTAAAAGCGTATGGAGAATTTTTGAATGTAATCACTTATGTAGCTTATACCTAGATCTTTATGAATTAATGATATATTAGTATATTTAGCGCAAAGTGCATTATTATTTTCCACCGTTTTAATAATCGCCTGTCACTGAATCGTGAGGAGTGAGCAGGAATCACTGGATATCGTTGTCCGTTGAAACGAGCAACTTATAAATTGTGCTAAAAACGAATGGCATTTCCGACTAATCCACGTACAAGAGGATGGTTGGACGTTTCGCAACGGTGTCGTGTTTCCTATCGTTTAGGTCAGATTTCTCTTTGAGTACCGTATCACTATGTTTATTTGAGAGTCGTGAAACGACAGTGGCTCGATTTGATTAAAATTTCACGTTCCATCGATGCTTGTTTTTCGCAGTTATTAACATCGCAATCACCGAATACATTACACAGTCGATTTACATTATTCTGCATCAGATGTAATTAAAATTTACACTTAAATAAATACCAGCATAATTCTCCACTTCCGTGCAATTACTTTCCCCGTGCAACGGCGGCCCGTGATATCTACAAAGACGCCTGTTTAAAACGAATCTCCCTTTCTCGAGATATCCAATCGTTGAATTAATAAACGTCAAAGAGTACAATCGGAAGGTGTACAATGAGAAAAATAAAAGGGAAGAGCACACGGAAAATCCTAATACTCTTCATCGAGATATGTCTCTCTCTCTCTCTCTTTATCACTTTGCATCTCTCCTCTCTGTTATTCGCATATTTCATATTTTCACGAATTGATCGCGGATCGGCAATGGAAGAAAAAAGCCGCACGTATGCACGGTGCGGCAAAAAGCGTTTTATTAAACCGAGCTCACGGCGACCTTCGACAATGTGATTACTGCGTTTCAATAAATTTTTTGCGTTTCGTCAAACTTTCGTTGATTGGCATTCCTATTATTTTGTTCCGATGCTAGGAAATGCGTGTAGAGGAGGAGCACAGAGAGAAAACTGGGGAGGACAGAAACGTTGCGCGGAACAAAGAGTACGATATTTCCGCTTCCTACTCGATTTTTATCTCGCTTTTCCAAACATTTCCTGCTAAATGGTGAGAGGAAAGCCGATGAAAGTCATCGTACAGAGAATTCGCTGTTTGCGCGTATTGAAATCGAAAAACTTTGATCTATCGCGTTAGATTCGTGGATAGAAGTGGAGGCTCGACGATGCTCTCGGTTGAACGGTGCGAAATATCGTTGGCTGACAAAGCGACGATGCAAAAACCGGGGTAATTCGACCTCCAATGCCATTTTCGCCAATGAAAGGGAGTAAATGCTCAGAAGACATTCTCTCTTCGACTGATAATTGCTTTACGGTGGCCACGTTGGGGAGAAATCGTAGTTAACGAAGTTCCATCGATTTTCCCTCGGACCATACAGCGAATGTGAGAAAATTGACGGGAGCGTCATCAAAATATTAAATACTGAATATATAATATTATTTTCGCGCTTATTCGAAGCCCTGATAAATGGAATAGTCGTAAAAAATATAGAGAATAATTTCGAATTATTGTTATCGTGTTATCGTAAAATTTGAATATTTGTTATGCAGCCTCGAAAATTTATTATGCAGCTGGTTAGACGGTGAAAGCTCTTTTGTTGATGTTTCCTAATATATCGCGTAGAGGTTGTGCAAAATTATTATTCTTTCGTCGGTCGAGGTTGTCAAGTATTTGCATACTAGTAAAATATACATGCGAATGGAGAATTTTGTATTGCAAATTCCATGGTAAACGTGTGGATCCAAGCACTTGACCTTTACAAAAAAGCCTCCGGCGATCTGTTGTGCAACATTCGTAAATGTGCTTCGGAAGCACTGTGTATCGATTTGCAAATGTCAGGGAATAAAGGACGTATGTAATGGAGTGCGTTTTGTCAAATGATTGCAAAGGAATTCAACTTGAAAGTCTGTCTGAATGGCTCGACGAAAGGCTTGAGAAAACAATTGGAAATGTATTGTACCGGAGAAAATCATGATAGTAATAGGAATTGGTTGTATTGGTTTAATTACTATATCATAGAAGATACTATAGATTATAAAAGATATAATTGCATTATACTGGCATACAGTAATGCTTACTTTGTTGGGATGAAATATTGCAAAACATATTTTATTTGGACTAGGATGTTGAACCCTCCGTTTTGAGAGATAATATCTGCCAAAAACTGAATACGTTCAGCGTGGAACAGTTCCGTTATCTCTAACTAAATTATAACAACAATAATTTTCGTTTTTTCTTCCTTTTGCATCGTTCGTCCAATCAGAGTATCGAGTTGGTGCGGTTGGTAAACTAGCTTAGCACGCGCAGTCGGCGAACGAGGTGTCTACCTTCGAAAATCCTTTCCTTATATATTTCTTACATTATATTCCACAAATAATATTGGAGGTTGCTTGAAATTCATCGAAGATAGCTGCAAATATATTATTTATCAATAAGATAAAAGTATTACACAAAGAATCAAATATTCGTAAGCATTGAATAGTACATCGTCAATTATAAACTCACGTACTTCACTCCTATAATTTTTATTCACCATAAGATTTATTAAAAATAAGCAGAGACAAGTTATTAAATAATAATTACATCTGTAATAAACGATTATTGACGAAAATTATTGTAATAACCGAAGTTTGCAAAATTATCCATGGAGAAAGGGGATCTCAATACGTAAGGTGCACTACGCATGTTCAGCGAGCCACCTCGCTGAGGCGGGAGAGCACAGTACAGCTTCAGACATCGAACGGGTCGCGTGATTTGACAGGTTGGTCCCTATGTATATTTGTGCACTTGCATATGGGTACCTAGTCACTCTTGATCTTGGATTACGACTATTAGTGCATGTGTGCTATAATATTAAACTACTTAAACAATAAATTAAAAGTGATATTAAATAATTTTAACAATTAAATACAATGTGTTGTGGAAGTATTAGTGGCATCAAGTGATAGTTACTTGTAGTGTTTTTACATCATTTTAACAATTAAATACAACGTTTTGTGGAAGTATCAGTGACCTCAGGTGCCAGTTACCTGCAAGTGTTTTTAAATTATTTCGACAATTAAATACAAGGTTTTGTGGATGTGTCAGTGACATCAAGTGACAGTTTTGTGCAAGTGTTTTTAAATTATTTCAACAATTAAATACAAGGTTTTGTGGATGTGTCAGTGACATCAAGTGACAGTTTTGTGCAAGTGTTTTTAAATTATTTCGACAATTAAATACAAGGTTTTGTGGATGTGTCAGTGATATCAAGTGACAGTTTTGTGCAAGTGTTTTTAAATTATTTCGACAATTAAATACAAGGTTTTGTGGATGTGTCAGTAACATCAAGTGACAGTTTTGTGCAATTGTTTTTAAATAATTTCGACAATTAAAAACAACGTTTTGTGGAAGTATCAGTGACATCAAGTGATCGTTACTTGTAGTGTTTTTACATCATTTTAACAATTGAATACAACGTTTTGTGGATGTGTCCGTGACATCAAGTGACAGTTTTGTGCAAGTGTTTTTAAATTATTTCGCCAATTAAATACAACGTTTTATGGATGGGTCAGTGACATCAAGTGGCAGTTTTGTGCAAGTGTTTTTAAATTATTTCAACAATTAAATACAAGGTTTTGTGGATGTGTCAGTGACATCAAGTGACAGTTTTGTGCAAGTGTTTTTAAATTATTTCAACAATTAAATACAAGGTTTTGTGGATGTGTCAGTGACATCAAGTGACAGTTTTGTGCAAGTGTTTTTAAATTATTTCGACAATTAAATACAAGGTTTTGTGGATGGGTCAGTTACATCAAGTGACAGTTTTGTGCAAGTGTTTTTAAATAATTTCGACAATTAAATACAACGTTTTGTGGAAGTATCAGTGACATCAAGTGATCGTTACTTGTAGTGTTTTTACATCATTTTAACAAATGAATACAATGTTTTGTGGATGTGTCCGTGACATCAAGTGGCAGTTTTGTGCAAGTGTTTTTAAATTATTTCGACAATTAAATACAAGGTTTTGTGGATGTGTCAGTGACATCAAGTGACAATTTTGTGCAAGTATTTTTAAATTATTTCGACAATTAAATATAACGTTTTGTGGAAGTGTTAGTGACACAAAGTGATAGTTTTGTGCAAGTGATTTTGAATAATTTAAGCGATTAAATACAACGTGTTGTTATAGTGTCAGTGACATAAAGTGATTACTTCGTGTAAATGTCAATAACTTAAAGTTACGGTTTCGCGCCAGTGTTTCTAATTAATTTAAGTGATTGAACACAACGTGTTGTGAAATAACCATTAAAATATTGCACATTTATTTTCGATAGTTGGTTCCCGTAGATGTTGTATTATGTTATCAATTCATTTTCTCTTTCCTCGAACCTCGCAATTATCGTAGCTTAATATTTCCACCTCCATTTCCTCCGTAATGTCAGTTCTTAATTAATTTTCACAAAAATAGATTCATTTTTTCAAGTCCGATTGTTATTTCTGTTTACAGTATCTCCGGCAGAAGGTTTTGGGATATTGGGCCATTCTCAATCAGTTGGAACTCACGTTAAATGAGAAATGACTCACTTTCGCTACAATTTCCCCGTGTTTCGAGATTCTTGATATTTTTCAAATGATATAGTAGAAGCTGCCGTCTTTCTAGAACTCGATTGCACTATCGTAAAGTCTGTAGTGCGAGTATAGAATAACATTCGCGCTTAGAAGTTCACAGAATTATGAAATCTTCAATTAGAAATGGGACTTTGATCTGTGTAACTCGTTTGGGGAACTGTATCGTTGAAATTTTTTATTATTTTGTCATTCAATAGTAATTCGAACGACATACGATATAATCACAGTATACGATATAATTTTAATTTCAATACCTTATAATTAAAGTATCTCGATTATATAAATGTAATGTTTCATTGACAAACGCTTGCATATTAAAATTTGCGACCGATTTATCGGTCTTAGAGTCAGTGCCGGGTTTTGTATCGCATATATTTAAAACATACTCGAAACGAGTATTCGCGCAAGTAGAGCCAGTGTTCGTTCGTACCGTAAATCGTTTCAACGTACCGGTCGCGAATACCGATCACCGAAATCGCGAAACTCGCGGGTCAGCACCTGCTCCTGCGGAGAGGACCTCCATCGTGCAGTCGGTGGACGATGGAGGATGTAAGTTTCATTATTTCACTAACATTTTCATTAATCGACCCCTATTTCAATTGGAACTTAAAGTTCACTTTAACCGTTTGAGTCTCAGTATCAAAAAGATCCGTTATATTCTATCTCTATAAAGAAAATTGGTTTATTTCTCTCAAAATTTGTCCAATATATCCTGAGACTCAAACGGTTAAGAGAATTAAATTAGAGTTTAATTTTACCCACCGTATATTCAAATAATTCTCCTTAGAGATTCTATAATGTTGTCTTCTCTTGTGTTAAAGAAAGGACAATCTCCAGGCCATGGATGCAGCCAGGCCATGGACGCAGCCCAACCATGGATGCAGCCGGACCATGGATGCAGCCGGTCCATGGATGCAGCCGGACCATGGATGCAGCCGGACCATGGATGCAGCCGGACCATGGATGCAGCCGGACCATGGATGCAGCCGGACCATGGACTACGATCTCAACGTGGAGATAAACACTTTTCAACTATCACTTTCTTCGGTTGGTGAGTGACAAAATTCAAAGTTCCTCCGGTCGTTCGATCATGCCGCAGGACGAATGGTCCGAAACGGCACCGAACGACTGGTTGTATTTTATGTGTGCTAGTAGTTTGCGAACATAGTGACCGCGATTATGGTAATTAGTACCATAGTCGCGAGTAGTAACGATTTTTCTAGGATGTTTAGTATGTAAGAATTTCGCGGATGGTCAATTCCATTGTCAAAGTAATAATAACGAATGTATATTGAATTTTTCGACGAATTACTTTGACGATGGCATTGACCGACAAATTTCAATGATCTCAGTAGAGTCACTTTTAGTCAATTACAATTCACTTTTAAATTCATTTGCATATAGAGTGTCAATGCTCTACGTAGAGTCACTTTAATAGATTTCAATTCTCATTTAAAGTCATGTTATTTATTGAAATTTCTTACGCCGCTTTTATTATATTAATTAATCATTCTCGTTAGGATTTTCAGGTTGTAACCCTAATTCTTTCCTTTTTCTTTCAGAAATATACAGTAAGTTTATGTTTTACGTTACTACTTTGTCACTATGTTCGCTTGTAGTAGTAGTAGTAATAGTTGTGTGGTAGTTAGTTGCTTCGCCACATCGCAGCAAAAAGCTGCGAATTCGGCTTCGTCCGTGAAATTAGTGTCGCGAAAATAACAAAACGCGTCTTTGCTTCTTTCATTATTTTATAAAGTAGTGTTGCGAAAATTTATACGCGATTTTGCTCTTTTCTTTATTTTTCAGGGTAGTGTAGCGAACATTTAAACGCGATTTTGTCCTTTTCTTTACTTTTTCAAAGTAGTGTGGCGAAAATTTATACGCGATATTGCTGTTTTCTTTATTTTTCAGGGTAGTGTTGCGAAAATTTACACGCGATTTTGCTCTTTTCTTTATTTTTCAGGGTAGTGTAGCGAAAATTTATACGCGATTTTGCCCTTTTCTTTATTTTTCAAAGTAGTGTTGCGAAAATGTATACGCGATTTACAATTCTCTTTCTTTTTTAAAGTAGTGTTGCGAAACTAAGTACACGGTTTGTTCGATATTATATTCGCGATTTCAGCTCTGCGAAAAATCGCAACACTGCGATTAATATCGCAAAATTGCGGTTAATATCGCAGAATTGCGATTAATATCGCAGTACAGTACTGCGTCTACGTCATGACGCCAGTGCGGGATACTATCCCGTCAATTGTATAAAATATTCGCGATTATTAGAGTTGCGAAATTAAAAGTGCACCTCGGTAGAGGTTGCCCGCGATTTTGTTCGATCACTCTTCGCGAACTTAGCGTTGCGAAAATTCACAGCGTCTCGCTAAGATGCTCGCGATTTTGCTCGTCGCAAAATTAGTGTTGCGAAAATTCACAGCGCCTCGCGTAGGCGCTCGCGATTATTGCTCGTACGCGAAATTAGTGTTGCGAAAATTGACAGCACCTCGGAAAGATACTCGCGATTCCGTTAGCCGCGAATTTCCGTAGCGCTTCGGAAACAGGTGCTCGCGTTCTTTTTACGATTAAAATAACTATGATTAATAATAAAGTGAAGCTGTTTTCGCAAGCGTTTGTCAAATGGAACATTACGAACTATTAATTGAATTAATATATTGTCAAAATATTTCATCTTATTCTACAATAATATTGATACTGTGACTGTTGGCCGTTCGAATTACCTGTTTTCTCAATTCAATTTTTCATCGAGGATAAAGTTCCGCCGATACATTTTCCCAAATGCTTTGCACAAATCATGGTTTATTTTTATCGTACATTTGCAATTACATGGAGTTCCATAAGCTCGCATTCTTACTTTATGATAGTGCAATCGAGGACTTTAGATCGATGGCGAATTTTCTTTCGAGTTTTCTCGCGTATGTGATATTCTGTGTATACTGTAGCGAAAGTGGGTCGTTCTCTTTTAATGTATAATATTCCGATCTTCCACGATAACGATGACGATGATGGTGATGACGATGATAACCAACGATTTGAGATTATCATCGAAACTGGTAAAATTAGTTTTCGTATAGTTAAGTCTCTGATTCTCAAAAGATTTCAGGTGTCAGTTAAATCCGATTCTCAGGAATTTAGAAGGTCTTTGTTATCGGGAGGCAATTTCTTCAGTTTCAATGGAATCTACACATCGCACAAGCAGATGTTTGGTTTAAGTATATTTTTGTAACCGGATAAACTAAGTTTTCGGAGAAGGCTATTCCTTATTTTTCAAGAAACTTAAATCCTATATATTTTGCATGAGGTTTTAACTATCAAACATTTTGGAATTGAACTTAATTCCTTAATAGGCAGGTTATTCGTTATTAAGGAAACATGGTAACGACGTTACTTCTAAGAGCTCTTAATTATCGAATATATGGGACTTTAATTTTTATAAAACTTAGCTATCGAAAAGGCAGGCTTCGAATTTTACGACGAGTTAGTTACTGAATAGGCAGGTTTTAAATTTTAAGACAAGACATTCATTTATCGAGCCAGCCAGCTCCTAATTTTAAGGCGAATTAGTTTCAGAATAGGCAGGCGTTTAGTTTTAAGACGAGTTAGTTGTTGAATAGACAGGTTTTAAATTTTAAGACAAAATAGTGCATGTATCGAGCCGGCCAGCTCTTAATTTTAAGGCGAGTTAGTTTCAGAATAGGCAGGCGTTTAGTTTTAAGACGAGTTAATCACTGAATAGGCAGGGTATTAGCTTTAAGATGAGTTAGTCGCTCAATAGGCAGGCTATTAGCTTTAAAATGAGTTAGTCACTGAATAGGCAGGTTTTAAATATTAAGGCAAGATATCGTCTTTATGGAGGTGGTCAACTCTTAATTTTAATGTATGTTCCTATCAGAATAGGCAGGATTTTAATTTTAAGACGAGTTAGTTAACGAATAGGCAGGTTTTTAGCTTTAAGACAAATTATTAATATCTTGTTCTAAGACAGGTTATTAACCGAACAGGCAGACTTTTAATTTTAAGAATAGTAAGTTACTGAATAGGAAAGCTTTTAAGTTTAAGAGAACTTAGTCCTCGGATAGATGTCTTACTAGATTTTAATGAAAGTTAGCAATGCTACAGGCAGGATCTTAGTTGCAAGAAAAATTAACCTCTAATACATTCAAAAATAATTCGTTCATTATAACAATTTCTAATGCTGAGAAATTAATACGATATAATAATCTGCCTCTCTTCTCGAACGAAGTTAAAGGCTGCTGCGATCTGCTTCCCTATAGTTTATTCTCTTCCTGTACTTACTGCAAATAGTAAGTAAGGCTAGATTTAAGAGTTTAGTTTAGTTTAGAATAAGCAAATATTGTAAAGGGAGATCGACACCATTCGGCGGGTGTCTATCTCTTTTCGCGAAACGGGATGAGAAAAGTAGAGTCGGCGATTCCTCTGCTACACTTTCTCTCGACATTGAATTCGTCAATGTCGAGGGAAAGTGTCTCAGGGGAAGAGCAAAATGAAATGGAGGTTGGTTGGGCATGCATTTTTGGGTCCCGTTTCGTGGCAACCTCCTCGCGGTGGGACCTGGGTCGATATTACTTGCTATGATTTTAACTTTTATTAAACGTGCTTTTAGTACGATATTTTGTTAAATAGTAGTACTAAATAGCAAGTGATATCGAGCGAATAGCCACGAAATCCGAATATTCGGCAGCCTTGGCTACCGAATGTTCGGATTCCTAGTCTTACAATTATTTGCATCTAAGAATTTGCGTTTAAGTTAGCTTTAAGGTTACGCGATTAAGTAGAAATTAAGCTTCGCATCGAAGAAGAGTCAACGTTGGGCAGATTTGTTCGCTTTTATCTCTGACTATTCGTTTTCTTTCTTTGGTGACAACAATTCTTTAACTCTTCGTTGATTAAAAGTTCCAGTCATCACCTCGAAAGAAGACATCGTTTAGCGTTAAGATAGTTCCAGTAAGATTTAAGTTAGATTTAAAAATGTCACCTAAGCGTAAAATTGAATGCAAGAGTGTCATCGTAACTCAATTCCATGCTCTCGAAAATATGCGAAAGAAGGCAAACGTTTTTCTCGTGTAGCCGTCCTCGTTACTTACTTCCTATCCCAATTGCAGCCCCTGTCCAGAAGACCGACGAGTGTTTCTGCGGCGGCGCGGAGGCGAGAAGCGTGGTTCTACGGCCCAGGGACGTCTTCAGGGTTGGTCTTTGAGCCGAAGGTCGTACGATCGACTTATGACATATGTGCTCCATACCGATCGATGGGGTGGCACTGTGTCGGTGTAAGCCGGACCCTCTGACTGGGCCGATGAGCCGCCACGTTACGCAGCCTCGTCGTTGTAAGACGTGACCTCTGGCACTCATCGCGTCCAGTTACGGTACGCGACTGGCCAGTGCTCCACCACCGACCGGATCATCGCATTTGTCATCGGTCGACGTACGACCCGAGGGCTCAAAGACGCAACCCCGTCGTGGTTCAAGTTGGATCATGACCAGCCTGGCAGATAATCCGGTTCAGCTACAGATCGTACCAACCCAGTCCGTCTCAGGAAGGGGTGCAACTGGACTCCAGCCGCAGAAGACTAACTTTCTTCCCCCTTTCGCGATCGCGTTTTCATTTTGCTTTTCAAAGTCGTTTGCCTTCTTCTCGGATATTTCTTGAGCATGGATGCGATATTATGGTTTTGTAAGAGTGATTGCGTGCGGAAAGTAAGATAAGAATTAGGAATGTCGAATAAGTAAATATTGTAAAGGGAGATCGACACCATTCGGCGGGTGTCTATCTCTTTTCGCGAAACGGAATAAGTAAAGTAGAGTCGGCGATTCCTCTGCTCCACTTTCTCTCGACATTGAATTCGTCAATGTCGAGGGAAAGTGTCTCAGAGGAAGAGCAGAATGAAATGGAGGTTGGTTGGGCATGCATTTTTGGGTCCCGTTTCGTGGCAACCTCCTCGCGGTGGGACCTGGGTCGATATCACTTGCTATGATTTTAACTTTTATTAAACGTGCTTTTAGTACGATATTTTGTTAAATAGTAGTACTAAATAGCAAGTGATATCGAGCGAATAGCCACGAAATCCGAATATTCGGCAGCCTTGGCTACCGAATGTTCGGATTCCTAGTCTTACAATTATTTACATCTAAGAATTTGCGTTTAAGTTAGCTTTAAGGTTACGCGATTAAGTAGAAATTAAGCTTCGCATCGAAGAAGAGTCAACGTTGGGCAGATTTGTTCGCTTTTATCTCTGACTATTCGTTTTCTTTCTTTGGTGACAACAATTCTTTAACTCTTCGTTGATTAAAAGTTCCAGTCATCACCTCGAAAGAAGACATCGTTTAGCGTTAAGATAGTTCCAGTAAGATTTAAGTTAGATTTAAAAATGTCACCTAAGCGTAAAATTGAATGCAAGAGTGTCATCGTAACTCAATTCCATGCTCTCGAAAATATGCGAAAGAAGGCAAACGTTTTTCTCGTGTAGCCGTCCTCGTTACTTACTTCCTATCCCAATTGCAGCCCCTGTCCAGAAGACCGACGAGTGTCTTGACATATGTGCTTATCTGACATATGTGCTTCATACCGTCCGATGGGGGGGGGGGGGGGGGCAGTGTGTCGGAGTAAGCCAGACCCTCTGACTGGGCCGATGAAGAATTTGCGTTTAAGGTAGCTTTAAGATTACGCGATTAAGTAGAAGTTAAGCCTCGCATTGGAGATGAGTCAACGGTGGTCAGATGTTTTCTCTTTATCACTGTTGCTCGTGCGATCATGCTGTCTCTATTGTTTCGGTTGTTCATTCACTCGTACATATAGCATAATAAACTGACTCCATAATGCTCTTATTCTGCGAATGTAAATTGGAAACATTATAAATATGGTCTTCATGAGAAAGCCACAAACTTAAAGACAAAGTGAAAGAAGGCAGACCTTTTGTTATTTTTGAAGTTATGTGATCGGCTCTCACGGTTTTGGTACCCAAATTGTTTTAAATTCTAATATTGATTTATATCGTCATTGAACATTAATACTATATTATCACGTAAAGAATAACTTCTTGTTATTTAAATAAGTAAAAAGATTCGTTTCTCTGCTCTAAACGATATATCTTCTACATATTACCGGTGGAGATCTTTCTACTTAATAACTATTTTAATAATTCATGCTCAAATCTCTTATTTCGAGATATTATAAGTCTTTGTTTGAAATTTCTCAAAATCCCTGGTTTTGGCGCGCTAGAGGATAGGCCTTGTAGCGCGTGACATGCAGCCGTATTCTGATTGGCTCGCTTTTCCCCCACCGAGCGGCAACCAAGCCGCCGCGAGCTATCCCCACTCCTACCTGAGCGGTCACCTACCTCTTTCTCTCTCCGGACTTGGAACCGTTAACACGTATCCGCTGTGAGTACCTTTTCTTTTACATCGCCCTCGTTTACCGACCGCTAAAAAATAGTTCACTTGTTTATCTACTACGTAATAGTCTTCTGCTGTACCATAACAATCAATTCGGACAATAATAATTACGAATTTAGTAACAATCGCGAAATAATTACGACGCAATTGGTGACGTCACTGACCTCTCGCGACATTTACGCGGTGCTTTTCTCGTCTACAACATTAGTACTTCTTCTATAGCTTCGTATTTCGATTTTATTGACGAAGACCGCGATTATTGTTGCTCTGAAACGTGATTATACGGAATTATTGTACTTTTTCGCAGTTATTTAATAGTTTACTCGTGTGTGCTTGCAGGACTCGGAGTATCCTTTGAACGACCTTCCGGGCTGGCACGATCGGACACGTGCACGGTGGAGCAACAAAACGTAAGATATTACGACGCCATACGCAAGTAACATTTTCATTTACTTCGGGTCTTCGCGATATTTTGTTTGAATTTATATAATATTTATATTAATTGATATCGAGTCGAACATCCGACGAATAGAATTTACATTTCTACGAATTAATACGGTTCTACGGAAACATGCAACGATTGAAATCTTTCGGGATTATTTAAAACCTCTTACAATATACGAGTATTCAGTCAATATTTACAATCCGATAGTCGACTTCCAAGAAAGCTGCTCCTTATTCTGACAGTGTTTACCAATTCGCGGTGTTAAATTTCGACGGCTACAATTCTATGCTACAAATAAATCGCGATTCGTTTTTACTTGGTATTTACATGTTACGACTTATCCTTCCGTTTTGAGACGCTGCAATGGATTTACATAGGTTTCAGGGCATAAGTATAGAAGTAAATAAAAATCGTATTTGCCGATGTAGGGTGTTAAGGTCCTGCGTTAGATTCGTCCGTAATTTCTATAAAGATTTTCATGAATTTATCGAAGGGGGTTAGTGTTCATATGTAATAGGGAATAAGCATGACTAATCTTATAACTTTAACAGTGGCAGCTCGCAGTATTTATTGTTTATACATTTAATTAATAGTGTATTGTATTACACAAAGAACATGACGAATCAATGAGTAAGACATAATTTTTAAGCAGTATTTCTTGAAGCAAGCACTTGATTTGATATGAAAAAGAAAAACATGGTTGTTTGATTTTCTTGTGTTCCCCACCCCACCCTTTTATTTTCAGCAAAATTTGGGGCCGAGCGCATTGCGGTCTAGAGTCAGTGCTTGTTTCGTATTATATTAATATTTATATCTGTATATATTTATTACTCAATATTTTTTCAATTTATAACAAATTCACGCGACATAGAGTCAGTGTTTGCAACCCGCTATTATAATTATTAATATCTTTTGAATAATTATTAAAAATATTATGAATTCTTTTCTCCGCGAAAGTAGAGTCAAAATTGTTCGCCGGAAATGATTCTCGGTCGCGGTAGCTTCCTTATATTATTTAAATTGATCGTACCGGAAGTAGAGACAGTGCATCGAGCAGCAGCTGTGGAAAGGACTTCCATCGGGCAAGGCTTCACGAATTTTAAAAGTAAGTATAAGATGCTCGAGAAATGAAATTTTTTAATTAAAAAATATGTATATAAACTAACCAAAATGTTAATTTGTTTGTTACAGAACAGTCAAATGACGGGATGGTTGAGCAGCGACAATCATTCCTTGGCGATGGGCAAAGTCTGTGAAGGTAAGTTGAAATTTTATTCCGTACACACGTCATAACTTTGATATTTGCCAATTCCCTTGCAAACTTAACTTTGTTCTCTCCATCAATTTAATTAACGTAAATAAAGTATTAATTAGCTTTTGCAGTTCTCATAGAATACTTGCAACATTTTTATGCTAAATAAAAAATTAGCTGAATTTTCAAGTTTTCAGAGAGCAAATATTTTATATTTTGCGTTTTATTTTTGTTACAGACTTTGTCCGAATTCGTGAGGCATCGCTGGAGTGTTTGTTTCGCATTTTATGTATACTTTAATAAGTGTTAAATTTCTAGTAATTTTACGCGAAAGTAGAGTCAGTGTTTGCTTCGTATTTCATATTATACACTTCAATTTATAACTTTACGCGAAAGTAGAGTCAGTGTTTGCTTCGTATTTCATATTATACACTTAAATTTATAACTTCACGCGAAAGTAGAGTCAAATTGTTCGGCGAAAATAATTCTCTGTCGCAAATTGTCTTTTTTTCAATTATACCGCGCCGGAAGTAGAGTCAGTGCAACAGGAGCAGCTGTGGAAAGGATTTCCATCGGGCAAGGCTTCACGAATTTAAAAAGTAAGTATCACATGATCGAGAAATAAAAATTCACAGTCGAGAAATACAAAGATGGCTTATACTAATGAAAATGTTAATTTTTTTGTTACAGAACAGTCAAATGACGGGATGGTTGAACGGCGACAATCACTCCCAGGCGAAGGGCAAATCTTTTATAGGTGAGCTGAAATTTTAGTTCGCATGTACCCCGCAATTTTTCCCCAAGTTTCAGTTGCTACTTGAAAATTTTCTCCAAAACGTCCTTACAAGTTTTATATCAAATTTCCATACCCTTACATTGTATGTTCTACCAATAAAATAAATAAAAATTAAAAATTCCCCGACATGAAATTTTCAGGGAATAGGTATTTAAGATGTGCATCTTATTTTTGTTACAGACTTTGCTCGAATTCGTGAGGCATCGCTGTACCCTATGAAACTGCGTTGCACCTTCCGCCTTGAAGGTGAGTAACGTAAACACAGAGATGTTTTATTTCTACGTACTTGTCGGAATGTTTCGATACATAGTTCGATATATAACTTCTCCTTGAATTCTCAATTCTGAAAATCATTCATACACTAATCATTCTTACGATCTACTCTTAACGTTTCTTGATATATAATTACGACTTTTTTTCATCCGCTGTTTTCAAAATTCAATTAGCTTTCTTTGTAAAATCGGAACGGAACGCAGTTTAACGTTCTACGAACGGTGTCTCCTGCAATGCGAAATGCTTTGTTTTGTTTAGACCTTGGACATTCCTTGAGATGACCTGAGGACAACCTTGATAACAGCGGCGGAGACAACACTGGCAGAGACAGCAGCGGCAGAGATTCTAAGGTAACCAATGGTATTCTGGTGTCTCGACACTGGTGAGTCAAAAACTTTAACTGTCCCTCCGGTCTCCAAACCATGCCGTAGGACGAAAGGTCCGAAGCGGCACTGGAGATTGGTTGTATTGTTCTATAAAGCGAGCATAGTGAACACGAGTAATTTAAAAATTACTCGTGAGTAGAAACTGTTATATATTTTCCTTGTGTACTGTCATGTATATCGTAGCTTAGGACAGGGCCTTCTTGTAGCGCGATTTTTGCATTATTTACATGAATGTAATCATGAAATTTACAGTTAGCGTTGCGAATTTATCAACACAAATGAACAGTTGACGAGTATTGTGCGTTCTTTATATTCACTGGAAAAATATTCTTATAACAAAATTTGTTATAAGATCGCGGCTAATTGCTTTCTTCGAGACGATTTATGTTTTAAAATAGATCGCTCGATTTGTGCTTTTGATAGACGAAATTTCGGAAGTTTGTAAATTTGTTTCGCGTCGTTTCAATAACAATTATGGTATTATCTACAAGAAGGCAATTCGCGACGGGTAGATCTCGAAGTCAGAGTGACAGTTAATACATTTCCCTGTTAAAATTCTTCCCCTGATGACGAGATCTCCCGGTTTTTAATATTCATTTTCAATTCAAAGTAAATTTTGCATATTTACAAATATATGAAGTAGAGTATTTTGCTTCTATAGAGTTCACTTTTTCAATTAAAATTCTCTTTGCTTGAACAAATATGAAAGTCGAGTCACTTGCTTAAATAAATATAAAAGTCGAGTCATTTGCTTGATTAAATATCAAATTCGAGTCACTTGCTGCAATTTTTCATAAATCAGACCGTTAGAATTCTTCTAATCATCCTCTTAGCTAGGATTTTCAGCAAAAATACGCAGTGAGTACAAAGTTCTGCCGTGTTCACTTTAAGCCCGAACTCATTCGAGTGCCCAGGTGCACTTCGAATGGGTAAAGGCGGTGGGCACGGCCTTTTTTTTAAAAATCAGCGACTGACATTGCGGTGGCGAATCGTGCACGACGTAATTTCCACATGTGTGTGATGTGTGTTAGGCTGTGGATCTTGCGTCGCTTGAAATTTTCTCGTATCATAAAATAATTTATACAACCTTCAACAATATATTTTGCCTTATTCTCCTTTTCACTCTTACTACAACTCATCGATGTATATGGCATGCCAATGATGAAATTCTCTCTATCTGTGCAACATATGCCATATACATTGCCTCAAATATCAAACGATACAATGTCAAATATTTATAATTCTATAAATGTTCGGGGTTGGCAGTGGGTTGTGCGCCACAGGGAGGGGCTCTCGGCTCACACGAGTCGGTCCTGGTACTTCCGTTAAAGTCCAGGAAGACTGGTCATCTCCATGTCTTCGTATGTCGAACTCGTCACATCGCGTGATGCCCGGGAGCCAATTATATCCTTGTGATGCACGGCCCACGTGGCCTTTTCGCTGCTCCTATTCGCGATTATGCTAACTTCAGCGCCCTCTTTTCTGAATTGTAACGCGAACAAGCGAACGCACCTGTTCCGCGCTTCACTCTTCTTTCTACTGTGCCGCGATAAACTACGCATCGCGCGTTGAGAGTCATCTTTTTTTGTTCAGTTGCTTTCGCAATTATTGTTCACGCGGTCCGCCTTCGCGACCCGTATTTTTATTCGTAGATTCGCGATATTGTCCCTCGTTAAAACCCAAGTGTTTGTGTTTGTTGATTTGAGACGGAATAAAGCGAGTTTTGGTGTAAGGGAGTTTTCTTTCCTCCACGTGCTTCCGAACGTTCATCGGACCAGTCGCCTCAGTCCCTGTCCTCGCGCGCCGCTTCCATTCGGGAGCGAACCAACGTTCCGTTCCGCGGCTGTTGTTCACTTTAGTCGCGAACAATAAACCTGTCAAATCGCGATAGAGTATTATAATGAAGTAACGCAATGGTCGCCACCCTTGTCAGTCGATTTCAGGAAATTGGTACGTACATTTTAGAGTATGAATGTTGTTTGCGAACTCGGGTGTCGGAGGAACCCCGGGGAGTCCTCTCTAGTTCAGGCCCATGCACATTGGTTCCTGATTGAGAACCGTGGAGTGATGTGTGTTTGTGTGATTTGTGTCGCGATTTGCATTTTTAAATATAGGCTTTAGATACGTAGGTAGCATACCGTTCTTGAATGTGAGTTAAATATAAGCAGGAAGGGCCAGGAATTCAGGATATCACATTCTCTGTGTAGGTCGGGTAAAAGTGATATGCCTGGACCTGGGATCAAACTACGGTCAAACCGAGTGTCCCCCTCTTTTTGACCGTAGTTTCTAGTTTGTACATTTTTTGCGCACGTGGTGAAACTCCCGGTGCGATATTCGAATACTTTGCCTTTTTTTATGAAAACTGTGCTACACGAGCAGCGAATACGCTCTGCACGCTCGTGGTGTGGTTTTCACTGTTGAATTTGATAATAGTAAGACTTTTGTTGGTGCAAAGTATTCGAGCATTCTCTAGCGGCAGAAGAAGTGGCTAACAAGTGCCGAAGAGGCCCGACAAACTGTCACGAAGAGGGCTGCAGCGAATGGCTTTTCATCCTCGAATCCGTTTTGGGTTCTAGAATGGAAAGTCATTATTAGTATTTGTTAATTCACTGTGCTCGCTTTCTGTATTTGTCCTCTGACGGATGTAACATTCCCGTCCAACGAGCGCATCTTGGCTGCATGCGGTTTTTCATTGCGAAATTAGAGTTACGTATATCTTGCTCGTTAGTGTTGCGAAATTAAGGTCACCACGGATGGTACCCACGGGTTTGTTCGAATTAATTGGTAGTTGTTAGTGTTGCGATATGAATATACTCGGTTTTTTAATTTCTAGAATATTATATTAAATTAGAGATAGAGTTGCGAGAGATATCGCCCGAGATGGCGAACGGGAGCTTGCTTTAATTAGATGTTTAGAAGTAGCGTTGCGAATTGAAGCACGAAAAGTGACCGGTTTTTCTTTGAACAGTAATTCTTTAAAGTAGCGTTGCGATATAAAGCACGAAAAGTGCCCGGTTTGTCTTTGAATAATTAATTGTTAAAGTAGAGTTGCGACATAGCCCTTGATCAAGGAGCACGGGAGTTTGTTTTAGTATCTTATAGAATATTTCGAATTAGTATTTTCTTAATAATTTGTAGAGTATAGCATCACGATTCAGCACCTGAAATGGGTGTCCGGGAGTTTGCTCTTAATAAATTCTAAATTTGTGTTGCGAAATATGAATTATACGCGGTTTTCTTTTGAACAATCGCGAAACTAGCGTTGCGAAATACAAAAGCAGCTGAGAGATGCGCATCTGCTGAGTCAGAGACTCAGCAATTGGAGTTGCAAAAATGCAACTCCCCATGGAGTGCCTCAGGAGGCCTGTTCCCAACGATAGCTTCTTTTTTTCCGGATAGGTAGTGTTGCGAATTCTGAGAGCCCCCGGAATGGCAGTAGTGGTTTTATAGCCCGGAGTGGTTTTGAAGTAGCGTTGCGAACAATGAAAGCCTCGAAATGGCAGTACGCGATTGTTTATTAAATAATATTACGTATTTTTTTTTTTAAAATTCGTTTATTTTGACGACACCATATAATAGCAATTACCCTGATAAACGGCAGGCAAAATACAAATGGGCATGTATATGTAATGTGGCAGCATATTGCTGCTTCTCGAAACATAGTTTTAGCAGTGAGTGACAATGTAAATATATTTTTAGCGGGGTGAAAAGAAAAAAAAAAAATATTACGTATGATAGCCATGGAATGGCAATAGGCGGGTTTTAAAGTAGCGTTGCGAAGAATGAGAGCCATGAAATGGCAATAGGCGGGTTTTGAGCTAGCGTTGCGAACAGTAAGAGCCTGAAATGGCACCGGTTTCTCGCGATTTTTATTGAAAGCGCCTCTTGGCTGCTCGATGATTTCGGGATTTTCAGCGCCTTTTGGCTGCTTCATGTCATGATTTTTGTATTGTTAATCAAGTGCTTGCAAATAGAAATACTGCTGCAAATGTATCTTTTAATACAAGAAATTTTGAGGATTTATGTAGAATTTTTGTCAAGTTATATTATGTATTGTCCATTGAGACCAATCAGTCAATGAATTTCATCGTGGTCATTGAAACCACTCCGCAAATAAAAGTGCAAAAAGTTATATGCACATTTGATGACACAGATAGAAAATGAGTGTCAGTTAATTTAATAAAATTCGTGAAATAGGAAACACGCTGCTGGCTGTCATGGTTAAAGTTATTAATTTAATATTGTCTGGATTTTACTTGGATCGCGATGACATTTTTGTGAGAATACCGCGTCGACGTAGAGGTTTCGATGAATTCTCGCAAATTTCTTACAAAAATTACGGACCACGGGTTTTGCATACTTTTTTAATAGAATGAAAATAACAAACTTGCGCCCGAAACATATATATCGAAATTGCAGTGTGATAGACGGATAGCAAATACAGATAAGAAGTAAACGCGTCGCTTTTAGATATTTGCTTATTTATTTCACTAAATGGTAGAGTTATATTGTAGCAAAGGGGGAAGTCTGTCTTTATTTAACACTTTTCGCGTCGCGAATTAAAGAGTGATGCATTTATTTTTATGCTCGGATGATGGAAAGGTTTCAAATAATTTCGAATGCAACTGCGTCGAAATTAGCTTTTTTCATTCAAGTAATTTATTTGATAGCAAATGATTGTGACATTGCACAATTTGCTAAATTGTCCATACTATTCAATTCGCGTTTGTCGACTCGATATGTAACTTCAAATTTTATATTTGCTTTTTTAAATTTCTGATCATTCTTTATCGTAAAGTTTACAACATTTGCATTTCCTACAATTTTTAATAAATTATGCTTCATTTGATTTTCGTAAATTTCGATACTCGTCTGTTACAATATTCAAGGGTCGGTGATATTTCGTTTTATGTTGCGCGTTTTGGGCAAAATTAATGAGAGTTTGTTGCAGAAGACGGAATACTAATAATGGATATTTAGAGGAAATGAATTGGACCATGCCCATGGAAATTAAGAGAGACAGGCGTCCAGAGACGCTGGGGGAATCCACAGTGTAATGACATTTTACTAACAAATGAGTTTTTATTGCAGGAGTTGCATGAATCGAATCACATCGAAGGGAGTTCGATGGATATTTCTCGGTGACATCTTGTGTTGCAAATTGTGTGTTAGGTTTGCAGATATTTCTTCTGAAAATTTGTTGCGATCGTGTGATGACCATTTCTTAATGGTTTCGTTGTTAATGGTTACGATACGTTTGATTTTTGGATCAAAGTATCGTCTGTATTGTTTTCGAAGTCTGATTCATGAGATAATTGTTGTCCGACTTTCTTCATTCATGAAGCAATACGATGTTTCTCTTCATTCTGTTTCAAGCAGAATGCATTTTTCTTTTTCTGGCCAAGAGGTTTGCTTTCTGCTATGCAGATAAGGAATCAGGCAATATTTTGCAAAGAAATCTTTGCTATTAATTGGACAGGCTCAGATTGTGTTTGTATTTCCCCCGAGATAGGATGATTTTCACTGTGTACAAAAACTGCTCCCATATCGAAGGTCAGATTGATATTGCGGGCGGGCGGTCAAATTGTAATTGTAATGGATTAGACTTTAAGACGTTCGTGGTATGTTGAGATTAAGATTATTCGTAAGGTTAATTTAATAAGGAATAAATTTCGCGTTAGTCCTTAAGCATTGGATGCTCGTCGCATCACGGTCGGGAATTTATTTCTCCCAGTGCGAGATGGGTAACGAAAGTAAAGTAGAGCAAGAAATTTTGCCTGACACATTTTCCCGTTCATTTTGTCGTTCATGCCGTCGTTCATTCCGTCGTTCATTCCGTCGTTTAAACCTGTCAAAATGATGGGAAAATGTTTCACGCGAAAGAGAAAATGCGATGCCCGAACTACGAGCCCCATTGATAATCATGAAACGGAAATTATTTGTAACTTTCTAATAGTAGAACAATGAATGGAACAGGTAGACGGTTGAAATCATTGTATATATTGCTTCTATATAGTCTAAGAAATATAAATGCAAAGCATCCAAACAGTACCATTCGCCAATTTTTTGTTCTTCAATTTTTGAGTGAACTACCAGCCCCATTGTTAATCCTTTACCGGAAATTATATGTAACTTTCGACAAGTAGAACAATTAATGGAACAGGTAGACGTGTGAAATCTTTCTATATATTGCTTCTATATAGTCTAAGAAACATATACGCAAAGCATCCAAACAGTACAATTTGCCAATTTTTTGTTCTTCAAGTTTAAGTGAACTATGAGCCGCATTGTTAATCCTTTAAAGGAAATTATTTGTGAATTTCGACAAGTAGAACAATGATTGGAACACTTAGACGGTTGAAATTTTTGTATATATTGCTTCCATATAGTCTAAGAAACTTATATGCAAAGCATCCAAACAGTACAAATCGCCAATTTTTTGTTCTTCAAGTTTAAGTGAACTACGAACCCCATTGTTAATCCTATAATGGAAATTATTTGTAAATTGCGACAAGTAGAACAATGAATGGTACAGGTAGACGGTTGAGATCTTTGTATATATTGCTTCTATATAGTCTAAGAAACATATATGCAAAGCATCCAAACAGTACCATTCGCCAATTTTTTGTTCTTCAAGTTTAAGTGAACTACGAGCCCCATTGTTAATCCTTTAAAGGAAATTATTTGTATATTTCGACAAGTAGAACAATGAATGGAACAGGTAGACAGTTGAAATCTTTGTATATATTGCTTCAATATAGTGTAAGAAACATATACGCAAAGCATCAAAACAGTACAATTCGCCAATTTTTTGTTCTTCAAGTTTAAGTGAACTACGAACCGCATTGTTAATCCTTTAAAGGAAATTATTTGTAAATTTCGACAAGTAGAACAATGAATGGAACAGGTAGACGGTTGAAATCATTGTATATATTGCTTCTATATAGTCTAAGAAACATATATGCAAAGCATCCAAACAGTACAATTCGCCAATTTTTTGTTCTACAAGTTTAAGTGAACAATGAGCCCCAATGGTTAATCCTTTATCGGAAATTATTTGTAAATTTCGACAAGTAGAACAATGAATGGAACAGGTAGACTGGTGAAATCTTTCTATATATTGCTTCTAAATAGTCTAAGAAACATCTACGCAAAGCATCCAAACAGTACAATTCGCCAATTTTTTGTTCTACAAGTTTAAGTGAACAATGAGCCCCAATGGTTAATCCTTTATCGGAAATTATTTGTAAATTTCGACAAGTAGAACAATGAATGGAACAGGTAGCCGGTTGAAATCAATGTATATATTGCTTCTATATAGTCTAAGAAACATACATGCAAAGCATCCAAACAGTACCATTCGCCAATTTTTTGTTCTTCAAGTTTAAGTGAACTACGAGCCCCATTGTTAATCCCTTAACGGAAATTAATTGTAACTTTCTGCAAGTAGAACAATGATTGGAACACGTAGACGGTTGAAATCTTTGTATATACTGCTTCCATATAGTCTAAGAAACATGTACGCAAAGCATCCAAACAGTACAATTCGCAAATTTTTTGTTCTTCAAGTTTAAGTGAACTACGATCCCCATTGTTAATCCCTTAACGGAAATTATTTGTAACTTTCGACAAGTAGAACAGTGAATGGAACAGGTAGACGGTTGAAATCTTTGTATATATTGCTTCCATATAGTCTAAGAAACATGTACGCAAAGCATCCAAACAGTACCATTCGCCAATTTTTTGTCCTTCAAGTTTAAGTGAACAATGAGCCCCATTGTTAATCCTTTATCGGAAATTACTTGTAACTTTCGACAAGTAGAACAATGAATGGAACAGGTAGACGGTTGAAATCTTTGTATATATTGCTTCTATATAGTCTAAGAAACATATATGCAAAGCATCCAAACAGTACAATTCGCCAATTTTTTCTTCTTCAAGTTTAAGTGAACTACGAGCCCCATTGTTAATCCTTTAAAGGAAAGTATTTGTAAATTTCGACAAGTAGAACAATGAATGGAACTGGTAGCCGGTTGAAATCTTTGTATATATTGCTTCTATATAGTCTAAGAAACATATATGCAAAGCATCCAAACAGTACAATTCGCCAATTTTTTGTTCTTCAAGTTTAAGTGAACAATGAGCCCCAATGGTTAATCCTTTATCGGTAATTATTTGTAACTTTCGACAAGTAGAACAATGAATGGAACTGGTAGACGGTTGAAATCTTTGTATATATTGCTTCTATATAATCTAAGAAACATATATGCAAAGCATCTAAACAGTAACAATCGCCAATTTTTTGTTCTTCAAGTTTAAGTGAACAATGAGCCCCATTGTTAATCCTTTAAAGGAAATTATTTGTAAATTTCGACATGTAGAACAATGAATGGAACAGGTAGACTGTTGAAATCTTTGTATATATTGCTTCTATATAATCTAAGAAACATATATGCAAAGCATCTAAACAGTAACAATCGCCAATTTTTTGATCTTCAAGTTTAAGTGAACAGCGAGCCCCATTGATAATCATGAAATGGAAACTATTTGTAACTTTCTACAAGTAGAACAATGAATAGTACAGGTAGACGGGTGAAATCTTTCTATATATTTCTTCTAAATAGTTTAAGAAACATCTATGCAAAGCATCCAAACAGTACCATTCGCCAATTTTTTGTTCTTCAAGTTTAAGTGAACAATGAGCCCCAATGGTTAATCCTTTATCGGTAATTATTTGTAACTTTCGACAAGTAGAACAATGAATGGAACAGGTAGACGGTTGAAATCCTTGTATATATTGCTTCCATATAGTCTAAGAAACATGTATGCAAAGCATCCAAACAGTACCATTCGCCAATTTTTTGTCCTTCAAGTTTAAGTGAACAATGAGCCCCATTGTTAATCCTTTATCGGAAATTATTTGTAACTTTCGACAAGTAGAACAATGAATGGAACAGGTAGACGGTTGAAATCGTTGTATATATTGCTTCTATATAGTCTAAGAAACATATATGCAAAGCATCCAAACAGTACAGTTCGCCAATTTTTTGTTCTTCAAGTTTAAGTGAACAATGAGCCCCAATGGTTAATCCTTTATCGGTAATTATTTGTAACTTTCGACAAGTAGAACAATGAATGGAACTGGTAGACGGTTGAAATCTTTGTATATATTGCTTCTATATAATCTAAGAAACATATATGCAAAGCATCTAAACAGTAACAATCGCCAATTTTTTGATCTTCAAGTTTAAGTGAACAGCGAGCCCCATTGATAATCATGAAATGGAAACTATTTGTAACTTTCTACAAGTAGAACAATGAATAGTACAGGTAGACGGGTGAAATCTTTCTATATATTGCTTCTAAATAGACTAAGAAACATCTATGCAAAGCATCCAAACAGTACAATTCGCCAATTATTTGTTCTTCAAGTTTAAGTAAACTACGATCCCCATTGTTAATCCCTTAACGGAAATTATTTGTAACTTTCGACAAGTAGAACAATGAATGGAACAGGTAGACGGTTGAAATCATTGTATATATTGCTTCTATATAGTCTAAGAAACATATATGGAAAGCATCCAAACAGTACAATTCGACAATTTTTTGCTCTTCAAGTTTAAGTGAACTACGAGCCCCATTGCTAATCCTTTAAAGGAAATTATTTGTAAATTTCGGCAAGTAGAACAATGAATGGAATAGGTAGACGGTTGAAATCATTGTTTATATTGCTTCTATATAGTCTAAGAAACATATATGCAAAGCATCCAAACAGTACAATTCGCCAATTTTTTGTTCTTCAAATTTAAGTGAACAACGAGCCCCATTGTTAATCCTTTAAAAGAAATTATTTGTAAATTTCGACAAGTAGAACAATGATTGGAACACGTAGACGGTTGAAATCTTTGTATATATTGCTTCCATATAGTCTAAGAAACATGTACGCAAAGCATCCAAACAGTGCCATTCGCCAATTTTTTGTTCTTCAAGTTTAAGTGAACAATGAGCCTCAATGGTTAATCCTTTATCGGAAATTATTTGTAATTTTCGACAAGTAGAACAATGAATGGAACAGTTAGACGGTTGAAATATTTGTATATATTGCTTCTATATAATCTAAGAAACATATAAGCAAAGCATCTAAACAGTAACAATCGCCAATTTTTTGATCTTCAAGTTTAAGTGAACAGCGAGCCCCATTGATAATCATGAAATGGAAATTATTTGTAACTTTCTACAAGTAGAACAATGAATAGTACAGGTAGACGGGTGAAATCTTTCTATATATTGCTACTATATAGTCTAAGAAACATCTATGCAAAGCATCCAAACAGTACAATTCGCCAATTTTTTCTTCTTCAAGTTTAAGTGAACTACGAGCCCCATTGTTAATCCTTTAAAGGTAATTATTTGTAAATTTCGACAAGTAGAACAATGAATGGAACAGGTAGACTGTTGAAATCCTTGTATATATTGCTTCCATATAGTCTAAGAAACATGTACGCAAAGCATCCAAACAGTACCATTCGCCAATTTTTTGTCCTTCAAGTTTAAGTGAACAATGAGCCCCATTGTTAATCCTTTAAAGGAAATTATTTGTAACTTTCGACAAGTAGAACAATGAATGGAACAGGTAGACGGTTGAAATCTTTGTATATATTGCTTCTATATAGTCTAAGAAACATATATGCAAAGCATCTAAACAGTAACAATCGCCAATTTTTTGATCTTCAAGTTTAAGTGAACAGCGAGCCCCATTGATAATCATGAAATGGAAACTATTTGTAACTTTCTACAAGTAGAACAATGAATAGTACAGGTAGACTGTTGAAATCATTGTATATATTGCTTCTATATAGTCTAAGAAACATATATGCAAAGCATCCAAACAGTACAATTCGCCAATTTTTTGTTCTTCAAGTTTAAGTGAACAATGAGCCCCAATGGTTAATCCTTTTTCGGTAATTATTTGTAACTTTCGACAAGTAGAACAATGAATGGAACAGGTAGACGGTTGAAATCTTTCTATATATTGCTTCTAAATAGTCTAAGAAACATCTATGCAAAGCATCCAAACAGTACCATTCGCCAATTTTTTGTTCTTCAAGTTTAAGTCAACAATGAGCTCCAATGGTTAATCCTTTATCGGAAATTATTTGTAACTTTCGACAAGTAGAACAATGAATGGATCATGTAGACGGTTGAAATCTTTGTATATATTGCTTCTATATAGTCTAAGAAACATATATGCAAAGCATCCAAACAGTACAATTCGCCAATTTTTTGTTCTTCAAGTTTAAGTGAACAATGAGCCCCAATGGTTAATCCTTTATCGGTAATTATTTGTAACTTTCGACAAGTAGAACAATGAATGGAACAGGTAGACGGTTGAAATCCTTGTATATATTGCTTCCATATAGTCTAAGAAACATATATGCAAAGCATCCAAACAGTACAATTCGCCAATTTTTTGTTCTTCAAGTTTAAGTGAACAATGAGCCCCAATGGTTAATTCTTTATCGGTAATTATTTGTAACTTTCGACAAGTAGAACAATGAATGGAACAGGTAGACTGTTGAAATCATTGTATATATTGCTTCTATATAGTCTAAGAAACATATATGCAAAGCATCCAAACAGTACAATTCGCCAATTTTTTGTTCTTCAAGTTTAAGTGAACAATGAGCCCCAATGGTTAATCCTTTTTCGGTAATTATTTGTAACTTTCGACAAGTAGAACAATGAATGGAACAGGTAGACGGTTGAAATCCTTGTATATATTGCTTCCATATAGTCTAAGAAACATGTACGCAAAGCATCCAAGCAGTACCATTCGCCAATTTTTTGTCCTTCAAGTTTAAGTGAACAATGAGCCCCATTGTTAATCCTTTATCGGAAATTACTTGTAACTTTCGACAAGTAGAACAATGAATGGAACAGGTAGACGGTTGAAATCTTTGTATATATTGCTTCTATATAGTCTAAGAAATATATATGCAAAGCATCCAAACAGTACAATTCGCCAATTTTTTGTTCTTCAAGTTTAAGTGAACAGCGAGCCCCATTCATAATCATTAAATGGAAACAATTTGTAACTTTCTACAAGAAGAACAATGAATAGTACAGGTAGACGGGTGAAATCTTTCTATATATTGCTTCTAAATAGTCTAAGAAACATCTATGCAAAGCATCCAAACAGTACAATTCGCCAATTTTTTGTTCTTCAAGTTTAAGTGAACAATGAGCCCCAATGGTTAATCCGTTATCGGAAATTATTTGTAACTTTCGACAAGTAGAACAATGAATGGAACAGGTAGACGGTTGAAATCATTGTATATATTGCTTCTATATAGTCTAAGAAACATATATGGAAAGCATCCAAACAGTACAATTCGACAATTTTTTGCTCTTCAAGTTTAAGTGAACTACGAGCCCCATTGCTAATCCTTTAAAGGAAATTATTTGTAAATTTCGGCAAGTAGAACAATGAATGGAATAGGTAGACGGTTGAAATCATTGTATATATTGCTTCTATATAGTCTAAGAAACATATATGCAAAGCATCCAAACAGTACAATTCGCCAATTTTTTGTTCTTCAAGTTTAAGTGAACAACGAGCCCCATTGTTAATCCTTTAAAAGAAATTATTTGTAAATTTCGACAAGTAGAACAATGATTGGAACACGTAGACGGTTGAAATCTTTGTATATATTGCTTCCATATAGTCTAAGAAACATGTACGCAAAGCATCCAAACAGTGCCATTCGCCAATTTTTTGTTCTTCAAGTTTAAGTGAACAATGAGCCTCAATGGTTAATCCTTTATCGGAAATTATTTGTAATTTTCGACAAGTAGAACAATGAATGGAACAGTTAGACGGTTGAAATATTTGTATATATTGCTTCTATATAATCTAAGAAACATATAAGCAAAGCATCTAAACAGTAACAATCGCCAATTTTTTGATCTTCAAGTTTAAGTGAACAGCGAGCCCCATTGATAATCATGAAATGGAAATTATTTGTAACTTTCTACAAGTAGAACAATGAATAGTACAGGTAGACGGGTGAAATCTTTCTATATATTGCTTCTATATAGTCTAAGAAACATCTATGCAAAGCATCCAAACAGTACAATTCGCCAATTTTTTCTTCTTCAAGTTTAAGTGAACTACGAGCCCCATTGTTAATCCTTTAAAGGTAATTATTTGTAAATTTCGACAAGTAGAACAATGAATGGAACAGGTAGACTGTTGAAATCCTTGTATATATTGCTTCCATATAGTCTAAGAAACATGTACGCAAAGCATCCAAACAGTACCATTCGCCAATTTTTTGTTCTTCAAGTTTAAGTGAACTGCGAGCCCCATTGTTAATCCTTTAAAGGAAATTATTTGTAAATTTCGACAAGTAGAACAATGAATGGAACAGGTAGACTGTTGAAATCATTGTATATATTGCTTCTATATAGTCTAAGAATCATATATGCAAAGCATCCAAACAGTACAATTCGCCAATTTTTTGTTCTTCAAGTTTAAGTGAACAATGAGCCCCATTGTTAATCCTTTAAAGGAAATTATTTGTAACTTTCGACAAGTAGAACAATGAATGGAACAAGTAGACGGTTGAAATCTTTGTATATATTGCTTCTATATAGTCTAAGAAACATATATGCAAAGCATCCAAACAGTACAATTCGCCAATTTTTTGTTCTTCAAGTTTAAGTGAACAATGAGCCCCAATGGTTAATCCTTTATCGGAAATTATTTGTAAATTTCGACAAGTCGAACAATGAATGGAACTGGTAGCCGGTTGAAATCTTTGTATATATTGCTTCTATATAGTCTAAGAATCATATATGCAAAGCATCCAAACAGTACAATTCCTCAATTTTTTGTTCTACAAGTTTAAGTGAACAATGAGCCCCAATGGTTAATCCTTTATCGGAAATTATTTGTAAATTTCGACAAGTAGAACAATGAATGGAACAGGTAGCCGGTTGAAATCAATGTATATATTGCTTCTATATAGTCTAAGAAACATACATGCAAAGCATCCAGACAGTACCATTCGCCAATTTTTTGTTCTTCAAGTTTAAGTGAACTACGAGCCCCATTGTTAATCCCTTAACGGAAATTAATTGTAACTTTCTACAAGTAGAACAATGATTGGAACACGTAGACGGTTGAAATCTTTGTATATATTGCTTCCATATAGTCTAAGAAACATGTACGCAAAGCATCCAAACAGTACAATTCGCCAATTTTTTGTTCTTCAAGTTTAAGTGAACTACGATCCCCATTGTTAATCCCTTAACGGAAATTATTTGTAACTTTCGACAAGTAGAACAGTGAATGGAACAGGTAGACGGTTGAAATCTTTGTATATATTGCTTCTATATAGTATAAGAAACATATATGCAAAGCATCGAAACAGTACAATTCGCCAATTTTTTGTTCTTCAAGTTTAAGAGAAAAATGAGCCCCAATGGTTAATCCGTTATCGGAAATTATTTGTAACTTTCGACAAGTAGAACAATGAATGGAAAAGGTAGACGGTTGAAATCTTTGTATATATTGCTTCTATATAGTCTAAGAAACATATATGCAAAGCATCCAAACAGTACCATTCGCCAATTTTTTGTTCTTCAATTTTAAGTGAACTGCGAGCCCCATTGTTAATCCTTTAAAGGAAATTATTTGTAAATTTCGACAAGTAGAACAATGAATGGAACAGATAGACTGTTGAAATCATTGTATATATTGCTTCTATATAGTCTAAGAAACATATATGCAAAGCATCCAAACAGTACAATTCGCCAATTTTTTGTTCTTCAAGTTTAAGTGAACAATGAGCCCCATTGTTAATCCTTTAAAGGAAATTATTTGTAACTTTCGACAAGTAGAACAATGAATGGAACAAGTAGACGGTTGAAATCTTTGTATATATTGCTTCTATATAGTCTAAGAAACATATATGCAAAGCGTCCAAACAGTAGTATTCGCCAATTATTTGATCTTCAAGTTTAAGTGAACTACGAGCCCCATTGTTAATACTTTATCGGCAATTATTTGTAACTTTCGACAAGTAGAACAATGAATGGAACAGGTAGACGGTTGAAATCTTTGTATATATTGCTTCTATATAATCTAAGAAACATATATGCAAAGCATCTAAACAGTAACAATCGCCAATTTTTTGATCTTCAAGTTTAAGTGATCAGCGAGCCCCATTGTTAAAACTTTAACGGAAATTATTTGTAACTTGCGACAAGTAGAACAATGAATGGACCAGGTAGACGGTTGAAATCATTATATATATTGCTTCTACATAGTCTAAGAAACATATATGCAAAGCATCCAAACAGTACCATTCGCCAATTTTTTGTTCGTCAAGTTTGTGTGAACTACGAGCCCCATTGTTAATACTTTAACGGAAATTAATTGTAATTTTCTACAAGTAGAACAATGAATGGAACAGGTAGACGGAGGAAATCCTTCTATATATTGCTTCTATATAGTCTAAGAAACATATATGCAAAGAATCCAAACAGTACAATTCGCCAATTTTTTGCTCTTCAAGTTTAAGCGAACTACGAGCCCCATTGTTAATCCTTTAAAGGAAATTATTTGTAAATTTCGACAAGTAGAACAATGATTGGAACACGTAGACGGTTAAAATCTTTTTATATATTGCTTCCATATAGTCTAAGAAACATGTACCCAAAGCATCCAAACAGTACCATTCGCCAATTTTTTGCTCTTCAAGTTTAAGTGACCAATGAGCCCCAATGGTTAATCCTTTATCGGAAATTATTTGTTACATTCGACAAGTAGTACAATGAATGGAACAGGTAGACGGTTGAAATCTTTGTATATATTGCTTCTATATAGCCTAAGAAACCTATATGCAAAGCATCTAAACAGTAACAATCGCCAATTTTTTGATCTTCAAGTTTAAGTGAACAGCGAGCCCCATTGATAATCATGAAATGGAAATTATTTGTGACTTTCTACAGGTAGAACTATGAATGGAATAGGTACACGGTTGAAATCATTGTATATATTGCTTCTATATAGTCTAAGAAACATATATGCAAAGCGTCCAAACAGTACAATTCGCCAATTTTTTGCTCTTCAAGTTTAAGTGAACTACGAGCCCCATTGTTATTACTTTATCGGTAATTATTTGTAACTTTCGACAAGTAGAACAATGAATGGAACAGGTAGACGGTTGAAATCATTGTATATATTGCTTCTATATAATCTAAGAGACACATATGCAAAGCATCCAAACAGTACAATTCGCCAATTATTTCATCTTCATGTTTAAGTGAACTACGAGCCCCATTGTTAATGCTTTAAAGGAAATTATTTGTAAATTTCGACAAGTAGAACAATGAATGGAACAGGTAGACGGTTGAAATCCTTGTATATATTGCGTCTATATAGTCTAAGAAACATATATGCAAAGCATCCAAACAGTACCATTCGCCAATTTTTTGTTCTTCAAGTTTAAGTGAACAATGAGCCCCAATGGTTAATCCTTTATCGGAATTTACTTGTAATTTTCGACAAGTAGAACAATGAATGGAACAGGTAGACGGTTGAAATCTTTGTATATATTGCTTCTATATAATCTAAGAAACATATATGCAAAGCATCCAAACAGTACAATTCGCCAATTTTTTGTTCTTCAACTTTAAGTGAACAACGAGCCCCATTGTTAATCCTTTAAAGGAAGTTATTTGTAAATTTCGACAAGGTGAACAATGAATGGAACAGGTAGACGGTTGAAATCTTTGTATATATTGCTTCTATATAATCTAAGAAACATATATGCAAAGCATCCAAACAGTACCATTCGCCAATTTTTTGTTCTTCAAGTTTAAGTGAACAATGAGCCCCAATGGTTAATCCTTTATCGGAAATTACTTGTAACTTTCGACAAGTAGAACAATGAATAGTACAGGTAGACGGTTGAAATCTTTTTATATATTGCTTCTATATAGTCTAAGAAACATATATGCAAAGCATCCAAACAGTACCATTCGCCAATTTTTTGTTCTTCAAGTTTAAGTGAACAATGAGCCCCAATGGTTAATCCTTTATCGGAAATTATTTGTAATTTTCGACAAGTAGAACAATGAATGGAACAGGTAGACGGTTGAAATCATTGTATATATTGCTTCTATATAGTCTAAGAAACATGTATACAAAGCATCGAAACAGTACCATTCGCCAATTTTTTGTTCTTCAAGTTTAAGTGAACAATGAGCCCCAATGGTTAATCCTTTATCGGAAATTATTTGTAATTTTCGACAAGTAGAACAATGATTGGAACACGTAGACGGTTGAAATCTTTGTATATATTGCTTCCATATAGTCTAAGAAACATTTATGAAAGCATCCAAACATTACCATTCGCCAGTTTTTTGTCCTTCAAGTTTAAGTGAACAATGAGCCCCATTGTTAATCCTTTATCGGAAATTATTTGTAACATTCGACAAGTAGAACAATGCATGGAACAGGTAGACGGTTGAAATCTTTGTATATATTGCTTCTATATAGTCTAAGAAACATATATGCGAAGCATCCAAACAGTACAACTCTCCAATTTTTTGTTCTTCAAGTTTAAGTGAACAATGAGCCCCAATGGTTAATCCTTTATCGGTAATTATTTGTAACTTTCGACAAGTAGAACAATGAATGGAACAGGTAGACGGTTGAAATCATTGTATATATTGCTTCTATATAGTCTACGAAACAAATATGCAAATCATCCAAACAGTACAATTCGCCAATTTTTTGTACTTCAAGTTTAAGTGAACTACGAGCCCCATTGTTAATCCTTTAACGGAAATTAATTGTAACTTTCTACAAGTAGAACAATGAATAGAACAGGTAGACGGTTGAAATCTTTGTATATATTGCGTCTATATAGTCTAAGAAACATATATGCAAAGCATCAAAACAGTACAATTCGCCAATTTATTGTTCTTCAAGTTTAAGTGAACAACGAGCCCCATTGTTAATCCTTTAAAGAAAATTATTTGTAAATTTCGACAAGTAGAACAATGAATGGAACAGGTAAACGGTTGAAATCTTTGTATATATTGCTTCTATATAGTCTAAGAAACATATATGCAAAGCGTCCAAACAGTACTATTCGCCAATTATTTGATCTTCAAGTTTAAGTGAACTACGAGCCCCATTGTTAATACTTTATCGGTAATTATTTGTAACTTTGGACAAGTAGAACAATGAATGGAACAGGTAGACGGTTGAAATCATTGTATATATTGCTTCTATATAATCTAAGAAACATATATGCAAAGCATCTAAACAGTAACAATCGCCAATTTTTTAATCTTCAAGTTTAAGTGTTCAGCGAGCCCCATTGTTAAAACTTTAACGGAAATTATTTGTAACTTGCGACAAGTAGAACAATGAATGGAACAGGTAGACGGTTGAAATCATTATATATATTGCTTCTACATAGTCTAAGAAACATATATGCAAAGCATCCAAACAGTACAATTCGCCAATTTATTGTTCTTCTAGTTTAAGTGAACTACGGGCCCCATTTTTAATCCTTTAAAGGAAATTATTTGTAAATTTCGACAAGTAGAACAATGAATGGATCATGTAGACGTTTGAAATCTAAGTATATATTGCTTCCATGTAGTCTAAGAAACATGTATGCAAAGCATCCAAACAGTACCAATCGCCAATTTTTTGTTCTTCAAGTTTAAGTGAACAACGAGCCCCAATGGTTAATCCTTTATCGGAAATTATTTGTAACTTTCGACAAGTAGAACAATGAATGGAACAGGTAGACGGTTGAATTCTTTGTATATATTGCTTCTATATAGTCTAAGAAACGTATATGCAAAGCATCCAAACAGTACAATTCGCCAATTTATTGTTCTTCAAGTTTAAGTGAACAACGAGCCCCATTGTTAATCCTTTAAAGGAAATTATTTGTAAATTTCGACAAGTAGAACAATGATTGGAACACTTAGACTGTTGAAATCTTTGTATATATTGCTTCCATATAGTCTAAGAAACATGTACGCAAAGCATCCAAACAATACCATTTGCCAATTTTTTGGTCTTCAAGTTTAAGTGAACAATGAGACCCAATGGTTAATCCGTTATCGGAAATTATTTGTAACTTTCGACAAGTAGAACAATGAATGGAATAGGTAGACGATTGAAATCATTGTATATATTGCTTCCATATAGTCTAAGAAACATATATGCAAAGCATCCAAACAGTACAATTCGCCAATTTTTTGTTCTTCAAGTTTAAGTGAACTACGGGCCCCATTTTTAATCCTTTAAAGGAAATTAGTTCTAAATTTCGACAAGTAAAACAATGATTGGAACACGTAGACGATTGAAATATATGTATATATTGCTTCCATGTAGTCTACGAAACATGTATGCGAAGCATCCAAACAGTACCAATCGCCAATTTTTTGTTCTTCAAGTTTAAGTGAACAACGAGCCCCATTGATAATCATGAAAGGGAAATTATTTGTAACTTGCGACAAGTAGAACAATGAATGGAACAGGTAGACGGTTGAAATCATTGTAAATATTGCTTCTATATAATCTAAGAGACACATATGCAAAGCATCCAAACAGTACAATTCGCCAATTATTTCATCTTCATGATTAAGTGAACTACGAGCCCCATTGTTAATCCTTTAAAGGAAATTATTTGTAAATTTCGACAAGTAGAACAATGAATGGATCATGTAGACGTTTGAAATCTAAGTATATATTGCTTCCATGTAGTCTAAGAAACATGTATGCAAAGCATCCAAACAGTACCAATCGCCAATTTTTTGTTCTTCAAGTTTAAGTGAACAACGAGCCCCAATGGTTAATCCTTTATCGGAAATTATTTGTAACTTTCGACAAGTAGAACAATGAATGGAACAGGTAGACGGTTGAATTCTTTGTATATATTGCTTCTATATAGTCTAAGAAACGTATATGCAAAGCATCCAAACAGTACAATTCGCCAATTTATTGTTCTTCAAGTTTAAGTGAACAACGAGCCCCATTGTTAATCCTTTAAAGGAAATTATTTGTAAATTTCGACAAGTAGAACAATGATTGGAACACTTAGACTGTTGAAATCTTTGTATATATTGCTTCCATATAGTCTAAGAAACATGTACGCAAAGCATCCAAACAATACCATTTGCCAATTTTTTGGTCTTCAAGTTTAAGTGAACAATGAGACCCAATGGTTAATCCGTTATCGGAAATTATTTGTAACTTTCGACAAGTAGAACAATGAATGGAATAGGTAGACGATTGAAATCATTGTATATATTGCTTCCATATAGTCTAAGAAACATATATGCAAAGCATCCAAACAGTACAATTCGCCAATTTTTTGTTCTTCAAGTTTAAGTGAACTACGGGCCCCATTTTTAATCCTTTAAAGGAAATTAGTTCTAAATTTCGACAAGTAAAACAATGATTGGAACACGTAGACGATTGAAATCTATGTATATATTGCTTCCATGTAGTCTACGAAACATGTATGCGAAGCATCCAAACAGTACCAATCGCCAATTTTTTGTTCTTCAAGTTTAAGTGAACAACGAGCCCCATTGATAATCATGAAAGGGAAATTATTTGTAACTTGCGACAAGTAGAACAATGAATGGAACAGGTAGACGGTTGAAATCATTGTAAATATTGCTTCTATATAGTCTAAGAAACATATATGCAAAGCATCTAAACGGTACAATTCGCCAATTTTTTGTTTTTCAAGTTTAAGTGTACAACGAGCCCCATTGTTAATCCTTTAAAGGAAATTATTTGTAAATTTCGACAAGTAGAACAATGAATGGAATAGGTAGACGGTTGAAATCATTGTATATATTGCTCCCATATAGTCTAAGAAACATATATGCAAAGCATCCAAACAGTACAATTCGCCAATTTTTTGTTTTTCAAGTTTAAGTGAACAATGAGCCCCAATGGTTAATCTTTTATCGGAAATTATTTGTAACTTTCGACAAGTAGAACAATGAATAGAACAGGTAGACGGTTGAAATCTTTGTATATGTTGCTTCTATATAGTCTACGAAACCTATATGCAAAGCATCTAAACAGTAACAATCGCCAATTTTTTGATCTTCAAGTTTAAGTGAACAGCGAGCCCCATTGATAATCATTTAATGGAAATTATTTGTAACTTTCTACAAGTAGAACAATGAATAGTACAGGTAGACGGGTGAAATCTTTCTATATATTGCTTCTAAATAGTCTAAGAAACATATATGCAAAGCATCCAAACAGTACAATTCGCCAATTTTTTGTTCTTCAAGTTTAAGTGAACTACGAGCCCCATTGTTAATCCTTTAAAGGAAATTATTTGTTAATTTCGACAAGTAGAACAATGAATGGAACAGGTAGACGGTTGAAATCATTGTATATATTGCTTCTATATAGTCTAAGAAACATATATGCAAAGCATCCAAACAGTACAATTCGCGAATTTCTTGTTCTTCAAGTTTAAGTGAACAACGAGCCTCATTGTTAATCCTTTAAATGAAATTATTTGTAAATTTCGACAAGTAGAACAATGATTGGAACACGTAGACGGTTGAAATCTTTGTATATATTGCTTCCATATAGTCTAAGAAACATGTACGCAAAGCATCCAAACAATACCATTTGCCAATTTTTTGGTCTTCAAGTTTAAGTGAACAATGAGACCCAATGGTTAATCCTTTATCGGAAATTATTTGTAATTTTCGACAAGTAGAACAATGAATAGAACAGGTAGACGGTTGAAATCTTTGTATATGTTGCTTCTATATAGTCTACGAAACCTATATGCAAAGCATCTAAACAGTAACAATCGCCAATTTTTTGTTCTTCAAGTTTAAGTGAACAATGAGCCCCAATGGTTAATCCTTTATCGGTAATTATTTGTAACTTTCGACAAGTAGAACAATGAATGGAACAGGTAGACGGTTGAATTCTTTGTATACATTGCTTCTATATAGTCTAAGAAACATATATGCAAAGCATCTAAACGGTAACAATCGCCAATTTTTTGATCTTCAAGTTTAAGTGAACAGCGAGCCCCATTGATAATCATGAAATGGAAATTATTTGTAACTTTCTACAAGTAGAACAATGAATAGTACAGGTAGACGGGTGAAATCTTTCTATATATTGCTTCTAAATAGTCTAAGAAACATATATGGAAAGCATCCAAACAGTACAATTCGCCAATTTTTTGTTCTTCAAGTTTAAGTGAACTACGAGCCCCATTGTTAATCCTTTAAAGGAAATTATTTCTAAATTTCGACAAGTAGAACAATGAATGGATCATGTAGACGGTTGAAATCATTGTATATATTGCTTCTATATAGTCTACGAAACATATATGCAAAGCATCCAAACAGCACCATTCGCCAATTTTTTGTTCTTCAAGTTTAAGTGAATTACGAGCCCCATTGTTAATCCTTTAAAGGAAATTATTTGTAACTTTCGACAAGTAGAACAATGAATGGAACAGGTAGACGGTTGAAATCTTTGTATATATTGCTTCTATATAATCTAAGAAACATATATGCAAAGCATCCAAACAGTACCATTCGCCAATTTTTTGTTCTTCAAGTTTAAGTGAACTACGAGCCCCGTTGTTAATCCTTTAAAGGAAATTATTTGTAAATTTCGACAAGTAGAACAATGAATGGAACAGGTAGACTGTTGAAATCATTGTATATATTGCTTCTATATAGTCTAAGAAACATATATGCAAAGCATCCAAACAGTACAATTCGCCAATTTTTTGTTCTTCAAGTTTAAGTGAACTACGAGCCCCATTGTTAATCCTTTAAAGGAAATTATTTCTAAATTTCGACAAGTAGAACAATGAATGGATCATGTAGACGTTGGAAATCATTGTATATATTGCTTCTATATAGTCTAAGAAACATATATGCAAAGCATCCAAACAGTACAATTCGCCAATTTATTGTTCTTCTAGTTTAAGTGAACTACGGGCCCCATTTTTAATCCTTTAAAGGAAATTAGTTCTAAATTTCGACAAGTAAAACAATGATTGGAACACGTAGACGATGGAAATCTATGTATATATTGCTTCCATGTAGTCTAAGAAACATGTATGCAAAGCATCCAAACAGTACCAATCGCCAATTTTTTGTTCTTCAAGTTTAAGTGAACAACGAGCCCCAATGGTTAATCCTTTATCGGAAATTATTTGTAACTTTCGACAAGTAGAACAATGAATGGAACAGGTAGACGGTTGAATTCTTTGTATATATTGCTTCTATATAGTCTAAGAAACGTATATGCAAAGCATCCAAACAGTACAATTCGCCAATTTATTGTTCTTCAAGTTTAAGTGAACAACGAGCCCCATTGTTAATCCTTTAAAGGAAATTATTTGTAAATTTCGACAAGTAGAACAATGATTGGAACACTTAGACTGTTGAAATCTTTGTATATATTGCTTCCATATAGTCTAAGAAACATGTACGCAAAGCATCCAAACAATACCATTTGCCAATTTTTTGGTCTTCAAGTTTAAGTGAACAATGAGACCCAATGGTTAATCCGTTATCGGAAATTATTTGTAACTTTCGACAAGTAGAACAATGAATGGAATAGGTAGACGATTGAAATCATTGTATATATTGCTTCCATATAGTCTAAGAAACATATATGCAAAGCATCCAAACAGTACAATTCGCCAATTTTTTGTTCTTCAAGTTTAAGTGAACTACGGGCCCCATTTTTAATCCTTTAAAGGAAATTAGTTCTAAATTTCGACAAGTAAAACAATGATTGGAACACGTAGACGATTGAAATCTATGTATATATTGCTTCCATGTAGTCTACGAAACATGTATGCGAAGCATCCAAACAGTACCAATCGCCAATTTTTTGTTCTTCAAGTTTAAGTGAACAACGAGCCCCATTGATAATCATGAAAGGGAAATTATTTGTAACTTGCGACAAGTAGAACAATGAATGGAACAGGTAGACGGTTGAAATCATTGTAAATATTGCTTCTATATAATCTAAGAGACACATATGCAAAGCATCCAAACAGTACAATTCGCCAATTATTTCATCTTCATGATTAAGTGAACTACGAGCCCCATTGTTAATCCTTTAAAGGAAATTATTTGTAAATTTCGACAAGTAGAACAATGAATGGATCATGTAGACGTTTGAAATCTAAGTATATATTGCTTCCATGTAGTCTAAGAAACATGTATGCAAAGCATCCAAACAGTACCAATCGCCAATTTTTTGTTCTTCAAGTTTAAGTGAACAACGAGCCCCAATGGTTAATCCTTTATCGGAAATTATTTGTAACTTTCGACAAGTAGAACAATGAATGGAACAGGTAGACGGTTGAATTCTTTGTATATATTGCTTCTATATAGTCTAAGAAACGTATATGCAAAGCATCCAAACAGTACAATTCGCCAATTTATTGTTCTTCAAGTTTAAGTGAACAACGAGCCCCATTGTTAATCCTTTAAAGGAAATTATTTGTAAATTTCGACAAGTAGAACAATGATTGGAACACTTAGACTGTTGAAATCTTTGTATATATTGCTTCCATATAGTCTAAGAAACATGTACGCAAAGCATCCAAACAATACCATTTGCCAATTTTTTGGTCTTCAAGTTTAAGTGAACAATGAGACCCAATGGTTAATCCGTTATCGGAAATTATTTGTAACTTTCGACAAGTAGAACAATGAATGGAATAGGTAGACGATTGAAATCATTGTATATATTGCTTCCATATAGTCTAAGAAACATATATGCAAAGCATCCAAACAGTACAATTCGCCAATTTTTTGTTCTTCAAGTTTAAGTGAACTACGGGCCCCATTTTTAATCCTTTAAAGGAAATTAGTTCTAAATTTCGACAAGTAAAACAATGATTGGAACACGTAGACGATTGAAATCTATGTATATATTGCTTCCATGTAGTCTACGAAACATGTATGCGAAGCATCCAAACAGTACCAATCGCCAATTTTTTGTTCTTCAAGTTTAAGTGAACAACGAGCCCCATTGATAATCATGAAAGGGAAATTATTTGTAACTTGCGACAAGTAGAACAATGAATGGATCATGTAGACGGTTGAAATCATTGTATATATTGCTTCTATATAGTCTACGAAACATATATGCAAAGCATCCAAACAGTACCATTCGCCAATTTTTTGTTCTTCAAGTTTAAGTGAACTACGAGCCCCAATGGTTAATCCTTTATCGGAAATTATTTGTAACTTTCGACAAGTAGAACAATGAATGGAATAGGTAGACGGTTGAAATCATTGTATATATTGCTTCTATATAGTTTAAGAAACATATCTGCAAATCATCCAAACAGTACAATTCGCCAATTATTTGATCTTCAAGTTTAAGTGAACTACGAGCCCCATTGTTAATACTTTAACGGAAATTATTTGTAACTTGCGACAAGTAGAACAATGAATGGATCATGTAGACGGTTGAAATCATTGTATATATTGCTTCTATATAGTCTACGAAACATATATGCAAAGCATCCAAACAGTACCATTCGCCAATTTTTTGTTCTTCAAGTTTAAGTGAACTACGAGCCCCATTGTTAATCCTTTAAAGGAAATTATTTGTAAATTTCGACAAGTAGAACAATGAATGGAATAGGTAGACGGTTGAAATCATTGTATATATTGCTCCCATATAGTCTAAGAAACATATATGCAAAGCATCCAAACAGTACAATTCGCCAATTTTTTGTTTTTCAAGTTTAAGTGAACAATGAGCCCCAATGGTTAATCCTTTATCGGAAATTATTTGTAACTTTCGACAAGTAGAACAATGAATAGAACAGGTAGACGGTTGAAATCTTTGTATATGTTGCTTCTATATAGTCTACGAAACCTATATGCAAAGCATCTAAACAGTAACAATCGCCAATTTTTTGATCTTCAAGTTTAAGTGAACAGCGAGCCCCATTGATAATCATGTAATGGAAATTATTTGTAACTTTCTACAAGTAGAACAATGAATAGTACAGGTAGACGGGTGAAATCTTTCTATATATTGCTTCTAAATAGTCTAAGAAACATATATGCAAAGCATCCAAACAGTACAATTCGCCAATTTTTTGTTCTTCAAGTTTAAGTGAACTACGAGCCCCATTGTTAATCCTTTAAAGGAAATTATTTGTTAATTTCGACAAGTAGAACAATGAATGGAACAGGTAGACGGTTGAAATCATTGTATATATTGCTTCTATATAGTCTAAGAAACATATATGCAAAGCATCCAAACAGTACAATTCGCGAATTTCTTGTTCTTCAAGTTTAAGTGAACAACGAGCCTCATTGTTAATCCTTTAAATGAAATTATTTGTAAATTTCGACAAGTAGAACAATGATTGGAACACGTAGACGGTTGAAATCTTTGTATATATTGCTTCCATATAGTCTAAGAAACATGTACGCAAAGCATCCAAACAATACCATTTGCCAATTTTTTGGTCTTCAAGTTTAAGTGAACAATGAGACCCAATGGTTAATCCTTTATCGGAAATTATTTGTAATTTTCGACAAGTAGAACAATGAATAGAACAGGTAGACGGTTGAAATCTTTGTATATGTTGCTTCTATATAGTCTACGAAACCTATATGCAAAGCATCTAAACAGTAACAATCGCCAATTTTTTGTTCTTCAAGTTTAAGTGAACAATGAGCCCCAATGGTTAATCCTTTATCGGTAATTATTTGTAACTTTCGACAAGTAGAACAATGAATGGAACAGGTAGACGGTTGAATTCTTTGTATACATTGCTTCTATATAGTCTAAGAAACATATATGCAAAGCATCTAAACGGTAACAATCGCCAATTTTTTGATCTTCAAGTTTAAGTGAACAGCGAGCCCCATTGATAATCATGAAATGGAAATTATTTGTAACTTTCTACAAGTAGAACAATGAATAGTACAGGTAGACGGGTGAAATCTTTCTATATATTGCTTCTAAATAGTCTAAGAAACATATATGGAAAGCATCCAAACAGTACAATTCGCCAATTTTTTGTTCTTCAAGTTTAAGTGAACTACGAGCCCCATTGTTAATCCTTTAAAGGAAATTATTTCTAAATTTCGACAAGTAGAACAATGAATGGATCATGTAGACGGTTGAAATCATTGTATATATTGCTTCTATATAGTCTACGAAACATATATGCAAAGCATCCAAACAGTACCATTCGCCAATTTTTTGTTCTTCAAGTTTAAGTGAATTACGAGCCCCATTGTTAATCCTTTAAAGGAAATTATTTGTAACTTGCGACAAGTAGAACAATGAATGGAACAGGTAGACGGTTGAAATCTTTGTATATATTGCTTCTATATAATCTAAGAAACATATATGCAAACCATCAAAACTGTACCATTCGCCAATTTTTTGTTCTTCAAGTTTAAGTGAACAACGAGCCACATTGATAATCATGAAACGGAAATTATTTGTAACTTTCTACAAGTAGAACAATGAATAGAACAGGTAGACGGGTGAAATCTTTCTATATATTGCTTCTAAATAGTCTAAGAAACATATATGCAAAGCATCCAAACAGTACAATTCGCCAATTTTTTGTTCTTCAAGTTTAAGTGAACAATGAGACCCAATGGTTAATCCGTTATCGGAAATTATTTGTAACTTTCGACAAGTAGAACAATGAATGGAATAGGTAGACGATTGAAATCATTGTATATATTGCTTCCATATAGTCTAAGAAACATATATGCAAAGCATCCAAACAGTACAATTCGCCAATTTTTTGTTCTTCAAGTTTAAGTGAACTACGGGCCCCATTTTTAATCCTTTAAAGGAAATTAGTTCTAAATTTCGAGAAGTAGAACAATGATTGGAACACGTAGACGGTTGAATTCTTTGTATATATTGCTTCTATATAGTCTAAGAAACATATATGCAAAGCATCCAAACAGTACAATTCGCCAATTTATTGTTCTTCAAGTTTAAGTGTACAACGAGCCCCATTGTTAATCCTTTAAAGGAAATTATTTGTAAATTTCGACAAGTAGAACATTGAATGGAATAGGTAGACGGTTGAAATCATTGTATATATTGCTCCCATATAGTCTAAGAAACATAGATGCAAAGCATCCAAACAGTACAATTCGCCAATTTTTTGTTTTTCAAGTTTAAGTGAACAATGAGCCCCAATGGTTAATCCTTTATCGGAAATTATTTGTAACTTTCGACAAGTAGAACAATGAATAGAACAGGTAGACGGTTGAAATCTTTGAATATGTTGCTTCTATATAGTCTACGAAACCTATATGCAAAGCATCTAAACAGTAACAATCGCCAATTTTTTGATCTTCAAGTTTAAGTGAACAGCGAGCCCCATTGATAATCATGAAATGGAAATTATTTGTAACTTTCTACAAGTAGAACAATGAATAGTACAGGTAGACGGTTGAAATCTTTCTATATATTGCTTCTAAATAGTCTAAGAAACATATATGCAAAGCATCCAAACAGTACAATTCGCCAATTTTTTGTTCTTCAAGTTTAAGTGAACTACGAGCCCCATTGTTAATCCTTTAAAGGAAATTATTTGTTAATTTCGACAAGTAGAACAATGAATGGAACAGGTAGACGGTTGAAATCATTGTATATATTGCTTCTATATAGTCTAAGAAACATATATGCAAAGCATCCAAACAGTACAATTCGCGAATTTCTTGTTCTTCAAGTTTAAGTGAACAACGAGCCTCATTGTTAATCCTTTAAATGAAATTATTTGTAAATTTCGACAAGTAGAACAATGATTGGAACAAGTAAGACGGTTGAAATCTTTGTATATATTGCTTCCATATAGTCTAAGAAACATGTACGCAAAGCATCCAAACAATACCATTTGCCAATTTTTTGGTCTTCAAGTTTAAGTGAACAATGAGACCCAATGGTTAATCCTTTATCGGAAATTATTTGTAATTTTCGACAAGTAGAACAATGTATAGAACAGGTAGACGGTTGAAATCTTTGTATATGTTGCTTCTATATAGTCTACGAAACCTATATGCAAAGCATCTAAACAGTAACAATCGCCAATTTTTTGATCTTCAAGTTTAAGTGAACAATGAGCCCCAATGGTTAATCCTTTATCGGTAATTATTTGTAACTTTCGACAAGTAGAACAATGAATGGAACAGGTAGACGGTTGAATTCTTTGTATACATTGCTTCTATATAGTCTAAGAAACATATATGCAAAGCATCCAAACAGTACCATTCGCCAATTTTTTGTTCTTCAAGTTTAAGTGAACTACGAGCCCCATTGTTAATCCTTTAAAGGAAATTATTTGTAAATTTCGACAAGTAGAACAATGAATGGAATAGGTAGACTGTTGAAATCATTGTATATATTGCTTCTATATAGTCTAAGAAACATATATGCAAAGCGTCCAAACAGTACAAGTCGCCAATTTTTTGCTCTTCAAGTTTAAGTGAACTACGAGCCCCATTGTTAATCCTTTAACGGAAATTATTTGTAACTTGCGACAAGTAGAACAATGAATGGAACAGGTAGACGGTTGAAATCAATGTATATATTGCTTCTATATAGTCTTAGAAACATATATGCAAAGCATCCAAACAGTACCATTCGCCAATTTTTTGTTCGTCAAGTTTAAGTGAACAACGAGCCCCATTGTTAATCCTTTAAAGGAAATTATTTGTAAATTTCGACAAGTAGAACAATGATTGGAACACGTAGACGGTTGAAATCTTTGTATATATTGCTTCCATACAGTCTAAGAAACATGTACGCAAAGCATCCAAACAGTACCATTCGCCAATTTTTTGTTCTTCAAGTTTAAGTGAACAATGAGCCCCAATGGTTAATCCTTTATCGGAAATTATTTGTAATTTTCGACAAGTAGAACAATGAATGGAACAGGTAGACGGTTGAAATCTTTGTATATATTGCTTCTATATAATCTAAGAAACATATATGCAAACCATCAAAACTGTACCATTCGCCAATTTTTTGTTCTTCAAGTTTAAGTGAACAACGAGCCACATTGATAATCATGAAACGGAAATTATTTGTAACTTTCTACAAGTAGAACAATGAATAGAACAGGTAGACGGGTGAAATCTTTCTATATATTGCTTCTAAATAGTCTAAGAAACATATATGCAAAGCATCCAAACAGTACAATTCGCCAATTTTTTGTTCTTCAAGTTTAAGTGAACAATGACACCCAATGGTTAATCCGTTATCGGAAATTATTTGTAACTTTCGACAAGTAGAACAATGAATGGAATAGGTAGACGATTGAAATCATTGTATATATTGCTTCCATATAGTCTAAGAAACATATATGCAAAGCATCCAAACAGTACAATTCGCCAATTTTTTGTTCTTCAAGTTTAAGTGAACTACGGGCCCCATTTTTAATCCTTTAAAGGAAATTAGTTCTAAATTTCGAGAAGTAGAACAATGATTGGAACACGTAGACGGTTGAATTCTTTGTATATATTGCTTCTATATAGTCTAAGAAACATATATGCAAAGCATCCAAACAGTACAATTCGCCAATTTATTGTTCTTCAAGTTTAAGTGTACAACGAGCCCCATTGTTAATCCTTTAAAGGAAATTATTTGTAAATTTCGACAAGTAGAACAATGAATGGAATAGGTAGACGGTTGAAATCATTGTATATATTGCTCCCATATAGTCTAAGAAACATATATGCAAAGCATCCAAACAGTACAATTCGCCAATTTTTTGTTTTTCAAGTTTAAGTGAACAGCGAGCCCCATTGATAATCATGAAACGGAAATTATTTGTAACTTTCTACAAGTAGAACAATGAATAGAACAGGTAGACGGGTGAAATCTTTCTATATATTGCTTCTAAATAGTCTAAGAAACATATATGCAAAGCATCCAAACAGTAACAATCGCCAATTTTTTGTTCTTCAAGTTTAAGTGATCTACGAGCCCCATTGTTAATCCTTTATCGGAAATTAATTATAATTTTCGACAAGTAGAACAATGAATGGAACAGGAGGACTGTTGAAATCTTTGTATATATTGCTTCTATATAGTCTACGAAACATATATGCAAAGCATCCAAACAGTACCATTCGCCAATTTTTTGTTCTTCAAGTTTAAGTGAACTACGAGCCCCATTGTTAATCCTTTAAAGGAAATTATTTGTAAATTTCGACAAGTAGAACAATGAATGGAACAGGTAGACTGTTGAAATCATTGTATATATTGCTTCTATATAGTCTAAGAAACATATATGCAAAGCGTCCAAACAGTACAAGTCGCCAATTTTTTGTTCTTCAAGTTTAAGTGAACAACGAGCCCCATTGTTAATCCTTTAAAGGAAATTATTTGTAAATTTCGACAAGTAGAACAATGAATGGAACAGGTAGCCGGTTGAAATCTTTGTATATATTGCTTCTATATAATCTAAGAAACATATATGCAAAGCATCTAAACGGTAACAATCGCCAATTTTTTGATCTTCAGGTTTAAGTGAACAGCGAGCCCCATTGATAAACATGAAATGGAAATTATTTGTAACTTTCTACAAGTAGAACAATGAATGGAACAGGTAGCCGGTTGAAATCTTTGTATATATTGCTTCTATATAATCTAAGAAACATATATGCAAAGCATCCAAACAGTACAATTCGCCAATTTTTTGTTCTTCAAGTTTAAGTGAACTACGAGCCCCATTGTTAATCCTTTAAAGGAAATTATTTCTAAATTTCGACAAGTAGAACAATGAATGGATCATGTAGACGGTTGAAATCATTGTATATATTGCTTCTATATAGTCTACGAAATATATATGCAAAGCATCCAAACAGTACCATTCGCCAATTTTTTGTTCTTCAAGTTTAAGTGAACTACGAGCCCCATTGTTAATCCCTTAACGGAAATTATTTGTGACTTTCGACAAGTAGAACAATGAATGGAACCGGTAGACGGTTGAAATCAATGTATATATTGCTTCTATATAGTCTAAGAAACATATATGCAAAGCATCCAAACAGTACCATTCGCCAATTTTTTGTTCTTCAAGTTTAAGTGAACTACGAGCCCCATTGTTAATCCTTTAAAGGAAATTATTTGTAAATTTCGACAAGTAGAACAATGAATGGAACAGGTAGACTGTTGAAATCATTGTATATATTGCTTCTATATAGTCTACGAAACAAATATGCAAAGCATCCAAACAGTACCATTCGCCAATTTTTTGTTCTTCAAGTTTAAGTGAACTACGAGCCCCATTGTTAATCCTTTAAAGGAAATTATTTGTAAATTTCGACAAGTAGAACAATGAATGGAACAGGTAGACTGTTGAAATCATTGTATATATTGCTTCTATATAGTCTAAGAAACATATATGCATAGCGTCCAAACAGTACAATTCGCCAATTTTTTGCTCTTCAAGTTTAAGTGAACTACGAGCCCCATTGTTAATCCTTTAAAGGAAATTATTTGTAAATTTCGGCAAGTAGAACAATGAATGGAACAGGTAGACGGTTGAAATCAATGTATATATTGCTTCTATATAGTCTTAGAAACATATATGCAAAGCATCCAAACAGTACCATTCGCCAATTTTTTGTTCGTCAAGTTTAAGTGAACAACGAGCCCCATTGTTAATCCTTTAAAGGAAATTATTTGTAAATTTCGACAAGTAGAACAATGATTGGAACACGTAGACGGTTGAAATCTTTGTATATATTGCTTCCATACAGTCTAAGAAACATGTACGCAAAGCATCCAAACAGTACCATTCGCCAATTTTTTGTTCTTCAAGTTTAAGTGAACAATGAGCCCCAATGGTTAATCCTTTATCGGAAATTATTTGTAATTTTCGACAAGTAGAACAATGAATGGAACAGGTAGACGGTTGAAATCTTTGTATATATTGCTTCTATATAATCTAAGAAACATATATGCAAACCATCAAAACTGTACCATTCGCCAATTTTTTGTTCTTCAAGTTTAAGTGAACAACGAGCCACATTGATAATCATGAAACGGAAATTATTTGTAACTTTCTACAAGTAGAACAATGAATAGAACAGGTAGACGGGTGAAATCTTTCTATATATTGCTTCTAAATAGTCTAAGAAACATATATGCAAAGCATCCAAACAGTACAATTCGCCAATTTTTTGTTCTTCAAGTTTAAGTGAACAATGACACCCAATGGTTAATCCGTTATCGGAAATTATTTGTAACTTTCGACAAGTAGAACAATGAATGGAATAGGTAGACGATTGAAATCATTGTATATATTGCTTCCATATAGTCTAAGAAACATATATGCAAAGCATCCAAACAGTACAATTCGCCAATTTTTTGTTCTTCAAGTTTAAGTGAACTACGGGCCCCATTTTTAATCCTTTAAAGGAAATTAGTTCTAAATTTCGAGAAGTAGAACAATGATTGGAACACGTAGACGGTTGAATTCTTTGTATATATTGCTTCTATATAGTCTAAGAAACATATATGCAAAGCATCCAAACAGTACAATTCGCCAATTTATTGTTCTTCAAGTTTAAGTGTACAACGAGCCCCATTGTTAATCCTTTAAAGGAAATTATTTGTAAATTTCGACAAGTAGAACAATGAATGGAATAGGTAGACGGTTGAAATCATTGTATATATTGCTCCCATATAGTCTAAGAAACATATATGCAAAGCATCCAAACAGTACAATTCGCCAATTTTTTGTTTTTCAAGTTTAAGTGAACAGCGAGCCCCATTGATAATCATGAAACGGAAATTATTTGTAACTTTCTACAAGTAGAACAATGAATAGAACAGGTAGACGGGTGAAATCTTTCTATATATTGCTTCTAAATAGTCTAAGAAACATATATGCAAAGCATCCAAACAGTAACAATCGCCAATTTTTTGTTCTTCAAGTTTAAGTGATCTACGAGCCCCATTGTTAATCCTTTATCGGAAATTAATTATAATTTTCGACAAGTAGAACAATGAATGGAACAGGAGGACTGTTGAAATCTTTGTATATATTGCTTCTATATAGTCTACGAAACATATATGCAAAGCATCCAAACAGTACCATTCGCCAATTTTTTGTTCTTCAAGTTTAAGTGAACTACGAGCCCCATTGTTAATCCTTTAAAGGAAATTATTTGTAAATTTCGACAAGTAGAACAATGAATGGAACAGGTAGACTGTTGAAATCATTGTATATATTGCTTCTATATAGTCTAAGAAACATATATGCAAAGCGTCCAAACAGTACAAGTCGCCAATTTTTTGTTCTTCAAGTTTAAGTGAACAACGAGCCCCATTGTTAATCCTTTAAAGGAAATTATTTGTAAATTTCGACAAGTAGAACAATGAATGGAACAGGTAGCCGGTTGAAATCTTTGTATATATTGCTTCTATATAATCTAAGAAACATATATGCAAAGCATCTAAACGGTAACAATCGCCAATTTTTTGATCTTCAGGTTTAAGTGAACAGCGAGCCCCATTGATAAACATGAAATGGAAATTATTTGTAACTTTCTACAAGTAGAACAATGAATGGAACAGGTAGCCGGTTGAAATCTTTGTATATATTGCTTCTATATAATCTAAGAAACATATATGCAAAGCATCCAAACAGTACAATTCGCCAATTTTTTGTTCTTCAAGTTTAAGTGAACTACGAGCCCCATTGTTAATCCTTTAAAGGAAATTATTTCTAAATTTCGACAAGTAGAACAATGAATGGATCATGTAGACGGTTGAAATCATTGTATATATTGCTTCTATATAGTCTACGAAATATATATGCAAAGCATCCAAACAGTACCATTCGCCAATTTTTTGTTCTTCAAGTTTAAGTGAACTACGAGCCCCATTGTTAATCCCTTAACGGAAATTATTTGTGACTTTCGACAAGTAGAACAATGAATGGAACCGGTAGACGGTTGAAATCAATGTATATATTGCTTCTATATAGTCTAAGAAACATATATGCAAAGCATCCAAACAGTACCATTCGCCAATTTTTTGTTCTTCAAGTTTAAGTGAACTACGAGCCCCATTGTTAATCCTTTAAAGGAAATTATTTGTAAATTTCGACAAGTAGAACAATGAATGGAACAGGTAGACTGTTGAAATCATTGTATATATTGCTTCTATATAGTCTACGAAACAAATATGCAAAGCATCCAAACAGTACCATTCGCCAATTTTTTGTTCTTCAAGTTTAAGTGAACTACGAGCCCCATTGTTAATCCTTTAAAGGAAATTATTTGTAAATTTCGACAAGTAGAACAATGAATGGAACAGGTAGACTGTTGAAATCATTGTATATATTGCTTCTATATAGTCTAAGAAACATATATGCATAGCGTCCAAACAGTACAATTCGCCAATTTTTTGCTCTTCAAGTTTAAGTGAACTACGAGCCCCATTGTTAATCCTTTAAAGGAAATTATTTGTAAATTTCGGCAAGTAGAACAATGAATGGAATAGGTAGACGGTTGAAATCATTGTATATATTGCTTCTATATAGTTTAAGAAACATATCTGCAAATCATCCAAACAGTACAATTCGCCAATTATTTGATCTTCAAGTTTAAGTGAACTACGAGCCCCATTGTTAATACTTTAACGGAAATTATTTGTAACTTGCGACAAGTAGAACAATGAATGGATCATGTAGACGGTTGAAATCATTGTATATATTGCTTCTATATAGTCTACGAAACATATATGCAAAGCATCCAAACAGTACCATTCGCCAATTTTTTGTTCTTCAAGTTTAAGTGAACTACGAGCCCCATTGTTAATCCTTTAAAGGAAATTATTTGTAACTTTCGACAAGTAGAACATTGAATGGAACAGGTAGACTGTTGAAATCATTGTATATATTGCTTCTATATAGTCTAAGAAACATTTATGCAAACCATCCAAACAGAACAATTCGCCAATTTTTTGTTCTTCAAGTTTAAGTGAACAATGAGCCCCATTGTTAATCCTTTATCGGAAATTATTTGTAACTTTCGACAAGTAGAACAGTGAATGGAACAGGTAGACTGTTGAAATCATTGTATATATTGCTTCTATATAGTCTAAGAAACATATATGCAAAGCGTCCAAACAGTACAATTCGCCAATTTTTTGCTCTTCAAGTTTAAGTGAACTACGAGCCCCATTGTTAATCCTTTAAAGGAAATTATTTGTAAATTTCGACAAGTAGAACAATGAATGGAATAGGTAGACTGTTGAAATCATTGTATATATTGCTTCTATATAGTCTAAGAAACATATATGCAAAGCGTCCAAACAGTACAATTCGCCAATTTTTTGCTCTTCAAGTTTAAGTGAACTACGAGCCCCATTGTTAATCCTTTAACGGAAATTATTTGTAACTTGCGACAACTAGAACAATGAATGGAACAGGTAGACGGTTGAAATCAATGTATATATTGCTTCTATATAGTCTAAGAAACATATATGCAAAGCATCCAAACAGTACCATTCGCCAATTTTTTGTTCTTCAAGTTTAAGTGAACTACGAGCCCCATTGTTAATCCTTTAAAGGAAATTATTTGTAAATTTCGACAAGTAGAACAATGAATGGAATAGGTAGACTGTTGAAATCATTGTATATATTGCTTCTATATAGTCTAAGAAACATATATGCATAGCGTCCAAACAGTACAATTCGCCAATTTTTTGCTCTTCAAGTTTAAGTGAACTACGAGCCCCATTGTTAATCCATTAAAGGAAATTATTTGTAAATTTCGGCAAGTAGAACAATGAATGGAATAGGTAGACGGTTGAAATCATTGTATATATTGCTTCTATATAGTTTAAGAAACATATCTGCAAATCATCCAAACAGTACAATTCGCCAATTATTTGATCTTCAAGTTTAAGTGAACTACGAGCCCCATTGTTAATACTTTAACGGAAATTATTTGTAACTTGCGACAAGTAGAACAATGAATGGATCATGTAGACGGTTGAAATCATTGTATATATTGCTTCTATATAGTCTACGAAACATATATGCAAAGCATCCAAACAGTACCATTCGCCAATTTTTTGTTCTTCAAGTTTAAGTGAACTACGAGCCCCATTGTTAATCCTTTAAAGGAAATTATTTGTAACTTTCGACAAGTAGAACAATGAATGGAACAGGTAGACTGTTGAAATCATTGTATATATTGCTTCTATATAGTCTAAGAAACATTTATGCAAACCATCCAAACAGTACAATTCGCCAATTTTTTGATCTTCAAGTTTAAGTGAACAATGAGCCCCATTGTTAATCCTTTATCGGAAATTATTTGTAACTTTCGACAAGTAGAACAGTGAATGGAACAGGTAGACGGTTGAAATCTTTGTATATATTGCTTCTACATAGTATAAGAAACATATATGCAAAGCATCCAAACAGTACAATTCGCCAATTTTTTGTTCTTCAAGTTTAAGTGAACAATGAGCCCCAATGGTTAATCCGTTATCGGAAATTATTTGTAACTTTCGACAAGTAGAACAATGAATGGAACAGGAGGACTGTTGAAATCTTTGTATATATTGCTTCTATATAGTCTAAGAAACTTATATGCAAAGCATCCAAACAGTACCATTCGCCAATTTTTTGTTCTTCAAGTTTAAGTGAACTACGAGCCCCATTGTTAATGCTTTAAAGGAAATTATTTGTAAATTTCGACAAGTAGAACAATGAATGGAATAGGTAGACTGTTGAAATCATTGTATATATTGCTTCTATATAGTCTAAGAAACATATATGCAAAGCGTCCAAACAGTACAATTCGCCAATTTTTTGCTCTTCAAGTTTAAGTGAACTACGAGCCCCATTGTTAATCCTTTAACGGAAATTATTTGTAAGTTGCGACAAGTAGAACAATGAATGGAACAGGTAGACGGTTGAAATCAATGTATATATTGCTTCTATATAGTCTAAGAAACATATATGCAAAGCATCCAAACAGTACCATTCGCCAATTTTTTGTTCGTCAAGTTTAAGTGAACAACGAGCCCCATTGTTAATCCTTTAAAGGAAATTATTTGTAAATTTCGACAAGTAGAACAATGATTGGAACACGTAGACGGTTGAAATCTTTGTATATATTGCTTCCATACAGTCTAAGAAACATGTACGCAAAGCATCCAAACAGTACCATTCGCCAATTTTTTGTTCTTCAAGTTTAAGTGAACAATGAGCCCCATTGTTAATCCTTTATCGGAAATTATTTGTAACTTTCGACAAGTAGAACAATGAATAGAACAGGTAGACGGGTGAAATCTTTCTATATATTGCTTCTAAATAGTCTAAGAAACATATATGCAAAGCATCCAAACAGTACAATTCGCCAATTTTTTGTTCTTCAAGTTTAAGTGAACAACGAGCCCCATTGTTAATCCTTTAAAGGAAATTATTTGTAAATTTCGACAAGTAGAACAATGATTGGAACACGTAGACGGTTGAAATCTTTGTATATATTGCTTCCATACAGTCTAAGAAACATGTACGCAAAGCATCCAAACAGTACCATTCGCCAATTTTTTGTTCTTCAAGTTTAAGTGAACAATGAGCCCCAATGGTTAATCCTTTATCGGAAATTATTTGTAATTTTCGACAAGTAGAACAATGAATGGAACAGGTAGACTGTTGAAATCATTGTATATATTGCTTCTATATAGTCTAAGAAACATATATGCATAGCGTCCAAACAGTACAATTCGCCAATTTTTTGCTCTTCAAGTTTAAGTGAACCACGAGCCCCATTGTTAATCCTTTAAAGGAAATTATTTGTAAATTTCGACAAGTAGAACAATGAATGGAACTGGTAGACGGTTGAAATCATTGTATATATTGCTTCTATATAGTCTAAGAAACATATATGCAAAGCATCCAAATAGTACAATTCGACAATTTTTTGTTCTTGAAGTTTAAGTGAACAATTAGCCCCAATGGTTAATCCTTTATCGGAAATTATTTGTAATTATCGACAAGTAGAACAATGAATGAAACAGGTAGACGGTTGAAATCTTTGTATATATTGCTTCTATATAATCTAAGAAACATATACGCAAAGCATCCAAACAGTACCATTCGCCAATTTTTTGTTCTTCAAGTTTAAGTGAACAATGAGCCCCAATGGTTAATCCTTTATCGGAAATTATTTGTAATTTTCGACAAGTAGAACAATGAATGGAACTGGTAGACGGTTGAAATCATTGTATATATTGCTTCTATATAGTCTAAGAAACATATATGCAAAGCATCCAAATAGTACAATTCGACAATTTTTTGTTCTTCAAGTTTAAGTGAACAATGAGCCCCAATGGTTAATCCTTTATCGGAAATTATTTGTAACTTTCGACAAGTAGAACAATGAATGGAACAGGTAGACGGTTGAAATCATTGTTTATATTGCTTCTATATAGTCTAAGAAACATATCTGCATATCATCCAAACAGTACAATTCGACAATTATTTGATCTTCAAGTTTAAGTGAACTACGAGCCCCATTGTTAATCCTTTAAAGGAAATTATTTGTAAATTTCGACAAGTAGAACAATGAATGCAACAGGTAGACTGTTGAAATCATTGTATATATTGCTTCTATATAGTCTAAGAAACATATATGCATAGCGTCCAAACAGTACAATTCGCCAATTTTTTGCTCTTCAAGTTTAAGTGAACTATGAGCCCCATTGTTAATCCTTTAAAGGAAATTATTTGTAAATTTCGACAAGTAGAACAATGAATGGAACAGGTAGACGGTTGAAATCTTTGTATATATTGCTTCTATATAATCTAAGAAACATATATGCAAAGCATCCAAACAGTACCATTCGCCAATTTTTTGTTCTTCAAGTTTAAGTGAACTACGAGCCCCATTGTTAATCCTTTAAAGGAAATTATTTGTAAATTTCGACAAGTAGAACAATGAATGGAACAGGTAGACTGTTGAAATCATTGTATATATTGCTTCTATATAGTCCAAGAAATATATATGCAAAGCATCCAAACAGTACAATTCGCCAATTTTTTGTTCTTCAAGTTTAAGTAAACTACGATCCCCATTGTTAATCCCTTAACGGAAATTATTTGTAACTTTCGACAAGTAGAACAATGAATGGAACAGGTAGACGGTTGAAATCATTGTATATATTGCTTCTATATAGTCTAAGAAACATATATGCAAAGCATCCAAACAGTACAATTCGACAATTTTTTGTTCTTCAAGTATAGTGAACAATGAGCCCCAATGGTTAATCCGTTATCGGAAATGATTTGTAACTTTTGACAAGTAGAACAATGAATGGAATAGGTAGACTGTTGAAATCATTGTATATATTGCTTCTATATAGTCTAAGAAACATATATGCAAAGCGTCCAAACAGTACAATTCGCCAATTTTTTGTTCTTCAAGTTTAAGTAAACTACGATCCCCATTGTTAATCCCTTAACGGAAATTATTTGTAACTTTCGACAAGTAGAACAATGAATGGAACAGGTAGACGGTTGAAATCATTGTATATATTGCTTCTATATAGTCTACGAAACATATATGCAAAGCATCCAAACAGTACCATTCGCCAATTTTTTGTTCTTCAAGTTTAAGTGAACTACGAGCCCCATTGTTAATCCTTTAAAGGAAATTATTTGTAACTTTCGACAAGTAGAACAGTGAATGGAACAGGTAGACGGTTGAAATCTTTGTATATATTGCTTCTACATAGTATAAGAAACATATATGCAAAGCATCCAAACAGTACAATTCGCCAATTTTTTGTTCTTCAAGTTTAAGTGAACTACGAGCCCCATTGTTAATCCTTTAAAGGAAATTATTTGTAAATTTCGACAAGTAGAACAATGAATGGAACAGGTAGACTGTTGAAATCATTGTATATATTGCTTCTATATAGTCCAAGAAATATATATGCAAAGCATCCAAACAGTACAATTCGCCAATTTTTTGTTCTTCAAGTTTAAGTAAACTACGATCCCCATTGTTAATCCCTTAACGGAAATTATTTGTAACTTTCGACAAGTAGAACAATGAATGGAACAGGTAGACGGTTGAAATCATTGTATATATTGCTTCTATATAGTCTAAGAAACATATATGCAAAGCGTCCAAACAGTACAATTCGCCAATTTTTTGCTCTTCAAGTTTAAGTGAACTACGAGCCCCATTGTTAATCCTTTAAAGGAAATTATTTGTAAATTTCGACAAGTAGAACAATGAATGGAATAGGTAGACTGTTGAAATCATTGTATATATTGCTTCTATATAGTCTAAGAAACATATATGCAAAGCGTCCAAACAGTACAATTCGCCAATTTTTTGCTCTTCAAGTTTAAGTGAACTACGAGCCCCATTGTTAATCCTTTAACGGAAATTATTTGTAACTTGCGACAACTAGAACAATGAATGGAACAGGTAGACGGTTGAAATCAATGTATATATTGCTTCTATATAGTCTAAGAAACATATATGCAAAGCATCCAAACAGTACCATTCGCCAATTTTTTGTTCTTCAAGTTTAAGTGAACTACGAGCCCCATTGTTAATCCTTTAAAGGAAATTATTTGTAAATTTCGACAAGTAGAACAATGAATGGAATAGGTAGACTGTTGAAATCATTGTATATATTGCTTCTATATAGTCTAAGAAACATATATGCATAGCGTCCAAACAGTACAATTCGCCAATTTTTTGCTCTTCAAGTTTAAGTGAACTACGAGCCCCATTGTTAATCCATTAAAGGAAATTATTTGTAAATTTCGACAAGTAGAACAATGAATGGAACAGGTAGACGGTTGAAATCTTTGTATATATTGCTTCTATATAATCTAAGAAACACATATTTGCAAAGCATCCTGCAGTACAATTCGCCAATTTCTTGTTCTTCAAGTTTAAGTGAACAACGAGCCCCATTGTTAATCCATTAAAGGAAATTATTTGTAAATTTCGACAAGTAGAACAATGATTGGAACACGTAGACGGTTGAAATCTTTGTATATATTGCTTCCATATAGTCTAAGAAACATGTACGCAAAGCATCCAAACAGTACCATTTCCCAATTTTTTGGTCTTCAAGTTTAAGTGAACAATGAGCCCCAATGGTTAATCCTTTATCGGTAATTATTTGTAAATTTCGACAAGTAGAACAATGAATGGAATAGGTAGACGGTTGAAATCTTTGTATATATTGCTTCTATATACTCTAAGAAACATATATGCAAAGCATCCAAACAGTACAATTCGCCAATTTATTGTTCTTCAAGTTTAAGTGAACAACGAGCCCCATTGTTAATCCTTTAAAGGAAATTATTTGTAAATTTCGACAAGTAGAACAATGAATGGAACAGGTAGACGGTTGAAATCTTTGTATATATTGCTTCTATATAATCTAAGAAACATATATGCAAAGCATCCAAACAGTACCATTCGCCAATTTTTTGTTCTTCAAGTTTAAGTGAACTACGAGCCCCATTGTTAATCCTATAAAGGAAATTATTTGTAAATTTCGACAAGTAGAACAATGAATGGAACATTTAGACTGTTGAAATCATTGTATATATTGCTTCTGTATAGTCTACGAAACATATATGCAAAGCATCCAAACAGTACAATTCGCCAATTTTTTGTTCTTCAAGTTTAAGTGAACAATGAGCCCCATTGTTAATCCTTTATCGGAAATTATTTGTAACTTTCGACAAGTAGAACAATGAATGGAACAGGTAGACGGTTGAAATCTTTGTATATATTACTTCTATATAGTATAAGAGACATATATGCAAAGCATCCAAACAGTACCATTCGCCAATTTTTTGTTCTTCAAGTTTAAGTGAACTACGAGCCCCATTGTTAATCCTTTAAAGGAAATTATTCGTAAATTTCGACAAGTAGAACAATGAATGGAACAGGTAGACTGTTGAAATCATTGTATATATTGCTTCTGTATAGTCTAAGAAACATATATGCAAAGCGTCCAAACAGTACAATTCGCCAATTATTTGATCTTCAAGTTTAAGTGAACTACGAGCCCCATTGTTAATACTTTATCGGTAATTATTTGTAACTTTCGACAAGTAGAACAATGAATGGAACAGGTAGACGGTTGAACTCTTTGTATATATTGCTTCTATATAATCTAAGAAACATATATGCAAAGCATCTAAACAGTAACAATCGCCAATTTCTTGATCTTCAAGTTTTAGTGATCAGCGAACCCCATTGTTAATACTTTAACGGAAATTATTTGTAACTTGCGACAAGTACAACAATAAATGGAACAGGTAGACGATTGAAATCAATGTATATATTGCTTCTATATAGTCTAAGAAACATATATGCAAAACATCCAAACAGTACTATTCGCCAATTTTTTGTTCTACAAGTTTAAGTGAACTACGAGCCCCATTGTTAATCCTTTAAAGGAAATTATTTGTAAATTTCGACAAGTAGAACAATGAATGCAACAGGTAAACTGTTGAAATCATTGTATATATTGCTTCTATATAGTCTAAGAAACATATATGCATAGCGTCCAAACAGTACAATTCGCCAATTTTTTGCTCTTCAAGTTTAAGTGAACTACGAGCCCCATTGTTAATCCTTTAAAGGAAATTATTTGTAAATTTCGGCAAGTAGAACAATGAATGGATTAGGTAGACGGTTGAAATCATTGTATATATTGCTTCTAAATAGTCTAAGTAACATATATGCAAAACATCCAAACAGTACAATTCGCCAATTTCTTGTTCTTCAAGTTTAAGTGAACAACGAGCCCCATTGTTAATCCATTAAAGGAAATTATTTGTAAATTTCGACAAGTAGAACAATGATTGGAACACGTAGACGGTTGAAATCTTTGTATATATTGCTTCCATATAGTCTAAGAAACATGTACGCAAAGCATCCAAACAGTACCATTTCCCAATTTTTTGGTCTTCAAGTTTAAGTGAACAATGAGCCCCAATGGTTAATCCTTTATCGGTAATTATTTGTAACTTTCGACAAGTAGAACAATGAATGGAACAGGTAGACGGTTGAAATCCTTGTATATATTGCGTCTATATAGTCTAAGAAACATATATGCAAAGCATCCAAACAGTACCATTCGCCAATTTTTTGTTCTTCAAGTTTAAGTGAACTACGAGCCCCATTGTTAATCCTTTAAAGGAAATTATTTGTAAATTTCGACAAGTAGAACAATGAATGGAACAGGTAGACTGTTGAAATCATTGTATATATTGCTTCTATATAGTTTAAGAAACATATGTGCAAAGCATCCAAACAGTACAATTCGCCAATTTTTTGTTCTTCAAGTTTAAGTAAACTACGATCCCCATTGTTAATCCCTTAACGGAAATTATTTGTGACTTTCGACAAGTAGAACAATGAATGGAACAGGTAGACGGTTGAAACCAATGTATATATTGCTTCTATATAGTCTAAGAAACTTATATGCAAAGCATCCAAACAGTACCATTCGCCAATTTTTTGTTCTTCAAGTTTAAGTGAACTACGAGCCCCATTGTTAATCCTTTAAAGGAAATTATTTGTAAATTTCGACAAGTAGAACAATGAATGGAATAGGTAGACTGTTGAAATCATTGTATATATTGCTTCTATATAGTCTAAGAAACATATATGCAAAGCGTCCAAACAGTACAATTCGCCAATTTTTTGCTCTTCAAGTTTAAGTGAACTACGAGCCCCATTGTTAATCCTTTAACGGAAATTATTTGTAACTTGCGACAAGTAGAACAATGAATGGAACAGGTAGACGGTTGAAATCAATGTATATATTGCTTCTATATAGTCTAAGAAACATATATGCAAAGCATCCAAACAGTACCATTCGCCAATTTTTTGTTCGTCAAGTTTAAGTGAACAACGAGCCCCATTGTTAATCCTTTAAAGGAAATTATTTGTAAATTTCGACAAGTAGAACAATGATTGGAACACGTAGACGGTTGAAATCTTTGTATATATTGCTTCCATACAGTCTAAGAAACATGTACGCAAAGCATCCAAACAGTACCATTCGCCAATTTTTTGTTCTTCAAGTTTAAGTGAACAATGAGCCCCATTGTTAATCCTTTATCGGAAATTATTTGTAACTTTCGACAAGTAGAACAATGAATAGAACAGGTAGACGGGTGAAATCTTTCTATATATTGCTTCTAAATAGTCTAAGAAACATATATGCAAAGCATCCAAACAGTACAATTCGCCAATTTTTTGTTCTTCAAGTTTAAGTGAACAACGAGCCCCATTGTTAATCCTTTAAAGGAAATTATTTGTAAATTTCGACAAGTAGAACAATGATTGGAACACGTAGACGGTTGAAATCTTTGTATATATTGCTTCCATACAGTCTAAGAAACATGTACGCAAAGCATCCAAACAGTACCATTCGCCAATTTTTTGTTCATCAAGTTTAAGTGAACAATGAGCCCCAATGGTTAATCCTTTATCGGAAATTATTTGTAATTTTCGACAAGTAGAACAATGAATGGAACAGGTAGACTGTTGAAATCATTGTATATATTGCTTCTATATAGTCTAAGAAACATATATGCATAGCGTCCAAACAGTACAATTCGCCAATTTTTTGCTCTTCAAGTTTAAGTGAACTACGAGCCCCATTGTTAATCCTTTAAAGGAAATTATTTGTAAATTTCGGCAAGTAGAACAATGAATGGAATAGGTAGACGGTTGAAACCAATGTATATATTGCTTCTATATAGTCTAAGAAACTTATATGCAAAGCATCCAAACAGTACCATTCGCCAATTTTTTGTTCTTCAAGTTTAAGTGAACTACGAGCCCCATTGTTAATCCTTTAAAGGAAATTATTTGTAAATTTCGACAAGTAGAACAATGAATGGAATAGGTAGACTGTTGAAATCATTGTATATATTGCTTCTATATAGTCTAAGAAACATATATGCAAAGCGTCCAAACAGTACAATTCGCCAATTTTTTGCTCTTCAAGTTTAAGTGAACTACGAGCCCCATTGTTAATCCTTTAACGGAAATTATTTGTAAGTTGCGACAAGTAGAACAATGAATGGAACAGGTAGACGGTTGAAATCAATGTATATATTGCTTCTATATAGTCTAAGAAACATATATGCAAAGCATCCAAACAGTACAATTCGCCAATTTTTTGTTCTTCAAGTTTAAGTGAACAACGAGCCCCATTGTTAATCCTTTAAAGGAAATTATTTGTAAATTTCGACAAGTAGAACAATGATTGGAACACGTAGACGGTTGAAATCTTTGTATATATTGCTTCCATACAGTCTAAGAAACATGTACGCAAAGCATCCAAACAGTACCATTCGCCAATTTTTTGTTCTTCAAGTTTAAGTGAACAATGAGCCCCAATGGTTAATCCTTTATCGGAAATTATTTGTAATTTTCGACAAGTAGAACAATGAATGGAACAGGTAGACGGTTGAAATCTTTGTATATATTGCTTCTATATAATCTAAGAAACATATATGCAAACCATCAAAACTGTACCATTCGCCAATTTTTTGTTCTTCAAGTTTAAGTGAACAACGAGCCCCATTGATAATCATGAAACGGAAATTATTTGTAACTATCTACAAGTAGAACAATGAATAGAACAGGTAGACGGTTGAAATCTTTGTATATATTGCTTCTATATAGTATAAGAAACATATATGCAAAGCATCCAAACAGTACAATTCGCCAATTTTTTGTTCTTCAAGTTTAAGTGAACAATCAGCCCCAATGCGTAATCCGTTATCGGAAATTATTTGTGAATTTCGACAAGTAGAACAATGAATGGAACAGGTAGACGGTTGAAATCTTTGCATATATTTCTTCCATATAGTCTAAGAAACATATACGCGAAGCATCCAAACAGTACCATACGCCAATTTTTTGTTCTTCGAGTTTAAGTAAACTACGATCCCCATTGTTAATCCCTTAACGGAAATTATTTGTAACTTTCGACAAGTAGAACAATGAATGGAACTGGTAGACGGTTGAAATCATTGTATATATTGCTTCTATATAGTCTAAGAAACATATATGCAAAGCATCCAAATAGTACAATTCGACAATTTTTTGTTCTTCAAGTTTAAGTGAACAATTAGCCCCAATGGTTAATCCTTTATCGGAAATTATTTGTAATTATCGACAAGTAGAACAATGAATGAAACAGGTAGACGGTTGAAATCTTTGTATATATTGCTTCTATATAATCTAAGAAACATATATGCAAAGCATCCAAACAATACCATTCGCCAATTTTTTGTTCTTCAAGTTTAAGTGAACAATGAGCCCCAATGGTTAATCCTTTATCGGAAATTATCTGTAATTTTCGACAAGTAGAACAATGAATGGAACTGGTAGACGGTTGAAATCTTTGTATATATTGCTTCTATATAATCTAAGAAACATATATGCAAAGCATCCAAACAGTACAATTCGCCAATTTTTTGTTCTTCAAGTTTAAGTGAACAATCAGCCCCATTGTTAATCCTTTATCGGAAATTATTTGTAACTTTCGACAAGTAGAACAATGAATGCAACAGGTAGACTGTTGAAATCATTGTATATATTGCTTCTATATAGTCTAAGAAACATATATGCATAGCGTCCAAACAGTACAATTCGCCAATTTTTTGCTCTTCAAGTTTAAGTGAACTACGAGCCCCATTGTTAATCCTTTAAAGGAAATTATTTGTAAATTTCGACAAGTAGAACAATGAATGGAACAGGTAGACGGTTGAAATCCTTGTATATATTGCGTCTATATAGTCTAGGAAACATATATGCAAAGCATCCAAACAGTACCATTCGCCAATTTTTGTTCTTCAAGTTTACGTGAACTACGAGCCCCATTGTTAATCCTTTAAAGGAAATTATTTGTAAATTTCGACCAGTAAAACAATGAATGGATCAGGTAGACGGTTGAAATCATTGTATATATTGCTTCTATATAATCTACGAAACATATATGCAAAGCATCCAAACAGTACAATTCACGAATTTTTTGTTCTTCAAGTTTAAGTGAACAGCGAGCCCCATTGATAATCGTGAAATGGAAATTATTTGTAACTTTCTACAAGTAGAACAATAAATAGTACAGGTAGACGGGTGAAATCTTTCTATATATTGCTTCTAAATAGCCTAAGAAACATATATGCAAAGCATCCAAACAGTACAATTCGCCAATTTTTTGTTCTTCAAGTTTAAGTGAACAATGAGCCCCAATGGTTAATCCTTTATCGGAAATTATTTGTAACTTTCGACAAGTAGAACAATGAATGGAACAGGTAGACGGTTGAAATCATTGTTTATATTGCTTCTATATAGTCTAAGAAACATATCTGCATATCATCCAAACAGTACAATTCGACAATTATTTGATCTTCAAGTTTAAGTGAACTACGAGCCCCATTGTTAATCCTTTAAAGGAAATTATTTGTAAATTTCGACAAGTAGAACAATGAATGCAACAGGTAGACTGTTGAAATCATTGTATATATTGCTTCTATATAGTCTAAGAAACATATATGCATAGCGTCCAAACAGTACAATTCGCCAATTTTTTGCTCTTCAAGTTTAAGTGAACTATGAGCCCCATTGTTAATCCTTTAAAGCAAATTATTTGTAAATTTCGACAAGTAGAACAATGAATGGAACAGGTAGACGGTTGAAATCTTTGTATATATTGCTTCTATATAATCTAAGAAACATATATGCAAAGCATCCAAACAGTACCATTCGCCAATTTTTTGTTCTTCAAGTTTAAGTGAACTACGAGCCCCATTGTTAATCCTTTAAAGGAAATTATTTGTAAATTTCGACAAGTAGAACAATGAATGGAACAGGTAGACTGTTGAAATCATTGTATATATTGCTTCTGTATAGTCTAAGAAACATATATGCAAAGCGTCCAAACAGTATAATTCGCCAATTATTTGATCTTCAAGTTTAAGTGAACTACGAGCCCCATTGTTAATACTTTATCGGTAATTATTTGTAACTTTCGACAAGTAGAACAATGAATGGAACAGGTAGACGGTTGAAATCTCTGTATATATTGCTTCTATATAATCTAAGAAACATATATGCAAAGCATCTAAACAGTAACAATCGCCAATTTCTTGATCTTCAAGTTTTAGTGATCAGCGAGCCCCATTGTTAATACTTTAACGGAAATTATTTGTAACTTGCGACAAGTAGAACAATAAATGGAACAGGTAGACGATTGAAATCAATGTATATATTGCTTCTATATAGTCTAAGAAACATATATGCAAAACATCCAAACAGTACCATTCGCCAATTTTTTGTTCTTCAAATTTAAGTGAACTACGAGCCCCATTGTTAATCCTTTAAAGGAAATTATTTGTAAATTTCGACAAGTAGAACAATGAATGGAACAGGTAGACGGTTGAAATCTTTGTATATATTGCTTCTATATAATCTAAGAAACATATATGCAAAGCATCCAAACAGTACAATTCGCCAATTTCTTGTTCTTCAAGTTTAAGTGAACAACGAGCCCCATTGTTAATCCATTAAAGGAAATTATTTGTAAATTTCGACAAGTAGAACAATGATTGGAACACGTAGACGGTTGAAATCTTTGTATATATTGCTTCCATATAGTCTAAGAAACATGTACGCAAAGCATCCAAACAGTACCATTTCCCAATTTTTTGGTCTTCAAGTTTAAGTGAACAATGAGCCCCAATGGTGAATCCTTTATCGGTAATTATTTGTAAATTTCGACAAGTAGAACAATGAATGGAATAGGTAGACGGTTGAAATCTTTGTATATATTGCTTCTATATACTCTAAGAAACATATATGCAAAGCATCCAAACAGTACAATTCGCCAATTTATTGTTCTTCAAGTTTAAGTGAACAACGAGCCCCATTGTTAATCCTTTAAAGGAAATTATTTGTAAATTTCGACAAGTAGAACAATGAATGGAACAGGTAGACGGTTGAAATCTTTGTATATATTGCTTCTATATACTCTAAGAAACATATATGCAAAGCATCCAAACAGTACAATTCGCCAATTTATTGTTCTTCAAGTTTAAGTGAACAACGAGCCCCATTGTTAATCCTTTAAAGGAAATTATTTGTAAATTTCGACAAGTAGAACAATGAATGGAACAGGTAGACGGTTGAAATCTTTGTATATATTGCTTCTATATAATCTAAGAAACATATATGCAAAGCATCCAAACAGTACCATTCGCCAATTTTTTGTTCTTCAAGTTTAAGTGAACTACGAGCCCCATTGTTAATCCTATAAAGGAAATTATTTGTAAATTTCGACAAGTAGAACAATGAATGGAACATTTAGACTGTTGAAATCATTGTATATATTGCTTCTGTATAGTCTACGAAACATATATGCAAAGCATCCAAACAGTACAATTCGCCAATTTTTTGTTCTTCAAGTTTAAGTGAACAATGAGCCCCATTGTTAATCCTATATCGGAAATTATTTGTAACTTTCGACAAGTAGAACAATGAATGGAACAGGTAGACGGTTGAAATCTTTGTATATATTGCTTCTATATAATCTAAGAAACATATATGCAAAGCATCCAAACAGTACAATTCGCCAATTTTTTGTTCTTCAAGTTTAAGTGAACAATCAGCCCCATTGTTAATCCTTTATCGGAAATTATTTGTAACTTTCGACAAGTAGAACAATGAATGCAACAGGTAGACTGTTGAAATCATTGTATATATTGCTTCTATATAGTCTAAGAAACATATATGCATAGCGTCCAAACAGTACAATTCGCCAATTTTTTGCTCTTCAAGTTTAAGTGAACTACGAGCCCCATTGTTAATCCTTTAAAGGAAATTATTTGTAAATTTCGACAAGTAGAACAATGAATGGAACAGGTAGACGGTTGAAATCCTTGTATATATTGCGTCTATATAGTCTAGGAAACATATATGCAAAGCATCCAAACAGTACCATTCGCCAATTTTTGTTCTTCAAGTTTACGTGAACTACGAGCCCCATTGTTAATCCTTTAAAGGAAATTATTTGTAAATTTCGACCAGTAAAACAATGAATGGATCAGGTAGACGGTTGAAATCATTGTATATATTGCTTCTATATAATCTACGAAACATATATGCAAAGCATCCAAACAGTACAATTCACGAATTTTTTGTTCTTCAAGTTTAAGTGAACAGCGAGACCCATTGATAATCGTGAAATGGAAATTATTTGTAACTTTCTACAAGTAGAACAATAAATAGTACAGGTAGACGGGTGAAATCTTTCTATATATTGCTTCTAAATAGCCTAAGAAACATATATGCAAAGCATCCAAACAGTACAATTCGCCAATTTTTTGTTCTTCAAGTTTAAGTGAACAATGAGCCCCAATGGTTAATCCTTTATCGGAAATTATTTGTAACTTTCGACAAGTAGAACAATGAATGGAACAGGTAGACGGTTGAAATCATTGTTTATATTGCTTCTATATAGTCTAAGAAACATATCTGCATATCATCCAAACAGTACAATTCGACAATTATTTGATCTTCAAGTTTAAGTGAACTACGAGCCCCATTGTTAATCCTTTAAAGGAAATTATTTGTAAATTTCGACAAGTAGAACAATGAATGCAACAGGTAGACTGTTGAAATCATTGTATATATTGCTTCTATATAGTCTAAGAAACATATATGCATAGCGTCCAAACAGTACAATTCGCCAATTTTTTGCTCTTCAAGTTTAAGTGAACTATGAGCCCCATTGTTAATCCTTTAAAGGAAATTATTTGTAAATTTCGACAAGTAGAACAATGAATGGAACAGGTAGACGGTTGAAATCTTTGTATATATTGCTTCTATATAATCTAAGAAACATATATGCAAAGCATCCAAACAGTACCATTCGCCAATTTTTTGTTCTTCAAGTTTAAGTGAACTACGAGCCCCATTGTTAATCCTTTAAAGGAAATTATTTGTAAATTTCGACAAGTAGAACAATGAATGGAACAGGTAGACTGTTGAAATCATTGTATATATTGCTTCTGTATAGTCTAAGAAACATATATGCAAAGCGTCCAAACAGTATAATTCGCCAATTATTTGATCTTCAAGTTTAAGTGAACTACGAGCCCCATTGTTAATACTTTATCGGTAATTATTTGTAACTTTCGACAAGTAGAACAATGAATGGAACAGGTAGACGGTTGAAATCTCTGTATATATTGCTTCTATATAATCTAAGAAACATATATGCAAAGCATCTAAACAGTAACAATCGCCAATTTCTTGATCTTCAAGTTTTAGTGATCAGCGAGCCCCATTGTTAATACTTTAACGGAAATTATTTGTAACTTGCGACAAGTAGAACAATAAATGGAACAGGTAGACGATTGAAATCAATGTATATATTGCTTCTATATAGTCTAAGAAACATATATGCAAAACATCCAAACAGTACCATTCGCCAATTTTTTGTTCTTCAAATTTAAGTGAACTACGAGCCCCATTGTTAATCCTTTAAAGGAAATTATTTGTAAATTTCGACAAGTAGAACAATGAATGGAACAGGTAGACGGTTGAAATCTTTGTATATATTGCTTCTATATAATCTAAGAAACATATATGCAAAGCATCCAAACAGTACAATTCGCCAATTTCTTGTTCTTCAAGTTTAAGTGAACAACGAGCCCCATTGTTAATCCATTAAAGGAAATTATTTGTAAATTTCGACAAGTAGAACAATGATTGGAACACGTAGACGGTTGAAATCTTTGTATATATTGCTTCCATATAGTCTAAGAAACATGTACGCAAAGCATCCAAACAGTACCATTTCCCAATTTTTTGGTCTTCAAGTTTAAGTGAACAATGAGCCCCAATGGTTAATCCTTTATCGGTAATTATTTGTAAATTTCGACAAGTAGAACAATGAATGGAATAGGTAGACGGTTGAAATCTTTGTATATATTGCTTCTATATACTCTAAGAAACATATATGCAAAGCATCCAAACAGTACAATTCGCCAATTTATTGTTCTTCAAGTTTAAGTGAACAACGAGCCCCATTGTTAATCCTTTAAAGGAAATTATTTGTAAATTTCGACAAGTAGAACAATGAATGGAACAGGTAGACGGTTGAAATCTTTGTATATATTGCTTCTATATACTCTAAGAAACATATATGCAAAGCATCCAAACAGTACAATTCGCCAATTTATTGTTCTTCAAGTTTAAGTGAACAACGAGCCCCATTGTTAATCCTTTAAAGGAAATTATTTGTAAATTTCGACAAGTAGAACAATGAATGGAACAGGTAGACGGTTGAAATCTTTGTATATATTGCTTCTATATAATCTAAGAAACATATATGCAAAGCATCCAAACAGTACCATTCGCCAATTTTTTGTTCTTCAAGTTTAAGTGAACTACGAGCCCCATTGTTAATCCTATAAAGGAAATTATTTGTAAATTTCGACAAGTAGAACAATGAATGGAACATTTAGACTGTTGAAATCATTGTATATATTGCTTCTGTATAGTCTACGAAACATATATGCAAAGCATCCAAACAGTACAATTCGCCAATTTTTTGTTCTTCAAGTTTAAGTGAACAATGAGCCCCATTGTTAATCCTATATCGGAAATTATTTGTAACTTTCGACAAGTAGAACAATGAATGGAACAGGTAGACGGTTGAAATCTTTGTATATATTACTTCTATATAGTATAAGAGACATATATGCAAAGCATCCAAACAGTACCATTCGCCAATTTTTTGTTCTTCAAGTTTAAGTGAACTACGAGCCCCATTGTTAATCCTTTAAAGGAAATTATTTGTAAATTTCGACAAGTAGAACAATGAATGGAACAGGTAGACTGTTGAAATCATTGTATATATTGCTTCTGTATAGTCTAAGAAACATATATGCAAAGCGTCCAAACAGTACAATTCGCCAATTATTTGATCTTCAAGTTTAAGTGAACTACGAGCCCCATTGTTAATACTTTATCGGTAATTATTTGTAACTTTCGACAAGTAGAACAATGAATGGAACAGGTAGACGGTTGAAATCTTTGTATATATTGCTTCTATATAATCTAAGAAACATATATGCAAAGCATCCAAACAGTACAATTCGCCAATTTTTTGTTCTTCAAGTTTAAGTGAACAATCAGCCCCATTGTTAATCCTTTATCGGAAATTATTTGTAACTTTCGACAAGTAGAACAATGAATGCAACAGGTAGACTGTTGAAATCATTGTATATATTGCTTCTATATAGTCTAAGAAACATATATGCATAGCGTCCAAACAGTACAATTCGCCAATTTTTTGCTCTTCAAGTTTAAGTGAACTACGAGCCCCATTGTTAATCCTTTAAAGGAAATTATTTGTAAATTTCGACAAGTAGAACAATGAATGGAACAGGTAGACGGTTGAAATCCTTGTATATATTGCGTCTATATAGTCTAGGAAACATATATGCAAAGCATCCAAACAGTACCATTCGCCAATTTTTGTTCTTCAAGTTTACGTGAACTACGAGCCCCATTGTTAATCCTTTAAAGGAAATTATTTGTAAATTTCGACCAGTAAAACAATGAATGGATCAGGTAGACGGTTGAAATCATTGTATATATTGCTTCTATATAATCTACGAAACATATATGCAAAGCATCCAAACAGTACAATTCACGAATTTTTTGTTCTTCAAGTTTAAGTGAACAGCGAGACCCATTGATAATCGTGAAATGGAAATTATTTGTAACTTTCTACAAGTAGAACAATAAATAGTACAGGTAGACGGGTGAAATCTTTCTATATATTGCTTCTAAATAGCCTAAGAAACATATATGCAAAGCATCCAAACAGTACAATTCGCCAATTTTTTGTTCTTCAAGTTTAAGTGAACAATGAGCCCCAATGGTTAATCCTTTATCGGAAATTATTTGTAACTTTCGACAAGTAGAACAATGAATGGAACAGGTAGACGGTTGAAATCATTGTTTATATTGCTTCTATATAGTCTAAGAAACATATCTGCATATCATCCAAACAGTACAATTCGACAATTATTTGATCTTCAAGTTTAAGTGAACTACGAGCCCCATTGTTAATCCTTTAAAGGAAATTATTTGTAAATTTCGACAAGTAGAACAATGAATGCAACAGGTAGACTGTTGAAATCATTGTATATATTGCTTCTATATAGTCTAAGAAACATATATGCATAGCGTCCAAACAGTACAATTCGCCAATTTTTTGCTCTTCAAGTTTAAGTGAACTATGAGCCCCATTGTTAATCCTTTAAAGGAAATTATTTGTAAATTTCGACAAGTAGAACAATGAATGGAACAGGTAGACGGTTGAAATCTTTGTATATATTGCTTCTATATAATCTAAGAAACATATATGCAAAGCATCTAAACAGTAACAAACGCCAATTTCTTGATCTTCAAGTTTTAGTGATCAGCGAGCCCCATTGTTAATACTTTAACGGAAATTATTTGTAACTTGCGACAAGTAGAACAATAAATGGAACAGGTAGACGATTGAAATCAATGTATATATTGCTTCTATATAGTCTAAGAAACATATATGCAAAACATCCAAACAGTACCATTCGCCAATTTTTTGTTCTTCAAATTTAAGTGAACTACGAGCCCCATTGTTAATCCTTTAAAGGAAATTATTTGTAAATTTCGACAAGTAGAACAATGAATGGAACAGGTAGACGGTTGAAATCTTTGTATATATTGCTTCTATATAATCTAAGAAACATATATGCAAAGCATCCAAACAGTACAATTCGCCAATTTCTTGTTCTTCAAGTTTAAGTGAACAACGAGCCCCATTGTTAATCCATTAAAGGAAATTATTTGTAAATTTCGACAAGTAGAACAATGATTGGAACACGTAGACGGTTGAAATCTTTGTATATATTGCTTCCATATAGTCTAAGAAACATGTACGCAAAGCATCCAAACAGTACCATTTCCCAATTTTTTGGTCTTCAAGTTTAAGTGAACAATGAGCCCCAATGGTTAATCCTTTATCGGTAATTATTTGTAAATTTCGACAAGTAGAACAATGAATGGAATAGGTAGACGGTTGAAATCTTTGTATATATTGCTTCTATATACTCTAAGAAACATATATGCAAAGCATCCAAACAGTACAATTCGCCAATTTATTGTTCTTCAAGTTTAAGTGAACAACGAGCCCCATTGTTAATCCTTTAAAGGAAATTATTTGTAAATTTCGACAAGTAGAACAATGAATGGAACAGGTAGACGGTTGAAATCTTTGTATATATTGCTTCTATATACTCTAAGAAACATATATGCAAAGCATCCAAACAGTACAATTCGCCAATTTATTGTTCTTCAAGTTTAAGTGAACAACGAGCCCCATTGTTAATCCTTTAAAGGAAATTATTTGTAAATTTCGACAAGTAGAACAATGAATGGAACAGGTAGACGGTTGAAATCTTTGTATATATTGCTTCTATATACTCTAAGAAACATATATGCAAAGCATCCAAACAGTACCATTCGCCAATTTTTTGTTCTTCAAGTTTAAGTGAACTACGAGCCCCATTGTTAATCCTATAAAGGAAATTATTTGTAAATTTCGACAAGTAGAACAATGAATGGAACATTTAGACTGTTGAAATCATTGTATATATTGCTTCTGTATAGTCTACGAAACATATATGCAAAGCATCCAAACAGTACAATTCGCCAATTTTTTGTTCTTCAAGTTTAAGTGAACAATGAGCCCCATTGTTAATCCTATATCGGAAATTATTTGTAACTTTCGACAAGTAGAACAATGAATGGAACAGGTAGACGGTTGAAATCTTTGTATATATTACTTCTATATAGTATAAGAGACATATATGCAAAGCATCCAAACAGTACCATTCGCCAATTTTTTGTTCTTCAAGTTTAAGTGAACTACGAGCCCCATTGTTAATCCTTTAAAGGAAATTATTTGTAAATTTCGACAAGTAGAACAATGAATGGAACAGGTAGACTGTTGAAATCATTGTATATATTGCTTCTGTATAGTCTAAGAAACATATATGCAAAGCGTCCAAACAGTACAATTCGCCAATTATTTGATCTTCAAGTTTAAGTGAACTACGAGCCCCATTGTTAATACTTTATCGGTAATTATTTGTAACTTTCGACAAGTAGAACAATGAATGGAACAGGTAGACGGTTGAAATCTTTGTATATATTGCTTCTATATAATCTAAGAAACATATATGCAAAGCATCTAAACAGTAACAATCGCCAATTTCTTGATCTTCAAGTTTTAGTGATCAGCGAACCCCATTGTTAATACTTTAACGGAAATTATTTGTAACTTGCGACAAGTACAACAATAAATGGAACAGGTAGACGATTGAAATCAATGTATATATTGCTTCTATATAGTCTAAGAAACATATATGCAAAACATCCAAACAGTACTATTCGCCAATTTTTTGTTCTACAAGTTTAAGTGAACTACGAGCCCCATTGTTAATCCTTTAAAGGAAATTATTTGTAAATTTCGACAAGTAGAACAATGAATGCAACAGGTAAACTGTTGAAATCATTGTATATATTGCTTCTATATAGTCTAAGAAACATATATGCATAGCGTCCAAACAGTACAATTCGCCAATTTTTTGCTCTTCAAGTTTAAGTGAACTACGAGCCCCATTGTCAATCCTTTAAAGGAAATTATTTGTAAATTTCGGCAAGTAGAACAATGAATGGAATAGGTAGACGGTTGAAATCATTGTATATATTGCTTCTAAATAGTCTAAGTAACATATATGCAAAACATCCAAACAGTACAATTCGCCAATTTCTTGTTCTTCAAGTTTAAGTGAACAACGAGCCCCATTGTTAATCCATTAAAGGAAATTATTTGTAAATTTCGACAAGTAGAACAATGATTGGAACACGTAGACGGTTGAAATCTTTGTATATATTGCTTCCATATAGTCTAAGAAACATGTACGCAAAGCATCCAAACAGTACCATTTCCCAATTTTTTGGTCTTCAAGTTTAAGTGAACAATGAGCCCCAATGGTTAATCCTTTATCGGTAATTATTTGTAACTTTCGACAAGTAGAACAATGAATGGAACAGGTAGACGGTTGAAATCCTTGTATATATTGCGTCTATATAGTCTAAGAAACATATATGCAAAGCATCCAAACAGTACCATTCGCCAATTTTTTGTTCTTCAAGTTTAAGTGAACTACGAGCCCCATCGTTAATACTTTAACGGAAATTAATTGTAACTTGCGACAAGTAGAACAATGAATGGAACAGGTAGACGGTTGAAATCATTATATATATAGCTTCTATATAGTCTACGAAACATATATGCAAAGCATCCAAACAGTACAATTCGCCAATTTTTTGTTCTTCAAGTTTAAGTGAACAACGAGCCCCATTGTTAATCCTTTAACGGAAATTAATTGTAACTTTCTACAAGTAGAACAATGAATGGAACATTTAGACTGTTGAAATCATTGTATATATTGCTTCTGTATAGTCTACGAAACATATATGCAAAGCATCCAAACAGTACAATTCGCCAATTTTTTGTTCTTCAAGTTTAAGTGAACAATGAGCCCCATTGTTAATCCTATATCGGAAATTATTTGTAACTTTCGACAAGTAGAACAATGAATGGAACAGGTAGACGGTTGAAATCTTTGTATATATTACTTCTATATAGTATAAGAGACATATATGCAAAGCATCCAAACAGTACCATTCGCCAATTTTTTGTTCTTCAAGTTTAAGTGAACTACGAGCCCCATTGTTAATCCTTTAAAGGAAATTATTTGTAAATTTCGACAAGTAGAACAATGAATGGAACAGGTAGACTGTTGAAATCATTGTATATATTGCTTCTGTATAGTCTAAGAAACATATATGCAAAGCGTCCAAACAGTACAATTCGCCAATTATTTGATCTTCAAGTTTAAGTGAACTACGAGCCCCATTGTTAATACTTTATCGGTAATTATTTGTAACTTTCGACAAGTAGAACAATGAATGGAACAGGTAGACGGTTGAAATCTTTGTATATATTGCTTCTATATAATCTAAGAAACATATATGCAAAGCATCTAAACAGTAACAATCGCCAATTTCTTGATCTTCAAGTTTTAGTGATCAGCGAACCCCATTGTTAATACTTTAACGGAAATTATTTGTAACTTGCGACAAGTACAACAATAAATGGAACAGGTAGACGATTGAAATCAATGTATATATTGCTTCTATATAGTCTAAGAAACATATATGCAAAACATCCAAACAGTACTATTCGCCAATTTTTTGTTCTACAAGTTTAAGTGAACTACGAGCCCCATTGTTAATCCTTTAAAGGAAATTATTTGTAAATTTCGACAAGTAGAACAATGAATGCAACAGGTAAACTGTTGAAATCATTGTATATATTGCTTCTATATAGTCTAAGAAACATATATGCATAGCGTCCAAACAGTACAATTCGCCAATTTTTTGCTCTTCAAGTTTAAGTGAACTACGAGCCCCATTGTCAATCCTTTAAAGGAAATTATTTGTAAATTTCGGCAAGTAGAACAATGAATGGAATAGGTAGACGGTTGAAATCATTGTATATATTGCTTCTAAATAGTCTAAGTAACATATATGCAAAACATCCAAACAGTACAATTCGCCAATTTCTTGTTCTTCAAGTTTAAGTGAACAACGAGCCCCATTGTTAATCCATTAAAGGAAATTATTTGTAAATTTCGACAAGTAGAACAATGATTGGAACACGTAGACGGTTGAAATCTTTGTATATATTGCTTCCATATAGTCTAAGAAACATGTACGCAAAGCATCCAAACAGTACCATTTCCCAATTTTTTGGTCTTCAAGTTTAAGTGAACAATGAGCCCCAATGGTTAATCCTTTATCGGTAATTATTTGTAACTTTCGACAAGTAGAACAATGAATGGAACAGGTAGACGGTTGAAATCCTTGTATATATTGCGTCTATATAGTCTAAGAAACATATATGCAAAGCATCCAAACAGTACCATTCGCCAATTTTTTGTTCTTCAAGTTTAAGTGAACTACGAGCCCCATCGTTAATACTTTAACGGAAATTAATTGTAACTTGCGACAAGTAGAACAATGAATGGAACAGGTAGACGGTTGAAATCATTATATATATAGCTTCTATATAGTCTACGAAACATATATGCAAAGCATCCAAACAGTACAATTCGCCAATTTTTTGTTCTTCAAGTTTAAGTGAACAACGAGCCCCATTGTTAATCCTTTAACGGAAATTAATTGTAACTTTCTACAAGTAGAACAATGAATGGAATAGGTAGACGGTTGAAATCTTTGTATATATTGCTTCTATATACTCTAAGAAACATATATGTAAAGCATCCAAACAGTACAATTCGCCAATTTATTGTTCTTCAAGTTTAAGTGAACAACGAGCCCCAGTGTTAATACTTTAAAGGAAATTATTTGTAAATTTCGACAAGTAGAACAATGAATGGAACAGGTAGACGGTTGAAATCTTTGTATATATTGCTTCTATATAATCTAAGAAACATATATGCAAAGCATCCAAACAGTACCATTCGCCAATTTTTTGTTCTTCAAGTTTAAGTGAACTACGAGCCCCATTGTTAATCCTATAAAGGAAATTATTTGTAAATTTCGACAAGTAGAACAATGAATGGAACATTTAGACTGTTGAAATCATTGTATATATTGCTTCTGTATAGTCTACGAAACATATATGCAAAGCATCCAAACAGTACAATTCGCCAATTTTTTGTTCTTCAAGTTTAAGTGAACAATGAGCCCCATTGTTAATCCTTTATCGGAAATTATTTGTAACTTTCGACAAGTAGAACAATGAATGGAACAGGTAGACGGTTGAAATCTTTGTATATATTACTTCTATATAGTATAAGAGACATATATGCAAAGCATCCAAACAGTACCATTCGCCAATTTTTTGTTCTTCAAGTTTAAGTGAACTACGAGCCCCATTGTTAATCCTTTAAAGGAAATTATTTGTAAATTTCGACAAGTAGAACAATGAATGGAACAGGTAGACTGTTGAAATCATTGTATATATTGCTTCTATATAGTATAAGAAACATATATGCAAAGCATCCAAACAGTACAATTCGCCAATTTTTTGTTGTTCAAGTTTAAGTGAACAATGAGCCCCATTGTTAATCCTTTAAAGGAAATTATTTGTAACTTTCGACAAGTAGAACAATGAATGGAACAGGTAGACGGTTGATATCTTTGTATATATTGCTTCTATATAGTCTAAGAAACATTTATGCAAAGCATCCAAACAGTACAATTCGCCAATTTTTTGTTCTTCAAGTTTAAGTGAACAATGAGCCCCAATGGTTAATCCTTTATCGGTAATTGTTTGTAAATTTCGGCAAGTAGAACAATGAATGGAACAGGTAGAAGGTTGAAATCTTTGTATATGTTGCTTCTATATAGTCTAAGAAACCTATATGCAAAGCATCTAAACAGTAACAATCGCCAATTTTTTGATCTTCAAGTTTAAGTGAACAGCGAGCCCCATTGATAATCATGAAATGGAAATTATTTGTGACTTTCTACAAGTAGAACAATGAATAGTACAGGTAGACGGGTGAAATCTTTCTATATATTGCTTCTAAATAGTCTAAGAAACATATATGCAAAGTATCCAAACAGTACAATTCGCCAAATTTTTGTTCTTCTAGTTTAAGTGAACAGCGAGTCCCATTGATAATCATGAAATGGAAATTATTCGTGACTTTCTACAAGTCGAACAATGAATAGTACAGGTAGACGGGTGAAATCTTTCTATATGTTGCTTCTAAATAGTCTAAGAAACATATATGCAAATCATCCAAACAGTACCATTCGCCAATTTTTTGTTCTTCAAGTTTAAGTGAACAATGAGCCCCATTGTTAATCCTTTAACGGAAATTAATTGTAAATTTCTACAAGTAGAACAATGATTGGAACACGTAGACGGTTGTAATCTTTGTATATATTGCTTCTATATAGTCTAAGAAACATATGTGCAAAGCATCCAAACAGTACCATTCGCCAATTTTTTGTTCTTCAAGTTTAAGTGAACAACGAACCCCATTGATAATCATGAAACGGAAATTATTTGTAACTTTCGACATGTAGAACAATGAATGGAACAGGTAGACGGTTGAAATATTTGTATATATTGCTTCCGTATAGTCTAAGAAACATATATGCAAAGCATCCAAACAGTACCATTCGCCAATTTTTTGATCTTCAAGTTTAAGTGATCAGCGAGCCCCATTGTTAAAACTTTAACGTAAATTATTTGTAACTTGCGAGAAGTAGAACAATGAATGGAACAGGTAGACGGTTGAAATCATTATATATATTGCTTCTACATAGTCTAAGAAACATATATGCAAAGCATCCAAACAGTACCATTCGCCAATTTTTTGTTCTTCAAGTTTATGTGAACTACGAGCCCCATTGTTAATACTTTAACGGAAATTAATTGTAATTTTCTACAAGTAGAACAGTGAATGGAACAGGTAGACGGAGGAAATCCTTCTATATATTGCTTCTATATAGTCTAAGAAACATATATGCAAAGCATCCAAACAGTACAATTCGCCAATTTTTTGCTCTTCAAGTTTAAGCGAACTACGAGCCCCATTGTTAATCCTTTAAAGGAAATTATTTGTAAATTTTGACAAGTAGAACAATGATTGGAACACGTAGACGGTTGAAATCTTTGTTTATATTGCTTCCATATAGTCTAAGAAACATGTACGCAAAGCATCCAAACAGTACCATTCGCCAATTTTTTGTTCTTCAAGTTTAAGTGACCAATGAGCCCCAATGGTTAATCCTTTATCGGTAATTATTTGTAACTTTCGACAAGTAGAACAATGATTGAAACACGCAGACGGTTGAAATCTTTGTATATATTGCTTCTATATAGTCTAAGAAACATATGTGCAAAGCATCCAAACAGTACCATTCGCCAATTTTTTGTTCTTCAAGTTTAAGTGAACAACGAGCCCCATTGATAATCATGAAACGGAAATTATTTGTAACTTTCGACATGTAGAACAATGAATGGAACAGGTAGACGGTTGAAATATTTGTATATATTGCTTCCGTATAGTCTAAGAAACATATATGCAAAGCATCCAAACAGTACCATTCGCCAATTTTTTGTTCTTCAAGGTTAAGTGAACAATGAGTCCCATTGTTAATCCTTTATCGGAAATTATTTGTAACTTTCGACAAGTAGAACAATGAATGGAACAGGTAGACGGTTGAAATCTTTGAATATATTGCTTCTATATAGTCTAAGAAACATATATGCAAAGCATCCAAACAGTACCATTCGCCAATTTTTTGTTCTTCAAGTTTAAGTGAACAATGAGCCCCATTGTTAATCCTTTATCGGAAATTATTTGTAACTTTCGACAAGTAGAACAATGAATCGAACAGGTAGACGGTTGAAATCTTTGTATATATTGCTTCTATATAATCTAAGAAACATATATTGAAAGCATCCAAACAGTACCATTCGCCAATTTTTTGTTCTTCAAGTTTAAGTGAACAATGAGCCCCATTGTTAATCCTTTATCGGAAATTGTTTGTAACTTTCGACAAGTAGAACGTTGAATGGAACAGGTAGACGGTTGAAATCTTTGTATCTATTGCTTCCATATAGTCTATGAAACATGTACGCAAAGCATCCAAACAGTACCATTCGCCAATTTTTTGTCCTTCAAGTTTAAGTGAACTACGAGCCCCATTGTTAATCCTTTAAAGGAAATTATTTGTATATTTCGACAAGTAGAACAATGAATGGAACAGGTAGACTGTTGAAATCTTTGTATATATTGCTTCTATATAGTATAAGAGACATATATGCAAAGCATCCATACAGTACCATTCGCCAATTTTTTGTTCTTCAAGTTTAAGTGAACAATGAGCCCCATTGTTAATCCTTTATCGGAAATTGTTTGTAACTTTCGACAAGTAGAACATTGAATGGAACAGGTAGACGGTTGAAATCTTTGTATCTATTGCTTCCATATAGTCTAAGAAACATGTACGCAAAGCATCCAAACAGTACCATTCGCCAATTTTTTGTCCTTCAAGTTTAAGTGAACTACGAGCCCCATTGTTAATCCTTTAAAGGAAATTATTTGTAAATTTCGACAAGTAGAACAATGAATGGAACAGGTAGACTGTTGAAATCATTGTATATATTGCTTCTATATAGTATAAGAAACATATATGCAAAGCATCCAAACAGTACAATTCGCCAATTTTTTGTTGTTCAAGTTTAAGTAAACTACGATCCCCATTGTTAATCCCTTAACGGAAATTATTTGTAACTTTCGACAAGTAGAACAGTGAATGGAGCAGGTAGACGGTTGAAATCTTTGTATATATTGCTTCTATATAGTATCGGAAACATATATGCAAAGCATCCAAACAGTACAATTCGCCAATTTTTTGTTCTTCAAGTTTAAGTGAACAATGAGCCCCAATGGTTAATCCGTTATCGGAAATTATTTGTAGCTTTCGACAAGTAGAACAATGAATGGAACAGGTAGACGGTTGAAATCTTTGTATATATTGCTTCTATATAATCTAAGAAACATATATGCAAAGCATCTAAACAGTAACAATCGCCAATTTTTTGATCTTCAAGTTTAAGTGAACAGCGAGCCCCATTGATAATCATGAAATGGAAATTATTTGTAACTTTCTACAAGTAGAACAATGAATAGTACAGGTAGACGGGTGAAATCTTTCTATATACTGCTTCTAAATAGTCTAAGAAACATCTATGCAAAGCATCCAAACAGTACAATTCGCCAATTTTTTGTTCTTCAAGTTTATGTGAACTACGAGCCCCATTGTTAATCCTTTATCGGAAATTATTTGTAACTTTCGACAAGTAGAACAATGAATGGAACAGGTAGACGGTTGAAATCCTTGTATATATTGCTTCCATATAGTCTAAGAAACATGTACGCAAAGCATCCAAACAGTACCATTCGCCAATCTTTTGTCCTTCAAGTTTAAGTGAACAATGAGCCCCATTGTTAATCCTTTATCGGAAATTATTTGTAACCTTCGACAAGTAGAACAATGAATCGAACATGTAGACGGTTGAAATCTTTGTATATATTGCTTCTATATAATCTAAAAAACATATATGCAAAGCATCCAAACAGTACAATTCGCCAATTTTTTGTTCTTCAAGTTTAAGTGAACAATGAGCCCCAATGGTTAATCCTTTATCGGTAATTATTTGTAACTTTCGACAAGTACAACAATGAATGGAACAGGTAGACGGTTGAAATCCTTGTATATATTGCGTCTATATAGTCTAAGAAACATATATGCAAAGCATCCAAACAGTACAATTCGCCAATTTTCTGTTCTTCAAGTTTTAGTAAACTACGATCCCCATTGTTAATCCCTTATCGGAAATTATTTGTAACTTTCGACAAGTAGAACAATGAATGGAACGGGTAGACGGTTGAAATCTTTTTATATATTGCTTCTATATAGTCTAATAAACATATATGCAAAGCATCCAAACAGTACCAGTCGCCAATTTTTTGTTCTTCAAGTTTAAGTGAACAACGAGTCACATTGATAATCATGAAACGGAAATTATTTGTAACTTTCGACAAGATGAACAATGAATAGAACAGGTAGACGGTTGAAATCTTTGTATATGTTGCTTCTATATAGTCTAAGAAACCTATATGCGAAGCATCTAAACAGTAACATTCGCCAATTTTTTGATCTTCAAGTTTAAGTGAACAGCGAGCCCCATTGATAATCATGAAATGGAAATTATTTGTAACTTTCGACAAGTAGAACAGTGAATGGAACAGGTAGACGGTTGAAATCTTTGTATATATTGCTTCTATATAGTATAAGAAACATATATGCAAAGCATCCAAACAGTACAATTCGCCAATTTATTGTTCTTCAAGTTTAAGTGAACAATGAGCCCCAATGGTTAATCCGTTATCGGAAATTATTTGTAACTTTCGACAAGTAGAACAATGAATGGAACAGGTAGACGGTTGAAATCTTTATATATATTACTTCTATATAGTATAAGAGACCTATATGCAAAGCATCCAAACAGTACCATTCGCCAATTTTTTGTTCTTCAAGTTTAAGTGAATTACGAGCCCCATTGTTAATCCTTTAAAGGAAATTATTTGTAAATTTCGACAAGTAGAACAATGAATGGAACAGGTAGACTGTTGAAATCATTGTATATATTGCTTCTATATAGTATAAGAAACATATATGCAAAGCATCCAAACAGTACAATTCGCCAATTTTTTGTTCTTCAAGTTTAAGTGAACAATGAGCCCCATTGTTAATCCTTCAAAGGAAATTATTTGTAACTTTCGACAAGTAGAACAATGAATGGAACAGGTAGACGGTTGAAATCTTTGTATATATTGCTTCTATATAGTCTAAGAAACATTTATGCAAAGCATCCAAACAGTACAATTCGCCAATTTTTTGTTCTTCAAGTTTAAGTGAACAATGAGCCCCAATGGTTAATCCTTTATCGGTAATTGTTTGTAAATTTCGGCTAGTAGAACAATGAATGGAACAGGTAGACGGTTGAAATCTTTGTATATATTGCTTCTATATAATCTAAGAAACATATATGCAAAGCATCCAAACAGTACCATTCGCCAATTTTTTGTTCATCAAGTTTAAGTGAACTACGAGCCCAATTGTTAATCCTTTAACGGAAATTATTTGTAAATTTCGACAAGGAGAACAATGAATGGAAAAGGTAGACGGTTGAAATCATTGTATATATTGCTTTTATATAGTCTAAGAAACATATATGCAAAGCTTCCAAACAGTACCATTCGCCAATTTTTTGTTCTTCAAGATTAAGTGAACAACGAGGCCCATTGATAATCATGAAACGGAAATTATTTGTAACTTTCGACAAGAAGAACAATGAATAGAACAGGTAGACGTTTGAAATCTTTGTATATGTTGGTTCTATATAGTCCAAGAAACATATATGCAAAGCGTCCAAACAGTACAATTCGCCAATTTTTTGGTCTTCAAGTTTAAGTGAACTACGAGCCCCATTGTTAATCCTTTAAAGGAAATTATTTGTAAATTTCGGCAAGTAGAACAATGAATGGAACAGGTAGACGGTTGAAATCTTTGTATATATTGCTTCTATATAATCTAAGAAACATATATGCAAAGCATCCAAACAGTACAATTCGCCAATTTTTTGTTCTTCAAGTTTAAGTGAACAATGAGCCCCAATGGTTAATCCGTTATCGGAAATTATTTGTAGCTTTCGACAAGTAGAACAATGAATGGAACAGGTAGACGGTTGAAATCTTTGTATATATTGCTTCTATATAATCTAAGAAACATATATGCAAAGCATCTAAACAGTAACAATCGCCAATTTTTTGATCTTCAAGTTTAAGTGAACAGCGAGCCCCATTGATAATCATGAAATGGAAATTATTTGTAACTTTCTACAAGTAGAACAATGAATAGTACAGGTAGACGGGTGAAATCTTTCTATATACTGCTTCTAAATAGTCTAAGAAACATCTATGCAAAGCATCCAAACAGTACAATTCGCCAATTTTTTGTTCTTCAAGTTTATGTGAACTACGAGCCCCATTGTTAATCCTTTATCGGAAATTATTTGTAACTTTCGACAAGTAGAACAATGAATGGAACAGGTAGACGGTTGAAATCCTTGTATATATTGCTTCCATATAGTCTAAGAAACATGTACGCAAAGCATCCAAACAGTACCATTCGCCAATCTTTTGTCCTTCAAGTTTAAGTGAACAATGAGCCCCATTGTTAATCCTTTATCGGAAATTATTTGTAACCTTCGACAAGTAGAACAATGAATCGAACATGTAGACGGTTGAAATCTTTGTATATATTGCTTCTATATAATCTAAAAAACATATATGCAAAGCATCCAAACAGTACAATTCGCCAATTTTTTGTTCTTCAAGTTTAAGTGAACAATGAGCCCCAATGGTTAATCCTTTATCGGTAATTATTTGTAACTTTCGACAAGTACAACAATGAATGGAACAGGTAGACGGTTGAAATCCTTGTATATATTGCGTCTATATAGTCTAAGAAACATATATGCAAAGCATCCAAACAGTACAATTCGCCAATTTTCTGTTCTTCAAGTTTTAGTAAACTACGATCCCCATTGTTAATCCCTTATCGGAAATTATTTGTAACTTTCGACAAGTAGAACAATGAATGGAACGGGTAGACGGTTGAAATCTTTTTATATATTGCTTCTATATAGTCTAATAAACATATATGCAAAGCATCCAAACAGTACCAGTCGCCAATTTTTTGTTCTTCAAGTTTAAGTGAACAACGAGTCACATTGATAATCATGAAACGGAAATTATTTGTAACTTTCGACAAGATGAACAATGAATAGAACAGGTAGACGGTTGAAATCTTTGTATATGTTGCTTCTATATAGTCTAAGAAACCTATATGCGAAGCATCTAAACAGTAACATTCGCCAATTTTTTGATCTTCAAGTTTAAGTGAACAGCGAGCCCCATTGATAATCATGAAATGGAAATTATTTGTAACTTTCGACAAGTAGAACAGTGAATGGAACAGGTAGACGGTTGAAATCTTTGTATATATTGCTTCTATATAGTATAAGAAACATATATGCAAAGCATCCAAACAGTACAATTCGCCAATTTATTGTTCTTCAAGTTTAAGTGAACAATGAGCCCCAATGGTTAATCCGTTATCGGAAATTATTTGTAACTTTCGACAAGTAGAACAATGAATGGAACAGGTAGACGGTTGAAATCTTTATATATATTACTTCTATATAGTATAAGAGACATATATGCAAAGCATCCAAACAGTACCATTCGCCAATTTTTTGTTCTTCAAGTTTAAGTGAATTACGAGCCCCATTGTTAATCCTTTAAAGGAAATTATTTGTAAATTTCGACAAGTAGAACAATGAATGGAACAGGTAGACTGTTGAAATCATTGTATATATTGCTTCTATATAGTATAAGAAACATATATGCAAAGCATCCAAACAGTACAATTCGCCAATTTTTTGTTCTTCAAGTTTAAGTGAACAATGAGCCCCATTGTTAATCCTTCAAAGGAAATTATTTGTAACTTTCGACAAGTAGAACAATGAATGGAACAGGTAGACGGTTGAAATCTTTGTATATATTGCTTCTATATAGTCTAAGAAACATTTATGCAAAGCATCCAAACAGTACAATTCGCCAATTTTTTGTTCTTCAAGTTTAAGTGAACAATGAGCCCCAATGGTTAATCCTTTATCGGTAATTGTTTGTAAATTTCGGCTAGTAGAACAATGAATGGAACAGGTAGACGGTTGAAATCTTTGTATATATTGCTTCTATATAATCTAAGAAACATATATGCAAAGCATCCAAACAGTACCATTCGCCAATTTTTTGTTCATCAAGTTTAAGTGAACTACGAGCCCAATTGTTAATCCTTTAACGGAAATTATTTGTAAATTTCGACAAGGAGAACAATGAATGGAAAAGGTAGACGGTTGAAATCATTGTATATATTGCTTTTATATAGTCTAAGAAACATATATGCAAAGCTTCCAAACAGTACCATTCGCCAATTTTTTGTTCTTCAAGATTAACTGAACAACGAGGCCCATTGATAATCATGAAACGGAAATTATTTGTAACTTTCGACAAGAAGAACAATGAATAGAACAGGTAGACGTTTGAAATCTTTGTATATGTTGGTTCTATATAGTCCAAGAAACATATATGCAAAGCGTCCAAACAGTACAATTCGCCAATTTTTTGGTCTTCAAGTTTAAGTGAACTACGAGCCCCATTGTTAATCCTTTAAAGGAAATTATTTGTAAATTTCGGCAAGTAGAACAATGAATGGAACAGGTAGACGGTTGAAATCTTTGTATATATTGCTTCTATATAATCTAAGAAACATATATGCAAAGCATCCAAACAGTACCATTCGCCAATTTTTTGTTCTTCAAGTTTAAGTGAACAATCAGCCCCAATGAGTAATCCGTTATCGGAAATTATTTGTAACTTTCGACAAGTAGAACAATGAATGGAACAGGAACACGGTTGAAATATTTGTATATATTGCTTCTATATAGTCTATGAAACATATATGCAAAGCATCCAAACAGTACCATTCGCCAATTTTTTGTTCTTCAAGTTTAAGTGAACTACGAGCCCCATTGTTAATCCTTTAAAGGAAATTATTTGTAAATTTCGGCAAGTAGAACAATGAATGGAACAGGTAGACGGTTGAAATCTTTGTATATATTGCTTCTATATAATCTAAGAAACATATATGCAAAGCATCCAAACAGTACCATTCGCCAATTTTTTGTTCTTCAAGTTTAAGTGAACTACGAGCCCCATTGTTAATCCTTTAAAGGAAATTATTTGTAAATTTCGACAAGTAGAACAATGAATGGAACAGGTAGACGGTTGAAATCAATGTATATATTGCTTATATATAGTCTAAGAAACATATATGCAAAGCATCCAAACAGTACCATTCGCCAATTTTTTGTTCTTCAAGTTTAAGTGAACAACGAACCCTATTGTTAATCCTTTAAAGGAAATTATTTGTAAATTTCGACAAGTAGAACAATGATTGGAACTCGTAGCCGGTTGAAATCTTTGTATATATTGCTTCCATACAGTCTAAGAAACATGTACGCAAAGCATCCAAAGAGTGCCATTCGCCAATTTTTTGTTCTTCAAGTTTAAGTGAACAATGAGCCCCAATGGTTAATCCTTTATCGGAAATTATTTGTAATTTTCGACAAGTAGAACAATGAATGGAACAGGTAGACGGTTGAAATCATTGTATATATTGCTTCTATATAATCTAAGAAACATATATGCAAACCATCAAAACTGTACCATTCGCCAATTTTTTGTTCTTCAAGTTTAAGTGAACAACGAGCCCCATTGTTAATCCTTTAAAGGAAATTATTTGTAAATTTCGGCAAGTAGAACAATGAATGGAACAGGTAGACGGTTGAAATCTTTGTATATATTGCTTCTATATAATCTAAGAAACATATATGCAAAGCATCCAAACAGTACCATTCGCCAATTTTTTGTTCTTGAAGTTTAAGTGAACTACGAGCCCCATTGTTAATCCTTTAAAGGAAATTATTTGTAAATTTCGACAAGTAGAACAAGGAATGGAACAGGTAGACGGTTGAAATCATTGTATATATTTCTTCTATATAGTCTAAGAAACATATATGCAAAGCATCCAAACGGTAACATTAGCCAATTTTTTGTTCTTCAAGTTTAAGTGAACTACGAGCCCAATTGTTAATCCTTTAACGGAAATTATTTGTAAATTTCGACAAGGAGAACAATGAATGGAACAGGTAGACGGTTGAAATCTTTGTATATATTGCTTCTATATAGTCTATGAAACATATATGCAAAGCATCCAAACAGTACCATTCGCCAATTTTTTGTTCTTCAAGTTTAAGTGAACTACGAGCCCCATTGTTAATCCTTTAAAGGAAATTATTTGTAAATTTCGACAAGTAGAACTATTAATGGAACAGGTAGACGGTTGAAATCTTTTTATATATTGCTTCTATATAGTCTAAGAAACATATATGCAAAGCATCCAAACAGTACCAGTCGCCAATTTTTTGTTCTTCAAGTTTAAGTGAACAGCGAGCCCCATTGATAATCATGAAATGGAAATTATTTGTAACTTTCTACAAGTAGAACAATGAATGGATCAGGTAGGCGGTTGAAATCATTGTATATATTGCTTCTATATAGCCTACGAAACACATATGCAAAGCATCCAAACAGTACAATTCGCCAATTTTTTGGTCTTCAAGTTTAAGTGAACTACGAGCCCCATTGTTAATCCTTTAAAGGAAATTATTTGTAAATTTCGGCAAGTAGAACAATGAATGGAACAGGTAGACGGTTGAAATCTTTGTATATATTGCTTCTATATAATCTAAGAAACATATGTGCAAAGCATCCAAACAGTACCATTCGCCAATTTTTTGTTCTTCAAGTTTAAGTGAACTACGAGCTCCATTGTTAATCTTTTAAAGGAAATTATTTGTAAATTTCGACAAGTAGAACAATGAATGGATCATGTAGACGGTTGGAATCATTGTATATATTGCTTCAATATAGTCTACGAAACATATATGCAAAGCATCCAAACAGTACAATTCGCCAATTTTTTGTTCTTCAAGTTTAAGTGAACAACGACCCCATTGTTAAACCTTTAAAGGAAATTATTTGTAACTTTCGACAAGTAGAACAAGGAATGGAACAGGTAGACGGTTGAAATCATTGTATATATTTCTTCTATATAGTCTAAGAAACATATATGCAAAGCATCCAAACGGTAACATTCGCCAATTTTTTGTTCTTCAAGTTTAAGTGAACTACGAGCCCAATTGTTAATCCTTTAACGGAAATTATTTGTAAATTTCGACAAGGAGAACAATGAATGGAAAAGGTAGACGGTTGAAATCATTGTATATATTGCTTTTATATAGTCTAAGAAACATATATGCAAAGCTTCCAAACAGTACCATTCGCCAATTTTTTGTTCTTCAAGTTTAAGTGAACTATGAGCCCCATTGTTAATCCTTTAAAGGAAATTATTTGTAAATTTCAACAAGTAGAACAATGAATGGAACAGGTAGACGGTTGAAATCATTGTATATATTGCTTCAGTATAGCCTACGAAACATATATGCAAAGCATCCAAACAGTACAAGTCGCCAATTCATTGTTCTTCAAGTTTAAGTGAACAACGAGCCCCATTGTTAATCCTTTAAAGGAAATTATTTGTAACTTTCGACAAGTAGAACAATGAATGGAACAGGTAGACGGTTGAAATCATTGTATATATTGCTTCTATATAGTCTATGAAACATATATGCAAAGCATCCAAACAGTACCATTCGCCAATTTTTTGTTCTTCAAGTTTAAGTGAACTACGAGCCCCATTGTTAATCCTTTAAAGGAAATTATTTGTAAATTTCGGCAAGTAGAACAATGAATGGAACAGGTAGACGGTTGAAATCTTTGTATATATTGCTTCTATATAATCTAAGAAACATATATGCAAAGCTTCCAAACAGTACCATTCGCCAATTTTTTGTTCTTCAAGTTTAAGTGAACTATGAGCCCCATTGTTAATCCTTTAAAGGAAATTATTTGTAAATTTCGACAAGTAGAACAATGAATGGAACAGGTAGACGGTTGAAATCAATGTATATATTGCTTCTATATAGTCTAAGAAACATGTACGCAAAGCATCCAAACAGTACCATACGCCAATTTTTTTTTCTTCAAGTTTAAGTAAACTACGATCCCCATTGTTAATCCCTTAACGGAAATTATTTGTAACTTTCGACAAGTAGAACAATGAATGGAACTGGTAGACGGTTGAAATCTTTTTATATATTGCTTCTATATAGTCTAAGAAACATATATGCAAAGCATCCAAACAGTACCAGTCGCCAATTTTTTGTTCTTCAAGTTTAAGTGAACAACGAGGCCCATTGATAATCATGAAACGGAAATTATTTGTAACTTTCGACAAGAAGAACAATGAATAGAACAGGTAGACGTTTGAAATCTTTGTATATGTTGGTTCTATATAGGCTACCTATATGCAAACCATCTAAACAGTACCATTCGCCAATTTTTTGTTCTTCAAGTTTAAGTGAACTATGAGCCCCATTGTTAATCCTTTAAAGGAAATTATTTGTAAATTTCGACAAGTAGAACAATGAATGGAACAGGTAGACGGTTGAAATCAATGTATATATTGCTTCTATATAGTCTAAGAAACATGTACGCAAAGCATCCAAACAGTACCATACGCCAATTTTTTTTTCTTCAAGTTTAAGTAAACTACGATCCCCATTGTTAATCCCTTAACGGAAATTATTTGTAACTTTCGACAAGTAGAACAATGAATGGAACTGGTAGACGGTTGAAATCTTTTTATATATTGCTTCTATATAGTCTAAGAAACATATATGCAAAGCATCCAAACAGTACCAGTCGCCAATTTTTTGTTCTTCAAGTTTAAGTGAACTATGAGCCCCATTGTTAATCCTTTAAAGGAAATTATTTGTAAATTTCAACAAGTAGAACAATGAATGGAACAGGTAGACGGTTGAAATCATTGTATATATTGCTTCAGTATAGCCTAAGAAACATATATGCAAAGCATCCAAACAGTACAAGTCGCCAATTCATTGTTCTTCAAGTTTAAGTGAACAACGAGCCCCATTGTTAATCCTTTAAAGGAAATTATTTGTAACTTTCGACAAGTAGAACAAGGAATGGAACAGGTAGACGGTTGAAATCATTGTATATATTGCTTCTATATAGTCTAAGAAACATATGTGCAAAGCATCCAAACAGTACAATTAGCCAATTTTTTGTTCTTCAAGTTTAAGTGATCTACGTGCCCCATTGTTAATCCTTTAAAGGAAATTATTTGTAAATTTCGACAAGTAGAACAATGAATGGAACAGGTAGACGGATGAAATCTTTGTATATATTGCATCTATATAGTCTAACAAACATATATGCAAATCATCCAAACAGTACAAGTCGCCAATTCATTGTTCTTCAAGTTTAAGTGAACAACGAGCCCCATTGTTAAACCTTTAAAGGAAATTATTTGTATCTTTCGACAAGTAGAACAAGGAATGGAACAGGTAGGCGGTTGAAATCATTGTATATATTGCTTCTATATAGTATAAGAAACATATATGCAAAGCATCCAAACAGTACAATTCGCCAATTTTTTGTTCTTCAAGTTTAAGTGAACAATCAGCCCCAATGGTTAATCCGTTATCGGAAATTATTTATAACTTTCGACAAGTAGAACAATGAATGGAACAGGTAGACGGTTGAAATCATTGTATATATTGCTTCTATATAGTCTAAGAAACATATATGCAAAGCATCCAAACAGTACCATTCGCCAATTTATTGTTCTTCAAGTTTAAGTGAACTACGAGCCCCATTGTTAATCCTTTAACGGAAATTAATTGTAACTTTCTACAAGTAGAACAATGATTGGAACACGCAGACGGTTGAAAACTTTGTATATATTGCTTCCATATAGTCTAAGAAACATATATGCAAAGCATCCAAACAGTACCATTCGCCAATTTTTTGTTCTTCAAGTTTAAGTGAACAATGAGCCCCATTGTTAATCCTTTATCGGAGATTATTTGTAACTTTCGACAAGTAGAACATTGAATGGAACAGGTAGACGTTTGAAATCTTTGTATATATTGCTTCTATATAGTATAAGAAACATATATGCAAAGCATCCAAACAGTATAATTCGCCAATTTTTTGTTCTTCAAGTTTAAGTGAACAATCAGCCCCAATGCTTAATCCGTTATCGGAAATTATTTGTAACTTTCGACAAGTAGAACAATGAATGGAACAGGTAGACGGTTGAAATCTTTGTATATATTGCTTCTATATAGTCTATGAAACATATATGCAAAGCATCCAAACAGTACCATTCGCCAATTTATTGTTCTTCAAGTTTAAGTGAACTATGAGCCCCATTGTTAATCCTTTAAAGGAAATTATTTGATAATTTCAACAAGTAGAACAATGAATGGAACAGGTAGACGGCTGAAATCATTGTATATATTGCTTCAGTATAGCCTAAGAAACATATATGCAAAGCATCCAAACAGTACAAGTCGCCAATTCATTGTTCTTCAAGTTTAAGTGAACAACGAGCCCCATTGTTAATCCTTTAAAGGAAATTATTTGTAACTTTCGACAAGTAGAACAAGGAATGGAACAGGTAGACGGTTGAAATCATTGTATATATTGCTTCTATATAGTCTAAGAAACATATGTGCAAAGCATCCAAACAGTACAATTAGCCAATTTTTTGTTCTTCAAGTTTAAGTGATCTACGTGCCCCATTGTTAATCCTTTAAAGGAAATTATTTGTAAATTTCGACAAGTAGAACAATGAATGGAACAGGTAGACGGATGAAATCTTTGTATATATTGCATCTATATAGTCTAAGAAACATATATGCAAATCATCCAAACAGTACAAGTCGCCAATTCATTGTTCTTCAAGTTTAAGTGAACAACGAGCCCCATTGTTAAACCTTTAAAGGAAATTATTTGTATCTTTCGACAAGTAGATCAAGGAATGGAACAGGTAGAGGGTTGAAATCATTGTATATATTGCTTCTATATAGTCTAAGAAACATATATGCAAAGCATCCAAACAGTACCATTCGCCAATTTATTGTTCTTCAAGATTAAGTGAACAACGAACCCCACTGATAATCATGAAAGGGAAATTATTTGTAACTTTCTACAAGTAGAACAATGAATAGAACAGTTAGACTGTTGAAATCTTTGTATATATTGCTTCTATATAGTCTAAGAAACATATATGCAAAGCATCCAAACAGTACCATTCGCCAATTTATTGTTCTTCAAGTTTAAGTGAACAATGAGCCCCATTGTTAATCCTTTATCGGAAATTATTTGTAAGTTTCGACAAGTAGAACATTGAATGGAACAGGTTGACGGTTGAAATCTTTGTATATATTGCTTCTATATAGTATAAGAAACATATATGCAAAGCATCCAAACAGTACAATTCGCCAATTTTTTGTTCTTCAAGTTTAAGTGAACAATCAGCCCCAATGCGTAATCCGTTATCGGAAATTATTTGTAACTTTCGACATGTAGAACAATGAATGGAACAGGTAGACGGTTGAAATCTTTGTATATATTGCTTCTATATAGTCTATGAAACATATATGCAAAGCATCCAAACAGTACCATTCGCCAATTTTTTGTTCTTCAAGTTTAAGTGAACTACGAGCCCCATTGTTAATCCTTTAAAGGAAATTATTTGTAAATTTCGGCAAGTAGAACAATGAATGGAACAGGTAGACGGTTGAAATCTTTGTATATATTGCTTCTATATAATCTAAGAAACATATATGCAAAGCATCCAAACAGTATCATTCGCGAATTTTTTGTTCTTCAAGTTTAAGTGAACAATCAGCCCCAATGCGTAATCCGTTATCGGAAATTATTTGTAACTTTCGACAAGTAGAACAATGAATGGAACAGGTAGACGGTTGAAATCTTTGTATATATTGCTTCTATATAGTCTATGAAACATATATGCAAAGCATCCAAACAGTACCATTCGCCAATTTTTTGTTCTTCAAGTTTAAGTGAACAATGAGCCCCATTGTTAATCCTTTATCGGAGATTATTTGTAACTTTCGACAAGTAGAACATTGAATGGAACAGGTAGACGGTTGAAATCTTTGTATATATTGCTTCTATATAGTATAAGAAACATATATGCAAAGCATCCAAACAGTACAATTCGCCAATTTTTTGTTCTTCATGTTTAAGTGAACAATCAGCCCCAATGCGTAATCCGTTATCGGAAATTATTTGTAACTTTCGACAAGAAGAACAATGAATAGAACAGGTAGACGTTTGAAATCTTTGTATATGTTGGTTCTATATAGTCTAAGAAACCTATATGCAAAGCATCTAAACAGTAACATTCGCCAATTTTTTGATCTTCAAGTTTAAGTGAACAGCGAGCCCCATTGATAATCATGAAATGGAAATTATTTGTAACTTTCTACAAGTAGAACAATGAATGGATCAGGTAGACGGTTGAAATCATTGTATATATTGCTTTTATATAGTCTAAGAAACATATATGCAAAGCTTCCAAACAGTACCATTCGCCAATTTTTTGTTCTTCAAGTTTAAGTGAACTATGAGCCCCATTGTTAATCCTTTAAAGGAAATTATTTGTAAATTTCAACAAGTAGAACAATGAATGGAACAGGTAGACGGTTGAAATCATTGTATATATTGCTTCAGTATAGCCTAAGAAACATATATGCAAAGCATCCAAACAGTACAAGTCGCCAATTCATTGTTCTTCAAGTTTAAGTGAACAACGAGCCCCATTGTTAATCCTTTAAAGGAAATTATTTGTAACTTTCGACAAGTAGAACAATGAATGGAACAGGTAGACGGTTGAAATCATTGTATATATTGCTTCTATATAGTCTATGAAACATATATGCAAAGCATCCAAACAGTACCATTCGCCAATTTTTTGTTCTTCAAGTTTAAGTGAACTACGAGCCCCATTGTTAATCCTTTAAAGGAAATTATTTGTAAATTTCGGCAAGTAGAACAATGAATGGAACAGGTAGACGGTTGAAATCTTTGTTTATATTGCTTCTATATAATCTAAGAAACATATATGCAAAGCATCCAAACAGTACCATTCGCCAATTTTTTGTTCTTCAAGTTTAAGTGAACTACGAGCCCCATTGTTAATCCTTTAAAGGAAATTATTTGTAAATTTCGACAAGTAGAACAATGAATGGAACAGGTAGACGGTTGAAATCAATGTATATATTGCTTCTATATAGTCTAAGAAACATGTACGCAAAGCATCCAAACAGTACCATACGCCAATTTTTTGTTCTTCAAGTTTAAGTGAACTACGAGCCCCATTGTTAATCCTTTAAAGGAAATTATTTGTAAATTTCGACAAGTAGAACAATGAATGGAACAGGTAAACGGTTGAAATCAATGTATATATTGCTTCTATATAGTCTAAGAAACATGTACGCAAAGCATCCAAACAGTACCATTCGCCAATTTATTGTTCTTCAAGTTTAAGTGAACAACGAGGCCCATTGATAATCATGAAACGGAAATTATTTGTAACTTTCGACAAGAAGAACAATGAATAGAACAGGTAGACGTTTGAAATCTTTGTATATGTTGGTTCTATATAGGCTACCTATATGCAAAGCATCTAAACAGTAACATTCGCCAATTTTTTGATCTTTAAGTTTAAGTGAACAGCGAGCCCCATTGATAATCATGAAATGGAAATTATTTGTAACTTTCTACAAGTAGAACAATGAATGGATCAGGTAGGCGGTTGAAATCATTGTATATATTGCTTCTATATAGCCTACGAAACACATATGCAAAGCATCCAAACAGTACAATTCGCCAATTTTTTGGTCTTCAAGTTTAAGTGAACTACGAGCCCCATTGTTAATCCTTTAAAGGAAATTATTTGTAACTTTCGACAAGTAGAACAATGAATGGAACAGGTAGACTGTTGAAATCATTGTATATATTGCTTCTATATAGTCTAAGGAACATATATGCAAAGCATCCAAACGGTAACATTCGCCAATTTTTTGTTCTTCAAGTTTAAGTGAACTACGAGCCCAATTGTTAATCCTTTAACGGAAATTATTTGTAAATTTCGACAAGGAGAACAATGAATGGAAAAGGTAGACGGTTGAAATCAATGTATATATTGCTTCTATATAGTCTAAGAAACATGTACGCAAAGCATCCAAACAGTACCATACGCCAATTTTTTGTTCTTCAAGTTTAAGTAAACTACGATCCCCAATGTTAATCCCTTAACGGAAATTATTTGTAACTTTCGACAAGTAGAACAATGAATGGAACTGGTAGACGGTTGAAATCATTGTATATATTGCTTCTATATAGTCTAAGAAACATATATGCAAAGCATCCAAACAGTACCATTCGCCAATTTTTTGGTCTTCAAGTTTAAGTGAACTACGAGCCCCATTGTTAATCCTTTAAAGGAAATTATTTGTAACTTTCGACAAGTAGAACAATGAATGGAACAGGTAGACTGTTGAAATCATTGTATATATTGCTTCTATATAGTCTAAGAAACATATATGCAAAGCATCCAAACAGTACAATTCGCCAATTTTTTGTTCTTCAAGTTTAAGTGAACAATGAGCCCCATTGTTTATCCTTTATCGGAAATTATTTGTAACTTTCGACAAGTAGAACAGTGAATGGAACAGGTAGACGGTTGAAATCTTTGTATATATTGCTTCTATATAGTATAAGAAACATATATGCAAAGCATCCAAACAGTACAATTCGCCAATTTTTTGTTCTTCAAGTTTAAGTGAACAATGAGCCCCAATGGTTAATCCGTTATCGGAAATTATTTGTAACTTTCGACAAGTAGAACAATGAATGGAACAGGTAGACTGTTGAAATCATTGTATATATTGCTTCTATATAGTCTCAGAAACATATATGCAAAGCACCCAAACAGTACAATTCGCCAATTTTTTGTTCTTCAAGTTTAAGTAAACTACGATCCCCATTGTTAATCACTTAACGGAAATTATTTGTGACTTTCGACAAGTACAACAATGAATGGAACAGGTAGACGGTTGATATCTTTGTATATATTGCTTCTATATAGTCTAAGAAACATATATGCAAAGCATCCAAACAGTACCATTCGTCAATTTTTTGTTGTTCAAGTTTAAGTGAACAATGAGCCCCAATGGTTAATCCTTTATCGGAAATTATTTGTAAATTTCGACAAGTAGAACAATGAATGGAACTGGTAGACGGTTGAAATCATTGTATATATTGCTTCTATATAGTCTAAGAAACAAATATGCAAAGCATTCAAATAGTACAATTCGACAATTTTTTGTTCTTCAAGTTTAAGTGAACAATTAGCCCCAATGGTTAATCCTTTATCGGAAATTATTTGTAATTTTCGACAAGTAGAACAATGAATGGAACAGGTAGACGGTTGAAATCTTTGTATATATTGCTTCTATATAATCTAAGAAACATATATGCAAAGCATCCAAACAGTACAAATCGCCAATTATTTCATCTTCATGTTTAAGTGAACTACGAGCCCCATTGTTAAAACTTTAACGGAAATTATTTGTTACTTTCGACAAGTAGAACAATGAATGGAACTGGTAGACGGTTGAAATCTTTTTATATATTGCTTCTATATAGTCTAAGAAACATATATGCAAAGCATCCAAACAGTACCATTCGCCAATTTTTTGTTGTTCAAGTTTAAGTTAACAATGAGCCCCAATGGTTAATCCTTTATCGGAAATTACTTGTAATTTTCGACAAGTAGAACAATGAATGGAACAGGTAGACGGTTGAAATCTTTGTATATATTGCTTCTATATAATCTAAGAAACATATATGCAAAGCATCTAAACGGTAACAATCGCCAATTTTTTGATCTTCAAGTTTAAGTGAACAGCGAGCCCCATTGATAATCATGAAATGGAAATTATTTGTAACTTTCTACAAGTAGAACAATGAATAGTACAGGTAGACGGGTGAAATCTTTCTATATATTGCTTCTAAATAGTCTATGAAACATATATGAAAAGCATCCAAACAGTACAATTCTCCAATTTTTTGTTCTTCAAGTTTAAGTGAACTACGAGCCCCATTGTTAATCCTTTAAAGGAAATTATTTCTAAATTTCGACAAGTAGAACAATGAATGGATCATGTAGACGGTTGAAATCATTGTATATATTGCTTCTATATAGTCTACGAAACATATATGCAAAGCATCCAAACAGTACCATTCGCCAATTTTTTGTTCTTCAAGTTTAAGTGAACTACGAGCCCCATTGTTAATCCTTTAAAGGAAATTATTTGTAAATTTCGACAAGTAGAACAATGATTGGAACACGTAGATGGTTGAAATCATTGTATATATTGCTTCTATATAGTCCAAGAAACATATATGCAAAGCGTCCAAACAGTACAATTCGCCAATTTTTTGTTCGTCAAGTTTACGTGAACAACGCGCCCCATTGTTAATCCTTTAAAGGAAATTATTTGTAAATTTCGACAAGTAGAACAATGATCGGAACACGTAGACGGTTGAAATCTTTGTATATATTGCTTCTATATAGTATAAGAAACATATATGCAAAGCATCCAAACAGTACAATTCGCCAATTTTTTGTTCTTCAAGTTTAAGTGAACAATGAGCCCCAATGGTTAATCCGTTATCGGAAATTATTTGTAACTTTCGACAAGTAGAACAATGAATGGAACAGGAGGACTGTTGAAATCTTTGTATATATTGCTTCTATATAGTCTAAGAAACATATATGCAAAGCATCCAAACAGTACCATTCGCCAATTTTTTGTTCTTCAAGTTTAAGTGAACAATGAGCCCCATTGTTAATCCTTTATCGGAAATTATTTGTAACTTTCAACAAGTAGAACAATGAATGGAATAGGTAGACGGTTGAAATCATTGTATATATTGCTTCTATATAGTCTAAGAAACATATATGCAAAGCATCCAAACAGTACAATTCGCCAATTTCTTGTTCGTCAAGTTTAAGTGAAGAACGAGCCCCATTGTTAATCCTTTAAAGAAAATTATTTGTAAATTTCGACAAGTAGAACAATGATTGGAACACGTAGACGGTTGAAATCTTTGTATATATTGCTTCCATATAGTCTAAGAAACATGTACGCAAAGCATCCAAACAGTACCATTTGCCAATTTTTTGTTCTTCAAGTTTAAGTGAACAATGAGCCTGAATGTTTAATCCTTTATCGGTAATTATTTGTAACTTTCGACAAGTAGAACAATGATTGGAACACGTAGACGGTTGAAACCTTTGTATATATTGCTTCAGTATAGTCTAAGAAACATATATGCAAAGCATCCAAACAGTACAATTCGCCAATTTTTTGTTCTTCAAGTTTAAGTGAACAGCGAGCCCCATTGATAATCATGAAATGGAAATTATTTGTAACTTTCTACAAGTAGAACAATGAATAGTACAGGTAGACGGGTGAAATCTTTCTATATATTGCTTCTAAATAGTCTAAGAAACATATATGCAAAGCGTCCAAACAGTACAATTCGCCAATTTTTTGTTCTTCAAGTTTAAGTGAACTACGAGCCCCATTGTTAATCCTTTAAAGGAAATCATTTGTAAATTTCGACAAGTAGAACAATGATTGGAACACGTAGATGGTTGAAATAATTGTATATATTGCTTCTATATAGTCCAAGAAACATATATGCAAAGCGTCCAAACAGTACAATTCGCCAATTTTTTGCTCTTCAAGTTTAAGTGAACTACGAGCCCCATTGTTAATCCTTTAAAGGAAATTATTTGTAAATTTCGACAAGTAGAACAATGAATGGAACAGGTGGACTGTTGAAATCATTGTATATATTGCTTCTATATAGTCTAAGAAACATATATGCATAGCGTCCAAACAGTACAATTCGCCAATTTTTTGCTCTTTAAGTTTAAGTGAACTACGAGCCCCATTGTTAATCCTTTAAAGGAAATTATTTGTAAATTTCGGCAAGTAGAACAATGAATGGAATAGGTAGACGGTTGAAATCATTGTATATATTGCTTCTATATAGTCTAAGAAACATATATGCAAAGCATCCAAACAGTACAATTCGCCAATTTCTTGTTCTTCAAGTTTAAGTGAACAACGAGCCCCATTGTTAATCCTTTAAAGGAAATTATTTGTAAATTTCGACAAGTAGAACAATGATTGGAACACGTAGACGGTTGAAATCTTTGTATATATTGCTTCCATATAGTCTAAGAAACATGTACGCAAAGCATCCAAACAGTACCATTTGCCAATTTTTTGTTCTTCAAGTTTAAGTGAACAATGAGCCCCATTGTTAATCCTTTAAAGGAAATTATTTGTAAATTTCGACAAGTAGAACAATGATTGGAACACGTAGATGGTTGAAATCATTGTATATATTGCTTCTATATAGTCCAAGAAACATATATGCAAAGCGTCCAAACAGTACAATTCGCCAATTTTTTGTTCGTCAAGTTTACGTGAACAACGCGCCCCATTGTTAATCCTTTAAAGGAAATTATTTGTAAATTTCGACAAGTAGAACAATGATCGGAACACGTAGACGGTTGAAATCTTTGTATATATTGCTTCTATATAGTATAAGAAACATATATGCAAAGCATCCAAACAGTACAATTCGCCAATTTTTTGTTCTTCAAGTTTAAGTGAACAATGAGCCCCAATGGTTAATCCGTTATCGGAAATTATTTGTAACTTTCGACAAGTAGAACAATGAATGGAACAGGAGGACTGTTGAAATCTTTGTATATATTGCTTCTATATAGTCTAAGAAACATATATGCAAAGCATCCAAACAGTACCATTCGCCAATTTTTTGTTCTTCAAGTTTAAGTGAACAATGAGCCCCATTGTTAATCCTTTATCGGAAATTATTTGTAACTTTCAACAAGTAGAACAATGAATGGAATAGGTAGACGGTTGAAATCATTGTATATATTGCTTCTATATAGTCTAAGAAACATATATGCAAAGCATCCAAACAGTACAATTCGCCAATTTCTTGTTCTTCAAGTTTAAGTGAACAACGAGCCCCATTGTTAATCCTTTAAAGGAAATTATTTGTAAATTTCGACAAGTAGAACAATGATTGGAACACGTAGACGGTTGAAATCTTTGTATATATTGCTTCCATATAGTCTAAGAAACATGTACGCAAAGCATCCAAACAGTACCATTTGCCAATTTTTTGTTCTTCAAGTTTAAGTGAACAATGAGCCTGAATGTTTAATCCTTTATCGGAAATTATTTGTAACTTTCGACAAGTAGAACAATGAATGGAACTGTTAGACGGTTGAAATCTTTTTATATATTGCTTCTATATAGTCTAAGAAACATATATGCAAAGCATCCAAACAGTACCATTCGCCAATTTTTTGTTGTTCAAGTTTAAGTGAACAATGATCCCCAATGGTTAATCCTTTATCGGAAATTACTTGTAATTTTCGACAAGTAGAACAATGAATGGAACAGGTAGACGGTTGAAATCATTGTATATATTGCTTCTATATAATCTAAGAAACATATATTGAAAGCATCCAAACAGTACCATTCGCCAATTTTTTGTTCCTCAAATTTAAGTGATCTACGAGCCCCATTGTTAATCCTTTATCGGAAATTATTTGTAATTTTCGACAAGTAGAACAGTGAATGGAACAGGTAGACGGTTGAAATCTTTGTATATATTGCTTCTATATAATCTAAGAAACATATATGCAAAGCATCTAAACGGTAACAATCGCCAATTTTTTGATCTTCAAGTTTAAGTGAACAGCGAGCCCCATTGATAATCATGAAATGGAAATTATTTGTAACTTTCTACAAGTAGAACAATGAATAGTACAGGTAGACGGGTGAAATCTTTTTATATATTGCTTCCATATAGTCTAAGAAACATATATGCAAAGCATCCAAACAGTACAATTCGCCAATTTATTGTTCTTCAAGTTTAAGTGAACAATGAGCCCCATTGTTAATCCTTTAAATGAAATTAAATGTAAATTTCGGCAAGTAGAACAATGAATGGAACAGGTAGACTGTTGAAATCATTGCATATATTGCTTCTATATAGTCTAAGAAACATATATGCAAAGCATCCAAACAGTACAATTCGCCAATTTTTTGTTCTTCAAGTTTAAGTAAACTACGATCCCCATTGTTAATCCCTTAACGGAAATTATTTGTAACTTTCGACAAGTAGAACAATGAATGGAACTGGTAGACGGTTGAAATCATTGTATATATTGCTTCTATATAGTCTAAGAAACAAATATGCAAAGCATTCAAATAGTACAATTCGACAATTTTTTGTTCTTCAAGTTTAAGTGAACAATTAGCCCCAATGGTTAATCCTTTATCGGAAATTATTTGTAATTTTCGACAAGTAGAACAATGAATGGAACAGGTAGACGGTTGAAATCTTTGTATATATTGCTTCTATATAATCTAAGAAACATATATGCAAAGCATCCAAACAGTACAAATCGCCAATTATTTCATCTTCATGTTTAAGTGAACTACGAGCCCCATTGTTAAAACTTTAACGGAAATTATTTGTAACTTTCGACAAGTAGAACAATGAATGGAACTGGTAGACGGTTGAAATCTTTTTATATATTGCTTCTATATAGTCTAAGAAACATATATGCAAAGCATCCAAACAGTACCATTCGCCAATTTTTTGTTGTTCAAGTTTAAGTTAACAATGAGCCCCAATGGTTAATCCTTTATCGGAAATTACTTGTAATTTTCGACAAGTAGAACAATGAATGGAACAGGTAGACGGTTGAAATCTTTGTATATATTGCTTCTGTATAATCTAAGAAACATATATGCAAAGCATCTAAACGGTAACAATCGCCAATTTTTTGATCTTCAAGTTTAAGTGAACAGCGAGCCCCATTGATAATCATGAAATGGAAATTATTTGTAACTTTCTACAAGTAGAACAATGAATAGTACAGGTAGACGGGTGAAATCTTTCTATATATTGCTTCTAAATAGTCTATGAAACATATATGAAAAGCATCCAAACAGTACAATTCTCCAATTTTTTGTTCTTCAAGTTTAAGTGAACTACGAGCCCCATTGTTAATCCTTTAAAGGAAATTATTTCTAAATTTCGACAAGTAGAACAATGAATGGATCATGTAGACGGTTGAAATCATTGTATATATTGCTTCTATATAGTCTACGAAACATATATGCAAAGCATCCAAACAGTACCATTCGCCAATTTTTTGTTCTTCAAGTTTAAGTGAACTACGAGCCCCATTGTTAATCCTTTAAAGGAAATTATTTGTAAATTTCGACAAGTAGAACAATGATTGGAACACGTAGATGGTTGAAATCATTGTATATATTGCTTCTATATAGTCCAAGAAACATATATGCAAAGCGTCCAAACAGTACAATTCGCCAATTTTTTGTTCGTCCAGTTTAAGTGAACAACGCGCCCCATTGTTAATCCTTTAAAGGAAATTATTTGTAAATTTCGACAAGTAGAACAATGATCGGAACACGTAGACGGTTGAAATCTTTGTATATATTGCTTCTATATAGTATAAGAAACATATATGCAAAGCATCCAAACAGTACAATTCGCCAATTTTTTGTTCTTCAAGTTTAAGTGAACAATGAGCCCCAATGGTTAATCCGTTATCGGAAATTATTTGTAACTTTCGACAAGTAGAACAATGAATGGAACAGGAGGACTGTTGAAATCTTTGTATATATTGCTTCTATATAGTCTAAGAAACATATATGCAAAGCATCCAAACAGTACCATTCGCCAATTTTTTGTTCTTCAAGTTTAAGTGAACAATGAGCCCCATTGTTAATCCTTTATCGGAAATTATTTGTAACTTTCAACAAGTAGAACAATGAATGGAATAGGTAGACGGTTGAAATCATTGTATATATTGCTTCTATATAGTCTAAGAAACATATATGCAAAGCATCCAAACAGTACAATTCGCCAATTTTTTGTTCTTCAAGTTTAAGTGAACTACGAGCCCCATTGTTAATCCTTTAAAGGAAATCATTTGTAAATTTCGACAAGTAGAACAATGATTGGAACACGTAGATGGTTGAAATCATTGTATATATTGCTTCTATATAGTCCAAGAAACATATATGCAAAGCGTCCAAACAGTACAATTCGCCAATTTTTTGCTCTTCAAGTTTAAGTGAACTACGAGCCCCATTGTTAATCCTTTAAAGGAAATTATTTGTAAATTTCGACAAGTAGAACAATGAATGGAACAGGTTGACTGTTGAAATCATTGTATATATTGCTTCTATATAGTCTAAGAAACATATATGCATAGCGTCCAAACAGTACAATTCGCCAATTTTTTGCTCTTTAAGTTTAAGTGAACTACGAGCCCCATTGTTAATCCTTTAAAGGAAATTATTTGTAAATTTCGGCAAGTAGAACAATGAATGGAATAGGTAGACGGTTGAAATCATTGTATATATTGCTTCTATATAGTCTAAGAAACATATATGCAAAGCATCCAAACAGTACAATTCGCCAATTTCTTGTTCTTCAAGTTTAAGTGAACAACGAGCCCCATTGTTAATCCTTTAAAGGAAATTATTTGTAAATTTCGACAAGTAGAACAATGATTGGAACACGTAGACGGTTGAAATCTTTGTATATATTGCTTCCATATAGTCTAAGAAACATGTACGCAAAGCATCCAAACAGTACCATTTGCCAATTTTTTGTTCTTCAAGTTTAAGTGAACAATGAGCCTGAATGTTTAATCCTTTATCGGAAATTATTTGTAACTTTCGACAAGTAGAACAATGAATGGAACTGTTAGACGGTTGAAATCTTTTTATATATTGCTTCTATATAGTCTAAGAAACATATATGCAAAGCATCCAAACAGTACCATTCGCCAATTTTTTGTTGTTCAAGTTTAAGTGAACAATGATCCCCAATGGTTAATCCTTTATCGGAAATTACTTGTAATTTTCGACAAGTAGAACAATGAATGGAACAGGTAGACGGTTGAAATCATTGTATATATTGCTTCTATATAATCTAAGAAACATATATTTAAAGCATCCAAACAGTACCATTCGCCAATTTTTTGTTCCTCAAGTTTAAGTGATCTACGAGCCCCATTGTTAATCCTTTATCGGAAATTATTTGTAATTTTCGACAAGTAGAACAGTGAATGGAACAGGTAGACGGTTGAAATCATTGTATATATTGCTTCTATATAGTCTAAGAAACATATATGCAATGCATCCAAACAGTACAATTCGCCAATTTTTTGTTCTTCAAGTTTAAGTGAACTACGAGCCCCATTGTTAATCCTTTAAAGGAAATTATTTGTAAATTTCGACAAGTAGAACAATGATTGGAACACGTAGATGGTTGAAATCATTGTATATATTGCTTCTATATAGTCCAAGAAACATATATGCAAAGCGTCCAAACAGTACAATTCGCCAATTTTTTGCTCTTCAAGTTTAAGTGAACTACGAGCCCCATTGTTAATCCTTTAAAGGAAATTATTTGTAAATTTCGACAAGTAGAACAATGAATGGAACAGGTTGACTGTTGAAATCATTGTATATATTGCTTCTATATAGTCTAAGAAACATATATGCATAGCGTCCAAACAGTACAATTCGCCAATTTTTTGCTCTTCAAGTTTAAGTGAACTACGAGCCCCATTGTTAATCCTTTAAAGGAAATTATTTGTAAATTTCGACAAGTAGAACAATGATTGGAACACGTAGACGGTTGAAATCATTGTATATATTGCTTCTATATAGTCTAAGAAACATATATGCAAAGCATCCAAACAGTACAATTCGCCAATTTTTTGTTCTTCAAGTTTAAGTGAACAATGAGCCCCATTGTTAATCCTTTATCGGAAATTATTTGTAACTTTCAACAAGTAGAACAATGAATGGAATAGGTAGACGGTTGAAATCATTGTATATATTGCTTCTATATAGTCTAAGAAACATATATGCAAAGCATCCAAACAGTACAATTCGCCAATTTCTTGTTCTTCAAGTTTAAGTGAAGAACGAGCCCCATTGTTAATCCTTTAAAGGAAATTATTTGTAAATTTCGACAAGTAGAACAATGATTGGAACACGTAGACGGTTGAAATCTTTGTATATATTGCTTCCATATAGTCTAAGAAACATGTACGCAAAGCATCCAAACAGTACCATTTGCCAATTTTTTGTTCTTCAAGTTTAAGTGAACAATGAGCCTGAATGTTTAATCCTTTATCGGAAATTATTTGTAACTTTCGACAAGTAGAACAATGAATGGAACTGTTAGACGGTTGAAATCTTTTTATATGTTGCTTCTATATAGTCTAAGAAACATATATGCAAAGCATCCAAACAGTACCATTCGCCAATTTTTTGTTGTTCAAGTTTAAGTGAACAATGATCCCCAATGGTTAATCCTTTATCGGAAATTACTTGTAATTTTCGACAAGTAGAACAATGAATGGAACAGGTAGACGGTTGAAATCATTGTATATATTGCTTCTATATAATCTAAGAAACATATATTTAAAGCATCCAAACAGTACCATTCGCCAATTTTTTGTTCCTCAAGTTTAAGTGATCTACGAGCCCCATTGTTAATCCTTTATCGGAAATTATTTGTAATTTTCGACAAGTAGAACAGTGAATGGAACAGGTAGACGGTTGAAATCATTGTATATATTGCTTCTATATAGTCTAAGAAACATATATGCAATGCATCCAAACAGTACAATTCGCCAATTTTTTGTTCTTCAAGTTTAAGTGAACTACGAGCCCCATTGTTAATCCTTTAAAGGAAATTATTTGTAAATTTCGACAAGTAGAACAATGATTGGAACACGTAGATGGTTGAAATCATTGTATATATTGCTTCTATATAGTCCAAGAAACATATATGCAAAGCGTCCAAACAGTACAATTCGCCAATTTTTTGTTCTTCAAGTTTAAGTGAACTACGAGCCCCATTGTTAATCCTTTAAAGGAAATTATTTGTAAATTTCGACAAGTAGAACAATGAATGGAACAGGTTGACTGTTGAAATCATTGTATATATTGCTTCTATATAGTCTAAGAAACATATATGCATAGCGTCCAAACAGTACAATTCGCCAATTTTTTGCTCTTCAAGTTTAAGTGAACTACGAGCCCCATTGTTAATCCTTTAAAGGAAATTATTTGTAAATTTCGACAAGTAGAACAATGATTGGAACACGTAGACGGTTGAAATCATTGTATATATTGCTTCTATATAGTCTAAGAAACATATATGCAAAGCATCCAAACAGTACAATTCGCCAATTTTTTGCTCTTTAAGTTTAAGTGAACTACGAACCCCATTGTTAATCCTTTAAAGGAAATTATTTGTAAATTTCGGCAAGTAGAACAATGAATGGAATAGGTAGACGGTTGAAATCATTGTATATATTGCTTCTATATAGTCTAAGAAACATATATGCAAAGCATCCAAACAGTACAATTCGCCAATTTCTTGTTCTTCAAGTTTAAGTGAACAACGAGCCCCATTGTTAATCCTTTAAAGGAAATTATTTGTAAATTTCGGCAAGTAGAACAATGAATGGAATAGGTAGACGGTTGAAATCATCGTATATATTGCTTCTATATAGTCTAAGAAACATATATGCAAAGCATCCAAACAGTACAATTCGCCAATTTCTTGTTCTTAAAGTTTAAGTGAACAACGAGCCCCATTGTTAATCCTTTAAAGGAAATTATTTGTAAATTTCGACAAGTAGAACAATGATTGGAACACGTAGACGGTTGAAATCATTGTATATATTGCTTCTATATAGTCTAAGAAACATATATGCAAAGCATCCAAACAGTACAATTCGCCAATTTCTTGTTCTTCAAGTTTAAGTGAACAACGAGCCCCATTGTTAATCCTTTAAAGGAAATTATTTGTAAATTTCGACAAGTAGAACAATGATTGGAACACGTAGACGGTTGAAATCTTTGTATATATTGCTTCCATATAGTCTAAGAAACATGTACGCAAAGCATCCAAACAGTACCATTTGCCAATTTTTTGTTCTTCAAGTTTAAGTGAACAATGAGCCTGAATGTTTAATCCTTTATCGGAAATTATTTGTAACTTTCGACAAGTAGAACAATGAATGGAACTGTTAGACGGTTGAAATCTTTTTATATATTGCTTCTATATAGTCTAAGAAACATATATGCAAAGCATCCAAACAGTACCATTCGCCAATTTTTTGTTGTTCAAGTTTAAGTGAACAATGATCCCCAATGGTTAATCCTTTATCGGAAATTACTTGTAATTTTCGACAAGTAGAACAATGAATGGAACAGGTAGACGGTTGAAATCATTGTATATATTGCTTCTATATAATCTAAGAAACATATATTGAAAGCATCCAAACAGTACCATTCGCCAATTTTTTGTTCCTCAAATTTAAGTGATCTACGAGCCCCATTGTTAATCCTTTATCGGAAATTATTTGTAATTTTCGACAAGTAGAACAGTGAATGGAACAGGTAGACGGTTGAAATCTTTGTATATATTGCTTCTATATAATCTAAGAAACATATATGCAAAGCATCTAAACGGTAACAATCGCCAATTTTTTGATCTTCAAGTTTAAGTGAACAATGAGCCTCAATGTTTAATCCTTTATCGGTAATTATTTGTAACTTTCGACAAGTAGAACAATGATTGGAACACGTAGACGGTTGAAACCTTTGTATATATTGCTTCAGTATAGTCTAAGAAACATATATGCAAAGCATCCAAACAGTACAATTCGCCAATTTTTTGTTCTTCAAGTTTAAGTGAACTACGAGCCCCATTGTTAATCCTTTAACGGAAATTATTTGTAAATTTCGACAAGTAGAGCAATGATTGGAACACGTAGACGGTTGAAATCTTTGTATATATTGCTTCCATATAGTCTAAGAAACATGTACGCAAAGCATCCAAACAGTACCATTTGCCAATTTTTTGTTCTTCAAGTTTAAGTGAACAATGAGCCTCAATGTTTAATCCTTTATCGGTAATTATTTGTAACTTTCGACAAGTAGAACAATGATTGGAACACGTAGACGGTTGAAACCTTTGTATATATTGCTTCAGTATAGTCTAAGAAACATATATGCAAAGCATCCAAACAGTACAATTCGCCAATTTTTTGTTCTTCAAGTTTAAGTGAACTACGAGCCCCATTGTTAATCCTTTAACGGAAATTATTTGTAAATTTCGACAAGTAGAGCAATGATTGGAACACGTAGACGGTTGAAATCATTGTATATATTGCTTCTATATAGTGCAAGAAACATAAATGCAAAGCGGCCAAACAGTACAATTCGCCAATTTTTTGCTCTTCAAGTTTAAGTGAACTACGAGCCCCATTGTTAATCATTTAAAGGAAATTATTTGTAAATTTCGACAAGTAGAACAAGGAATGGAACAGGTAGACGGTTGAAATCATTGTATATATTGCTTCTATATAGTCTAAGAAACATATATGCAAAGCATCCAAACAGTACAAGTCGCCAATTCATTGTTCTTCAAGTTTAAGTGAACAACGAGCCCCATTCTTAATCCCTTAACGGAAATTATTTGTGACTTTCGACAAGTAGAACAATGAATGGAACAGGTAGACGGTTGAAATCATTGTATATATTGCTTCTATATAGTCTAAGAAACATATATGCAATGCATCCAAACAGTACAATTCGACAATTTTTTGTTCTTCAAGTTTAAGTGTACAACGAGCCCCATTGTTAATCCTTTAAAGGAAATTATTTGTACATTTCGACAAGTAGAACAATGAATGGAATAGGTAGACGGGTGAAATCATTGTATATATTGCTTCTAAATAATCTAAGAAACATATATGCAAAGCATCTAAACAGTAACAATCGCCAATTTATGATCTTCAAGTTTAAGTGAACAACGAGCCCCATTGTTAATACTTTAACGGAAATTATTTGTAACTTGCGACAAGTAGAACAATCAATGGAACAGGTAGACGGTTGAAATCAATGTATATATTGCTTCTATATAATCTAAGAAACATATATGCAAAGCATCCAAACAGTACAATTCGCCAATTTTTTGTTCTTCAAGTTTAAGTGAACTACGAGCCCCATTGTTAATCCTTTAAAGGAAATTATTTGTAATTTTCGACAAGTAGTACAATGAATGGAACAGGTAGACGGTTGAAATCTTTGTATATATTGCTTCTATATAGTCTAAGAAACATATATGCAAAGCATCCAAACAGTACAAGTCGCCAATTCATTGTTCTTCAAGTTTAAGTGAACAGCGAGCCCCATTGATAATCATGAAATGGAAATTATTTGTAACTTTCTACAAGTAGAACAATGAATAGTACAGATAGACGGGTGAAATCTTTCTATATATTGCTTCTAAATAGTCTAAGAAACATATATGCAAAGCATCCAAACAGTACAATTCGCCAATTTCTTGTTCTTCAAGTTTAAGTGAACAACGAGCCCCATTGTTAATCCTTTAAAGGAAATTATTTGTAAATTTCGACAAGTAGAACAATGATTGGAACACGTAGGCGGTTGAAATCATTGTATATATTGCTTCTATATAGTCTAAGAAACATATATGCAAAGCATCCAAACAGTACAATTCGCCAATTTCTTGTTCTTCAAGTTTAAGTGAACAACGAGCCCCATTGTTAATCCTTTAAAGGAAATTATTTGTAAATTTCGACATGTAGAACAATGATTGGAACACGTAGACGGTTGAAATCTTTGTATATATTGCTTCCATATAGTCTAAGAAACATGTACGCAAAGCATCCAAACAGTACCATTTGCCAATTTTTTGTTCTTCAAGTTTAAGTGAACAATGAGCCTCAATGTTTAATCCTTTATCGGTAATTATTTGTAACTTTCGACAAGTAGAACAATGATTGGAACACGTAGACGGTTGAAACCTTTGTATATATTGCTTCAGTATAGTCTAAGAAACATATATGCAAAGCATCCAAACAGTACAATTCGCCAATTTTTTGTTCTTCAAGTTTAAGTGAACTACGAGCCCCATTGTTAATCCTTTAACGGAAATTATTTGTAAATTTCGACAAGTAGAGCAATGATTGGAACACGTAGACGGTTGAAATCTTTGTATATATTGCTTCCATATAGTCTAAGAAACATGTACGCAAAGCATCCAAACAGTACCATTTGCCAATTTTTTGTTCTTCAAGTTTAAGTGAACAATGAGCCTCAATGTTTAATCCTTTATCGGTAATTATTTGTAACTTTCGACAAGTAGAACAATGATTGGAACACGTAGACGGTTGAAACCTTTGTATATATTGCTTCAGTATAGTCTAAGAAACATATATGCAAAGCATCCAAACAGTACAATTCGCCAATTTTTTGTTCTTCAAGTTTAAGTGAACTACGAGCCCCATTGTTAATCCTTTAACGGAAATTATTTGTAAATTTCGACAAGTAGAGCAATGATTGGAACACGTAGACGGTTGAAATCATTGTATATATTGCTTCTATATAGTCCAAGAAACATAAATGCAAAGCGGCCAAACAGTACAATTCGCCAATTTTTTGCTCTTCAAGTTTAAGTGAACTACGAGCCCCATTGTTAATCCTTTAAAGGAAATTATTTGTAAATTTCTACAAGTAGAACAATGATTGGAACACGTAGACGGTTGAAATCTTTGTATATATTGCTTCCATATAGTCTAAGAAACATATATGCAAAGCATCCAAACAGTAACAATCGCCAATTTATGATCTTCAAGTTTAAGTGAACAACGAGCCCCATTGTTAATACTTTAACGGAAATTATTTGTAACTTGCGACAAGTAGAACAATGAATGGAACAGGTAGACGGTTGAAATATTTGTATATATTGCTTCCATATAGTCTAAGAAACATATATGCAAAGCATCCAAACAGTACCATTCGCCAATTTTTTGTTCTTCAAGTTTAAGTGAACTACGAGCCCCATTGTTAATCCTTTAAAGGAAATTATTTGTAAATTTCGACAAGTAGAACAATGAATGGGTCAGGTAGACGGTTGAAGTCTTTGTATACATTGCTTCCATATAGTCTAAGAAACATATATGCAAAGCATCCAAACAGTACCATTCGCCAATTTTTTGTTCTTCAAGTTTAAGTGAACAATGAGCTCCATTGTTAATCCTTTATCGGAAATTATTTGTAACTTTCGACAAGTAGAACATTGAATGGATCAGGTAGACGGTTGAAGTCTTTGGATACATTGCTTCCATATAGTCTAAGAAACATATATGCAAAGCATCCAAACAGTACCATTCGCCAATTTTTTGTTCTTCAAGTTTAAGTGAACAATGAGCCCCATTGTTAATCCTTTATCGGAAATTATTTGTAACTTTCGACAAGTAGAACATTGAATGGAACAGGTAGACGTTTGAAATCTTTGTATATATTGCTTCTATATAGTGTAAGAAACATATATGCAAAGTATCCAAACAGTACAATTCGCCAATTTTTTGTTCTTCAAGTTTAAGTGAACAATGAGCTCCAATGGTTAATCCGTTATCGGAAATTATTTGTAACTTTCGACAAGTAGAACAATGAATGGAACAGGTAGACGGTTGAAATCTTTGTATATATTGCTTCTATATAGTCTAAGAAACATATATGCAAAGCATCCAAACAGTACCATTCGCCAATTATTTCATCTTCATGTTTAAGTGAACTACGAGCCCCATTGTTAATACTTTAACGGAAATTATTTGCAACTTCCGACAAGTAGAACAATGAATGGAACAGGTAGACGGTTGAAATCAATGTATATATTGCTTCTATATAGCCTAAGAAACATATATGCAAAGCATCCATACAGTACCATTCGCCAATTTTTTGATCTTCAAGTTTAAGTGAACAATGAGCCCCATTGTTAATCCTTTATCGGAAATTATTTGTAACTTTCGACAAGTAGAACAATGAATGGAACTGGTAGACGGTTGAAATCATTGCATATATTGCTTCTATATAGTCTAAGAAACATATATGCAAAGCGTCCAAACAGTACAATTCGACAATTTTTGTTCTTCAAGTTTAAGTGAACAATGAGCCCCATTGTTAATCCTTTAAAGGAAATTATTTGTAAATTTCGACAAGTAGAACAATGAATGGATCAGGTAGACGGTTGAAATCTTTGTATATATTGCTTCCATATAGTCTAAGAAACATATATGCAACGCATCCAAACAGTACCTTTCGCCAATTTTTTGTTCTTCAAGTTTAAGTGAACAATGAGCCCCATTGTTAATCCTTTAAAGGAAATTATTTGTAAATTTCGACAAGTAGAACAATGAATGGAACAGGTAGACGGTTGAAATCCTTGTATATATTGCGTCTATATAGTCTAAGAAACATATATGCAAAGCATCCAAACAGTACCATTCGCCAATTTTTTGTTCTTCAAGTTTAAGTGACCTACGAGCCCCATTGTTAATCCTTTAAAGGAAATTATTTGTAAATTTCGACAAGTAGAACAATGAATGGAACAGGTAGACTGTTGAAATCATTGTATATATTGCTTCTATATAGTCTAAGAAACATATATGCAAAGCATCCAAACAGTACAATTCGCCAATTTTTTGTTCTTCAAGTTTAAGTGAACTACGAGCCCCATTGATAATCATGAAATGGAAATTATTTGTAACTTTCTACAAGTAGAACAATGAATAGTACAGGTAGACGGGTGAAATCTTTCTATATATTGCATCTAAATAGTCTAAGAAACATATATGCAAAGCATCCAAACAGTACCATTCGCCAATTTTTTGTTCTTCAAGATTAAGTGATCAACGAGCCCCATTGTTATTCCATTAAAGGAAATTATTTGCAATTTTCGACAAGTAGAACAAAGAATAGAACAGTTAGACGGTTGAAATATTTGTATATATTGCTTCTATATAGTCTAAGAAACATATATGCAAAGCATCCAAACAGTACAATTCGCCAATTTATTGTTCTTCAAGTTTAAGTGAACAATGAGCCCCAATGGTTAATCATTTATCGGAAATTATTTGTAACTTTCGACAAGTAGAACAATGAATGGAACACGTAGACGGTTGAAATCTTTGTATATATTGCTTCCATATAGTCTAAGAAACATATATGCAGAGCATCCAAACAGTACCATTCGCCAATTATTTGATCTTCAAGTTTAAGTGAACTTCGAGCCCCATTGTTAATACTTTAACGGAAATTATTTGTAATTTGCGACAAGTAGAACAATGAATGGAACAGGTAGACGGTTGAAATCTTTGTATCTATTGCTTCTATATAGTATAAGAAACATATATTCAAAGCATCCAAACAGTACCATTCGCCAATTTTTTGTTCTTCAAGTTTAAGTGAACTGCGAGCTCCATTGTTAATCCTTTAAAGGAAATTATTTGTAACTTTCGACAAGTAGAACAATGAATGGAACAGGTAGACTGTTGAAATCATTGTATATATTGCTTCTATATAGTCTAAGAAACATGTACGCAAAGCATCCAAACAGTACCATTCGCCAATTTTTTGGTCTTCAAGTTTAAGTGAACTACGAGCCCCATTGTTAATCCTTTAAAGGAAATTATTTGTAAATTTCGAAAAGCAGAACAATGATTGGAACACGTAGACGGTTGAAATCTTTGTATATATTGCTTCCATATAGTCTAAGAAACATATATGCAAAGCATCCAAACAGTACCATTCACCAATTTTTTGTTCTTCAAGTTTAAGTAAACTACGATCCCCATTGTTAATCATTTATCGGAAATTATTTGTAACTTTCAACAAGTAGAACAATGAATGGAACAGGTAGACGGTTGAAATCTTTGTATATATTGCTTCTATATAGTATAAGAAACATATATGCAAAGCATCCAAACAGTACAATTCGCCAATTTTTTGTTCTTCAAGTTTAAGTGAACAATGAGCCTGAATGTTTAATCCTTTATCGGAAATTATTTGTAACTTTCGACAAGTAGAACAATGAATGGAACTGTTAGACGGTTGAAATCTTTTTATATATTGCTTCTATATAGTCTAAGAAACATATATGCAAAGCATCCAAACAGTACCATTCGCCAATTTTTTGTTGTTCAAGTTTAAGTGAACAATGATCCCCAATGGTTAATCCTTTATCGGAAATTACTTGTAATTTTCGACAAGTAGAACAATGAATGGAACAGGTAGACGGTTGAAATCATTGTATATATTGCTTCTATATAATCTAAGAAACATATATTGAAAGCATCCAAACAGTACCATTCGCCAATTTTTTGTTCCTCAAATTTAAGTGATCTACGAGCCCCATTGTTAATCCTTTATCGGAAATTATTTGTAATTTTCGACAAGTAGAACAGTGAATGGAACAGGTAGACGGTTGAAATCTTTGTATATATTGCTTCTATATAATCTAAGAAACATATATGCAAAGCATCTAAACGGTAACAATCGCCAATTTTTTGATCTTCAAGTTTAAGTGAACAGCGAGCCCCATTGATAATCATGAAATGGAAATTATTTGTAACTTTCTACAAGTAGAACAATGAATAGTACAGGTAGACGGGTGAAATCTTTTTATATATTGCTTCCATATAGTCTAAGAAACATATATGCAAAGCATCCAAACAGTACAATTCGCCAATTTATTGTTCTTCAAGTTTAAGTGAACAATGAGCCCCATTGTTAATCCTTTAAATGAAATTAAATGTAAATTTCGGCAAGTAGAACAATGAATGGAACAGGTAGACTGTTGAAATCATTGCATATATTGCTTCTATATAGTCTAAGAAACATATATGCAAAGCATCCAAACAGTACAATTCGCCAATTTTTTGTTCTTCAAGTTTAAGTAAACTACGATCCCCATTGTTAATCCCTTAACGGAAATTATTTGTAACTTTCGACAAGTAGAACAATGAATGGAACTGGTAGACGGTTGAAATCATTGTATATATTGCTTCTATATAGTCTAAGAAACAAATATGCAAAGCATTCAAATAGTACAATTCGACAATTTTTTGTTCTTCAAGTTTAAGTGAACAATTAGCCCCAATGGTTAATCCTTTATCGGAAATTATTTGTAATTTTCGACAAGTAGAACAATGAATGGAACAGGTAGACGGTTGAAATCTTTGTATATATTGCTTCTATATAATCTAAGAAACATATATGCAAAGCATCCAAACAGTACAAATCGCCAATTATTTCATCTTCATGTTTAAGTGAACTACGAGCCCCATTGTTAAAACTTTAACGGAAATTATTTGTAACTTTCGACAAGTAGAACAATGAATGGAACTGGTAGACGGTTGAAATCTTTTTATATATTGCTTCTATATAGTCTAAGAAACATATATGCAAAGCATCCAAACAGTACCATTCGCCAATTTTTTGTTGTTCAAGTTTAAGTTAACAATGAGCCCCAATGGTTAATCCTTTATCGGAAATTACTTGTAATTTTCGACAAGTAGAACAATGAATGGAACAGGTAGACGGTTGAAATCTTTGTATATATTGCTTCTATATAATCTAAGAAACATATATGCAAAGCATCTAAACGGTAACAATCGCCAATTTTTTGATCTTCAAGTTTAAGTGAACAGCGAGCCCCATTGATAATCATGAAATGGAAATTATTTGTAACTTTCTACAAGTAGAACAATGAATAGTACAGGTAGACGGGTGAAATCTTTCTATATATTGCTTCTAAATAGTCTATGAAACATATATGAAAAGCATCCAAACAGTACAATTCTCCAATTTTTTGTTCTTCAAGTTTAAGTGAACTACGAGCCCCATTGTTAATCCTTTAAAGGAAATTATTTCTAAATTTCGACAAGTAGAACAATGAATGGATCATGTAGACGGTTGAAATCATTGTATATATTGCTTCTATATAGTCTACGAAACATATATGCAAAGCATCCAAACAGTACCATTCGCCAATTTTTTGTTCTTCAAGTTTAAGTGAACTACGAGCCCCATTGTTAATCATTTAAAGGAAATTATTTGTAAATTTCGACAAGTAGAACAATGATTGGAACACGTAGATGGTTGAAATCATTGTATATATTGCTTCTATATAGTCCAAGAAACATATATGCAAAGCGTCCAAACAGTACAATTCGCCAATTTTTTGTTCGTCAAGTTTAAGTGAACAACGCGCCCCATTGTTAATCCTTTAAAGGAAATTATTTGTAAATTTCGACAAGTAGAACAATGATCGGAACACGTAGACGGTTGAAATCTTTGTATATATTGCTTCTATATAGTATAAGAAACATATATGCAAAGCATCCAAACAGTACAATTCGCCAATTTTTTGTTCTTCAAGTTTAAGTGAACAATGAGCCCCAATGGTTAATCCGTTATCGGAAATTATTTGTAACTTTCGACAAGTAGAACAATGAATGGAACAGGAGGACTGTTGAAATCTTTGTATATATTGCTTCTATATAGTCTAAGAAACATATATGCAAAGCATCCAAACAGTACCATTCGCCAATTTTTTGTTCTTCAAGTTTAAGTGAACAATGAGCCCCAATGTTAATCCTTTATCGGAAATTATTTGTAACTTTCAACAAGTAGAACAATGAATGGAATAGGTAGACGGTTGAAATCATTGTATATATTGCTTCTATATAGTCTAAGAAACATATATGCAAAGCATCCAAACAGTACAATTCGCCAATTTCTTGTTCTTCAAGTTTAAGTGAAGAACGAGCCCCATTGTTAATCCTTTAAAGGAAATTATTTGTAAATTTCGACAAGTAGAACAATGATTGGAACACGTAGACGGTTGAAATCTTTGTATATATTGCTTCCATATAGTCTAAGAAACATGTACGCAAAGCATCCAAACAGTACCATTTGCCAATTTTTTGTTCTTCAAGTTTAAGTGAACAATGAGCCTGAATGTTTAATCCTTTATCGGTAATTATTTGTAACTTTCGACAAGTAGAACAATGATTGGAACACGTAGACGGTTGAAACCTTTGTATATATTGCTTCAGTATAGTCTAAGAAACATATATGCAAAGCATCCAAACAGTACAATTCGCCAATTTTTTGTTCTTCAAGTTTAAGTGAACAGCGAGCCCCATTGATAATCATGAAATGGAAATTATTTGTAACTTTCTACAAGTAGAACAATGAATAGTACAGGTAGACGGGTGAAATCTTTCTATATATTGCTTCTAAATAGTCTAAGAAACATATATGCAAAGCATCCAAACAGTACAATTCGCCAATTTCTTGTTCTTCAAGTTTAAGTGAACAACGAGCCCCATTGTTAATCCTTTAAAGGAAATTATTTGTAAATTTCGACAAGTAGAACAATGATTGGAACACGTAGACGGTTGAAATCATTGTATATATTGCTTCTATATAGTCTAAGAAACATATATGCAAAGCATCCAAACAGTACAATTCGCCAATTTCTTGTTCTTCAAGTTTAAGTGAACAACGAGCCCCATTGTTAATCCTTTAAAGGAAATTATTTGTAAATTTCGACAAGTAGAACAATGATTGGAACACGTAGACGGTTGAAATCATTGTATATATTGCTTCTAGATAGTCTAAGAAACATATATGCAAAGCATCCAAACAGTACAATTCGCCAATTTCTTGTTCTTCAAGTTTAAGTGAACAATGAGCCTTAATGTTTAATCCTTTATCGGTAATTATTTGTAACTTTCGACAAGTAGAACAATGATTGGAACACGTAGACGGTTGAAACCTTTGTATATATTGCTTCAGTATAGTCTAAGAAACATATATGCAAAGCATCCAAACAGTACAATTCGCCAATTTTTTGTTCTTCAAGTTTAAGTGAACAATGAGCCTCAATGTTTAATCCTTTATCGGTAATTATTTGTAACTTTCGACAAGTAGTACAATGAATGGAACAGGTAGACGGTTGAAATCATTGTATATATTGCTTCTATATAGTCTAAGAAACATATATGCAATGCATCCAAACAGTACAATTCGACAATTTTTTGTTCTTCAAGTTTAAGTGAACAACGAGCCCCATTGTTAATACTTTAACGGAAATTATTTGTAACTTGCGAGAAGTAGAACAATGAATGGAACAGGTAGACGGTTGAAATCAATGTATATATTGCTTCTATATAATCTAAGAAACATATATGCAAAGCATCCAAACAGTACAATTCGCCAATTTTTTGTTCTTCAAGTTTAAGTGAACTACGAGCTCCATTGTTAATCCTTTAAAGGAAATTATTTGTAATTTTCGACAAGTAGTACAATGAATGGAACAGGTAGACGGTTGAAATCTTTGTATATATTGCTTCTATATAGTCTAAGAAACATATATGCAAAGCATCCAAACAGTACAATTCGCCAATTTTTTGTTCTTCAAGTTTAAGTAAACTACGATCCCCATTGTTAATCCTTTAACGGAAATTAATTGTAACTTTCTACAAGTAGAACAATGATTGGAACACGTAGACGGGTGAAATCTTTCTATATATTGCTTCTAAATAGTCAAAGAAACATATATCCAAAGCATCCAAACAGTACAATTCGCCAATTTTTTGTTCTTCAAGTTTAAGTGAACAATGAGCCTCAATGTTTAATCCTTTATCGGTAATTATTTGTAACTTTCGACAAGTAGAACAATGATTGGAACACGTAGACGGTTGAAACCTTTGTATATATTGCTTCAGTATAGTCTAAGAAACATATATGCAAAGCATCCCAACAGTACAATTCGCCAATTTTTTGTTCTTCAAGTTTAAGTGAACTACGAGCCCCATTGTTAATCCTTTAACGGAAATTATTTGTAAATTTCGACAAGTAGAGCAATGATTGGAACACGTAGACGGTTGAAATCTTTGTATATATTGCTTCCATATAGTCTAAGAAACATGTACGCAAAGCATCCAAACAGTACCATTTGCCAATTTTTTGTTCTTCAAGTTTAAGTGAACAATGAGCCTCAATGTTTAATCCTTTATCGGTAATTATTTGTAACTTTCGACAAGTAGAAAAATGATTGGAACACGTAGACGGTTGAAACCTTTGTATATATTGCTTCAGTATAGTCTAAGAAACATATATGCAAAGCATCCAAACAGTACAATTCGCCAATTTTTTGTTCTTCAAGTTTAAGTGAACTACGAGCCCCATTGTTAATCCTTTATCGGAAATTATTTGTAATTTTCGACAAGTAGTACAATGAATGGAACAGGTAGACGGTTGAAATCAATGTATATATTGCTTCTATATAATCTAAGAAACATATATGCAAAGCATCCAAACAGTACAATTCGCCAATTTTTTGTTCTTCAAGTTTAAGTGAACTACGAGCCCCATTGTTAATCCTTTAAAGGAAATTATTTGTAATTTTCGACAAGTAGTACAATGAATGGAACAGGTAGACGGTTGAAATCTTTGTATATATTGCTTCTATATAGTCTAAGAAACATATATGCAAAGCATCCAAACAGTACAATTCGCCAATTTTTTGTTCTTCAAGTTTAAGTAAACTACGATCCCCATTGTTAATCCTTTAACGGAAATTAATTGTAACTTTCTACAAGTAGAACAATGATTGGAACACGTAGACGGGTGAAATCTTTCTATATATTGCTTCTAAATAGTCAAAGAAACATATATCCAAAGCATCCAAACAGTACAATTCGCCAATTTTTTGTTCTTCAAGTTTAAGTGAACAGTGAGCCCCAATGGTTAATCCTTTATCGGTAATTATTTGTAACTTTCGACAAGTAGAACAATGAATAGTACAGGTAGACGGGTGAAATCTTTCTATATATTGCTTCTAAATAGTCTAAGAAACATATATGCAAATCATCCAAACAGTACAATTCGCCAATTATTTGATCTTCAAGTTTAAGTGAACTACGAGCCCCATTGTTAATACTTTAACGGAAATTATATGTAACTTGCGACAAGTAGAACAATGAATGGAACAGGTAGACGGTTGAAATCAATGTATATATTGCTCCTATATAATCCAAGAAACATATATGCAAAGCATCTAAACAGTAACAATCGCCAATTTTTTGATCTTCAAGTTTAAGCGAACAGCGAGCCCCATTGATAATCATGAAATGGAAATTATTTGTAACTTTCTACAAGTAGAACAATGAATAGTACAGGTAGACGGGTGAAATCTTTCTATATATTGCATCTAAATAGACTAAGAAACTTATATGCAAAGCATCTAAACAGTAACAATCGCCAATTTTTGATCTTCAAGTTTAAGTGAACAGCGAGCCCCATTGATAATCATGAAATGGAAATTATTTGTAACTTTCTACAAGTAGAACAATGAATAATACAGGTAGACGGGAGAAATCTTTCTATATATTGCTTCTAAATAGTCTAAGAAACATATATGCAAAGCGTCAAATCAGTACAATTCGCCAATTTTTTGCTCTTCAAGTTTAAGTGAACTACGAGCCCCATTGTTAATCCTTTAAAGGAAATTATTTGTAACTTGCGACAAGTAGAACAATGAATGGAACAGGTAGACGGTTGAAATCAATGTATATATTGCTCCTATATAATCTAAGAAACATATATGCAAAGCGTCCAAACAGTACAATTCGCCAATTTTTTGCTCTTCAAGTTTAAGTGAACTACGAGCCCCATTGTTAATCCTTTATCGGAAATTATTTGTAATTTTCGACAAGTAGTACAATGAATGGAACAGGTAGACGGTTGAAATCTTTGTATATATTGCTTCTATATAATCTAAGAAACATATAAGCAAAGCATCTAAACAGTAACAATCGCCAATTGTTTGATCTTCAAGTTTAAGTGAACAGCGAGCCCCATTGATAATCATGAAATGGAAATTATTTGTAACTTTCTACAAGTAGAACAATGAATAGTACAGATAGACGGGTGAAATCTTTCTATATATTGCTTCTAAATAGTCTAAGAAACATATATGCAAAGCATCCAAACAGTACAATTCGCCAATTTCTTGTTCTTCAAGTTTAAGTGAACAACGAGCCCCATTGTTAATCCTTTAAAGGAAATTATTTGTAAATTTCGACAAGTAGAACAATGATTGGAACACGTAGACGGTTGAAATCATTGTATATATTGCTTCTATATAGTCTAAGAAACATATATGCAAAGTATCCAAACAGTACAATTCGCCAATTTTTTGTTCTTCAAGTTTAAGTGAACAATGAGCTCCAATGGTTAATCCGTTATCGGAAATTATTTGTAACTTTCGACAAGTAGAACAATGAATGGAACAGGTAGACGGTTGAAATCTTTGTATATATTGCTTCTATATAGTCTAAGAAACATATATGCAAAGCATCCAAACAGTACCATTCGCCAATTATTTCATCTTCATGTTTAAGTGAACTACGAGCCCCATTGTTAATACTTTAACGGAAATTATTTGCAACTTCCGACAAGTAGAACAATGAATGGAACAGGTAGACGGTTGAAATCAATGTATATATTGCTTCTATATAGCCTAAGAAACATATATGCAAAGCATCCATACAGTACCATTCGCCAATTTTTTGTTCTTCAAGTTTAAGTGAACAATGAGCCCCATTGTTAATCCTTTATCGGAAATTATTTGTAACTTTCGACAAGTAGAACAATGAATGGAACTGGTAGACGGTTGAAATCATTGCATATATTGCTTCTATATAGTCTAAGAAACATATATGCAAAGCGTCCAAACAGTACAATTCGACAATTTTTGTTCTTCAAGTTTAAGTGAACAATGAGCCCCATTGTTAATCCTTTAAAGGAAATTATTTGTAAATTTCGACAAGTAGAACAATGAATGGATCAGGTAGACGGTTGAAATCTTTGTATATATTGCTTCCATATAGTCTAAGAAACATATATGCAACGCATCCAAACAGTACCTTTCGCCAATTTTTTGTTCTTCAAGTTTAAGTGAACAATGAGCCCCATTGTTAATCCTTTAAAGGAAATTATTTGTAAATTTCGACAAGTAGAACAATGAATGGAACAGGTAGACGGTTGAAATCCTTGTATATATTGCGTCTATATAGTCTAAGAAACATATATGCAAAGCATCCAAACAGTACCATTCGCCAATTTTTTGTTCTTCAAGTTTAAGTGACCTACGAGCCCCATTGTTAATCCTTTAAAGGAAATTATTTGTAAATTTCGACAAGTAGAACAATGAATGGAACAGGTAGACTGTTGAAATCATTGTATATATTGCTTCTATATAGTCTAAGAAACATATATGCAAAGCATCCAAACAGTACAATTCGCCAATTTTTTGTTCTTCAAGTTTAAGTGAACTACGAGCCCCATTGATAATCATGAAATGGAAATTATTTGTAACTTTCTACAAGTAGAACAATGAATAGTACAGGTAGACGGGTGAAATCTTTCTATATATTGCATCTAAATAGTCTAAGAAACATATATGCAAAGCATCCAAACAGTACCATTCGCCAATTTTTTGTTCTTCAAGATTAAGTGATCAACGAGCCCCATTGTTATTCCATTAAAGGAAATTATTTGCAATTTTCGACAAGTAGAACAAAGAATAGAACAGTTAGACGGTTGAAATATTTGTATATATTGCTTCTATATAGTCTAAGAAACATATATGCAAAGCATCCAAACAGTACAATTCGCCAATTTATTGTTCTTCAAGTTTAAGTGAACAATGAGCCCCAATGGTTAATCATTTATCGGAAATTATTTGTAACTTTCGACAAGTAGAACAATGAATGGAACACGTAGACGGTTGAAATCTTTGTATATATTGCTTCCATATAGTCTAAGAAACATATATGCAGAGCATCCAAACAGTACCATTCGCCAATTATTTGATCTTCAAGTTTAAGTGAACTTCGAGCCCCATTGTTAATACTTTAACGGAAATTATTTGTAATTTGCGACAAGTAGAACAATGAATGGAACAGGTAGACGGTTGAAATCTTTGTATCTATTGCTTCTATATAGTATAAGAAACATATATTCAAAGCATCCAAACAGTACCATTCGCCAATTTTTTGTTCTTCAAGTTTAAGTGAACTGCGAGCTCCATTGTTAATCCTTTAAAGGAAATTATTTGTAACTTTCGACAAGTAGAACAATGAATGGAACAGGTAGACTGTTGAAATCATTGTATATATTGCTTCTATATAGTCTAAGAAACATGTACGCAAAGCATCCAAACAGTACCATTCGCCAATTTTTTGGTCTTCAAGTTTAAGTGAACTACGAGCCCCATTGTTAATCCTTTAAAGGAAATTATTTGTAAATTTCGAAAAGCAGAACAATGATTGGAACACGTAGACGGTTGAAATCTTTGTATATATTGCTTCCATATAGTCTAAGAAACATATATGCAAAGCATCCAAACAGTACCATTCACCAATTTTTTGTTCTTCAAGTTTAAGTAAACTACGATCCCCATTGTTAATCATTTATCGGAAATTATTTGTAACTTTCAACAAGTAGAACAATGAATGGAACAGGTAGACGGTTGAAATCTTTGTATATATTGCTTCTATATAGTATAAGAAACATATATGCAAAGCATCCAAACAGTACAATTCGCCAATTTTTTGTTCTTCAAGTTTAAGTGAACAATGAGCCTGAATGTTTAATCCTTTATCGGAAATTATTTGTAACTTTCGACAAGTAGAACAATGAATGGAACTGTTAGACGGTTGAAATCTTTTTATATATTGCTTCTATATAGTCTAAGAAACATATATGCAAAGCATCCAAACAGTACCATTCGCCAATTTTTTGTTGTTCAAGTTTAAGTGAACAATGATCCCCAATGGTTAATCCTTTATCGGAAATTACTTGTAATTTTCGACAAGTAGAACAATGAATGGAACAGGTAGACGGTTGAAATCATTGTATATATTGCTTCTATATAATCTAAGAAACATATATTGAAAGCATCCAAACAGTACCATTCGCCAATTTTTTGTTCCTCAAATTTAAGTGATCTACGAGCCCCATTGTTAATCCTTTATCGGAAATTATTTGTAATTTTCGACAAGTAGAACAGTGAATGGAACAGGTAGACGGTTGAAATCTTTGTATATATTGCTTCTATATAATCTAAGAAACATATATGCAAAGCATCTAAACGGTAACAATCGCCAATTTTTTGATCTTCAATTTTAAGTGAACAGCGAGCCCCATTGATAATCATGAAATGGAAATTATTTGTAACTTTCTACAAGTAGAACAATGAATAGTACAGGTAGACGGGTGAAATCTTTTTATATATTGCTTCCATATAGTCTAAGAAACATATATGCAAAGCATCCAAACAGTACAATTCGCCAATTTATTGTTCTTCAAGTTTAAGTGAACAATGAGCCCCATTGTTAATCCTTTAAATGAAATTAAATGTAAATTTCGGCAAGTAGAACAATGAATGGAACAGGTAGACTGTTGAAATCATTGCATATATTGCTTCTATATAGTCTAAGAAACATATATGCAAAGCATCCAAACAGTACAATTCGCCAATTTTTTGTTCTTCAAGTTTAAGTAAACTACGATCCCCATTGTTAATCCCTTAACGGAAATTATTTGTAACTTTCGACAAGTAGAACAATGAATGGAACTGGTAGACGGTTGAAATCATTGTATATATTGCTTCTATATAGTCTAAGAAACAAATATGCAAAGCATTCAAATAGTACAATTCGACAATTTTTTGTTCTTCAAGTTTAAGTGAACAATTAGCCCCAATGGTTAATCCTTTATCGGAAATTATTTGTAATTTTCGACAAGTAGAACAATGAATGGAACAGGTAGACGGTTGAAATCTTTGTATATATTGCTTCTATATAATCTAAGAAACATATATGCAAAGCATCCAAACAGTACAAATCGCCAATTATTTCATCTTCATGTTTAAGTGAACTACGAGCCCCATTGTTAAAACTTTAACGGAAATTATTTGTAACTTTCGACAAGTAGAACAATGAATGGAACTGGTAGACGGTTGAAATCTTTTTATATATTGCTTCTATATAGTCTAAGAAACATATATGCAAAGCATCCAAACAGTACCATTCGCCAATTTTTTGTTGTTCAAGTTTAAGTTAACAATGAGCCCCAATGGTTAATCCTTTATCGGAAATTACTTGTAATTTTCGACAAGTAGAACAATGAATGGAACAGGTAGACGGTTGAAATCTTTGTATATATTGCTTCTATATAATCTAAGAAACATATATGCAAAGCATCTAAACGGTAACAATCGCCAATTTTTTGATCTTCAAGTTTAAGTGAACAGCGAGCCCCATTGATAATCATGAAATGGAAATTATTTGTAACTTTCTACAAGTAGAACAATGAATAGTACAGGTAGACGGGTGAAATCTTTCTATATATTGCTTCTAAATAGTCTATGAAACATATATGAAAAGCATCCAAACAGTACAATTCTCCAATTTTTTGTTCTTCAAGTTTAAGTGAACTACGAGCCCCATTGTTAATCCTTTAAAGGAAATTATTTCTAAATTTCGACAAGTAGAACAATGAATGGATCATGTAGACGGTTGAAATCATTGTATATATTGCTTCTATATAGTCTACGAAACATATATGCAAAGCATCCAAACAGTACCATTCGCCAATTTTTTGTTCTTCAAGTTTAAGTGAACTACGAGCCCCATTGTTAATCATTTAAAGGAAATTATTTGTAAATTTCGACAAGTAGAACAATGATTGGAACACGTAGATGGTTGAAATCATTGTATATATTGCTTCTATATAGTCCAAGAAACATATATGCAAAGCGTCCAAACAGTACAATTCGCCAATTTTTTGTTCGTCAAGTTTAAGTGAACAACGCGCCCCATTGTTAATCCTTTAAAGGAAATTATTTGTAAATTTCGACAAGTAGAACAATGATCGGAACACGTAGACGGTTGAAATCTTTGTATATATTGCTTCTATATAGTATAAGAAACATATATGCAAAGCATCCAAACAGTACAATTCGCCAATTTTTTGTTCTTCAAGTTTAAGTGAACAATGAGCCCCAATGGTTAATCCGTTATCGGAAATTATTTGTAACTTTCGACAAGTAGAACAATGAATGGACCAGGAGGACTGTTGAAATCTTTGTATATATTGCTTCTATATAGTCTAAGAAACATATATGCAAAGCATCCAAACAGTACCATTCGCCAATTTTTTGTTCTTCAAGTTTAAGTGAACAATGAGCCCCATTGTTAATCCTTTATCGGAAATTATTTGTAACTTTCAACAAGTAGAACAATGAATGGAATAGGTAGACGGTTGAAATCATTGTATATATTGCTTCTATATAGTCTAAGAAACATATATGCAAAGCATCCAAACAGTACAATTCGCCAATTTCTTGTTCTTCAAGTTTAAGTGAAGAACGAGCCCCATTGTTAATCCTTTAAAGGAAATTATTTGTAAATTTCGACAAGTAGAACAATGATTGGAACACGTAGACGGTTGAAATCTTTGTATATATTGCTTCCATATAGTCTAAGAAACATGTACGCAAAGCATCCAAACAGTACCATTTGCCAATTTTTTGTTCTTCAAGTTTAAGTGAACAATGAGCCTGAATGTTTAATCCTTTATCGGTAATTATTTGTAACTTTCGACAAGTAGAACAATGATTGGAACACGTAGACGGTTGAAACCTTTGTATATATTGCTTCAGTATAGTCTAAGAAACATATATGCAAAGCATCCAAACAGTACAATTCGCCAATTTTTTGTTCTTCAAGTTTAAGTGAACAGCGAGCCCCATTGATAATCATGAAATGGAAATTATTTGTAACTTTCTACAAGTAGAACAATGAATAGTACAGGTAGACGGGTGAAATCTTTCTATATATTGCTTCTAAATAGTCTAAGAAACATATATGCAAAGCATCCAAACAGTACAATTCGCCAATTTCTTGTTCTTCAAGTTTAAGTGAACAACGAGCCCCATTGTTAATCCTTTAATGGAAATTATTTGTAAATTTCGACAAGTAGAACAATGATTGGAACACGTAGACGGTTGAAATCATTGTATATATTGCTTCTATATAGTCTAAGAAACATATATGCAAAGCATCCAAACAGTACAATTCGCCAATTTCTTGTTCTTCAAGTTTAAGTGAACAACGAGCCCCATTGTTAATCCTTTAAAGGAAATTATTTGTAAATTTCGACATGTAGAACAATGATTGGAACACGTATACGGTTGAAATCTTTGTATATATTGCTTCCATATAGTCTAAGAAACATGTACGCAAAGCATCCAAACAGTACCATTTGCCAATTTTTTGTTCTTCAAGTTTAAGTGAACAATGAGCCTCAATGTTTAATCCTTTATCGGTAATTATTTGTAACTTTCGACAAGTAGAACAATGATTGGAACACGTAGACGGTTGAAACCTTTGTATATATTGCTTCGGTATAGTCTAAGAAACATATATGCAAAGCATCCAAACAGTACAATTCGCCAATTTTTTGTTCTTCAAGTTTAAGTGAACAATGAGCCTCAATGTTTAATCCTTTATCGGTAATTATTTGTAACTTTCGACAAGTAGAACAATGATTGGATCACGTAGACGGTTGAAACCTTTGTATATATTGCTTCAGTATAGTCTAAGAAACATATATGCAAAGCATCCCAACAGTACAATTCGCCAATTTTTTGTTCTTCAAGTTTAAGTGAACTACGAGCCCCATTGTTAATCCTTTAACGGAAATTATTTGTAAATTTCGACAAGTAGAACAATGAATGGAACAGGTAGACGGTTGAAATCAATGTATATATTGCTTCTATATAATCTAAGAAACATATATGCAAAGCATCTAAACAGTAACAATCGCCAATTTTTTGATCTTCAAGTTTAAGTGAACAGCGAGCCCCATTGATAATCATGAAATGGAAATTATTTGTAACTTTCTACAAGTAGAACAATGAATAGTACAGGTAGACGGGTGAAATCTTTCTATATATTGCTTCTAAATAGTCTAAGAAACATATATGCAAAGCGTCAAATCAGTACAATTCGCCAATTTTTTGCTCTTCAAGTTTAAGTGAACTACGAGCCCCATTGTTAATCCTTTAAAGGAAATTATTTGTAACTTGCGACAAGTAGAACAATGAATGGAACAGGTAGACGGTTGAAATCAATGTATATATTGCTTCTATATAATCTAAGAAACATATATGCAAAGCGTCTAAACAGTAACAATCGCCAATTTTTTGTTCTTCAAGTTTAAGTGAACTACGAGCCCCATTGTTAATCCTTTAAAGGAAATTATTTGTAAATTTCGACAAGTAGAACAATGATTGGAACACGTAGACGGTTGAAATCATTGTATATATTGCTTCTATATAGTCCAAGAAACATATATGCAAAGCGTCCAAACAGTACAATTCGCCAATTTTTTGCTCTTCAAGTTTAAGTGAACTACGAGCCCCATTGTTAATCCTTTATCGGAAATTATTTGTAATTTTCGACAAGTAGTACAATGAATGGAACAGGTAGACGGTTGAAATCTTTGTATATATTGCTTCTATATAATCTAAGAAACATATAAGCAAAGCATCTAAACAATAACAATCGTCAATTTTTTGATCTTCAAGTTTAAGTGAACAGCGAGCCCCATTGATAATCATGAAATGGAAATTATTTGTAACTTTCTACAAGTAGAACAATGAATAGTACAGATAGACGGGTGAAATCTTTCTATATATTGCTTCTAAATAGTCTAAGAAACATATATGCAAAGCATCCAAACAGTACAATTCGCCAATTTCTTGTTCTTCAAGTTTAAGTGAACAACGAGCCCCATTGTTAATCCTTTAAAGGAAATTATTTGTAAATTTCGACAAGTAGAACAATGATTGGAACACGTAGACGGTTGAAATCATTGTATATATTGCTTCTAGATAGTCTAAGAAACATATATGCAAAGCATCCAAACAGTACAATTCGCCAATTTCTTGTTCTTCAAGTTTAAGTGAACAATGAGCCTCAATGTTTAATCCTTTATCGGTAATTATTTGTAACTTTCGACAAGTAGAACAATGATTGGAACACGTAGACGGTTGAAACCTTTGTATATATTGCTTCAGTATAGTCTAAGAAACATATATGCAAAGCATCCAAACAGTACAATTCGCCAATTTTTTGTTCTTCAAGTTTAAGTGAACAATGAGCCTCAATGTTTAATCCTTTATCGGTAATTATTTGTAACTTTCGACAAGTAGTACAATGAATGGAACAGGTAGACGGTTGAAATCATTGTATATATTGCTTCTATATAGTCTAAGAAACATATATGCAATGCATCCAAACAGTACAATTCGACAATTTTTTGTTCTTCAAGTTTAAGTGAACAACGAGCCCCATTGTTAATACTTTAACGGAAATTATTTGTAACTTGCGAGAAGTAGAACAATGAATGGAACAGGTAGACGGTTGAAATCAATGTATATATTGCTTCTATATAATCTAAGAAACATATATGCAAAGCATCCAAACAGTACAATTCGCCAATTTTTTGTTCTTCAAGTTTAAGTGAACTACGAGCTCCATTGTTAATCCTTTAAAGGAAATTATTTGTAATTTTCGACAAGTAGTACAATGAATGGAACAGGTAGACGGTTGAAATCTTTGTATATATTGCTTCTATATAGTCTAAGAAACATATATGCAAAGCATCCAAACAGTACAATTCGCCAATTTTTTGTTCTTCAAGTTTAAGTAAACTACGATCCCCATTGTTAATCCTTTAACGGAAATTAATTGTAACTTTCTACAAGTAGAACAATGATTGGAACACGTAGACGGGTGAAATCTTTCTATATATTGCTTCTAAATAGTCAAAGAAACATATATCCAAAGCATCCAAACAGTACAATTCGCCAATTTTTTGTTCTTCAAGTTTAAGTGAACAATGAGCCTCAATGTTTAATCCTTTATCGGTAATTATTTGTAACTTTCGACAAGTAGAACAATGATTGGAACACGTAGACGGTTGAAACCTTTGTATATATTGCTTCAGTATAGTCTAAGAAACATATATGCAAAGCATCCCAACAGTACAATTCGCCAATTTTTTGTTCTTCAAGTTTAAGTGAACTACGAGCCCCATTGTTAATCCTTTAACGGAAATTATTTGTAAATTTCGACAAGTAGAGCAATGATTGGAACACGTAGACGGTTGAAATCTTTGTATATATTGCTTCCATATAGTCTAAGAAACATGTACGCAAAGCATCCAAACAGTACCATTTGCCAATTTTTTGTTCTTCAAGTTTAAGTGAACAATGAGCCTCAATGTTTAATCCTTTATCGGTAATTATTTGTAACTTTCGACAAGTAGAAAAATGATTGGAACACGTAGACGGTTGAAACCTTTGTATATATTGCTTCAGTATAGTCTAAGAAACATATATGCAAAGCATCCAAACAGTACAATTCGCCAATTTTTTGTTCTTCAAGTTTAAGTGAACTACGAGCCCCATTGTTAATCCTTTATCGGAAATTATTTGTAATTTTCGACAAGTAGTACAATGAATGGAACAGGTAGACGGTTGAAATCAATGTATATATTGCTTCTATATAATCTAAGAAACATATATGCAAAGCATCCAAACAGTACAATTCGCCAATTTTTTGTTCTTCAAGTTTAAGTGAACTACGAGCCCCATTGTTAATCCTTTAAAGGAAATTATTTGTAATTTTCGACAAGTAGTACAATGAATGGAACAGGTAGACGGTTGAAATCTTTGTATATATTGCTTCTATATAGTCTAAGAAACATATATGCAAAGCATCCAAACAGTACAATTCGCCAATTTTTTGTTCTTCAAGTTTAAGTAAACTACGATCCCCATTGTTAATCCTTTAACGGAAATTAATTGTAACTTTCTACAAGTAGAACAATGATTGGAACACGTAGACGGGTGAAATCTTTCTATATATTGCTTCTAAATAGTCAAAGAAACATATATCCAAAGCATCCAAACAGTACAATTCGCCAATTTTTTGTTCTTCAAGTTTAAGTGAACAGTGAGCCCCAATGGTTAATCCTTTATCGGTAATTATTTGTAACTTTCGACAAGTAGAACAATGAATAGTACAGGTAGACGGGTGAAATCTTTCTATATATTGCTTCTAAATAGTCTAAGAAACATATATGCAAATCATCCAAACAGTACAATTCGCCAATTATTTGATCTTCAAGTTTAAGTGAACTACGAGCCCCATTGTTAATACTTTAACGGAAATTATATGTAACTTGCGACAAGTAGAACAATGAATGGAACAGGTAGACGGTTGAAATCAATGTATATATTGCTCCTATATAATCCAAGAAACATATATGCAAAGCATCTAAACAGTAACAATCGCCAATTTTTTGATCTTCAAGTTTAAGTGAACAGCGAGCCCCATTGATAATCATGAAATGGAAATTATTTGTAACTTTCTACAAGTAGAACAATGAATAGTACAGGTAGACGGGTGAAATCTTTCTATATATTGCTTCTAAATAGACTAAGAAACTTATATGCAAAGCATCTAAACAGTAACAATCGCCAATTTTTGATCTTCAAGTTTAAGTGAACAGCGAGCCCCATTGATAATCATGAAATGGAAATTATTTGTAACTTTCTACAAGTAGAACAATGAATAATACAGGTAGACGGGAGAAATCTTTCTATATATTGCTTCTAAATAGTCTAAGAAACATATATGCAAAGCGTCAAATCAGTACAATTCGCCAATTTTTTGCTCTTCAAGTTTAAGTGAACTACGAGCCCCATTGTTAATCCTTTAAAGGAAATTATTTGTAACTTGCGACAAGTAGAACAATGAATGGAACAGGTAGACGGTTGAAATCAATGTATATATTGCTCCTATATAATCTAAGAAACATATATGCAAAGCGTCCAAACAGTACAATTCGCCAATTTTTTGCTCTTCAAGTTTAAGTGAACTACGAGCCCCATTGTTAATCCTTTATCGGAAATTATTTGTAATTTTCGACAAGTAGTACAATGAATGGAACAGGTAGACGGTTGAAATCTTTGTATATATTGCTTCTATATAATCTAAGAAACATATAAGCAAAGCATCTAAACAGTAACAATCGCCAATTGTTTGATCTTCAAGTTTAAGTGAACAGCGAGCCCCATTGATAATCATGAAATGGAAATTATTTGTAACTTTCTACAAGTAGAACAATGAATAGTACAGATAGACGGGTGAAATCTTTCTATATATTGCTTCTAAATAGTCTAAGAAACATATATGCAAAGCATCCAAACAGTACAATTCGCCAATTTCTTGTTCTTCAAGTTTAAGTGAACAACGAGCCCCATTGTTAATCCTTTAAAGGAAATTATTTGTAAATTTCGACAAGTAGAACAATGATTGGAACACGTAGACGGTTGAAATCATTGTATATATTGCTTCTATATAGTCTAAGAAACATATATGCAAAGTATCCAAACAGTACAATTCGCCAATTTTTTGTTCTTCAAGTTTAAGTGAACAATGAGCTCCAATGGTTAATCCGTTATCGGAAATTATTTGTAACTTTCGACAAGTAGAACAATGAATGGAACAGGTAGACGGTTGAAATCTTTGTATATATTGCTTCTATATAGTCTAAGAAACATATATGCAAAGCATCCAAACAGTACCATTCGCCAATTATTTCATCTTCATGTTTAAGTGAACTACGAGCCCCATTGTTAATCCTTTAAAGGAAATTATTTGTAAATTTCGAAAAGCAGAACAATGATTGGGACACGTAGACGGTTGAAATCTTTGTATATATTGCTTCCATATAGTCTAAGAAACATATATGCAAAGCATCCAAACAGTACCATTCACCAATTTTTTGTTCTTCAAGTTTAAGTAAACTACGATCCCCATTGTTAATCATTTATCGGAAATTATTTGTAACTTTCAACAAGTAGAACAATGAATGGAACAGGTAGACGGTTGAAATCTTTGTATATATTGCTTCTATATAGTCTAAGAAACATATATGCAAAGCATCCAAACAGTATAATTCGCCAATTTTTTGTTCTTCAAGTTTAAGTGAACTACGAGCCCCATTGTTAATCCTTTAAAGGAAATTATTTGTAACTTGCGACAAGTAGAACAATGAATGGAACAGGTAGCCGGTGGAAATCTTTGTATATATTGTTTCTATATAGTCTAAGAAACATATATGCAAAGCATCCAAACAGTACAATTCGCCAATTTTTTGTACTTCAAGTTTAAGTGAACAATGAGCCCCAATGGTTAATCCTTTATCGGTAATTATTTGTAACTTTCGACAAGTAGAACAATGAATGGAACAGGTAGACGGTTGAAATCCTTGTATATATTGCGTCTATATAATCTAAGAAACATATATGCAAAGCATCCAAACAGTACCATCCGCCAATTATTTGATCTTCAAGTTTAAGTGAACTACGAGCCCCATTGTTAAAACTTTAACGAAAATTATTTGTAACTTGCGACAAGTAGAACAATGAATGGAACAGGTAGACGGTTGAAATCTTTGTATCTATTGCTTCTATATAGTATAAGAAACATATATTCAAAGCATCCAAACAGTACCATTCGCCAATTTTTTGTTCTTCAAGTTTAAGTGAACTGCGAGCTCCATTGTTAATCCTTTAAAGGAAATTATTTGTAACTTTCGACAAGTAGAACAATGAATGGAACAGGTAGACTGTTGAAATCATTGTATATATTGCTTCTATATAGTCTAAGAAACATTTATGCAAAGCATCCAAACAGTACCATTCGCCAATTTTTTGTTCTTCAAGTTTAAGTGAACAATGAGCCCCATTGTTAATCCTTTAAAGGAAATTATTTGTAACTTTCGACAAGTAGAACAATGAATGGAACAGGTAGACGGTTGAAATCTTTGTATATATTGCTTCTATATAGTATAAGAAACATATATGCAAAGCATCCAAACAGTACAATTCGCCAATTTTTTGTTCTTCAAGTTTAAGTGAACAATGAGCCCCAATGGCTAATCCTTTATCGGAAATTATTTGTAACATTCGGCAAGTAGAACAATGAATGGAACAGGTAGACGGTTGAAATCTTTGTATATATTGCTTCTATATAGTCTAAGAAACATATATGCAAAGCATCCAAACAGTATAATTCGCCAATTTTTTGTTCTTCAAGTTTAAGTGAACTACGAGCCCCATTGTTAATCCTTTAAAGGAAATTATTTGTAACTTGCGACAAGTAGAACAATGAATGGAACAGGTAGCCGGTGGAAATCTTTGTATATATTGTTTCTATATAGTCTAAGAAACATATATGCAAAGCATCCAAACAGTACAATTCGCCAATTTTTTGTACTTCAAGTTTAAGTGAACAATGAGCCCCAATGGTTAATCCTTTATCGGTAATTATTTGTAACTTTCGACAAGTAGAACAATGAATGGAACAGGTAGACGGTTGAAATCCTTGTATATATTGCGTCTATATAATCTAAGAAACATATATGCAAAGCATCCAAACAGTACCATCCGCCAATTATTTGATCTTCAAGTTTAAGTGAACTACGAGCCCCATTGTTAAAACTTTAACGAAAATTATTTGTAACTTGCGACAAGTAGAACAATGAATGGAACAGGTAGACGGTTGAAATCTTTGTATCTATTGCTTCTATATAGTATAAGAAACATAGATTCAAAGCATCCAAACAGTACCATTCGCCAATTTTTTGTTCTTCAAGTTTAAGTGAACTGCGAGCTCCATTGTTAATCCTTTAAAGGAAATTATTTGTAACTTTCGACAAGTAGAACAATGAATGGAACAGGTAGACTGTTGAAATCATTGTATATATTGCTTCTATATAGTCTAAGAAACATTTATGCAAAGCATCCAAACAGTACCATTCGCCAATTTTTTGTTCTTCAAGTTTAAGTGAACAATGAGCCCCATTGTTAATCCTTTAAAGGAAATTATTTGTAACTTTCGACAAGTAGAACAATGAATGGAACAGGTAGACGGTTGAAATCTTTGTATATATTACTTCTATATAGTCTAAGAAACATTTATGCAAAGCATCCAAACAGTACAATTCGCCAATTTTTTGTTCTTCAAGTTTAAGTGAACAATGAGCCCCAATGGCTAATCCTTTATCGGAAATTATTTGTAACATTCGGCAAGTAGAACAATGAATGGAACAGGTAGACGGTTGAAATCCTTGTATATATTGCTTCCATATAGTCTAAGAAACATGTACGCAAAGCATCCAAACAGTACCATTCGCCAATTTTTTGTCCTTCAAGTTTAAGTGAACAATGAGCCCCATTGTTAATCCTTTATCGGAAATTATTTGTAACTTTCGACAAGTAGAACAATGAATCGAACAGGTAGACGGTTGAAATCTTTGTATATATTGCTTCCATATAGTCTAAGAAACATGTACGCAAAGCATCCAAACAGTACCATTCGCCAATTTTTTGGTCTTCAAGTTTAAGTGAACTACGAGCCCCATTGTTAATCCTTTAAAGGAAATTATTTGTAAATTTCGAAAAGCAGAACAATGATTGGAACACGTAGACGGTTGAAATCTTTGTATATATTGCTTCCATATATTCTAAGAAACATGTACGCAAAGCATCCAAACAGTTCCATTCGCCAGTTTTTTGTTCTTCAAGTTTAAGTGAACTACGAGCCCCATTGTTAATCCTTTAAAGGAAATTATTTGTGACTTTCGACAAGTAGAACAATGAATGGAACAGGTAAACGGTTGAAATCTTTGTATATATTGCTTCTATATAGTCTAAGAAACATATATGCAAAGCATCCAAACAGTACCATTCACCAATTTTTTGTTCTTCAACTTTAAGTAAACTACGATCCCCATTGTTAATCATTTATCGGAAATTATTTGTAACTTGCGACAAGTAGAACAATGAATGGAACACGTAGACGGTTGAAATCTTTGTATATATTGCTTCCATATAGTCTAAGAAACATATATGCAAAGCATCCAAACAGTACCATTCACCAATTTTTTGTCCTTCAAGTTTAAGTAAACTACGATCCCCATTGTTAATCATTTATCGGAAATTATTTGTAACTTTCGACAAGTAGAACAATGAATGGAACAGGTAGACGGTTGAAATCTTTGTATATATTGCTTCTATATAGTATAAGAAACATATATGCAAAGCATCCAAACAGTACAATTCGCCAATTTTTTGTTCTTCAAGTTTAAGTGAACAATGAGCCCCAATGGCTAATCCTTTATCGGAAATTATTTGTAACATTCGGCAAGTAGAACAATGAATGGAACAGGTAGACGGTTGAAATCTTTGTATATATTGCTTCTATATAGTCTAAGAAACATATATGCAAAGCATCCAAACAGTACAATTCGCCAATTTATTGTTCTTCAAGTTTAAGTGAACAATGAGCCCCAATGGTTAATCATTTATCGGAAATTATTTGTAACTTTCGACAAGTAGAACAATGAATGGAACACGTAGACGGTTGAAATCTTTGTATATATTGCTTCTATATAGTATAAGAAACATATATGCAAAGCATCCAAACAGTACCATTCGCCAATTTTTTGTTCTTCAAGTTTAAGTGAACAACGAGCCCCATTGATAATCATGAAACGGAAATTATTTATAACTTTCTACAAGTAGAACAATGAATTGTACAGGTAGACGGGTGAAGTCTTTCTATAAATTGCTTCTATATATTCTAAGAAACATATATGCAAAGCATCCAAACAGTACGATTCGCCAATTTTTTGTTCTTCAAGTTTAAGTGAACAACGAGCCCCATTGATAATCATGAACCGGAAATTATTTGTAACTTTCTACAAGTAGAACAATGAATTGTACAGGTAGACGGGTGAAGTCTTTCTATATATTGCTTCTATATATTCTAAGAAACATATATGCAAAGCATCCAAACAGTACAATTCGCCAATTTTTGGTTCTTCAAGTTTAAGTAAACTACGATCCCCATTGTTAATCATTTATCGGAAATTATTTGTAATTTGCGACAAGTAGAACAATGAATGGAACAGGTAGCCGGTTGAAATCTTTGTATATATTGCTTCTATATAGTCTAAGAAACATATATGCAAAGCATCCAAACAGTACCATTCGCCAATTTTTTGTTCTTCAAGTTTAAGTGAACAATGAGCCCCATTGTTAATCCTTTATCGGAAATTATTTGTAACTTTCGACAAGTAGAACATTGAATGGAACAGGTAGACGGTTGAAATCTTTGTATCTGTTGCTTCTATATAGTATAAGAAACATATATTCAAAGCATCCAAACAGTACCATTCGCCAATTTTTTGTTCTTCAAGTTTAAGTGAACTGCGAGCTCCATTGTTAATCCTTTAAAGGAAATTATTTGTAACTTTCGACAAGTAGAACAATGAATGGAACAGGTAGACTGTTGAAATCATTGTATATATTGCTTCTATATAGTCTAAGAAACATTTATGCAAAGCATCCAAACAGTACCATTCGCCAATTTTTTGTTCTTCAAGTTTAAGTGAACAATGAGCCCCATTGTTAATCCTTTAAAGGAAATTATTTGTAACTTTCGACAAGTAGAACAATGAATGGAACAGGTAGACGGTTGAAATCTTTGTATATATTACTTCTATATAGTCTAAGAAACATTTATGCAAAGCATCCAAACAGTACAATTCGCCAATATTTTGTTCTTCAAGTTTAAGTGAACAATGAGCCCCAATGGTTAATCCTTTATCGGTAATTGTTTGTAAATTTCGACAAGTAGAACAATGAATGGAACAGGTAGACGGTTGAAATCCTTGTATATATTGCTTCCATATAGTCTAAGAAACATGTACGCAAAGCATCCAAACAGTACCATTCGCCAATTTTTTGTCCTTCAAGTTTAAGTGAACAATGAGCCCCATTGTTAATCCTTTATCGGAAATTATTTGTAACTTTCGACAAGTAGAACAATGAATCGAACAGGTAGACGGTTGAAATCTTTGTATATATTGCTTCTATATAGTCTAAGAAACATATATGCAAAGCATCCAAACAGTACCATTCGCCAATTTTTTGTTCATCAAGTTTAAGTGAACAATGAGCCCCATTGTTAATCCTTTATAGGAAATTGTTTGTAACTTTCGACAAGTAGAACAATGATTGGAACACGTAGACGGTTGAAATCTTTGTATATATTGCTTCTATATTGTCTAAGAAACATATATGCAAAGCATCCAAACAGTACCATTCGCCAATTTGTTGTTCTTCAAGTTTAAGTGAACAATGAGCCCCATTGTTAATCCTTTATCGGAAATTATTTGTAACTTTCGACAAGTAGAACATTGAATGGAACAGGTAGACGGTTGAAATATTTGTATATATTGCTTCTATATAATAGAAGAAACATATATTCAAAGCATCCAAATAGTACCATTCGCCAATTTTTTGTTCTTCAAGTTTAAGTGAACTACGAGCCCCATTGTTAATCCTTTAAAGGAAATTATTTGTAAATTTCGGCAAGTAGAACAATGAATGGAATAGGTAGACGGTTGAAATCATTGTATATATTGCTTCTATATAGTCTAAGAAACATATATGCAAATCATCCAAACAGTACAATTCGCCAATTTATTGTTCTTCAAGTTTAAGTGAACAACGAGCCCCAATGGTTAATGCTTTATCGGAAATTATTTGTAATTTCGACAAGTAGAACAATGAATGGAACAGGTAGACGGTTGAAATCTTTGTATATATTGCTTCTATATAGTCTAAGAAACATATATGCAAAGCATCCAAACAGTACAATTCGCCAATTTTTTGTACTTCAAGTTTAAGTGAACAATGAGCCCCAATGGTTAATCCTTTATCGGTAATTATTTGTAACTTTCGACAAGTAGAACAATGAATGGAACAGGTAGACGGTTGAAATCCTTGTATATATTGCGTCTATATAATCTAAGAAACATATATGCAAAGCATCCAAACAGTACCATCCGCCAATTATTTGTTCTTCAAGTTTAAGTGAACAACGAGCCCCAATGGTTAATCCTTTATCGGAAATTATTTGTAATTTCGACAAGTAGAACAATGAATTGTACAGGTAGACGGGTGAAGTCTTTCTATATATTGCTTCTATATATTCTAAGAAACATATATGCAAAGCATCCAAACAGTACAATTCGCCAATTTTTGGTTCTTCAAGTTTAAGTAAACTACGATCCCCATTGTTAATCATTTATCGGAAATTATTTGTAACTTGCGACAAGTAGAACAATGAATGGAACAGGTAGCCGGTTGAAATCTTTGTATATATTGCTTCTATATAGTCTAAGAAACATATATGCAAAGCATCCAAACAGTACCATTCGCCAATTTTTTGTTCTTCAAGTTTAAGTGAACAATGAGCCCCATTGTTAATCCTTTATCGGAAATTATTTGTAACTTTCGACAAGTAGAACATTGAATGGAACAGGTAGACGGTTGAAATCTTTGTATCTGTTGCTTCTATATAGTATAAGAAACATATATTCAAAGCATCCAAACAGTACCATTCGCCAATTTTTTGTTCTTCAAGTTTAAGTGAACTGCGAGCTCCATTGTTAATCCTTTAAAGGAAATTATTTGTAACTTTCGACAAGTAGAACAATGAATGGAACAGGTAGACTGTTGAAATCATTGTATATATTGCTTCTATATAGTCTAAGAAACATTTATGCAAAGCATCCAAACAGTACCATTCGCCAATTTTTTGTTCTTCAAGTTTAAGTGAACAATGAGCCCCATTGTTAATCCTTTAAAGGAAATTATTTGTAACTTTCGACAAGTAGAACAATGATTGGAACACGTAGACGGTTGAAATCTTTGTATATATTGCTTCCATATAGTCTAAGAAACATGTACGCAAAGCATCCAAACAGTACCATTCGCCAATTTTTTGTTCTTCAAGTTTAAGTGAACAATGAGCCCCATTGTTAATCCTTTAAAGGAAATTATTTGTAACTTTCGACAAGTAGAACAATGAATGGAACAGGTAGACGGTTGAAATCTTTGTATATATTACTTCTATATAGTCTAAGAAACATTTATGCAAAGCATCCAAACAGTACAATTCGCCAATATTTTGTTCTTCAAGTTTAAGTGAACAATGAGCCCCAATGGTTAATCCTTTATCGGTAATTGTTTGTAAATTTCGACAAGTAGAACAATGAATGGAACAGGTAGACGGTTGAAATCCTTGTATATATTGCTTCCATATAGTCTAAGAAACATGTACGCAAAGCATCCAAACAGTACCATTCGCCAATTTTTTGTCCTTCAAGTTTAAGTGAACAATGAGCCCCATTGTTAATCCTTTATCGGAAATTATTTGTAACTTTCGACAAGTAGAACAATGAATCGAACAGGTAGACGGTTGAAATCTTTGTATATATTGCTTCTATATAGTCTAAGAAACATATATGCAAAGCATCCAAACAGTACCATTCGCCAATTTTTTGTTCTTCAAGTTTAAGTGAACTACGAGCCCCATTGTTAATCCTTTAAAGGAAATTATTTGTAAATTTCGGCAAGTAGAACAATGAATGGAATAGGTAGACGGTTGAAATCATTGTATATATTGCTTCTATATAGTCTAAGAAACATATATGCAAATCATCCAAACAGTACAATTCGCCAATTTATTGTTCTTCAAGTTTAAGTGAACAACGAGCCCCAATGGTTAATCCTTTATCGGAAATTATTTGTAATTTCGACAAGTAGAACAATGAATGGAACAGGTAGACGGTTGAAATCTTTGTATATATTGCTTCTATATAGTCTAAGAAACATATATGCAAAGCATCCAAACAGTACAATTCGCCAATTTTTTGTACTTCAAGTTTAAGTGAACAATGAGCCCCAATGGTTAATCCTTTATCGGTAATTATTTGTAACTTTCGACAAGTAGAACAATGAATGGAACAGGTAGACGGTTGAAATCCTTGTATATATTGCGTCTATATAATCTAAGAAACATATATGCAAAGCATCCAAACAGTACCATCCGCCAATTATTTGATCTTCAAGTTTAAGTGAACTACGAGCCCCATTGTTAAAACTTTAACGAAAATTATTTGTAACTTGCGACAAGTAGAACAATGAATGGAACAGGTAGACGGTTGAAATCTTTGTATCTATTGCTTCTATATAGTATAAGAAACATATATTCAAAGCCTCCAAACAGTACCATTCGCCAATTTTTTGTTCTTCAAGTTTAAGTGAACTGCGAGCTCCATTGTTAATCCTTTAAAGGAAATTATTTGTAACTTTCGACAAGTAGAACAATGAATGGAACAGGTAGACTGTTGAAATCATTGTATATATTGCTTCTATATAGTCTAAGAAACATTTATGCAAAGCATCCAAACAGTACCATTCGCCAATTTTTTGTTCTTCAAGTTTAAGTGAACAATGAGCCCCATTGTTAATCCTTTAAAGGAAATTATTTGTAACTTTCGACAAGTAGAACAATGAATGGAACAGGTAGACGGTTGAAATCTTTGTATATATTACTTCTATATAGTCTAAGAAACATTTATGCAAAGCATCCAAACAGTACAATTCGCCAATTTTTTGTTCTTCAAGTTTAAGTGAACAATGAGCCCCAATGGCTAATCCTTTATCGGAAATTATTTGTAACATTCGGCACGTAGAACAATGAATGGAACAGGTAGACGGTTGAAATCCTTGTATATATTGCTTCCATATAGTCTAAGAAACATGTACGCAAAGCATCCAAACAGTACCATTCGCCAATTTTTTGTCCTTCAAGTTTAAGTGAACAATGAGCCCCATTGTTAATCCTTTATCGGAAATTATTTGTAACTTTCGACAAGTAGAACAATGAATCGAACAGGTAGACGGTTGAAATCTTTGTATATATTGCTTCCATATAGTCTAAGAAACATGTACGCAAAGCATCCAAACAGTACCATTCGCCAATTTTTTGGTCTTCAAGTTTAAGTGAACTACGAGCCCCATTGTTAATCCTTTAAAGGAAATTATTTGTAAATTTCGAAAAGCAGAACAATGATTGGAACACGTAGACGGTTGAAATCTTTGTATATATTGCTTCCATATAGTCTAAGAAACATGTACGCAAAGCATCCAAACAGTTCCATTCGCCAGTTTTTTGTTCTTCAAGTTTAAGTGAACTACGAGCCCCATTGTTAATCCTTTAAAGGAAATTATTTGTGACTTTCGACAAGTAGAACAATGAATGGAACAGGTAAACGGTTGAAATCTTTGTATATATTGCTTCTATATAGTCTAAGAAACATATATGCAAAGCATCCAAACAGTACCATTCACCAATTTTTTGTTCTTCAAGTTTAAGTAAACTACGATCCCCATTGTTAATCATTTATCGGAAATTATTTGTAACTTGCGACAAGTAGAACAATGAATGGAACAGGTAGACGGTTGAAATCTTTGTATCTATTGCTTCTATATAGTATAAGAAACATATATTCAAAGCATCCAAACAGTACCATTCGCCAATTTTTTGTTCTTCAAGTTTAAGTGAACTGCGAGCTCCATTGTTAATCCTTTATCGGAAATTATTTGTAATTTCGACAAGTAGAACAATGAATTGTACAGGTAGACGGGTGAAGTCTTTCTATATATTGCTTCTATATATTCTAAGAAACATATATGCAAAGCATCCAAACAGTACAATTCGCCAATTTTTGGTTCTTCAAGTTTAAGTAAACTACGATCCCCATTGTTAATCATTTATCGGAAATTATTTGTAACTTGCGACAAGTAGAACAATGAATGGAACAGGTAGCCGGTTGAAATCTTTGTATATATTGCTTCTATATAGTCTAAGAAACATATATGCAAAGCATCCAAACAGTACCATTCGCCAATTTTTTGTTCTTCAAGTTTAAGTGAACAATGAGCCCCATTGTTAATCCTTTATCGGAAATTATTTGTAACTTTCGACAAGTAGAACATTGAATGGAACAGGTAGACGGTTGAAATCTTTGTATCTGTTGCTTCTATATAGTATAAGAAACATATATTCAAAGCATCCAAACAGTACCATTCGCCAATTTTTTGTTCTTCAAGTTTAAGTGAACTGCGAGCTCCATTGTTAATCCTTTAAAGGAAATTATTTGTAACTTTCGACAAGTAGAACAATGAATGGAACAGGTAGACTGTTGAAATCATTGTATATATTGCTTCTATATAGTCTAAGAAACATTTATGCAAAGCATCCAAACAGTACCATTCGCCAATTTTTTGTTCTTCAAGTTTAAGTGAACAATGAGCCCCATTGTTAATCCTTTAAAGGAAATTATTTGTAACTTTCGACAAGTAGAACAATGATTGGAACACGTAGACGGTTGAAATCTTTGTATATATTGCTTCCATATAGTCTAAGAAACATGTACGCAAAGCATCCAAACAGTACCATTCGCCAATTTTTTGTTCTTCAAGTTTAAGTGAACAATGAGCCCCATTGTTAATCCTTTAAAGGAAATTATTTGTAACTTTCGACAAGTAGAACAATGAATGGAACAGGTAGACGGTTGAAATCTTTGTATATATTACTTCTATATAGTCTAAGAAACATTTATGCAAAGCATCCAAACAGTACAATTCGCCAATATTTTGTTCTTCAAGTTTAAGTGAACAATGAGCCCCAATGGTTAATCCTTTATCGGTAATTGTTTGTAAATTTCGACAAGTAGAACAATGAATGGAACAGGTAGACGGTTGAAATCCTTGTATATATTGCTTCCATATAGTCTAAGAAACATGTACGCAAAGCATCCAAACAGTACCATTCGCCAATTTTTTGTCCTTCAAGTTTAAGTGAACAATGAGCCCCATTGTTAATCCTTTATCGGAAATTATTTGTAACTTTCGACAAGTAGAACAATGAATCGAACAGGTAGACGGTTGAAATCTTTGTATATATTGCTTCTATATAGTCTAAGAAACATATATGCAAAGCATCCAAACAGTACCATTCGCCAATTTTTTGTTCATCAAGTTTAAGTGAACAATGAGCCCCATTGTTAATCCTTTATAGGAAATTGTTTGTAACTTTCGACAAGTAGAACAATGATTGGAACACGTAGACGGTTGAAATCTTTGTATATATTGCTTCTATATTGTCTAAGAAACATATATGCAAAGCATCCAAACAGTACCATTCGCCAATTTGTTGTTCTTCAAGTTTAAGTGAACAATGAGCCCCATTGTTAATCCTTTATCGGAAATTATTTGTAACTTTCGACAAGTAGAACATTGAATGGAACAGGTAGACGGTTGAAATATTTGTATATATTGCTTCTATATAATAGAAGAAACATATATTCAAAGCATCCAAATAGTACCATTCGCCAATTTTTTGTTCTTCAAGTTTAAGTGAACTACGAGCCCCATTGTTAATCCTTTAAAGGAAATTATTTGTAAATTTCGGCAAGTAGAACAATGAATGGAATAGGTAGACGGTTGAAATCATTGTATATATTGCTTCTATATAGTCTAAGAAACATATATGCAAATCATCCAAACAGTACAATTCGCCAATTTATTGTTCTTCAAGTTTAAGTGAACAACGAGCCCCAATGGTTAATCCTTTATCGGAAATTATTTGTAATTTCGACAAGTAGAACAATGAATGGAACAGGTAGACGGTTGAAATCTTTGTATATATTGCTTCTATATAGTCTAAGAAACATATATGCAAAGCATCCAAACAGTACAATTCGCCAATTTTTTGTACTTCAAGTTTAAGTGAACAATGAGCCCCAATGGTTAATCCTTTATCGGTAATTATTTGTAACTTTCGACAAGTAGAACAATGAATGGAACAGGTAGACGGTTGAAATCCTTGTATATATTGCGTCTATATAATCTAAGAAACATATATGCAAAGCATCCAAACAGTACCATCCGCCAATTATTTGATCTTCAAGTTTAAGTGAACTACGAGCCCCATTGTTAAAACTTTAACGAAAATTATTTGTAACTTGCGACAAGTAGAACAATGAATGGAACAGGTAGACGGTTGAAATCTTTGTATCTATTGCTTCTATATAGTATAAGAAACATATATTCAAAGCCTCCAAACAGTACCATTCGCCAATTTTTTGTTCTTCAAGTTTAAGTGAACTGCGAGCTCCATTGTTAATCCTTTAAAGGAAATTATTTGTAACTTTCGACAAGTAGAACAATGAATGGAACAGGTAGACTGTTGAAATCATTGTATATATTGCTTCTATATAGTCTAAGAAACATTTATGCAAAGCATCCAAACAGTACCATTCGCCAATTTTTTGTTCTTCAAGTTTAAGTGAACAATGAGCCCCATTGTTAATCCTTTAAAGGAAATTATTTGTAACTTTCGACAAGTAGAACAATGAATGGAACAGGTAGACGGTTGAAATCTTTGTATATATTACTTCTATATAGTCTAAGAAACATTTATGCAAAGCATCCAAACAGTACAATTCGCCAATTTTTTGTTCTTCAAGTTTAAGTGAACAATGAGCCCCAATGGCTAATCCTTTATCGGAAATTATTTGTAACATTCGGCACGTAGAACAATGAATGGAACAGGTAGACGGTTGAAATCCTTGTATATATTGCTTCCATATAGTCTAAGAAACATGTACGCAAAGCATCCAAACAGTACCATTCGCCAATTTTTTGTCCTTCAAGTTTAAGTGAACAATGAGCCCCATTGTTAATCCTTTATCGGAAATTATTTGTAACTTTCGACAAGTAGAACAATGAATCGAACAGGTAGACGGTTGAAATCTTTGTATATATTGCTTCCATATAGTCTAAGAAACATGTACGCAAAGCATCCAAACAGTACCATTCGCCAATTTTTTGGTCTTCAAGTTTAAGTGAACTACGAGCCCCATTGTTAATCCTTTATCGGAAATTGTTTGTAACTTTCGACAAGTAGAACAATGATTGGAACACGTAGACGGTTGAAATCTTTGTATATATTGCTTCCATATAGTCTAAGAAACATGTACGCAAAGCATCCAAACAGTTCCATTCGCCAGTTTTTTGTTCTTCAAGTTTAAGTGAACTACGAGCCCCATTGTTAATCCTTTAAAGGAAATTATTTGTGACTTTCGACAAGTAGAACAATGAATGGAACAGGTAAACGGTTGAAATCTTTGTATATATTGCTTCTATATAGTCTAAGAAACATATATGCAAAGCATCCAAACAGTACCATTCGCCAATTTGTTGTTCTTCAAGTTTAAGTGAACAATGAGCCCCATTGTTAATCCTTTATCGGAAATTATTTGTAGCTTTCGACAAGTAGAACAATCAATGGAATAGGTAGACGGTTGAAATCTTTGTATATATTGCTTCTATATAACCTACGAAACATATATGCAAAGCATCCAAACAGTACCATTCGCCAATTTTTTGGTCTTCAAGTTTAAGTGAACAATGAGCCCCAATGGTTAATCCTTTAAAGGAAATGATTTGTAAATTTCGAAAAGCAGAACAATGATTGGAACACGTAGACGGTTGAAATCTTTGTATATATTGCTTCCATATAGTCTAAGAAACATGTACGCAAAGCATCCAAACAGTTCCATTCGCCAGTTTTTTGTTCTTCAAGTTTAAGTGAACTACGAGCCCCATTGTTAATCCTTTAAAGGAAATTATTTGTGACTTTCGACAAGTAGAACAATGAATGGAACAGGTAAACGGTTGAAATCTTTGTATATATTGCTTCTATATAGTCTAAGAAACATATATGCAAAGCATCCAAACAGTACCATTCACCAATTTTTTGTTCTTCAAGTTTAAGTAAACTACGATCCCCATTGTTAATCATTTATCGGAAATTATTTGTAACTTGCGACAAGTAGAACAATGAATGGAACAGGTAGCCGGTTGAAATCTTTGTATATATTGCTTCTATATAGTCTAAGAAACATATATGCAAAGCATCCAAACAGTACCATTCGCCAATTTTTTGTTCTTCAAGTTTAAGTGAACAATGAGCCCCATTGTTAATCCTTTATCGGAAATTATTTGTAACTTTCGACAAGTAGAACATCGAATGGAACAGGTAGACGGTTGAAATCTTTGTATCTATTGCTTCTATATAGTATAAGAAACATATATTCAAAGCATCCAAACAGTACCATTCGCCAATTTTTTGTTCTTCAAGTTTAAGTGAACTGCGAGCTCCATTGTTAATCCTTTAAAGGAAATTATTTGTAACTTTCGACAAGTAGAACAATGAATGGAACAGGTAGACTGTTGAAATCATTGTATATATTGCTTCTATATAGTCTATGAAACATTTATGCAAAGCATCCAAACAGTACCATTCGCCAATTTTTTGTTCTTCAAGTTTAAGTGAACAATGAGCCCCATTGTTAATCCTTTAAAGGAAATTATTTGTAACTTTCGACAAGTAGAACAATGAATGGAACAGGTAGACGGTTGAAATCTTTGTATATATTACTTCTATATAGTCTAAGAAACATTTATGCAAAGCATCCAAACAGTACAATTCGCCAATATTTTGTTCTTCAAGTTTAAGTGAACAATGAGCCCCAATGGTTAATCCTTTATCGGTAATTGTTTGTAAATTTCGACAAGTAGAACAATGAATGGAACAGGTAGACGGTTGAAATCCTTGTATATATTGCTTCCATATAGTCTAAGAAACATGTACGCAAAGCATCCAAACAGTACCATTTGCCAATTTTTTGTCCTTCAAGTTTAAGTGAACAATGAGCCCCATTGTTAATCCTTTATCGGAAATTATTTGTAACTTTCGACAAATAGAACAATGAATCGAACAGGTAGACGGTTGAAATCTTTGTATATATTGCTTCTATATAGTCTAAGAAACATATATGCAAAGCATCCAAACAGTACCATTCGCCAATTTTTTGTTCATCAAGTTTAAGTGAACAATGAGCCCCATTGTTAATCCTTTATCGGAAATTGTTTGTAACTTTCGACAAGTAGAACAATGATTGGAACACGTAGACGGTTGAAATCTTTGTATATATTGCTTCTATATAGTCTAAGAAACATATATGCAAAGAATCCAAACAGTACAATTCGCCAATTTATTGTTCTTCAAGTTTAAGTTAACAACGAGCCCCATTGTTAATCCTTTAAAGGAAATTATGTGTAAATTTCGACAAGTAGAACAATGATTGGAACACGTAGACGGTTGAAATCTTTGTATATATTGCTTCTATATAGTCTAAGAAACATATATGCAAAGCATCCAAACAGTACCATTCGCCAATTTGTTGTTCTTCAAGTTTAAGTGAACAATGAGCCCCATTGTTAATCCTTTATCGGAAATTATTTGTAACTTTCGACAAGTAGAACATTGAATGGAACAGGTAGACGGTTGAAATATTTGTATATATTGCTTCTATATAATAGAAGAAACATATATTCAAAGCATCCAAATAGTACCATTCGCCAATTTTTTGTTCTTCAAGTTTAAGTGAACTACGAGCCCCATTGTTAATCCTTTAAAGGAAATTATTTGTAAATTTCGGCAAGTAGAACAATGAATGGAATAGGTAGACGGTTGAAATCATTGTATATATTGCTTCTATATAGTCTAAGAAACATATATGCAAAGCATCCAAACAGTACAATTCGCCAATTTCTTGTTCTACAAGTTTAAGTAAACTACGATCCCCATTGTTAATCCCTTAACGGAAATTATTTGTAACTTTCGACAAGTAGAACAATGAATGGAACAGGTAGACGGTTGAAATCTTTGTATATATTGCTTCTATAAAGTCTAAGAAACATATATGCAAATCATCCAAACAGTACCATTCGCCAATTTTTTGTTCTTCAAGTTTAAGTGAACTACGAGCCCCATTGTTAATACTTTAACGGAAATTATTTGTAACTTGCGAGAAGTAGAACAATGAATGGAACTGGTAGCCGGTTGAAATCAATGTATATATTGCTTCTATATAGTCTAAGAAACATATATGCAAAGCATCCAAACAGTACCATTCGCCAATTTTTTGTTCTTCAAGTTTAAGTGAACGACGAGCCCCATTGTTAATCCTTTAAAGGAAATTATTTGTAAATTTCGACAAGTAGGACAATGATTGGAACACGTAGACGGTTGAAATCTTTGTATATATTGCTTCCATATAGTCTAAGAAACATGTACGCAAAGCATCCAAACAGTACCATTCGCCAATTTTTTGTTCTTCAAGTTTAAGTGAACAATGAGCCCCAATGGTTAATCCTTTATCGGAAATTATTTGTAACATTCGACAAGTAGAACAATGAATGGAACAGGTAGACGGTTGAAATCCTTGTATATATTGCTTCCATATAGCCTAAGAAACATGTACGCAAAGCATCCAAACAGTACCATTCGCCAATTTTTTGTTCTTCAAGTTTAAGTGAACAATGAGCCCCATTGTTAATCCTTTATCGGAAACTATTTGTAAATTACGACAAGTAGAACAATGAATGGAACAGGTACACTGTTGAAATCATTGCATATATTGCTTCTATATAGTCCAAGAAACATATATGCAAAGCGTCCAAACAGTACAATTCCCCAATTTTTTGCTCTTCAAGTTTAAGTGAACTACGAGCCCCATTGTTAATCCTTTAAAGGAAATTATTTGTAAATTTCGGAAAGTAGAACAATGAATGAAATAGGTAGACGGTTGAAATCATTGTATATATTGCTTCTATATAGTCTAAGAAACATATATGCAAAGCATCCAAACAGTACAATTCGCCAATTTTCTGTTCTTCAAGTTTAAGTGAACAACGAGCCCCATTGATAATCATGAAACGGAAATTATTTGTAACTTTCTACAAGTAGAACAATGAATTGTACAGGTAGACGGGTGAAGTCTTTCTATATATTGCTTCTATATATTCTAAGAAACATGTATGCAAAGCATCCAAACAGTACGATTCGCCAATTTTTTGTTCTTCAAGTTTAAGTGAACAACGAGCCCCATTGATAATCATGAACCGGAAATTATTTGTAACTTTCTACAAGTAGAACAATGAATTGTACAGGTAGACGGGTGAAGTCTTTCTATATATTGCTTCTATATATTCTAAGAAACATATATGCAAAGCATCCAAACAGTACAATTCGCCAATTTTTGGTTTTTCAAGTTTAATTGAACTACGAGCCCCATTGTTAATCCTTTAAAGGAAATTATTTGTAAATTTCGACAAGTAGAACAATGAATGGATCATGTAGACGGTTGAAATCATTGTATATATTGCTTCTATATAGTCTACGAAACATATATGCAAAGCATCCAAACAGTACAATTCGCCAATTTTTTGTTCTTCAAGTTTATGTGAACTACGAGCCCCATTGTTAATCCTTTAACGGAAATTAATTGTAACTTTCTACAAGTAGAACAATGATTTGAACACGTAGAAGGTTGAAATCTTTGTATATATTGCTTCCATATAGTCTAAGAAACATATATGCAAAGCATCCAAACAGTACAATTCGCCAATTTTTTGTTCTTCAAGTTTAAGTGAACAATGAGCCCCATTGATAATCATGAAAGGGAAATTATTTGTAACTTTCTTCAAATAGAACAATGAATAGAACATTTAGACTGTTGAAATCTTTGTATATATTGCTTCTATATAGTCTAAGAAACATATATGCAAAGCATCCAAATAGTACGATTCGACAATTTTTTGTTCTTCAAGTTTAAGTGAACAATGAGCCCCATTGTTAATCCTTTATCGGAAATTATTTGTAATTTTCGACAAGTAGAACAATGATTGGAACACGTAGACGGTTGAAATCCTTGTATATATTGCGCCTATATAGTCTAAGAAACACATATGCAAAGCATCCAAACAGTACAATTCGCCAATTTATTGTTCTTCAAGTTTAAGTGAACATCGAGCCCCAATGGTTAATCCTTTAACGGAAATTAATTGTAACTTTCTACAAGTAGAACAATGATTGGAACACGTAGACGGTTGAAATCTTTGTATATATTGCTTCCATATAGTCTAAGAAACATATATGCAGAGCATCCAAACAGTACCATTCGCCAATTTTTTGTTCTTCAAGTTTAAGTGAACTACGAGCCCCATTGTTAATCCTTTAACGGAAATTAATTGTAACTTTCTACAAGTAGAACAATGATTTGAACACGTAGACGGTTGAAATCTTTGTATATATTGCTTCCATATAGTCTAAGAAACATATATGCAAAGCATCCAAACAGTACAATTCGCCAATTTTTTGTTCTTCAAGTTTAAGTGAACTACGAGCCCCATTGTTAATACTTTAACGGAAATTATTTGTAACTTGCGAGAAGTAGAACAATGAATGGAACTGGTAGCCGGTTGAAATCAATGTATATATTGCTTCTATATAGTCTAAGAAACATATATGCAAAGCATCCAAACAGTACCATTCGCCAATTTTTTGTTCTTCAAGTTGAAGTGAACGACGAGCCCCATTGTTAATCCCTTAACGGAAATTATTTGTAACTTTCGACAAGTAGAACAATGAATGGAACAGGTAGACGGTTGAAATCATTGTATATATTGCTTCTATATAATAGAAGAAACATATATTCAAAGCATCCAAACAGTACCATTCGCCAATTTTTTGTTCTTCAAGTTTAAGTGAACTACGAGCCCCATTGTTAATACTTTAACGGAAATTATTTGTAACTTGCGAGAAGTAGAACAATGTATGGAACTGGTAGCCGGTTGAAATCAATGTATATATTGCTTCTATATAGTCTAAGAAACATATATGCAAAGCATCCAAACAGTACCATTCGCCAATTTTTTGTTCTTCAAGTTTAAGTGAACGACGAGCCCCATTGTTAATCCTTTAAAGGAATTTATTTGTAAATTTCGAAAAGTAGGACAATGATTGGAACACGTAGACGGTTGAAATCTTTGTATATATTGCTTCCATATAGTCTAAGAAACATGTACGCAAAGCATCCAAACAGTACCATTCGCCAATTTTTTGTTCTTCAAGTTTAAGTGAACAATGAGCCCCAATGGTTAATCCTTTATCGGAAATTATTTGTAACATTCGACAAGTAGAACAATGAATGGAACAGGTAGACGGTTGAAATCCTTGTATATATTGCTTCCATATAGTCTAAGAAACATGTACGCAAAGTATCCAAACAGTACCATTCGCCAATTTTTTGTTCTTCAAGTTTAAGTGAACAATGAGCCCCATTGTTAATCCTTTATCGGAAATTATTTGTAACTTTCGACAAGTAGAACAATGAATCGAACAGGTAGACGGTTGAAATCTTTGTATATATTGCTTCTATATAGTCTAAGAAACATATATGCAAAGCATCCAAACAGTACCATTCGCCAATTTTTTGTTCATCAAGTTTAAGTGAACAATGAGCCCCATTGTTAATCCTTTATAGGAAATTGTTTGTAACTTTCGACAAGTAGAACAATGATTGGAACACGTAGACGGTTGAAATCTTTGTATATATTGCTTCTATATAGTCTAAGAAACATATATGCAAAGCATCCAAACAGTACCATTCGCCAATTTGTTGTTCTTCAAGTTTAAGTGAACAATGAGCCCCATTGTTAATCCTTTATCGGAAATTATTGGTAACTTCCGACAAGTAGAACATTGAATGGAACAGGTAGACGGTTGAAATATTTGTATATATTGCTTCTATATAATAGAAGAAACATATATTCAAAGCATCCAAATAGTACCATTCGCCAATTTTTTGTTCTTCAAGTTTAAGTGAACTACGAGCCCCATTGTTAATCCTTTAAAGGAAATTATTTGTAAATTTCGGCAAGTAGAACAATGAATGGAATTGGTAGACGGTTGAAATCATTGTATATATTGCTTCTATATAGTCTAAGAAACATATATGCAAATCATCCAAACAGTACAATTCGCCAATTTATTGTTCTTCAAGTTTAAGTGAACAACGAGCCCCAATGGTTAATCCTTTATCGGAAATTATTTGTAATTTCGACAAGTAGAACAATGAATGGAACAGGTAGACGGTTGAAATCTTTGTATATATTGCTTCTATATAGTCTAAGAAACATATATGCAAAGCATCCAAACAGTACAATTCGCCAATTTTTTGTACTTCAAGTTTAAGTGAACAATGAGCCCCAATGGTTAATCCTTTATCGGTAATTATTTGTAACTTGCGACAAGTAGAACAATGAATGGAACAGGTAGACGGTTGAAATCTTTGTATCTATTGCTTCTATATAGTATAAGAAACATATATTCAAAGCCTCCAAACAGTACCATTCGCCAATTTTTTGTTCTTCAAGTTTAAGTGAACTGCGAGCTCCATTGTTAATCCTTTAAAGGAAATTATTTGTAACTTTCGACAAGTAGAACAATGAATGGAACAGGTAGACTGTTGAAATCATTGTATATATTGCTTCTATATAGTCTAAGAAACATTTATGCAAAGCATCCAAACAGTACCATTCGCCAATTTTTTGTTCTTCAAGTTTAAGTGAACAATGAGCCCCATTGTTAATCCTTTAAAGGAAATTATTTGTAACTTTCGACAAGTAGAACAATGAATGGAACAGGTAGACGGTTGAAATCTTTGTATATATTACTTCTATATAGTCTAAGAAACATTTATGCAAAGCATCCAAACAGTACAATTCGCCAATTTTTTGTTCTTCAAGTTTAAGTGAACAATGAGCCCCAATGGCTAATCCTTTATCGGAAATTATTTGTAACATTCGGCAAGTAGAACAATGAATGGAACAGGTAGACGGTTGAAATCCTTGTATATATTGCTTCCATATAGTCTAAGAAACATGTACGCAAAGCATCCAAACAGTACCATTCGCCAATTTTTTGTCCTTCAAGTTTAAGTGAACAATGAGCCCCATTGTTAATCCTTTATCGGAAATTATTTGTAACTTTCGACAAGTAGAACAATGAATCGAACAGGTAGACGGTTGAAATCTTTGTATATATTGCTTCCATATAGTCTAAGAAACATGTACGCAAAGCATCCAAACAGTACCATTCGCCAATTTTTTGGTCTTCAAGTTTAAGTGAACTACGAGCCCCATTGTTAATCCTTTAAAGGAAATTATTTGTAAATTTCGAAAAGCAGAACAATGATTGGAACACGTAGACGGTTGAAATCTTTGTATATATTGCTTCCATATAGTCTAAGAAACATGTACGCAAAGCATCCAAACAGTTCCATTCGCCAGTTTTTTGTTCTTCAAGTTTAAGTGAACTATGAGCCCCATTGTTAATCCTTTAAAGGAAATTATTTGTGACTTTCGACAAGTAGAACAATGAATGGAACAGGTAAACGGTTGAAATCTTTGTATATATTGCTTCTATATAGTCTAAGAAACATATATGCAAAGCATCCAAACAGTACCATTCACCAATTTTTTGTTCTTCAAGTTTAAGTAAACTACGATCCCCATTGTTAATCATTTATCGGAAATTATTTGTAACTTGCGACAAGTAGAACAATGAATGGAACAGGTAGCCGGTTGAAATCTTTGTATATATTGCTTCTATATAGTCTAAGAAACATATATGCAAAGCATCCAAACAGTACCATTCGCCAATTTTTTGTTCTTCAAGTTTAAGTGAACAATGAGCCCCATTGTTAATCCTTTATCGGAAATTATTTGTAACTTTCGACAAGTAGAACATTGAATGGAACAGGTAGACGGTTGAAATCTTTGTATCTATTGCTTCTATATAGTATAAGAAACATATATTCAAAGCATCCAAACAGTACCATTCGCCAATTTTTTGTTCTTCAAGTTTAAGTGAACTGCGAGCTCCATTGTTAATCCTTTAAAGGAAATTATTTGTAACTTTCGACAAGTAGAACAATGAATGGAACAGGTAGACTGTTGAAATCATTGTATATATTGCTTCTATATAGTCTAAGAAACATTTATGCAAAGCATCCAAACAGTACCATTCGCCAATTTTTTGTTCTTCAAGTTTAAGTGAACAATGAGCCCCATTGTTAATCCTTTAAAGGAAATTATTTGTAACTTTCGACAAGTAGAACAATGAATGGAACAGGTAGACGGTTGAAATCTTTGTATATATTACTTCTATATAGTCTAAGAAACATTTATGCAAAGCATCCAAACAGTACAATTCGCCAATATTTTGTTCTTCAAGTTTAAGTGAACAATGAGCCCCAATGGTTAATCCTTTATCGGTAATTGTTTGTAAATTTCGACAAGTAGAACAATGAATGGAACAGGTAGACGGTTGAAATCCTTGTATATATTGCTTCCATATAGTCTAAGAAACATGTACGCAAAGCATCCAAACAGTACCATTTGCCAATTTTTTGTCCTTCAAGTTTAAGTGAACAATGAGCCCCATTGTTAATCCTTTATCGGAAATTATTTGTAACTTTCGACAAGTAGAACAATGAATCGAACAGGTAGACGGTTGAAATCTTTGTATATATTGCTTCTATATAGTCTAAGAAACATATATGCAAAGCATCCAAACAGTACCATTCGCCAATTTTTTGTTCATCAAGTTTAAGTGAACAATGAGCCCCATTGTTAATCCTTTATCGGAAATTGTTTGTAACTTTCGACAAGTAGAACAATGATTGGAACACGTAGACGGTTGAAATCTTTGTATATATTGCTTCTATATAGTCTAAGAAACATATATGCAAAGCATCCAAACAGTACAATTCGCCAATTTATTGTTCTTCAAGTTTAAGTTAACAACGAGCCCCATTGTAAATCCTTTAAAGGAAATTATGTGTAAATTTCGACAAGTAGAACAATGATTGGAACACGTAGACGGTTGAAATCTTTGTATATATTGCTTCTATATAGTCTAAGAAACATATATGCAAAGCATCCAAACAGTACCATTCGCCAATTTGTTGTTCTTCAAGTTTAAGTGACCAATGAGCCCCATTGTTAATCCTTTATCGGAAATTATTTGTAACTTTCGACAAGTAGAACATTGAATGGAACAGGTAGACGGTTGAAATATTTGTATATATTGCTTCTATATAATAGAAGAAACATATATTCAAAGCATCCAAATTGTACCATTCGCCAATTTTTTGTTCTTCAAGTTTAAGTGAACTACGAGCCCCATTGTTAATCCTTTAAAGGAAATTATTTGTAAATTTCGGCAAGTAGAACAATGAATGGAATAGGTAGACGGTTGAAATCATTGTATATATTGCTTCTATATAGTCTAAGAAACATATATGCAAAGCATCCAAACAGTACAATTCGCCAATTTCTTGTTCTTCAAGTTTAAGTAAACTACGATCCCCATTGTTAATCCCTTAACGGAAATTATTTGTAACTTGCGAGAAGTAGAACAATGAATGGAACAGGTAGACGGTTGAAATCAATGTATATATTGCTTCTATATAGTCTAAGAAACATATATGCAAAGCATGCAAACAGTACCATTCGCCAATTTTTTGTTCTTCAAGTTTAAGTGAACGACGAGCCCCATTGTTAATCCTTTAAAGGAAATTATTTGTAAATTACGACAAGTAGAACAATGAATGGAACAGGTACACTGTTGAAATCATTGCATATATTGCTTCTATATAGTCCAAGAAACATATATGCAAAGCGTCCAAACAGTACAATTCGCCAATTTTTTGCTCTTCAAGTTTAAGTGAACTACGAGCCCCATTGTTAATCCTTTAAAGGAAATTATTTGTAAATTTCGGAAAGTAGAACAATGAATGAAATAGGTAGACGGTTGAAATCATTGTATATATTGCTTCTATATAGTCTAAGAAACATATATGCAAAGCATCCAAACAGTACAATTCGCCAATTTTTTGTTCTTCAAGTTTAAGTAAACTACGATCCCCATTGTTAATCCCTTAAAGGAAATTATTTGTAACTTTCGACAAGTAGAACAATGAATGGAACAGGTAGACGGTTGAAATCATTGTATATATTGCTTCTATATAGTCTAAGAAACATATATGCAAAGCATCCAAACAGTACAATTCGACAATTTTTTGTTCTTCAAGTTTAGTGAACAATGAGCCCCAATTGTTAATCCTTTATCGGAAATTATTTGTAATTTTCGACAAGTAGAACAATGAATGGAACAGGTAGACGGTTGAAATCTTTGTATATATTGCTTCTATATAATCTAAAAAACATATATGCAAAGCATCCAAACAGTACAATTCGCCAATTTTTTGTTCTTCAAGTTTAAGTGAACAATGAGCCCCAATGGTTAATCCTTTATCGGTAATTATTTGTAACTTTCGACAAGTAGAACAATGAATGAAATAGGTAGACGGTTGAAATCATTGTATATATTGCTTCTATATAGTCCAAGAAACATATATGCAAAGCGTCCTAACAGTACAATTCCCCAATTTTTTGCTCTTCAAGTTTAAGTGAACTACGAGCCCCATTGTTAATCCTTTAAAGGAAATTATTTGTAAATTTCGGAAAGTAGAACAATGAATGAAATAGGTAGACGGTTGAAAACATTGTATATATTGCTTCTATATAGTCTAAGAAACATATATGCAAAGCATCCAAACAGTACAATTCGCCAATTTTTTGTTCTTCAAGTTTAAGTAAACTACGATCCCCATTGTTAATCCCTTAAAGGAAATTATTTGTAACTTTCGACAAGTAGAACAATGAATGGAACAGGTAGACGGTTGAAATCATTGTATATATTGCTTCTATATAATAGAAGAAACATATATTCAAAGCATCCAAACAGTACCATTCGCCAATTTTTTGTTCTTCAAGTTTAAGTGAACTACGAGCCCCATTGTTAATACTTTAACGGAAATTATTTGTAACTTGCGAGAAGTAGAACAATGAATGGAACTGGTAGCCGGTTGAAATCAATGTATATATTGCTTCTATATAGTCTAAGAAACATATATGCAAAGCATCCAAACAGTACCATTCGCCAATTTTTTGTTCTTCAAGTTTAAGTGAACGACGAGCCCCATTGTTAATCCTTTAAAGGAAATTATTTGTAAATTTCGAAAAGTAGGACAATGATTGGAACACGTAGACGGTTGAAATCTTTGTATATATTGCTTCCATATAGTCTAAGAAACATGTACGCAAAGCATCCAAACAGTACCATTCGCCAATTTTTTGTTCTTCAAGTTTAAGTGAACAATGAGCCCCAATGGTTAATCCTTTATCGGAAATTATTTGTAACATTCGACAAGTAGAACAATGAATGGAACAGGTAGACGGTTGAAATCCTTGTATATATTGCTTCCATATAGTCTAAGAAACATGTACGCAAAGTATCCAAACAGTACCATTCGCCAATTTTTTGTTCTTCAAGTTTAAGTGAACAATGAGCCCCATTGTTAATCCTTTATCGGAAATTATTTGTAAATTACGACAAGTAGAACAATGAATGGAACAGGTACACTGTTGAAATCATTGCATATATTGCTTCTATATAGTCCAAGAAACATATATGCAAAGCGTCCAAACAGTACAATTCGCCTATTTTTTGCTCTTCAAGTTTAAGTGAACTACGAGCCCCATTGTTAATCCTTTAAAGGAAATTATTTGTAAATTTCGGAAAGTAGAACAATGAATGAAATAGGTAGACGGTTGAAATCATTGTATATATTGCTTCTATATAGTCTAAGAAACATATATGCAAAGCATCCAAACAGTACAATTCGCCAATTTTTTGTTCTTCAAGTTTAAGTAAACTACGATCCCCATTGTTAATCCCTTAAAGGAAATTATTTGTAACTTTCTACAAGTAGAACAATGAATGGAACAGGTAGACGGTTGAAATCATTGTATATATTGCTTCTATATAGTCTAAGAAACATATATGCAAAGCATCCAAACAGTACAATTCGACAATTTTTTGTTCTTCAAGTTTAGTGAACAATGAGCCCCAATTGTTAATCCTTTATCGGAAATTATTTGTAATTTTCGACAAGTAGAACAATGAATGGAACAGGTAGACGGTTGAAATCTTTGTATATATTGCTTCTATATAATCTAAAAAACATATATGCAAAGCATCCAAACAGTACAATTCGCCAATTTTTTGTTCTTCAAGTTTAAGTGAACAATGAGCCCCAATGGTTAATCCTTTATCGGTAATTATTTGTAACTTTCGACAAGTAGAACAATGAATGGAACAGGTAGGCGGTTGAAATCCTTGTATATATTGCGTCTATATAGTCTAAGAAACATATATGCAAACCATCCAAACAGCACCATTCGCCAATTTTTTGTTCTTCAAGTTTAAGTGAACAATGAGCCCCATTGTTGATCCTTTATCGGAAATTATTTGTAACATTCGACAAGTCGAACAATGAATGGAACAGGTAGACGGTTGAAATCCTTGTATATATTGCTTCCATATAGTCTATGAAACATGTACGCAAAGCATCCAAACAGTACCATTCGCCAATTTTTTGTCCTTCAAGTTTAAGTGAACAATGAGCCCCATTGTTAATCCTTTATCGGAAATTATTTGTAACTCTCGACAAGTAGAACAATGAATCGAACAGGAAGACGGTTGAAATCTTTGTATATATTGCTTCTATATAATCTAAAAAACATATATGCAAAGCATCCAAACAGTACAATTCGCCAATTTTTTGTTCTTCAAGTTTAAGTGAACAATGAGCCCCAATGGTTAATCCTTTATCGGTAATTGTTTGTAACTTTCGACAAGTAGAACAATGAATGGAACAGGTAGGCGGTTGAAATCCTTGTATATATTGCGTCTATATAGTCTAAGAAACATATATGCAAACCATCCAAACAGTACCATTCGCCAATTTTTTGTTCTTCAAGTTTAAGTGAACAATGAGCCCCATTGTTGATCCTTTATCGGAAATTATTTGTAACATTCGACAAGTCGAACAATGAATGGAACAGGTAGACGGTTGAAATCCTTGTATATATTGCTTCCATATAGTCTATGAAACATGTACGCAAAGCATCCAAACAGTACCATTCGCCAGTTTGTTGTCCTTCAAGTTTAAGTGAACAATGAGCCCCATTGTTAATCCTTTATCGGAAATTATTTGTAACTCTCGACAAGTAGAACAATGAATCGAACAGGAAGACGGTTGAAATCTTTGTATATATTGCTTCTATATAATCTAAAAAACATATATGCAAAGCATCCAAACAGTACAATTCGCCAATTTTTTGTTCTTCAAGTTTAAGTGAACAATGAGCCCCAATGGTTAATCCTTTATCGGTAATTGTTTGTAACTTTCGACAAGTAGAACAATGAATGGAACAGCTAGACGGTTGAAATCCTTGTATATATTGCGTCTATATAGTCTAAGAAACATATATGCAAAGCATCCAAACAGTACAATTCGCCAATTTTTTGTTCTTCAAGTTTTAGTAAACTACGATCCCCATTGTTAATCCCTTATCGGAAATTATTTGTAACTTTCGACAAATAGAACAATGAATGGAACTGGTAGGCGGTTGAAATCTTTTTATATATTGCTTCTATATAGTCTAATAAACATATATGCAAAGCATCCAAACAGTACCAGTCGCCAATTTTTTGTTCTTCAAGTTTAAGTGAACAACGTGGCACATTGATAATCATGAAACGGAAATTATTTGTAACTTTCGACAAGATGAACAATGAATAGAACAGGTAGACGGTTGAAATCTTTGTATATGTTGCTTCTATATAGTCTAAGAAACATATATGCAAAGCATCCAAACAGTACCATTCGCCAATTTTTTGTTCTTCAAGTTTAAGTGAACTACGAGCCCCATTGTTAATCCTTTAAAGGAAATTATTTGTAAATTTCGACAAGTAGAACAATGAATGGAACAGCTAGACGGTTGAAATCCTTGTATATATTGCGTCTATATAGTCTAAGAAACATATATGCAAAGCATCCAAACAGTACAATTCGCCAATTTTTTGTTCTTCAAGTTTAAGTGAACAATGAGACCCATTGTTAATCCTTTATCGGAAATTATTTGTAACTTTCGACAAGTAGATCAATGAATGGAACAGGTAGACGGTTGAAATCTTTGTATATATTGCTTCTATATAGTCTAAGAAACAAATATGCAAAGCATCCAAACAGTACCATTCGCCAATTTTTTGTTCTTCAAGTTTAAGTGAACTACGATCCCCATTGTTAATCCCTTAACGGAAATTATTTGTAACTTTCGACAAGTAGAACAATGAATGGAACAGGTAGACGGTTGAAATCATTGTATATATTGCTTCTATATAGTCTAAGAAACATATATGCAAAGCATCCAAACAGTACAATTCGACAATTTTTTGTTCTTCAAGTTTAGTGAACAATGAGCCCCAATTGTTAATCCTTTATCGGAAATTATTTGTAATTTTCGACAAGTAGAACAATGAATGGAACAGGTAGACGGTTGAAATCTTTGTATATATTGCTTCTATATAATCTAAAAAACATATATGCATAGCATCCAAACAGTACAATTCGCCAATTTTTTGTTCTTCAAGTTTAAGTGAACAATGAGCCCCAATGGTTAATCCTTTATCGGTAATTATTTGTAACTTTCGACAAGTAGAACAATGAATGGAACAGGTAGGCGGTTGAAATCCTTGTATATATTGCGTCTATATAGTCTAAGAAACATATATGCAAACCATCCAAACAGTACCATTCGCCAATTTTTTGTTCTTCAAGTTTAAGTGAACAATGAGCCCCATTGTTGATCCTTTATCGGAAATTATTTGTAACATTCGACAAGTCGAACAATGAATGGAACAGGTAGACGGTTGAAATCCTTGTATATATTGCTTCCATATAGTCTATGAAACATGTACGCAAAGCATCCAAACAGTACCATTCGCCAATTTTTTGTCCTTCAAGTTTAAGTGAACAATGAGCCCCATTGTTAATCCTTTATCGGAAATTATTTGTAACTCTCGACAAGTAGAACAATGAATCGAACAGGAAGACGGTTGAAATCTTTGTATATATTGCTTCTATATAATCTAAAAAACATATATGCAAAGCATCCAAACAGTACAATTCGCCAATTTTTTGTTCTTCAAGTTTAAGTGAACAATGAGCCCCAATGGTTAATCCTTTATCGGTAATTGTTTGTAACTTTCGACAAGTAGAACAATGAATGGAACAGGTAGGCGGTTGAAATCCTTGTATATATTGCGTCTATATAGTCTAAGAAACATATATGCAAACCATCCAAACAGTACCATTCGCCAATTTTTTGTTCTTCAAGTTTAAGTGAACAATGAGCCCCATTGTTGATCCTTTATCGGAAATTATTTGTAACATTCGACAAGTCGAACAATGAATGGAACAGGTAGACGGTTGAAATCCTTGTATATATTGCTTCCATATAGTCTATGAAACATGTACGCAAAGCATCCAAACAGTACCATTCGCCAGTTTGTTGTCCTTCAAGTTTAAGTGAACAATGAGCCCCATTGTTAATCCTTTATCGGAAATTATTTGTAACTCTCGACAAGTAGAACAATGAATCGAACAGGAAGACGGTTGAAATCTTTGTATATATTGCTTCTATATAATCTAAAAAACATATATGCAAAGCATCCAAACAGTACAATTCGCCAATTTTTTGTTCTTCAAGTTTAAGTGAACAATGAGCCCCAATGGTTAATCCTTTATCGGTAATTGTTTGTAACTTTCGACAAGTAGAACAATGAATGGAACAGCTAGACGGTTGAAATCCTTGTATATATTGCGTCTATATAGTCTAAGAAACATATATGCAAAGCATCCAAACAGTACAATTTGCCAATTTTTTGTTCTTCAAGTTTTAGTAAACTACGATCCCCATTGTTAATCCCTTATCGGAAATTATTTGTAACTTTCGACAAATAGAACAATGAATGGAACTGGTAGGCGGTTGAAATCTTTTTATATATTGCTTCTATATAGTCTAATAAACATATATGCAAAGCATCCAAACAGTACCAGTCGCCAATTTTTTGTTCTTCAAGTTTAAGTGAACAACGTGGCACATTGATAATCATGAAACGTAAATTATTTGTAACTTTCGACAAGATGAACAATGAATAGAACAGGTAGACGGTTGAAATCTTTGTATATGTTGCTTCTATATAGTCTAAGAAACATATATGCAAAGCATCCAAACAGTACCATTCGCCAATTTTTTGTTCTTCAAGTTTAAGTGAACTACGAGCCCCATTGTTAATCCTTTAAAGGAAATTATTTGTAAATTTCGACAAGTAGAACAATGAATGGAACAGCTAGACGGTTGAAATCCTTGTATATATTGCGTCTATATAGTCTAAGAAACATATATGCAAAGCATCCAAACAGTACAATTCGCCAATTTTTTGTTCTTCAAGTTTAAGTGAACAATGAGACCCATTGTTAATCCTTTATCGGAAATTATTTGTAACTTTCGACAAGTAGATCAATGAATGGAACAGGTAGACGGTTGAAATCTTTGTATATATTGCTTCTATATAGTCTAAGAAACATATATGCAAAGCATCCAAACAGTACAATTCGACAATTTTTTGTTCTTCAAGTTTAGTGAACAATGAGCCCCAATTGTTAATCCTTTATCGGAAATTATTTGTAACTTTCGACAAGTAGAACAATGAATGGAACAGGTAGGCGGTTGAAATCCTTGTATATATTGCTTCCATATAGTCTATGAAACATGTACGCAAAGCATCCAAACAGTACCATTCGCCAATTTTTTGTCCTTCAATTTTAAGTGAACAATGAGCCCCATTGTTAATCCTTTATCGGAAATTATTTGTAACTCTCGACAAGTAGAACAATGAATCGAACAGGAAGACGGTTGAAATCTTTGTATATATTGCTTCTATATAATCTAAAAAACATATATGCAAAGCATCCAAACAGTACAATTCGCCAATTTTTTGTTCTTCAAGTTTAAGTGAACAATGAGCCCCAATGGTTAATCCTTTATCGGTAATTGTTTGTAACTTTCGACAAGTAGAACAATGAATGGAACAGCTAGACGGTTGAAATCCTTGTATATATTGCGTCTATATAGTCTAAGAAACATATATGCAAAGCATCCAAACAGTACAATTCGCCAATTTTTTGTTCTTCAAGTTTTAGTAAACTACGATCCCCATTGTTAATCCCTTATCGGAAATTATTTGTAACTTTCGACAAGTAGAACAATGAATGGAACTGGTAGACGGTTGAAATCTTCTTATATATTGCTTCTATATAGTCTAATAAACATATATGCAAAGCATCCAAACAGTACCAGTCGCCAATTTTTTGTTCTTCAAGTTTAAGTGAACAACGAGGCACATTGATAATCATGAAACGGAAATTATTTGTAACTTTCGACAAGATGAACAATGAATAGAACAGGTAGACGGTTGAAATCTTTGTATATATTGCTTCCATATAGTCTAAGAAACATGTACGCAAAGCATCCAAACAGTACCATTCGCCAATTTTTTGTTCTTCAAGTTTAAGTGAACAATGAGCCCCAATGGTTAATCCTTTATCGGAAATTATTTGTAACATTCGACAAGTAGAACAATGAATGGAACAGGTAGACGGTTGAAATCCTTGTATATATTGCTTCCATATAGTCTAAGAAACATGTACGCAAAGCATCCAAACAGTACCATTCGCCAATTTTTTGTTCTTCAAGTTTAAGTGAACAATGAGCCCCATTGTTAATCCTTTATCGGAAATTATTTGTAAATTACGACAAATAGAACAATGAATGGAACAGGTACACTGTTGAAATCATTGCATATATTGCTTCTATATAGTCCAAGAAACATATATGCAAAGCGTCCAAACAGTACAATTCGCCAATTTTTTGCTCTTCAAGTTTAAGTGAACTACGAGCCCCATTGTTAATCCTTTAAAGGAAATTATTTGTAAATTTCGGAAAGTAGAACAATGAATGAAATAGGTAGACGGTTGAAATCATTGTATATATTGCTTCTATATAGTCTAAGAAACATATATGCAAAGCATCCAAACAGTACAATTCGCCAATTTCTTGTTCTTCAAGTTTAAGTAAACTACGATCCCCATTGTTAATCCCTTAACGGAAATTATTTGTAACTTTCGACAAGTAGAACAATGAATGGAACAGGTAGACGGTTGAAATCTTTGTATATATTGCTTCTATAAAGTCTAAGAAACATATATGCAAATCATCCAAACAGTACAATTCGCCAATTATTTGTTCTTCAAGTTTAAGAGAACTACGAGCCCCATTGTTAATACTTTAACGGAAATTATTTGTAACTTGCGACAAGTAGAACAATGAATGGAACAGGTAGACGGTTGAAATCAATGTATATATTGCTTCTATATAGTGTAAGAAACATATATGCAAAGCATCCAAACAGTACCATTCGCCACTGTTTTGTTCTTCAAGTTTAACTGAACAACGAGCCCCATTGTTAATCCTTTATCGGAAATTATTTGTAATTTACGACAAGTAGAACAATGAATGGAACAGGTAGACGGTTGAAATATTTGTATATATTGCTTCTATATAATATAAGAAACATATATTCAAAGCATCCAAACAGCACAATTCGCCAATTTCTTGTTCTTCAAGTTTAAGTAAACTACGATCCCCATTGTTAATCCCTTAACGGAAATTATTTGTAACTTTCTACAAGTAGAACAATGAATAGTACAGGTAGACGGGTGAAATCATTCTATATATTGCTTCTAAATAGTCTAAGAAACATATATGCAAAGCATCCAAACAGTACAATTCGCCAATTTTTTGTTCTTCAAATTTAAGTGAACAATGAGACCCATTGTTAATCCTTTATCGGAAATTATTTGTAACTTTCGACAAGCAGAACAATGAATGGAACAGGTAGACGGTTGAAATCTTTGTATACATTGCTTCTATATAGTCTTAGAAACATGTACGCAAAGCATCCAAACAGTACCATTTGCCAATTTTTTGGTCTTCAAGTTTAAGTGAACAATGAGCCCCAATGGTTAATCCTTAATCGGAAATTATTTGTAACTTTCGACAAGTAGAACAATGAATGGAACAGGTAGACGGTTGAAATATTTGTATATATTGCTTCTATATAATATAAGAAACATATATTCAAAGCATCCAAACAGTACCATTCGCCAATTTTTTGTTCTTCAAGTTTAAGTGAACTACGAGCCCCATTGATAATCATGAAACGGAAATTATTTGTAACTTTCTACAAGTAGAACAATGATTGGAACACGTAGACGGTTGAAATCATTGCATATATTGCTTCTATATAGTCCAAGAAACATAAACGCAAAGCGTCCAAACATTACAATTCGCCAATTTTTTGCTCTTCAAGTTTAAGTGAACTACGAGACCCATTGTTAATCCTTTAAAGGAAATTATTTGTAAATTTCGACAAGTAGAACAATGAATGGAACAGGTAGACGGTTGAAATCATTGTATATATAGCTTCCATATAGTCTAAGAAACATATATGCAAAGCATCCAAACAGTACAATTCTCCAATTTTTTGTTTATCAAGTTTAAGCGAACAATGAGCCCCAATGGTTAATCCTTCATCGGAAATTATTTGTAACTTTCGACAAGTAGAACAATGAATGGAACAGGTAGACGGTTGAATTCTTTGTATATATTGCTTCTATATAGTCTAAGAAACATATATGCAAAGCATCCAAACAGTACAATTCGCCAATTTATTGTTCTTCAAGTTTAAGTGAACAACGAGCCCCATTGTTAATCCTTTAAAGGAAATTATTTGTAAATTTCGACAAGTAGAACAATGAATGGAACAGGTAGAATGTTGAAATCATTGTATATATTGCTTCTATATAGTCTAAGAAACATATATGCAAAGCATCCAAACAGTACAATTCGCCAATTTTTTGTTCTTCAAGTTTAAGTAAACTACGATCCCCATTGTTAATCCCTTAACGGAAATTATTTGTAACTTTCGACAAGTAGAACAATGAATGGAACAGGTAGACGGTTGAAATCATTGTATATATTGCTTCTATATAATCTAAGAGACACATATGCAAAGCATCCAAACAGTACAATTCGCCAATTATTTCATCTTCATGTTTAAGTGAACTACGAGACCCATTGTTAATCCTTTAAAGGAAATTTTTTGCAAATTTCGACAAGTAGAACAATGAATGGATCATGTAGACGGTTGAAATCATTGTATATATTTCTTCTATATAGTCTACGAAACAAATATGCAAAGCATCCAAACAGTACAATTCGCCAATTTTTTGTTCTTCAAGTTTAAGTGAACTACGAGCCCCATTGTTAATCCTTTAACGGAAATTAATTGTAAATTTCTACAAGTAGAACAATGATTGTAACACGTAGACGGTTGAAATCTTTGTATATATTGCTTCTATATAATATAAGAAACATATATTCAAAGCATCCAAACAGTACCATTCGCCAATTTTTTGTTCTTCAAGTTTAAGTGAACTACGAGCCCCATTGATAATCATGAAACGGAAATTATTTGTAACTTTCTACAAGTAGAACAATGATTGGAACACGTAGACGGTTGAAATCATTGCATATATTGCTTCTATATAGTCCAAGAAACATAAACGCAAAGCGTCCAAACATTACAATTCGCCAATTTTTTGCTCTTCAAGTTTAAGTGAACTACGAGACCCATTGTTAATCCTTTAAAGGAAATTATTTGTAAATTTCGACAAGTAGAACAATGAATGGAACAGGTAGACGGTTGAAATCATTGTATATATAGCTTCCATATAGTCTAAGAAACATATATGCAAAGCATCCAAACAGTACAATTCTCCAATTTTTTGTTTTTCAAGTTTAAGCGAACAATGAGCCCCAATGGTTAATCCTTCATCGGAAATTATTTGTAACTTTCGACAAGTAGAACAATGAATGGAACAGGTAGACGGTTGAATTCTTTGTATATATTGCTTCTATATAGTCTAAGAAACATATATGCAAAGCATCCAAACAGTACAATTCGCCAATTTATTGTTCTTCAAGTTTAAGTGAACAACGAGCCCCATTGTTAATCCTTTAAAGGAAATTATTTGTAAATTTCGACAAGTAGAACAATGAATGGAACAGGTAGAATGTTGAAATCATTGTATATATTGCTTCTATATAGTCTAAGAAACATATATGCAAAGCATCCAAACAGTACAATTCGCCAATTTTTTGTTCTTCAAGTTTAAGTAAACTACGATCCCCATTGTTAATCCCTTAACGGAAATTATTTGTAACTTTCGACAAGTAGAACAATGAATGGAACAGGTAGACGGTTGAAATCATTGTATATATTGCTTCTATATAATCTAAGAGACACATATGCAAAGCATCCAAACAGTACAATTCGCCAATTATTTCATCTTCATGTTTAAGTGAACTACGAGACCCATTGTTAATCCTTTAAAGGAAATTTTTTGCAAATTTCGACAAGTAGAACAATGAATGGATCATGTAGACGGTTGAAATCATTGTATATATTTCTTCTATATAGTCTACGAAACAAATATGCAAAGCATCCAAACAGTACAATTCGCCAATTTTTTGTTCTTCAAGTTTAAGTGAACTACGAGCCCCATTGTTAATCCTTTAACGGAAATTAATTGTAAATTTCTACAAGTAGAACAATGATTGTAACACGTAGACTGTTGAAATCTTTGTATATATTGCTTCTATATAGTCTAAGAAACATATATGCAAAGCATCCAAACAGTACCATTCGCCAATTTTTTGTCCTTCAAGTTTAAGTGAACAATGAGCCCCATTGTTAATCCTTTATCGGAAATTATTTGTAACTTTCGACAAGTAGAACATTGAATGGAACAGGTAGACGGTTGAAATCTTTGTATATATTGCTTCTATATAGTCTACGAAACAAATATGCAAAGCATCCAAACAGTACAATTCGCCAATTTTTTGTTCTTCAAATTTAAGTGAACTACGAGCCCCATTGTTAATCCTTTAACGGAAATTAATTGTAAATTTCTACAAGTAGAACAATGATTGTAACACGTAGACGGTTGAAATCTTTGTATATATTGCTTCCATATAGTCTAAGAAACATATATGCAAAGCATCCAAACAGTACCATTCGCCAATTTTTTGTCCTTCAAGTTTAAGTGAACAATGAGCCCCATTGTTAATCCTTTATCGGAAATTATTTGTAACTTTCGACAAGTAGAACAATGAATGGAACAGGTAGACGGTTGAAATCTTTGTATATATTGCTTCTATATAGTCTACGAAACAAATATGCAAAGCATCCAAACAGTACAATTCGCCAATTTTTTGTTCTTCAAATTTAAGTGAACTACGAGCCCCGTTGTTAATCCTTTAACGGAAATTAATTGTAAATTTCTACAAGTAGAACAATGATTGGAACACGTAGACGGTTGAAATTATTGTATATATTGCTTCTATATAGTCTAAGAAACATATATGCAAAGCATCCAAACAGTACCATTCATCAATTTTTGGTTCTTCAAGTTTAAGTGAACAACGAGCCCCATTGTTAATCCTTTAAAGGAAATTATTCGTAAATTTCGACAAGTAGAACAATGATTGAAACACGTAGACGGTTGAAATCTTTGTATATATTGCTTCCATATAGTCTAAGAAACATGTACGCAAAGCATCCAAACAGTACCATTCGCCAATTTTTTGTTCTTCAAGTTTAAGTGAACAATGCCCCAATAGTTAATCCTTTATCGGAAATTATTTGTAATTTTCGACACGTAGAACAATGAATGGAACAGGCAGACGGTTGAAATCTTTGTATATATTGCTTCTATATAATCTAAGAAACATATATGCAAAGCATCTAAGCAGTGACAATCGCCAATTTTTTGATCTTCAAGTTTAAGTGAACTACGAGCCCCATTGTTAATCCTTTAAAGGAAATTATTTGTAAATTTCGACAAGTAGAACAATGATTGGAACACGTAGACGGTTGAAATCATTGTATATATTGCTTCTATATAGTCCAAGAAACATATACGCAAAGCGTCCAAACAGTACAATTCGCCAATTTTTTGCTCTTCAAGTTTAAGTGAACTACGAGACCCATTGTTAATCCTTTAAAGGAAATTATTTGTAAATTTCGACAAGTAGAACAATGAATGGAACAGGTAGACTGTTGAAATCATTGTATATATTGCTTCTATATAGTCTAAGAAACATATACGCAAAGCATCCAAACAGTACCATTCGCCAATTTTTTGTTCTTTAAGTTTAAGTGAACAATGAGCCCCAATGGTTAATCCTTTATCGGAAATTATTTGTAACTTTCGACAAGTAGAACAATGAATGGAACAGGTAGACGGTTGAATTCTTTGTATATATTGCTTCTATATAGTCTAAGAAACATTTATGCAAAGCATCCAAACAGTACAATTCGCCAATTTCTTGTTCTTCAAGTTTAAGTAAACTACGATCCCCATTGTTAGTCCCTTAACGGAAATTATTTGTAAATTTCGACAAGTAGAACAATGATTGGAACACGTAGACGGTTGAAATCATTGTATATATTACTTCTATATAGTCCAAGAAACATATATGCAAAGCGTCCAAACAGTACAATTCGCCAATTTTTTGCTCTTCAAGTTTAAGTGAACTACGAGCCCCATTGTTAATCCTTTAAAGGAAATTATTTGTAAATTTCGGCAAGTAGAACAATGAATGGAACAGGTAGACGGTTGAAATCTTTGTATATATTGCTTCTATATAATCTAAGAAACATATATGCAAAGCATCTAAACAGTAACAATCGCCAATTTTTTGATCTTCAAGTTTAAGTGAACAGCGAGCCCCATTGATAATCATGAAATGGAAATTATTTGTAACTTTCTACAAGTAGAACAATGAATAGTCCAGGTAGACGGGTGAAATCTTTCTATATGTTGCTTCTAAATAGTCTAAGAAACATATATGCAAAGCATCCAAACAGTACAATTCGCCAATTTGTTGTTCTTCAAGTTTAAGTGAACAATGAGCCCCAATGGTTAATCCTTTAACGGAAATTATTTGTAACTTTCGACAAGTAGAACAATGATTGGAACACGTAGACGGTTGAAATCTTTGTATATATTGCTTCCATATAGTCTAAGAAACATATATGCAAAGCATCCAAACAGTACCATTCGCCAATTTATTGTTCTTCAAGTTTAAGTGAACAATGAGCCCCATTGTTAATCCTTTATCGGAAATTATTTGTAAATTTCGACAAGTAGAACAATGAATGGAACAGGTAGACTGTTGAAATCATTGTATATATTGCTTCTATATAGTCTATGAAACATATACGCAAAGCATCCAAACAGTACCATTCGCCAATTTTTTGTTCTTCAAGTTTAAGTGAACAATGAGCCCCAATGGTTAATCCTTTTTCGGAAATTATTTGCAATTTTCGACAAGTAGAACAATGATTGGAACACGTAGACGGTTGAAATCTTTGTATAGATTGCTTCCATATAGTCTAAGAAACATATTCGCAAAGCATCCAAACAGTACCATTCGCCAATTTTTTGTTCTTCAAGTTTAAGTGAACAATGAGCCCCAATGGTTAATCCTTTAACGGAAATTATTTGTAACTTTCGACAAGTAGAACAATGATTGGAACACGTAGACGGTTGAAATCTTTGAATATATTGCTTCCATATAGTCTAAGAAACATATATGCAAAGCATCCAAACAGTACCATTCGCCAATTTTTTGTTCTTCAAGTTTAAGTGAACAATGAGCCCCATTGTTAATCCTTTATCGGAAATTATTTGTAACTTTCGACAAGGAGAACAATGAATGGAACAGGCAGACGGTTGAAATCTTTGTATATATTGCTTCTATATAATCTAAGAAACATATATTCAAAGCATCCAAACAGTACCATTCGCCAATTTTTTGTTCTTCAAGTTTAAGTGAACAATGCCCCAATGGTTAATCCTTTATCGGAAATTATTTGTAATTTTCGACAAGTAGAACAATGAATGGAACAGGTAGACGGTTGAAATCTTTGTATATATTGCTTCTATATAATCTAAGAAACATATATGCAAAGCATCTAAGCAGTAACAATCGCCAATTTTTTGTTCTTCAAGTTTAGGTGAACTACGAGCCCCATTGTTAATCCTTTAATGGAAATTATTTGTAAATTTCGACAAGTAGAACAATGAATAGTACAGGTAGACGGGTGAAATCTTTCTATATATTGCTTCTAAATAGTCTAAGAAACATATATGCAAAGCATCCAAACAGTACAATTCGCCAATTTTTTGTTCTTCAAGTTTAAGTGAACTACGAGCCCCATTGTTAATCCTTTATCGGAAATTATTTGTAACTTTCGACAAGTAGAACAATGAATGGAACAGGTAGACGGTTGAAATCTTTGTATATATTGCTTCTATATAGTCTAAGAAACATCTATGCAAAGCATCCAAACAGTACAATTCGCCAATTTTTTGTTCTTCAAGTTTAAGTGAACTACGAGCCCCATTGTTAATCCCTTAACGGAAATTATTTGTAACTTTCGACAAGTAGAACAATGAATGGAACAGGTAGACGGTTGAAATCTTTGTATATATTGCTTCTATATAGTCTGAGAAGCATATATGCAAAGCATCTAAACAGTAACAATCGCCAATTTTTTGATCTTCAAGTTTAAGTGAACAGCGAGCCCCATTGATAATCATGAAATGGAAATTATTTGTAACTTTCTACAAGTAGAACAATGAATAGTACAGGTAGACGGGTGAAATCTTTCTATATGTTGCTTCTAAATAGTCTAAGAAACATATATGCAAAGCATCCAAACAGTACAATTCGCCAATTTATTGTTCTTCAAGTTTAAGTGAACAATGAGCCCTAATGGTTAATCCTTTAACGGAAATTATTTGTAACTTTCGACAAGTAGAACAATGATTGGAACACGTAGACGGTTGAAATCTTTGTATATATTGCTTCCATATAGTCTAAGAAACATATATGCAAAGCATCCAAACAGTACCATTCCCCAATTTTTTGTTCTTCAAGTTTAAGTGAACAATGAGCCCCAATGGTTAATCCTTTAACGGAAATTATTTGTAACTTTCGACAAGGAGAACAATGAATGGAACAGGCAGACGGTTGAAATCTTTGTATATATTGCTTCTATATAATCTAAGAAACATATATGCAAAGCATCTAAGCAGTAACAATCGCCAATTTTTTGTTCTTCAAGTTTAAGTGAACTACGAGCCCCATTGTTAATCCTTTAAAGGAAATTATTTGTAAATTTCGACAAGTAGAACAATGAATAGTACAGGTAGACGGGTGAAATCTTTCTATATATTGCTTCTAAATAGTCTAAGAAACATATATGCAAAGCATCCAAACAGTACAATTCGCCAATTTTTTGTTCTTCAAGTTTAAGTGAACTACGAGCCCCATTGTTAATCCTTTAAAGGAAATTATTTGTAAATTTCGACAAGTAGAACAATGATTGGAACACGTAGACGGTTGAAATCATTGTATATATTACTTCTATATAGTCCAAGAAACATATATGCAAAGCGTCCAAACAGTACAATTCGCCAATTTTTTGCTCTTCAAGTTTAAGTGAACTACGAGCCCCATTGTTAATCCTTTAAAGGAAATTATTTGTAAATTTCGGCAAGTAGAACAATGAATGGAACAGGTAGACGGTTGAAATCTTTGTATATATTGCTTCTATATAATCTAAGAAACATATATGCAAAGCATCTAAACAGTAACAATCGCCAATTTTTTGATCTTCAAGTTTAAATGATCAGCGAGCCCCATTGATAATCATGAAATGGAAATTATTCGTAACTTTCTACAAGTAGAACAATGAATAATACAGGTAGACGGTTGAAATCTTTTTATATATTGCTTCTAAATAGTCTAAGAAACGTATATGCAAAGCATCCAAACAGTACAATTCGCCAATTTTTGCTTCTTCAAGTTTAAGTGAACTACGAGCCCCATTGTTAATCCTTTAAAGGAAATTATTTGTAAATTGCGACAAGTAGAACAATGAATGGATCAGTTAGACGGTTGAAATCATTGTGTATATTGCTTCTATATAATCTACGAAACATATATACATAGCATCCAAACAGTACAATTCGCCAATTTTTTGTTCTTCAAGTTTAAGTGAACAACGAGCCCCATTGTTAATCCTTTAAAGGAAATTATTTGTAACTTTCCACAAGAAGAACAATGAATGGAAGAGGTAGACGGTTGAAATCTTTGTATATATTGCTTCTATATAGCCTAAGAAACATATACGCAAAGCATCCAAACTGTACCATTCGCCAATTTTTTGTTCTTCAAGTTTACGTGATCTACGAGCCCCATTGTTAATCCTTTAAAGGAAATTATTTGTAAATGTCGTCAAGTATAACAATGATTGGAACACGTAGACGGTTGAAATCTTTGAATATATTGCTTCCATATAGTCTAAGAAACATATATGCAAAGCATCCAAACGGTACAATTCGCCAATTTTTTGTTCTTCAAGTTTAAGTGAACAATGAGCCCCAATGGTTAATCCTTTATCGGAAATTATTTGTAACTTTCCACAAGAAGAACAATGAATGGAACAGGTAGACGGTTGAACTCTTTGTATATATTGCTTTTATATAGTCTAAGAAACATACCTGCAAAGCATCCAAACAGTACCATTCGAGAATTTATTGTTCTTCAAGATTAAGTGAACAACGAGCCCCATTGATAATCATGAAAGGGAAATTATTTGTAACTTTCTACAAGTAGAACAATGAATAGAACAGTTAGACTGTTGAAATCTTTGTATATATTGCTTCTATATAGTCTAAGAAACATATATGCAAAGCATCCAAACGGTACAATTCGCAAATTTTTTGTTCTTCAAGTTTAAGTGAACAATGAGCCCCAATGGTTAATCCTTTATCGGAAATTATTTGTAACTTTCCACAAGAAGAACAATGAATGGAACAGGTAGACGGTTGAACTCTTTGTATATATTGCTTTTATATAGTCTAAGAAACATACCTGCAAAGCATCCAAACAGTACAATTCGCCAATTTATTGTTCTTCAAGTTTAAGTGAACAATGAGCCCCAATGGTTAATCCTTTATCGGAAATTATTTGTAACTTTCCACAAGAAGAACAATGAATGGAAGAGGTAGACGGTTGAAATCTTTGTATATATTGCTTCTATATAGCCTAAGAAACATATACGCAAAGCATCCAAACAGTACAATTCGCCAATTTTTTTTGTTCTTCAAGTTTACGTGAACTACGAGCCCCATTGTTAATCCTTTAAAGGAAATTATTTGTCAATTTCGACAAGTAGAACAATGAATGGAACAGGTAGACGGTTGAAATCAGTGTATATATTGCTTCTATATTGTCTAAGAAACATACATGCAAAGCATCCAAAGAGTACAATTAGCCAATTTTTTGTTCTTCAAGTTTAAGCGAACAACGAGCCCCATTGTTAACCCGTTAAAGGAAATTATTTGTAAATTTCGACAAGTAGAACAATGATTGGAACACGTAGACGGTTGAAATCTTCGTATATATTGCTTCCATATAGTCTAAGAAACATGTACGCAAAGCATCCAAGCAGTACCATTCGCCAATTTTTTGTTTTTCAAGTTTAAGTGAACAATGAGCCCCAATGGTTAATCCTTTATCGGAAATTATTTGTAACTTTCGACAAGTAGAACAATGAATGGAACAGGTAGACGGTTGAGATCTTTGTATATATTGCTTCTATATAGTCTAACAAACATATATGCAAAGCATCCAAACAGTACAATTCGCAAATTTATTGTTCTTCAAGTTTAAGTGAACAACGAGCCCTATTGTTAATGCTTTAAAGGAAATTATTTGTTAATTTCGACAAGTAGAACAATGAATGGAACAGGTAGGCGGTTGAAATCTTTCTATATAATGCTTCTATATGGTCTAAGAAACATATATGCAAATCATCCAAACAGTACAATTCGCCAATTTTTTGATCTTCAAGTTTAAGTGAACTACGAGCCCCTTTGTTAATCCTTTACCGGAAATTATTTGTAACTTTCGACAAGTAGAATAATGAATGGAAGAGGTAGACGGTTGAAATCTTTGTATATATTGCTTCTATATAGTCTAAGAAACATATATGCAAAGCATCCAAACAGTACCAGACGCCAATTTTTTGTTCTTCAAGTTTAAGTGAACAACGAGCCCCAATGGTTAATCCTTTTTCGGAAATTATTTGCAATTTTCGACAAGTAGAACAATGATTGGAACACGTAGACGGTTGAAATCTTTGTATAGATTGCTTCCATATAGTCTAAGAAACATATTCGCAAAGCATCCAAACAGTACCATTCGCCAATTTTTTGTTCTTCAAGTTTAAGTGAACAATGAGCCCCAATGGATAATCCTTTAACGGAAATTATTTGTAACTTTCGACAAGTAGAACAATGATTGGAACACGTAGACGGTTGAAATCTTTGTATATATTGCTTCCATATAGTCTAAGAAACATATATGCAAAGCATCCAAACAGTACCATTCGCCAATTTTTTGTTCTTCAAGTTTAAGTGAACAATGAGCCCCAATGGTTAATCCTTTAACGGAAATTATTTGTAACTTTCGACAAGGAGAACAATGAATGGAACAGGCAGACGGTTGAAATCTTTGTATATATTGCTTCTATATAATCTAAGAAACATATATACAAAGCATCTAAGCAGTAACAATCGCCAATTTTTTGTTCTTCAAGTTTAAGTGAACTACGAGCCCCATTGTTAATCCTTTAAAGGAAATTATTTGTAAATTTCGACAAGTAGAACAATGAATAGTACAGGTAGACGGGTGAAATCTTTCTATATATTGCTTCTAAATAGTCTAAGAAACATATATGCAAAGCATCCAAACAGTACAATTCGCCAATTTTTTGTTCTTCAAGTTTAAGTGAACTACGAGCCCCAATGGTTAATCCTTTTTCGGAAATTATTTGCAATTTTCGACAAGTAGAACAATGATTGGAACACGTAGACGGTTGAAATCTTTGTATAGATTGCTTCCATATAGTCTAAGAAACATATTCGCAAAGCATCCAAACAGTACCATTCGCCAATTTTTTGTTCTTCAAGTTTAAGTGAACAATGAGCCCCAATGGTTAATCCTTTAACGGAAATTATTTGTAACTTTCGACAAGTAGAACAATGATTGGAACACGTAGACGGTTGACATCTTTGTATATATTGCTTCCATATAGTCTAAGAAACATATATGCACAGCATCCAAACAGTACCATTCGCCAATTTTTTGTTCTTCAAGTTTAAGTGAACAATGAGCCCCAATGGTTAATCCTTTAACGGAAATTATTTGTAACTTTCGACAAGGAGAACAATGAATGGAACAGGCAGACGGTTGAAATCTTTGTATATATTGCTTCTATATAATCTAAGAAACATATATGCAAAGCATCTAAGCAGTAACAATCGCCAATTTTTTGTTCTTCAAGTTTAAGTGAACTACGAGCCCCATTGTTAATCCTTTAAAGGAAATTATTTGTAAATTTCGACAAGTAGAACAATGAATAGTACAGGTAGACGGGTGAAATCTTTCTATATATTGCTTCTAAATAGTCTAAGAAACATATATGCAAAGCATCCAAATAGTACAATTCGCCAATTCTTTGTTCTTCAAGTTTAAGTGAACTACGAGCCCCATTGTTAATCATTTAAAGGAAATTATTTGTAAATTTCGACAAGTAGAACAATGATTGGAACACGTAGACGGTTGAAATCATTGTATATATTACTTCTATATAGTCCAAGAAACATATATGCAAAGCGTCCAAACAGTACAATTCGCCAATTTTTTGCTCTTCAAGTCTAAGTGAACTACGAGCCCCATTGTTAATCCTTTAAAGGAAATTATTTGTAAATTTCGGCAAGTAGAACAATGAATGGAACAGGTAGACGGTTGAAATCTTTGTATATATTGCTTCTATATAATCTAAGAAACATATATGCAAAGCATCTAAACAGTAAGAATCGCCAATTTTTTGATCTTCAAGTTTAAGTGAACAGCGAGCCCCATTGATAATCATGAAATGGAAATTATTTGTAACTTTCTACAAGTAGAACAATGAATAGTACTGGTAGACGGGTGAAATCTTTCTATATGTTGCTTCTAAATAGTCTAAGAAACATATATGCAAAGCATCCAAACAGTACAATTCGCCAATTTATTGTTCTTCAAGTTTAAGTGAACAATGAGCCCCAATGGTTAATCCTTTAACGGAAATTATTTGTAACTTTCGACAAGTAGAACAATGATTGGAACACGTAGACGGTTGAAATCTTTGTATATATTGCTTCCATATAGTCTAAGAAACATATATGCAAAGCATCCAAACAGTACCATTCGCCAATTTTTTGTTCTTCAAGTTTAAGTGAACAATGAGCCCCATTGTTGTAGGGTGAACGTTTTGGAATGCATGGACTGCGTGTAACTGTTTATAAGGATCTGTCTGGTGACTGTTTGGGCGACGTGTGAATGTTAGGCGTGAAACCCCAGTGTGACTGAAGAACGCATGATTGTATAAACAAGAGTGAATCATGGAAGAATGCGAGTGTTGCCCGAAATCGTGGTGCGGGTGTATCCGAGGAAAAGGGCAACGCTGTATGAATGAGAGTGGATATAAGTGAGTGAGATTGGAGAGCGAGTTTAGTTTTTGAGTGAGAGTCTAGAGAGTAACGTGTATTGTGTTAGGTTAAGTAAAGTATTACCTGTATTATTTGTTATTAATCTTTAATAAACTATTATTCACTAAAGCCCAGTCGACATTTCCTACAAATTGGTGTCAGAAGTGGGATAATACAATAGTACAGGTATTGTGAGTATCGCGAATCGTGCGAATTGTGAGAAAATAGTGATAAAATGAGCACCGAAGGAGCGAGTTTTGATGAGAAGGACCTCCGCCTCCGGTTAAGAAGTGCATCGGGAGAAGTGAAAAAGTGTCAGATTGGGACGTGCGCGACGCAGTCGACGTCAACAGTGGCTGCAGTTCCAACAGTCAAAACGGACAGTTCAGCTGAAGAACCGAAATATACCGAGAGTGAAGTGACACTTCTGAAACGCGAGAAGGAAATGATAGAGAAAGAGTTACTATGGAAGAACAAAGAAATAGAATTGTTGCGCGAATTAAACGCTTTGCGTGCATCAGGAGCGGGTCCATCGACAGGAGAAAATAACAGCGCGAAGTCATGGGATAATGTTGTGCATGTAGCGGACCTGTTAAATTATTTCCAGGGCGCTACGGAAGAATTTGATGATTGGGAAAGGCAATTCCAAACAGTGAGGAAAACGTATCGCCTGGACGAAGAACAGTCGAAGTTGCTTATCGCCAAGAGGTTAAGAGGAAGAGCCGCGTGGTGGTTAAATTCAAATTCGGAATACGTGAACATGCCTGTGGAGGTGTTACTTAGAGAGATGCGGAGCATGTTTTGTTTTCACACCAGCAGAGTTGATTTAAGACGGCGTTTTGAAGAGAGGAGTTGGAAAAGAGGCGAAAATTTTTGCGAGTATGTGCAGGACAAGGTGATTTTGGGAAATCGTGTGGTGGTCAGTGAAAGAGAAATGTTGGAATATATAATAGACGGGATTCCAGATGTCGTGCTCAGGAATCAAGCGCGTATCGGTCGTTTCACATCAAGAACCGAGCTTCTGGAAACGTTCGAGAAAGTAACTTTAAGTGGCAGTGTGAACAGCGGAGATGAGAGATGGCGCCGAAACGAGAGAGACGAGCAGAACTGGAGGAGTGAAGAGGACAGGAAGAGATATTGTACTTGCTGCGGACGGCGAGACCATCTGGCGCCGGACTGCCCAACGAGGGAAGAAGGCCCAAAGTGTTTCAATTGTCAACAAAGAGGGCATCGGGCCCGGCAATGTCCTAAGCAGGCCGATAACAGGAGGAACACACACGTCACCGATGTCGTAACGCCGAGGAAATGCTGTAAAAGCGTAAGAATCGAGGGCCACCCGATGACTGCGTTGGTAGACACAGGTAGCGATATTTCTATAATAAGTGCGCAGCAATATGTTAAGATCGGATCACCAGTGTTAGATCAGAAAATCATTAATTTTAGAGGTATCGGTTCGGGAGAAAATACCACTTTAGGCGAATTCAAAGCGAGAATGATAATCGATAACGAAGTACACGCGATAACATTACGAGTTGTATCGGATAAAATTTGTGCGTACGACTTAATCCTTGGTAATGATTTTCTTGGTACAATAGAGTTAATAGTTAGAAATGGTGATATTTTAATTAAATCATTAAACCAGGAGCGCCGCGGAGAAAATACGCCTGAAATTTTTCAAATCGATGTGGATGCTATCAACACGACCGACGTTGAACTTTCTCATATAACCGACGGTTTAGTACGAAATACATTACGTGAAATGATTAATACATATGTACCAGCAGAAAATACGGAGACAAGCGTTACAATGTCGCTCGTGTTACAAGACGAAGAACCCGTGTATCAAAGAGCGCGACGGCTTTCTCCGTCAGAACGGCAATTGGTCAATGAGCAAATTGATACGTGGATAAATGATGGAATAATCCAGCCGTCATTATCGGACTATGCAAGCCCAGTTGTTCTTGCAAAAAAGAAGGACGGGACTATACGATTGTGCGTTGATTATCGGAAGCTGAATAAAAAAATCATCCGAGATAGATTTCCATTACCGATTATAGAAGATCAGCTCGATGCACTAGAGAATTCGAAATTGTTTAGCACTCTTGATTTAAAAAACGGTTTTTTCCATGTGTTCCTTGATAAAGCTTCGCGTAAGTATACAGCATTTATCGTGCCCGACGGACATTTCGAATTTTTGCGGGTTCCGTTTGGCCTATGTAATTCACCAGCAGTTTTCCAAAGATTTATTAATGTCGTTTTTAAGGATTTGATTCAAAAGAAAATAGTTCTAACTTATATGGACGACCTAATTATTCCGTCATTGGATCTTGAAAGTGGATTGGAAAATCTCAAACTTGTAATGAATGTTGCGAGTAAAGCAGGTCTTATTATTAATTGGGGAAAATGCAAATTCCTAATGGGTAGAGTAGAATTTCTTGGACATGTAATAGAAAACGGTTGCGTCTATCCGTCGGAGCATAAAACCGAAGCTGTGCGTAAATTTCCTGAACCTACGAATGTTAAACAAATTCAGAGTTTTTTAGGCCTAAGCGGGTATTTTAGAAAATTCGTGAGTCATTATTCGGATATTGCACGACCATTAACCAATTTATTACGCAAGGGAGTAATTTTTCAATTTGGTCAGGCTGAGCGAGATGCATTCGTAACTTTGAAAACTATTCTTTGTAGTCAGCCAGTATTGCGTTTGTATAGAGTAAAAGCCGAAACAGAATTACACACAGACGCATCTGTATTTGGTTTTGGTGCCATTCTTCTTCAGAGAGATAGTGAGACGCGAGCCATGCATCCTGTTTACTATTCAAGTGGCCGTACAACATCTGCTGAGGAAAAATACACAAGCTACGAGCTTGAAGTTTTAGCGATAATTAAAGCATTGAAAAAATTTCGAATTTATTTACTGGGTATTCCTTTCAAAATTGTTACTGATTGTAAGGCATTCACGTTAACTATGTGTAAAAAAGATATGTGTGTGCGAGTAGCTAGGTGGGCATTATTACTTGAAGAATTTGATTGTACAGTAGAGCATAGACCAGGGAAAAGCATGCTTCATGTTGATGCTTTAAGTAGACACCCACTAGCATCGTGTTTCGTTATAGATAAGAATAGAGAAGTGTTGACTCTTCGTTTGCGGCGAGCTCAGCGCGAGGATGAGGACGTGAAACGTATATCTGATCTCGCGGAAAAGAGTCATATTGATGGTTACGTGTTAAAAGGCGGTATTCTGTTTAAGGAAATAAATGATGAAGTACGTCTAGTAGTTCCCAGAAAAATGTGGACGCAAATTATCCGTATGTGTCATGAAGTAGGACACTTCTCCGTTTTAAAAACAAGTGTGTTAGTCGAAAAAGACTTTTACATTCCAAATTTGAAGGTAAAGACAGAAAAGGTTATACGCAATTGTGTACATTGTATTTTAGCTGAGCGAAAAGCGGGAAAAGAAGAAGGATATTTAGCGTCAATAGACAAAGGCGAAGTACCGTTCGATACTTTTCACATAGATCATTTAGGACCATTACCTTCGACTCGAAAGAATTATAATTACATATTTGCTGTTATAGATGGATTCTCGAAATATGTATGGCTTTACGCAACTAAAACGACCGCAGCATCCGAAGTAATTAAAATATTGAAAAAGCAGTCCATATTTTTCGGAAATCCTCGTAGAATAATTTCAGATAGAGGTGCAGCGTTCACCTCGAACGAGTTTCGTGAATATTGTGCGGATGAGAAAATTGAACGCGTTTTGATTACTACCGGAATTCCGAGAGGAAATGGACAAATAGAAAGGGTAAATCGTATCTTGATACCCTTACTAACTAAGCTTGCCAGTCCCAGTAAGGAAGAATGGTACAAATACCTTGACCGAGCGCAACAATGCATTAATATAACCGTTCATCGAAGCATTGGAACCGACCCCTTTAATTTACTGTTTGGAACGCGTGCGCGTTTACAAGAAAACACAGAAATTCGTGCGTTAATTGAGAGAGAATGTGTAGCAGAATTTACCGGTAAGAGAGATGAACTGCGTGAGCATGCACGAGAAAATATCGTTAAAATACAAAAAGAAAACGAAAAAACATTTAATAAAAAGCGGAAAGAGTGTAATCGTTATTGTGAGGATGATCTGGTTGCAATTAGGCGTACGCAACAAGGGCCGGGATTGAAAGTTGCTAACAAATATTTAGGACCGTATCGTGTTATCCGCGCATTAAGAAATAATAGATATATCGTATGTAAAGTAGACGACCACGAAGGTCCGATAAAAACGTCGACATCAGCTGACTACATGAAACCATGGTCATATAACGTTGTAAGTGATGAATCTGACGATGAGTGTAACTGCCTAAACGAGTGCGATATCAGGGACTGATATCGAGCGCAGGATGGCCGAGTGTAGGGTGAACGTTTTGGAATGCATGGACTGCGTGTAACTGTTTATAAGGATCTGTCTGGTGACTGTTTGGGCGACGTGTGAATGTTAGGCGTGAAACCCCAGTGTGACTGAAGAACGCATGATTGTATAAACAAGAGTGAATCATGGAAGAATGCGAGTGTTGCCCGAAATCGTGGTGCGGGTGTATCCGAGGAAAAGGGCAACGCTGTATGAATGAGAGTGGATATAAGTGAGTGAGATTGGAGAGCGAGTTTAGTTTTTGAGTGAGAGTCTAGAGAGTAACGTGTATTGTGTTAGGTTAAGTAAAGTATTACCTGTATTATTTGTTATTAATCTTTAATAAACTATTATTCACTAAAGCCCAGTCGACATTTCCTACATTGTTAATCCTTTATCGGAAATTATTTGTAACTTTCGACAAGGGAACAATGAATGGAACAGGCAGACGGTTGAAATCTTTGTATATATTGCTTCTATATAATCTAAGAAACATATATGCAAAGCATCTAAGCAGTAACAATCGCCAATTTTTTGTTCTTCAAGTTTAAGTGAACTACGAGCCCCATTGTTAATCCTTTAAAGGAAATTATTTGTAAATTTCGCCAAGTAGAACAATGAATAGTACAGGTAGACGGGTGAAATCTTTCTATATATTGCTTCTAAATAGTCTAAGAAACATATATGCAAAGCATCCAAACAGTACAATTCGCCAATTTATTGTTCTTCAAGTTTAAGTGAACAATGAGCCCCAATGGTTAATCCTTTAACGGAAATTATTTGTAACTTTCGACAAGTAGAACAATGATTGGAACACGTAGACGGTTGAAATCTTTGTATATATTGCTTCCATATAGTCTAAGAAACATATATGCAAAGCATCCAAACAGTACCATTCGCCAATTTTTTGTTCTTCAAGTTTAAGTGAACAATGAGCCCCATTGTTAATCCTTTATCGGAAATTATTTGTAACTTTCGACAAGGGAACAATGAATGGAACAGGCAGACGGTTGAAATCTTTGTATATATTGCTTCTATATAATCTAAGAAACATATATTCAAAGCATCCATACAGTACCATTCGCCAATTTTTTGTTCTTCAAGTTTAAGTGAACAATGCCCCAATGGTTAATCCTTTATCGGAAATTATTTGTAATTTTCGACAAGTAGAACAATGAATGGAACAGGTAGACGGTTGAAATCTTTGTATATATTGCTTCTATATAATCTAAGAAACATATATGCAAAGCATCTAAGCAGTAACAATCGCCAATTTTTTGTTCTTCAAGTTTAAGTGAACTACGAGCCCCATTGTTAATCCTTTAAAGGAAATTATTTGTAAATTTCGCCAAGTAGAACAATGAATAGTACAGGTAGACGGGTGAAATCTTTCTATATATTGCTTCTAAATAGTCTAAGAAACATATATGCAAAGCATCCAAACAGTACAATTCGCCAATTTTTTGTTCTTCAAGTTTAAGTGAACTACGAGCCCCATTGTTAATCCTTTAAAGGAAATTATTTGTAAATTTCGACAAGTAGAGCAATGATTGGAACACGTAGACGGTTGAAATCATTGTATATATTACTTCTATATAGTCCAAGAAACATATATGCAAAGCGTCCAAACAGTACAATTCGCCAATTTTTTGCTCTTCAAGTTTAAGTGAACTACGAGCCCCATTGTTAATCCTTTAAAGGAAATTATTTGTAAATTTCGGCAAGTAGAACAATGAATGGAACAGGTAGACGGTTGAAATCTTTGTATATATTGCTTCTATATAATCTAAGAAACATATATGCAAAGCATCTAAACAGTAACAATCGCCAATTTTTTGATCTTCAAGTTTAAATGATCAGCGAGCCCCATTGATAATCATGAAATGGAAATTATTCGTAACTTTCTACAAGTAGAACAATGAATAATACAGGTAGACGGTTGAAATCTTTTTATATATTGCTTCTAAATAGTCTAAGAAACGTATATGCAAAGCATCCAAACAGTACAATTCGCCAATTTATGCTTCTTCAAGTTTAAGTGAACTACGAGCCCCATTGTTAATCCTTTATCGGAAATTATTTGTAACTTTCCACAAGAAGAACAATGAATGGAAGAGGTAGACGGTTGAAATCTTTGTATATATTGCTTCTATATAGCCTAAGAAACATATACGCAAAGCATCCAAACAGTACAATTCGCCAATTTTTTTTGTTCTTCAAGTTTACGTGAACTACGAGCCCCATTGTTAATCCTTTAAAGGAAATTATTTGTCAATTTCGACAAGTAGAACAATGAATGGAACAGGTAGACGGTTGAAATCAGTGTATATATTGCTTCTATATTGTCTAAGAAACATACATGCAAAGCATCCAAAGAGTACAATTAGCCAATTTTTTGTTCTTCAAGTTTAAGCGAACAACGAGCCCCATTGTTAATCCGTTAAAGGAAATTATTTGTAAATTTCGACAAGTAGAACAATGATTGGAACACGTAGACGGTTGAAATCTTCGTATATATTGCTTCCATATAGTCTAAGAAACATGTACGCAAAGCATCCAAGCAGTACCATTCGCCAATTTTTTGTTTTTCAAGTTTAAGTGAACAATGAGCCCCAATGGTTAATCCTTTATCGGAAATTATTTGTAACTTTCGACAAGTAGAACAATGAATGGAACAGGTAGACGGTTGAGATCTTTGTATATATTGCTTCTATATAGTCTAACAAACATATATGCAAAGCATCCAAACAGTACAATTCGCAAATTTATTGTTCTTCAAGTTTAAGTGAACAACGAGCCCTATTGTTAATGCTTTAAAGGAAATTATTTGTTAATTTCGACAAGTAGAACAATGAATGGAACAGGTAGGCGGTTGAAATCTTTCTATATAATGCTTCTATATAGTCTAAGAAACATATATGCAAAGCATCCAAACAGTACCAGACGCCAATTTTTTGTTCTTCAAGTTTAAGTGAACAACGAGCCCCATTGATAATCATGAAACGGAAATTATTTGTAAATTTCGTCAAGTATAACAATGAATGGAAGAGGCAGACGGTTGAAATCTTTGTATATATTGCTTCTATATAGCCTAAGAAACATATACGCAAAGCATCCAAACTGTACCATTCGCCAATTTTTTGTTCTTCAAGTTTCCGTGATCTACGAGCCCCATTGTTAATCCATTAAAGGAAATTATTTGTAAATTTCGTCAAGTATAACAATGATTGGAACACGTAGACGGTTGAAATCTTTGAATATATTGCTTCCATATAGTCTAAGAAACATATATGCAAAGCATCCAAACGGTACAATTCGCCAATTTTTTGTTCTTCAAGTTTAAGTGAACAATGAGCCCCAATGGTTAATCCTTTATCGGAAATTATTTGTAACTTTCCACAAGAAGAACAATGAATGGAACAGGTAGACGGTTGAACTCTTTGTATATATTGCTTTTATATAGTCTAAGAAACATACCTGCAAAGCATCCAAACAGTACCATTCGAGAATTTATTGTTCTTCAAGATTAAGTGAACAACGAGCCCCATTGATAATCATGAAAGGGAAATTATTTGTAACTTTCTACAAGTAGAACAATGAATAGAACAGTTAGACTGTTGAAATCTTTGTATATATTGCTTCTATATAGTCTAAGAAACATATATGCAAAGCATCCAAACGGTACAATTCGCCAATTTTTTGTTCTTCAAGTTTAAGTGAACAATGAGCCCCAATGGTTAATCCTTTATCGGAAATTATTTGTAACTTTCCACAAGAAGAACAATGAATGGAACAGGTAGACGGTTGAACTCTTTGTATATATTGCTTTTATATAGTCTAAGAAACATACCTGCAAAGCATCCAAACAGTACAATTCGCCAATTTATTGTTCTTCAAGTTTAAGTGAACAATGAGCCCCAATGGTTAATCCTTTATCGGAAATTATTTGTAACTTTCCACAAGAAGAACAATGAATGGAAGAGGTAGACGGTTGAAATCTTTGTATATATTGCTTCTATATAGCCTAAGAAACATATACGCAAAGCATCCAAACAGTACAATTCGCCAATTTTTTTTGTTCTTCAAGTTTACGTGAACTACGAGCCCCATTGTTAATCCTTTAAAGGAAATTATTTGTCAATTTCGACAAGTAGAACAATGAATGGAACAGGTAGACGGTTGAAATCAGTGTATATATTGCTTCTATATTGTCTAAGAAACATACATGCAAAGCATCCAAAGAGTACAATTAGCCAATTTTTTGTTCTTCAAGTTTAAGCGAACAACGAGCCCCATTGTTAATCCGTTAAAGGAAATTATTTGTAAATTTCGGCAAGTAGAACAATGATTGGAACACGTAGACGGTTGAAATCTTCGTATATATTGCTTCCATATAGTCTATGAAACATGTACGCAAAGCATCCAAGCAGTACCATTCGCCAATTTTTTGTTTTTCAAGTTTAAGTGAACAATGAGCCCCAATGGTTAATCCTTTATCGGAAATTATTTGTAACTTTCGACAAGTAGAACAATGAATGGAACAGGTAGACGGTTGAGATCTTTGTATATATTGCTTCTATATAGTCTAACAAACATATATGCAAAGCATCCAAACAGTACAATTCGCAAATTTATTGTTCTTCAAGTTTAAGTGAACAACGAGCCCTATTGTTAATGCTTTAAAGGAAATTATTTGTTAATTTCGACAAGTAGAACAATGAATGGAACAGGTAGGCGGTTGAAATCTTTCTATATAATGCTTCTATATAGTCTAAGAAACATATATGCAAATCATCCAAACAGTACAATTCGCCAATTTTTTGATCTTCAAGTTTAAGTGAACTACGAGCCCCTTTGTTAATCCTTTACCGGAAATTATTTGTAACTTTCGACAAGTAGAATAATGAATGGAAGAGGTAGACGGTTGAAATCTTTGTATATATTGCTTCTATATAGTCTAAGAAACATATATGCAAAGCATCCAAACAGTACCAGACGCCAATTTTTTGTTCTTCAAGTTTAAGTGAACAACGAGCCCCATTGATAATCATGAAACGGAAATTATTTGTAACTTTCTAATAGTAGAAAAATGAATAGAACAGGTAGACGGTTGAAATCATTGTATATATTGCTTCTACATAGTCTAAGAAACATATATGCAAAGCATCCAAACAGTACAATTCGCCAATTTTTTGTTCTTCAAGTTTAAGTGAACTACGAGCCCCATTGTTAATCCTTTAAAGGAAATTATTTGTCAATTTCGACAAGTAGAACAATGAATGGAACAGGTAGACGGTTGAAATCAGTGTATATATTGCTTCTATATTGTCTAAGAAACATACATGCAAAGCATCCAAACAGTACAATTCGCCAATTTTTTGTTCTTCAAGTTTAAGTGAACTACGAGCCCCATTGTTAATCCTTTAAAGGAAATTATTTGTAAATTTCGACAAGTAGAGCAATGATTGGAACACGTAGACGGTTGAAATCATTGTATATATTACTTCTATATAGTCCAAGAAACATATATGCAAAGCGTCCAAACAGTACAATTCGCCAATTTTTTGCTCTTCAAGTTTAAGTGAACTACGAGCCCCATTGTTAATCCTTTAAAGGAAATTATTTGTAAATTTCGGCAAGTAGAACAATGAATGGAACAGGTAGACGGTTGAAATCTTTGTATATATTGCTTCTATATAATCTAAGAAACATATATGCAAAGCATCTAAACAGTAACAATCGCCAATTTTTTGATCTTCAAGTTTAAATGATCAGCGAGCCCCATTGATAATCATGAAATGGAAATTATTCGTAACTTTCTACAAGTAGAACAATGAATAATACAGGTAGACGGTTGAAATCTTTTTATATATTGCTTCTAAATAGTCTAAGAAACGTATATGCAAAGCATCCAAACAGTACAATTCGCCAATTTTTGCTTCTTCAAGTTTAAGTGAACTACGAGCCCCATTGTTAATCCTTTATCGGAAATTATTTGTAACTTTCCACAAGAAGAACAATGAATGGAAGAGGTAGACGGTTGAAATCTTTGTATATATTGCTTCTATATAGCCTAAGAAACATATACGCAAAGCATCCAAACAGTACAATTCGCCAATTTTTTTTGTTCTTCAAGTTTACGTGAACTACGAGCCCCATTGTTAATCCTTTAAAGGAAATTATTTGTCAATTTCGACAAGTAGAACAATGAATGGAACAGGTAGACGGTTGAAATCAGTGTATATATTGCTTCTATATTGTCTAAGAAACATACATGCAAAGCATCCAAAGAGTACAATTAGCCAATTTTTTGTTCTTCAAGTTTAAGCGAACAACGAGCCCCATTGTTAATCCGTTAAAGGAAATTATTTGTAAATTTCGACAAGTAGAACAATGATTGGAACACGTAGACGGTTGATATCTTCGTATATATTGCTTCCATATAGTCTAAGAAACATGTACGCAAAGCATCCAAGCAGTACCATTCGCCAATTTTTTGTTTTTCAAGTTTAAGTGAACAATGAGCCCCAATGGTTAATCCTTTATCGGAAATTATTTGTAACTTTCGACAAGTAGAACAATGAATGGAACAGGTAGACGGTTGAGATCTTTGTATATATTGCTTCTATATAGCCTAAGAAACATATACGCAAAGCATCCAAACAGTACAATTCGCCAATTTTTTTTGTTCTTCAAGTTTACGTGAACTACGAGCCCCATTGTTAATCCTTTAAAGGAAATTATTTGTCAATTTCGACAAGTAGAACAATGAATGGAACAGGTAGGCGGTTGAAATCTTTCTATATAATGCTTCTATATAGTCTAAGAAACATATATGCAAATCATCCAAACAGTACAATTCGCCAATTTTTTGATCTTCAAGTTTAAGTGAACTACGAGCCCCTTTGTTAATCCTTTACCGGAAATTATTTGTAACTTTCGACAAGTAGAATAATGAATGGAAGAGGTAGACGGTTGAAATCTTTGTATATATTGCTTCTATATAGTCTAAGAAACATATATGCAAAGCATCCAAACAGTACCAGACGCCAATTTTTTGTTCTTCAAGTTTAAGTGAACAACGAGCCCCATTGATAATCATGAAACGGAAATTATTTGTAACTTTCTAATAGTAGAAAAATGAATAGAACAGGTAGACGGTTGAAATCATTGTATATATTGCTTCTACATAGTCTAAGAAACATATATGCAAAGCATCCAAACAGTACAATTCGCCAATTTTTTGTTCTTCAAGTTTAAGTGAACTACGAGCCCCATTGTTAATCCTTTAAAGGAAATTATTTGTCAATTTCGACAAGTAGAACAATGAATGGAACAGGTAGACGGTTGAAATCAGTGTATATATTGCTTCTATATTGTCTAAGAAACATACATGCAAAGCATCCAAACAGTACAATTCGCCAATTTTTTGTTCTTCAAGTTTAAGCGAACAACGAGCCCCATTGTTAATCCGTTAAGGGAAATTATTTGTAAATTTCGACAAGTAGAACAATGATTGGAACACGTAGACGGTTGAAATCTTCGTATATATTGCTTCCATATAGTCTAAGAAACATGTACGCAAAGCATCCAAACAGAACAATTCGCCAATTTTTTGTTTTTCAAGTATAAGTGAACAATGAGCCCCAATGGTTAATCCTTTATCGGAAATTATTTGTAACTTTCGACAAGTAGAACAATGAATGGAACAGGTAGACGGTTGAGATCTTTGTATATATTGCTTCTATATAGTCTAAGAAACATATATGCAAAGCATCCAAACAGTACAATTCGCCAATTTATTGTTCTTCAAGTTTAAGTGAACTACGAGCCCCATTGTTAATCCTTTAAAGGAAATTATTTGTAAATTTCGACAAGTAGAACAATGATTGGAACACGTAGACGGTTGAAATCATTGTATATATTACTTCTATATAGTCCAAGAAACATATATGCAAAGCGTCCAAACAGTACAATTCGCCAATTTTTTGATCTTCAAATTTAAGTGAACTACGAGCCCCATTGTTAATCCTTTAAAGGAAATTATTTGTAAATTTCGGCAAGTAGAACAATGAATGGAATAGGTAGACGGTTGAAATCATTGTATATGTTGCTTCTATATAGTCTAAGGAACATATATGCATAGCGTCCAAACAGTACAATTCGCCAATTATTTGCTCTTCAAGTTTAAGTGAACTACGAGCCCCATTGTTAATCCTTTAAAGGAAATTATTTGTAAATTTCGGCAAGTATAACAATGATTGGAACATGTAGACTGTTGAAATCTATGTATATATTGCTTCCATATAGTCTAAGAAACATATATGCAAAGCATCGAAACAGTACAGTTCGCCAATTTTTTGCTCTTCAAGTTTAAGTGAACTACGAGCCCCATTGTTAATCCTCTCACGGAAATTAATTGTAACTTTCTACAAGTAGAACAATGAATGGAACAGGTAGACGGTTGAAATCTTTGTATATATTGCTTCTATATAGTCTAAGAAACATATATGCAAAGCATCCAAACAGTACAATTCGCCAATTTTTTTTGTTCTTCAAGTTTACGTGAACTACGAGCCCCATTGTTAATCCTTTAAAGGAAATTATTTGTCAATTTCGACAAGTAGAACAATGAATGGAACAGGTAGACGGTTGAAATCAGTGTATATATTGCTTCTATATTGTCTAAGAAACATACATGCAAAGCATCCAAACAGTACAATTCGCCAATTTTTTGTTCTTCAAGTTTAAGCGAACAACGAGCCCCATTGTTAATCCGTTAAAGGAAATTATTTGTAAATTTGGACAAGTAGAACAATGATTGGAACACGTAGACGGTTGAAATCTTCGTATATATTGCTTCCATATAGTCTAAGAAACATGTACGCAAAGCATCCAAACAGAACCATTCGCCAATTTTTTGTTTTTCAAGTTTAAGTGAACAATGAGCCCCAATGGTTAATCCTTTATCGGAAATTATTTGTAATTTTCTACAAGTAGAACAATGAATAGTACAGGTAGACGGGTGAAGTCTTTCTATATATTGCTTCTATATAGTCTAAGAAACATATATGCAAAGCATCCAAACAGTACAATTCGCCAATTTCTTGTTCTTCAAGTTTAAGTAAACTACGATCCCCATTGTTAATCCCTTAACGGAAATTATTTGTAATTTTCTACAAGTAGAACAATGAATAGTACAGGTAGACGGGTGAAGTCTTTCTATATATTGCTTCTATATAGTCTATGAAACATATATGCAAAGCATCCAAACAGTACCATTCGCCAATTTTTTGTTCTTCAAGTTTAAGTGAACAATGAGCCACATTGTTAATCCTTTAAAGGAAATTATTTGTAAATTTCGACAAGTGAACAATGATTGGAACACGTAGACGGTTGAAATCTTTGTATATATTGCTTCCATATAGTCAAAGAAACATATATGCAAAGCATCCAAACAGTACAATTCGCCAATTTTATGTTCTTCAAGTTTAAGTGAACAATGAGCCCCAATGGTTAATCCTTTATCGGAAATTATTTGTAATTTTCGACAAGTAGAACGATGAATGGAACAGGTAGACGGTTGTAATCTTTGTATATATTGCTTCTATATAGTCTAAGAAACATATATGCAAAGCATCCAAACAGTACCATTCGTCAATTTTTTGTTCTTCAAGTTTAAGTGAACAACGAGCCCCATTGTAAATCCTTTAACGGAAATTATTTGACCGATTGTCAATGGTGAATATCAATGGGGCTCGCTGTTCAATTAAACTTGAAGATCAAAAAATTGGCGATTGTTACTGTTTAGATGCTTTGCATATATGTTTCTTATACTATATAGAAGCAATATATACAAAGATTTCAACCGTCTACCTGTTCCATTCAATGTTCTAGTTGTCGAAATTTACAAATAATTTCCTTTAAAGGATTAACAATGGGGCTCGTAGTTCACTTAAACTTGAAGAACAAAAAATCGGCGAACGGTACTGCTTGGATGCTTTGCGTACATGTTTCTTAGACTATATGGAAGCAATATATACAAAGATTTCAACCGTCTACGTGTTCCAATCATTGTTCTACTTGTCGAAATTTACAAATAATTTCCGAAAACGGATTAACCATTGGGGCTCATTGTTCACTTAAACTTGAAGAACAAAAAATTGGCGAATTGTACTGTTTGGATGCTTTGCATATATGTTTCTTAGACTATATAGAAGCAATATATACAAAGATTTCAACCGTCTACCTGTTCCATTCATTGTTCTACTTGCCGAATGTTACAAATAATTTCCGATAAAGGATTAACCATTGGGGCTCATTGTTCACTTAAACTTGAAGAACAAAAAATTGGCGAATTGTACTGTTTGGATGCTTTGCATATATGTTTCTTATACTACATAGAAGCAATATATACAAAGATTTCAACCGTCTACCTGTTCCATTCATTGTTCTACTTGTCGAAAGTTACAAATAATTTCCGATAAAGGATTAACAATGGGTCTCATTGTTCACTTAAACTTGAAGAATAAAAAATTGGCGAATTGTACTGTTTGGATGCTTTGCATATATGTTTCTTAGACTATATAGAAGCAATATATACAAAGATTTCAACCGTCTACCTGTTCCATTCATTGTTCTACTTGCCGAATGTTACAAATAATTTCCGATAAAGGATTAACCATTGGGGCTCATTGTTCACTTAAACTTGAAGAACAAAAAATTGGCGAATTGTACTGTTTGGATGCTTTGCATATATGTTTCTTATACTACATAGAAGCAATATATACAAAGATTTCAACCGTCTACCTGTTCCATTCATTGTTCTACTTGTCGAAAATTACAAATAATTTCCGATAAAGGATTAACCATTGGGGCTCATTGTTCACTTAAACTTGAAGAACAAAAAATTGGCGAATGGTACTGTTTGGATGCTTTGCATATATGTTTCTTAGATTATATAGAAGCAATAAATACAAAGATATCAACCGTCTAACTGTTCCATCCATTGTTCTACTTGTCGAAAATTACAAATAATTTCCGATAAAGGATTAACCATTGGGGCTCATTGTTCACTTAAACTTGAAGAACAAAAAATTGTCGAATTGTACTATTTGGATGCTTTGCATATATGTTTCTTAGACTATATAGAAGCAATATATACAAAGATTTCAACCGTCTACCTGTTCCATTCATTGTTCTACTTGTCGAAAGTTACAAATAATTTCCGATAACGGATTAACCATTGGGGCTCATTGTTCACTTAAACTTGCAGAACAAAAAATTGGCGAATTGTACTGTTTGGATGCTATGCATATATGTTTCTTATACTATATAGAAGCAATATATACAAAGATTTCAACCGTCTACCTGTTCCATTCAATGTTCTAGTTGTCGAAATTTACAAATAATTTCCTTTAAAGGATTAACAATGGGGCTCGTAGTTCACTTAAACTTGAAGAACAAAAAATTGGCGAATTGTACTGTTTGGATGCTTTGCATATGTGTTTCTTAGACTATTTAGAAGCAATATATAGAAAGATTTCACCCGTCTACCTGTACTATTCATTGTTCTATTTGTAGAAAGTTACAAATAATTTCCATTTCATGATTATCAATGGGGCTCGCTGTTCACTTAAACTTGAAGATCGAAAAATTGGCGAATGTTACTGTTTAGATGCTTTGCATATAGGTTTCTTAGACTATATAGAAGCAACATATACAAAGATTTCAACCGTCTACCTGATCTATTCATTGTTCTTCTTGTCGAAAGTTACAAATAATTTCCGTTTCATGATTATCAATGGGCCTCGTTGTTCACTCAAACTTGAAGAACAAAAAATTGTCGAATTGTACTGTTTGGATGCTTTGCATATATGTTTCTTAGACTATATGGAAGCAATATATACAAAGATTTCAACCGTCTACCTGTTCCATTCACTGTTCTACTTGTCGAAAGTTACAAATAATTTCCGATAAAGGATTAACAATGGGTCTCATTGTTCACTTAAACTTGAAGAACAAAAAATTGGCGAATGGTACTGTTTGGATGCTTTGCATATATGTTTCTTAGACTATATGGAAGCAATATATACAAAGATTTCAACCGTCTACGTGTTCCAATCATTGTTCTACTTGTAGAAAGTTACAATTAATTTCCGTTAAAGGATTATCAATGGGGCTCGTTGTTCACTTAAACTTGAAGAACAAAAAATTGGCGAATTGTACTGCTTGGATGCTTTGCATATATGTTTCTTAGATTATATAGAAGCAATATATACAAAGATTTCAACCGTCTACGTGTTCCAATCATTGTTCTACTTGTAGAAAGTTACAATTAATTTCCGTTAAAGGATTAACAATGGGGCTCGTAGTTCACTTAAACTTGAAGAACAAAAAATTGGCGAATGGTACTGTTTGGATGCTTTGCATATATGTTTCTTAGATTATATAGAAGCAATATATACAAAGATTTCAACCGTCTACCTGTTCCATTCATTGTTCTACTTGTCGAAAGTTACAAATAATTTCCGATAGAGGATTAACCATTGGGGCTCATTGTTCACTTAAACTTGAAGAACAAAAAATTGGCGAATGGTACTGTTTGGATGCTTTGCGTACATGTTTCTTAGACTATATGGAAGCAATATATACAAAGATTTCAACCGTCTACGTGTTCCAATCATTTTTCTACTTGTCGAAATTTACAAATAATTTCCTTTAAAGGATTAACAATGGGGCTCGTTGCTCACTTAAACTTGAAGAACAAAAAATTGGCGAATGGTACTGTTTGGATGCTTTGCATATATGTTTCTTAGACTATATAGAAGCAATATATACATTGATTTCATCCGGCTACCTGTTCCATTCATTGTTCTACTTGTCGCAAGTTACAAATAATTTCCGTTAAAGTATTAACAATGGGGCTCGTAGTTCACTTAAACTTGAAGATCAAATAATTGGCGAATTGTACTGTTTGGACGCTTTGCATATATGTTTCTTAGACTATTTAGAAGCAATATATACAATGATTTCAACAGTCTACCTGTTCCATTTATTGTTCTACTTGTCGAAATTTACAAATAATTTCCTTTAAAGGATTAATAATGGGGCTCGTAGTTCACTTAAATTTGAAGAACAAAAAATTGGCGAATGGTACTGTTTGGATGCTTTGCATATATGTTTCTTAGATTATATAGAGGCAATATATACAAGGATTTCAACCGTCTACCTGTTCCATTCATTGTTCTACTTGTCGAAATTTACAAATAATTACCGATAAAGGATTAACCATTGGGGCTCATTGTTCACTTAAACTTGAAGAACAAAAAATTGGCGAATTGTACTGTTTGGATGCTTTGCATATATGTTTCTTAGACTATATAGAAGCAATATATACAAAGATTTCAACCGTCTACCTGTTCCATTCATTGTTCTACTTGTCGAAAGTTACAAATAATTTCCTTTAAAGGATTAACAATGGGGCTCATTGTTCACTTAAACTTGAAGAACAAAAAATTGGCGAATTGTACTGGTTGGATGCTTTGCATATATGTTTCTTAGACTATATGGAAGCAATATATACAAAGATTTCAACCGTCTACGTGTTCCAATCATTGTTCTACTTGTCGAACTTTACAAATAATTTCCTTTAAAGGATTAACAATGGAGCTCGTTGTTCACTTAAACTTGAAGAACAATAAATCGGCGAATTGTACTGTTTGGATGCTTTGCATATATGTTTCTTAGACTATATAGAAGCAATATATACAAAGATTTCAACCGTCTACCTGTTCCATTCATTGTTCTACTTGTCGAAAGGTACAAATAATTTCCGATAAAGGATTAACCATTGGGGCTCATTGTTCACTTAAACTTGAAGAACAAAAAATTGGCGAATTGTACTGTTTGGATGCTTTGCATATATGTTTCTTATACTATATAGAAGCAATATATAAAAAGATTTCAACCGTCTACCTGTTCCATTCATTGTTCTACTTGTCGAAAGTTACAAATAATTTCCGATAAAGGATTAACAATGGGGCTCGCTGTTCACTTAAACTTGAAGAATAAAAAATTGGCGAATTGTACTGTTTGGATACTTTGCACATATGCTTCTTAGACTATATGGAAGCAATATATACAAAGATTTCAATCGTCTACGTGTTCCAATCATTGTTCTACTTGTCGAAAGTTACAAATAATTTCCGATAAAGGATTAACAATGGGGCTCATTGTTCACTTAAACTTGAAGGACAAAAAATTGGCAAATGGTACAGTTTGGATGCTTTGCATATATGTTTCTTAGATTATATAGAAGCAATATATACAAAGATTTCAATCGTCTACGTGTTCCAATCATTGTTCTACTTGTAGAAAGTTACAATAAATTTCCGTTAAAGGATTAACAATGGGGCTCGTAGTTCACTCAAACATGAAGAACAAAAAATTGGCGAATTGTACTGTTTGGATGCTTTGCATATATGTTTCTTAGACTTTATAGAAGCAATATATACAAAGATTTCAACCGTCTACCTGTTCCATTCACTGTTCTACTTGTCGAAAGTTACAAATAATTTCCGATAAAGGATTAACAATGGGTCTCATTGTTCACTTAAACTTGAAGAACAAAAAATTGGCGAATGGTACTGTTTGGATGCTTTGCATATATGTCTCTTAGACTATATGGAAGCAATATATACAAAGATTTCAACCGTCTACGTGTTCCAATCATTGTTCTACTTGTAGAAAGTTACAATTAATTTCCGTTAAAGGATTAACAATGGGGCTCGTAGTTCACTTAAACTTGAAGAACAAAAAATTGGCGAATTGTACTGTTTGGATGCTTTGCATATATGTTTCGTAGACTATATAGAAGCAATATATACAATGATTTCAACCGTCTACATGATCCATTCATTGTTCTACTTGTCGAAATTTACAAATAATTTCCTTTAAAGGATTAACAATGGGGCTCGTTGTTCACTTAAACTTGAAGAACAAAAAATTGGCGAATTGTACTGCTTGGATGCTTTGCATATATGTTTCTTAGACTATATAGAAGCAATATATACAAAGATTTCAAACGTCTACCTGTTCCATTCATTGTTCTACTTGCCGAATGTTACAAATAATTTCCGATAAAGGATTAACCATTGGGGCTCATTGTCCACTTAAACTTGAAGAACAAAAAATTGGCGAATTGTACTGTTTGGATGCTTTGCATATATGTTTCTTATACTATATAGAAGCAATATATACAAAGATTTCAACCGTCTACCTGTTCCATTCATTGTTCTACTTGTCGAAAGTTACCAATAATTTCCGATAAAGGATTAACAATGTGTCTCATTGTTCACTTAAACTTGAAGAACAAAAAATTGGCGAATTGTACTGTTTGGATGCTTTGCATATATGTTCCTTAGACTATATAGTAGCAATATATACAAAGATTTCATCCGTGTACCTGTTCCATTCATTGTTCTACTTGTCGAAAGTTACAAATAATTTCCTTTAAAGGATTAACAATGGGGCTCATTGTTCACTTAAACTTGAAGAACAAAAAATTGGCGAATTGTACTGGTTGGATGCTTTGCATATATGTTTCTTAGACTATATGGAAGCAATATATACAAAGATTTCAACCGTCTACGTGTTCCAATCATTGTTCTACTTGTCGAACTTTACAAATAATTTCCTTTAAAGGATTAACAATGGGGCTCGTTGCTCACTTAAACTTGAAGAACAAAAAATTGGCGAGTGGTACTGTTTGGATGCTTTGCATATATGTTTCTTAGACTATATAGGAGCAATATATACATTGATTTCAACCGGCTACCTGTTCCATTCATTGTTCTACTTGTCGCAAGTTACAAATAATTTCCGTTAAAGTATTAACAATGGGGCTCGTAGTTCACTTAAACTTGAAGATCAAATAATTGGCGAATTGTACTGTTTGGACGCTTTGCATATATGTTTCTTAGACTATTTAGAAGCAATATATACAATGATTTCAACAGTCTACCTGTTCCATTCATTGTTCTACTTGTCGAAATTTACAAATAATTTCCTTTAAAGGATTAATAATGGGGCTCGTAGTTCACTTAAACTTGAAGAACAAAAAATTGGCGAAAGGTACTGTTTGGATGCTTTGCATATATGTTTCTTAGATTATATAGAGGCAATATATACAAGGATTTCAACCGTCTACCTGTTCCATTCATTGTTCTACTTGTCGAAATTTACAAATAATTACCGATAAAGGATTAACCATTGGGGCTCATTATTCACTTAAACTTGAAGAACAAAAAATTGGCGAATTGTACTGTTTGGATGCTTTGCATATATGTTTCTTAGACTATATAGAAGCAATATATACAAAGATTTCAACCGTCTACCTGTTCCATTCATTGTTCTACTTGCCGAAAGTTACAAATAATTTCCGATAAAGGATTAACAATGGGGCTCATTGTTCACTTAAACTTGAAGGACAAAAAATTGGCGAATGGTACTGTTTGGATGCTTTGCATATATGTTTCTTAGACTATATAGAAGCAATATATACAAAGATATCAACCGTCTACCTGTTCCATTCACTGTTCTACTTGTCGAAAGTTACAAATAATTTCCGATAAAGGATTAACAATGGGTCTCATTGTTCACTTAAACTTGAAGGACAAAAAATTGGCAAATGGTACAGTTTGGATGCTTTGCATATATGTTTCTTAGATTATATAGAAGCAATATATACAAAGATTTCAATCGTCTACGTGTTCCAATCATTGTTCTACTTGTAGAAAGTTACAATTAATTTCCGTTAAAGGATTAACAATGGGTCTCGTAGTTCACTTAAACTTGAAGAACAAAAAATTGGTGAATTGGACTGTTTGGATGCTTTGCATATATGTTTCTTATACTATATAGAAGCAATATATACAAAGATTTCAACCGTCTACCTGTTCCATTCATTGTTCTACTTGTCGAAAGTTACAAATAATTTCCGTTAAAGGATTAACAATGGGGCTCGTAGTTCACTTAAACTTGAAGAACAAAAAATTGGCGAATTGGACTGTTTGGATGCTTTGCATATATGTTTCGTAGATTATATAGAAGCAATATATACAATGATTTCAACCGTCTACCTGATCCATTCATTGTTCTACTTGTCGAAATTTACAAATAATTTCCGATAAAGGATTAACAATGGGGCTCATTGTTCACTTAAACTTGAAGAACAAAAAATTGGCGAATTGTACTGTTTGGATGCTTTGCATATATGTTTCTTATACTATATAGAAGCAATATATAAAAAGATTTCAACCGTCTACCTGTTCCATTCATTGTTCTACTTGTCGAAAGTTACAAATAATTTCCGATAAAGGATTAACAATGGAGCTCGTTGTTCACTTAAACTTGAAGAACAAAAAATTGGCGAATTGTACGGCTTGGATGCTTTGCATATCTGTTTCTTAGATTATATAGAAGCAATATATACAAAGATTTCAACCGTCTACGTGTTCCAATCATTGTTCTACTTGTAGAAAGTTACAATTAATTTCCGTTAAAGGATTAACAATGGGGTTCGTAGTTCACTTAAACTTGAAGAACAAAAAATTGGCGAATGGTACTGTTTGGATGCTTTGCATATATGTTTCTTATACTATATAGAAGCAATATATAAAAAGATTTCAACCGTCAACCTCTTCCATTCATTGTTCTACTTGTCGAAAGTTACAAATAATTTCCGATAAAGGATTAACAATGGGGCTCGTTGTTCACTTAAACTTGAAGAATAAAAAATTGGCGAATTGTACTGTTTGGATGCTTTGCACATATGCTTCTTAGACTATATGGAAGCAATATATACAAAGATTTCAATCGTCTACGTGTTCAAATCATTGTTCTACTTGTCGAAAGTTACAAATAATTTCCGATAAAGGATTAACAATGGGGCTCATTGTTCACTTAAACTTGAAGGACAAAAAATTGGCAAATGGTACAGTTTGGATGCTTTGCATATATGTTTCTTAGACTATATGGAAGCAATATATACAAAGATTTCAACCGTCTACGTGTTCCAATCATTGTTCTACTTGTAGAAAGTTACAATTAATTTCCGATAAAGGATTAACAATGGGGCTCATTGTTCACTTAAACTTGAAGGACAAAAAATTGGCGATTGGTACTGTTTGGATGCTTTGCGTACATGTTTCTTAGACTGTATGGTAGCAATATATACAAAGATTTCATCCGTGTACCTGTTCCATTCATTGTTCTACTTGTCGAAAGTTACAAATAATTTCCTTTAAAGGATTAACAATGGGGCTCATTGTTCACTTAAACTTGAAGAACAAAAAATTGGCGAATTGTACTGGTTGGATGCTTTGCATATATGTTTCTTAGACTATATGGAAGCAATATATACAAAGATTTCAACCGTCTACGTGTTCCAATCATTTTTCTACTTGTCGAAATTTACAAATAATTTCCGATAAAGGATTAACAATGTGTCTCATTGTTCACTTAAACTTGAAGAACAAAAAATTGGCGAATGGTACTGTTTGGATGCTTTGCATATATGTTTCTTAGACTATATGGAAGCAATATATAGAAAGATTTCAACCGTCTACGTGTTCCAAACATTGTTCTACTTGTAGAAAGTTACAATTAATTTCCGTTAAAGGATTAACAATGGGGCTCGTAGTTCACTTAAACTTCAAGAACAAAAAATTGGCGAATTGGACTGTTTGGATGCTTTGCATATATGTTTCGTAGATTATATAGAAGCAATATATACAATGATTTCAACCGTCTACCTGATCCATTCATTGTTCTACTTGTCGAAATTTACAAATAATTACCGATAAAGGATTAACCATTGGGGCTCATTGTTCACTTAAACATGAAGAACAAAAAATTGGCGAATTGTACTGTTTGGATGCTTTGCATATATGTTTCTTAGACTATATAGAAGCAATATATACAAAGATTTCAACCGTCTACGTGTTCCAATCATTGTTCTACTTGTAGAAAGTTACAATTAATTTCCGTTAAAGGATTAACAATGGGGCTCGTAGTTCACTTAAACTTGAAGAACAAAAAATTGGCGAATGGTACTGTTTGGATGCTTTGCATATATGTTTCTTAGATTATATAGAAGCAATATATACAAAGATTTCAACCGTCTACGTGTTCCAATCATTGTTCTACTTGTAGAAAGTTACAATTAATTTCCGTTAAAGGATTAACAATGGGGCTCGTAGTTCACTTAAACTTGAAGAACAAAAAATTGGCAAATTGTACTGTTTGGATGCTTTGCATATGTGTTTCTTAGACTATTTAGAAGCAATATATAGAAAGATTTCACCCGTCTACCTGTACTATTCATTGTTCTATTTGTAGAAAGTTACAAATAATTTCCATTTCATGATTATCAATGGGGCTCGCTGTTCACTTAAACTTGAAGATCGAAAAATTGGCGAATGTTACTGTTTAGATGCTTTGCATATAGGTTTCTTAGACTATATAGAAGCAACATATACAAAGATTTCAACCGTCTACCTGATCTATTCATTGTTCTTCTTGTCGAAAGTTACAAATAATTTCCGTTTCATGATTATCAATGGGCCTCGTTGTTCACTCAAACTTGAAGAACAAAAAATTGTCGAATTGTACTGTTTGGATGCTTTGCATATATGTTTCTTAGACTATATGGAAGCAATATATACAAAGATTTCAACCGTCTACCTGTTCCATTCACTGTTCTACTTGTCGAAAGTTACAAATAATTTCCGATAAAGGATTAACAATGGGTCTCATTGTTCACTTAAACTTGAAGAACAAAAAATTGGCGAATGGTACTGTTTGGATGCTTTGCATATATGTTTCTTAGACTATATGGAAGCAATATATACAAAGATTTCAACCGTCTACGTGTTCCAATCATTGTTCTACTTGTCGAAAGTTACAAATAATTTCCGAAAACGGATTAACCATTGGGGCTCAATGTTCACTTAAACTTGAAGAACAAAAAATTGGCGAATGGTACTGTTTGGATGCTTTGCATATATGTTTCTTAGACTATATGGAAGCAATATATACAAAGATTTCAACCGTCTACCTGTTCCATTCACTGTTCTACTTGTCGAAAGTTACAAATAATTTCCGATAAAGGATTAACAATGGGTCTCATTGTTCACTTAAACTTGAAGAACAAAAAATTGGCAAATTGTACTGTTTGGATGCTTTGCATATATGTTTCTTAGACTATATAGAAGCAATATATACAAAGGTTTCAACCGTCTACCTGTTCCATTCATTGTTCTACTTGTCGAAAGGTACAAATAATTTCCGATAAAGGATTAACCATTGGGGCTCATTGTTCACTTAAACTTGAAGAACAAAAAATTGGCGAATTGTACTGTTTGAATGCTTTGCGTATATGTTTCTTATACTATATAGAAGCAATATATAAAAAGATTTCAACCGTCTACCTGTTCCATTCATTGTTCTACTTGTCGAAATTTACAAATAATTACCGATAAAGGATTAACCATTGGGGCTCATTGTTCACTTAAACTTGAAGAACAAAAAATTGGCGAATTGTACTGTTTGGATGCTTTGCATATATGTTTCTTAGACTATATAGAAGCAATATATACAAAGATTTCAACCGTCTACCTGTTCCATTCATTGTTCTACTTGCCGAATGTTACAAATAATTTCCGATAAAGGATTAACCATTGGGGCTCATTGTTCACTTAAACTTGAAGAACAAAAAATTGGCGAATTGTACTGTTTGGATGCTTTGCATATATGTTTCTTATACTACATAGAAGCAATATATACAAAGATTTCAACCGTCTACCTGTTCCATTCATTTTTCTACTTGTCGAAAGTTACAAATAATTTCCGATAAAGGATTAACAATGGGTCTCATTGTTCACTTAAACTTGAAGAATAAAAAATTGGCGAATGGTACTGTTTGGATGCTTTGCACATATGCTTCTTAGACTATATAGAAGCAATATATACAAAGATTTCATCCGTGTACCTGTTCCATACATTGTTCTACTTGTCGAAAGTTACAAATAATTTACTTTAAAGGATTAACAATGGGGCTCATTGTTCACTTAAACTTGAAGAACAAAAAATTGGCGAATTGTACTGGTTGGATGCTTTGCATATATGTTTCTTAGACTATATGGAAGCAATATATACAAAGATTTCAACCGTCTACGTGTTCCAATCATTGTTCTACTTGTCGAACTTTACAAATAATTTCCTTTAAAGGATTAACAATGGGGCTCGTTGTTCACTTAAACTTGAAGAACAATAAATCGGCAAATTGTACTGTTTGGATGCTTTGCATATATGTTTCTTAGACTATATAGAAGCAATATATACAAAGATTTCAACCGTCTACCTGTTCCATTCATTGTTCTACTTGTCGAAAGGTACAAATAATTTCCGATAAAGGATTAACCATTGGGGCTCATTGTTCACTTAAACTTGAAGAACAAAAAATTGGCGAATTGTACTGTTTGGATGCTTTGCATATATGTTTCTTAGATTATATAGAAGCAATATATACAAAGATTTCAACCGTCTACGTGTTCCAATCATTGTTCTACTTGTAGAAAGTTACAATTAATTTCCGTTAAAGGATTAACAATGGGGCTCGTAGTTCACTTAAACTTGAAGAACAAAAAATTGGCAAATTGTACTGTTTGGATGCTTTGCATATATGTTTCGTAGACTATATAGAAGCAATATATACAAAAATTTCAACCGTCTACCTGTTCCATTCATTGTTCTACTTGTCGAAAGTTACAAATAATTTCCGAAAACGGATTAACCATTGGGGCTCAATGTTCACTTAAACTTGAAGAACAAAAAATTGGCGAATGGTACTGTTTGGATGCTTTGCATATATGTTTCTTAGACTATATAGAAGCAATATATACAAAGATTTCAACCGTCTACCTGTTCCATTCATTGTTCTACTTGTCGAAAGTTACAAATAATTTCCGATAACGGATTAACCATTGGGGCTCATTGTTCACTTAAACTTGCAGAACAAAAAATTGGCGAATTGTACTGTTTGGATGCTATGAATATATGTTTCTTATACTATATAGAAGCAATATATACAAAGATTTCAACCGTCTACCTGTTCCATTCAATGTTCTAGTTGTCGAAATTTACAAATAATTTCCTTTAAAGGATTAACAATGGGGCTCGTAGTTCACTTAAACTTGAAGAACAAAAAATTGGCGAATTGTACTGTTTGGATGCTTTGCATATGTGTTTCTTAGACTATTTAGAAGCAATATATAGAAAGATTTCACCCGTCTACCTGTACTATTCATTGTTCTATTTGTAGAAAGTTACAAATAATTTCCATTTCATGATTATCAATGGGGCTCGCTGTTCACTTAAACTTGAAGATCGAAAAATTGGCGAATGTTACTGTTTAGATGCTTTGCATATAGGTTTCTTAGACTATATAGAAGCAACATATACAAAGATTTCAACCGTCTACCTGATCTATTCATTGTTCTTCTTGTCGAAAGTTACAAATAATTTCCGTTTCATGATTATCAATGGGCCTCGTTGTTCACTCAAACTTGAAGAACAAAAAATTGTCGAATTGTACTGTTTGGATGCTTTGCATATATGTTTCTTAGACTATATGGAAGCAATATATACAAAGATTTCAACCGTCTACCTGTTCCATTCACTGTTCTACTTGTCGAAAGTTACAAATAATTTCCGATAAAGGATTAACAATGGGTCTCATTGTTCACTTAAACTTGAAGAACAAAAAATTGGCGAATGGTACTGTTTGGATGCTTTGCATATATGTTTCTTAGACTATATGGAAGCAATATATACAAAGATTTCAACCGTCTACGTGTTCCAATCATTGTTCTACTTGTCGAAAGTTACAAATAATTTCCGAAAACGGATTAACCATTGGGGCTCAATGTTCACTTAAACTTGAAGAACAAAAAATTGGCGAATGGTACTGTTTGGATGCTTTGCATATATGTTTCTTAGACTATATGGAAGCAATATATACAAAGATTTCAACCGTCTACCTGTTCCATTCACTGTTCTACTTGTCGAAAGTTACAAATAATTTCCGATAAAGGATTAACAATGGGTCTCATTGTTCACTTAAACTTGAAGAACAAAAAATTGGCAAATTGTACTGTTTGGATGCTTTGCATATATGTTTCTTAGACTATATAGAAGCAATATATACAAAGATTTCAACCGTCTACCTGTTCCATTCATTGTTCTACTTGTCGAAAGGTACAAATAATTTCCGATAAAGGATTAACCATTGGGGCTCATTGTTCACTTAAACTTGAAGAACAAAAAATTGGCGAATTGTACTGTTTGGATGCTTTGCATATATGTTTCTTAGACTATATAGAAGCAATATATACAAAGATTTCAACCGTCTACCTGTTCCATTCATTGTTCTACTTGCCGAATGTTACAAATAATTTCCGATAAAGGATTAACCATTGGGGCTCATTGTTCACTTAAACTTGAAGAACAAAAAATTGGCGAATTGTACTGGTTGGATGCTTTGCATATATGTTTCTTAGACTATATGGAAGCAATATATACAAAGATTTCAACCGTCTACGTGTTCCAATCATTGTTCTACTTGTCGAACTTTACAAATAATTTCCTTTAAAGGATTAACAATGGGGCTCGTTGTTCACTTAAACTTGAAGAACAATAAATCGGCAAATTGTACTGTTTGGATGCTTTGCATATATGTTTCTTAGACTATATAGAAGCAATATATACAAAGATTTCAACCGTCTACCTGTTCCATTCATTGTTCTACTTGTCGAAAGGTACAAATAATTTCCGATAAAGGATTAACCATTGGGGCTCATTGTTCACTTAAACTTGAAGAACAAAAAATTGGCGAATTGTACTGTTTGGATGCTTTGCATATATGTTTCTTATACTATATAGAAGCAATATATAAAAAGATTTCAACCGTCTACCTGTTCCATTCATTGTTCTACTTGTCGAAAGTTACAAATAATTTCCGATAAAGGATTAACAATGGGGCTCGTTGTTCACTTAAACTTGAAGAATAAAAAATTGGCGAATTGTACTGTTTGGATACTTTGCAGATATGCTTCTTAGACTATATGGAAGCAATATATACAAAGATTTCAATCGTCTACGTGTTCCAATCATTGTTCTACTTGTCGAAAGTTACAAATAATTTCCGATAAAGGATTAACAATGGGGCTCATTGTTCACTTAAACTTGAAGGACAAAAAATTGGCAAATGGTACAGTTTGGATGCTTTGCATATATGTTTCTTAGATTATATAGAAGCAATATATACAAAGATTTCAACCGTCTACCTGTTCCATTCACTGTTCTACTTGTCGAAAGTTACAAATAATTTCCGATAAAGGATTAACAATGGGTCTCATTGTTCACTTAAACTTGAAGAACAAAAAATTGGCGAATGGTACTGTTTGGATGCTTTGCATATATGTTTCTTAGACTATATGGAAGCAATATATACAAAGATTTCAACCGTCTACGTGTTCCAATCATTGTTCTACTTGTAGAAAGTTACAATTAATTTCCGTTAAAGGATTAACAATGGGGCTCGTAGTTCACTTAAACTTGAAGAACAAAAAATTGGCGAATTGTACTGTTTGGATGCTTTGCATAGATGTTTCTTAGACTAATTAGAAGCAATATATACAAAGATTTCAACCGTCTACCTGTTCCATTCATTGATCTACTTCTCTAAAGTTACAAATAATTTCCGATAAAGGATTAACAATGGGTCTCATTGTTCACTTAAACTTGAAGAACAAAAAATTGGCGAATGGTACTGTTTGGATGCTTTGCATATATGTTTCTTAGACTATATGGAAGCAATGTATACAAAGATTTCAACCGTCTACGTGTTCCAATCATTGTTCTACTTGTAGAAAGTTACAATTAATTTCCGTTAAAGGATTAACAATGGGGCTCGTAGTTCACTTAAACTTGAAGAACAAAAAATTGGCGAATTGTACTGTTTGGATGCTTTGCATAGATGTTTCTTAGACTAATTAGAAGCAATATATAGAAAGATTTCACCCGTCTATCTGTTCCATTCATTGATCTACTTGTCGAAAATTACAAATAATTTCCGATAAAGGATTAACCATTGGGGCTCATTGTTCACTTAAACATGAAGAACAAAAAATTGGCGAATTGTACTGTTTGGATGCTTTGCATATATGTTTCTTAGACTATATAGAAGCAATATATACAAAGATTTCAACCGTCTACGTGTTCCAATCATTGTTCTACTTGTAGAAAGTTACAATTAATTTCCGTTAAAGGATTAACAATGGGGCTCGTAGTTCACTTAAACTTGAAGAACAAAAAATTGGCGAATGGTACTGTTTGGATGCTTTGCATATATGTTTCTTAGATTATATAGAAGCAATATATACAAAGATTTCAACCGTCTACGTGTTCCAATCATTGTTCTACTTGTAGAAAGTTACAATTAATTTCCGTTAAAGGATTAACAATGGGGCTCGTAGTTCACTTAAACTTGAAGAACAAAAAATTGGCGAATTGTACTGTTTGGATGCTTTGCATATATGTTTCGTAGACTATATAGAAGCAATATATACAAAAATTTCAACCGTCTACCTGTTCCATTCATTGTTCTACTTGTCGAAAGTTACAAATAATTTCCGAAAACGGATTAACCATTGGGGCTCAATGTTCACTTAAACTTGAAGAACAAAAAATTGGCGAATGGTACTGTTTGGATGCTTTGCATATATGTTTCTTAGACTATATAGAAGCAATATATACAAAGATTTCAACCGTCTACCTGTTCCATTCATTGTTCTACTTGTCGAAAGGTACAAATAATTTCCGATAAAGGATTAACCATTGGGGCTCATTGTTCACTTAAACTTGAAGAACAAAAAATTGGCGAATTGTACTGTTTGCATGCTTTGCGTATATGTTTCTTATACTATATAGAAGCAATATATAAAAAGATTTCAACCGTCTACCTGTTCCATTCATTGTTCTACTTGTCGAAAGTTACAAATAATTTCCGATAAAGGATTAACAATGGGGCTCGTTGTTCACTTAAACTTGAAGAACAAAAAATTGGCGAATTGTACTGTTTGCATGCTTTGCGTATATGTTTCTTATACTATATAGAAGCAATATATAAAAAGATTTCAACCGTCTACCTGTTCCATTCATTGTTCTACTTGTCGAAAGTTACAAATAATTTCCGATAAAGGATTAACAATGGGGCTCGTTGTTCACTTAAACTTGAAGAACAAAAAATTGGCGAATTGTACTGTTTGGATGCTTTGCATATATGTTTCGTAGACTATATAGAAGCAATATATACAAAAATTTCAACCGTCTACCTGTTCCATTCATTGTTCTACTTGTCGAAAGTTACAAATAATTTCCGAAAACGGATTAACCATTGGGGCTCAATGTTCACTTAAACTTGAAGAACAAAAAATTGGCGAATGGTACTGTTTGGATGCTTTGCATATATGTTTCTTAGACTATATAGAAGCAATATATACAAAGATTTCAACCGTCTACCTGTTCCATTCATTGTTCTACTTGTCGAAAGGTACAAATAATTTCCGATAAAGGATTAACAATGGGGCTCATTGTTCACTTAAACTTGAAGGACAAAAAATTGGCAAATGGTACAGTTTGGATGCTTTGCATATATGTTTCTTAGATTATATAGAAGCAATATATACAAAGATTTCAATCTTCTACGTGTTCCAATCATTGTTCTACTTGTAGAAAGTTACAATTAATTTCCGTTAAAGGATTAACAATGGGGCTCGTAGTTCACTTAAACTTGAAGAACAAAAAATTGGCGAATTGTACTGTTTGGATGCTTTGCATATATGTTTCGTAGACTATATAGAAGCAATATATACAATGATTTCAACCGTCTACATGATGCATTCATTGTTCTACTTGTCGAAATTTACAAATAATTTCCTTTAAAGGATTAACAATGGGGCTCGTTGTTCACTTAAACTTGAAGAACAAAAAATTGGCGAATTGTACTGCTTGGATGCTTTGCATATATGTTTCTTAGATTATATAGAAGCAATATATACAAAGATTTCAACCGTCTACGTGTTCCAATCATTGTTCTACTTGTAGAAAGTTACAATTAATTTCCGTTAAAGGATTAACAATGGGGCTCGTAGTTCACTTAAACTTGAAGAACAAAAAATTGGTGAATGGTACTGTTTGGATGCTTTGCATATATGTTTCTTAGATTATATAGAAGCAATATATACAAAGATTTCAACCGTCTACCTGTTCCATTCATTGTTCTACTTGTCGAAAGTTACAAATAATTTCCGATAAAGGATTAACAATGGGGTTCGTTGTTCACTTAAACTTGAAGAACAAAAAATTGGCGAATAGTACTGGTTGTATGCTTTGAATATATGTTTCTTATATTATATAGAAGCAATATATACAAATATTCCAACCGTCTACCTGTTCCATTCATTGATCTACTTGTCCAAAGTTACAAATAATTTCCGATAAAGGATTAACAATGGGTCTCATTGTTCACTTATACTTGAAGAACAAAAAATTGGCGAATGGTACTGTTTGGATGCTTTGCATATATGTTTCTTAGACTATATGGAAGCAATATATACAAAGATTTCAACCGTCTACGTGTTCCAATCATTGTTCTACTTGTAGAAAGTTACAATTAATTTCCGTTAAAGGATTAACAATGGGGCTCGTAGTTCACTTAAACTTGAAGAACAAAAAATTGGCGAATTGTACTGTTTGGATGCTTTGCATAGATGTTTCTTAGACTATTTAGAAGCAATATATAGAAAGATTTCACCCGTCTATCTGTTCCATTCATTGTTCTACTTGTCGAAAATTACAAATAATTTCCGATAAAGGATTAACCATTGGGGCTCATTGTTCACTTAAACTTGAAGAACAAAAAATTGGCGAATGGTACTGTTTGGATGCTTTGCGTACATGTTTCTTAGACTATATGGAAGCAATATAGACAAAGATTTCAACCGTCTACGTGTTCCAATCATTGTTCTACTTGTCGAAATTTACAAATAATTTCCTTTAAAGGATTAACAATGGGGCTCGTTGTTCACTTAAACTTGAAGAACAAATAATTGGCGAATTGTACTGTTTGGATGATTTGCATATATGTTTCTTAGACTTTATAGAAGCAATATATACAAAGATTTCAACCGTCTACCTGTTCCATTCATTGTTCTACTTGTCGAAAGTTACAAATAATTTCCGTTAAGGGATTAACAATGGGGATCGTAGTTTACTTAAACTTGAAGAACAAGAAAATGGCGAATTGTACTGTTTGGATGCTTTGCATATATGTTTCTTAGACTATATAGAAGTAATATATACAATGATTTCAACCGTCTACCTATTCCATTCATTGTTCTACTTGCCGAAATTTACAAATAATTTCCTTTAAAGGATTAACAATGGGGCTCGTAGTTCACTTAAACTTGAAGAACAAAAAATTGGCGAATGGTACTATTTGGATGCTTTGAATATATGTTTCTTATATTATATAGAAGCAATATATACAAATATTCCAACCGTCTACCTGTTCCATTCATTGTTCGACTTGTCGAAAATTACAAATAATTTCCAATAAAGGATTAACCATTGGGGCTCATTGTTCAGTTAAACTTGAAGACCAAAAAATTGGCGAATGGTACTGTTTGGATGCTTTGCGTACATGTTTCTTAGACTATATGGAAGCAATATATACAAATATTCCAACCGTCTACCTGTTCCATTCATTGTTCGACTTGTCGAAAATTACAAATAATTTCCAATAAAGGATTAACCATTGGGGCTCATTGTTCACTTATACTTGAAGAACAAAAAATTGGCGAATGGTACTGTTTGGATGCTTTGCATATATGTTTCTTAGACTATATGGAAGCAATATATACAAAGATTTCAACCGTCTACGTGTTCCAATCATTGTTCTACTTGTAGAAAGTTACAATTAATTTCCGTTAAAGGATTAACAATGGGGCTCGTAGTTCACTTAAACTTGAAGAACAAAAAATTGGCGAATTGTACTGTTTGGATGCTTTGCATAGATGTTTCTTAGACTATTTAGAAGCAATATATAGAAAGATTTCACCCGTCTATCTGTTCCATTCATTGTTCTACTTGTCGAAAATTACAAATAGTTTCCGATAAAGGATTAACCATTGGGGCTCATTGTTCACTTAAACTTGAAGAACAAAAAATTGGCGAATGGTACTGTTTGGATGCTTTGCGTACATGTTTCTTAGACTATATGGAAGCAATATAGACAAAGATTTCAACCGTCTACGTGTTCCAATCATTGTTCTACTTGTCGAAATTTACAAATAATTTCCTTTAAAGGATTAACAATGGGGCTCGTTGTTCACTTAAACTTGAAGAACAAATAATTGGCGAATTGTACTGTTTGGATGATTTGCATATATGTTTCTTAGACTTTATAGAAGCAATATATACAAAGATTTCAACCGTCTACCTGTTCCATTCATTGTTCTACTTGTCGAAAGTTACAAATAATTTCCGTTAAGGGATTAACAATGGGGATCGTAGTTTACTTAAACTTGAAGAACAAGAAAATGGCGAATTGTACTGTTTGGATGCTTTGCATATATGTTTCTTAGACTATATAGAAGTAATATATACAATGATTTCAACCGTCTACCTATTCCATTCATTGTTCTACTTGCCGAAATTTACAAATAATTTCCTTTAAAGGATTAACAATGGGGCTCGTAGTTCACTTAAACTTGAAGAACAAAAAATTGGCGAATGGTACTATTTGGATGCTTTGAATATATGTTTCTTATATTATATAGAAGCAATATATACAAATATTCCAACCGTCTACCTGTTCCATTCATTGTTCGACTTGTCGAAAATTACAAATAATTTCCAATAAAGGATTAACCATTGGGGCTCATTGTTCAGTTAAACTTGAAGACCAAAAAATTGGCGAATGGTACTGTTTGGATGCTTTGCGTACATGTTTCTTAGACTATATGGAAGCAATATAGACAAAGATTTCAACCGTCTACGTGTTCGAATCATTGTTCTACTTGTCGAAATTTACAAATAATTTCCTTTAAAGGATTAACAATGGGGCTCGTTGTTCACTTAAACTTGAAGAACAAAAAAGTGGCGAATGGTACTGTTTGGATGCTTTGCATATATGTTTCTTAGACTATATAGAAGCAATAGATACATTGATTTCAACCGTCTACCTGTTCCATTCATTGTTCTACTTGTCGCAAGTTACAAATAATTTCCGTTAAAGTATTAACAATGGGGCTCGTAGTTCACTTAAACTTGAAGAACAAATAATTGGCGAATTGTACTGTTTGGATGATTTGCATATATGTTTCTTAGACTTTATAGAAGCAATATATACAAAGATTTCAACCGTCTACCTGTTCCATTCATTGTTCTACTTGTCGAAAGTTACAAATAATTTCCGTTAAGGGATTAACCATTGGGGCTCATTGTTCACTTAAACTTGAAGAACAAAAAATTGGCGAATGGTACTGTTTGGATGCTTTGCGTACATGTTTCTTAGACTATATGGAAGCAATATAGACAAAGATTTCAACCGTCTACGTGTTCCAATCATTGTTCTACTTGTCGAAATTTACAAATAATTTCCTTTAAAGGATTAACCATTGGGGCTCATTGTTCACTTAAACTTGAAGACCAAAAAATTGGCGAATGGTACTGTTTGGATGCTTTGCATATATGTTTCGTAGGTTATATAGAAGCAATATATACAAAGATTTCAACCGTCTACCTATTCCATTGATTGTTCTACTTGTCGAAAGCTACAAATAATTTCCGATAACGGATTAACCATTGGGGCTCATTGTTCACTTAAACTTGAAGAACAAAGAATTGGCGAATTGTACTGTTTGGATGCTTTGCATATATGTTTCTTAGACTATATAGAAGCAATATATACAAAGATTTCAACCGTCTACCTGTTCCATTCATTGATCTACTTCTCTAAAGTTACAAATAATTTCCGATAAAGGATTAACCATTGGGGCTCATTGTTCACTTAAACTTGAAGAACAAGAAATTGGCGAATGGTACTGTCTGGATGCTCTGCATATATGTTTCTTAGACTTTATAGAAGCAATATATACAAAGATTTCAACCGTCTACCTGTTCCATTCATTGTTCTACTTGTCGAAAGTTACAAATAATTTCCGTTAAGGGATTAACCATTGGGGCTCATTGTTCACTTAAACTTGAAGAACAAAAAATTGGCGAATGGTACTGTTTGGATGCTTTGCGTACATGTTTCTTAGACTATATGGAAGCAATATAGACAAAGATTTCAACCGTCTACGTGTTCCAATCATTGTTCTACTTGTCGAAATTTACAAATAATTTCCTTTAAAGGATTAACCATTGGGGCTCATTGTTCACTTAAACTTGAAGACCAAAAAATTGGCGAATGGTACTGTTTGGATGCTTTGCATATATGTTTCGTAGGTTATATAGAAGCAATATATACAAAGATTTCAACCGTCTACCTATTCCATTGATTGTTCTACTTGTCGAAAGCTACAAATAATTTCCGATAACGGATTAACCATTGGGGCTCATTGTTCACTTAAACTTGAAGAACAAAGAATTGGCGAATTGTACTGTTTGGATGCTTTGCATATATGTTTCTTAGACTATATAGAAGCAATAGATACATTGATTTCAACCGTCTACCTGTTCCATTCATTGTTCTACTTGTCGCAAGTTACAAATAATTTCCGTTAAAGTATTAACAATGGGGCTCGTAGTTCACTTAAACTTGAAGAACAAATAATTGGCGAATTGTACTGTTTGGATGATTTGCATATATGTTTCTTAGACTTTATAGAAGCAATATATACAAAGATTTCAACCGTCTACCTGTTCCATTCATTGTTCTACTTGTCGAAAGTTACAAATAATTTCCGTTAAGGGATTAACCATTGGGGCTCATTGTTCACTTAAACTTGAAGAACAAAAAATTGGCGAATGGTACTGTTTGGATGCTTTGCGTACATGTTTCTTAGACTATATGGAAGCAATATAGACAAAGATTTCAACCGTCTACGTGTTCCAATCATTGTTCTACTTGTCGAAATTTACAAATAATTTCCTTTAAAGGATTAACCATTGGGGCTCATTGTTCACTTAAACTTGAAGACCAAAAAATTGGCGAATGGTACTGTTTGGATGCTTTGCATATATGTTTCGTAGGTTATATAGAAGCAATATATAGAAAGATTTCAACCGTCTACCTATTCCATTGATTGTTCTACTTGTCGAAAGCTACAAATAATTTCCGATAACGGATTAACCATTGGGGCTCATTGTTCACTTAAACTTGAAGAACAAAGAATTGGCGAATTGTACTGTTTGGATGCTTTGCATATATGTTTCTTAGACTATATAGAAGCAATATATACAAAGATTTCAACCGTCTACCTGTTCCATTCATTGATCTACTTCTCTAAAGTTACAAATAATTTCCGATAAAGGATTAACAATGGGTCTCATTGTTCACTTAAACTTGAAGAACAAAAAATTGGCGAATGGTACTGTTTGGATGCTTTGCATATATGTTTCTTAGACTATATGGAAGCAATATATACAAAGATTTCAACCGTCTACGTGTTCCAATCATTGTTCTACTTGTAGAAAGTTACAATTAATTTCCGTTAAAGGATTAACAATGGGGCTCGTAGTTCACTTAAATTTGAAGAACAAAAAATTGGCGAATTGTACTGTTTGGATGCTTTGCATAGATGTTTCTTAGACTATTTAGAAGCAATATATAGAAAGATTTCACCCGTCTATCTGTTCCATTCATTGTTCTACTTGTCGAAAATTACAAATAATTTCCGATAAAGGATTAACCATTGGGGCTCATTGTTCACTTAAACTTGAAGAACAAAAAATTGGCGAATGGTACTGTTTGGATGCTTTGCGTACATGTTTCTTAGACTATATGGAAGCAATATATACAAAGATTTCAACCGTCTACGTGTTCCAATCATTGTTCTACTTGTCGAAATTTACAAATAATTTCCTTTAAAGGATTAACAATGGGGCTCGTTGTTCACTTAAACTTGAAGAACAAATAATTGGCGAATTGTACTGTTTGGATGATTTGCATATATGTTTCTTAGACTTTATAGAAGCAATATATACAAAGATTTCAGCCGTCTACCTGTTCCATTCATTGTTCTACTTGTCGAAAGTTACAAATAATTTCCGTTAAAGTATTAACAATGGGGCTCGTAGTTCACTTAAACTTGAAGAACAAATAATTGGCGAATTGTACTGTTTGGATGATTTGCATATATGTTTCTTAGACTTTATAGAAGCAATATATACAAAGATTTCAACCGTCTACCTGTTCCATTCATTGTTCTACTTGTCGAAAGTTACAAATAATTTCCGTTAAGGGATTAACAATGGGGATCGTAGTTTACTTAAACTTGAAGAACAAGAAAATGGCGAATTGTACTGTTTGGATGCTTTGCATATATGTTTCTTAGACTATATAGAAGTAATATATACAATGATTTCAACCGTCTACCTATTCCATTCATTGTTCTACTTGCCGAAATTTACAAATAATTTCCTTTAAAGGATTAACAATGGGGCTCGTAGTTCACTTAAACTTGAAGAACAAAAAATTGGCGAATGGTACTATTTGGATGCTTTGAATATATGTTTCTTATATTATATAGAAGCAATATATACAAATATTCCAACCGTCTACCTGTTCCATTCATTGTTCGACTTGTCGAAAATTACAAATAATTTCCAATAAAGGATTAACCATTGGGGCTCATTGTTCACTTAAACTTGAAGACCAAAAAATTGGCGAATGGTACTGTTTGGATGCTTTGCGTACATGTTTCTTAGACTATATGGAAGCAATATATACAAAGATTTCAACCGTCTACCTGTTCCATTCATTGTTCTACTTGTCGAAAGTTACAAATAATTTCCTTTAAAGGATTAACAATGGGGCTCGTAGTTCACTTAAATTTGAAGAACAAAAAATTGGCGAATGGTACTATTTGGATGCTTTGAATATATGTTTCTTATATTATATAAAAGCAATATATACAAATATTCCAACCGTCTACCTGTTCCATTCATTGTTCGACTTGTCGAAAATTACAAATAATTTCCAATAAAGGATTAACCATTGGGGCTCATTGTTCACTTAAACTTGAAGACCAAAAAATTGGCGAATGGTACTGTTTGGATGCTTTGCATATATGTTTCGTAGGTTATATAGAAGCAATATATACAAAGATTTCAACCGTCTACCTATTCCATTCATTGTTCTACTTGTCGAAAGTTACAAATAATTTCCGATAACGGATTAACCATTGGGGCTCATTGTTCACTTAAACTTGAAGAACAAAAAATTGGCGAATTGTACTGTTTGGATGCTTTGCATATATGTTTCTTAGACTATATAGAAGCAATATATACAAAGATTTCAACCGTCTACCTGTTCCATTCATTGATCTACTTCTCTAAAGTTACAAATAATTTCCGATAAAGGATTAACAATGGGTCTCATTGTTCACTTAAACTTGAAGAACAAAAAATTGGCGAATGGTACTGTTTGGATGCTTTGCATATATGTTTCTTAGACTATATGGAAGCAATATATACAAAGATTTCAACCGTCTACGTGTTCCAATCATTGTTCTACTTGTAGAAAGTTACAATTAATTTCCGTTAAAGGATTAACAATGGGGCTCGTAGTTCACTTAAACTTGAAGAACAAAAAATTGGCGAATTGTACTGTTTGGATGCTTTGCATAGATGTTTCTTAGACTATTTAGAAGCAATATATAGAAAGATTTCACCCGTCTATCTGTTCCATTCATTGTTCTACTTGTCGAAAATTACAAATAATTTCCGATAAAGGATTAACCATTGGGGCTCATTGTTCACTTAAACTTGAAGAACAAAAAATTGGCGAATGGTACTGTTTGGATGCTTTGCGTACATGTTTCTTAGACTATATGGAAGCAATATATACAAAGATTTCAACCGTCTACGTGTTCCAATCATTGTTCTACTTGTCGAAATTTACAAATAATTTCCTTTAAAGGATTAACAATGGGGCTCGTTGTTCACTTAAACTTGAAGAACAAATAATTGGCGAATTGTACTGTTTGGATGATTTGCATATATGTTTCTTAGACTTTATAGAAGCAATATATACAAAGATTTCAGCCGTCTACCTGTTCCATTCATTGTTCTACTTGTCGAAAGTTACAAATAATTTCCGTTAAAGTATTAACAATGGGGCTCGTAGTTCACTTAAACTTGAAGAACAAATAATTGGCGAATTGTACTGTTTGGATGATTTGCATATATGTTTCTTAGACTTTATAGAAGCAATATATACAAAGATTTCAACCGTCTACCTGTTCCATTCATTGTTCTACTTGTCGAAAGTTACAAATAATTTCCGTTAAGGGATTAACAATGGGGATCGTAGTTTACTTAAACTTGAAGAACAAGAAAATGGCGAATTGTACTGTTTGGATGCTTTGCATATATGTTTCTTAGACTATATAGAAGTAATATATACAATGATTTCAACCGTCTACCTATTCCATTCATTGTTCTACTTGCCGAAATTTACAAATAATTTCCTTTAAAGGATTAACAATGGGGCTCGTAGTTCACTTAAACTTGAAGAACAAAAAATTGGCGAATTGTACTGTTTGGATGCTTTGCATATATGTTTCTTAGACTATATAGAAGCAATATATACAAAGATTTCAACCGTCTACCTGTTCCATTCATTGATCTACTTCTCTAAAGTTACAAATAATTTCCGATAAAGGATTAACAATGGGTCTCATTGTTCACTTAAACTTGAAGAACAAAAAATTGGCGAATGGTACTGTTTGGATGCTTTGCATATATGTTTCTTAGACTATATGGAAGCAATATATACAAAGATTTCAACCGTCTACGTGTTCCAATCATTGTTCTACTTGTAGAAAGTTACAATTAATTTCCGTTAAAGGATTAACAATGGGGCTCGTAGTTCACTTAAACTTGAAGAACAAAAAATTGGCGAATTGTACTGTTTGGATGCTTTGCATAGATGTTTCTTAGACTATTTAGAAGCAATATATAGAAAGATTTCACCCGTCTATCTGTTCCATTCATTGTTCTACTTGTCGAAAATTACAAATAATTTCCGATAAAGGATTAACCATTGGGGCTCATTGTTCACTTAAACTTGAAGAACAAAAAATTGGCGAATGGTACTGTTTGGATGCTTTGCGTACATGTTTCTTAGACTATATGGAAGCAATATATACAAAGATTTCAACCGTCTACGTGTTCCAATCATTGTTCTACTTGTCGAAATTTACAAATAATTTCCTTTAAAGGATTAACAATGGGGCTCGTTGTTCACTTAAACTTGAAGAACAAATAATTGGCGAATTGTACTGTTTGGATGATTTGCATATATGTTTCTTAGACTTTATAGAAGCAATATATACAAAGATTTCAGCCGTCTACCTGTTCCATTCATTGTTCTACTTGTCGAAAGTTACAAATAATTTCCGTTAAAGTATTAACAATGGGGCTCGTAGTTCACTTAAACTTGAAGAACAAATAATTGGCGAATTGTACTGTTTGGATGATTTGCATATATGTTTCTTAGACTTTATAGAAGCAATATATACAAAGATTTCAACCGTCTACCTGTTCCATTCATTGTTCTACTTGTCGAAAGTTACAAATAATTTCCGTTAAGGGATTAACAATGGGGATCGTAGTTTACTTAAACTTGAAGAACAAGAAAATGGCGAATTGTACTGTTTGGATGCTTTGCATATATGTTTCTTAGACTATATAGAAGTAATATATACAATGATTTCAACCGTCTACCTATTCCATTCATTGTTCTACTTGTCGAAAGCTACAAATAATTTCCGATAACGGATTAACCATTGGGGCTCATTGTTCACTTAAACTTGAAGAACAAAGAATTGGCGAATTGTACTGTTTGGATGCTTTGCATATATGTTTCTTAGACTATATAGAAGCAATAGATACATTGATTTCAACCGTCTACCTGTTCCATTCATTGTTCTACTTGTCGCAAGTTACAAATAATTTCCGTTAAAGTATTAACAATGGGGCTCGTAGTTCACTTAAACTTGAAGAACAAATAATTGGCGAATTGTACTGTTTGGATGATTTGCATATATGTTTCTTAGACTTTATAGAAGCAATATATACAAAGATTTCAACCGTCTACCTGTTCCATTCATTGTTCTACTTGTCGAAAGTTACAAATAATTTCCGTTAAGGGATTAACCATTGGGGCTCATTGTTCACTTAAACTTGAAGAACAAAAAATTGGCGAATGGTACTGTTTGGATGCTTTGCGTACATGTTTCTTAGACTATATGGAAGCAATATAGACAAAGATTTCAACCGTCTACGTGTTCCAATCATTGTTCTACTTGTCGAAATTTACAAATAATTTCCTTTAAAGGATTAACCATTGGGGCTCATTGTTCACTTAAACTTGAAGACCAAAAAATTGGCGAATGGTACTGTTTGGATGCTTTGCATATATGTTTCGTAGGTTATATAGAAGCAATATATAGAAAGATTTCAACCGTCTACCTATTCCATTGATTGTTCTACTTGTCGAAAGCTACAAATAATTTCCGATAACGGATTAACCATTGGGGCTCATTGTTCACTTAAACTTGAAGAACAAAGAATTGGCGAATTGTACTGTTTGGATGCTTTGCATATATGTTTCTTAGACTATATAGAAGCAATATATACAAAGATTTCAACCGTCTACCTGTTCCATTCATTGATCTACTTCTCTAAAGTTACAAATAATTTCCGATAAAGGATTAACAATGGGTCTCATTGTTCACTTAAACTTGAAGAACAAAAAATTGGCGAATGGTACTGTTTGGATGCTTTGCATATATGTTTCTTAGACTATATGGAAGCAATATATACAAAGATTTCAACCGTCTACGTGTTCCAATCATTGTTCTACTTGTAGAAAGTTACAATTAATTTCCGTTAAAGGATTAACAATGGGGCTCGTAGTTCACTTAAATTTGAAGAACAAAAAATTGGCGAATTGTACTGTTTGGATGCTTTGCATAGATGTTTCTTAGACTATTTAGAAGCAATATATAGAAAGATTTCACCCGTCTATCTGTTCCATTCATTGTTCTACTTGTCGAAAATTACAAATAATTTCCGATAAAGGATTAACCATTGGGGCTCATTGTTCACTTAAACTTGAAGAACAAAAAATTGGCGAATGGTACTGTTTGGATGCTTTGCGTACATGTTTCTTAGACTATATGGAAGCAATATATACAAAGATTTCAACCGTCTACGTGTTCCAATCATTGTTCTACTTGTCGAAATTTACAAATAATTTCCTTTAAAGGATTAACAATGGGGCTCGTTGTTCACTTAAACTTGAAGAACAAATAATTGGCGAATTGTACTGTTTGGATGATTTGCATATATGTTTCTTAGACTTTATAGAAGCAATATATACAAAGATTTCAGCCGTCTACCTGTTCCATTCATTGTTCTACTTGTCGAAAGTTACAAATAATTTCCGTTAAAGTATTAACAATGGGGCTCGTAGTTCACTTAAACTTGAAGAACAAATAATTGGCGAATTGTACTGTTTGGATGATTTGCATATATGTTTCTTAGACTTTATAGAAGCAATATATACAAAGATTTCAACCGTCTACCTGTTCCATTCATTGTTCTACTTGTCGAAAGTTACAAATAATTTCCGTTAAGGGATTAACAATGGGGATCGTAGTTTACTTAAACTTGAAGAACAAGAAAATGGCGAATTGTACTGTTTGGATGCTTTGCATATATGTTTCTTAGACTATATAGAAGTAATATATACAATGATTTCAACCGTCTACCTATTCCATTCATTGTTCTACTTGCCGAAATTTACAAATAATTTCCTTTAAAGGATTAACAATGGGGCTCGTAGTTCACTTAAACTTGAAGAACAAAAAATTGGCGAATGGTACTATTTGGATGCTTTGAATATATGTTTCTTATATTATATAGAAGCAATATATACAAATATTCCAACCGTCTACCTGTTCCATTCATTGTTCGACTTGTCGAAAATTACAAATAATTTCCAATAAAGGATTAACCATTGGGGCTCATTGTTCACTTAAACTTGAAGACCAAAAAATTGGCGAATGGTACTGTTTGGATGCTTTGCGTACATGTTTCTTAGACTATATGGAAGCAATATATACAAAGATTTCAACCGTCTACCTGTTCCATTCATTGTTCTACTTGTCGAAAGTTACAAATAATTTCCTTTAAAGGATTAACAATGGGGCTCGTAGTTCACTTAAATTTGAAGAACAAAAAATTGGCGAATGGTACTATTTGGATGCTTTGAATATATGTTTCTTATATTATATAAAAGCAATATATACAAATATTCCAACCGTCTACCTGTTCCATTCATTGTTCGACTTGTCGAAAATTACAAATAATTTCCAATAAAGGATTAACCATTGGGGCTCATTGTTCACTTAAACTTGAAGACCAAAAAATTGGCGAATGGTACTGTTTGGATGCTTTGCATATATGTTTCGTAGGTTATATAGAAGCAATATATACAAAGATTTCAACCGTCTACCTATTCCATTCATTGTTCTACTTGTCGAAAGTTACAAATAATTTCCGATAACGGATTAACCATTGGGGCTCATTGTTCACTTAAACTTGAAGAACAAAAAATTGGCGAATTGTACTGTTTGGATGCTTTGCATATATGTTTCTTAGACTATATAGAAGCAATATATACAAAGATTTCAACCGTCTACCTGTTCCATTCATTGATCTACTTCTCTAAAGTTACAAATAATTTCCGATAAAGGATTAACAATGGGTCTCATTGTTCACTTAAACTTGAAGAACAAAAAATTGGCGAATGGTACTGTTTGGATGCTTTGCATATATGTTTCTTAGACTATATGGAAGCAATATATACAAAGATTTCAACCGTCTACGTGTTCCAATCATTGTTCTACTTGTAGAAAGTTACAATTAATTTCCGTTAAAGGATTAACAATGGGGCTCGTAGTTCACTTAAACTTGAAGAACAAAAAATTGGCGAATTGTACTGTTTGGATGCTTTGCATAGATGTTTCTTAGACTATTTAGAAGCAATATATAGAAAGATTTCACCCGTCTATCTGTTCCATTCATTGTTCTACTTGTCGAAAATTACAAATAATTTCCGATAAAGGATTAACCATTGGGGCTCATTGTTCACTTAAACTTGAAGAACAAAAAATTGGCGAATGGTACTGTTTGGATGCTTTGCGTACATGTTTCTTAGACTATATGGAAGCAATATATACAAAGATTTCAACCGTCTACGTGTTCCAATCATTGTTCTACTTGTCGAAATTTACAAATAATTTCCTTTAAAGGATTAACAATGGGGCTCGTTGTTCACTTAAACTTGAAGAACAAATAATTGGCGAATTGTACTGTTTGGATGATTTGCATATATGTTTCTTAGACTTTATAGAAGCAATATATACAAAGATTTCAGCCGTCTACCTGTTCCATTCATTGTTCTACTTGTCGAAAGTTACAAATAATTTCCGTTAAAGTATTAACAATGGGGCTCGTAGTTCACTTAAACTTGAAGAACAAATAATTGGCGAATTGTACTGTTTGGATGATTTGCATATATGTTTCTTAGACTTTATAGAAGCAATATATACAAAGATTTCAACCGTCTACCTGTTCCATTCATTGTTCTACTTGTCGAAAGTTACAAATAATTTCCGTTAAGGGATTAACAATGGGGATCGTAGTTTACTTAAACTTGAAGAACAAGAAAATGGCGAATTGTACTGTTTGGATGCTTTGCATATATGTTTCTTAGACTATATAGAAGTAATATATACAATGATTTCAACCGTCTACCTATTCCATTCATTGTTCTACTTGCCGAAATTTACAAATAATTTCCTTTAAAGGATTAACAATGGGGCTCGTAATTCACTTAAACTTGAAGAACAAAAAATTGGCGAATGGTACTATTTGGATGCTTTGAATATATGTTTCTTATATTATATAGAAGCAATATATACAAATATTCCAACCGTCTACCTGTTCCATTCATTGTTCGACTTGTCGAAAATTACAAATAATTTCCAATAAAGGATTAACCATTGGGGCTCATTGTTCACTTAAACTTGAAGACCAAAAAATTGGCGAATGGTACTGTTTGGATGCTTTGCGTACATGTTTCTTAGACTATATGGAAGCAATATATACAAAGATTTCAACCGTCTACCTGTTCCATTCATTGTTCTACTTGTCGAAAGTTACAAATAATTTCCTTTAAAGGATTAACAATGGGGCTCGTAGTTCACTTAAATTTGAAGAACAAAAAATTGGCGAATGGTACTATTTGGATGCTTTGAATATATGTTTCTTATATTATATAAAAGCAATATATACAAATATTCCAACCGTCTACCTGTTCCATTCATTGTTCGACTTGTCGAAAATTACAAATAATTTCCAATAAAGGATTAACCATTGGGGCTCATTGTTCACTTAAACTTGAAGACCAAAAAATTGGCGAATGGTACTGTTTGGATGCTTTGCATATATGTTTCGTAGGTTATATAGAAGCAATATATACAAAGATTTCAACCGTCTACCTATTCCATTCATTGTTCAACTTGTCGAAAGTTACAAATAATTTCCGATAACGGATTAACCATTGGGGCTCATTGTTCACTTAAACTTGAAGAACAAAAAATTGGCGAATTGTACTGTTTGGATGCTTTGCATATATGTTTCTTAGAATATATAGAAGCAATATATACAAAGATTTCAACCGTCTACCTGTTCCATTCATTGATCTACTTCTCTAAAGTTACAAATAATTTCCGATAAAGGATTAACAATGGGTCTCATTGTTCACTTAAACTTGAAGAACAAAAAATTGGCGAATGGTACTGTTTGGATGCTTTGCATATATGTTTCTTAGACTATATGGAAGCAATATATACAAAGATTTCAACCGTCTACGTGTTCCAATCATTGTTCTACTTGTAGAAAGTTACAATTAATTTCCGTTAAAGGATTAACAATGGGGCTCGTAGTTCACTTAAACTTGAAGAACAAAAAATTGGCGAATTGTACTGTTTGGATGCTTTGCATAGATGTTTCTTAGACTATTTAGAAGCAATATATAGAAAGATTTCACCCGTCTATCTGTTCCATTCATTGTTCTACTTGTCGAAAATTACAAATAATTTCCGATAAAGGATTAACCATTGGGGCTCATTGTTCACTTAAACTTGAAGAACAAAAAATTGGCGAATGGTACTGTTTGGATGCTTTGCGTACATGTTTCTTAGACTATATGGAAGCAATATATACAAAGATTTCAACCGTCTACGTGTTCCAATCATTGTTCTACTTGTCGAAATTTACAAATAATTTCCTTTAAAGGATTAACAATGGGGCTCGTTGTTCACTTAAACTTGAAGAACAAATAATTGGCGAATTGTACTGTTTGGATGATTTGCATATATGTTTCTTATACTATATAGAAGCAATATATAAAAAGATTTCAACCGTCTACCTGTTCCATTCATTGTTCTACTTGTCGAAAGTTACAAATAATTTCCGATAAAGGATTAACAATGGAGCTCGTTGTTCACTTAAACTTGAAGAACAAAAAATTGGCGAATTGTACGGCTTGGATGCTTTGCATATATGTTTCTTAGATTATATAGAAGCAATATATACAAAGATTTCAACCGTCTACGTGTTCCAATCATTGTTCTACTTGTAGAAAGTTACAATTAATTTCCGTTAAAGGATTAACAATGGGGTTCGTAGTTCACTTAAACTTGAAGAACAAAAAATTGGCGAATGGTACTGTTTGGATGCTTCGCATATATGTTTCTTATACTATATAGAAGCAATATATAAAAAGATTTCAACCGTCTACCTGTTCCATTCATTGTTCTACTTGTCGAAAGTTACAAATAATTTCCGATAAAGGATTAACAATGGGGCTCGTTGTTCACTTAAACTTGAAGAATAAAAAATTGGCGAATTGTACTGTTTGGATGCTTTGCACATATGCTTCTTAGACTATATGGAAGCAATATATACAAAGATTTCAATCGTCTACGTGTTCCATTCATTGTTCTACTATTAGAAAGTTACAAATAATTTCCGTTTCATGATTATCAATGGGGCTCGTAGTTCGGGCATCGCATTTTGTCTTTCGCGTGAAACATTTTCCCATCATTTTTACAGGTTTAAACGACGGAATGAACGACGGCATGAACGACAAAATGAACGGGAAAATGTGTCAGGCAAAATTTCTTGCTCTACTTTACTTTCGTTACCCATCTCGCACTGGGAGAAATAAATTCCCGACCGTGATGCGACGAGCATCCAATGCTTAAGGACTAACGCGAAATTTATTCCTTATTAAATTAACCTTACGAATAATCTTAATCTCAACATACCACGAACGTCTTAAAGTCTAATCCATTACAATTACAATTTGACCGCCCGCCCGCAATATCAATCTGACCTTCGATATGGGAGCAGTTTTTGTACACAGTGAAAATCATCCTATCTCGGGGGAAATACGAACACAATCTGAGCCTGTCCAATTAATAGCAAAGATTTCTTTGCAAAATATTGCCTGATTCCTTATCTGCATAGCAGAAAGCAAACCTCTTGGCCAGAAAATGAAAAATGCATTCTGCTTGAAACAGAATGAAGAGAAACATCGTATTGCTTCATGAATGAAGAAAGTCGGACAACAATTATCTCATGAATCAGACTTCGGAAACAATACAGACGATACTTTGATCCAAAAATCAAACGTATCGAAACCATTAACAACGAAACCATTAAGAAATGGTCATCACACGATCGTAACAAATTTTCAGAAGAAATATCTGCAAACCTAACACACAATTTGCAACACAAGATGTCACCGAGAAATATCCATCGAACTCCCTTCGACGTGATTCGATTCATGCAACTCCTGCAATAAAAACTCATTTGTTAGTAAAATGTCATTACACTGTGGATTCCCCCAGCGTCTCTGGACGCCTGTCTCTCTTAATTTCCATGGGCATGGTCCAATTCATTTCCTCTAAATATCCATTATTAGTATTCCGTCTTCTGCAACAAACTCTCATTAATTTTGCCCAAAACGCGCAACATAAAACGAAATATCACCGACCCTTGAATATTGTAACAGACGAGTATCGAAATTTACGAAAATCAAATGAAGCATAATTTATTAAAAATTGTAGGAAATGCAAATGTTGTAAACTTTACGATAAAGAATGATCAGAAATTTAAAAAAGCAAATATAAAATTTGAAGTTACATATCGAGTCGACAAACGCGAATTGAATAGTATGGACAATTTAGCAAATTGTGCAATGTCACAATCATTTGCTATCAAATAAATTACTTGAATGAAAAAAGCTAATTTCGACGCAGTTGCATTCGAAATTATTTGAAACCTTTCCATCATCCGAGCATAAAAATAAATGCATCACGCTTTAATTCGCGACGCGAAAAGTGTTAAATAAAGACAGACTTCCCCCTTTGCTACAATATAACTCTACCATTTAGTGAAATAAATAAGCAAATATCTAAAAGCGACGCGTTTACTTCTTATCTGTATTTGCTATCCGTCTATCACACTGCAATTTCGATATATATGTTTCGGGCGCAAGTTTGTTATTTTCATTCTATTAAAAAAGTATGCAAAACCCGTGGTCCGTAATTTTTGTAAGAAATTTGCGAGAATTCATCGAAACCTCTACGTCGACGCGGTATTCTCACAAAAATGTCATCGCGATCCAAGTAAAATCCAGACAATATTAAATTAATAACTTTAACCATGACAGCCAGCAGCGTGTTTCCTATTTCACGAATTTTATTAAATTAACTGACACTCATTTTCTATCTGTGTCGTCAAATGTGCATATAACTTTTTGCACTTTTATTTGCGGAGTGGTTTCAATGACCACGATGAAATTCATTGACTGATTGGTCTCAATGGACAATACATAATATAACTTGACAAAAATTCTACATAAATCCTCAAAATTTCTTGTATTAAAAGATACATTTGCAGCAGTATTTCTATTTGCAAGCACTTGATTAACAATACAAAAATCATGACATGAAGCAGCCAAAAGGCGCTGAAAATCCCGAAATCATCGAGCAGCCAAGAGGCGCTTTCAATAAAAATCGCGAGAAACCGGTGCCATTTCAGGCTCTTACTGTTCGCAACGCTAGCTCAAAACCCGCCTATTGCCATTTCATGGCTCTCATTCTTCGCAACGCTACTTTAAAACCCGCCTATTGCCATTCCATGGCTATCATACGTAATATTTTTTTTTTCTTTTCACCCCGCTAAAAATATATTTACATTGTCACTCACTGCTAAAACTATGTTTCGAGAAGCAGCAATATGCTGCCATATTACATATACATGCCCATTTGTATTTTGCCTGCCGTTTATCAGGGTAATTGCTATTATATGGTGTCGTCAAAATAAACGAATTTTAAAAAAAAAAATACGTAATATTATTTAATAAACAATCGCGTACTGCCATTTCGAGGCTTTCATTGTTCGCAACGCTACTTCAAAACCCGCCTACTGCCATTCCGGGGGCTCTCAGAATTCGCAACACTACCTATCCGGAAAAAAAGAAGCTATCGTTGGGAGCAGGCCTCCTGAGGCACTCCATGGGGAGTTGCATTTTTGCAACTCCAATTGCTGAGTCTCTGACTCAGCAGATGCGCATCTCTCAGCTGCTTTTGTATTTCGCAACGCTAGTTTCGCGATTGTTCAAAAGAAAACCGCGTATAATTCATATTTCGCAACACAAATTTAGAATTTATTAAGAGCAAACTCCCGGACACCCATTTCAGGTGCTAAATCGTGATGCTATACTCTACAAATTATTAAGAAAATACTAATTCGAAATATTCTATAAGATACTAAAACAAACTCCCGTGCTCCTTGATCAAGGGCTATGTCTCAACTCTACTTTAACAATTAATTATTCAAAGACAAACCGGGCACTTTTCGTGCTTTATATCGCAACGCTACTTTAAAGAATTACTGTTCAAAGAAAAACCGGTCACTTTTCGTGCTTCAATTCGCAACGCTACTTCTAAACATCTAATTAAAGCAAGCTCCCGTTCGCCATCTCGGGCGATATCTCTCGCAACTCTATCTCTAATTTAATATAATATTCTAAAAATTAAAAAACCGAGTATATTCATATCGCAACACTAACAACTACCAATTAATTCGAACAAACCCGTGGGTACCATCCGTGGTGACCTTAATTTCGCAACACTAACGAGCAAGGTATACGTAACTCTAATTTCGCAATGAAAAACCGCATGCAGCCAAGATGCGCTCGTTGGACGGGAATGTTACATCCGTCAGAGGACAAATACAGAAAGCGAGCACAGTGAATTAACAAATACTAATAATGACTTTCCATTCTAGAACCCAAAACGGATTCGAGGATGAAAAGCCATTCGCTGCAGCCCTCTTCGTGACAGTTTGTCGGGCCTCTTCGGCACTTGTTAGCCACTTCTTCTGCCGCTAGAGAATGCTCGAATACTTTGCACCAACAAAAGTCTTACTATTATCAAATTCAACAGTGAAAACCACACCACGAGCGTGCAGAGCGTATTCGCTGCTCGTGTAGCACAGTTTTCATAAAAAAAGGCAAAGTATTCGAACATCGCACCGGGAGTTTCACCACGTGCGCAAAAAATTTACAAACTAGAAACTACGGTCAAAAAGAGGGGGACACTCGGTTTGACCGTAGTTTGATCCCAGGTTCAGGCATATCACTTTTACCCGACCTACACAGAGAATGTGATATCCTGAATTCCTGGCCCTTCCTGCTTATATTTAACTCACATTCAAGAACGGTATGCTACCTACGTACCTAAAACCTATATTTAAAAATGCAAATCGCGACACAAATCACACAAACACACATCACTCCACGGTTTTCAATCAGGAACCAATGTGCATGGGCCTGAACTAGAGAGGACTCCCCGGGGTTCCTCCGACACCCGAGTTCGCAAACAACATTCATACTCTAAAATGTACGTACCAATTTCCTGAAATCGACTGACAAGGGTGGCGACCATTGCGTTACTTCATTATAATACTCTATCGCGATTTGACAGGTTTATTGTTCGCGACTAAAGTGAACAACAGCCGCGGAACGGAACGTTGGTTCGCTCTCGAATGGAAGCGGCGCGCGAGGACAGGGACTGAGGCGACTGGTCCGATGCACGTTCGGAAGCACGTGGAGGAAAGAAAACTCCCTTACACCAAAACTCGCTTTATTCCGTCTCAAATCAACAAACACAAACACTTGGGTTTTAACGAGGGACAATATCGCGAATCTACGAATAAAAATACGGGTCGCGAAGGCGGACCGCGTGAACAATAATTGCGAAAGCAACTGAACAAAAAGAGATGACTCTCAACGCGCGATGCGTAGTTTATCGCGGCACAGTAGAAAGAAGAGTGAAGCGCGGAACAGGTGCGTTCGCTTGTTCGCGTTACAATTCAGAAAAGAGGGCGCTGAAGTTAGCATAATCGCGAATAGGAGCAGCGAAAGGGCCACGTGGGCCGTGCGTCACAAGGATATAATTGGCTCCCGGGCATCACGCGATGTGACGAGTTCGACATACGAAGACATGGAGATGACCAGTCTTCCTGGACTTCAACGGAAGTACTAGGACCGACTCGTGTGAGCCGAGAGCCCCTCCCTGTGGCGCACAACCCACTGCCAACCCCGAACATGCCGCCCACCTCGAAACAACGGTTTCGATGAACGACTAGAGATGCGAAGGAATCTAGGACATAAATTGAACAGTCCAACCGCCCACCGTGGCGGTGCCAGGACGAGATGGGAAACAAAAAAATAAGTAGAAGTCGCGCGTCTTCTCAGAGGCGCGATGCGGTACTCGCATGTACAAGCATCGAAGCGGCCGCCCACCACAAGGGTGCCAGGGCGGAGTGCGATCAAAAGGGAGACTGTTGTAAGTAGCAGTTACGCAAAATTAATACAATGATATGGCATGAATAACAAGAAACAAACACAAGCTAGCGCATGACAATAAGTACCTTATATCTAGACTTAACTTAACGATGGCCGGAACAGCTCGAAATATCATTAATGCTGGGGGGTTCTTATCAACTAACGCCGTTATCCATTAGGATAAGTAAAGAAAATACATCGAAAGGTCTTAAATCTAGGAACACAAGCACGTCGCAGAAAAACATTCCCAGTGCCGGAAGGGGGGAGGAACGAGAGTAAAACAATGCACACACGCGAGTAACGCAGTCATGGAGGCGTCGGAGAATCTTTAGATGCACTCCAGATAGGTAACAAACACAGTTTGCCGATCGGCCGCTTATACTCCGCACGAGCAGTTTTGATAGTAACGACGCGCGTAACACTGTCGGGACCCGGGTGAACCTGAACGACGCGGCCGAGCTCCCACTTCGCTGGCGGAAGACTGGAGTTCCGGAGGAGAACCATGCGACCGACCTGGACGGGAGGTTGATCGGTACGCCACTTAGTCCGTTGCTGTAACGTATTGACGTAGTCGGATTGCCAAATGCGCCAAAACCGCTCATTCATTTGGCGGACGAGCTGCCAACGCGAGAGACGATTCTCGGTCAGGTCAAGGATGGACGGTTCCGGGGGCACGACGATCGCGGCGCCGATCGTGAAATGACCGGGAGTAAGGCACTCGAGGTCATCGAGTGTGTCGGATAAGGGACACTGCGGCCTAGAATTCAGACAGGCTTCGATTCGGCATAAGAGGGTGGACAATTCCTCGAAGGTTAGCGTCCGGTCTCCAACAACACGAGAGAGATGAGTTTTCACACTCCGGACTCCAGCCTCCCACAGACCACCGAAGTGAGGAGCCGAGGGAGGAATGAAGTGCCAAGAGATGCGATCAGACACCGTCGAATTGAGGAAGTCCGGATCACGAAGGGCCGCGCGGTACGCTTTGGTCATTTCACGATCGGCACCGACGAAGGTCGTCCCGTCATCCGAGTACATAGCTTCGGGGATGCCGCGACGAGAACAGAACCGAGAAAATGCACCAATGAATGCCTCGGAGGAATAATCGCTTACTAACTCGAGGTGAATGGCTTTCGAGGTCAGACAAACGAACAACGCGATATATGCCTTGCGATACCTTGCTCCGCGACCAGGTGAGGAACGAATCCACACGGGACCTGCGTAATCAACTCCTGAGTGTAGAAAACTCCGGAAGGTGGGAGTCACCCGGACACGAGGGAGGTCACCCATGAGCTGACGAGGAACCGCCGCACGTTCACGAGTACATGGGACACAATGATGAATGATGCGACGGACGATTCCACGCGCGCGGAGAAGCCAGTACTCCCGCCGCAGGATGCTGAGCGTCAGCTGCGGTCCCGAATGCAGCGCTCGTTGATGGACATGGAGAAGGAGGAGGTCAACGAGCGGATGGGCAGACAGGAGGATTGGGTGGCGGGACTCGAAGGACATTGGAGCATGTCTTAAGCGGCCTCCAACCCGAATAAGGTTATCGGATGATACGAAAGGACGGAGGGAAAGAAGAGGATGCTTAGGAGGGAGTTCCTTTCTAGACGAGAGAAGGTGAAATTCCGCTGGAAAAACTTCACGTTGGATACAGCGCAACCAGAAACAACGAGAACAATTATACTCCTCGGCCGTGACGTGAACACTACCGATAGGGGTTTGGACCATGTCTTTTCGACGGCGACATCGACTAATAAAACGAATAACAAGGGCGGTGATACGGAGTAGTCTGTCCCATGAGGAGTAGCGAACAGATAACTCCCACATGGGTGGGACAGGTGAACACTGGAGAGCGGCGGTGACCCTCTCCTCGAGATGAGAGTCAAAGTTGACGTTGGGAGGAGGGGTAGACCAGGAGACCCGTTCCCCGCGCAACCACGGAGGGCCTCGCCACCAAAGAGAGTGATTGAGGATATCGGTGGGTAGAATTCCGCGAGACGCGACGTCGGCGGGGTTGTCGGACGTCGGAACGTACCGCCACACTGCGGATGGAACGAGTTCATGTATTCGGGCAACACGATGGGCCACGAATATTTTCCATCGCGATGGGTGCTGCGAAATCCAGTGCAGCACGACAGTAGAGTCGGACCAACAGGTGACGGGTACATTACCGAAACCCATGGACGCGACGGTGAATGAGATGAGACGAGCTAACAGCACGGCGGCATTCAACTCGAGGCGGGGTATACTCATCGGTGTCAAGGGGGCGACTTTAGACTTGCCCGCGAGCAAAGAAACAGTGATATGGTTTGATTCAGACAACACCCGGAGGTAAACAGCCGCAGCATAAGCGGAGGAGGACGCGTCGGCAAAACCATGAAGCTCAATGGATGAGACGCTCGCGGAGAGTTGCGTCCATCGAGGTATCTTGACCAGATTTAATTGGCACAAGTTAGAGGAAAAGGCCGCCCAATCACGAAGAATGGGCGGTGGGACAGGATCGTCCCAGCCGACCTTGCTCCTCCATAGATCTTGCATAACAAGTTTGGCTTTAATGACAACGGGGGTGACCCATCCGAGGGGGTCATATAGTCGCGATATGATTGACAGAACGGCACGCTTAGTAATTGGTTCGCGGTCAAACGGCGACACAGAAAACGAAAATTCATCCCAACTGGGAGACCAGACAATGCCGAGGACCTTCAGACTTTCGTCCGCGGATAGGACCTTGTCGCATGCCAGCCCGTGATCCGACTCATCTACATCAGCGAGCAAGTGCGACGAGTTGCTTGCCCACTTCCGGAGGGTGAAGCCGCCTTTGTTCAAGAGAGAAATAGATTGTTGACGGGCGAGGCGGAGGGAATCGACGTCGTCAGCTCCGAAAAGGACATCGTCGACGTATGTGTTTAGCCGAAGAGTCTCTCGAGCAAGAGGGAAGTCATCACCGTCGTCCTCAGCGAGTTGCTGCAGAACGCGAAGCGCGAGAAAGGGCGCACAGGCCATACCATATGTTACGGTTAACAGTTGAAGCTCCTTCAAGGAGGAGGAGGGTTCAGAGAGCCACAAGATTCGCTGGTAGTCGACGTCTCGCGGATCAACGAGGATCTGCCGGTACATCTTAGCGATGTCCGCGTAGTACACGTACCTCCACCGACGCCATCGCAGGATGACCGCAGTCAGGTCCTGCTGAAGTTTTGGACCGTTTAACAAGTGATCGTTTAAAGACGTTCCGTCAGAGGTTCGACATGAGGCGTTGAAAACGACACGCAATCTGCTGGTAGCGCTGTCCGTTCGAAAGACTGGGTGGTGAGGAATGTACACAGTGGTGGAAACAGGAGAGGGAGGTAAACAAGAAACGGCGCGCATGTGGCCGAGTCGTTCATACTCACCCATGAAACTACGGTATTCGCGTTCGAGGTAGGTGTCGCGGGAAAGCCGGCGGGAGATACTACGCGCGAGTTTTTCTGCGGTTTCCCGAGAACGCCCGATCTTAATGGGGGGCCCGACCTTGAACGGAAGTCGCACAATGTAGCGACCCGACGAATCACGAGAATGAGTTTCGCGGAAGTGCGCTTCGCACTGAGCGTCACCGGGTTCCACGACCTGAGAACGGGGCAGCTCCTCAAGCTCCCAGAATCTCCTTACTTCCTCGTCGAGAGAGGGGGTGGTGAAGCAGTGGTACGCCAGGACGCACCGCGGAGTGTCTCGCATGAAGTCCCATTCCTGGTCGTCGGGGACAGGACAGATTGGAGGCTCACGAGGGCCAGTAATGACCCATCCGAAAATCGTCTCCTGCGCGACAGGCTCGCCCCTATTGCCTTTACGAACACCGGTCAACAAAACGTCGTTATAGAGATCGGCGCCAATGATTAAATCGATCCGATGGGAGGAAGCCGGATCGTCGTCCGCCCACGTCAGGTCGGCTAAGTGACTAAGACACGCCGCGGGTGGTAATTGTTTAGGCGAATACGCAGTTACGGCGTCGAGTACAAGCGCCACAGTGGAAAAGACGGGGCCAGTGCGAGCTCGGTGCGCAACGGCCAGATGGACGGCGTGATGTGCCGTCCCGGAGGGTGTACAAGCAATCCCGTGTAAAGGGGTCGGTAAGCGAATTCGGTCTGCTCTTAGAATTTGAGCCAAATGCTCACTCACGAAGGTGAGTTCAGATCCGGGGTCAAGAAGGGCACGAAACACAGCAGCACGTCCTCCGAGAACTCCGGCCAAAAGATAGGCAGTGCCAAGAACCATCGCACGGCGCTTTCGAACACCAACTGAAACTTGCAATGCCGTTGCGTCATTTGCCGCGGTGGGGGCGGGCTGATCGGGTGACTGAAGCGCGGGACGGTTGACGTTTACGACCCGCGACGAACCATGCAAAGAGGTGTGGTGCCGCTGACGACACTCCTGACACGTGAATTTTCTTGTACACTCGGAAAGAGAATGACGGGTGCTCATACAATTGAGACAGCGCTTGAACCGGACAGCTATTTCGCGACGCTCGGACGCGGATACACGAATATAGCGCGGGCATGCTTGCAAGAAGTGGGCAGATTTACATAGCGGGCAGCTACCCTTCGTGGACGACGGGGTGGTGGCAACGTGAACACGAGAAACGGGCAATTTGGAAGGGGGTTGGTGCGTCGCAGGGGAACACTCCTGCAGCGCACAGACTCGCGATGATACGAATGCTTCTAAGTCCTTATAGCTAGGCAAATCGTTACCGTCGCTCGCGCGGTGCGCCCAGGCCTTTCGCGTGACAGGGTCGGTTTTCTGAGCAACGACATGAGTGAACACGTCGTCCAGAAGGGTCGCGTCATCTCTGCCCATCCTTTTTAGAGCCGCAATTATACTACTCGCTCGGTCAATTAAGAGCTGTAAGTCGTTCGCGTTTTCTCGCGAAACGGATGGGATCGCGAAAAAATCGGTGACTAATTTAGTTAACAAGCGTCGCTTTTTCTCAAACCGCGCCGTTAACGCGTTCCACGCTACCTGAAAGTTATCTGCGGTGATAGCTAGGTGTTTAATGCAATCGTGCGCGGAGTGGCTTACGCTTGATGTTAGGTAGTGCATCTTGGTGAAGTCCGAGATGTCCTTATTATCCCGCACCAACGTACAGAACTTGTCGCGGAACGACTCCCACTCTTCTATCCTCCCGTCGAACGGTGTCAGTCGGATCGGTGGAAGGGGAACCATAGGGGGAGCAGGACTGCTCCGGCACGACGATGAGTTCATGGCAGGTGGGGATGTTGGAGAAGGGGGCTCCAAACTTTCCAATGCCTCGTTCATGACGTCGAGGGCGCTGCTGTATGCTTCCTCGACCACAGAGAAATGGTCGTCCTCGAAATATTCAACCTGGGCTTGCTGGTCGGCAGGGCACAGCAGAACGTAGGAAACGTGGCCTTCTTGGAACTTTTCCCACGTGGTGGTCAGATTCGAGATTCGGGATCGAATCTTGGCGGGCGTGAGAGTGGCTTCGCCGGCCTTTTTAAAGTTCACCAGGGCCTTCTCAATTACCCCTCGCAGCATTTGCTGTTTCACACGAATGTCCTCCATGCTTCGCACAGTTACACCAGTCTGACAGAAGTTCGTAACACCTCGCGCACTATCCGGCTCGAAGGACCAAATTTATGTTCGCGACTAAAGTGAACAACAGCCGCGGAACGGATCGTTGGTTCGCTCCCGAATGGAAGCGGCGCGCGAGGACAGGGACTGAGGCGACTGGTCCGATGCACGTTCGGAAGCACGTGGAGGAAAGAAAACTCCCTTACACCAAAACTCGCTTTATTCCGTCTCAAATCAACAAACACAAACACTTGGGTTTTAATGAGGGACAATATCGCGAATCTACGAATAAAAATACGGGTCGCGAAGGCGGACCGCGTGAACAATAATTGCGAAAGCAACTGAACCAAAAGAGATGACTCTCAACGCGCGATGCGTAGTTTATCGCGGCACAGTAGAAAGAAGAGTGAAGCGCGGAACAGGTGCGTTCGCTTGTTCGCGTTACAATTCAGAAAAGAGGGCGCTGAAGTTAGCATAATCGCGAATAGGAGCAGCGAAAGGGCCACGTGGGCCGTGCGTCACAAGGATATAATTGGCTCCCGGGCATCACGCGATGTGACGAGTTCGACATACGAAGACATGGAGATGACCAGTCTTCCTGGACTTCAACGGAAGTACCAGGACCGACTCGTGTGAGCCGAGAGCCCCTCCCTGTGGCGCACAACCCACTGCCAACCCCGAACATTTATAGAATTATAAATATTTGACATTGTATCGTTTGATATTTGAGGCAATGTATATGGCATATGTTGCACAGATAGAGAGAATTTCATCATTGGCATGCCATATACATCGATGAGTTGTAGTAAGAGTGAAAAGGAGAATAAGGCAAAATATATTGTTGAAGGTTGTATAAATTATTTTATGATACGAGAAAATTTCAAGCGACGCAAGATCCACAGCCTAACACACATCACACACATGTGGAAATTACGTCGTGAACGATTCGCCACCGCAATGTCAGTCGCTGATTTTTAAAAAAAAGGTCGTGCCCACCGCCTTTACCCATTCGAAGTGCACCTGGGCACTCGAATGAGTTCGGGCTTAAAGTGAAGACGTCAGAACTTTGTACTCACTGCGTATTTTTGCTGAAAATCCTAGCTAAGAGGATGATTAGTAGAATTCTAACGGTCTGATTTATGAAAAATTGCAGCAAGTGACTCGAATTTGATATTTAATCAAGCAAATGACTCGACTTTTATATTTATTTAAGCAAGTGACTCGACTTTCATATTTGTTCAAGCAAAGAGAATTTTAATTGAAAAAGTGAACTCTATAGAAGCAAAATACTCTACTTTATATATTTGTAAATATGCAAAATTTACTTTGAATTGAAAATGTATATTGAAAACCGGGAGATCTCGTCATCAGGGGAAGAATTTTAACAGGGAAATGTATTAACTGTCACTCTGACTTCGAGATCTACCCGTCGCGAATTGCCTTCTTGTAGATAATACAATAATTGTTATTGAACCGACGCGAAACAAATTTACAAACTTCCGAAATTTCGTCTATCAAAAGCACAAATCGAGCGATCTATTTTAAAACATAAATCGTCTCGAAGAAAGCAATTAGCCGCGATCTTATAACAAATTTTGTTATAAGAATATTTTTCCAGTGAATATAAAGAACGCACAATACTCGTCAACTGTTCATTTGTGTTGATAAATTCGCAACGCTAACTGTAAATTTCATGATTACATTCATGTAAATAATGCAAAAATCGCGCTACAAGTAGGCCCTGTCCTAAGCTACGATATACATGACAGTACACAAGGAAAATATATAACAGTTTCTACTCACGAGTAATTTTTAAATTACTCGTGTTCACTATGCTCGCTTTATAGAACAATACAACCAATCTCCAGTGCCGCTTCGGACCTTTCGTCCTACGGCATGGTTTGGAGACCGGAGGGACAGTTAAAGTTTTTGACTCACCAGTGTCGAGACACCAGAATACCATTGGTTACCTTAGAATCTCTGCCGCTGCTGTCTCTGCCAGTGTTGTCTCCGCCGCTGTTATCAAGGTTGTCCTCAGGTCATCTCAAGGAATGTCCAAGGTCTAAACAAAACAAAGCATTTCGCATTGCAGGAGGCACCGTTCGTAGAACGTTAAACTGCGTTCCGTTCCGATTTTACAAAGAAAGCTAATTGAATTTTGAAAACAGCGGATGAAAAAAAGTCGTAATTATATATCAAGAAACGTTAAGAGTAGATCGTAAGAATGATTAGTGTATGAATGATTTTCAGAATTGAGAATTCAAGGAGAAGTTATATATCGAACTATGTATCGAAACTTTCCGACAAGTACGTAGAAATAAAACATCTCTGTGTTTACGTTACTCACCTTCAAGGCGGAAGGTGCAACGCAGTTTCATAGGGTACAGCGATGCCTCACGAATTCGAGCAAAGTCTGTAACAAAAATAAGATGCACATCTTAAATACCTATTCCCTGAAAATTTCATGTCGGGGAATTTTTAATTTTTATTTATTTTATTGGTAGAACATACAATGTAAGGGTATGGAAATTTGATATAAAACTTGTAAGGACGTTTTGGAGAAAATTTTCAAGTAGCAACTGAAACTTGGGGAAAAATTGCGGGGTACATGCGAACTAAAATTTCAGCTCACCTATAAAAGATTTGCCCTTCGCCTGGGAGTGATTGTCGCCGTTCAACCATCCCGTCATTTGACTGTTCTGTAACAAAAAAATTAACATTTTCATTAGTATAAGCCATCTTTGTATTTCTCGACTGTGAATTTTTATTTCTCGATCATGTGATACTTACTTTTTAAATTCGTGAAGCCTTGCCCGATGGAAATCCTTTCCACAGCTGCTCCTGTTGCACTGACTCTACTTCCGGCGCGGTATAATTGAAAAAAAGACAATTTGCGACAGAGAATTATTTTCGCCGAACAATTTGACTCTACTTTCGCGTGAAGTTATAAATTTAAGTGTATAATATGAAATACGAAGCAAACACTGACTCTACTTTCGCGTAAAGTTATAAATTGAAGTGTATAATATGAAATACGAAGCAAACACTGACTCTACTTTCGCGTAAAATTACTAGAAATTTAACACTTATTAAAGTATATATAAAATGCGAAACAAACACTCCAGCGATGCCTCACGAATTCGGACAAAGTCTGTAACAAAAATAAAACGCAAAATATAAAATATTTGCTCTCTGAAAACTTGAAAATTCAGCTAATTTTTTATTTAGCATAAAAATGTTGCAAGTATTCTATGAGAACTGCAAAAGCTAATTAATACTTTATTTACGTTAATTAAATTGATGGAGAGAACAAAGTTAAGTTTACAAGGGAATTGGCAAATATCAAAGTTATGACGTGTGTACGGAATAAAATTTCAACTTACCTTCACAGACTTTGCCCATCGCCAAGGAATGATTGTCGCTGCTCAACCATCCCGTCATTTGACTGTTCTGTAACAAACAAATTAACATTTTGGTTAGTTTATATACATATTTTTTAATTAAAAAATTTCATTTCTCGAGCATCTTATACTTACTTTTAAAATTCGTGAAGCCTTGCCCGATGGAAGTCCTTTCCACAGCTGCTGCTCGATGCACTGTCTCTACTTCCGGTACGATCTATTTAAATAATATAAGGAAGCTACCGCGACCGAGAATCATTTCCGGCGAACAATTTTGACTCTACTTTCGCGGAGAAAAGAATTCATAATATTTTTAATAATTATTCAAAAGATATTAATAATTATAATAGCGGGTTGCAAACACTGACTCTATGTCGCGTGAATTTGTTATAAATTGAAAAAATATTGAGTAATAAATATATACAGATATAAATATTAATATAATACGAAACAAGCACTGACTCTAGACCGCAATGCGCTCGGCCCCAAATTTTGCTGAAAATAAAAGGGTGGGGTGGGGAACACAAGAAAATCAAACAACCATGTTTTTCTTTTTCATATCAAATCAAGTGCTTGCTTCAAGAAATACTGCTTAAAAATTATGTCTTACTCATTGATTCGTCATGTTCTTTGTGTAATACAATACACTATTAATTAAATGTATAAACAATAAATACTGCGAGCTGCCACTGTTAAAGTTATAAGATTAGTCATGCTTATTCCCTATTACATATGAACACTAACCCCCTTCGATAAATTCATGAAAATCTTTATAGAAATTACGGACGAATCTAACGCAGGACCTTAACACCCTACATCGGCAAATACGATTTTTATTTACTTCTATACTTATGCCCTGAAACCTATGTAAATCCATTGCAGCGTCTCAAAACGGAAGGATAAGTCGTAACATGTAAATACCAAGTAAAAACGAATCGCGATTTATTTGTAGCATAGAATTGTAGCCGTCGAAATTTAACACCGCGAATTGGTAAACACTGTCAGAATAAGGAGCAGCTTTCTTGGAAGTCGACTATCGGATTGTAAATATTGACTGAATACTCGTATATTGTAAGAGGTTTTAAATAATCCCGAAAGATTTCAATCGTTGCATGTTTCCGTAGAACCGTATTAATTCGTAGAAATGTAAATTCTATTCGTCGGATGTTCGACTCGATATCAATTAATATAAATATTATATAAATTCAAACAAACTATCGCGAAGACCCGAAGTAAATGAAAATGTTACTTGCGTATGGCGTCGTAATATCTTACGTTTTGTTGCTCCACCGTGCACGTGTCCGATCGTGCCAGCCCGGAAGGTCGTTCAAAGGATACTCCGAGTCCTGCAAGCACACACGAGTAAACTATTAAATAACTGCGAAAAAGTACAATAATTCCGTATAATCACGTTTCAGAGCAACAATAATCGCGGTCTTCGTCAATAAAATCGAAATACGAAGCTATAGAAGAAGTACTAATGTTGTAGACGAGAAAAGCACCGCGTAAATGTCGCGAGAGGTCAGTGACGTCACCAATTGCGTCGTAGTTATTTCGCGATTGTTACTAAATTCGTAATTATTATTGTCCAAATTGATTGATATGGTACAGCAGAAGACTATTACGTAGTAGATAAACAAGTGAACTATTTTTTAGCGGTCGGTAAACGAGGGCGATGTAAAAGAAAAGGTACTCACAGCGGATACGTGTTAACGGTTCCACGTCCGGAGAGAGAAAGAGGTAGGTGACCGCTCAGGTAGGAGTGGGGATAGCTCGCGGCGGCTTGGTTGCCGCTCGGTGGGGGAAAAGCGAGCCAATCAGAATACGGCTGCATGTCACGCGCTACAAGGCCTATCCTCTAGCGCGCCAAAACCAGGGATTTTGAGAAATTTCAAACAAAGAATTATAATATCTCGAAATAAGAGATTTGAGCATGAATTATTAAAATAGTTATTAAGTAGAAAGATCTCCACCGGTAATATGTAGAAGATATATCGTTTAGAGCAGAGAAACGAATCTTTTTACTTATTTAAATAACAAGAAGTTATTCTTTACGTGATAATATAGTATTAATGTTCAATGACGATATAAATCAATATTAGAATTTAGAACAATTTGGGTACCAAAACCGTGAGAGTCGATCACATAACTTCAAAAATAACAAAAGGTCTGCCTTCTTTCACTTTGTCTTTAAGTTTGTGGCTTTCTCATGAAGACCATATTTATAATGTTTCCAATTTACATTCGCAGAATAAGAGCATTATGGAGTCAGTTTATTATGCTATATGTACGAGTGAATGAACAACCGAAACAATAGAGACAGCATGATCGCACGAGCAACAGTGATAAAGAGAAAACATCTGACCACCGTTGACTCATCTCCAATGCGAGGCTTAACTTCTACTTAATCGCGTAATCTTAAAGCTACCTTAAACGCAAATTCTTCATCGGCCCAGTCAGAGGGTCTGGCTTACACCGACACAGTGCCCCCCCCATCGGACGGTATGAAGCACATATGTCAGATAAGCACATATGTCAAGACACTCGTCGGTCTTCTGGACAGGGGCTGCAATTGGGATAGGAAGTAAGTAACGAGGACGGCTACACGAGAAAAACGTTTGCCTTCTTTCGCATATTTTCGAGAGCATGGAATTGAGTTACGATGACACTCTTGCATTCAATTTTACGCTTAGGTGACATTTTTAAATCTAACTTAAATCTTACTGGAACTATCTTAACGCTAAACGATGTCTTCTTTCGAGGTGATGACTGGAACTTTTAATCAACGAAGAGTTAAAGAATTGTTGTCACCAAAGAAAGAAAACGAATAGTCAGAGATAAAAGCGAACAAATCTGCCCAACGTTGACTCCTCTTCGATGCGAAGCTTAATTTCTACTTAATCGCGTAACCTTAAAGCTAACTTAAACGCAAATTCTCAGATGTAACTAATTGTAAGACTAGGAATCCGAACATTCGGTAGCCAAGGCTGTCGAATATTCGAATTTTTATTATTATTATTTATTTTATTCACGGGACGTAATCCCTTTGGTACATAATGTGAGATAACTTTGTTACTGAATTAAAAGAAAAGATTATAAATTTAGTCTTAATACTAATACTATGGGAGGTGATAATATCTATGTAAGGCGTTGAACTGCGGTATATGTAGATTGTTTAAATGAGGTGAACGAAGGTGACTAAAAGTCTACCATTTCACAAACTCGGTTTGAGTTCAAACAGAGTCGATTTATGCAGTTATTAGTTCCATAGTGAGTACGATGTGTAGTGGGAACTAAGAACATGTTCCTTCTTGGGCGAAGTGTAGGTACATATATGTGAAAATTGTTTAATATGTCAGGTGAATTAATCAGGTGATGTAGGATCTTATAAATAAAATGAATATCTGCTAGAGTACGTCGTTGTTCAAGTTTAAGCAGGCCGAGCTGGGATTGAATACGATTGTAGTCATGACATGTGTAGTGTAGGGGAGTATCTGTTAACCTGGAGGCAGTTCTGAGAAATTTGTGCTGGCAACGCTCAATTTTTTCTATAATAAATATGCAGTGTGGAGACCAGATGATAGAACCGTATTCAAGATGCGCACGGACCAATGATATATATAGAGTTCGCAGTGTTTTAATGTTTTTAAAATATTTCGATGCGCGATGGATAAGGCCGAGAATTTTTAGAGATGTGCTAATTATTTTTTCGCAATGAGAATGAAATGAGAGGTCACTGGAGAAGATTATACCGAGGTCTCGAATGCTGTTAACTTTAGTTAGTTCTGTACAATTTAACGTGTATGGAAAATGTAAAACTGTGTGTTTGCGAGTGAAATGAATGACGTGACATTTTGTAATGTTGATGTTGAGACAGTTTTGAAGGCACCACGAGGCAAATTCGTTTAGGTCAATCTGTAGAAGTTCAGCATCATTCACACTTTGAATAGTACGATAAATCTTTAGGTCATCCGCATACAGTATTATTTTGCTATATGTAAACGCATGTTCGATATCGTTGATAAATAAGGTGAAAAGTAGGGGCCCCAAGTGAGATCCTTGAGGTACACCCGATGGTGGAATAAATTCTTTAGAAAAGTTATCATTGTATTTGACTATTAGGGTTCTATTTGTGAGGTAGCAGCGAAGCCATGCTAAGACATTACCCGGATTTCGTGGCTATTCGCTCGATATCACTTGCTATTTAGTACTACTATTTAACAAAATATCGTACTAAAAGCACGTTTAATAAAAGTTAAAATCATAGCAAGTGATATCGACCCAGGTCCCACCGCGAGGAGGTTGCCACGAAACGGGACCCAAAAATGCATGCCCAACCAACCTCCATTTCATTCTGCTCTTCCTCTGAGACACTTTCCCTCGACATTGACGAATTCAATGTCGAGAGAAAGTGTAGCAGAGGAATCGCCGACTCTATTTTACTTATTCCGTTTCGCGAAAAGAGATAGACACCCGCCGAATGGTGTCGATCTCCCTTTACAATATTTACTTATTCGACATTCCTAATTCTTATCTTACTTTCCGCACGCAATCACTCTTACAAAACCATAATATCGCATCCATGCTCAAGAAATATCCGAGAAGAAGGCAAACGACTTTGAAAAGCAAAATGAAAACGCGATCGCGAAAGGGGGAAGAAAGTTAGTCTTCTGCGGCTGGAGTCCAGTTGCACCCCTTCCTGAGACGGACTGGGTTGGTACGATCTGTAGCTGAACCGGATTATCTGCCAGGCGGGTCATGATCCAACTTGAACCACGACGGGGTTGCGTCTTTGAGCCCTCGGGTCGTACGTCGACCGATAACAAATGCGATCATCCGGTCGGTGGTGGAGCACTGGCCAGTCGCGTACCGTAACTGGACGCGATGAGTGCCAGAGGTCACGTCTTACAACGACGAGGCTGCGTAACGTGGCGGCTCATCGGCCCAGTCAGAGGGTCCGGCTTACACTGACACAGTGCCCCCCCCCCCATCGATCGGTATGAAGCACATATGTCATAAGTCTATCGTACGACCTTCGGCTCAAAGACCAACCCTGAAGACGTCCCTGGGCCGTAGAACCACGCTTCTCGCCTCCGCGCCGCCGCAGAAACACACGTCGGTCTTCTGGACAGGGGCTGCAATTGGGATAGGAAGTAAGTAACGAGGACGGCTACACGAGAAAAACGTTTGCCTTCTTTCGCATATTTTCGAGAGCATGTAATTGAGTTACGATGACACTCTTGCATTCAATTTTACGCTTAGGTGACATTTTTAAATCTAACTTAAATCTTACTGGAACTATCTTAACGCTAAACGATGTCTTCTTTCGAGGTGATGACTGGAACTTTTAATCAACGAAGAGTTAAAGAATTGTTGTCACCAAAGAAAGAAAACGAATAGTCAGAGATAAAAGCGAACAAATCTGCCCAACGTTGACTCCTCTTCGATGCGAAGCTTAATTTCTACTTAATCGCGTAACCTTAAAGCTAACTTAAACGCAAATTCTTAGATGTAACTAATTGTAAGACTAGGAATCCGAACATTCGGTAGCCAAGGCTGCCGAATATTCGGATTTCGTGGCTATTCGCTCGATATCACTTGCTATTTAGTACTACTATTAAACAAAATATCGTACTAAAAGCACGTTTAATAAAAGTTAAAATCATAGCAAGTGATATCGACCCAGGTCCCACCGCGAGGAGGTTGCCACGAAACGGGACCCAAAAATGCATGCCCAACCAACCTCCATTTCATTTTGCTCTTCCGCTGAAACACTTTCCCTCGACATTGACGAATTCAATGTCGAGAGAAAATGTAACAGAGGAATCGCCGACTCAACATTTCTCATCCCGTTTCGCGAAAAGAGATAGACACCCGCCGAATGGTGTCGATCTCCCTTTACAATAATTACTCATTCGACATTCCTAATTCACGTCTCACTTTCCACACGCAATCACTCTTACAAAACCATAATCTCGCATCCATGCTCAAGAAATATCCGAGAAGAAGCCAAACGACTTTGAAAAGCAAAATGAAAACGCGATCGCGAAAGGGGGAAGAAAGTTAGTCTTCTGCGGCTGGAGTCCAGTTGCACCCCTTCCTGAGACGGACTGGGTTGGTACGATCTGTAGCTGAACCGGATTATCTGCCAGGCGGGTCATGATCCAACTTGAACCACGACGGGGTTGCGTCTTTGAGCCCTCGGGTCGTACGTCGACCGATGACAAATGCGATCATCCGGTCGGTGGTGGAGCACTGGCCAGTCGCGTACCGTAACTGGACGTAATGAGGGCCAGAGGACACGTCTTACTACCAGGAGGGCTGCGTGACGTGGCGGCTCATCTGTCCAGTCAGAGGGTCCGGCTTACAGCAAGACAGTGGTCCCCCAACGATCGGTATGAACCACATATGTCGTAAGTCGATCGTACGACCTTCGGCTCAAAGACCAACCCTGAAGACGTCACTGGACCGTAGTACAACGCTCCTGCTTCCGCACCGCCACAGAAACACTCGTCAGTCGACCGGGCAGGAGGTGCAACTAAGGTAAGTAACGGGGATGGCTAAATGAAAGAAACATTTGCCTTCTTTCGTATATTTCGGGAACATGGAATTGAGTTACGTTTACACTCATAAATTCAATCTTACGCTTAGGTGATATTTTTAAATCTAACTTAAACCTTACTCGGAACTATCTTAATGCTAAACGATGTCTTCTTCGGAGATGACGACTGGAAGTTTTAATCAACGAAGAGCGAAAGATTGGAGAAGAAGGAGAAGACGTAGAGATGTGAAAAAATTGTTGTCACCAAAAAAAAAACAACGAATAGTCAGAGATAAAAGAGAACAAACCTGCCCAACGTTGACTCTTCTTCGATGCGAAGCTTAATTTCTACTTAATCGCGAAGTCTTAAAGCTAACTTAAACGCAAATTCTTAGATGTAACTAAAACTAGGAATCCGAACATTCGGTAGCCAGGGCTACCGAATATTCGGATTTCGTGGCTATTCGCTCGATACCACTTGCTATTTAGTATTATTATTGAACAAAGGATCGTGCTAAAAGCACATTTAATAAAATTTAAAATCATAGCAAGTGATATCGACCCAGGTCCCACCGCGAGGAGGTTGCCACGAAACGGGACCCAAAAATGCATGCCCAACCAACCTCCATTTCATTTTGCTCTTCCCCTGAGACACTTTCCCTCGACATTGACGAATTCAATGTCGAGAGAAAGTGTAGCAGAGGAATCGCCGACTCTACTTTTCTCATCCCGTTTCGCGAAAAGAGATAGACACCCGCCGAATGGTGTCGATCTCCCTTTACAATATTTGCTTATTCTAAACTAAACTAAACTCTTAAATCTAGCCTTACTTACTATTTGCAGTAAGTACAGGAAGAGAATAAACTATAGGGAAGCAGATCGCAGCAGCCTTTAACTTCGTTCGAGAAGAGAGGCAGATTATTATATCGTATTAATTTCTCAGCATTAGAAATTGTTATAATGAACGAATTATTTTTGAATGTATTAGAGGTTAATTTTTCTTGCAGCTAAGATCCTGCCTGTAGCATTGCTAAATTTCATTAAAATCTAGTAAGACATCTATCCGAGGACTAAGTTCTCTTAAACTTAAAAGCTTTCCTATTCAGTAACTTACTATTCTTAAAATTAAAAGTCTGCCTGTTCGGTTAATAACTTGTCTTAGAACAAGATATTAATAATTTGTCTTAAAGCTAAAAACCTGCCTATTCGTTAACTAACTCGTCTTAAAATTAAAATCCTGCCTATTCTGATAGGAACATACATTAAAATTAAGAGTTGACCACCTCCATAAAGACGATATCTTGCCTTAATATTTAAAACCTGCCTATTCAGTGACTAACTCATTTTAAAGCGAATAGCCTGCCTATTCAGCGACTAACTCATCTTAAAGCTAATACCCTGCCTATTCAGTGATTAACTCGTCTTAAAACTAAACGCCTGCCTATTCTGAAACTAACTCGCCTTAAAATTAAGAGCTGGCCGGCTCGATACATGCACTATTTTGTCTTAAAATTTAAAACCTGTCTATTCAACAACTAACTCGTCTTAAAACTAAACGCCTGCCTATTCTGAAACTAATTCGCCTTAAAATTAGGAGCTGGCTTTTCGATAGCTAAGTTTTATAAAAATTAAAGTCCCATATATTCGATAATTAAGAGCTCTTAGAAGTAACGTCGTTACCATGTTTCCTTAATAACGAATAACCTACCTATTAAGGAATTAAGTTCAATTCCAAAATGTTTGATAGTTAAAACCTCATGCAAAATATATAGGATTTAAGTTTCTTGAAAAATAAGGAATAGCCTTTTCCGAAAACTTAGTTTATCCGGTTACAAAAATATACTTAAACCAAACATCTGCTTGTGCGATGTGTAGATTCCATTGAAACTGAAGAAATTGCCTCCCGATAACAAAGACCTTCTAAATTCCTGAGAATCGGATTTAACTGACACCTGAAATCTTTTGAGAATCAGAGACTTAACTATACGAAAACTAATTTTACCAGTTTAGATGATAATCTCAAATCGTTGGTTATCATCGTCATCACCATCATCGTCATCGTTATCGTGGAAGATCGGAATATTATATATTAAAAGAGAACGACCCACTTTCGCTACAGTATACATAGAATATCATATACGCGAGAAAACTCGAAAGAAAATTCGCCATCGATCTAAAGTCCTCGATTGCACTATCATAAAGTAAGAATGCGAGCTTATGGAACTCCATGTAATTGCAAATGTACGATAAATATAAACCATGATTTGTGCAAAGCATTTGGGAAAATGTATCGGCGGAACTTTATCCTCGATGAAAAATTGAATTGGGAAAACAGGTAATTCGAACGGCCAACAGTCACAGTATCAATATTATTGTAGAATAAGATGAAATATTTTGACAATATATTAATTCAATTAATAGTTCGTAATGTTCCATTTGACAAACGCTTGCGAAAACAGCTTCACTTTATTATTAATCATAGTTATTTTAATCGTAAAAAGAACGCGAGCACCTGTTTCCGAAGCGCTACGGAAATTCGCGGCTAACGGAATCGCGAGTATCTTTCCGAGGTGCTGTCAATTTTCGCAACACTAATTTCGCGTACGAGCAATAATCGCGAGCGCCTACGCGAGGCGCTGTGAATTTTCGCAACACTAATTTTGCGACGAGCAAAATCGCGAGCATCTTAGCGAGACGCTGTGAATTTTCGCAACGCTAAGTTCGCGAAGAGTGATCGAACAAAATCGCGGGCAACCTCTACCGAGGTGCACTTTTAATTTCGCAACTCTAATAATCGCGAATATTTTATACAATTGACGGGATAGTATCCCGCACTGGCGTCATGACGTAGACGCAGTACTGTACTGCGATATTAATCGCAATTCTGCGATATTAACCGCAATTTTGCGATATTAATCGCAGTGTTGCGATTTTTCGCAGAGCTGAAATCGCGAATATAATATCGAACAAACCGTGTACTTAGTTTCGCAACACTACTTTAAAAAAGAAAGAGAATTGTAAATCGCGTATACATTTTCGCAACACTACTTTGAAAAATAAAGAAAAGGGCAAAATCGCGTATAAATTTTCGCTACACTACCCTGAAAAATAAAGAAAAGAGCAAAATCGCGTGTAAATTTTCGCAACACTACCCTGAAAAATAAAGAAAACAGCAATATCGCGTATAAATTTTCGCCACACTACTTTGAAAAAGTAAAGAAAAGGACAAAATCGCGTTTAAATGTTCGCTACACTACCCTGAAAAATAAAGAAAAGAGCAAAATCGCGTATAAATTTTCGCAACACTACTTTATAAAATAATGAAAGAAGCAAAGACGCGTTTTGTTATTTTCGCGACACTAATTTCACGGACGAAGCCGAATTCGCAGCTTTTTGCTGCGATGTGGCGAAGCAACTAACTACCACACAACTATTACTACTACTACTACAAGCGAACATAGTGACAAAGTAGTAACGTAAAACATAAACTTACTGTATATTTCTGAAAGAAAAAGGAAAGAATTAGGGTTACAACCTGAAAATCCTAACGAGAATGATTAATTAATATAATAAAAGCGGCGTAAGAAATTTCAATAAATAACATGACTTTAAATGAGAATTGAAATCTATTAAAGTGACTCTACGTAGAGCATTGACACTCTATATGCAAATGAATTTAAAAGTGAATTGTAATTGACTAAAAGTGACTCTACTGAGATCATTGAAATTTGTCGGTCAATGCCATCGTCAAAGTAATTCGTCGAAAAATTCAATATACATTCGTTATTATTACTTTGACAATGGAATTGACCATCCGCGAAATTCTTACATACTAAACATCCTAGAAAAATCGTTACTACTCGCGACTATGGTACTAATTACCATAATCGCGGTCACTATGTTCGCAAACTACTAGCACACATAAAATACAACCAGTCGTTCGGTGCCGTTTCGGACCATTCGTCCTGCGGCATGATCGAACGACCGGAGGAACTTTGAATTTTGTCACTCACCAACCGAAGAAAGTGATAGTTGAAAAGTGTTTACCTCCACGTTGAGATCGTAGTCCATGGTCCGGCTGCATCCATGGTCCGGCTGCATCCATGGTCCGGCTGCATCCATGGTCCGGCTGCATCCATGGTTGGGCTGCGTCCATGGCCTGGCTGCATCCATGGCCTGGAGATTGTCCTTTCTTTAACACAAGAGAAGACAACATTATAGAATCTCTAAGGAGAATTATTTGAATATACGGTGGGTAAAAGTAAACTCTAATTTAATTCTCTTAACCGTTTGAGTCTCAGGATATATTGGACAAATTTTGAGAGAAATAAAACAATTTTCTTTATAGAGATAGAATATAACGGATCTTTTTGATACTGAGACTCAAACGGTTAAAGTGAACTTTAAGTTCCAATTGAAATAGGGGTCGATTAATGAAAATGTTAGTGAAATAATGAAACTTACATCCTCCATCGTCCACCGACTGCACGATGGAGGTCCTCTCCGCAGGAGGAGGTGCTGACCCGCGAGTTTCGCGATTTCGGTGATCGGTATTCGCGACCGGTACGTTGAAACGATTTACGGTACGAACGAACACTGGCTCTACTTGCGCGAATACTCGTTTCGAGTATGTTTTAAATATATGCGATACAAAACCCGGCACTGACTCTAAGACCGATAAATCGGTCGCAAATTTTAATATGCAAGCGTTTGTCAATGAAACATTACATTTATATAATCGAGATACTTTAATTATATGGTATTGAAATTAAAATTATATCGTATACTGTGATTATATCGTATGTCGTTCGAATTACTATTGAATGACAAAATAATAAAAAATTTCAACGATACAGTTCCCCAAACGAGTTACACAGATCAAAGTCCCATTTCTAATTGAAGATTTCATAATTCTGTGAACTTCTAAGCGCGAATGTTATTCTATACTCGCACTACAGACTTTACGATAGTGCAATCGAGTTCTAGAAAGACGGCAGCTTCTACTATATCATTTGAAAAATATCAAGAATCTCGAAACACGGGGAAATTGTAGCGAAAGTGAGTCATTTCTCATTTAACGTGAGTTCCAACTGATTGAGAATGGCCCAATATCCCAAAACCTTCTGCCGGAGATACTGTAAACAGAAATAACAATCGGACTTGAAAAAATGATTCTATTTTTGTGAAAATTAATTAAGAACTGACATTACGGAGGAAATGGAGGTGGAAATATTAAGCTACGATAATTGCGAGTTTCGAGGAAAGAGAAAATGAATTGATAACATAATACAACATCTACGGGAACCAACTATCGAAAATAAATGTGCAATATTTTAATGGTTATTTCACAACACGTTGTGTTCAATCGCTTAAATTAATTAGAAACACTGGCGCGAAACCGTAACTTTAAGTTATTGACATTTACACGAAGTAATCACTTTATGTCACTGACACTATGACAACACGTTGTATTTAATCGCTTAAATTATTCAAAATCACTTGCACAAAACTATCACTTTGTGTCACTAACACTTCCACAAAACGTTATATTTAATTGTCGAAATAATTTAAAAATACTTGCACAAAATTGTCACTTGATGTCACTGACACATCCACAAAACCTTGTATTTAATTGTCGAAATAATTTAAAAACACTTGCACAAAACTGCCACTTGATGTCACGGACACATCCACAAAACGTTGTATTCAATTGTTAAAATGATGTAAAAACACTACAAGTAACGATCACTTGATGTCACTGATACTTCCACAAAACGTTGTATTTAATTGTCGAAATTATTTAAAAACACTTGCACAAAACTGTCACTTGATGTAACTGACCCATCCACAAAACCTTGTATTTAATTGTCGAAATAATTTAAAAACACTTGCACAAAACTGTCACTTGATGTCACTGACACATCCACAAAACCTTGTATTTAATTGTTGAAATAATTTAAAAACACTTGCACAAAACTGTCACTTGATGTCACTGACACATCCACAAAACCTTGTATTTAATTGTTGAAATAATTTCAAAACACTTGCACAAAATTGCCACTTGATGTCACTGACACATCCATAAAACGTTGTATTTAATTGGCGAAATAATTTAAAAACACTTGCACAAAACTGTCACTTGATGTCACGGACACATCCACAAAACGTTGTATTCAATTGTTAAAATGATGTAAAAACACTACAAGTAACGATCACTTGATGTCACTGATACTTCCACAAAACGTTGTATTTAATTGTCGAAATTATTTAAAAACACTTGCACAAAACTGTCACTTGATGTTACTGACACATCCACAAAACCTTGTATTTAATTGTCGAAATAATTTAAAAACACTTGCACAAAACTGTCACTTGATATCACTGACACATCCACAAAACCTTGTATTTAATTGTCGAAATAATTTAAAAACACTTGCACAAAACTGTCACTTGATGTCACTGACACATCCACAAAACCTTGTATTTAATTGTTGAAATAACTTAAAAACACTTGCACAAAACTGTCACTTGATGTCACTGACACCTCCACAAAACCTTTTATTTAATTGTCGAAATAATTTAAAAACACTTGCAGGTAACTGGCACCTGAGGTCACTGATACTTCCACAAAACGTTGTATTTAATTGTTAAAATGATGTAAAAACACTACAAGTAACTATCACTTGATGCCACTAATACTTCCACAAAACATTGTATTTAATTGTTAAAATTATTTAATATCACTTTTAATTTATTGTTTAAGTAGTTTAATATTATAGCACACATGCACTAATAGTCGTAATCCAAGATCAAGAGTGACTAGGTACCCATATGCAAGTGCACAAATATACATAGGGACCAACCTGTCAAATCACGCGACCCGTTCGATGTCTGAAGCTGTACTGTGCTCTCCCGCCTCAGCGAGGTGGCTCGCTGAACATGCGTAGTGCACCTTACGTATTGAGATCCCCTTTCTCCATGGATAATTTTGCAAACTTCGGTTATTACAATAATTTTCGTCAATAATCGTTTATTACAGATGAAATTATTATTTAATAACTTGTCTCTGCTTATTTTTAATAAATCTTATGGTGAATAAAAATTATAGGAGTGAAGTACGTGAGTTTATAATTGACGATGTACTTTTCAATGCTTACGAATATTTGATTCTTTGTGTAATACTTTTATCTTATTGATAAATAATATATTTGCAGCTATCTTCGATGAATTTCAAGCAACCTCCGATATTATTTGGGGAATAAAATGTAAGAAATATATAAGGAAAGGATTTTCGAAGGTAGACACCTCGTTCGCCGACTGCGCGTGCTAAGCTAGTTTACCAACCGCACCAACTCGATACTCTAATTGGACGAACGATGCATAAGGAAGAAAAAACGAAAATTATTGTTGTTATAATTTAGTTAGAGACAACGGAACTGTTCCACGCTGAACGTATTCAGTTTTTGGCAGATATTATCTCTCAAAACGGAGGGTTCAAATACATTTCATACCATCAAAATAGAAGGTTCCTGCTTGACTGCAATCCGATAGCGATAACGTTATCAAGAACTTCTATTTTATAGACGGTCGAACAAGTTGAAATATTTTACCATCCCTTATTTTGTTATCATCCCGCTGCTTTAACGAACACGGTTAACATCCTAGTCCAAATAAAATATGTTTTGCAATATTTCATCCCAACAAAGTAAGCATTACTGTATGCCAGTATAATGCAATTATATCTTTTATAATCTATAGTATCTTCTATGATATAGTAATTAAACCAATACAACCAATTCCTATTACTATCATGATTTTCTCCGGTACAATACATTTCCAATTGTTTTCTCAAGCCTTTCGTCGAGCCATTCAGGCAGACTTTCAAGTTGAATTCCTTTGCAACCATTTGACAAAACGCACTCCATTACATACGTCCTTTATTCCCTGACATTTGCAAATCGATACACAATGCTTCCGAAGCACATTTACGAATGTTGCACAACAGATCGCCGGAGGCTTTTTTGTAAAGGTCAAGTGCTTGGATCCACACGTTTACCATGGAATTTGCAATACAAAATTCTCCATTCGCATGTATATTTTACTAGTATGCAAATACTTGACAACCTCGACCGACGAAAGAATAATAATTTTGCACAACCTCTACGCGATATATTAGGAAACATCAACAAAAGAGCTTTCACCGTCTAACCAGCTGCATAATAAATTTTCGAGGCTGCATAACAAATATTCAAATTTTACGATAACACGATAACAATAATTCGAAATTATTCTCTATATTTTTTACGACTATTCCATTTATCAGGGCTTCGAATAAGCGCGAAAATAATATTATATATTCAGTATTTAATATTTTGATGACGCTCCCGTCAATTTTCTCACATTCGCTGTATGGTCCGAGGGAAAATCGATGGAACTTCGTTAACTACGATTTCTCCCCAACGTGGCCACCGTAAAGCAATTATCAGTCGAAGAGAGAATGTCTTCTGAGCATTTACTCCCTTTCATTGGCGAAAATGGCATTGGAGGTCGAATTACCCCGGTTTTTGCATCGTCGCTTTGTCAGCCAACGATATTTCGCACCGTTCAACCGAGAGCATCGTCGAGCCTCCACTTCTATCCACGAATCTAACGCGATAGATCAAAGTTTTTCGATTTCAATACGCGCAAACAGCGAATTCTCTGTACGATGACTTTCATCGGCTTTCCTCTCACCATTTAGCAGGAAATGTTTGGAAAAGCGAGATAAAAATCGAGTAGGAAGCGGAAATATCGTACTCTTTGTTCCGCGCAACGTTTCTGTCCTCCCCAGTTTTCTCTCTGTGCTCCTCCTCTACACGCATTTCCTAGCATCGGAACAAAATAATAGGAATGCCAATCAACGAAAGTTTGACGAAACGCAAAAAATTTATTGAAACGCAGTAATCACATTGTCGAAGGTCGCCGTGAGCTCGGTTTAATAAAACGCTTTTTGCCGCACCGTGCATACGTGCGGCTTTTTTCTTCCATTGCCGATCCGCGATCAATTCGTGAAAATATGAAATATGCGAATAACAGAGAGGAGAGATGCAAAGTGATAAAGAGAGAGAGAGAGAGACATATCTCGATGAAGAGTATTAGGATTTTCCGTGTGCTCTTCCCTTTTATTTTTCTCATTGTACACCTTCCGATTGTACTCTTTGACGTTTATTAATTCAACGATTGGATATCTCGAGAAAGGGAGATTCGTTTTAAACAGGCGTCTTTGTAGATATCACGGGCCGCCGTTGCACGGGGAAAGTAATTGCACGGAAGTGGAGAATTATGCTGGTATTTATTTAAGTGTAAATTTTAATTACATCTGATGCAGAATAATGTAAATCGACTGTGTAATGTATTCGGTGATCGCGATGTTAATAACTGCGAAAAACAAGCATCGATGGAACGTGAAATTTTAATCAAATCGAGCCACTGTCGTTTCACGACTCTCAAATAAACATAGTGATACGGTACTCAAAGAGAAATCTGACCTAAACGATAGGAAACACGACACCGTTGCGAAACGTCCAACCATCCTCTTGTACGTGGATTAGTCGGAAATGCCATTCGTTTTTAGCACAATTTATAAGTTGCTCGTTTCAACGGACAACGATATCCAGTGATTCCTGCTCACTCCTCACGATTCAGTGACAGGCGATTATTAAAACGGTGGAAAATAATAATGCACTTTGCGCTAAATATACTAATATATCATTAATTCATAAAGATCTAGGTATAAGCTACATAAGTGATTACATTCAAAAATTCTCCATACGCTTTTACCAAACGTGCCATAAAAGTAAAGATAAAGCTATTAATTCCATAGGAAATTATTCTCAGGTTGACCTTAACTATAAGAAGTATAAACATAAGCGAATCATTCATTTGTTACTTAGTCTCTAGCCTTGTACTTATTGTATATTACTTCAAGTCTTCTATGATGAGACAGGTTTTTATAATTTTCCTATCATTCTTCTAAACTATAGACAATCGCGTTAATTTCTTAAAAACTTAATTTACTAATGACTGGGGTGAAAGTTAATCTTGGTACCCAGTTATCGTATCTTTATGTAATTGTTTATTATTGTATATTGTAAATAAAAAAAAAAAAAAAAAAGAAAGTTACAAATAATTTCCCTTTCATGATTATCAATGGGGCTCGTTGTTCACTTAATCATGAAGAACAATAAATTCTCGAATGGTACTGTTTGGATGCTTTGCAGGTATGTTTCTTAGACTATATGGAAGCGATATATACAAAGATTTCAACCTCCTACGTGTTCCAATCATTGTTCTACTTGTCGAAATTTACAAATAATTTACTTTAAAGGATTAACAATGGGGCTCGTAGTTCACTTAAACTTGAAGAACAAAAAATTGGCGAATTATACTGTTTGGATGCGTTGCATTTATGTTTCTTAGACTATATAGAAGCAATATATACAAAGATTTCAACCGTCTACCTGTTCCATTCATTGTTCTACTTGCCGAAATTTACAAATAATTTCCTTTAAAGGATTAACAATGGGGCTCGCAGTTCACTTAAACTTGAAGAACAAAAAATTGGCGAATGGTACTGCTTGGATGCTTTGCGTACATGTTTCTTAGACTATATGGAAGCAATATATACAAAGATTTCAACCGTCTACGTGTTCCAATCATTGTTCTATTTGTCGAAATTTACAAATAATTTCCGTTAAAGTAATAACAATGGGGCTCGTAGTACACTTAAACTTGAAGAACAAAAAATTGGCGAATTGTACTGTTTGGATGCTTTGCATATATGTTTCTTAGGCTATATAGAAGCAATATATACAAAGATTTCAACCGTCTACCTGTTCCATTCATTGTTCTACTTGTCGAAAGTTACAAATAATATCCGTTAAAGGATTAACAATGGGGCTCGTTGTTCACATAATCTTGAAGAACAAAAAATTGGCGAATGGTACTGCTTGGATGATTTGCATATAGGTTTCATAGACTATATAGAAGCAATATATACAAAGATTTCAACAGTCTACCTGTTCTATTCATTGTTCTACTTGTACAAAGTTACAAATAGTTTCCCTTTCATGATTATCAATGGGGCTCGTTGTTCACTTAAACTTGAAGAACAAAAAATTGGCGAATTGTACTGTTTGGATGCTTTGCATATATGTTTCTTAGACTATATAGAAGCAATATATACAATGATTTCAACCGTCTACCTGTCCCATTCATTGTTCTACTTGTCGAAAGTTACAAATAATTTCCGTTAAAGGATTAACAATGGTGCTCGTAGTTCACTTAAACTTGAAGAACAAAAAATTGGCGAATGGTACTGTTTGGATGCTTTGCATATATGTTTCTTAGACTATATAGAAGCAATATATACAATGATTTCAAACGTCTACCTGTTCCATTCACTGTTCTACTTGTCGAAAGTTACAAATAATTTCCGTTAAAGGATTAACAATGGGGCTCGTAGTTCACTTAAATTTGAAGAACAAAAAATTGGCGAATGGTACTGTTCGGATGCTTTGCATATATGTTTATTAGACTATATAGAAGCAATATATAGAATGATTTCAACCGTCTACCTGTTCCATTCATTGTTCTACTTGTAGAAAGTTACAAATAATTTCCTTGAAAGGATTAACAATGGGGCTCGTTGTTCACTTAAACTTGAAGAACAAAAAATTAGCGAATGGTACAGTTTGGATGCTTTGCAATATGTTTCTTAGACTTTATGGAAGCAATATATTCAAAGATTTCAACCGTCTACGTGTTCTATTCATTGTTCTACTTGTACAAAGTTACAAATAGTTTCCCTTTCATGATTATCAATGGGGCTCGTTGTTCACTTAAACTTGAAGAACAAAAAATTGGCGAATTGTACTGTTTGGATGCTTTGCATATATGTTTCTTAGACTATATAGAAGCAATATATACAATGATTTCAACCGTCTACCTGTCCCATTCATTGTTCTACTTGTCGAAAGTTACAAATAATTTCCGTTAAAGGATTAACAATGGTGCTCGTAGTTCACTTAAACTTGAAGAACAAAAAATTGGCGAATGGTACTGTTTGGATGCTTTGCATATATGTTTCTTAGACTATATAGAAGCAATATATACAATGATTTCAAACGTCTACCTGTTCCATTCACTGTTCTATTTGTCGAAAGTTACAAATAATTTCCGTTAAAGGATTAACAATGGGGCTCGTAGTTCACTTAAATTTGAAGAACAAAAAATTGGCGAATGGTACTGTTCGGATGCTTTGCATATATGTTTATTAGACTATATAGAAGCAATATATAGAATGATTTCAACCGTCTACCTGTTCCATTCATTGTTCTACTTGTAGAAAGTTACAAATAATTTCCTTGAAAGGATTAACAATGGGGCTCGTTGTTCACTTAAACTTGAAGAACAAAAAATTAGCGAATGGTACAGTTTGGATGCTTTGCAATATGTTTCTTAGACTTTATGGAAGCAATATATTCAAAGATTTCAACCGTCTACGTGTTCCAATCATTGTTCTACTTGTCGAAATTTACAAATAATTTCCTTTAAAGGATTAACAATGGGGCTCGTTATCCACTTAAACTTGAAGAACAATAAATTGGCAAATTGTACTGATTGGATGCTTTGCATATATGTTTCTTAGACTATATAGAAGCAATATATACAATGATTTCAACCGACTACCTGTTCCATTCATTGTTCTACTTGTAGAAAGTTACAAATATTTTCCATTTCATGATTATCAATGGGGTTCGTTGTTCACTTAAACTTGAAGAACAAAAAATTGGCGAATGTTACTGTTTAGATGCTTTGCATATATGTTTCTTAGACTATATAGAAGCAATATATACAAAGATTATCACCGTCTACCTGTTCCATTCATTGTTCTACTTGTCGAAAATTACAAATAACTTCCGATAAAGGATTAACAATGGGGCTCGTTGTTCACTTAAACTTGAAGAATAAAAAATTGGCGACTTCTACCGTTTGGATGCTTTGCATATATGTTTCATAGACTATATGGAAGTAATATATACAAAGATTTCAACAGTCTACCTGTTCCATTCATTGTTCTACTTGTCGAAAGTTACAAATAATTTCCGTTAAAGGATAAACAATGGGGATCGTTGTTCACTTAAACTTGAAGAACAATAAATTCGCGAATTGTACTGTTTGGATGCTTTGCATATATGTTTCATAGACTATATGGAAGCAATATATACAAAGATTTCAACAGACAACCTGTTCTATTCATTGTTCTACTTGTAGAAACTTACAAATAATTTCCCTTTCATGATTATCAATGGGGCTCGTTGTTCACTTAAACTTGAAGAATAAAAAATTGGCGGCTTGTACCGTTTGGATGCTTTGCATATATGTTTCATAGACTATATGGAAGTAATATATACAAAGATTTCAACAGTCTACCTGTTCCATTCATTGTTCTACTTGTCGAAAGTTACAAATAATTTCCGATAAAGGATTAAACATTGGGGCTCATTGTTCACTTAAACTTGAAGAACAAAAAATTGGCGAATGGTACTGTTTGGATGCTTTGCATATATGTTTCTTAGACTATATAGAAGCAATATATACAAAGATTATCACCGTCTACCTGTTCCATTCATTGTTCTACTTGTCGAAAGTTACAAATAACTTCCGATAAAGGATTAACAATGGGGCTCGTTGTTCACTTAAACTTGAAGAATAAAAAATTGGCGACTTGTACCGTTTGGATGCTTTGCATATATGTTTCATAGACTATATGGAAGTAATATATACAAAGATTTCAACAGTCTACCTGTTCCATTCATTGTTCTACTTGTCGAAAGTTACAAATAATTTCCGTTAAAGGATAAACTATGGGGATCGTTGTTCACTTAAACTTGAAGAACAATAAATTCGCGAATTGTACTGTTTGGATGCTTTGCATATATGTTTCATAGACTATATGGAAGCAATATATACAAAGATTTCAACAGACAACCTGTTCTATTCATTGTTCTACTTGTAGAAACTTACAAATAATTTCCCTTTCATGATTATCAATGGGGCTCGTTGTTCACTTAAACTTGAAGAATAAAAAATTGGCGACTTGTACCGTTTGGATGCTTTGCATATATGTTTCATAGACTATATGGAAGTAATATATACAAAGATTTCAACAGTCTACCTGTTCCATTCATTGTTCTACTTGTCGAAAGTTACAAATAATTTCCGATAAAGGATTAAACATTGGGGCTCATTGTTCACTTAAACTTGAAGAACAAAAAATTGGCGAATTGTACTGTTTGGATGCTTTGCATATATGTATCTTAGACTATATAGAAGCAATATATACAAAGATTTCAACAGTCTACCTGTTCCATTCATTGTTCTACTTGTCGAAAGTTACAAATAATTTCCGATAAAGGATTAAACATTGGGGCTCATTGTTCACTTAAACATGAAGAACAAAAAATTGGCGAATGATACTGTTTGGATTCTTTGCATATATGTTTCTTAGACTATATAGAAGTAATATATACAAAGATTTCAACCGTCTACCTGTTCCATTCATTGTTGTACTTGTCGAAAGTTACAAATAATTTCCGATAAAGGATTAAACATTGTGGCTCATTGTTCACTTAAACTGGAAGAACAAAAAATTGGCGAATGGTACTGTTTGGATGCTTTGCATATTTGTTTCTTAGACCATATAGAAGCAATGTATACAAAGATTTCAACCGTCTACCTGTTCCATTCATTGTTCTACTTGTCTAAAGTTACAAATAATTTCCGATAAAGGATTAAACATTGGGGCTCATTGTTCACTTAAATTTGAAGAACAAAAAATTGGCGAATGGTACTGTTTGGATGCTTTGCATATTTGTTTCTTAGACCATATAGAAGCAATGTATACAAAGATTTCAGCCGTCTACCTGTTCCATTCATTGTTCTACTTGTCGAAAGTTACAAATAATTTCCGTTAAAGGATAAACAATGGGGATCGTTGTTCACTTAAACTTGAAGAACAATAAATTCGCGAATTGTACTGTTTGGATGCTTTGCATATATGTTTCATAGACTATATGGAAGCAATATATACAAAGATTTCAACAGACAACCTGTTCTATTCATTGTTCTACTTGTAGAAACTTACAAATAATTTCCCTTTCATGATTATCAATGGGGCTCGTTGTTCACTTAAACTTGAAGAATAAAAAATTGGCGACTTGTACCGTTTGGATGCTTTGCATATATGTTTCATAGACTATATGGAAGTAATATATACAAAGATTTCAACAGTCTACCTGTTCCATTCATTGTTCTACTTGTCGAAAGTTACAAATAATTTCCGATAAAGGATTAAACATTGGGGCTCATTGTTCACTTAAACTTGAAGAACAAAAAATTGGCGAATTGTACTGTTTGGATGCTTTGCATATATGTATCTTAGACTATATAGAAGCAATATATACAAAGATTTCAACAGTCTACCTGTTCCATTCATTGTTCTACTTGTCGAAAGTTACAAATAATTTCCGATAAAGGATTAAACATTGGGGCTCATTGTTCACTTAAACATGAAGAACAAAAAATTGGCGAATGATACTGTTTGGATTCTTTGCATATATGTTTCTTAGACTATATAGAAGTAATATATACAAAGATTTCAACCGTCTACCTGTTCCATTCATTGTTGTACTTGTCGAAAGTTACAAATAATTTCCGATAAAGGATTAAACATTGTGGCTCATTGTTCACTTAAACTGGAAGAACAAAAAATTGGCGAATGGTACTGTTTGGATGCTTTGCATATTTGTTTCTTAGACCATATAGAAGCAATGTATACAAAGATTTCAACCGTCTACCTGTTCCATTCATTGTTCTACTTGTCTAAAGTTACAAATAATTTCCGATAAAGGATTAAACATTGGGGCTCATTGTTCACTTAAATTTGAAGAACAAAAAATTGGCGAATGGTACTGTTTGGATGCTTTGCATATTTGTTTCTTAGACCATATAGAAGCAATGTATACAAAGATTTCAGCCGTCTACCTGTTCCATTCATTGTTCTACTTGTCGAAAGTTACAAATAATTTCCGTTAAAGGATTAACAATGGGGATCGTTGTTCACTTAAACTTGAAGAACAATAAATTCGCGAATTGTACTGTTTGGATGCTTTGCATATATGTTTCATAGACTATATGGAAGCAATATATACAAAGATTTCAACAGACAACCTGTTCTATTCATTGTTCTACTTGTAGAAACTTACAAATAATTTCCCTTTCATGATTATCAATGGGGCTCGTTGTTCACTTAAACTTGAAGAATAAAAAATTGGCGACTTGTACCGTTTGGATGCTTTGCATATATGTTTCATAGACTATATGGAAGTAATATATACAAAGATTTCAACAGTCTACCTGTTCCATTCATTGTTCTACTTGTCGAAAGTTACAAATAATTTCCGATAAAGGATTAAACATTGGGGCTCATTGTTCACTTAAACTTGAAGAACAAAAAATTGGCGAATGGTACTGTTTGGATGCTTTGCATATATGTTTCTTAGACTATATAGAAGCAATATATACAAAGATTATCACCGTCTACCTGTTCCATTCATTGTTCTACTTGTCGAAAGTTACAAATAACTTCCGATAAAGGATTAACAATGGGGCTCGTTGTTCACTTAAACTTGAAGAATAAAAAATTGGCGACTTGTACCGTTTGGATGCTTTGCATATATGTTTCATAGACTATATGGAAGTAATATATACAAAGATTTCAACAGTCTACCTGTTCCATTCATTGTTCTACTTGTCGAAAGTTACAAATAATTTCCGTTAAAGGATAAACAATGGGGATCGTTGTTCACTTAAACTTGAAGAACAATAAATTCGCGAATTGTACTGTTTGGATGCTTTGCATATATGTTTCATAGACTATATGGAAGCAATATATACAAAGATTTCAACAGTCTACCTGTTCCATTCATTGTTCTACTTGTCGAAAGTTACAAATAATTTCCGATAAAGGATTAAACATTGGGGCTCATTGTTCACTTAAACATGAAGAACAAAAAATTGGCGAATGATACGGTTTGGATTCTTTGCATATATGTTTCTTAGACTATATAGAAGTAATATATACAAAGATTTCAACCGTCTACCTGTTCCATTCATTGTTGTACTTGTCGAAAGTTACAAATAATTTCCGATAAAGGATTAAACATTGTGGCTCATTGTTCACTTAAACTGGAAGAACAAAAAATTGGCGAATGGTACTGTTTGGATGCTTTGCATATTTGTTTCTTAGACCATATAGAAGCAATGTATACAAAGATTTCAACCGTCTACCTGTTCCATTCATTGTTCTACTTGTCTAAAGTTACAAATAATTTCCGATAAAGGATTAAACATTGGGGCTCATTGTTCACTTAAATTTGAAGAACAAAAAATTGGCGAATGGTACTGTTTGGATGCTTTGCATATTTGTTTCTTAGACCATATAGAAGCAATGTATACAAAGATTTCAGCCGTCTACCTGTTCCATTCATTGTTCTACTTGTCGAAAGTTACAAATAATTTCCGTTAAAGGATAAACAATGGGGATCGTTGTTCACTTAAACTTGAAGAACAATAAATTCGCGAATTGTACTGTTTGGATGCTTTGCATATATGTTTCATAGACTATATGGAAGCAATATATACAAAGATTTCAACAGACAACCTGTTCTATTCATTGTTCTACTTGTAGAAACTTACAAATAATTTCCCTTTCATGATTATCAATGGGGCTCGTTGTTCACTTAAACTTGAAGAATAAAAAATTGGCGACTTGTACCGTTTGGATGCTTTGCATATATGTTTCATAGACTATATGGAAGTAATATATACAAAGATTTCAACAGTCTACCTGTTCCATTCATTGTTCTACTTGTCGAAAGTTACAAATAATTTCCGATAAAGGATTAAACATTGGGGCTCATTGTTCACTTAAACTTGAAGAACAAAAAATTGGCGAATTGTACTGTTTGGATGCTTTGCATATATGTATCTTAGACTATATAGAAGCAATATATACAAAGATTTCAACAGTCTACCTGTTCCATTCATTGTTCTACTTGTCGAAAGTTACAAATAATTTCCGATAAAGGATTAAACATTGGGGCTCATTGTTCACTTAAACATGAAGAACAAAAAATTGGCGAATGATACTGTTTGGATTCTTTGCATATATGTTTCTTAGACTATATAGAAGTAATATATACAAAGATTTCAACCGTCTACCTGTTCCATTCATTGTTGTACTTGTCGAAAGTTACAAATAATTTCCGATAAAGGATTAAACATTGTGGCTCATTGTTCACTTAAACTGGAAGAACAAAAAATTGGCGAATGGTACTGTTTGGATGCTTTGCATATTTGTTTCTTAGACCATATAGAAGCAATGTATACAAAGATTTCAACCGTCTACCTGTTCCATTCATTGTTCTACTTGTCTAAAGTTACAAATAATTTCCGATAAAGGATTAAACATTGGGGCTCATTGTTCACTTAAATTTGAAGAACAAAAAATTGGCGAATGGTACTGTTTGGATGCTTTGCATATTTGTTTCTTAGACCATATAGAAGCAATGTATACAAAGATTTCAGCCGTCTACCTGTTCCATTCATTGTTCTACTTGTCGAAAGTTACAAATAATTTCCGTTAAAGGATTAACAATGGGGATCGTTGTTCACTTAAACTTGAAGAACAATAAATTCGCGAATTGTACTGTTTGGATGCTTTGCATATATGTTTCATAGACTATATGGAAGCAATATATACAAAGATTTCAACAGACAACCTGTTCTATTCATTGTTCTTCTTGTAGAAACTTACAAATAATTTCCCTTTCATGATTATCAATGGGGCTCGTTATTCACTTAAACTTGAAGTATAAAAAATTGGCGACTTGTACCGTTTGGATGCTTTGCATATATGTTTCATAGACTATATGGAAGTAATATATACAAAGATTTCAACAGTCTACCTGTTCCATTCATTGTTCTACTTGTCGAAAGTTACAAATAATTTCCGATAAAGGATTAAACATTGGGGCTCATTGTTCACTTCAACTTGAAGAACAACAAATTGGCGAATGGTACTGTTTGGATGCTTTGCATATATGTTTCTTAGACTATATAGAAGCAATATATACAAAGATTTCAACCGTCTACCTGTTCCATTCATTGTTCTACTTGTCGAAAGTTACAAATAATTTCCTTTAAAGGATTAACAATGGGGCTCGTAGTTCACTTAAACTTGAAGAACAAAAAATTGGCGAATTGTACTGTTTGGATGCTTTGCATAGATGTTTCTTAGACTATTTAGAAGCAATATATAGAAAGATTTCACCCGTCTACCTGTACTATTCATTGTTCTACTTGTAGAAAGTTACAAATAATTTCCATTTCATGATTATCAATGGGGCTCGTTGTTCACTTCAACTTGAAGAACAACAAATTGGCGAATGGTACTGTTTGGATGCTTTGCATATATGTTTCTTAGACTATATTGAAGCAATATATACAAAGATTTCAACCGTATACCTGTTCCATTCATTGTTCTACTTGTCGAAAATTACAAATAATTTCCGATAAAGGATTAACAATGGGGCTCATTGTTCACTTGAACTTGAAGAACAAAAAATTGGCGAATGGTACTGTTTGGATGCTTTGCGTTCATGTTCCTTAGACTATATGGAAGCCCTATATACAAAGATTTCAGCCGTCTACGTGTTCCATTCATTGTTCTACTTGTCGAAAATTGCAAATAATTTCCGTTAAAGGATTAACGATTGGGGCTCATTGTTCACTTAAACTTGAAGAACAAAAAATTGGCGAATGGTACTGTTTGGATGCTTTGCGTACATGTTTCTTAGACTATATGGAAGCAATATATACAAATATTTCAACCGTCTACGTGTTCCAATCATTGTTCTACTTGTCGAAATTTACAAATAATTTCCTTTAAAGGATTAACAATGGGGCTCGTAGTTCACTTAAACTTGAAGAACAAAAAATTGGCGAGTGGTACTGTTTGGATGCTTTGCGTACATGTTTCTTAGACTATATGGAAGCAATATATACAAAGATTTCAACCGTCTAAGTGTTCCAATCATTGTTCTACTTGTCGAAATTTACAAATAATTTCCTTTAAAGGATTAACAATGGGGCTCGTTGTTCACTTAAACTTGAAGAACAAAAAATTGGCGAATGTTACTGTTTAGATGCGTTACATATATGTTTCTTAGACTATATAGAAGCAATATATACAAAGATTACAACCGTCTACCTGTTCCATTCATAGTTCTACTTGTCGAAAATTACAAATAATTTCCGATGAAGGATTAACAATGGGGCTCATTGTTCACTTAAACTTGAAGAACAAAAAATTGGCGAATGGTACTTTTTAGATGCGTTGCATATATGTTTCATAGACTATATGGAAGCAATATATACAAAGATTTCAACAGACAACATGTTCTATTCATTTTTCTACTTGTAGAAACTTACAAATAATTTCCCTTTCATGATTATCAATGGGGCTCGTTGTTCACTTAAACTTGAAGAATAAAAAATTGGCGACTTGTACCGTTTGGATGCTTTGCATATATGTTTCATAGACTATATGGAAGTAAAATATACAAAGATTTCAACAGTCTACCTGTTCCATTCATTGTTCGACTTATCGAAAATTACAAATAATTTCCTATAAAGGATTAACCATTGGGGCTCATTGTTCACTTAAACTTGAAGAACAAAAAATTGGCGAATGGTACTGCTTGGATGATTTGTATATATGTTTCATAGTCTATATAGAAGCAATATATACAAAGATTTCAACAGTCTACCTGTTCTATCCATTGTTCTACGTGTAGAAAGTTACAAATAATTTCCCTTTCATGATTATCAATGGGGCTCGTAGTTCACTTAAACTTGAAGAACAATAAATTCGCGAATTGTACTGTTTGGATGCTTTGCATATATGTTTCATAGACTATATGGAAGTAATATATACAAATATTTCAACAGACAACATGTTCTATTCATTTTTCTACTTGTAGAAACTTACAAATAATTTCCCTTTCATGATTATCAATGGGGCTCGTTGTTCACTTAAACTTGAAGAATAAAAAATTGGCGACTTGTACCGTTTGGATGCTTTGCATATATGTTTCATAGACTATATGGAAGTAAAATATACAAAGATTTCAACAGTCTACCTGTTCCATTCATTGTTCGTCTTATCGAAAATTACAAATAATTTCCTATAAAGGATTAACCATTGGGGCTCATTGTTCACTTAAACTTGAAGAACAAAAAATTGGCGAATGGTACTGCTTGGATGATTTGTATATATGTTTCATAGTCTATATAGAAGCAATATATACAAAGATTTCAACAGTCTACCTGTTCTATCCATTGTTCTACGTGTAGAAAGTTACAAATAATTTCCCTTTCATGATTATCAATGGGGCTCGTAGTTCACTTAAACTTGAAGAACAATAAATTGGCGAATGGTACTGTTTGGATGCTTTGCATATATGTTTCTTAGACTATATAGAAGTAATATATACAAAGATTTCAACCGTCTACCTGTTCCATTCATTGTTCTACTTGTCGAAAGTTACAAATAATTTCCGATAAAGGATTAAACATTGGGGCTCATTGTTCACTTAAACTTGAAGAACAATAAATTCGCGAATTGTACTGTTTGGATGCTTTGCATATATGTTTCATAGACTATATGGAAGCAATATATACAAAGATTTCAACAGACAACCTGTTCTATTCATTGTTCTACTTGTAGAAACTTACAAATAATTTCCCTTTCATGATTATCAATGGGGCTCGTTGTTCACTTAAACTTGAAGAATAAAAAATTGGCGACTTGTACCGTTTGGATGCTTTGCATATATGTTTCATAGACTATATGGAAGTAATATATACAAAGATTTCAACAGTCTACCTGTTCCATTCATTGTTCTACTTGTCGAAAGTTACAAATAATTTCCGATAAAGGATTAACCATTGGGGCTCATTGTTCACTTAAACTTGAAGAACAAAAAATTGGCGAATGGTACTGCTTGGATGATTTGTATATATGTTTCATAGTCTATATAGAAGCAATACATACAAAGATTTCAACAGTCTACCTGTTCTATCCATTGTTCTACGTGTAGAAAGTTACAAATAATTTCCCTTTCATGATTATCAATGGGGCTCGTTGTTCACTTAAACTTGAAGAATAAAAAATTGGCTACTTGTACCGTTTGGATGCTTTGCATATATGTTTCATAGACTATATGGAAGTAATATATACAAAGATTTCAACAGTCTACCTGTTCCATTCATTGTTCTACTTGTCGAATGTTACAAATAATTTCCGATAAAGGATTAAACATTGGGGCTCATTGTTCACTTAAATTTGAAGAACATAAAATTGGCGAATGGTACTGTTTGGATGCTTTGCATATTTGTTTCTTAGACCATATAGAAGCAATGTATACAAAGATTTCAGCCGTCTACCTGTTCCATTCATTGTTCTACTTGTCGAAAGTTACAAATAATTTCCGTTAAAGGATTAACAATGGGGATCGTTGTTCACTTAAACTTGAAGAACAATAAATTCGCGAATTGTACTGTTTGGATGCTTTGCATATATGTTTCATAGACTATATGGAAGCAATATATACAAAGATTTCAACAGACAACCTGTTCTATTCATTTTTCTACTTGTAGAAACTTACAAATAATTTCCCTTTCATGATTATCAATGGTGCTCGTTGTTCACTTAAACTTGAAGAATAAAAAATTGGCGACTTGTACCGTTTGGATGCTTTGCATATATGTTTCTTAGACTATATAGAAGTAATATATACAAAGATTTCAACCGTCTACCTGTTCCATTCATTGTTCTACTTGTCGAAAGTTACAAATAATTTCCGATAAAGGATTAAACATTGGGGCTCATTGTTCACTTAAACTTGAAGAACAATAAATTCGCGAATTGTACTGTTTGGATGCTTTGCATATATGTTTCATAGACTATATGGAAGCAATATATACAAAGATTTCAACAGACAACCTGTTCTATTCATTGTTCTACTTGTAGAAACTTACAAATAATTTCCCTTTCATGATTATCAATGGGGCTCGTTGTTCACTTAAACTTGAAGAATAAAAAATTGGCGACTTGTACCGTTTGGATGCTTTGCATATATGTTTCATAGACTATATGGAAGTAATATATACAAAGATTTCAACAGTCTACCTGTTCCATTCATTGTGCTACTTGTCGAAAGTTACAAATAATTTCCGATAAAGGATTAAACATTGGGGCTCATTGTTCACTTAAACTTGAAGAACAAAAAATTGGCGGATTGTACTGTTTGGATGCTTTGCATATATGTTTCTTAGACTATATAGAATCAATATATACAAAGATTTCAACCGTCTACCTGTTCCATTCATTGTTCTACTTGTCGAAAGTTACAAATAATTTCCGATAAAGGATTAAACATTGGGGCTCATTGTTCACTTAAACTTGAAGAACAAAAAATTGGCAAATGGTACTGTTTGAATGCTCTGCGTACATGTTTCTTAGACTATTTGGAAGCAATATATACAAAGATTTCAACAGTCTACGTGTTCCAATCATTGTTCTACTTGTCGAAAGTTACAAATAATTTCCCTTTCATGATTAACAATGGGGCTCGTAGTTCACCTAAACTTGAAGAAAAAAAATTGGCGATTGGTACTGTTAGGATGCTTTGCATATATGTTTCTTAGACTATATAGAAGCAATATATACAAAGATTTCAACCGTCTACCTGTTCCATTCATTGTTCTACTTGTCGAAAGTTACAAATAATTTCCGATAAAGGATTAACAATGGGGCTCATTGTTCACTTAAACTTGAAGGACAAAAAATTGGCGAGTGGTACTGTTTGGATGCTTTGCGTACATGTTTCTTAGACTATATGGAAGCAATATATACAAAGATTTCAACCGTCTAAGTGTTCCAATCATTGTTCTACTTGTCGAAATTTACAAATAATTTCCTTTAAAGGATTAACAATGGGGCTCGTTGTTCACTTAAACTTGAAGAACAAAAAATTGGCGAATGTTACTGTTTAGATGCGTTACATATATGTTTCTTAGACTATATAGAAGCAATATATACAAAGATTACAACCGTCTACCTGTTCCATTCATAGTTCTACTTGTCGAAAATTACAAATAATTTCCGATGAAGGATTAACAATGGGGCTCATTGTTCACTTAAACTTGAAGAACAAAAAATTGGCGAATGGTACTTTTTAGATGCGTTGCATATATGTTTCATAGACTATATGGAAGCAATATATACAAAGATTTCAACAGACAACATGTTCTATTCATTTTTCTACTTGTAGAAACTTACAAATAATTTCCCTTTCATGATTATCAATGGGGCTCGTTGTTCACTTAAACTTGAAGAATAAAAAATTGGCGACTTGTACCGTTTGGATGCTTTGCATATATGTTTCATAGACTATATGGAAGTAAAATATACAAAGATTTCAACAGTCTACCTGTTCCATTCATTGTTCGACTTATCGAAAATTACAAATAATTTCCTATAAAGGATTAACCATTGGGGCTCATTGTTCACTTAAACTTGAAGAACAAAAAATTGGCGAATGGTACTGCTTGGATGATTTGTATATATGTTTCATAGTCTATATAGAAGCAATATATACAAAGATTTCAACAGTCTACCTGTTCTATCCATTGTTCTACGTGTAGAAAGTTACAAATAATTTCCCTTTCATGATTATCAATGGGGCTCGTAGTTCACTTAAACTTGAAGAACAATAAATTCGCGAATTGTACTGTTTGGATGCTTTGCATATATGTTTCATAGACTATATGGAAGTAATATATACAAATATTTCAACAGACAACATGTTCTATTCATTTTTCTACTTGTAGAAACTTACAAATAATTTCCCTTTCATGATTATCAATGGGGCTCGTTGTTCACTTAAACTTGAAGAATAAAAAATTGGCGACTTGTACCGTTTGGATGCTTTGCATATATGTTTCATAGACTATATGGAAGTAAAATATACAAAGATTTCAACAGTCTACCTGTTCCATTCATTGTTCGTCTTATCGAAAATTACAAATAATTTCCTATAAAGGATTAACCATTGGGGCTCATTGTTCACTTAAACTTGAAGAACAAAAAATTGGCGAATGGTACTGCTTGGATCTTTTGTATATATGTTTCATAGTCTATATAGAAGCAATATATACAAAGATTTCAACAGTCTACCTGTTCTATCCATTGTTCTACTTGTCGAAATTTACAAATAATTTCCTTTAAAGGATTAACGATGGGGCTCGTAGTTCACTTAAACATGAAGAACAAAAAATTGGCGAATGGTACTGCTTGGATGATTTGTATATATGTTTCATAGGCTATATAGAAGCAATACATACAAAGATTTCAACAGTCTACCTGTTCTATCCATTGTTCTACGTGTAGAAAGTTACAAATAATTTCCCTTTCATGATTATCAATGGGGCTCGTAGTTCACTTAATCTTGAAGAACAAAAAATTGGCGAAATGTACTGTTTGGATGCTTTGCATATATGTTCCTTAGACTATATAGAAGCAATATATACAAAGATTGCAACCGTCTACCTGTTCCATTCATTGTTCTACTTGTCGAAAGTTACAAATAATTTCCGTTAAAGGATTAACAATGGGGCTCGTAGTTCGCTTAAACTTGAAGAACAAAAAATTGGCGAATGTTACTGTTTGGAAGCTTTGCATATTTGTTTCTTAGACCATATAGAAGCAATGTATACAAAGATTTCAACCGTCTACCTGTTCCATTCATTGTTCTTCTTGTCGAAAGTTAAAAATAATTACCGTTAAAGGATTAACAATGGGGCTCGTTGTTCACTTAAACTTGAAGAACAATAAATTGGAGAATGGTACTGTTTGGATGCTTTGCATATATGTTTCTTAGACTATATAGAAGTAATATATACAAAGATTTCACCCGCCTACCTGTTCCATTCATTGTTCTACTTGTCTAAAGTTACAAATAATTTCCGATAAAGGATTAAACATTGGGGCTCATTGTTCACTTAAATTTGAAGAACAAAAAATTGGCGAATGGTACTGTTTGGATGCTTTGCATATTTGTTTCTTAGACCATATAGAAGCAATGTATACAAAGATTTCAGCCGTCTACCTGTTCCATTCATTGTTCTACTTGTCGAAAGTTACAAATAATTTCCGTTAAAGGATAAACAATGGGGATCGTTGTTCACTTAAACTTGAAGAACAATAAATTCGCGAATTGTACTGTTTGGATGCTTTGCATATATGTTTCATAGACTATATGGAAGCAATATATACAAAGATTTCAACAGACAACCTGTTCTATTCATTGTTCTACTTGTAGAAACTTACAAATAATTTCCCTTTCATGATTATCAATGGGGCTCGTTGTTCACTTAAACTTGAAGAATAAAAAATTGGCGACTTGTACCGTTTGGATGCTTTGCATATATGTTTCATAGACTATATGGAAGTAATATATACAAAGATTTCAACAGTCTACCTGTTCCATTCATTGTTCTACTTGTCGAAAGTTACAAATAATTTCCGATAAAGGATTAAACATTGGGGCTCATTGTTCACTTAAACTTGAAGAACAAAAAATTGGCGAATTGTACTGTTTGGATGCTTTGCATATATGTATCTTAGACTATATAGAAGCAATATATACAAAGATTTCAACAGTCTACCTGTTCCATTCATTGTTCTACTTGTCGAAAGTTACAAATAATTTCCGATAAAGGATTAAACATTGGGGCTCATTGTTCACTTAAACATGAAGAACAAAAAATTGGCGAATGATACTGTTTGGATTCTTTGCATATATGTTTCTTAGACTATATAGAAGTAATATATACAAAGATTTCAACCGTCTACCTGTTCCATTCATTGTTGTACTTGTCGAAAGTTACAAATAATTTCCGATAAAGGATTAAACATTGTGGCTCATTGTTCACTTAAACTGGAAGAACAAAAAATTGGCGAATGGTACTGTTTGGATGCTTTGCATATTTGTTTCTTAGACCATATAGAAGCAATGTATACAAAGATTTCAACCGTCTACCTGTTCCATTCATTGTTCTACTTGTCTAAAGTTACAAATAATTTCCGATAAAGGATTAAACATTGGGGCTCATTGTTCACTTAAATTTGAAGAACAAAAAATTGGCGAATGGTACTGTTTGGATGCTTTGCATATTTGTTTCTTAGACCATATAGAAGCAATGTATACAAAGATTTCAGCCGTCTACCTGTTCCATTCATTGTTCTACTTGTCGAAAGTTACAAATAATTTCCGTTAAAGGATTAACAATGGGGATCGTTGTTCACTTAAACTTGAAGAACAAAAAATTCGCGAATTGTACTGTTTGGATGCTTTGCATATATGTTTCATAGACTATATGGAAGCAATATATACAAAGATTTCAACAGTCTACCTGTTCCATTCATTGTTCTACTTGTCGAAAGTTACAAATAATTTCCGATAAAGGATTAAACATTGGGGCTCATTGTTCACTTAAACATGAAGAACAAAAAATTGGCGAATGATACTGTTTGGATTCTTTGCATATATGTTTCTTAGACTATATAGAAGTAATATATACAAAGATTTCAACCGTCTACCTGTTCCATTCATTGTTGTACTTGTCGAAAGTTACAAATAATTTCCGATAAAGGATTAAACATTGTGGCTCATTGTTCACTTAAACTGGAAGAACAAAAAATTGGCGAATGGTACTGTTTGGATGCTTTGCATATTTGTTTCTTAGACCATATAGAAGCAATGTATACAAAGATTTCAACCGTCTACCTGTTCCATTCATTGTTCTACTTGTCTAAAGTTACAAATAATTTCCGATAAAGGATTAAACATTGGGGCTCATTGTTCACTTAAATTTGAAGAACAAAAAATTGGCGAATGGTACTGTTTGGATGCTTTGCATATTTGTTTCTTAGACCATATAGAAGCAATGTATACAAAGATTTCAGCCGTCTACCTGTTCCATTCATTGTTCTACTTGTCGAAAGTTACAAATAATTTCCGTTAAAGGATAAACAATGGGGATCGTTGTTCACTTAAACTTGAAGAACAATAAATTCGCGAATTGTACTGTTTGGATGCTTTGCATATATGTTTCATAGACTATATGGAAGCAATATATACAAAGATTTCAACAGACAACCTGTTCTATTCATTGTTCTACTTGTAGAAACTTACAAATAATTTCCCTTTCATGATTATCAATGGGGCTCGTTGTTCACTTAAACTTGAAGAATAAAAAATTGGCGACTTGTACCGTTTGGATGCTTTGCATATATGTTTCATAGACTATATGGAAGTAATATATACAAAGATTTCAACAGTCTACCTGTTCCATTCATTGTTCTACTTGTCGAAAGTTACAAATAATTTCCGATAAAGGATTAAACATTGGGGCTCATTGTTCACTTAAACTTGAAGAACAAAAAATTGGCGAATTGTACTGTTTGGATGCTTTGCATATATGTATCTTAGACTATATAGAAGCAATATATACAAAGATTTCAACAGTCTACCTGTTCCATTCATTGTTCTACTTGTCGAAAGTTACAAATAATTTCCGATAAAGGATTAAACATTGGGGCTCATTGTTCACTTAAACATGAAGAACAAAAAATTGGCGAATGATACTGTTTGGATTCTTTGCATATATGTTTCTTAGACTATATAGAAGTAATATATACAAAGATTTCAACCGTCTACCTGTTCCATTCATTGTTGTACTTGTCGAAAGTTACAAATAATTTCCGATAAAGGATTAAACATTGTGGCTCATTGTTCACTTAAACTGGAAGAACAAAAAATTGGCGAATGGTACTGTTTGGATGCTTTGCATATTTGTTTCTTAGACCATATAGAAGCAATGTATACAAAGATTTCAACCGTCTACCTGTTCCATTCATTGTTCTACTTGTCTAAAGTTACAAATAATTTCCGATAAAGGATTAAACATTGGGGCTCATTGTTCACTTAAATTTGAAGAACAAAAAATTGGCGAATGGTACTGTTTGGATGCTTTGCATATTTGTTTCTTAGACCATATAGAAGCAATGTATACAAAGATTTCAGCCGTCTACCTGTTCCATTCATTGTTCTACTTGTCGAAAGTTACAAATAATTTCCGTTAAAGGATTAACAATGGGGATCGTTGTTCACTTAAACTTGAAGAACAATAAATTCGCGAATTGTACTGTTTGGATGCTTTGCATATATGTTTCATAGACTATATGGAAGCAATATATACAAAGATTTCAACAGACAACCTGTTCTATTCATTGTTCTTCTTGTAGAAACTTACAAATAATTTCCCTTTCATGATTATCAATGGGGCTCGTTATTCACTTAAACTTGAAGTATAAAAAATTGGCGACTTGTACCGTTTGGATGCTTTGCATATATGTTTCATAGACTATATGGAAGTAATATATACAAAGATTTCAACAGTCTACCTGTTCCATTCATTGTTCTACTTGTCGAAAGTTACAAATAATTTCCGATAAAGGATTAAACATTGGGGCTCATTGTTCACTTCAACTTGAAGAACAACAAATTGGCGAATGGTACTGTTTGGATGCTTTGCATATATGTTTCTTAGACTATATAGAAGCAATATATACAAAGATTTCAACCGTCTACCTGTTCCATTCATTGTTCTACTTGTCGAAAGTTACAAATAATTTCCTTTAAAGGATTAACAATGGGGCTCGTAGTTCACTTAAACTTGAAGAACAAAAAATTGGCGAATTGTACTGTTTGGATGCTTTGCATAGATGTTTCTTAGACTATTTAGAAGCAATATATAGAAAGATTTCACCCGTCTACCTGTACTATTCATTGTTCTACTTGTAGAAAGTTACAAATAATTTCCATTTCATGATTATCAATGGGGCTCGTTGTTCACTTCAACTTGAAGAACAACAAATTGGCGAATGGTACTGTTTGGATGCTTTGCATATATGTTTCTTAGACTATATTGAAGCAATATATACAAAGATTTCAACCGTATACCTGTTCCATTCATTGTTCTACTTGTCGAAAATTACAAATAATTTCCGATAAAGGATTAACAATGGGGCTCATTGTTCACTTGAACTTGAAGAACAAAAAATTGGCGAATGGTACTGTTTGGATGCTTTGCGTTCATGTTCCTTAGACTATATGGAAGCCCTATATACAAAGATTTCAGCCGTCTACGTGTTCCATTCATTGTTCTACTTGTCGAAAATTGCAAATAATTTCCGTTAAAGGATTAACGATTGGGGCTCATTGTTCACTTAAACTTGAAGAACAAAAAATTGGCGAATGGTACTGTTTGGATGCTTTGCGTACATGTTTCTTAGACTATATGGAAGCAATATATACAAATATTTCAACCGTCTACGTGTTCCAATCATTGTTCTACTTGTCGAAATTTACAAATAATTTCCTTTAAAGGATTAACAATGGGGCTCGTAGTTCACTTAAACTTGAAGAACAAAAAATTGGCGAGTGGTACTGTTTGGATGCTTTGCGTACATGTTTCTTAGACTATATGGAAGCAATATATACAAAGATTTCAACCGTCTAAGTGTTCCAATCATTGTTCTACTTGTCGAAATTTACAAATAATTTCCTTTAAAGGATTAACAATGGGGCTCGTTGTTCACTTAAACTTGAAGAACAAAAAATTGGCGAATGTTACTGTTTAGATGCGTTACATATATGTTTCTTAGACTATATAGAAGCAATATATACAAAGATTACAACCGTCTACCTGTTCCATTCATAGTTCTACTTGTCGAAAATTACAAATAATTTCCGATGAAGGATTAACAATGGGGCTCATTGTTCACTTAAACTTGAAGAACAAAAAATTGGCGAATGGTACTTTTTAGATGCGTTGCATATATGTTTCATAGACTATATGGAAGCAATATATACAAAGATTTCAACAGACAACATGTTCTATTCATTTTTCTACTTGTAGAAACTTACAAATAATTTCCCTTTCATGATTATCAATGGGGCTCGTTGTTCACTTAAACTTGAAGAATAAAAAATTGGCGACTTGTACCGTTTGGATGCTTTGCATATATGTTTCATAGACTATATGGAAGTAAAATATACAAAGATTTCAACAGTCTACCTGTTCCATTCATTGTTCGACTTATCGAAAATTACAAATAATTTCCTATAAAGGATTAACCATTGGGGCTCATTGTTCACTTAAACTTGAAGAACAAAAAATTGGCGAATGGTACTGCTTGGATGATTTGTATATATGTTTCATAGTCTATATAGAAGCAATATATACAAAGATTTCAACAGTCTACCTGTTCTATCCATTGTTCTACGTGTAGAAAGTTACAAATAATTTCCCTTTCATGATTATCAATGGGGCTCGTAGTTCACTTAAACTTGAAGAACAATAAATTCGCGAATTGTACTGTTTGGATGCTTTGCATATATGTTTCATAGACTATATGGAAGTAATATATACAAATATTTCAACAGACAACATGTTCTATTCATTTTTCTACTTGTAGAAACTTACAAATAATTTCCCTTTCATGATTATCAATGGGGCTCGTTGTTCACTTAAACTTGAAGAATAAAAAATTGGCGACTTGTACCGTTTGGATGCTTTGCATATATGTTTCATAGACTATATGGAAGTAAAATATACAAAGATTTCAACAGTCTACCTGTTCCATTCATTGTTCTACTTGTCGAAAGTTACAAATAATTTCCGATAAAGGATTAAACATTGGGGCTCATTGTTCACTTAAACTTGAAGGACAAAAAATTGGCGAATGGTACTGTTTGGCTGCTTTGCATATATGTTTCTTAGACTTTATGGAAGCAATATATACAAAGATTTCAACCGTCTACGTGTTCCAATCATTGTTCTACTTGTAGAAAGTTACAATTAATTTCCGATAAAGGATTATCCATTGGGGCTCGTTGTTCACTTCAACTTGAAGAACAATAAATTGGCGAATTGTACTGTCTGGATGCTTTGCATATATGTTTCTTAGACTGTATAGACGCAATATACACAAGGATTTCAACCGTCTACCTGTTCCATTCATTGTTCTACTTGTCGAAATTTACAAACAATTTCCGATAAACGATTAACAATGGGGCTCATTGTTCACTTAAACTTGAAGGACAAAAAATTGGCGAATGGTACTGTTTGGCTGCTTTGCATATATGTTTCTTAGACTTTATGGAAGCAATATATACAAAGATTTCAACCGTCTACGTGTTCCAATCATTGTTCTACTTGTAGAAAGTTACAATTAATTTCCGTTAAAGGATTAACAATGGGGCTCGTAGTTCACTTAAACTTGAAGAACCAAAAATTGGCGAATTGTACTGTTTGGATGCTTTGCATATTTGTTTCGTAGACTATATAGAAGCAATATATACAATGATTTAAACCGTCTACATGATCCATTCATTGTTCTACTTGCCGAAATTTACAAATAATTTCCGATAAAGGATTAACCATTGGGGCTCATTGTTCACTTAAACTTGAAGAACAATAAATTGGCGAATTGTACTGTTTGGATGCTTTGCATATATGTTTCTTAGACTATATAGAAGCAATATATACAAAGAATTCAACCGTCTACCTGTTCCATTCATTGTTCTACTTGTCGAAAGTTACAAATAATTTCCGATAAAGGATTAACAATTGGGGCTCATTGTTCACTTAAACTTGAAAAACAAAAAATTGGCGAATTGTACTGTTTGGATGCTTTGCATATATGTTTCTTAGACTATATAGAAGTAATATATACAAAGATTTCAACCGTCTACCTGTTCCATTCATTGTTCTACTTGTCGAAAGTTACAAATAATTTCCGATAATAGATTAACAATCTGGCTCATTTTTCACTTAAACTTGAAGGACAAAAAATTGGCGAATGGTACTGTTTGGATGCATTGTATATATGTTTCTTAGACTATATGGAAGCAATATATACAAAGATTTCAACCGTCTACGTGTTCCAATCATTGTTCTACTTGTAGAAAGTTACAATTAATTTCCGTTAAAGGATTAACAATGGGGCTCGTTGTACACTTAAACTTCAAGAACAATAAATTGGCGAATTGTACTGTTTGGATGCTTTGCATATATGTTTCTTAGACTATTTAGAAGCAATATATAGAAAGATTTCACCCGTCTACCTGTACTATTCATTGTTCTACTTGTAGAAAGTTATAAATAATTTCCATTTCATGATTATCAATGGGGCTCGCTGTTCACTTAAACTTGAAGATCAAAAAATTGGCGATTGTTACTGTTTAGATGCTTTGCATATAGGTTTCGTAGACTATATAGAAGCAACATATACAAAGATTTCAACCGTCTACCTGTTCCATTCATTGTTCTTCTTGTCGAAAATTACAAATAATTTCCGATAAAGGATTAACCATTGGGTCTCATTGTTCACTTAAACTTGAAGACCAAAAAATTGGCAAATGGTATTGTTTGGATGCTTTGCGTGAATGTTTCTTAGACTATTTGGAAGCAATATATACAAAGATTTCAACAGTCTACGTGTTCCAATCATTGTTCTACTTGTCGAAATTTACAAATAATTTCCTTTAAAGGATTAACAATGGGGCTCGTTGTTCACTTAAACTTGAAGAACAATAAATTGGCGAATTGTACTGTTTGGATGCTTTGCATATATGTTTCTTAGACTATATAGAAGCAATATATACAAAGAATTCAACCGTCTACCTGTTCCATTCATTGTTCTACATGTCGATAGTTACAAATAATTTCCGATAAAGGATTAACCATTGGGGCTCATTGTTCACTTAAACTTGAAAAACAAAAAATTGGCGAATTGTACTGTTTGGATGCTTTGCATATATGTTTCTTAGACTATATGGAAGCAATATATACAATGATTTCAACAGTCTACCTATTCCATTCATTGTTCTACTTGTCGAAATTTACAAATAATTTCCTTTAAAGGATTAACAATGGGGCTCGTTGTACACTTAAACTTCAAGAACAATAAATTGGCGAATTGTACTGTTGGATGCTTTGCATATATGTTTCTTAGACTATATAGAAGCAATATATACAAAGAATTCAACCGTCTACCTGTTCCATTCATTGTTCTACTTGTCGAAAGTTACAAATAATTACCGATAAAGGATTAACCATTGGGGCTCATTGTTCACTTAAACTTGAAGAACAATAAATTGGCGAATTGTACTGTTTGGATGCTTTGCATATATGTTTCTTAGACTATATAGAAGCAATATATACAAAGATTTCGACCGTCTACCTGTTCCATTCATTGTATTACTTGTCGAAAGTTACAAATAATTTCCGATAAAGGATTATCCATTGGGGCTCGTTGTTCACTTCAACTTGAAGAACAATAAATTGGCGAATTGTACTGTCTGGATGCTTTGCATATATGTTTCTTAGACTGTATAGACGCAATATACACAAGGATTTCAACCGTCTACCTGTTCCATTCATTGTTCTACTTGTCGAAATTTACAAATAATTTCCGATAAACGATTAACAATGGGGCTCATTGTTCACTTAAACTTGAAGGACAAAAAATTGGCGAATGGTACTGTTTGGCTGCTTTGCATATATGTTTCTTAGACTTTATGGAAGCAATATATACAAAGATTTCAACCGTCTACGTGTTCCAATCATTGTTCTACTTGTAGAAAGTTACAATTAATTTCCGTTAAAGGATTAACAATGGGGCTCGTAGTTCACTTAAACTTGAAGAACCAAAAATTGGCGAATTGTACTGTTTGGATGCTTTGCATATTTGTTTCGTAGACTATATAGAAGCAATATATACAATGATTTAAACCGTCTACATGATGCATTCATTGTTCTACTTGCCGAAATTTACAAATAATTTCCGATAAAGGATTAACCATTGGGGCTCATTGTTCACTTAAACTTGAAGAACAATAAATTGGCGAATTGTACTGTTTGGATGCTTTGCATATATGTTTCTTAGACTATATAGAAGCAATATATACAAAGAATTCAACCGTCTACCTGTTCCATTCATTGTTCTACTTGTCGAAAGTTACAAATAATTTCCGATAAAGGATTAACAATTGGGGCTCATTGTTCACTTAAACTTGAAAAACAAAAAATTGGCGAATTGTACTGTTTGGATGCTTTGCATATATGTTTCCTAGACTATATAGAAGTAATATATACAAAGATTTCAACCGTCTACCTGTTCCATTCATTGTTCTACTTGTCGAAATTTACAAATAATTTCCGATAATAGATTAACAATCTGGCTCATTTTTCACTTAAACTTGAAGGACAAAAAATTGGCGAATGGTACTGTTTGGATGCATTGTATATATGTTTCTTAGACTATATGGAAGCAATATATACAAAGATTTCAACCGTCTACGTGTTCCAATCATTGTTCTACTTGTAGAAAGTTACAATTAATTTCCGTTAAAGGATTAACAATGGGGCTCGTAGTTCACTTAAACTTGAAGAACCAAAAATTGGCGAATTGTACTGTTTGGATGCTTTGCATAATTGTTTCGTAGACTATATAGAAGCAATATATACAATGATTTCAACCGTCTACATGATCCATTCATTGTTCTACTTGTCGAAATTTACAAATAATTTCCGATAAAGGATTAACCATTGGGGCTCATTGTTCACTTAAACTTGAAAAACAAAAAATTGGCGAATTGTACTGTTTGGATGCTTTGCATATATGTTTCTTAGACTATATGGAAGCAATATATACAATGATTTCAACAGTCTACCTATTCCATTCATTGTTCTACTTGTCGAAATTTACAAATAATTTCCTTTAAAGGATTAACAATGGGGCTCGTTGTACACTTAAACTTCAAGAACAATAAATTGGCGAATTGTACTGTTGGATGCTTTGCATATATGTTTCTTAGACTATATAGAAGCAATATATACAAAGATTTCAACAGTCTACGTGTTCCAATCATTGTTCTACTTGTCGAAATTTACACATAATTTCCTTTAAAGGATTAACAATGGGGCTCGTTGTTCATTTAAACTTGAAGAACAATATATTGGCGAATTGTGCTGTTTGGATGCATTGCATATATGTTTCTTAGACTATATAGAAGCAATATATACAAAGATTTCAACCGTCTACCTGTTCCATTCATTGTTCTACTTGTCGAAATTTACAAATAATTTCCTTTAAAGGATTAACAATGGGGCTCGTTGTACACTTAAACTTGAAGAACAATAAATTGGCGAATTGTACTGTTTGGATGCTTTGCATATATGTTTCTTAGACTATATGGAAGCAATATATACAAAGATTTCAACAGTCTACGTGTTCCAATCATTGTTCTACTTGTAGAAAGTTACAATTAATTTCCGTTAAAGGATTAACATTGGGGCTCGTAGTTCACTTAAACTTGAAGAACCAAAAATTGGCGAATTGTACTGTTTGGATGCTTTGCATATTTGTTTCGTAGACTATATAGAAGCAATATATACAATGATTTCAACGGTCTACATGATCCATTCATTGTTCTACTTGTCGAAATTTACAAATAATTTCCGATAAAGGATTAACCATTGGGGCTCATTGTTCACTTAAACTTGAAAAACAAAAAATTGGCGAATTGTACTGTTTGGATGCTTTGCATATATGTTTCTTAGACTATATAGACGCAATATATACAAGGATTTCAACCGTCCACCTGTTCTATTCATTGTTCTACGTGTCGAAAATTACAAATAATTTCCTTTAAAGGATTAACAATGAGGCTCGTTGTACACTTAAACTTGAAGAACAATAAATTGGCGAATTGTACTGTTTGGATGCTTTGCATATATGTTTCTTAGACTATATAGAAGCAATGTATACAAAGATTTCAACCGTCTACCTGTTCCATTCATTGTTCTACTTGTCGAAAGTTACAAATAATTTCCGATAAAGGATTAACAATGGGGCTCATTGTTCACTTAAACTTGAAGGACAAAAAATTGGCGAATGGTACTGTTTGGCTGCTTTGCATATATGTTTCTTAGACTTTATGGAAGCAATATATACAAAGATTTCAACCGTCTACGTGTTCCAATCATTGTTCTACTTGTAGAAAGTTACAATTAATTTCCGTTAAAGGATTAACAATGGGGCTCGTAGTTCACTTAAACTTGAAGAACCAAAAATTGGCGAATTGTACTGTTTGGGTGCTTTGCATATTTGTTTCGTAGACTATATAGAAGCAATATATACAATGATTTCAACCGTCTACCTGTTCCATTCATTGTTCTACTTGTCGAAATTTACAAATAATTTCCTTTAAAGGATTAACAATGGGGTTCGCAGTTCATTTAAACTTGAAGAACAAAAAATTGGCGAATTGTACTGTTTGGATGCTTTGCATATATGTTTCTTAGACTATTTAGAAGCAATATATAGAAAGATTTCACCCGTCGACCTGTACTATTCATTGTTCTACTCGTAGAAAGTTACAAATAATTTCCATTTCATGATTATCAATGGGGCTCGCTGTTCACTTAAACTTGAAGATCAAAAAATTTGGCGATTGTTACTGTTTAGATGCTTTGCATATAGGTTTCGTAGACTATATAGAAGCAACATATACAAAGATTTCAACCGTCTACCTGTTCTATTCATTGTTCTACGTGTCGAAAATTACAAATAATTTCCTTTAAAGGATTAACAATGAGGCTCGTTGTACACTTAAACTTGAAGAACAATAAATTGGCGAATTGTACTGTTTGGATGCTTTGCATATATGTTTCTTAGACTATATAGAAGCAATGTATACAAAGATTTCAACCGTCTACGTGTTCCAATCATTGTTCTACTTGTAGAAAGTTACAATTAATTTCCGTTAAAGGATTAACAATGGGGCTCATTGTTCACTTAAACTTGAAGAACAAAAAATTGGCGAATGGTACTGTTTGGATGCTTTGCATATATGTTTCTTATACTATATAGAAGCAATATATACAAAGATTTCAACCGTCTACCTGTTCCATTCATTGTTCTACTTGTCGAATGTTACAAATAATTTCCGTTAAGGGATTAACAATGGGGATCGTAGTTTACTTAAACTTGAAGAACAAAAAATTGGCGAATGGTACTGTTTGGATGCTTTGCATATATGTTTCTTAGACTATATAGAAGCAACATATACAAAGATTTCAACCGTCTACCTGTTCTATTCATTGTTCTACGTGTCGAAAATTACAAATAATTTCCTTTAAAGGATTAACAATGAGGCTCGTTGTACACTTAAACTTGAAGAACAATAAATTGGCGAATTGTACTGTTTGGATGCTTTGCATATATGTTTCTTAGACTATATAGAAGCAATGTATACAAAGATTTCAACCGTCTACCTGTTCCATTCATTGTTCTACTTGTCGAAAGTTACAAATAATTTCCGATAAAGGATTAACAATGGGGCTCATTGTTCACTTAAACTTGAAGAACAAAAAATTGGCGAATGGTACTGTTTGGATGCTTTGCATATATGTTTCTTATACTATATAGAAGCAATATATACAAAGATTTCAACCGTCTACCTGTTCCATTCATTGTTCTACTTGTCGAATGTTACAAATAATTTCCGTTAAGGGATTAACAATGGGGATCGTAGTTTACTTAAACTTGAAGAACAAAAAATTGGCGAATGGTACTGTTTGGATGCTTTGCATATATGTTTCTTAGACTATATAGAAGCAATATATACAAAGATTTCAACCGTCTACCTGTTCCATTCATTGTTCTACTTATCGAAAGTTACAAATAATTTCCTTTAAAGGATTAACAATGGGGCTCATTGTTCACTTAAACTTGAAGAACAAAAAATTGGCGAATTGTACTGTTTGGATGCTTTGCATATATGTTTCTTAGACTATATAGAAGCAATATATACAATGATTTCAAACGTCTACCTGTTCCATTCATTGTTCTACTTGTCGAATGTTACAAATAATTTCCGTTAAGGGATAAACAATGGGGATCGTAGTTTACTTAAACTTGAAGAACAAAAAATTGGCGAATTGTACTGTTTGGATGCTTTGCATATATGTTTCTTAGACTATATAGAAGCAATATATACAATGATTTCAACCGTCTACATGTTCCATTCATTGTTCTACTTGTCGAATGTTACAAATAATTTCCGTTAAGGGATTAACAATGGGGATCGTAGTTTACTTAAACTTGAAGAACAAAAAATTGGCGAATGGTACTGTTTGGATGCTTTGCATATATGTTTCTTAGACTATATAGAAGCAATATATACAAAGATTTCTACCGTCTACCTGTTCCATTCATTGTTCTACTTGTCGAAAGTTACAAATAATTTCCGATAAAGGATTAACAATGGGGCTCATTGTTCACTTAAACTTGAAGAACAAAAAATTGGCGAATGGTACTGTTTGGATGCTTTGCATATATGTTTCTTAGAATATATAGAAGCAATATATACATTGATTTCAACCGTCTACCTGTTCCACTCATTGTTCTACTTGTCGCAAGTTACAAATAATTTCCGTTAAAGTGTTAACAATGGGGCTCGTAGTTCAATTAAACTTGAAGATGAAATAATTGGCGAATTGTACTTTTTGGATGCTTTGCATATATGTTTCTTAGACTATATAGAAGCAATATATACAATGATTTCAACAGTCTACCTGTTCCATTCATTGTTCTACTTGTCGAAAGTTACATATAATTTCCTTTAAAGGATTAACAATGGGGCTCGTAGTTCACTTAAACTTGAAGAACAAAAAATAGGCGAATGGTACTGTTTGGATGCTTTGCATATATGTTTCTTATACTATATAGAAGCAATAGATACAAAGATTTCAACCGTCTACCTGTTCCATTCATTGTTCTACTTGTCGAATGTTACAAATAATTTCCGTTAAGGGATTAACAATGGGGATCGTAGTTTACTTAAACTTGAAGAACAAAAAATTGGCGAATTGTACTGTTTGGATGCTTTGCATATATGTTTCTTAGACTATATAGAAGCAATATATACAAAGATTTCAACCGTCTACCTGTTCCATTCACTGTTCTACTTGTCGAAAGTTACAAATAATTTCCGTTAAGGGATTAACAATGGGGATCGTAGTTCACTTAAACTTGAAGAACAAAAAATTGGCGAATTGTACTATTTGGATGCTTTGCGTACATGTTTCTTAGACTATATGGAAGCAATATATACAAAGATTTCAACCGTCTACGTGTTCCAATCATTGTTCTACTTGTAGAAAGTTACAATTAATTTCCGTTAAGGGATTAACAATGGGGCTCGTAGTTCACTTAAACTTGAAGAACAAGAAATTGGCGAATGGGACTGTTTGGATGCTTTGCATATATGTTTCTTAGACTATATAAAAGCAATATATACATTGATTTCAACCGGCTACCTGTTCCATTCATTGTTCTACTTGTCGAATGTTACAAATAATTTCCGTTAAGGGATTAACAATGGGGATCGTAGTTTACTTAAACTTGAAGAACAAAAAATTGGCGAATTGTACTGTTTGGATGCTTTGCATATATGTTTCTTAGACTATATAGAAGCAATATATACAAAGATTTCAACCGTCTACCTGTTCCATTCACTGTTCTACTTGTCGAAATTTACAAATAATTTCCGATAATGGATTAACCATTGGGGCTCATTGTCCACTTAAACTTGAAGAACAAAAAATTGGCGAATTATACTGTTTGGATGCTTTGCATATATGTTTCTTAGACTATATAGAAGCGATATATACAAAGATTTCAACCGGCTACCTGTTCCATTCATTGTTCTACTTGGCGAAATTTACAAATAATTTCCGATAAAGTGTTAACCATTAGGGCTCATTGTTCACTTAAACTTGAAGAACAAAAAATTGGCGAATTGTACTGTTTGGATGCTTTGCATATATTGTTCTTAGACTATATAGAAGCAATATATACAAAGATTTCAACCGTCTACCTGTTCCATTCATTGTTCTACTTGTCGAAAGTTACAATTAATTTCCGTTAAAGGATTAACAATGGGGCTCGTAGTTCACTTAAACTTGAAGTACAAAAAATTGGCGAATTGTACTGTTTGGATGCTTTGCATATATGTTTCGTAGACTATATACAAGCAATATATACAATTTTTTCAACCGTCTACATGATCCATTCATTGTTCTACTTGTCGAAAGTTACAAATAATTTCCATTAAAGGATTAACAATGGGGCTCATTGTTCACTTAAACTTGAAGAACAAAAAATTGGCGAATTGTACTGTTTGGATGCTTTGCATTTATGTTTCTTAGACTATATAGAAGCAATATATACAATGATTTCAACCGTCTACCTGTTCCATTCATTGTTCTACTTGTCGAATGTTACAAATAATTTCCGTTAAGGGATTAACAATGGGGATCGTAGTTTACTTAAACTTGAAGAACAAAAAATTGGCGAATGGTACTGTTTGGATGCTTTGCATATATGTTTCTTAGACTATATAGAAGCAATATATACAAAGATTTCAACCGTCTACCTGTTCCATTCATTGTTCTACTTGTCGAAAGTTACAAATAATTTCCTTTAAAGGATTAACAATGGGGCTCGTAGTTCACTTAAACTTGAAGAGCAAAAAATTGTCGAATTGTACTGTTTGGATGCTTTGCATATATGTTTCTTAGACTATATAGAAGCAACATATACAATGATTTCAACCGTCCACCTGTTCCATTCATTGTTCTACTTGTCGAAAGTTACAAATAATTTCCGTTAAGGGATTAACAATGGGGATCGTAGTTTACTTAAACTTGAAGAACAAAAAATTGGCGAATTGTACTGTTTGGATGCTTTGCATATATGTTTCGTAGACTTTATAGAAGCAATATATACAATGATTTCAACCGTCTACCTGTTCCATTCATTGTTCTACTTGTCGAAAGTTACAAATAATTTCCGTTAAGGGATTAACAATGGGGATCGTAGTTTACTTAAACTTGAAGAACAAAAAATTGGCGAATTGTACTGTTTGGATGCTTTGCATATATGTTTCTTAGACTATATAGAAGCAATATATACAAAGATTTCAACCGTCTACCTGTTCTATTCATTGTTCTACTTGTCGAAAGTAACAAATAATTTCCTTTAAAGGATTAACAATGGGGCTCATTGTTCACTTAAACTTGAAGAACAAAAAATTGGCGAATTGTACTGTTTGGATGCTTTGCATATATGTTTCTTAGACTATATAGAAGCAATATATACAATGATTTCAACCGTCTACCTGTTCCATTCATTGTTCTACTTGTCGAATGTTACAAATAATTTCCGTTAAGGGATTAACAATGGGGATCGTAGTTTACTTAAACTTGAAGAACAAAAAATTGGCGAATGGTACTGTTTGGATGCTTTGCATATATGTTTCTTAGACTATATAGAAGCAATATATACAAAGATTTCTACCGTCTACCTGTTCCATTCATTGTTCTACTTGTCGAAAGTTACAAATAATTTCCGATAAAGGATTAACAATGGGGCTCATTGTTCACTTAAACTTGAAGAACAAAAAATTGGCGAATGGTACTGTTTGGATGCTTTGCATATATGTTTCTTAGACTATATGGAAGCAATATATACAATGATTTCAACAGTCTACCTATTCCATTCATTGTTCTACTTGTCGAAATTTACAAATAATTTCCTTTAAAGGATTAACAATGGGGCTCGTTGTACACTTAAACTTCAAGAACAATAAATTGGCGAATTGTACTGTTGGATGCTTTGCATATATGTTTCTTAGACTATATAGAAGCAATATATACAAAGAATTCAACCGTCTACCTGTTCCATTCATTGTTCTACTTGTCGAAAGTTACAAATAATTACCGATAAAGGATTAACCATTGGGGCTCATTGTTCACTTAAACTTGAAGAACAATAAATTGGCGAATTGTACTGTTTGGATGCTTTGCATATATGTTTCTTAGACTATATAGAAGCAATATATACAATTTTTTCAACCGTCTACATGATCCATTCATTGTTCTACTTGTCGAAAGTTACAAATAATTTCCATTAAAGGATTAACAATGGGGCTCATTGTTCACTTAAACTTGAAGAACAAAAAATTGGCGAATTGTACTGTTTGGATGCTTTGCATTTATGTTTCTTAGACTATATAGAAGCAATATATACAATGATTTCAACCGTCTACCTGTTCCATTCATTGTTCTACTTGTCGAATGTTACAAATAATTTCCGTTAAGGGATTAACAATGGGGATCGTAGTTTACTTAAACTTGAAGAACAAAAAATTGGCGAATGGTACTGTTTGGATGCTTTGCATATATGTTTCTTAGACTATATAGAAGCAATATATACAAAGATTTCAACCGTCTACCTGTTCCATTCATTGTTCTACTTGTCGAAAGTTACAAATAATTTCCTTTAAAGGATTAACAATGGGGCTCGTAGTTCACTTAAACTTGAAGAGCAAAAAATTGTCGAATTGTACTGTTTGGATGCTTTGCATATATGTTTCTCAGACTATATAGAAGCAATATATACATTGATTTCAACCGTCTACCTGTTCCATTCATTGTTCTACTTGTCGGAAGTTACAAATAATTTCCGTCAAGGGATTAACAATGGGGATCGTAGTTTACTTAAACTTGAAAAACAAAAAATTGGCGAATTGTACTGTTTGGATGCTTTGCATATATGTTTCTTAGACTATATAGAAGCAATATATACAATGATTTCAACAGTCTACCTGTTCCATTCATTGTTCTACTTGTCGAAATTTACAAATAATTTCCTTTGAAGGATTAACAATGGGGCTCGTAGTTCACTTAAACTTGAAGAACAAAAAATTGGCGAATGGTACTGTTTGGATGCTTTGCATATATGTTTCGTAGATTATATAGAAGCAATATATACAAAGATTTCAACCGTCTACCTGTTCCATTCATTGTTCTACTTGTCGAAATTTACAAATAATTTCCTTTGAAGGATTAACAATGAGGCTCGTAGTTCACTTAAACTTGAAGAACAAAAAATTGGCGAAAGGTACTGTTTGGATGCTTTGCGTACATGTTTCTTAGACTATATAGAAGCAATATATAAAAAGATTTCAACCGTCTACCTGTTCCATTCATTGTTCTACTTGTCGAAAAATACAAATAATTTCCTATAACGGATTAACCATTGGGGCTCATTGTTCACTTAAACTTGAAGAACAAAAAATTGGCGAATGGTACTGTTTGGATGCTTTGCATATATGTTTCTTAGACTATATAGAAGCAATATATACAAAGATTTCAACCATCTACCTGTTCCATTCATTGTTCTCCTTGTCGAAAGTTATAAATAATTTCCGATAAAGGATTAACCATTGGGGCTCATTGTTCACTTAAACTTGAAGAACAAAAAATTGGCGAATGGTACTGTTTGGATGCTTTGCATATATGTTTCTTAGACTATATGGAAGCAATATATACAAAGATTTCAACCGTCTGCGTGTTCCAATCATTGTTCTAGTTGTAGAAAGTTACAATTAATTTCCGTTAAAGGATTAACAATGGGGCTCGTAGTTCACTTAAACTTGAAGAGCAAGAAATTGGCGAATTGTACTGTTTGGATGCTTTGCATATATGTTTCGTAGATTATATAGAAGCAATATATACAAAGATTTCAACCGTCTACCTGTTCCATTCATTGTTCTACTTGTCGAAAAATACAAATAATTTCCTATAACGGATTAACCATTGGGGCTCATTGTTCACTAAACTTGAAGAAAAAAAATTGTCGAATTGTACTGTTTGGATGCTTTGCATATATGTTTCTTAGACTATATAGAAGCAATACATACAATGATTTCAACCGTCTACCTGTTCCATTCATTGTTCTACTTGCCGAAATTTACAAATAATTTCCATTAAAGGATTAACAATGGGGCTCGTAGTTCACTTAAACTTGAGGAGCAAAAAATTGGCGAATTGTACTGTTTGGACGCTTTGCATATATGTTTCTTGGACTATATAGAAGCAATATATACAATGATTTCAACAGTCAACCTGTCCCATTCATTGTTCTACTTGTCGAAATTTACAAATAATTTCCGATAAAGGATTAACAATGGGGCTCATTGTTCACTTAAACTTGAAGAACAAAAAATTGGCGAATGGTACTGTTTGGATGCTTTGCGTACATGTTTCTTAGACTATATGGAAGCAATATATACAAATATTTCAACCGTCTACCTGTTCCAATCATTGTTCTACTTGTAGAAAGTTACAATTAATTTCCGTTAAAGGATTAACAATGGGGCTCGTAGTTCACTTAAACTTGAAGAACAAAAAATTGGCGAATTGTACTGTTTGGATGCTTTGCATATATGTTTCGTAGATTATATAGAAGCAATATATACAATGATTTCAAACGTCTACCTGATCCATTCATTGTTCTACTTGTCGAAATTTACAAATAATTTTTTTTAAAGGATTAACAATGGGGCTCATTGTTCACTTTAACTTGAAGAACAAAAAATTGGCGAATGGTACTGTCTGGATGCTTTGCATATATGTTTCGTAGATTATATAGAAGTAATATATACAATGATTTCAAACGTCTACCTGATCCATTCATTGTTCTACTTGTCGAAATTTACAATTAATTTCCGTTAAAGGATTAACAATGGGGCTCGTAGTTCACTTAAACTTGAAGAACAAAAAATTGGCGAATAGTACTGTTTGGATGCTTTGCATATATGTTTCTTATACTATATAGAAGCAATATATACAAAGATTTCAACCGTCTACCTGTTCCATTCACTGTTCTACTTGTCGAAAGTTGCAAATAATTTCCGATAAAGGATTAACAACGGGGCTCATTGTTCACTTAAACTTGAAGAACAAAAAATTGGCGAATGGTACTGTTTGGATGCTTTGCATATATGTTTCTTAGACTATATGGAAGCAATATATACAAAGATTTCAACCGTCTGCGTGTTCCAATCATTGTTCTAGTTGTAGAAAGTTACAATTAATTTCCGTTAAAGGATTAACAATGGGGCTCGTAGTTCACTTAAACTTGAAGAACAAAAAATTGGCGAATTGTACTGTTTGGATGCTTTGCATATATGTTTCGTAGATTATATAGAAGCAATATATACAATGATTTCAACCGTCTACCTGATCCATTCATTGTTCTACTTGTCGAAAGTAACAAATAATTTCCGTTAAGGGATTAACAATGGGGATCGTAGTTTACTTAAACTTGAAAAACAAAAAATTGGCGAATTGTACTGTTTGGATGCTTTGCATATATGTTTCTTAGACTATTTAGAAGCAATATATAGAAAGATTTCACCCGTCTACCTGTACTATTTATTGTTCTACTTGTAGAAAGGTACTAATAATTTCCATTTCATGATTATCAATGGGGCTCGGTGTTCACTTAAACTTGAAGATCAAAAAATTGGCGAATGTTACTGTTTAGATGCTTTGCATACAGGTTTCTTAGACTATATAGAAGCAACATATACAAAGATTTCAACCGTCTACCTGTTCCATTCATTGTTCTACTTGTCGAAAGTTACAAATAATTTCCGATAAAGGATTAACAATGGGGCTCATTGTTCACTTAAACTTGAAGAACAAAAATTGGCGAATGGTACTGTTTGGATGCTTTGCATATATGTTTCTCAGACTATATAGAAGCAATATATACATTGATTTGAACCGTCTACCTGTTCCATTCATTGTTCTACTTGTCGGAAGTTACAAATAATTTCCTTTGAAGGATTACCAATGGGGATCGTAGTTTACTTAAACTTGAAAAACAAAAAATTGGCGAATTGTACTGTTTGGATGCTTTGCATATATGTTTCTTAGACTATATAGAAGCAATACATACAATGATTTCAACCGTCTACCTGTTCCATTCATTGTTCTACTTGCCGAAATTTACAAATAATTTCCATTAAAGGATTAACAATGTGGCTCGTAGTTCACTTAAACTTGAGGACCAAAAAATTGGCGAATTGTACTGTTTGGACGCTTTGCATATATGTATCTTGGACTATATAGAAGCAATATATACAATGATTTCAACAGTCTACCTGTCCCATTCATTGTTCTACTTGTCGAAATTTACAAATAATTTCCGTTAAAGTATTAACAATGGGGCTCGTAGTTCACTAAACTTGAAGAACAAAAAATTGGCGAATTGTACTGTTTGGACGCTTTGCATATATGTTTCTTGGACTATATAGAAGCAATATATACAATGATTTCAACAGTCTACCTGTCCCATTCATTGTTCTACTTGTCGAAATTTACAAATAATTTCCGTTAAAGTATTAACAATGGGGCTCGTAGTTCACTAAACTTGAAGAACAAAAAATTGTCGAATTGTACTGTTTGGATGCTTTTCATATATGTTTCTTAGACTATATAGAAGCAATATATACAATGATTTCAACCGTCTACCTGTTCCATTCATTGTTCTACTTGTCGAAAGTTACAAATAATTTCCGTCAAGGGATTAACAATGGGGATCGTAGTTTACTTAAACTTGAAGAACAAAAAATTGGCGAATTGTACTGTTTGGATGCTTTGCATATATGTTTCTTAGACTATATAGAAGCAATATATACAATGATTTCAACAGTCTACCTGTTCCATTCATTGTTGTACTTGTCGAAAGTAACAAATAATTTCCGTTAAGGGATTAACAATGGGGCTCATTGTTCACTTAAACTTGAAGAACAAAAAATTGGCGAATGGTACTGTTTGGATGCTTGGCATATATGTTTCTTAGACTATATAGAAGCAATATATACATTGATTTCAACCGTCTACCTGTTCCATTCATTGTTCTACTTGTCGGAAGTTAAAAATGATTTCCGTTAAAGTATTAACAATGGGGATCGTAGTTTACTTAAACTTGAAGAACAAAAAATTGGCGAATTGTACTGTTTGGATGCTTTGCATATATGTTTCTTAGACTATATAGAAGCAATATATACAATGATTTCAACAGTCTACCTGTTCCATTCATTGTTGTACTTGTCGAAAGTAACAAATAATTTCCGTTAAGGGATTAACAATGGGGCTCATTGTTCACTTAAACTTGAAGAACAAAAAATTGGCGAATGGTACTGTTTGGATGCTTGGCATATATGTTTCTTAGACTATATAGAAGCAATATATACATTGATTTCAACCGTCTACCTGTTCCATTCATTGTTCTACTTGTCGGAAGTTAAAAATGATTTCCGTTAAAGTATTAACAATGGGGATCGTAGTTTACTTAAACTTGAAGAACAAAAAATTGGCGAATTTTACTGTTTGGATGCTTTGCATATATGTTTCTTAGACTATATAGAAGCAATATATACAATGATTTCAACCGTCTACTATTCCATTCATTGTTCTACTTGCCGAAATTTACAAATAATTTCCTTTAAAGGATTAACAATGGGGCTCGTAGTTCACTTAAACTTGAAGAGCAAAAAATTGGCGAATTGTACTGTTTGGACGCTTTGCATATATGTTTCTTGGACTATATAGAAGCTATATATACAATGATTTCAACAGTCTACCAGTTCCATTCATTGTTCTACTTGTCGAAATTTACAAATAATTTCCGATAAAGGATTAACAATGGGGCTCATTGTTCACTTAAACTTGAAGAACAAAAAATTGGCGAATAGTACTGTTTGGATGCTTTGCATATATGTTTCTTAGACTATATAGAAGCAATATATACATTGATTTCAACCGTCTACCTGTTCCATTCATTGTTCTACTTGTCGGAAGTTACAAATGATTTCCGTTAAAGTATTAACAATGGGGCTCGTAGTTCACTAAACTTGAAGAACAAAAAATTGTCGAATTGTACTGTTTGGATGCTTTGCATATATGTTTCTTAGACTATATAGAAGCAATATATACAATGATTTCAACCGTCTACCTGTTCCATTCATTGTTCTACTTGTCGAAAGTTACAAATAATTTCCGTTAAGGGATTAACAATGGGGCTCATTGTTCACTTAAACTTGAAGAACAAAAATTGGCGAATGGTACTGTTTGGATGCTTTGCATATATGTTTCTCAGACTATATAGAAGCAATATATACATTGATTTGAACCGTCTACCTGTTCCATTCATTGTTCTACTTGTCGGAAGTTACAAATAATTTCCGTTGAAGGATTAACAATGGGGATCGTAGTTTACTTAAACTTGAAAAACAAAAAATCGGCGAATTGTACTGTTTGGATGCTTTGCATATATGTTTCTTAGACTATATAGAAGCAATATATACAATGATTTCAACCGTCTACTATTCCATTCATTGTTCTACTTGCCGAAATTTACAAATAATTTCCTTTAAAGGATTAACAATGGGGCTCGTAGTTCACTTAAACTTTAAGAGCAAAAAATTGGCGAATTGTACTGTTTGGACGCTTTGCATATATGTTTCTTGGACTATATAGAAGCTATATATACAATGATTTCAACAGTCAACCAGTTCCATTCGTTGTTCTACTTGTCGAAATTTACAAATAATTTCCGATAAAGGATTAACCATTGGGGCTCATTGTTCACTAAACTTGCAGAACGAAAAAATTGGCGAATGGTACTGTTTGGATGCTTTGCATATATGTCTCTTATACTATATAGAAGTAATATATACAAAGATTTCAACCGTCTACCTGTTCTATTCATTGTTCTACTTGTCGAAAATTACAAATAATTTCCGATAAAGGATTAACAATGGGGCTCGTAGTTCACTTAAACTTGAAGAGCAAAAAATTGGCGAATTGTACTGTTTGGATGCTTTGCATATATGTTTCTCAGACTATATAGAAGCAATATATACATTGATTTGAACCGTCTACCTGTTCCAATCATTGTTCTACTTGTAGAAAGTTACAATTAATTTCCGTTAAAGGATTAACAATGGGGCTCGTAGTTCACTTAAACTTGAAGAACAAAAAATTGGCGAATTGTACTGTTTGGATGCTTTGCATATATGTTTCGTAGATTATATAGAAGCAATATATACAATGATTTCAACCGTCTACCTGATCCATTCATTGTTCTACTTGTCGAAATTTACAAATAATTTTTTTTAAAGGATTAACAATGGGGCTCGTAGTTCACTTAAACCTGAAGAACAAAAAATTGGCGAATTGTACTGTTTGGATGCTTTGCATATATGTTTCTTAGACTATTTAGAAGCAATATATAGAAAGATTTCACCCGTCTACCTGTACTATTTATTGTTCTACTTGTAGAAAGGTACTAATAATTTCCATTTCATGATTATCAATGGGGCTCGGTGTTCACTTAAACTTGAAGATCAAAAAATTGGCGAATGTTACTGTTTAGATGCTTTGCATATAGGTTTCTTAGACTATATAGAAGCAACATATACAAAGATTTCAACCGTCTACCTGTTCCATTCATTGTTCTACTTGTCGAAAGTTACAAATAATTTCCGATAAAGGATTAACAATGGGGCTCATTGTTCACTTAAACTTGAAGAACAAAAATTGGCGAATGGTACTGTTTGGATGCTTTGCATATATGTTTCTCAGACTATATAGAAGCAATATATACATTGATTTGAACCGTCTACCTGTTCCATTCATTGTTCTACTTGTCGGAAGTTACAAATAATTTCCGTTAAAGTATTAACAATGGGGCTCGTAGTTCACTAAACTTGAAGAACAAAAAATTGTCGAATTGTACTGTTTGGATGCTTTTCATATATGTTTCTTAGACTATATAGAAGCAATATATACGATGATTTCAACCGTCTACCTGTTCCAATCATTGTTCTACTTGTCGAAAGTTACAAATAATTTCCGTCAAGGGATTAACAATGGGGATCGTAGTTTACTTAAACTTGAAGAGCAAAAAATTGGCGAATTGTACTGTTTGGACGCTTTGCATATATGTTTCTTGGACTATATAGAAGCAATATATACAATGATTTCAACAGTCTACCTGTCCCATTCATTGTTCTACTTGTCGAAATTTACAAATAATTTCCGATAAAGGATTAACAATGGGGCTCATTGTTCACTTAAACTTGAAGAACAAAAAATTGGCGAATGGTACTGTTTGGATGCTTTGCGTACATGTTTCTTAGACTATATGGAAGCAATATATACAAATATTTCAACCGTCTACCTGTTCCATTCATTGTTCTACTTGTCGAAAGTTACAAATAATTTCCGTTAAGGGATTAACAATGGGGATCGTAGTTTACTTAAACTTGAAGAACAAAGAATTGGCGAATTGTACTGTTTGGATGCTTTGCATATATGTTTCTTAGACTATATAGAAGCAATATATACAATGATTTCAACAGTCTACCTGTTCCATTCATTGTTCTACTTGTCGAAAGTAACAAATAATTTCCGTTAAGGGATTAACAATGGGGATCGTAGTTTACTTAAACTTGAAGAACAAAAAATTGGCGAATTGTACTGTTTGGATGCTTTGCATATATGTTTCTTAGACTATATAGAAGCAATATATACAATGATTTCAACCGTCTACCTATTCCATTTATTGTTCTACTTGCCGAAATTTACAAATAATTTCCATTAAAGGATTAACAATGGGGCTCGTAGTTCACTTAAACTTGAAGAGCAAAAAATTGGCGAATTGTACTGTTTGGACGCTTTGCATATATGTTTCTTGGACTATATAGAAGCAATATATACAATGATTTCAACAGTCTACCTGTCCCATTCATTGTTCTACTTGTCGAAATTTACAAATAATTTCCGATAAAGGATTAACAATGGGGCTCATTGTTCACTTAAACTTGAAGAACAAAAAATTGGCGAATGGTACTGTTTGGATGCTTTGCGTACATGTTTCTTAGACTATATGGAAGCAATATATACAAATATTTCAACCGTCTACCAGTTCCAATCATTGTTCTACTTGTAGATAGTTACAATTAATTTCCGTTAAAGGATTAACAATGGGGCTCGTAGTTCACTTAAACTTGAAGAACAAAAAATTGGCGAATAGTACTGTTTTAATGCTTTGCATATATGTTTCTTATACTATATAGAAGCAATATATACAAAGATTTCAACCGTCTACCTGTTCCATTCATTGTTCTACTTGTCGAAAGTTACAAATAATTTCCGTTAAGGGATTAACAATGGGGATCGTAGTTCACTAAACTCGAAGAACAAAAAATTGTCGAATTGTACTGTTTGGATGCTTTGCATATATGTTTCTTAGACTATATAGAAGCAATATATACAATGATTTCAACAGTCTACCTGTTCCATTCATTGTTCTACTTGTCGAAATTTACAAATAATTTCCTTTGAAGGATTAACAATGGGGCTCGTAGTTCACTTAAACTTGAAGAACAAAAAATTGGCGAATGGTACTGTTTGGATGCTTTGCATATATGTTTCGTAGATTATATAGAAGCAATATATACAAAGATTTCAACCGTCTACCTGTTCCATTCATTGTTCTACTTGTCGAAATTTACAAATAATTTCCTTTGAAGGATTAACAATGGGGCTCGTAGTTCACTTAAACTTGAAGAACAAAAAATTGGCGAATGGTACTGTTTGGATGCTTTGCATATATGTTTCTTAGACTATATAGAAGCAATATATACAAAGATTTCAACCGTCTACCTGTTCCATTCATTGTTCTACTTGTCGAAAAATACAAATAATTTCCTATAACGGATTAACCATTGGGGCTCATTGTTCACTTAAACTTGAAGAACAAAAAATTGGCGAATAGTACTGTTTTAATGCTTTGCATATATGTTTCTTAAACTATATAGAAGCAATATATACAAAGATTTCAACCGTCTACCTGTTCCATTCATTGTTCTACTTGTCGAAAGTTACAAATAATTTCCGTTAAGGGATTAACAATGGGGATCGTAGTTCACTAAACTCGAAGAACAAAAAATTGTCGAATTGTACTGTTTGGATGCTTTTCATATATGTTTCTTAGACTATGTAGAAGCAATATATACAATGATTTCAACCGTCCACCTGTTCCATTCATTGTTCTACTTGTCGAAAGTTACAAATAATTTCCGTTAAGGGATTAACAATGGGGATCGTAGTTTACTTAAACTTGAAGAACAAAAAATTGGCGAATTGTACTGTTTGGATGCTTTGTATATATGTTTCTTAGACTATATAGAAGTAATATATACAATGATTTCAACAGTCTACCTGTTCCATTCATTGTTCTACTTGTCGAAATTTACAAATAATTTCCTTTGAAGGATTAACAATGGGGCTCGTAGTTCACTTAAACTTGAAGAACAAAAAATTGGCGAATGGTACTGTTTGGATGCTTTGCATATATGTTTCTTAGATTATATAGAAGCAATATATACAAAGATTTCAAACGTCTACCTGTTCCATTCATTGTTCTACTTGTCGAAAGTTACAAATAATTTCCGTTAAGGGATTAACAATGGGGATCGTAGTTTACTTAAACTTGAAGAACAAAAAATTGGCGAATTGTACTGTTTGGATGCTTTGCATATACGTTTCTTAGACTATATAGAAGCAATATATACAATGATTTCAACCGTCTACCTATTCCATTCATTGTTCTACTTGTCGAAAGTTACAAATAATTTCCGATAAAGGATTAACAATGGGGCTCATTGTTCACTTAAACTTGAAGAACAAAAATTGGCGAATGGTACTGTTTGGATGCTTTGCATATATGTTTCTTAGACTATATAGAAGCAATATATACATTGATTTCAACCGTCTACCTGTTCCATTCATTGTTCTACTTGTCGGAAGTTACAAATAATTTCCATTAAAGGAGTAACAATGGGGCTCGTAGTTCACTTAAACTTGAAGAGCAAAAAATTGGCGAATTGTACTGTTTGGACGCTTTGCATATATGTTTCTTGGACTATATAGAAGCAATATATACAATGATTTCAACAGTCTACCTGTCCCATTCATTGTTCTACTTGTCGAAATTTACAAATAATTTCCGATAAAGGATTAACAATGGGGCTCATTGTTCACTTAAACTTGAAGAACAAGAAATTGGCGAATGGTACTGTTTGGATGCTTTGCGTACATGTTTCTTAGACTATATGGAAGCAATATATACAAATATTTCAACCGTCTACCTGTTCCAATCATTGTTCTACTTGTAGAAAGTTACAATTAATTTCCGTTAAAGGATTAACAATGGGGCTCGTAGTTCACTTAAACTTGAAGAACAAGAAATTGGCGTATTGTACTGTTTGGATGCTTTGCATATATGTTTCGTAGATTATATAGAAGCAATATATACAATGATTTCAACCGTCTACCTGATCCATTCATTGTTCTACTTGTCGAAATTTACAAATAATTTTTTTTAAAGGATTAACAATGGGGCTCATTGTTCACTTTAACTTGAAGAACAAAAAATTGGCGAATGGTACTGTTTGGATGCTTTGCATATATGTTTCTTAGACTATATAGAAGCAATATATACATTGATTTCAACCGTCTACCTGTTCCATTCATTGTTCTACTTGTCGGAAGTTACAAATAATTTCCGTTAAGGGATTAACAATTGGGATCGTAGTTCACTAAACTCGAAGAACAAAAAATTGTCGAATTGTACTGTTTGGATGCTTTGCATATATGTTTCTTAGACTATATAGAAGCAATATATACATTGATTTCAACCGTCTACCTGATCCATTCATTGTTCTACTTGTCGAAATTTACAAATCATTTTTTTTAAAGGATTAACAATGGGGCTCGTAGTTCACTTAAACTTGAAGAACAAAAAATTGGCGAATTGTACTGTTTGGATGCTTTACATATATGTTTCTTAATCTAATTAAAAGCAATATATAGAAAGATTTCACCAGTCTACCTGTACTATTTATTGTTCTACTTGTAGAAAGTTAGAAATAATTTCCATTTCATGATTATCAATGGGGCTCGCTGTTCACTTAAACTTGAAGATCAAAAAATTGGCGAATGTTACTGTTTAGATGCTTTGCATATAGGTTTCTTAGACTATATAGAAGCAACATATACAAAGATTTCAACCGTCTACCTGTTCCATTCATTGTTCTACTTGTCGAAAGTTACAAATAATTTCCGTTAAGGGATTAACAATGGGGATCGTAGTTTACTTAAACTTGAAGAACAAAAAATTGGCGAATTGTACTGTTTGGATGCTTTGCATATATGTTTCTTAGACTATATAGAAGCAATATATACAATGATTTCAACAGTCTACCTGTTCCATTCATTGTTCTACTTGTCGAAATTTACAAATAATTTCCTTTGAAGGATTAACAATGGGGCTCGTAGTTCACTTAAACTTGAAGAACAAAAAATTGGCGAATGGTACTGTTTGGATGCTTTGCATATATGTTTCTTAGACTATATAGAAGCAATATATACAAAGATTTCAACCGTCTACCTGTTCCATTCATTGTTCTACTTGTCGAAAAATACAAATAATTTCCTATAACGGATTAACCATTGGGGCTCATTGTTCACTAAACTTGAAGAACAAAAAATTGTCGAATGGTACTGTTTGGATGCATTGCATATATGTTACTTAGACTATATAGAAGCAATATATACAAAGATTTCAATCGTCTACCTGTTCCATTCACTGTTCTACTTGTCGAAAATTACAGATAATTTCCGTTAATGGATTAACAATGGGGCTCATTGTTCACTTAAACTTGAAGAACAAAAAATTGGCGAATTGTACTGTTTGGATGCTTTGCATATATGTTTCGTAGACTATATAGAAGCAATATATACAAATATTTCAACCGTCTAACTGTTCCATTCATTGTTCTACTTGTCGAAAGTTACAAATAATTTCCGATAACGGATTAACCATTGGGGCTCATTGTTCACTTAAACTTGAAGAACAAAAAATTGGCGAATTGTACTGTTTGGATGCTTTGCATATATGTTTCTTATACTATATAGAAGCAATATATAAAAAGATTTCAACCGTCTACCTGTTCCATTCACTGTTCTACTTGTCGAAAGTTACAAATAATTTCCGTTAAGGGATTAACAATGGGGATCGTAGTTCACTTAAACTTGAAGAACAAAAAATTGGCGAATTGTACTGTTTGGATGCTTTGCGTACATGTTTCTTAGACTATATGGAAGCAATATATACAAAGATTTCAACCGTCTACGTGTTCCAATCATTGTTCTACTTGTCGAAATTTACAAATAATTTCCTTTAAAGGATTAACAATGGGGCTCGTTGTTCACTTAAACTTGAAGAACAAAAAAGTGGCGTATGGTACTGTTTGGATGCTTTGCATATATGTTTCTTAGACTATGAAGAAGCAATATATACATTGATTTCAACCGTCTACCTGTTCCATTCATTGTTCTACTTGTCGCAAGTTACAAATAATTTCCGTTAAAGTATTAACAATGGGGCTCGTAGTTCACTTAAACTTGAAGATCAAATAATTGGCGAATTGTACTGTTTGGATGATTTGCATATATGTTTCTTAGACTATATAAAAGCAATATATACAAAGATTTCAACCGTCTACCTTTTCCATTCATTGTTCTACTTGTCGAAATTTACAAATAATTTCCTTTAAAGGATTAACAATAGGGCTCGTAGTTCACTTAAACATGAAGAACAAAAAATTGGCGAATGGTACTGTTTGGATGCTTTGCATATATGTTTCTTAGACTATATAGAAGCAATATATACAAAGATTTCAACCGTCTACCTGTTCCATTCATTGTTCTACTTGTCGAAAGTTACAAATAATTTCCTTTAAAGGATTAACAATGGGGCTCGTTGTTCACTTAAACTTGAAGAACAAAAAATTGGCGAATGGTACTGCTTGGATGCTTTACATATATGTTTCTTAGACTATATAGAAGCAATATATACATTGATTTCATCGGCTACCTGTTCCATTCATTGTTCTACTTGTCGCAAGTTACAAATAATTTCCGTTAAAGTATTAACAATGGGGCTCGTTGTTCACTTAAACTTGAAGAACAAAAAATTGGCGAATGGTACTGTTTGGATGCTTTGCATATATGTTTCTTAGATTATATAGAAGCAATATATACAAATATTTCAACCGTCTACCTGTTCCATTCATTGTTCTACTTGTCGAAAATTACAAATAATTTCCGATAAAGGATTATCCATTGGGGCTCATTGTTCACTTAAACTTGAAGAACAAAAAATTGGCGAATTGTACTGTTTGGATGCTTTGCATATATGTTTCTTAGACTATATAGAAGCAATATATACAATGATTTCAACCGTCTACGTGATCCAATCATTGTTCTACTTGTCGAAATTTACAAATAATTTCCTTTAAAGTATTAACAATGGGGCTCGTTGTTCACTTAAACTTGAAGAACAAAAAAGTGGCGAATGGTACTGTTTGGATGCTTTGCATATATGTTTCTTATACTATATAGAAGCAATATATACAAAGATTTCAACCGTCTACCTGTTCCATTCATTGTTCTACTTGTCGAAAGTTACAAATAATTTCCTTTAAAGGATTAACAATGGGGCTCATTGTTCACTTAAACTTGAAGAACAAAAAATTGGCGAATTGTACTGTTTGGATGCTTTGCATATATGTTTCTTAGACTATATAGAAGCAATATATACATTGATTTCAACCGTCTACCTGTTCCATTCATTGTTCTACTTGTCGCAAGTTACAAAAAATTTCCGTTAAAGTATTAACAATGGGGCTCGTAGTTCACTTAAACTTGAAGAACAAATAATTGGCGAATTGTACTGTTTGGATGATTTGCATATATGTTTCTTAGACTTTATAGAAGCAATATATATAAAGATTTCAACCGTCTACCTGTTCCATTCATTGCTCTACTTGTCGAAAGTTACAAATAATTTCCGTTAAGGGATTAACAATGGAGATCGTAGTTTACTTAAACTTGAAGAACAAGAAATTGGCGAATTGTACTGTTTGGATGCTTTGCATATATGTTTCTTATACTATATAGAAGCAATATATACAAATATTCCAACCGTCTACCTGTTCCATTCATTGTTCTACTTGTCGAAAATTACAAATAATTTCCGATAAAGGATTAACCATTGGGGCTCATTGTTCACTTAATCTTGAAGAACAAAAAATTGGCGAATGGTACTGTTTGGATGCTTTGCATATATGTTTCTTAGACTATATAGAAGCAATAGATACAAAGATTTCAACCGTCTACCTTTTCCATTCATTGTTCTTCTTGTCGAAAGTTACAAATAATTTCCGATAACGGATTAACCATTGGGGCTCATTGTTCACTTAAACTTGAAGAACAAAAAATTGGCGAATTGTACTGTTTGGATGCTTTGCATATATGTTTCTTATACTATATAGAAGCAATATATACAAAGATTTCAATCGTCTACCTGTTCCATTCACTGTTCTACTTGTCGAAAATTACAAATAATTTCCGTTAATGGATTAACAATGGGGCTCATTGTTCACTTAAACTTGAAGAACAAAAAATTGGCGAATTGTACTGTTTGGATGCTTTGCATATATGTTTCGTAGACTATATAGAAGCAATATATACAAATATTTCAACCGTCTAACTGTTCCATTCATTGTTCTACTTGTCGAAAATTACAAATAATTTCCGATAAAGTATTAACCATTGGTGCTCATTGTTCACTTAAACTTGAAGAACAAAAAATTGGCGAATGGTACTGTTTGGATGCTTTGCATATATGTTTCTTAGACTATGTAGAAGCAATATATACAAAGATTTCAACCATCTACCTGTTCCATTCATTGTTCTACTTGTCGAAAGTTACAAATAATTTCCTTTAAAGGATCAACAATGGGGCTCGTTGTTCACTTTAACTTGAAGAACAAAAAATTGGCGAATGGTACTGCTTGGATGCTTTACATATATGTTTCTTAGACTATATAGAAGCAATATATACATTGATTTCATCGGCTACCTGTTCCATTCATTGTTCTACTTGTCGCAAGTTACAAATAATTTCCGTTAAAGTATTAACAATGGGGCTCGTACTTCACTTAAACTTGAAGATCAAATAATTGGCGAATTGTACTGTTTGGACGCTTGGCATATATGTTTCATAGACTATATAGAAGCAATATATACAATGATTTCAACAGTCTACCTGTTCCATTCATTGTTCTACTTGTCGAAATTTACAAATAATTTCCTTTAAAGGATTAACAATGGGGATCGTATTTTACTTAAACTTGAAGATCAAATAATTGGCGAATTGTACTGTTTGGATGCTTTGCATATATGTTTCTTAGATTATATAGAAGCTATATATAGAAAGATTTCAACCGTCTACCAGTTCCATTCATTGTTCTACTTGTCGAAAATTACAAATAATTTCCGATAAAGGATTAACCATTGGGGCTCATTGTTCACTTAAACTTGAAGAACAAAAAATTGACGAATGGTACTGTTTGGATGCTTTGCGTACATGTTTCTTAGACTATATGGAAGCAATATATACAAACATTTCAACCGTCTACGTGTTCCAATCATTGTTCTACTTGTCGAAATTTACAAATAATTTCCTTTGAAGGATTAACAATGCGGCTCGTCGTTCACTTAAACTTGAAGAACAAAACATTGGCGAATGGTACTGTTTGGATGCTTTGCACATATGTTTCTTAGACTATATAGAAGCAATATATACATTGATTTCAACCGGCTACCTGTTCCATTCATTGTTCTACTTGTCGCAAGTTACAAATAATTTCCGTTAAAGTATTAACAATGGGGCTCGTAGTTCACTTAAAATTGAAGATCAAATAATTGGCGAATTGTACTGTTTGGACGCTTTGCATATATGTTTCTTAGACTATATAGAAGCAATATATATAAAGATTTCAACCGTCTACCTGTTCCATTCATTGTTCTACTTGCCGAAAGTTACAAATAATTTCCGATAAAGGATTAACAATGGGGCTCATTGTTCACTTAAACTTGAAGGACAAAAAATTGGCGAATGGTACTGTTTGGATGCTTTGCGTACATGTTTCTTAAACTATATGGAAGCAATATATACAATGATTTCAACCGTCTACCTGTTCCATTCATTGTTCTACTTGTCGAAAGTTACAAATAATTACCGATAAAGGACTAACCATTGGGGCTCATTGTTCACTTAAACTTGAAGAACAAAAAATTGGCGAATTGTACTGTTTGGATGCTTTGCATATATGTTTCTTAGATTATATAGAAGCAATATATACAAAGATTTCAACCGTCTACCTGTTCGATTCATTGTTCTACTTGTCGAAAGTTACAAATAATATCCGATAAAGGATTAACAATGGGGCTCATTGTTCACTTAAACTTGAAGGACAAAGAATTGGCGAATGGTACTGTTTGGATGCTTTGCGTACATGTTTCTTAGACTATATGGAAGCAATATATACAAGGATTTCAACCGTGTACCTGTTCCATTCATTGTTCTACTTGTCGAAAGTTACAAATAATTTCCGATAAAGGATTAACAATGGGGCTCATTGTTCACTTAAACTTGAAGAACAAAAAATTGGCGAATGGTACTGTTTGGATGCTTTGCATATATGTTTCTTAGACTATATAGAAGCAATATATACATTGATTTCAACCGTCTACCTGTTCCACTCATTGTTCTACTTGTCGCAAGTTACAAATAATTTCCGTTAAAGTGTTAACAATGGGGCTCGTAGTTCACTTAAACTTGAAGATGAAATAATTGGCGAATTGTACTGTTTGGATGCTTTGCATATATGTTTCTTAGATTATATAGAAGCAATATATACAAAGATTTCAACCGTCTACCTGTTCCATTCATTGTTCTACTTGTCAAAATTTACAAATAATTTCCTTTAAAGGATTAACAATGGGGCTCGTTGTTCACTTAAACTTGAAGAACAAAAAAGTGGCGAATGGTACTGTTTGGATGCTTTGCATATATGTTTCTTAGACTATATAGAAGCAATATATACATTGATTTCAACCGTCTACCTGTTCCATTCATTGTTCTACTTGTCGAAAGTTACAAATAATTTCCGTTAAGGGATTAACAATGGGGATCGTAGTTTACTTAAACTTGAAGAACAAGAAATTGGCGAATTGTACTGTTTGGATGCTTTGCATATATGTTTCTTAGACTATATAGAAGCAATATATACAATGATTTCAACCGTCTACCTATTCCATTCATTGTTCTACTTGCCGAAATTTACAAATAATTTCCTTTAAAGGATTAACAATGGGGCTCGTAGTTCACTTAAACTTGAAGAACAAAAAATTGGCGAATGGTACTATTTGGATGCTTTGAATATATGTTTCTTATATTATATAGAAGCAATATATACAAATATTTCAACCGTCTACCAGTTCCATTCATTGTTCGACTTGTCGAAAATTACAAATAATTTCCGATAAAGGATTAACCATTGGGGCTCATTGTTCACTTAAACTTGAAGACCAAAAAATTGGCGAATGGTACTGTTTGGATGATTTGCATATATGTTTCTTAGACTTTATAGAAGCAATATATACAAAGATTTCAACCGTCTACCTGTTCCATTCATTATTCTACTTGTCGAAAGTTACAAATAATTTCCGTTAAGGGATTAACAATGGGGATCATAGTTTACTTAAACTTGACGAACAAGAAATTGGCGAATTGTACTGTTTGGATGCTTTGCATATATGTTTCTTAGACTATATAGAAGCAATATATACAATGATTTCAACCGTCTACCTATTCCATTCATTGTTCTACTTGCCGAAATTTACAAATAATTTCCTTTAAAGGATAAACAATGGGGCTCGTAGTTCACTTAAACTTGAAGAACAAAAAATTGGCGAATGGTACTATTTGGATGCTTTGAATATATGTTTATTATATTATATAGAAGCAATATATACAAATATTTCAACCGTCTACCTGTTCCATTCATTGTTCGACTTGTCGAAAATTACAAATAATTTCCGATAAAGGATTAACCATTGGGGCTCATTGTTCACTTAAACTTGAAGACCAAAAAATTGGCGAATGGTACTGTTTGGATGCTTTGCGTACATGTTTCTTAGACTATATGGAAGCAATATATACAAAGATTTCAACCGTCTACGTGTACCAATCATTGTTCTACTTGTCGAAATTTACACATAATTTCCTTTAAAGGATTAACAATGGGGCTCGTTGTTAACTTAAACTTGAAGAACAATAAATTGGCGAATTGTACTGTTTGGATGCTTTGCATATATGTTTCTTAGACTATATAGAAGCAATATATACAAAGATTTCAACCGTCTACCTGTTCCATTCATTGTTCTACTTGTCGAAATTTACAAATAATTTCCGATAAAGGATTAACCATTGGGGCTCATTGTTCACTTAAACTTGAAGAACAAAAAATTGGCGAATGGTACTGTTTGGATGCTTTGCATATATGTCTTTTAGATTATATAGAAGCAATATATACAAAGATTTCAACCGTCTACCTGTTCGATTCATTGTTCTACTTGTCGAAATTTACTAATAATTTCCGATAAAGGATTAACAATGGGGCTCATTGTTCACTTAAACTTGAAGGACAAAAGATTGGCGAATGGTACTGTTTGGATGCTTTGCGTACATGTTTCTTAGACTATATGGAAGCAATATATACAAGGATTTCAACCGTCTACCTGTTCCATTCATTGTTCTACTTGTCGAAAGTTACAAATAATTTCCGATAAAGGATTAACAATGGGGCTCATTGTTCACTTAAACTTGAAGAACAAAAAATTGGCGAATGGTACTGTTTGGATGCTTTGCGTACATGTTTCTTAAACTATATGGAAGCTATATATACAATGATTTCAACCGTCTACCTGTTCCATTCATTGTTCTACTTGTCGAAAGTTACAAATAATTTCCGATAAAGGATTAACAATGGGGCTCATTGTACACTTAAACTTGAAGAACAAAAAATTGGCGAATGGTACTGTTTGGATGCTTTGCATATATGTTTCTTAGACTATATAGAAGCAATATATACATTGATTTCAACCGTCTACCTGTTCCACTCATTGTTCTACTTGTCGCAAGTTACAAATAATTTCCGTTAAAGTGTTAACAATGGGGCTCGTAGTTCACTTAAACTTGAAGATGAAATAATTGGCGAATTGTACTGTTTGGATGCTTTGCATATATGTTTCTTAGATTATATAGAAGCAATATATACAAAGATTTCAACCGTCTACCTGTTCCATTCATTGTTCTACTTGTCGAAATTTACAAATAATTTCCTTTAAAGGATTAACAATGGGGCTCGTTGTTCACTTAAACTTGAAGAACAAAAAAGTGGCGAATGGTACTGTTTGGATGCTTTGCATATACGTTTCTTAGACTATATAGAAGCAATATATACATTGATTTCAACCGTCTACCTGTTCCATTCATTGTTCTACTTGTCGAAAGTTACAAATAATTTCCGTTAAGGGATTAACAGTGGGGATGTTAGTTTACTTAAACTTGAAGAACAAGAAATTGGCGAATTGTACTGTTTGGATGCTTTGCATATATGTTTCTTAGACTATATAGAAGCAATATATACAATGATTTCAACCGTCTACCTATTCCATTCATTGTTCTACTTGCCGAAATTTACAAATAATTTCCTTTAAAGGATTAACAATGGGGCTCGTAGTTCACTTAAACTTGAAGGACAAAAAATTGGCGAATGGTACTATTTGGATGCTTTGAATATATGTTTCTTATATTATATAGAAGCAATATATACAAATATTTCAACCGTCTACCAGTTCCATTCATTGTTCGACTTGTCGAAAATTACAAATAATTTCCGATAAAGGATTAACCATTGGGGCTCATTGTTCACTTAATCTTGAAGACCAAAAAATTGGCGAATGGTACTGTTTGGATGCTTTGCGTACATGTTTCTTAGACTATATTGAAGCAATATATACAAAGATTTCAACCGTCTACGTGTTCCAATCATTGTTTTACTTGTCGAAATTTACACATAATTTCCTTTAAAGGATTAACAATGGGGCTCGTTGTTAACTTAAACTTGAAGAACAATAAATTGGCGAATTGTACTGTTTGGATGCTTTGCATATATGTTTCTTAGACTATATAGAAGCAATATATACAAAGATTTCAACCGTCTACCTGTTCCATTCATTGTTCTACTTGTCGAAATTTACAAATAATTTCCGATAAAGGATTAACCATTGGGGCTCATTGTTCACTTAAACTTAAAGAACAAAAAATTGGCGAATGGTACTGTTTGGATGCTTTGCATATATGTTTCTTAGACTATATGGAAGCAATATATACAAAGATTTCAACCGTCTACATGATCCATTCATTGTTCTACTTGTCGAAATTTACAAATAATTTCCTTTAAAGGATTAACAATGGGGCTCGTAGTTTACTTAAACTTGAAGAACAAAAGATTGGCGGATTGTACTGTTTGGATTCTTTGCATAGATGTGTTCTTAGACTATTTAGAAGCAATATATAGAAAGATTTCACCCGTCTACCTGTACTATTCATTGTTCTACTTGTAGAATGTTACAAATAATTTCTATTCCATGATTATTAATGGGGCTCGCTGTTCACTTAAACTTGAAGATCAAAAAATTGGCGATTGTTACTGTTTAGATGCTTTGCATATATGTTTCTTAGATTATATAGAAGCAATATATACAAAGATTTCAACCGTCTACCAGTTCCATTCATTGTTCTACTTGTCGAAAATTACAGATAATTTCCGATAAAGGATTAACCATTGGGGCTCATTGTTCACTTAAACTTGAAGAACAAAAAATTGGCGAATTGTACTGTTTGGATGCTTTGCATATATGTTTCTTAGATTATATAGAAGCTATATATACAAAGATTTCAACCGTCTACCTGTTCGATTCATTGTTCTACTTGTCGAAAGTTACAAATAATTTCCGATAAAGGATTAACAATGGGGCTCATTGTTCACTTAAACTTGAAGGACAAAGAATTGGCGAATGGTACAGTTTGGATGCTTTGCGTACATGTTTCTTAGACTATATGGAAGCAATATATACAAGGATTTCAACCGTCTGCATGATCCATTCATTGTTCTACTTGTCGAAATTTAGAAATAATTTCCTTTAAAGGATTAACAATGGGGCTCGTAGTTCACTTAAACTTGAAGAACAAAAAATTGGCGAATTGTACTGTTTGGATGCTTTGCATAGATGTGTTCTGAGACTATTTAGAAGCAATATATAGAAAGATTTCACCCGTCTACCTGTACTATTCATTGTTCTACTTGTAGAAAGTTACAAATAATTTCTATTCCATGATTATTAATGGGGCTCGCTGTTCACTTAAACTTGAAGATCAAAAAATTGGCGATTGTTACTGTTTAGATGCTTTGCATATATGTTTCTTAGATTATATAGAAGCAATATATACAAAGATTTCAACCGTCTACCAGTTCCATTCATTGTTCTACTTGTCGAAAGTTACAGATAATTTCCGATAAAGGATTAACCATTGGGGCTCATTGTTCACTTAAACTTGAAGAACAAAAAATTGGCGAATTGTACTGTTTGGATGCTTTGCATATATGTTTCTTAGATTATATAGAAGCAATATATACAAAGATTTCAACCGTCTACCTGTTCGATTCATTGTTCTACTTGTCGAAATTTACTAATAATTTCCGATAAAGGATTAACAATGGGGCTCATTGTTCACTTAAACTTGAAGGACAAAAGATTGGCGAATGGTACTGTTTGGATGCTTTGCGTACATGTTTCTTAGACTATATGGAAGCAATATATACAAGGATTTCAACCGTCTACCTGTTCCATTCATTGTTCTACTTGTCGAAAGTTACAAATAATTTCCGATAAAGGATTAACAATGGGGCTCATTGTTCACTTAAACTTGAAGAACAAAAAATTGGCGAATGGTACTGTTTGGATGCTTTGCGTACATGTTTCTTAAACTATATGGAAGCTATATATACAATGATTTCAACCGTCTACCTGTTCCATTCATTGTTCTACTTGTCGAAAGTTACAAATAATTTCCGATAAAGGATTAACAATGGGGCTCATTGTACACTTAAACTTGAAGAACAAAAAATTGGCGAATGGTACTGTTTGGATGCTTTGCATATATGTTTCTTAGACTATATAGAAGCAATATATACATTGATTTCAACCGTCTACCTGTTCCACTCATTGTTCTACTTGTCGCAAGTTACAAATAATTTCCGTTAAAGTGTTAACAATGGGGCTCGTAGTTCACTTAAACTTGAAGATGAAATAATTGGCGAATTGTACTGTTTGGATGCTTTGCATATATGTTTCTTAGATTATATAGAAGCAATATATACAAAGATTTCAACCGTCTACCTGTTCCATTCATTGTTCTACTTGTCGAAATTTACAAATAATTTCCTTTAAAGGATTAACAATGGGGCTCGTTGTTCACTTAAACTTGAAGAACAAAAAAGTGGCGAATGGTACTGTTTGGATGCTTTGCATATACGTTTCTTAGACTATATAGAAGCAATATATACATTGATTTCAACCGTCTACCTGTTCCATTCATTGTTCTACTTGTCGAAAGTTACAAATAATTTCCGTTAAGGGATTAACAGTGGGGATGTTAGTTTACTTAAACTTGAAGAACAAGAAATTGGCGAATTGTACTGTTTGGATGCTTTGCATATATGTTTCTTAGACTATATAGAAGCAATATATACAATGATTTCAACCGTCTACCTATTCCATTCATTGTTCTACTTGCCGAAATTTACAAATAATTTCCTTTAAAGGATTAACAATGGGGCTCGTAGTTCACTTAAACTTGAAGGACAAAAAATTGGCGAATGGTACTATTTGGATGCTTTGAATATATGTTTCTTATATTATATAGAAGCAATATATACAAATATTTCAACCGTCTACCAGTTCCATTCATTGTTCGACTTGTCGAAAATTACAAATAATTTCCGATAAAGGATTAACCATTGGGGCTCATTGTTCACTTAATCTTGAAGACCAAAAAATTGGCGAATGGTACTGTTTGGATGCTTTGCGTACATGTTTCTTAGACTATATTGAAGCAATATATACAAAGATTTCAACCGTCTACGTGTTCCAATCATTGTTTTACTTGTCGAAATTTACACATAATTTCCTTTAAAGGATTAACAATGGGGCTCGTTGTTAACTTAAACTTGAAGAACAATAAATTGGCGAATTGTACTGTTTGGATGCTTTGCATATATGTTTCTTAGACTATATAGAAGCAATATATACAAAGATTTCAACCGTCTACCTGTTCCATTCATTGTTCTACTTGTCGAAATTTACAAATAATTTCCGATAAAGGATTAACCATTGGGGCTCATTGTTCACTTAAACTTAAAGAACAAAAAATTGGCGAATGGTACTGTTTGGATGCTTTGCATATATGTTTCTTAGACTATATGGAAGCAATATATACAAAGATTTCAACCGTCTACATGATCCATTCATTGTTCTACTTGTCGAAATTTACAAATAATTTCCTTTAAAGGATTAACAATGGGGCTCGTAGTTTACTTAAACTTGAAGAACAAAAGATTGGCGGATTGTACTGTTTGGATTCTTTGCATAGATGTGTTCTTAGACTATTTAGAAGCAATATATAGAAAGATTTCACCCGTCTACCTGTACTATTCATTGTTCTACTTGTAGAATGTTACAAATAATTTCTATTCCATGATTATTAATGGGGCTCGCTGTTCACTTAAACTTGAAGATCAAAAAATTGGCGATTGTTACTGTTTAGATGCTTTGCATATATGTTTCTTAGATTATATAGAAGCAATATATACAAAGATTTCAACCGTCTACCAGTTCCATTCATTGTTCTACTTGTCGAAAATTACAGATAATTTCCGATAAAGGATTAACCATTGGGGCTCATTGTTCACTTAAACTTGAAGAACAAAAAATTGGCGAATTGTACTGTTTGGATGCTTTGCATATATGTTTCTTAGATTATATAGAAGCTATATATACAAAGATTTCAACCGTCTACCTGTTCGATTCATTGTTCTACTTGTCGAAAGTTACAAATAATTTCCGATAAAGGATTAACAATGGGGCTCATTGTTCACTTAAACTTGAAGGACAAAGAATTGGCGAATGGTACAGTTTGGATGCTTTGCGTACATGTTTCTTAGACTATATGGAAGCAATATATACAAGGATTTCAACCGTCTGCATGATCCATTCATTGTTCTACTTGTCGAAATTTACAAATAATTTCCTTTAAAGGATTAACAATGGGGCTCGTAGTTCACTTAAACTTGAAGAACAAAAAATTGGCGAATTGTACTGTTTGGATGCTTTGCATAGATGTGTTCTGAGACTATTTAGAAGCAATATATAGAAAGATTTCACCCGTCTACCTGTACTATTCATTGTTCTACTTGTAGAAAGTTACAAATAATTTCTATTCCATGATTATTAATGGGGCTCGCTGTTCACTTAAACTTGAAGATCAAAAAATTGGCGATTGTTACTGTTTAGATGCTTTGCATATATGTTTCTTAGATTATATAGAAGCAATATATACAAAGATTTCAACCGTCTACCAGTTCCATTCATTGTTCTACTTGTCGAAAGTTACAGATAATTTCCGATAAAGGATTAACCATTGGGGCTCATTGTTCACTTAAACTTGAAGAACAAAAAATTGGCGAATTGTACTGTTTGGATGCTTTGCATATATGTTTCTTAGATTATATAGAAGCAATATATACAAAGATTTCAACCGTCTACCTGTTCGATTCATTGTTCTACTTGTCGAAAGTTACAAATAATTTCCGATAAAGGATTAACAATGGGGCTCATTGTTCACTTAAACTTGAAGGACAAAAGATTGGCGATTGGTACTGTTTGGATGCTTTGCATAAATGTTTCTTAGACTATATAGAAGCAATATATACAAAGATTTCAACCGTCTACCTGTTCCATTCATTGTTCCACTTGTCGAAAGTTACAAATAATTTCCGATAAAGGATTAACAATGGGGCTCGTTGTTCACTTAAACTTGAAGGACAAAAAATTGGCGAATGGTACTGTTTGGATGCTTTGCGTACATGTTTCTTAGACTATATGGAAGCAATATATACAAGGATTTCAACCGTCTACCTGTTCCATTCATTGTTCTACTTGTCGAAAGTTACAAATAATTTACGATAAAGGATTAACAATGGGGCTCATTGTTCACTTAAACTTGAAGAACAAAAAATTGGCGAATGGTACTGATTGGATGCTTTGCATATGTGTTTCTTAGACTATATAGAAGCAATATATACATTGATTTCAACCGTCTACCTGTTCCATTCATTGATCTACTTGTCGAAAGTTACAAATAATTTCCGATAAAGGATTAACAATGGGTCTCATTGTTCACTTAAACTTGAAGAACAAAAAATTGGCGAATGGTACTGTTTGGATGCTTTGCATATATGTTTCTTAGACTATATGGAAGCAATATATACAAAGATTTCAACCGTCTACGTGTTCCAATCATTGTTCTACTTGTAGAAAGTTACAATTAATTTCCGTTAAAGTATTAACAATGGGGCTCGTAGTTCAGTTAAACTTGAAGAACAAATAATTGGCGAATTGTACTGTTTGGATGATTTGCATATATGTTTCTTAGACTTTATAGAAGCAATATATACAAAGATTTCAACCGTCTACCTGTTCCATTCATTGTTCTACTTGTCGAAAGTTACAAATAATTTCCGTTAAGGGATTAACAATGGGGATCGTAGTTTACTTAAACTTGAAGAACAAGAAATAGGCGAATTGTACTGTTTGGATGCTTTGCATATATGTTTCTTAGACTATATAGAAGCAATATATACAATGATTTCAACCGTCTACCTATTCCATTCATTGTTCTACTTGCCGAAATTTACAAATAATTTCCTTTAAAGGATTAACAATGGGGCGCGTAGTTCACTTAAACTTGAAGAACAAAAAATTGGCGAATGGTACTATTTGGATGCTTTGAATATATGTTTCTTATATTATATAGAAGCAATATATACAAATATTTCAACCGTCTACCTGTTCCATTCATTGTTCGACTTGTCGAAAGTTACAAATAATTTCCGATAAAGGATTAACCATTGGGGCTCATTGTTCACTTAAACTTGAAGAACAAAAAATTGGCGAATGGTACTGTTTGGATGCTTTGCATATATGTTTCTTAGACTATATGGAAGCAATATATACAAAGATTTCAACCGTCTACATGATCCATTCATTGTTCTACTTGTCGAAATTTACAAATAATTTCCTTTAAAGGATTAACAATGGGGCTCGTAGTTCACTTAAACTTGAAGAACAAAAAATTGGCGAATGGTACTGTTTGGATGCTTTGCGTACATGTTTCTAAAACTATATGGAAGCAATATATACAATGATTTCAACAGTCTACCTGTTCCATTCATTGTTCTACTTGTCGAAAGTTACAAATAATTACCGATAAAGGACTAACCATTGGGGCTCATTGTTCACTTAAACTTGAAGAACAAAAAATTGGCGAATTTTACTGTTTGGATGCTTTGCATATACGTTTTTTAGATTATATAGAAGCAATATATACAAAGATTTCAACCGTCTACCTGTTCCACTCATTGTTCTACTTGTCGCAAGTTACAAATAATTTGCGATAACGGATTAACCATTGGGGCTCATTGTTCACTTAAACTTGAAGAACAAAAAATTGGCGAATTGTACTGTTTGGATGCTTTGCATAAATGTTTCTTAGACTATATAGAAGCAATATATACAAAGATTTCAACCGTCTACATGTTCCATTCATTGTTCCACTTGTCGAAAGTTACAAATAATTTCCGATAAAGGATTAACAATGGGGCTCGTTGTTCACTTAAACTTGAAGGACAAAAAATTGGCGAATGGTACTGTTTGGATGCTTTGCGTACATGTTTCTTAGACTATATGGAAGCAATATATACAAGGATTTCAACCGTCTACCTGTTCCATTCATTGTTCTACTTGTCGAAAGTTACAAATAATTTACGATAAAGGATTAACAATGGGGCTCATTGTTCACTTAAACTTGAAGAACAAAAAATTGGCGAATGGTACTGATTGGATGCTTTGCATATGTGTTTCTTAGACTATATAGAAGCAATATATACATTGATTTCAACCGTCTACCTGTTCCATTCATTGATCTACTTGTCGAAAGTTACAAATAATTTCCGATAAAGGATTAACAATGGGTCTCATTGTTCACTTAAACTTGAAGAACAAAAAATTGGCGAATGGTACTGTTTGGATGCTTTGCATATATGTTTCTTAGACTATATGGAAGCAATATATACAAAGATTTCAACCGTCTACGTGTTCCAATCATTGTTCTACTTGTAGAAAGTTACAATTAATTTCCGTTAAAGGATTAAAGTAGGTGATATATGTATGTTCAACGATACGGCGGCAAGGGGGTGTGAGTTGCGGCGGGGGGGAAAAATTTTCCACGAGAGGAGGGGGGTGGGTGGGCGTGGTAAAAGTGGGTGTGGGGGAGAGGGTGTTGGGATGTGGGTATTGGGATGTGGGTATTGCGGCGGGGGGGTAGTAGGTGATATATGTATGTTCAACGATACGGTGGCAAGGGGGTGTGAGTTGCGGCGGGGGGGAAAAAATTTTCCACGAGAGGAGGGGCGTGGGTGGGCGTGGTAAAAGTGGGTGTGGGGGAGAGGGTGTTGGGATGTGGGTATTGGGATGTGGGTGTTGGAAGGAGGAGAAGGAGAAAGGAGAAGAAGAGGAGGAGGAGGAGGAGGAGGAGGAGGAGGATCGGTCGGTAAGCGGTTGAATTATTATTATTATTATTGTAACGCGACGACGACGACGACGACGACGACGATAAAGAGGAGGAGGAGGAGGAGGAGGAAGAAGAAGTTTCGCTCGAGGAGCGGGATGGCGGGGTTCGAAATAAATACGCGCGCGCGCGCTTATGAAAAATTGTATATTTTTCTCTCTCTTGTTTACACACACACACACACACACACTATCGTTGTTATTACACATTTATGAAATTCTATATATATTATTTACAGCATCACTCTTACAATCGTGCTATCGTTTGAAAATTTATATACTTTTGCGTTAACCATGAACATCGCGTAGAATTGCATTTCATTTTCTACGATGTACTGGATTATTTTCGTCGTCATCCGGTAATCGTCGTCCGATAGGTATCTCCATTCCGACGGATATTTGACGAGAATATAATCGTGCAATACGTATAATGGCATCGTTGTTGCGGTTGTTGTTTGATCGTCGTTGAACGGTATATACTCTAGTCCCTCATCGCTGTCGTTATTGCTTCCTCCTCCTCCTCCTCCTCCTCCTCCTCTGACGTTGTTCGAAATATCGACCAATCGAGGGTTTTCATCGCTTCCTCCGACGTTGTTCGTAATATCGATCGGCGGGAGGTTTTCCATTACGCGCAAGCTGACGAGGAAGAGAAAAAGAGATTTTTTCAATAAACTGATGAAGAAGAGAAAGAAAGAAAGAAAGAAAGAAAGAAGAGAAGAAAAAAGTTTATTACGACATTTCTATAAACTTACCTCTTTATATTTTTCTCTTAAGCACTTTATCGATACCGACACTGACTCGTGCCCTAAAACGCAGGGCTTTTATATGGAATGGATGGAAGTTTGTGGAGGGGGGAGTAAATAAGATAATCCGTACATACATTTTCCTTCCAGTACTAATGTGGAAGATAATTTATTAGATTAATTTCATACAATATCTTTTTTTATCCTTTCGGTATTAATGCGATAGATAATTTATTAGATTAATTTTCGTACAATATTAGTTAGCGGATTATATTCTACAATACGATCATGTATTATTAAACAGTATGCTGTTGTATTAGGAGGAACATTTGCGGAACATTCAAATTCAATTTTTACATCTACTGTCCCACTTTTGATTGACTCATTTTGTCTGGAGCAATCAATAACGGATATAGGATAATCTTTGATAAACTCATCGATGTGCAACAGCGGTGCAGTATGGTCGTCGTTCTTATAATAAGACTTTGCGAATCTGGTATACATATCATATAATATGGTGCATTGATTGTTATTGAAATTTAAATTCAATTTATCGTACGGATAAAATTCCGAGTTCAAATATAATTTTATGTCACGCAAATTACAATTATCAAATTTTGTAGAATTTTTTAGAAAATTGCTTCTTCTATCAGTTTGAAATGCGACTATAACATAACGAGGTTTTTCCAGAAATGTTGAAGCTTTGACTGACCATGTTTGATTTTGTGTTTCCGGTAATAGAGGATATTCATATAAATCCCATGATCGAAAAGCCATTGTTATCGATTTATCTTGATTAAGAATATGAAGATATTGTAATTTTGCTTGCTCGTTGAGCAATATGTGAGGCATTCTCCATTGTATTTTAGTTCAATCTATTTTTGCGCTCTTAATATTAGGAGATGTAAAAAATAGTGAATTTTTATCATCCCTCGATCGTATAAGTATCAATTCGTGTCGTGCATTCATAATAACTCGTTTGTAATCTTCGAAAACCCCCATTAAAACGTTTAACGGTATGCAATAATTAAATTCTATAACAGAATTCATGGACTGATAATCCCATGATGCCTTCTTCAACTCTCTACTTTTTTCGGAGTTTAATGAAATATAATTTTTTAGTGTAGATGTAATACCAACATTTTTACATCGATCTATTTCTATGCCATTTAATTCATAACGAATCTCGTTAAACATATACGCAATTCCATTGCTTTCGAGAAACGTTTTATCCGTTGTCGCGTTTACATTTGCCGCTATTTCTACATCTTTAATAACCCCCTCAATGTATAGAAAACTTTCGCAAGGTAACACAATTAAATCTTGTTGTTGTATAGGAATTCTAATTTCATCGTTATACCCAAAAGATGTATTGATGTATGGGTTATATCCATGAAATTCTACACTTGTTATTTGATTATCATATCTCAACGGTTGAGTAATATTCAATGGATCGATAATATTCATTTTGTTGTTGTTGTTGTTGTTGTTGTTGTTGTTGTTGTTGTTGTTGTTGTTTACCTTACAAGTTTTAAACCTAATGACTTCAGAAACTTTTTATTTGTCGATGTTATTTTATGTCTTTGACGACCCCGAGCACTTGTTGTATTAGCGGAGGTGTTTGTGGATTCGACGCCGACTCTTGATTTTTTTTTTTTTCCTCCTTTCAACGTATGGGAATATCCTTTTTCTTCTCCTTTAGATGATAATGCGCTTGCTGATGTTGATGATAAAACTTTTGATGATTTTCGTCTTGAAGTAAAATTTTTACTGACGATATTATTACCATGATTACCCATTTTATATAAACCATCGGAATATGCACTGTCATAACTATTTTCGATCCAATTATTATTATTATTATTATTATATAGCAACATTTTTCTGCTTTCGTATATGCAATCGTATAGTTATCTCTTCATCACCAAAATCTACTAAGTTATTATCTTGATCAACTACACGTAAAGTTAAACGATCTACAACTGATACAATGATTGGAAGGTAAATGACGTTGGATGGTACTTCTGATATTTTATATCCAGGTTCCACATTGGGGAAAAACTCATGAATTGTGTGTTCAAGTTTACCATTACTATAAGCACCGGAAGTAATATTACAATCAATACGTAATATGTTTACTTTAATAATTTTCACAGGAATATCTGACTCATGCCAAACGCTTGGAACGAGAACTCTCTTTGAAAATCCGAGCACACTTCCAACGCTATCTGATTTAGAAAAATCTATATAATATTCACATTTAAGCTCGCTTTTTAGCGTATTTTGATTGGCTTGTAATAAAAATATATCTTCAGGATCTTCAATGTTGTTTCTTATTAAATGTGTTTGTAGAAATTTGTTTATGGCGTCAAGTTCGTATGCGCCTTTTGGTATTTCGATTACCTCAAAATTGTCCTTTAACTCCTCAAGTTCGTAATAATGAAATTTGTTGTTTGTCGAATCAATATTAGGTATCGTATGAAATGATTGAAAATCTACTAAACCTAATTCATACGATCCATCGGTAAGATCTAAAGGTGGGAAAAAATCTACAGTCAATTCTGAAGATCGTTTCGACAATGTCACAGTAAATGATGACATATTGCTTTTTAGATGTTGTCTTTCAGAAACTTTACACACAACTGACCGCAATTACTCGTTGTACCACTCTGAAAAACTTGATAATTATATGCTATTTCTACAGGATAATCTTTATTAAAGTATTTAATTAATTCTATTGGTGGTTGCAAATTACCATAAGAATCAAAGTAATCAATATTCTTATTATCTTTTTTATATGCAACCCAATGAGTACCAGGACCTTCGATATTGTCCAAATTTACAATAGCAGACTCTTTAGCTTTAATCGAATTCGGTAAATTATTTCTCATAAAAACACCCCTAAAATTTGGGATATTTTTGCACATATATTCCAATTGAATATTTGTTGTTGGTCCGTTTCTCGATAATTTTCATAATGGTTTTTTCTTTTTTGTTTTTTTGCTTTTACGAGTACATTTTAGGCCTTGGCCTGTTCGTTTGTATGGTTTTAAATAGAGACCCTTCCCCTTTAGGGCATTGTCATGATATCGTTTTAATTCTTCCAATTTTTGTCGTCCAACTTTAGCTTTATTTACGGCGTTTGCCACGCTTGCTGCTCCACCAATAAGGGAACCTAATGCTCCAAGAATTGGCAGCAGTGGCAGTATACCTCCTCGCTTGGAAATACGTAATTTTCTCTTCTTATTTCCAGTGATTTTTCTCTTTTTGACCCCCATACCTAATTTTCTTTTAACATTCATAGTAGCCCAAGTTGCAGTTGCAGCAGCTTTTTCCCCAAACTTTGCATCCGAAGAAAAAACACGTCGTTTTGCGACACTCGCTAATATTTTATCGGCCTTATTACGTTCTTCTAAACTTTTATCTTTTGAATATGCGATATCGTGTTCCCTGCAGGCTTCATCCAGTGGATTAATTCCTTTATCACCACGAGCCAATCTTTTATCTAGCTTTGTACCAGGACCACAAAATTGATAACCCGGAATGTGTAGCTCAATTGGTAGCTTATCGATTGCTGAATTTATTAATCCACTACCACTTTTTATATACTTTCTACCCTTCACCATCACTACTTATACACTACTACAATTTTTCAATTGTCCCGCTAATTTATATTACTCGATAAGATCGATAAAATTTAGTTGCACGCAAAATTTCTTTGATGTAAGAACGTAAATATATAGTGCTTATATATACATACATACATACATACATACATAATGCAATTTAAAAAGCATCCTTTATCAATTCAAGTGCAAAGTAAAGATAATCTTTTCCTCAATGATAGCAAAAGGCGTAGGCACAGTTTATTACTACCCAACTCCATACGAAGTATTATTTGCGGTCCATCTAATTGTGGTAAAACAAATTTATTGATAAATCTTATTGAAAGCCCAAATGGATTATTTTTTGAAAATATTTACATTTATTCTAAATCTTTACATCAAGATAAATATGTTTATTTAAAGGACATATTAACATTAGTTGATGGTGTTGGTTATTATACGTATTCAAATAATAGTGATGTAATACCAATTGGTGAAGCTTTACCCAATTCTATTTTCATATTTGACGACATTGCATGCGATAAACAGCATACTGTAAGAGACTATTTTTCTATGGGTAGACATGGAAATATAGATTGTTTTTATTTATGTCAAACTTACGCTAAAATTCCGAAACATTTGATACGTGATAATTCGAATTTTATAATACTTTTTAAACAGGATAATATGAATTTACGTCATATTTATAATGATCATGTTAATAGTGATATGAGTTATCAATCTTTTCTAAAATTATGCAATCATTGTTGGAAAGAGAAATATGGATTTATTGTAATAGATAAGGATAGTCCTATGCAAAATGGACGTTACAGAAATGGGTTTAGCAACTTTGCAGTTTTATAAAACACAATAAAAATATGACTTTTCGATAGTTAGATTTAGTAAACTTTCGGCGTTTGAAATAGACGGGACAAAGTTATCATTTCAATAATGTCCGTGCAAAATAAAAATAAATTGGGTAAAGTTAATCAGAGTAAACGTAAACGTAAGAGGGAAAATATTTTAGGAGAAATTGCTAAAACTAGTGATGCTATTAGAAAAAAGTATGAAACTTTAAAATTAAATAAATTCAAATCAAATGAAGTTTTGGAAGAGACATATAAACCAATCACTACTTCGTTAAATCAATTAATCAATAATATTGATTCTAAAAAAGATGATAAATATGGTGAAAAGAATAAACGTGTTAAAAAGGAAAAGAAGATTTCTTTAAAAAAGATTAAATACAATCAGAGTGATGACGACGAGACTGATAATTACGAAAATAGTGATGTGGATACTGAAGGATATCGTCATCATCAACAAAACCTCGTAAATCCTCGAGGAAGAAGTAAAGAAGTGACGTCAGGAAGTTTTTTTTTACCACAAGAGGAAGAAGGCAGTTTTGTCTACGATCCAACGAATAACAACAAATCACAACAGGAAATTGCAGTCACACCACAAAGATTGCAATTAACATCATCAAAGAGAACTCATCCTTCAAGAATTTTATCATGCCCCAGTTTCAGCAAATCTCCTATGGAAAAATCAATTTGTGATTTGATTCAGAACCCCACTGGAAATGTGTCTAATTTATTCCAAGATAATTTGGGGTCATTATCACGAGATTACATTAAATTATTTTTTGCCGCCGATTCGGAGAAAAAGATCGACAATGTGTATGGAGTATATTTCGATAATGATAAACTTATGATTGGGGATACTAGTTTTAATCTTGATAATGAAGATAACATTTTTATTAATGATGTAAAATATCCTGGTACAAGAGGATTATTTGAATTAATTTTTATGAGTCATCCAAAAGAAAATTTATATAATGAAGATGATTTAAAACAATATAAAACCATTTTACTTAAATCTAATGCTCATCGTCAAGGTCATTTATCGACAAATCGTATTACATCAAGTAAAAGTTACAAATATAAAAAAATTATTGCACCATTATTCAATGATCCGTTTAAATTACCAGTTAAAAAAATTGGAAAAGGTGTATTACCACACAAAATGATTGTAAATAATATACCTGCAAATTATATACATTGGGATGATCCAAATGAATTAATTGATAGATTGAAACTATTAATTTCATCTAAAACTGCGGGTCATACAGGACATAATAATGAGATAATGTCGATAATTGAGGAATTACGTGAAGCAAATATCATAATATAAATTGTGTGTTATAAGTCGAATATTTTAGTATAAAAATGTCAGTAAACAAGTTCGGTGGTGGTGGTGGTGGTGGTGGTGATAAGGATAATCTATTTTATCGTCAAACTGTGAAGAATTATAAAAGAAAGAAAAATAATTCAGGATATTTAACATACAGTTCTACAGATAAAGCATACAATGCGCAAAATAATAAAATTATAAACAGAAAAACTCCGGAAGCCTCTAGTGACGCTGCCACTAAACTTTACACAGATCAGCGTGTGATACAATTTGATCAAAGTCTGAGAAACCATCTAACAGACACGTATTTGGGAAAAACAGTTTTCAATAATAAAGTTAATGCGATTGTGGATAAATTTGCGAACGATTTAACCAGCCTTCGTAATATTATATTTATAGATTTGCAAAATAATAATAAGACATTACTCGAGGATAATTTAACTAATGTTCGTAATAATTTTACCGAAGAATTAAGACAGATTAAATTATCACTTGAGGAAACTATAAATAATAATGTAATATCAATTCGTAATCATATCGATGATCAAATTAATAAAATACATAAAGCTTTATCGTCATATGAAAATATATCAAATCATAACTTCGAAGTGTTTGAATCGAAATATGTTGATATTGCTAATCTTATAGATTCTATGCAAAAAAATCTAGTGTCCAGTATTACGTTTGATGCTAATATGAGAGGGATTGAGACGGATTTAAGCGCTTTCCAACAACAAATTCAGGATTTGCAAATGAAATTGAAATGAGGAATGTAAAAGCGGATTCAATTAATAAATTACATTCTAAAAATCAAAAAACTTTAATAAATAATAATATAAGTAAAGAAAAAGTACAGCTGGTTAATGAATTACATTCTACAGCACGAAAAAATTTTCCTCGAAGAAAAGTGGTTATAAAAGGTTATGATGATTTGTGGCAAGCTGATCTTGTGGATATGCGACAATATGTCAAAATTAATTCAAATTATCAATATATTCTAACTGTTATTGATGCCTTTTCCAAATATGCATGGGCGGAACCATTAAAAACTAAAAGTGGAAATGACATTACTAATGCATTCAAGAAGATTATTAAAGAACGAAAGCCTAAAAATTTACAAACTGACGATGGAAAAGAGTTCTATAATAAAGAATTTAAAAGTTTATTGAAGAAGCATGCTATAAATCATTATTCGACATATAGCGTTTTAAAAGCATCTATTGTTGAACGATGGAATCGAACTCTTAAAAATATTATGTGGAAAATGTTTACTATGAATGGTAATTATAAGTGGGTAAAATTGTTACCAGAACTTGTTTATAAATACAATAATACAAAACATCGCACAATTAAAATGAAACCTATCGATGTAACCAGTACAAATTCTAATAAACTTTTAACTACTGCATATGGAAATATAAAAATGGTTGGTAAAATCAAATTTAAAATTGGTGAATATGTTCGCATAAGTAAATATAAAAACGTATTTGCCAAAGGTTATACACCAAACTGGACAACAGAGGTGTTTCAAATTAATGCAATTAAACACACCAATCCAATCACATATATTATTGAAGATCTTACTGGTAAAATTATTGAAGGATCATTTTATGAATACGAATTGCTAAAAGTAAAAAATCCTGATGTATATTTGGTTGAAAAAGTATTAAAGCGTAAAGGAAACAAAGTATATGTAAAATGGCTTGGATTCAATTCTTCGCATAATTCATGGATTAATGTGGATAATCATTTGTAAAATTGATATTGTAATTTTTAAATAGCTATAAAATAAAATTTACATTTAAATAATATGTGTTAGTCTTATTCTTTTCTTTATATCTTTATTTCAAAGTTAAATATGTATGTATATATGTATGTGCTTCAGCACATGTATAATAACACAGTATTTATCATGATTTCCCCCCACCATATTAAATTCTCATTTCCGTTTATATAGACAATTCCATCTTATCCTTAGCTTATACCCTGTTATAACGCAGTTAAAGTTACAGTTTAAAGTTGCATTTAAAAATTCGCGAAAATGATGCAATATAAGTTTATTTATAATTATTATAAACATTTAATATTATCGGATGTTGACGTTCAAAATGGTGTATTGGAATATTTAAAAACAAATGGTATACTCAATGATAACGAGTGTGAAAGAATTATTAATTTTTCGACATGTCGTCAACATCAAGCATGTTTATTATTTACTTTGCTTGAAAATAACAGGTATGAAATAAATTATTATTATTATTTTAAAATAAAATTTTTTTTCTTCTTCTTCGTGTTGCAGATATGGCATTTTAGCATTTAAATGGTTCAAAGAGGGTATGCGTAGAATGTATCCATGGATTACCGAATGTATTGATTTCGAAATTTTTTTCCATATATTCCATAATGCGTCAAAAATAAAAGAAGCGTACAAACCATCAACATTGACTGAAATTTTATGGCCGAAAATTCTAAATTTAAATCTTAAATATTTATATAAAGAGGAAATGGATGAAAATAAAAATAAAAATTTAATTGTTTTAAAACATTTAATGAAAAATAATTACAAAGATACTGTATCTTTTTTTCATACTCGTGATAATAGCAATGTGTTACAACTAGAGCCGTGGGAAAATGTTCCAGTGGCGATGATTTTAAAAATAATGGATAAAAACAGATATAAAATTCTTTATTTTATTGAAAAGGATAAATCATTAATTAATCAATACAAATTTGTTTATCGACAACATTTTTATTACACACATTGTTTCAAATTTTGTAAATTAGAGAATAGAGCAGTTGATTTAATGTACAATATAATATACGATGATGATGATAATGATGATCATAATGTCATAGAAAATGCAATTATTGAATTTTATAATCTTCCTTTAGAGAATAATGTCCCCATGGAAGAGTATCTATGGCATTTTTCATAACACATCTTTTATCATCATCAGAATTTAAACCTATTTTATAATTTGATACTGTATAAATATTATGTAATTTTGATTTGATAAAACGTTGTTTACATATTTTAATTTGATTATTAAATAAACATTCTTTGTAATCATTAAAATGAATTTCTCGTTGCAAGTTATTATTTATAATCCCTTTAGCTTTTTTGATATTTGACTTATTTAAAATTTTAATGATATACATTTTCGATTTTAATCCAATAAATTCTGACATAATTTCACCATTATTTTCATCTTTCATTAAGCCTAATTTTTTTTTGTTTACAAGCGGCATATCATAAATATTATTTAAACTGTAATCACTAGTATCAAATCGAGCAATATCTGATTTCATAATTTCATATATATCGTCACATTTAATTTTATATATTAAACTATCTGTATCCGTATATAATATTTTGCAATCATCCTTAAATTTAGGCTTCATATATTCATAATGGAATTTATAAACAAGTATCTTCGCAATGTCTAATATCGTCATTCCAACATAAATTGGCTTATTCATAATAATATTAGTTTTTTTCATTTCTATTGCAATTAAATTTTCATTAAATATTATTGCTCGATGGAAATTTGGTTTTGCGATCAATTTACTTGCACTATTACCTTTGACTTTATACCAAGTAGATACTATTCTTATATCTCGATAATTGCGAACATTTTCCATCATTTTACCAAATACCGCATTGTTCATTAATTTATAAAGATTTTTCTCAAAATTTGATGTAGCCGATTTACGTAAATTAGTATTTAAATTTATATATTCAAATAGCCAATTATTTTGACTAAATTGTAATATTCTATGTATTTTTTTTAATACAAGACCATCTTTTAAACATTGCTGTAACATTCGATAATGAATTACATACTTTTCTTTGTTATTTAATGTAGCTAAGAGTTTCTTATTTTTCGACGAGGATTTTGATGGAATTTCCCTTTTAGCGCAATATGGTAAATCTGAATGCCAATTATGAATTTCATTTGGATAATCCAAATCAACTTCTAATATGTACCCTATTTCAGAATTTATATTAACATTTTCTACATTAAAATTACATATATCATTATTATTTAACCATTTGAAATTACCATATGGTAATGATTGTGACATTGCCCATCCATATAAATTGTTAATATCATAATACATTAGATATATTGAATCATTCTTTGGATTATATTCCTCTTTCATATACTTATTATTAGCTTTAGCGTAACGGTGAGAGCATTGACTAAGACCCCCTCTTATCCCTCTCTCAATAAACAATACCATATCTATATCGGTTAATAATTCTAAGGTAATTTTAGTCATTTTTAACATAGCATCCCATGCTAACCCTGGAATAGTAAAATATTGTGCAGGATCTAATCCATATGCCGAATGACATTTTAATCGAAAATTCTCAAAAACATCAGCTAATAAAAGAACATCAATTTTTAAGTATAAATCACTATATTCACCTAACGTTTTTATCTTAAAAGTATGCCAAACATTGCATGCATGTTGATATTCATTTAAAGTAATATTAGACTTATACAGTGAATTATAAAAATCTTTATACAATGGTAATGATGTTTCATTTAATTTACTCCAATTATTTACATAATCATATGGAAATACCCCTTTTCGAGTCAATAAATGAAATGATTCCTCATTTAAATTTTGAAAATTGTGACGTAAAATTTTCATATCTTTCATGTCCAATATATTGACCGCATTACTTAAACTTGTATTAATAAATTTAAAAGTATCAATAAAATTAATATGGATAAAATTTTGTACATCTATCATTACCTTACAAATAAATGCAATATACTTTTCAGATGATGTAGCAATTACATGTAATTTACTATTTTTAATTTTTGTTATCTCTTCTATTAAAAAATGTGAATCATAATTAGTAAAATTATGAAAAAAAACGGGAATTTTTTTGGTTTTTTTAAGTTGCAAATTACAAATATAATGTGCAGCTCCTCTATATTTACCTGTATAATGACAATGATCATTTACTTTCTCATCATTTGAAAGAAACCCTTTTTCACAAATAAAGCAAAATGTTGCATTATAAAAATCTCTTTCTTCCTCGTTTGTTAAATTATTCATCGGTTTGTTCGTTTGATAAAATTTGTCTATCTGAAAAACTATATCTATGAGATTATTAATAAACCATTCTGCCGCATTTTCTCCTCTGTATGATAAGTATTTGGATTTATCATTATCATATCCACAATGAAGATAAAATCCAACACTGTACGGTTGGTGTTTCTGATAAGCGCCAATATTCGCATTCGTATTCGTTTTCACTAACATGCATTCAAAATCTGCATATATTGCAAATGGTAATGGTAACATCTTCTGAATATTTTGAAATGATACCCATTTAGTTTTATCTGTGGGTAATTCAATCTTGGTATCATTTGTTTCAAAACATATTTTATAATGTTTGTTTAAAGTGTCTTCATCATAAAAATGTGATAAGCATCTAAAAAATAAAAATAATTAAATTAATATGAAAATAACAATTTTGATATGTAAAATAACAATTTTATGTAATATGAACTATACCTGTTACATATAAATTTTTTTTTTGTACATTTGTTTATTTGAGAATTAATCAATCGTGATAGATGTTTTATCCACATATAATGAGATTTATTATCTTTTTTAATTAAAAGCAAATTAATATGATTACAGTAATCAATTGATTTTTTTGTCAATCGAAGAGGTAATATTTCCCATAATTTATTTTGTTCTTGCTTCTTTTTCTTTTCAAGTATAAACACGTTAATTGATAAATTATTATTATCCTCAAATTTTGTTATTTGTTTCAACGTCATAGGAAATTTTATTCCCGCTAAATTAAAAATATCGTTATAATGAGGATATGAAGAACATTTATTGCAGTTATTCTTAACTGGATATAATGCTGATGCAACAGCCCATGCAAAACAGTAATTATCATTAGTTTTTATATTGATAACTGCATGTTTTTTAATAATTTCACTAGGCAATGGTATATATGATCCTCCTTTTATAAGTATACATTTATTGATATTAATAATTAAGCATTCTATTCTTAAAAGAGCCCAACCACTGTCTCTTTCTTGGAAATCTTCTATTGATGTAATAATAGAATCTATTATATCATTTGAATACCACTCTTGAAAAGATGTGGATTTTAGTAACATCACATTTTTTGTCGCAAAACTTTTAATGCTCGTAATATCTTCTATATTTTCATTATTGTTATCTTTTTTTAAAATTTTATTTAAAGTGTATTCCGCATTAAATATTGCATTGACTTTTATGCATTTAAATTTTTGAATATATTCTTTCACATGCTTAATTACAATGTGCCTTGAATCTTCTAAAAAGTGTTTTGGATATATATGGCGTAAATTTATTATTATTCCAGTAGTAATTCTATTTTTAAATGCCGAGTTCACCGTTTTCCATCTTAGCTTTTCCTTTTTTGCAATTGATAGTCCAACACCTTGTTTAATAGCTGTTTTTAATAAACACTTTAACCGAATAGTTTGAGCCAGTATTTTTTGCTTTACGCCAATTTGCAAATTCGTATTAGATTCATAAACTTGTTCCAATAATTTTATACACATTTTACAATCACAAACCCATTTTCGCTGCTCATTGTCAGTTTTCACTAATAATAATTGCTTTTTTAAATTTTCCACAAAATTGGGGATCAAATTTGCACTATTTGAGTCCATACTTGAAGTAAGCATCTGCGAGACATTTATACGAATGGGCGGTAGGGGAATTTTGTTGGGTAAAATACTAAAGCATACACCTGCAGTGACACAAATACATACATATGATATACTCGCCGCATTTTACCTATCTTAAAACGGAGAAAAACTTTTAAACATATATTTTTTTAAATCTTCAAATGTAGAAAACTCATTAACATTCGTATTAATTAAATTATTTTCTTTCTTAATATATTCTAAATTAATTTTATCTTCATTACTTTTTTGATAAATAGATATTATCTTAGTAAAAAGATTATGTAATTTGCCTAAAATATCATCTGTTATACATGTAAATCCAAATAATGAAATATCAAATTTCCCCGTTTTTAAAATATTGCCTTTATACTCATCATATTCATAATAAATCTGATTTTTTTTTATTATATACAATTTACCATCCAAATTTTTAAATACAGTAAAGTTTTCAGAATTAGTAAACGTAATTCCATCAAATAAATCTGAAATTAATAAATATTTTTCTGCTGTAAAACTACAATCATTCAGTTTTATTACGTATGTTCCTTTATAAAAAATATATATTTTTCCTTTAGATGTTAATACTGCAGATTGAACCCCATTATACGGGAAAAATTTCCCAAATACCGTCTGATACGATTTAGGGTATTCTGATTCTAATTGAAGTGTATCAGGATTAAATATATAGATATTATTATCAGCGAAAATGACAATACTACCTGAGGGCTTTTCGTAAATACCAGCAATTTCACTAAAATTTGTTGGTAAAAACTTTAACCAATCTCTTATCAATTGAGGGTTTTCATTCTTAATAATATTTGATGAATCTAAATTAAATGGCCATACCCATTTTTTATAAAATATATAAAATCGTTTTCTGAATAAGAAAAATTTCATATAATCAGTATTTAATTTACATATATCATCATTCTCCAAAACATTATTTCTCCCATCTTTAGGATTTACTGGCGATTTTGAAGTAGTTTTTGGTATTATACTTGATGACATCATCGTTGTTGTTACTGTATCATCATTTTCATCATTTTCATCATAATCCTCATCATATAAATTTTTAATTGCAATAATATCACTGTTATCAAGCTTAATATCAGAGGTACTATCAAAACTTTGATAATAAGGATACATAATAGATGTTTGTACAGGCGAATGTTGTAATCCTAATATATGGCCAATTTCGTGAACTAATACGGCATAAAGACTATAATGATCACGTATATAACCAAGACTCATTACCCATGGTATAGTTTTTGCTATATGCACCTCTTTAGAAGTATCAAAAGGCCCGGGAAGATAGGCATGTGCTAAACTATAATTCCCAAGTATACTTTGACACTGCACATTTTCTCTAATAAAATTATGTGTTGGATTTGAAAATGATATTATAATATCAGCTTTCATTTTATCATTAATCATAATAAAATTTTTTCTTGACGATCTTTTCCATAGCTTAAAAGCTTTTTCTGCTGTATCTATCTGCACATTAGTAGCAGCATGAAAATACCAATATAAATTCTTCTTTTCCCATTTGGACTGATTTTCTTGAAAATCTAATACGTTGTCACTGACACCACAGCGTTTAGTTTCAATTAATTTTTTAGTTTCCGGATTTAATAAACCATCTGCCTGAATATTCCAATATTCTTGAAAAATACGTAAAGCTTCGGATAACGATTCCTTGCTAATGGCCAATAGATCGGAAGTTGAAGTAAAATTTTGTTTTCTTAAATATCCATATTGATGTAAAAAATTAACTACACTACGTGTTTCACTATTTATTTTTAAACTTTTCTTTGTAGAATGGTTAATTGTACCACCAAGGTATAGAATATTTAATGCCAAAACTAATGTAAAAAATGATCGAAACATATTTTTACACTTCTAATGCTCACTTAGAACAGTATGCGCAAAGACTCGTGTAATACTATTCGCTTAAAATGTGTTTCAACTATTTATTAGAAATGAAAATAGAAGTCGGATAACATAATACATTTTTATTGGTTAAAGGAATATCATGAATACATTGTAAGAGCATGTGCAAGATAAAATAAATGCATTGTAAGAGTACATGCAAGATAAAATGAATACATTGTAAGAGTATATATATATGTGTAAGATAAAGCAGCTACAAAGTCGGATGTCCATGAATCACTTCATATCCGTCATATTACGTCCTAGCCTGGGTTATATAATTTTTAAAGTCTGTAAAGAGAAATATTAATTATTAATCGGTAATCATCAATACATTTCAAATATTAATTAAAAATACATTTAAACTTACTGCAATTGTCTTCTTCACAGGTTTTGCTATTTCATCATGTATTTTTTTTTTTTTTTTTTTTCTCTTGTTCAGACATTTCTACTTCATCGTCTTCTTCTTCTTCTTCTTCTTTTTCTTCTTCATCATCATCATCATCATCTTCTTCTTCTTCTTCTGCCTCCTTTTTTTTTTTTTTATTTTTTGGTTTATTTAAACTGTTATTGATTTTTTTAATTTTATTTTTTTTCTTGTTCTTATTACTTAAATCAATCTCTATTATCTCTTCGTCGTTATTATCATTCTTATTGTCAATATCCGTAAAGATTAATTCTATCTTATTATATTTTGATCCGTGGTATATCATTTGCAATGTATCAGCTTTGGCATGAAAATCCATATCATTGTAATAGTCTTCGTTTTGTTGTAAAAATTCGTTCAACCTCAATGGGACAAATATTGCATATTCCCCGTTCAAATGAAGCATTATCTTTAATCCATATTTGGTATTTATTTTGAAAATCTCCGTAACACGATATACTTTATTTGTTTCCAAATTATTTAACGATATTATAGGCAATTTGTTTGTTATCATCGCCAAATTGTTAATTATTGAAACACGATCCTTAAAAGATGTTGACGCCATATTAAACACTGTTTGTATGAAACTGCACACTCTTCGATACGATTTTTCGTATAACTTAAAAACCGAGTAATTGCGGGTCCAAAAAATTGTTGGAAATTGAAATCTTCCGCTCGTAATGCTCGCGACTTGGCAGAGTAGAGCTTATAAAGAGAACAAGACAGAGGGAGAATGGGAGGAAATCTTATTTTCACAGATTACTAATCGGATGAAAAAATGAAGCCGGAAGAAGAAGAATGGTGGGGTATATCATAAATAGTTCAAAGAGAACCAAAACAGATGGAGAATGGTGGGGAGAATCTTATTTAAAAGATTACTAATTGAGGAAAAAAAAATGACGCCGGAAGAAGAAGAAGAAGAAGAAGAATAGGTGGTATATCATAAATAGTTCAAAGAGAACCCAAACAGAGGGAGAATGGTGGGGAGAATCTTATTTAAAAGATTACTAATTGAGGAGAAAAAATGAAGCCGGAAATCATAAATAGTTCAAAGAGAACCAAAACAGAGGGAGAATGGTGGGGGGAATCTTATTTTCACAGATTACTAATCGTAGGAAAAAAAAATGAAACCGGAAATCATAAATAGTTCAAAGAGAACCAAAACAGAGGGAGAATGGTGGGGAGAATCTTATTTAAAAGATTACTAATTGAGGAGAAAAAATGAAGCCGGAAATCATAAATAGTTCAAAGAGAACCAAAACAGAGGGAGAATGGTGGGGGGAATCTTATTTTCACAGATTACTAATCGGGAGAAAAAAATGAAACCGGAAGAAGAAGAATGGTGGGGTATATCATAAATAGTCATGAAATGAGAAAATTTATCATACACGCACACTGATTACCTAGTGACATGCAAGTGAGAAACAAGTGAAAAAGTGGATAAATTTTGAATTGTGAACAAGAACGTAAAAAAAAAAAAAAAAAAAAAAAAAAAAAATGATTAGTTGCTACGCCAAACATGAAACGTAAGTACATTAATAATAAAAAACTTTATTTATTTATTTATAAAAAATTTATTTCTACTATGAAAATTTTTTGTTGTAGAGAAAATATGAAAAATATCACCCATATCATTGATATGGACGGATTTATGAACAATGGAAAATTTTTATGCAAAGATTTGGCCATTATCGATATTAAAAGTGGTTATATAACCCATGAAACTTTTTTATTAGGATCAACATTTTCGGATTTAAGCTATAAAGACAAAAGAACAGCCGCGTATCTGTTTCATAACATACACGGTATTCTTTTCAAAGATTACGGGTTTGAGATTAAAACGCAGTACGACGTGGATGATGTTATATTAAATTGCGGGTTAAATTATGCCGGAAACGAGTCGATTGTTTTTGCTTATAAAGGTGGCTCGGTTGAACGGCAACATTTAAGCTGCTTAGGGTTCGAACATTATAATTTGGAAAATATAAATTGTCCTAAATTTAACGAGCTTGTAGTAAATCCGATGTATAATGTTGTTGCTGATACAAAATGTTATTTACATAAAAAAAAAAACATGCATTGTCCTGTTGAGGAAGTGCAAGTATTCAGGAATTGGTATATTTTAAACTATAATTAATTACTTAATTACAGAAATTAAAAATTTTCCATTTAGTAGTATTTTTTTCTACTTGAATCGATGCGAAGCAAATATCTATCTGCCGAAAAAAAATGCACATGATTTTATAAGAACTCGAAAAAAAGGTAAACATATAAAATGTGGCAGGACCATTCTTTCTTTCCTTCATTCTTTCTTTTCTCTCTCTCTCTCTCTCTCTGTTTAAGCAAACCCCGCTGCGAGCATAACGAGGGAAAAAACTTTTCCAGCCCAAACGTTACAACGAACGCAACGTTGAAAAAAAGGTAAACGTATAAAATGTCGTAAGAAACTTTTTTTCTTCCATTCTTTCTTTCTTTCTTTCTTTCTTTCTTTCTCTCTTTCCCTCATTCTCATTCTCTTTTTCTTCTTTAAGCAAACCGTTCGAGCATAATGAGGGAAAAACTTTTTTCCCCCGAACGATATTGCGAATAGCGTAAGAGGAAGCGATAGCGATGCGGAAATAGAATATATATATACATCATCCCAACGACAATCAGCTTGAACATAACTAGAGGAAACGATAGCGAGAGCGATGAGGAAATAGAATATATATATCATCCAACAACAATCGGCTTGAACATAACTGGAGGAAACGATAGCGAGAGCGATGAGGAAATAGAATATATATATATATCACCCAACGACAATCGGCTTGACCATAATTAGAGAGGAAAACGATAGCGAGAGCGAAGATGGGGGCATAGAATATATACGTCACCCCCCGACGACTATCGAACAAATTATATACGGGATGTTCGATAATACTCTTGTCGAATATCCCCCTCCCTACCTGGAATTGTAAAAAAACAAGAGAGAGAAAAATATACAATTTTTCATAAGCGCGCGCGCGCGTATTTATTTCGAACCCCGCCATCCCGCTCCTCGAGCGAAACTTCTTCTTCCTCCTCCTCCTCCTCCTCCTCTTTATCGTCGTCGTCGTCGTCGTCGTCGTCGCGTTACAATAATAATAATAATAATTCAACCGCTTACCGACCGATCCTCCTCCTCCTCCTCCTCCTCCTCCTCCTCTTCTTCTCCTTTCTCCTTCTCCTCCTTCCAACACCCACATCCCAACACCCTCTCCCCCACACCCACTTTTACCACGCCCACCCACCCCCCTCCTCTCGTGGAAAATTTTTTCCCCCCCGCCGCAACTCACACCCCCTTGCCGCCGTATCGTTGAACATACATATATCACCTACTGATTAACAATGGGGCTCGTAGTTCACATAAACTTGAAGACCGAAAAATTGGCGAATGGTACTGTTTGGATGCTTTGCGTACATGTTTCTTAAACTATATGGAAGCAATATATACAACGATTTCAACAGTCTACCTGTTCCATTCATTGTTCTACTTGTCGAAAGTTACAAATAATTTACGATGAAGGATTAACAATGGGGCTCATTGTTCACTTAAACTTGAAGAACAAAAAATTGGCGAATTTTACTGTTTGGATGCTTTGCATATATGTTTCTTAGACTATATGGAAGCAATATATACAAAGATTTCAACCGTCTACGTGTTCCATTCACTGTTCTACTTGTCGAAAATTACAAATAATTTCCGTTAATGGATTAACAATGGGGCTCATTGTTCACTTAAACTTGAAGAACAAAAAATTGGCGAATTGTACTGTTTGGATGCTTTGCACGTATGTTTCTTAGACTATATAGAAGTAATATATACAAAGATTTCAACTGTCTACCTGTTCCATTCATTGTTCTACTTGTCGAAAGTTACAAATAATTTCCGATGAAGGATTAACCATTGGGGCTCATTGTTCACTTAAACTTGAGGAACAAAAAATTGGCGAATTGTACTGTTTGGACGCTATGCGTATATGTTTCTTAGACTATATAGAAGCAATATATACAAAGATTTCAACCGTCTACCTGTTCCATTCATTGTTCTACTTGTCGAAAATTACAAATAATTTCCGATAAAGGATTAACCATTGGGGCTCGTTGTTCACTTAAACTTGAAGAACAATAAATTGGCGAATTGTACTGTTTGGATGCTTTGCACATATGTTTCTCAGACTATATAGAAACAATATATACAAAGATTTCAACTGTCTACCTGTTCCATTCATTGTTCTTCTTGTCGAAAGTTACAAATAATTTCCGATAAAGGTTTAACCATTTTGGCTCATTGTTCACTTAAACTTGAGGAACAAAAAATTGGCGAATTGTACTGTTTGGATACTTTGCATATATGTTTCTTAGACTATATAGAAGCAATATATACAAAGATTTCAACCGTCTACCTGTTCCATTCATTGTTCTACTTGTCGAAAGTTACAAATAATTTCCGATAAAGGATTAACAATGGGGCTCATTGTTCACTTAAACTTGAAGGACAAAAAACTGGCGAATTGTACTGTTTGGATGCTTTGCATATATGTTTCTTAGACTATATGGAAGCAATATATACAAAGATTTCAACCGTCTACGTGTTCCAATCATTGTTCTACTTGTACAAAGTTACAATTAATTTCCGTTAAAGGATTAACAATGGGGCTCGTAGTTCACTTAAACTTGAAGGACAAAACATTGGCGAATTGTACTGTTTGGATGCTTTGCATATATGTTTCGTAGATTATATAGAAGCAATATATACAATTATTTCAACCGTCTACCTGATCCATTTATTGTTCTACTTGTCGAAATTTACAAATAATTTCCTTTAAAGGATTAACAATGGGGCTCGTTCTTCACTTAAACTTGAAGAACAATAAATTGGCGAATTGTACTGTTTGGATGCTTTGCATATATGTTTCTTAGACTATATGGAAGCAATATATACAAAGATTTCAACCGTCTACGTGTTCCAATCATTGTTCTACTTGTAGAAAGTTACAATTAATTTCCGTTAAAGGATTAACAATGCGGCTCGTAGTTCACTTAAACTTGAAGAACAAAACAATGGCGAATTGTACTGTTTGGATGCTTTGCATATATGTTTCTTAGACTATATAGAAGCAATATATACAAAGATTTCAACCGTCTACCTGTACTATTCATTGTTTTACTTGTAGAAAGTTACAAATAATTTCCATTTCATGATTATCAATGGGGCTCGCTGTTCACTTAAACTTGAAGAACAATAAATTGGCGAATTGTACTGTTTGCATGCTTTGCATATATGTTTCTTAGACTATATAGAATCAATATATACAAAGAATTCAACCGTCTACCTGTTCCATTCATTGTTCTACTTGTCGAAAGTTACAAATAATTTCCGATAAAGGATTAACCATAGGGGCTCGTTGTTCACTTAAACTTGAAGAACAATAAATTGGCGAATTGTACTGTTTGGATGCTTTGCATATATGTTTCTTAGACTATATAGACGCAATATATACAAGGATTTCAACCGTCTACCTGTTCCATTCATTGTTCTACTTGTCGAAAGTTACAAATAATTACCGATAAAGGATTAACCATTGGGGCTCATTGTTCACTTAAACTTGAAGAACAAAAAATTGGCGAATTGTACTGTTTGGATGCTTCGCATATATGTTTCTTAGACTATATAGAAGCAATATATACAAAGATTTCAACCGTCTACCTGTTCCATTCATTGTTCTACTTGTCGAAAATTACAAATAATTTCCGATAAAGATTAACCATTGGGTCTGATTGTTCACTTAAACTTGAAGACCAAGAAATTGGCAAATGGTATTGTTTGGATGCTTTGTGTACATGTTTTTTAGACTATATGGAAGCAATATATACAAAGATTTCAACCGTCAACTTGTTCCACTCATTGTTCTACTTGTCGAAAGTTACAAATAATTTCCGATAAAGGATTAACCATTGGGCTCATTGTTCACTTAAACTTGAAGAACAAAAAATTGGCGAATTGTACTGTTTGGATGCTTTGCATATATGTTTCTTAGACTATATAGAAGCAATATATACAAAGATTTCAACCGTCTACCTGTTCCATTCATTGTTCTACTTGTCGAAAATTACAAATAATTTCCGATAAAGATTAACCATTGGGTCTGATTGTTCACTTAAACTTGAAGACCAAGAAATTGGCTAATGGTATTGTTTGGATGCTTTGCGTACATGTTTTTTAGACTATATAGTAGCAACATATACAAAGATTTCAACCGTCTACCTGTTCTATTCATTGTTCTACTTGTAGAAAGTTACAAATAATTTCCTTTAAAGGATTAACAATGTGGCTCGTAGTTCACTTAAACTTGAAGAACAAAAAATTGGCGAATGGTACTGTTTGGATGATTTGCATATATGTTTCTTAGACTATATGGAAGTAATATATACAAAGATTTCAACCGTCTACGTGTTCCAATCATTGTTCTACTTGTCGAAATTTACAAATAATTTCCTTTAAAGGATTAACAATGGGGCTCGTTGTTCACTTAAACTTTAAGAACAAGAAATTGGCGAATTGAACTGTTTGGATGCTTTGCATATATGTTTCTTAGACTATATAGAAGCAATATATGCTATGATTTCAACCGTCTACCTGTTCCATTCATTGTTCTACTTGTCGAAAATTACAAATAATTTCCGATAAAGGATTAACCATTGGGGCTTGTTGTTCACTTAAACTTGAAGAACAATAAATTGGCGAATTGTACTGTTTGGATGCTTTGCACGTATGTTTCTTAGACTATACAGAAGCAATATATACAAAGATTTCAACTGTCTACCTGTTCCATTAATTGTTCTACTTGTCGAAAGTTACAAATAATTTCCGATGAAGGATTAACCATTGGGGCTCATTGTTCACTTAAACTTGAGGAACAAAAAATTGGCGAATTGTACTGTTTGGACGCTATGCGTATATGTTTCTTAGACTATATAGAAGCAATATATACAAAGATTTCAACCGTCTACCTGTTCCATTCATTGTTCTACTTGTCGAAAATTACAAATAATTTCCGATAAAGGATTAACCATTGGGGCTCGTTGTTCACTTAAACTTGAAGAACAATAAATTGGCGAATTGTACTGTTTGGATGCTTTGCACATATGTTTCTCAGACTATATAGAAACAATATATACAAAGATTTCAACTGTCTACCTGTTCCATTCATTGTTCTTCTTGTCGAAAGTTACAAATAATTTCCGATAAAGGTTTAACCATTGGGGCTCATTGTTCACTTAAACTTGAGGAACAAAAAATTGGCGAATTGTACTGTTTGGATACTTTGCATATATGTTTCTTAGACTATATAGAAGCAATATATACAAAGATTTCAACCGTCTACCTGTTCCATTCATTGTTCTACTTGTCGAAAGTTACAAATAATTTCCGATAAAGGATTAACAATGGGGCTCATTGTTCACTTAAACTTGAAGGACAAAAAACTGGCGAATTGTACTGTTTGGATGCTTTGCATATATGTTTCTTAGACTATATGGAAGCAATATATACAAAGATTTCAACCGTCTACGTGTACCAATCATTGTTCTACTTGTAGAAAGTTACAATTAATTTCCGTTAAAGGATTAACAATGGGGCTCGTAGTTCACTTAAACTTGAAGAACAAAACATTGGCGAATTGTACTGTTTGGATGCTTTGCATATATGTTTCGTAGATTATATAGAAGCAATATATACAATTATTTCAACCGTCTACCTGATCCATTTATTGTTCTACTTGTCGAAATTTACAAATAATTTCCTTTAAAGGATTAACAATGGGGCTCGTTGTTCACTTAAACTTGAAGAACAATAAATTGGCGAATTGTACTGTTTGGATGCTTTGCATATATGTTTCTTAGACTATATGGAAGCAATATATACAAAGATTTCAACCGTCTACGTGTTCCAATCATTGTTCTACTTGTAGAAAGTTACAATTAATTTCCGTTAAAGGATTAACAATGCGGCTCGTAGTTCACTTAAACTTGAAGAACAAAACAATGGCGAATTGTACTGTTTGGATGCTTTGCATATATGTTTCTTAGACTATATAGAAGCAATATATACAAAGATTTCAACCGTCTACCTGTTCCATTCATTGTTCTACTTGTCGAAAGTTACAAATAATTTCCGATAAAGGATTAACCATAGGGGCTCGTTGTTCACTTAAACTTGAAGAACAATAAATTGGCGAATTGTACTGTTTGGATGCTTTGCATATATGTTTCTTAGACTATATAGACGCAATATATACAAGGATTTCAACCGTCTACCTGTTCCATTCATTGTTCTACTTGTCGAAAGTTACAAATAATTACCGATAAAGGATTAACCATTGGGGCTCATTGTTCACTTAAACTTGAAGAACAAAAAATTGGCGAATTGTACTGTTTGGATGCTTTGCATATATGTTTCTTAGACTATATGGAAGCAATATATACAAAGATTTCAACCGTCTACGTGTACCAATCATTGTTCTACTTGTAGAAAGTTACAATTAATTTCCGTTAAAGGATTAACAATGGGGCTCGTTGTTCACTTAAACTTGAAGAACAAGAAATTGGCGAATTGAACTGTTTGGATGCTTTGCATATATGTTTCTTAGACTATATAGAAGCAATATATGCTATGATTTTAACCGTCTACCTGTTCCATTCATTGTTCTACTTGTCGAAAATTACAAATAATTTCCGATAAAGGATTAACAATTGGGGCTTGTTGTTCACTTAAACTTGAAGAACAATAAATTGGCGAATTGTACTGTTTGGATGCTTTGCAAGTATGTTTCTTAGACTATACAGAAGCAATATATACAAAGATTTCAACTGTCTACCTGTTCCATTCATTGTTCTACTTGTCGAAAGTTACAAATAATTTCCGATGAAGGATTAACCATTGGGGCTCATTGTTCACTTAAACTTGAGGAACAAAAAATTGGCGAATTGTACTGTTTGGACGCTATGCGTATATGTTTCTTAGACTATATAGAAGCAATATATACAAAGATTTCAACCGTCTACCTGTTCCATTCATTGTTCTACTTGTCGAAAATTACAAATAATTTCCGATAAAGGATTAACCATTGGGGCTCGTTGTTCACTTAAACTTGAAGAACAATAAATTGGCGAATTGTACTGTTTGGATGCTTTGCACATATGTTTCTCAGACTTTATAGAAACAATATATACAAAGATTTCAACTGTCTACCTGTTCCATTCATTGTTCTTCTTGTCGAAAGTTACAAATAATTTCCGATAAAGGTTTAACCATTGGGGCTCATTGTTCACTTAAACTTGAGGAACAAAAAATTGGCGAATTGTACTGTTTGGATACTTTGCATATATGTTTCTTAGACTATATAGAAGCAATATATACAAAGATTTCAACCGTCTACCTGTTCCATTCATTGTTCTACTTGTCGAAAGTTACAAATAATTTCCGATAAAGGATTAACAATGGGGCTCATTGTTCACTTAAACTTGAAGGACAAAAAACTGGCGAATTGTACTGTTTGGATGCTTTGCATATATGTTTCTTAGACTATATGGAAGCAATATATACAAAGATTTCAACCGTCTACGTGTACCAATCATTGTTCTACTTGTAGAAACTTACAATTAATTTCCGTTAAAGGATTAACAATGGGGCTCGTAGTTCACTTAAACTTGAAGAACAAAAAATTGGCAAATTGTACTGTTTGGATGCTTTGCATATATGTTTCTTAGACTTTTTAGAAGCAATATATAGAAAGATTTCACCCGTCAACCTGTACTATTCATTGTTCTACTTGTAGAAAGTTACAAATAATTTCCATTTCATGATTATCAATGGGGCACGCTTTTCACTTAAACTTGAAGATCAAAAAATTGGCGATTGTTACTGTTTAGATGCTTTGCATATAGGTTTCGTAGACTATATAGAAGCAACATATACAAAGATTTCAACCGTCTACCTGTTCTATTCATTGTTCTACTTGTCGAAAATTACAAATAATTTCCGATAAAGGATTAACCATTGGGTCTCATTGTTCACTTAAACTTGAAGACCAAAAAATTGGCAAATGGTATTGTTTGGATGCTTTGCGTACATATTTCATAGACTATATGGAAGCAATATATACAAAGATTTCAACAGTCTACGTGTTCCAATCATTGCTCTACTTGTCGAAAGTTACAAATAATTTCCGATAAAGGATTAACCACTGCGGCTCATTGTTCACTTAAACTTGAAAAACAAAAAATTGGCGAATTGTACTGTTTGGATGCTTTGCATATATGTTTCTTAGATATATGGAAGCAATATATACAATGATTTCAACCGTCTACCTATTCCATTCATTGTTCTACTTGTCGAAATTTACAAATAATTTCCTTTAAAGGATTAACAATGGGGCTCGTTGTACACTTAAACTTGAAGAACAATAAATTGGCGAATTGTACTATTTGGATGCTTTGCATATATGTTTCTTAGACTATATAGAAGCAATATATACAATGATTTCAACCGTCTACCTGTTCTATTCATTGTTCTACTTGTCGAAAATTACAAATAATTTCCGATAAAGGATTAACCATTGGGGCTCATTGTTCACTTAAGCTTGAAGACCAAAAAATTGGCAATTGGTACTGTTTGGATGCTTGCCATATATGTTTCTTAGACTATATGGAAGCAATATATACAAAGATTTCAACCGTCTACGTGTACCAATCATTGTTCTACTTGTAGAAAGTTACAAATAATTTCCGTTAAGGGATTAACAATGGGGATCGTAGTTTACTTAAACATGAAGAACAAAAAATTGGCGAATTGTACTGTTTGGATGCTTTGCATATATGTTTCTTAGACTATATAGAAGCAATATATACAAAGATTTCAACCGTCTACCTGTTCCATTCATTGTTCTACTTGTCGAAAGATACAAATAATTTCCGATAAAGGATTAACCATTGGGGCTCATTGTCACTTAAACTTGAAAAACAAAAAATTGGCGAATTGTACTGTTTGGATGCTTTGCATATATGTTTCTTAGACTATATGGAAGCAATATATACAATGATTTCAACAGTCTACCTATTCCATTCATTGTTCTACTTGTCGAAATTTACAAATAATTTCCTTTAAAGTATTAACAATGGGGCTCCTTGCACACTTAAACTTGAAGAACAATAAATTGGCGAATTGAACTGTTTGGATGCTTTGCATATATGTTTCTTAGACTATATAGAAGCAATATATACAAAGAATTCAACCGTCTACCTGTTCCATTCATTGTTCTACTAGTCGAAAGTTACAAATAATTTCCGATAAAGGATTAACCATTGGGGCTCGTTGTTCACTTAAACTTGAACAACAATAAATTGGCGAATTGTACTGTCTGGATTATTTGCATATATGTTTCTTAGACTATATAGACGCAATACACACAAGGATTTCAACCGTCTACCTGTTCCATTCATTGTTCTACTTGTCGAAATTTACAAATAATTTCCTTTAAAGGATTAACAATGGGGCTCGTAGTTCACTTAATCATGAAGATGAAATAATTGGCGAATTGTACTGTTTGGATGCTTTGCATATGTGTCTCTTAGATTATATAGAAGCAATATATACAAAGATTTCAACCGTCTACCTGTTCCATTCATTGTTCTATTTGTCGAAATTTACAAATAATTTCCTTTAAGGATTAACAATGGGGCTCGTAGTTCACTTAAACTTGAAGAACAAAAAATTGGCGAATTGTACTGTTTGGATGCTTTGCATATATGTTTCTTAGACTATATAGAACCAATATATACAAAGATTTCAACCGTCTACCTGTTCCATTCATTGTTCTACTTGTCGAAAATTACAAATAATTTCCGATAAAGGATTAACCATCGGGTCTGATTGTTCACTTAAACTTGAAGACCAAGAAATTGGCAAATGGTATTGTTTGGATGCTTTGCGTACATGTTTTTTAGACTATATGGAAGCAATATATACAAAGATTTCAACAGTCTACGTGTTCCAATCATTGTTCTACTTGTCGAAATTTACAAATAATTTCCTTTAAAGGATTAACCATTGGGGCTCGTTGTTCCCTTAAACTTGAACAACAATAAATTGGCGAATTGTACTGTCTGGATTCTTTGCATATATGTTTCTTAGACTATATAGACGCAATATACACAAGGATTTCAACCGTCTACCTGTTCCATTCATTGTTCTACTTGTCGAAAGTTACAAATAATTACCGATAAAGGATTAACCATTGGGGCTCATTGTTCACTTAAACTTGAAGAACAAAAAATTGGCTAATTGTACTGTTTGGATGCTTTGCATATTTGTTTCTTAGACTATTTAGAAGCAATATATAGAAAGATTTCACCCGTCTACCTGTACTATTCATTGTTCTACTTGTAGAAATTTACAAATAATTTCCATTTCATGATTATCAATGGGGCTCGCTGTTCACTTAAACTTGAAGAACAATAAATTGGCGAATTGTACTGTTTGGATGCTTTGCATATATGTTTCTTAGACTATATAGAAGCAATATATGCTATGATTTCAACCGTCTACCTGTTCCATTCATTGTTCTACTTGTCGAAAGATACAAATAATTTCCGATAAAGGATTAACCATTGGGGCTCATTGTCACTTAAACTTGAAAAACAAAAAATTGGCGAATTGTACTGTTTGGATGCTTTGCATATATGTTTCTTAGACTATATGGAAGCAATATATACAATGATTTCAACAGTCTACCTATTCCATTCATTGTTCTACTTGTCGAAATTTACAAATAATTTCCTTTAAAGGATTAACAATGGGGCTCCTTGTACACTTAAACTTGAAGAACAATAAATTGGCGAATTGAACTGTTTGGATGCTTTGCATATATGTTTCTTAGACTATATAGAAGCAATATATACAAAGAATTCAACCGTCTACCTGTTCCATTCATTGTTCTACTAGTCGAAAGTTACAAATAATTTCCGATAAAGGATTAACCATTAGGGCTCGTTGTTCACTTAAACTTGAACAACAATAAATTGGCGAATTGTACTGTCTGGATTCTTTGCATATATGTTTCTTAGACTATATAGACGCAATACACACAAGGATTTCAACCGTCTACCTGTTCCATTCATTGTTCTACTTGTCGAAAGTTACAAATAATTACCGATAAAGGATTAACCATTGGGGCTCATTGTTCACTTAAACTTGAAGAACAAAAAATTGGCTAATTGTACTGTTTGGATGCTTTGCATATTTGTTTCGTAGACTATATAGAAGCAATATATACAATGATTTCAACCGTCTACATGATCCATTCATTGTTCTACTTGTCGAAATTTACAAATAATTTCCTTTAAAGGATTAACAATGGGGCTCGTAGTTCACTTAATCATGAAGATGAAATAATTGGCGAATTGTACTGTTTGGATGCTTTGCATATGTGTCTCTTAGATTATATAGAAGCAATATATACAAAGATTTCAACCGTCTACCTGTTCCATTCATTGTTCTATTTGTCGAAATTTACAAATAATTTCCTTTAAGGATTAACAATGGGGCTCGTAGTTCACTTAAACTTGAAGAACAAAAAATTGGCGAATTTTACTGTTTGGATGCTTTGCATATATGTTTCTTAGACTATTTAGAAGCAATATATAGAAAGATTTCACCCGTCTACCTGTACTATTCATTGTTCTACTTGTAGAAATTTACAAATAATTTCCATTTCATGATTATCAATGGGGCTCGCTGTTCACTTAAACTTGAAGAACAATAAATTGGCGAATTGTACTGTTTGGATGCTTGCATATATGTTTCTTAGACTATATAGAATCAATATATACAAAGAATTCAACCGTCTACCTGTTCCATTCATTGTTCTACTTGTCGAAAGTTATAAATAATTTCCGATAAAGGATTAACCATAGGGGCTCGTTGTTCACTTAAACTTGAAGAACAAAAAATTGGCGAATTGTACTGTTTGGATGCTTTGCATATATGTTTCTTAGACTATATAGAACCAATATATACAAAGATTTCAACCGTCTACCTGTTCCATTCATTGTTCTACTTGTCGAAAATTACAAATAATTTCCGATAAAGGATTAACCATTGGGTCTGATTGTTCACTTAAACTTGAAGACCAAGAAATTGGCAAATGGTATTGTTTGGATGCTTTGCGTACATGTTTTTTAGACTATATGGAAGCAATATATACAAAGATTTCAACAGTCTACGTGTCCAATCATTGTTCTACTTGTCGAAATTTACAAATAATTTCCTTTAAAGGATTAACAATGGGACTCGTTGTTCACTTAAACTTGAAGAACAATAAATTGGCGAATTGTACTGTTTGGATGCTTTGCATATATGTTTCTTAGACTATATAGAAGCAATATATACAAAGATTTCAACCGTCTACCTGTTCCATTCATTGTTCTACTTGTCGAAAGTTACAAATAATTTCCGATAAAGGATTAACAATGGGGCTCATTGTTCACTTAAACTTGAAGGACAAAAAATTGGAGAATGGTACTGTTTGGATGCTTTGCATATATGTTTCTTAGACTTTATGGAAGCAATATATACAAAGATTTCAACCGTCTACCTGTTCCATTCATTGTTCTACTTGTCGAAAGTTACAAATAATTTCCGATAAAGGATTAACCATTGGGGCTCGTTGTTCCCTTAAACTTGAACAACAATAAATTGGCGAATTGTACTGTCTGGATTCTTTGCATATATGTTTCTTAGACTATATAGACGCAATATACACAAGGATTTCAACCGTCTACCTGTTCCATTCATTGTTCTACTTGTCGAAAGTTACAAATAATTACCGATAAAGGATTAACCATTGGGGCTCATTGTTCACTTAAACTTGAAGAACAAAAAATTGGCTAATTGTACTGTTTGGATGCTTTGCATATTTGTTTCGTAGACTATATAGAAGCAATATATACAATGATTTCAACCGTCTACATGATCCATTCATTGTTCTACTTGTCGAAATTTACAAATAATTTCCTTTAAAGGATTAACAATGGGGCTCGTAGTTCACTTAATCATGAAGATGAAATAATTGGCGAATTGTACTGTTTGGATGCTTTGCATATGTGTCTCTTAGATTATATAGAAGCAATATATACAAAGATTTCAACCGTCTACCTGTTCCATTCATTGTTCTATTTGTCGAAATTTACAAATAATTTCCTTTAAGGATTAACAATGGGGCTCGTAGTTCACTTAAACTTGAAGAACAAAAAATTGGCGAATTGTACTGTTTGGATGCTTTGCATATATGTTTCTTAGACTATTTAGTAGCAATATATAGAAAGATTTCACCCGTCTACCTGTACTATTCATTGTTCTACTTGTCGAAATTTACAAATAATTTCCATTTCATGATTATCAATGGGGCTCGCTGTTCACTTAAACTTGAAGAACAATAAATTGGCGAATTGTACTGTTTGGATGCTTTGCATATATGTTTCTTAGACTATATAGAAGCAATATATACAATGATTTCAACCGTCTACCTGTTCTATTCATTGTTCTACTTGTCGAAAATTACAAATAATTTCCGATAAAGGATTAACCATTGGGGCTCATTGTTCACTTAAACTTGAAGACCAAAAAATTGGCAATTGGTACTGTTTGGATGCTTTCCATATATGTTTCTTAGACTATATGGAAGCAATATATATAAAGATTTCAACCGTCTACGTGTACCAATCATTGTTCTACTTGTAGAAATTTACAAATAATTTCCATTTCATGATTATCAATGGGGCTCGCTGTTCACTTAAACTTGAAGAACAATAAATTGGCGAATTGTACTGTTTGGATGCTTTGCATATATGTTTCTTAGACTATATAGAATCAATATATACAAAGAATTCAACCGTCTACCTGTTCCATTCATTGTTCTACTTGTCGAAATTTACAAATAATTTCCTTTAAAGGATTAACAATGGGGCTCGTTGTACACTTAAACTTGAAGAACAATAAATTGGCGAATTGTACTATTTGGATGCTTTGCATATATGTTTCTTAGACTATATAGAAGCAATATATACAATGATTTCAAACGTCTACCTGTTCCAATCATTGTTCTATTTGTCGAAATTTACAAATAATTTCCTTTAAAGGATTAACAATGGGGCTCCTTGTACACTTAAACTTGAAGAACAATAAATTGGCGAATTGAACTGTTTGGATGCTTTGCATATATGTTTCTTAGACTATATAGAATCAATATATACAAAGAATTCAACCGTCTACCTGTTCCATTCATTGTTCTACTTGTCGAAAGTTACAAATAATTTCCGATAAAGGATTAACCATAGGGGCTCGTTGTTCACTTAAACTTGAAGAACAAAAAATTGGCGAATTGTACTGTTTGGATGCTTTGCATATATGTTTCTTAGACTATATAGAACCAATATATACAAAGATTTCAACCGTCTACCTGTTCCATTCATTGTTCTACTTGTCGAAAATTACAAATAATTTCCGATAAAGGATTAACCATTGGGTCTGATTGTTCACTTAAACTTGAAGACCAAGAAATTGGCAAATGGTATTGTTTGGATGCTTTGCGTACATGTTTTTTAGACTATATGGGAGCAATATATACAAAGATTTCAACAGTCTACGTGTTCCAATCATTGTTCTACTTGTCGAAATTTACAAATAATTTCCTTTAAAGGATTAACAATGGGACTCGTTGTTCACTTAAACTTGAAGAACAATAAATTGGCGAATTGTACTGTTTGGATGCTTTGCATATATGTTTCTTAGACTATATAGAAGCAATATATACAAAGATTTCAACCGTCTACCTGTTCCATTCATTGTTCTACTTGTCGAAAGTTACAAATAATTTCCGATAAAGGATTAACAATGGGGCTCATTGTTCACTTAAACTTGAAGGACAAAAAATTGGAGAATGGTACTGTTTGGATGCATTGCATATATGTTTCTTAGACTTTATGGAAGCAATATATACAAAGATTTCAACCGTCTACCTGTTCCATTCATTGTTCTACTTGTCGAAAGTTACAAATAATTTCCGATAAAGGATTAACCATTGGGGCTCGTTGTTCCCTTAAACTTGAACAACAATAAATTGGCGAATTGTACTGTCTGGATGCTTTGCATATATGTTTCTTAGACTATATAGACGCAATATACACATGGATTTCAACCGTCTACCTGTTCCATTCATTGTTCTACTTGTCGAAAGTTACAAATAATTACCGATAAAGGATTAACCATTGGGGCTCATTGTTCACTTAAACTTGAAGAACAAAAAATTGGCTAATTGTACTGTTTGGATGCTTTGCATATTTGTTTCGTAGACTTTATAGAAGCAATATATACAATGATTTCAACCGTCTACATGATCCATTCATTGTTCTACTTGTCGAAATTTACAAATAATTTCCTTTAAAGGATTAACAATGGGGCTCGTAGTTCACTTAATCATGAAGATGAAATAATTGGCGAATTGTACTGTTTGGATGCTTTGCATATGTGTCTCTTAGATTATATAGAAGCAATATATACAAAGATTTCAACCGTCTACCTGTTCCATTCATTGTTCTATTTGTCGAAATTTACAAATAATTTCCTTTAAGGATTAACAATGGGGCTCGTAGTTCACTTAAACTTGAAGAACAAAAAATTGGCGAATTGTACTGTTTGGATGCTTTGCATATATGTTTCTTAGACTATTTAGTAGCAATATATAGAAAGATTTCACCCGTCTACCTGTACTATTCATTGTTCTACTTGTCGAAATTTACAAATAATTTCCATTTCATGATTATCAATGGGGCTCGCTGTTCACTTAAACTTGAAGAACAATAAATTGGCGAATTGTACTGTTTGGATGCTTTGCATATATGTTTCTTAGACTATATAGAAGCAATATATACAATGATTTCAACCGTCTACCTGTTCTATTCATTGTTCTACTTGTCGAAAATTACAAATAATTTCCGATAAAGGATTAACCATTGGGGCTCATTGTTCACTTAAACTTGAAGACCAAAAAATTGGCAATTGGTACTGTTTGGATGCTTTCCATATATGTTTCTTAGACTATATGGAAGCAATATATACAAAGATTTCAACCGTCTACGTGTACCAATCATTGTTCTACTTGTAGAAATTTACAAATAATTTCCATTTCATGATTATCAATGGGGCTCGCTGTTCACTTAAACTTGAAGAACAATAAATTGGCGAATTGTACTGTTTGGATGCTTTGCATATATGTTTCTTAGACTATATAGAATCAATATATACAAAGAATTCAACCGTCTACCTGTTCCATTCATTGTTCTACTTGTCGAAATTTACAAATAATTTCCTTTAAAGGATTAACAATGGGGCTCGTTGTACACTTAAACTTGAAGAACAATAAATTGGCGAATTGTACTATTTGGATGCTTTGCATATATGTTTCTTAGACTATATAGAAGCAATATATACAATGATTTCAACCGTCTACCTGTTCCATTCATTGTTCTATTTGTCGAAATTTACAAATAATTTCCTTTAAGGATTAACAATGGGGCTCGTAGTTCACTTAAACTTGAAGAACAAAAAATTGGCGAACTGTACTGTTTGGATGCTTTGCATATATGTTTCTTAGACTATTTAGAAGCAATATATAGAAAGATTTCACCCGTCTACCTGTACTATTCATTGTTCTACTTGTAGAAATTTACAAATAATTTCCATTTCATGATTATCAATGGGGCTCGCTGTTCACTTAAACTTGAAGAACAATAAATTGGCGAATTGTACTGTTTGGATGCTTTGCATATATGTTTCTTAGACTATATAGAAGCAATATATGCTATGATTTCAACCGTCTACCTGTTCCATTCATTGTTCTACTTGTCGAAAATTACAAATAATTTCCGATAAAGGATTAACCATTGGGGCTTGTTGTTCACTTAAACTTGAAGAACAATAAATTGGCGAATTGTACTGTTTGGATGCTTTGCACGTATGTTTCTTAGACTATACAGAAGCAATATATACAAAGATTTCAACTGTCTACCTGTTCCATTCATTGTTCTACTTGTCGAAAGTTACAAATAATTTCCGATGAAGGATTAACCATTGGGGCTCATTGTTCACTTAAACTTGAGGAACAAAAAATTGGCGAATTGTACTGTTTGGACGCTATGCGTATATGTTTCTTAGACTATATAGAAGCAATATATACAAAGATTTCAACCGTCTACCTGTTCCATTCATTGTTCTACTTGTCGAAAATTACAAATAATTTCCGATAAAGGATTAACCATTGGGGCTCGTTGTTCACTTAAACTTGAAGAACAATAAATTGGCGAATTGTACTGTTTGGATGCTTTGCACATATGTTTCTCAGACTATATAGAAACAATATATACAAAGATTTCAACAGTCTACCTGTTCCATTCATTGTTCTTCTTGTCGAAAGTTACAAATAATTTCCGATAAAGGTTTAACCATTGGGGCTCACTGTTCACTTAAACTTGAGGAACAAAAAATTGGCGAATTGTACTGTTTGGATACTTTGCATATATGTTTCTTAGACTATATAGAAGCAATATATACAAAGATTTCAACCGTCTACCTGTTCCATTCATTGTTCTACTTGTCGAAAGTTACAAATAATTTCCGATAAAGGATTAACAATGGGGCTCATTGTTCACTTAAACTTGAAGGACAAAATCTGGCGAATTGTACTGTTTGGATGCTTTGCATATATGTTTCTTAGACTATATGGAAGCAATATATACAAAGATTTCAACCGTCTAACTGTTCCATTCATTGTTCTACTTGTCGAAAGTTACAAATAATTTCCGTTAAGGGATTAACAATGGGGATCGTAGTTTACTTAAACATGAAGAACAAAAAATTGGCGAATTGTACTGTTTGGATGCTTTGCATATATGTTTCTTAGACTATATAGAAGCAATATATACAAAGATTTCAACCGTCTACCTGTTCCATTCATTGTTCTACTTGTCGAAAGATACAAATAATTTCCGATAAAGGATTAACAATGGGGTTCGTTGTACACTTAAACTTGAAGAACAATAAATTGGCGAATTGAACTGTTTGGATGCTTTGCATATATGTTTCTTAGACTATATAGAAGCAATATATACAAAGAATTCAACCGTCTACCTATTCCATTCATTGTTCTACTTGTCGAAATTTACAAATAATTTCCTTTAAAGGATTAACAATGGGGCTCGTTGTTCACTTAAACTTGAAGAACAAGAAATTGGCGAATTGAACTGTTTGGATGCTTTGCATATATGTTTCTTAGACTATATAGAAGCAATATATGCTATGATTTCAACCGTCTACCTGTTCCATTCATTGTTCTACTTGTCGAAAATTACAAATAATTTCCGATAAAGGATTAACCATTGGGGCTTGTTGTTCACTTAAACTTGAAGAACAATAAATTGGCGAATTGTACTGTTTGGATGCTTTGCACGTATGTTTCTTAGACTATACAGAAGCAATATATACAAAGATTTCAACTGTCTACCTGTTCCATTCATTGTTCTACTTGTCGAAAGTTACAAATAATTTCCGATGAAGGATTAACCATTGGGGCTCATTGTTCACTTAAACTTGAGGAACAAAAAATTGGCGAATTGTACTGTTTGGACGCTATGCGTATATGTTTCTTAGACTATATAGAAGCAATATATACAAAGATTTCAACCGTCTACCTGTTCCATTCATTGTTCTACTTGTCGAAAATTACAAATAATTTCCGATAAAGGATTAACCATTGGGGCTCGTTGTTCACTTAAACTTGAAGAACAATAAATTGGCGAATTGTACTGTTTGGATGCTTTGCACATATGTTTCTCAGACTATATAGAAACAATATATACAAAGATTTCAACTGTCTACCTGTTCCATTCATTGTTCTTCTTGTCGAAAGTTACAAATAATTTCCGATAAAGGTTTAACCATTGGGGCTCATTGTTCACTTAAACTTGAGGAACAAAAAATTGGCGAATTGTACTGTTTGGATACTATGCATATATGTTTCTTAGACTATATAGAAGCAATATATACAAAGATTTCAACCGTCTACCTGTTCCATTCATTGTTCTACTTGTCGAAAGTTACAAATAATTTCCGATAAAGGATTAACAATGGGGCTCATTGTTCACTTAAACTTGAAGGACAAAAAACTGGCGAATTGTACTGTTTGGATGCTTTGCATATATGTTTCTTAGACTATATGGAAGCAATATATACAAAGATTTCAACCGTCTACGTGTACCAATCATTGTTCTACTTGTAGAAACTTACAATTAATTTCCGTTAAAGGATTAACAATGGGGCTCGTAGTTCACTTAAACTTGAAGAACAAAAAATTGGCAAATTGTACTGTTTGGATGCTTTGCATATATGTTTCTTAGACTATATGGAAGCAATATATACAATGATTTCAACAGTCTACCTATTCCATTCATTGTTCTACTTGTCGAAATTTACAAATAATTTCCTTTAAAGGATTAACAATGGGGCTCCTTGTACACTTAAACTTGAAGAACAATAAATTGGCGAATTGAACTGTTTGGATGCTTTGCATATATGTTTCTTAGACTATATAGAAGCAATATATACAAAGAATTCAACCGACTACCTGTTCCATTCATTGTTCTACTAGTCGAAAGTTACAAATAATTTCCGATAAAGGATTAACCATTGGGGCTCGTTGTTCACTTAAACTTGAAGAACAAAAAATTGGCTAATTGTACTGTTTGGATGCTTTGCATATTTGTTTCGTAGACTATATAGAAGCAATATATACAATGATTTCAACCGTCTACATGATCCATTCATTGTTCTACTTGTCGAAATTTACAAATAATTTCCTTTAAAGGATTAACAATGGGGCTCGTAGTTCACTTAATCATGAAGATGAAATAATTGGCGAATTGTACTGTTTGGATGCTTTGCATATGTGTCTCTTAGATTATATAGAAGCAATATATACAAAGATTTCAACCGTCTACCTGTTCCATTCATTGTTCTATTTGTCGAAATTTACAAATAATTTCCTTTAAGGATTAACAATGGGGCTCGCAGTTCACTTAAACTTGAAGAACAAAAAATTGGCGAATTGTACTGTTTGGATGCTTTGCATATATGTTTCTTAGACTATTTAGAAGCAATATATAGAAAGATTTCACCCGTCTACCTGTACTATTCATTGTTCTACTTGTAGAAATTTACAAATAATTTCCATTTCATGATTATCAATGGGGCTCGCTGTTCACTTAAACTTGAAGAACAATAAATTGGCGAATTGTACTGTTTGGATGCTTTGCATATATGTTTCTTAGACTATATGGAAGCAATATATACAAAGATTTCAACCGTCTAACTGTTCCATTCATTGTTCTACTTGTCGAAAGTTACAAATAATTTCCGTTAAGGGATTAACAATGGGGATCGTAGTTTACTTAAACATGAAGAACAAAAAATTGGCGAATTGTACTGTTTGGATGCTTTGCATATATGTTTCTTAGACTATATAGAAGCAATATATACAAAGATTTCAACCGTCTACCTGTTCCATTCATTGTTCTACTTGTCGAAATTTACAAATAATTTCCTTTAAAGGATTAACAATGGGGCTCGTTGTTCACTTAAACTTGAAGAACAAAAAATTGGCGAATTGTACTGTTTGGATGCTTTGCATATATGTTTCTTAGACTATATAGAACCAATGTATACAAAGATTTCAACCGTCTACCTGTTCCATTCATTGTTCTACTTGTCGAAAATTACAAATAATTTCCGATAAAGGATTAACCATTGGGGCTCGTTGTTCACTTAAACTTGAAGAACAAAAAATTGGCTAATTGTACTGTTTGGATGCTTTGCATATTTGTTTCGTAGACTATATAGAAGCAATATATACAATGATTTCAACCGTCTACATGATCCATTCATTGTTCTACTTGTCGAAATTTACAAATAATTTCCTTTAAAGGATTAACAATGGGGCTCGTAGTTCACTTAATCATGAAGATGAAATAATTGGCGAATTGTACTGTTTGGATGCTTTGCATATGTGTCTCTTAGATTATATAGAAGCAATATATACAAAGATTTCAACCGTCTACCTGTTCCATTCATTGTTCTATTTGTCGAAATTTACAAATAATTTCCTTTAAGGATTAACAATGGGGCTCGCAGTTCACTTAAACTTGAAGAACAAAAAATTGGCGAATTGTACTGTTTGGATGCTTTGCATATATGTTTCTTAGACTATTTAGAAGCAATATATAGAAAGATTTCACCCGTCTACCTGTACTATTCATTGTTCTACTTGTAGAAATTTACAAATAATTTCCATTTCATGATTATCAATGGGGCTCGCTGTTCACTTAAACTTGAAGAACAATAAATTTGCGAATTGTACTGTTTGGATGCTTTGCATATATGTTTCTTAGACTATATGGAAGCAATATATACAAAGATTTCAACCGTCTAACTGTTCCATTCATTGTTCTACTTGTCGAAAGTTACAAATAATTTCCGTTAAGGGATTAACAATGGGGATCGTAGTTTACTTAAACATGAAGAACAAAAAATTGGCGAATTGTACTGTTTGGATGCTTTGCATATATGTTTCTTAGACTATATAGAAGCAATATATACAAAGATTTCAACCGTCTACCTGTTCCATTCATTGTTCTACTTGTCGATATTTACAAATAATTTCCTTTAAAGGATTAACAATGGGGCTCGTTGTTCACTTAAACTTGAAGAACAAAAAATTGGCGAATTGTACTGTTTGGATGCTTTGCATATATGTTTCTTAGACTATATAGAACCAATGTATACAAAGATTTCAACCGTCTACCTGTTCCATTCATTGTTCTACTTGTCGAAAATTACAAATAATTTCCGATAAAGGATTAACCATTGGGTCTGATTGTTCACTTAAACTTGAAGACCAAGAAATTGGCAAATGGTATTGTTTGGATGCTTTGCGTACATGTTTTTTAGACTATATGGAAGCAATATATACAAAGATTTCAACAGTCTACGTGTTCCAATCATTGTTCTACTTGTCGAAATTTACAAATAATTTCCTTTAAAGGATTAACAATGGGACTCGTTGTTCACTTAAACTTGAAGAACAATAAATTGGCGAATTGTACTGTTTGGATGCTTTGCATATATGTTTCTTAGACTATATAGAAGCAATATATACAAAGATTTCAACCGTCTACCTGTTCCATTCATTGTTCTACTTGTCGAAAGTTACAAATAATTTCCGATAAAGGATTAACAATGGGGCTCATTGTTCACTTAAACTTGAAGGACAAAAAATTGGAGAATGGTACTGTTTGGATGCTTTGCATATATGTTTCTTAGACTTTATGGAAGCAATATATACAAAGATTTCAACCGTCTACCTGTTCCATTCATTGTTCTACTTGTCGAAAGTTACAAATAATTTCCGATAAAGGATTAACCATTGGGGCTCGTTGTTCCCTTAAACTTGAACAACAATAAATTGGCGAATTGTACTGTCTGGATTCTTTGCATATATGTTTCTTAGACTATATAGACGCAATATACACAAGGATTTCAACCGTCTACCTGTTCCATTCATTGTTCTATTTGTCGAAATTTACAAATAATTTCCTTTAAGGATTAACAATGGGGCTCGTAGTTCACTTAAACTTGAAGAACAAAAAATTGGCGAATTGTACTGTTTGGATGCTTTGCATATATGTTTCTTAGACTATTTAGAAGCAATATATAGAAAGATTTCACCCGTCTACCTGTACTATTCATTGTTCACACTTGTAGAAATTTACAAATAATTTCCATTTCATGATTATCAATGGGGCTCGCTGTTCACTTAAACTTGAAGAACAATAAATTGGCGAATTGTACTGTTTGGATGCTTTGCATATATGTTTCTTAGACTATATAGAATCAATATATACAAAGAATTCAACCGTCTACCTGTTCCATTCATTGTTCTACTTGTCGAAAGTTACAAATAATTTCCGATAAAGGATTAACCATTGGGGCTCATTGTTCACTTAAACTTGAAGAACAAAAAATTGGCGAATTGTACTGGTTGGATGCTTTGCATATATGTTTCTTAGACTATATGGAAGCAATATATACAAAGATTTCAACCGTCTACGTGTTCCAATCATTGTTCTACTTGTCGAACTTTACAAATAATTTCCTTTAAAGGATTAACAATGGGTCTCGTTGTTCACTTAAACTTGAAGAACAATAAATCGGCGAATTGTACTGTTTGGATGCTTTGCATATATGTTTCTTAGACTATATAGAATCAATATATACAAAGAATTCAACCGTCTACCTGTTCCATTCATTGTTCTACTTGTCGAAAGTTACAAATAATTTCCGATAAAGGATTAACCATAGGGGCTCGTTGTTCACTTAAACTTGAAGAACAATAAATTGGCGAATTGTACTGTTTGGATGCTTTGCATATATGTTTCTTAGACTATATAGACGCAATATATACAAGGATTTCAACCGTCTACCTGTTCCATTCATTGTTCTACTTGTCGAAAGTTACAAATAATTACCGATAAAGGATTAACCATTGGGGCTCATTGTTCACTTAAACTTGAAGAACAAAAAATTGGCGAATTGTACTGTTTGGATGCTTTGCATATGTGTCTCTTAGATTATATAGAAGCAATATATACAAAGATTTCAACCGTCTACCTGTTCCATTCATTGTTCTATTTGTCGAAATTTACAAATAATTTCCTTTAAGGATTAACAATGGGGCTCGCAGTTCACTTAAACTTGAAGAACAAAAAATTGGCGAATTGTACTGTTTGGATGCTTTGCATATATGTTTCTTAGACTATTTAGAAGCAATATATAGAAAGATTTCACCCGTCTACCTGTACTATTCATTGTTCTACTTGTAGAAATTTACAAATAATTTCCATTTCATGATTATCAATGGGGCTCGCTGTTCACTTAAACTTGAAGAACAATAAATTGGCGAATTGTACTGTTTGGATGCTTTGCATATATGTTTCTTAGACTATATGGAAGCAATATATACAAAGATTTCAACCGTCTAACTGTTCCATTCATTGTTCTACTTGTCGAAAGTTACAAATAATTTCCGTTAAGGGATTAACAATGGGGATCGTAGTTTACTTAAACATGAAGAACAAAAAATTGGCGAATTGTACTGTTTGGATGCTTTGCATATATGTTTCTTAGACTATATAGAAGCAATATATACAAAGATTTCAACCGTCTACCTGTTCCATTCATTGTTCTACTTGTCGATATTTACAAATAATTTCCTTTAAAGGATTAACAATGGGGCTCGTTGTTCACTTAAACTTGAAGAACAAAAAATTGGCGAATTGTACTGTTTGGATGCTTTGCATATATGTTTCTTAGACTATATAGAACCAATGTATACAAAGATTTCAACCGTCTACCTGTTCCATTCATTGTTCTACTTGTCGAAAATTACAAATAATTTCCGATAAAGGATTAACCATTGGGTCTGATTGTTCACTTAAACTTGAAGACCAAGAAATTGGCAAATGGTATTGTTTGGATGCTTTGCGTACATGTTTTTTAGACTATATGGAAGCAATATATACAAAGATTTCAACAGTCTACGTGTTCCAATCATTGTTCTACTTGTCGAAATTTACAAATAATTTCCTTTAAAGGATTAACAATGGGACTCGTTGTTCACTTAAACTTGAAGAACAATAAATTGGCGAATTGTACTGTTTGGATGCTTTGCATATATGTTTCTTAGACTATATAGAAGCAATATATACAAAGATTTCAACCGTCTACCTGTTCCATTCATTGTTCTACTTGTCGAAAGTTACAAATAATTTCCGATAAAGGATTAACAATGGGGCTCATTGTTCACTTAAACTTGAAGGACAAAAAATTGGAGAATGGTACTGTTTGGATGCTTTGCATATATGTTTCTTAGACTTTATGGAAGCAATATATACAAAGATTTCAACCGTCTACCTGTTCCATTCATTGTTCTACTTGTCGAAAGTTACAAATAATTTCCGATAAAGGATTAACCATTGGGGCTCGTTGTTCCCTTAAACTTGAACAACAATAAATTGGCGAATTGTACTGTCTGGATTCTTTGCATATATGTTTCTTAGACTATATAGACGCAATATACACAAGGATTTCAACCGTCTACCTGTTCCATTCATTGTTCTATTTGTCGAAATTTACAAATAATTTCCTTTAAGGATTAACAATGGGGCTCGTAGTTCACTTAAACTTGAAGAACAAAAAATTGGCGAATTGTACTGTTTGGATGCTTTGCATATATGTTTCTTAGACTATTTAGAAGCAATATATAGAAAGATTTCACCCGTCTACCTGTACTATTCATTGTTCACACTTGTAGAAATTTACAAATAATTTCCATTTCATGATTATCAATGGGGCTCGCTGTTCACTTAAACTTGAAGAACAATAAATTGGCGAATTGTACTGTTTGGATGCTTTGCATATATGTTTCTTAGACTATATAGAATCAATATATACAAAGAATTCAACCGTCTACCTGTTCCATTCATTGTTCTACTTGTCGAAAGTTACAAATAATTTCCGATAAAGGATTAACCATTGGGGCTCATTGTTCACTTAAACTTGAAGAACAAAAAATTGGCGAATTGTACTGGTTGGATGCTTTGCATATATGTTTCTTAGACTATATGGAAGCAATATATACAAAGATTTCAACCGTCTACGTGTTCCAATCATTGTTCTACTTGTCGAACTTTACAAATAATTTCCTTTAAAGGATTAACAATGGGTCTCGTTGTTCACTTAAACTTGAAGAACAATAAATCGGCGAATTGTACTGTTTGGATGCTTTGCATATATGTTTCTTAGACTATATAGAATCAATATATACAAAGAATTCAACCGTCTACCTGTTCCATTCATTGTTCTACTTGTCGAAAGTTACAAATAATTTCCGATAAAGGATTAACCATAGGGGCTCGTTGTTCACTTAAACTTGAAGAACAATAAATTGGCGAATTGTACTGTTTGGATGCTTTGCATATATGTTTCTTAGACTATATAGACGCAATATATACAAGGATTTCAACCGTCTACCTGTTCCATTCATTGTTCTACTTGTCGAAAGTTACAAATAATTACCGATAAAGGATTAACCATTGGGGCTCATTGTTCACTTAAACTTGAAGAACAAAAAATTGGCGAATTGTACTGTTTGGATGCTTTGCATATATGTTTCTTAGACTATATAGAACCAATATATACAAAGATTTCAACCGTATACCTGTTCCATTCATTGTTCTACTTGTCGAAATTTACAAATAATTTCCTTTAAAGGATTAACAATGGGACTCGTTGTTCACTTAAACTTGAAGAACAATAAATTGGCGAATTGTACTGTTTGGATGCTTTGCATATATGTTTCTTAGACTATATAGAAGCAATATATACAAAGATTTCAACTGTCTACCTGTTCCATTCATTGTTCTACTTGTCGAAAGTTACAAATAATTTCCGATGAAGGATTAACCATTGGGGCTCATTGTTCACTTAAACTTGAGGAACAAAAAATTGGCGAATTGTACTGTTTGGACGCTATGCGTATATGTTTCTTAGACTATATAGAAGCAATATATACAAAGATTTCAACCGTCTACCTGTTCCATTCATTGTTCTACTTGTCGAAAGTTACAAATAATTACCGATAAAGGATTAACCATTGGGGCTCATTGTTCACTTAAACTTGAAGAACAAAAAATTGGCGAATTGAACTGTTTGGATGCTTTGCATATATGTTTCTTAGACTATATAGAACCAATATATACAAAGATTTCAACCGTATACCTGTTCCATTCATTGTTCTACTTGTCGAAAATTACAAATAATTTCCGATAAAGGATTAACCATTGGGTCTGATTGTTCACTTAAACTTGAAGACCAAGAAATTGGCAAATGGTATTGTTTGGATGCTTTGCGTACATGTTTTTTAGACTATATGGAAGCAATATATACAAAGATTTCAACAGTGTACGTGTTCCAATCATTGTTCTACTTGTCGAAATTTACAAATAATTTCCTTTAAAGGATTAACAATGGGACTCGTTGTTCACTTAAACTTGAAGAACAATAAATTGGCGAATTGTACTGTTTGGATGCTTTGCATATATGTTTCTTAGACTATATAGAAGCAATATATACAAAGATTTCAACTGTCTACCTGTTCCATTCATTGTTCTACTTGTCGAAAGTTACAAATAATTTCCGATGAAGGATTAACCATTGGGGCTCATTGTTCACTTAAACTTGAGGAACAAAAAATTGGCGAATTGTACTGTTTGGACGCTATGCGTATATGTTTCTTAGACTATATAGAAGCAATATATACAAAGATTTCAACCGTCTACCTGTTCCATTCATTGTTCTACTTGTCGAAAATTACAAATAATTTCCGATAAAGGATTAACCATTGGGGCTCGTTGTTCACTTAAACTTGAAGAACAATAAATTGGCGAATTGTACTGTTTGGATGCTTTGCACATATGTTTCTCAGACTATATAGAAACAATATATACAAAGATTTCAACTGTCTACCTGTTCCATTCATTGTTCTTCTTGTCGAAAGTTACAAATAATTTCCGATAAAGGTTTAACCATTGGGGCTCATTGTTCACTTAAACTTGAGGAACAAAAAATTGGCGAATTGTACTGTTTGGATACTTTGCATATATGTTTCTTAGACTATATAGAAGCAATATATACGAAGATTTCAACCGTCTACCTGTTCCATTCATTGTTCTACTTTTCGAAAGTTACAAATAATTTCCGATAAAGGATTAACAATGGGGCTCATTGTTCACTTAAACTTGAAGGACAAAAAACTGGCGAATTGTACTGTTTGGATGCTTTGCATATATGTTTCTTAGACTATATGGAAGCAATATATACAAAGATTTTAACCGCCTACGTGTTCCAATCATTGTTCTACTTGTAGAAAGTTACAATTAATTTCCGTTAAAGGATTAACAATGCGGCTCGTAGTTCACTTAAACTTGAAGAACAAAACATTGGCGAATTGTACTGTTTGGATGCTTTGCATATATGTTTCTTAGACTATATAGAAGCAATATATACAAAGATTTCAACCGTCTACCTGTACTATTCATTGTTCTACTTGTCGAAAGTTACAAACAATTACCGATAAAGGATTAACCATTGGGGCTCATTGTTCACTTAAACTTGAGGAACAAAAAATTGGCGAATTGTACTGTTTGGATGCTTTGCATATATGTTTCTTAGACTATATAGAAGCAATATATACAAAGATTTCAACCGTCTACATGTTCCATTCATTGTTCTACTTGTCGAAAGTTACAAATAATTTCCGATAAAGGATTAACAATGGGTCTCATTTTACAATGAAACTTGAAGAACAAAAAATTGGCGAATGGTACTGTTTGGATGCTTTGCATATATGTTTCTAAGACTATATAGACGCAATATATACAATTATTTCAACCGTCTACCTGATCCATTCATTGTTCTACTTGTCGAAAGTTACAAATAATTACCGATAAAGGATTAACCATTGGGGCTCATTGTTCACTTAAACTTGAAGAACAAAAAATTGGCGAATTGTACTGTTTGGATGCTTTGCATATATGTTTCTTAGACTATATAGAAGCAATATATACAAAGATTTCAACCGTCTACCTGTTCCATTCATTGTTCTACTTGTCGAAAATTACAAATAATTTCCGATAAAGATTAACCATTGGGTCTGATTGTTCACTTAATCTTGAAGACCAAGAAATTGGCAAATGGTATTGTTTGGATGCTTTGCGTACATGTTTTTTAGACTATATAGAAGCAACATATACAAAGATTTCAACCGTCTACCTGTTCCATTCATTGTTCTACTTGTAGAAAGTTACAAATAATTTCCTTTAAAGGATTAACAATGTGGCTCGTAGTTCACTTAAACTTGAAGAACAAAAAATTGGCGAATGGTACTGTTTGGATGATTTGCATATATGTTTCTTAGACTATATGGAAGTAATATATACAAAGATTTCAACCGTCTACGTGTTCCAATCATTGTTCTACTTGTCGAAATTTACAAATAATTTCCTTTAAAGGATTAACAATGGGGCTCGTTGTTCACTTAAACTTGAAGAACAAGAAATTGGCGAATTGAACTGTTTGGATGCTTTGCATATATGTTTCTTAGACTATATAGAAGCAATATATACTATGATTTCAACCGTCTACCTGTTCCATTCATTGTTCTACTTGTCGAAAATTACAAATAATTTCCGATAAAGGATTAACCATTGGGGCTTGTTGTTCACTTAAACTTGAAGAACAATAAATTGGCGAATTGTACTGTTTGGATGCTTTGCACGTATGTTTCTTAGACTATATAGAACCAATATATACAAAGATTTCAACCGTCTACCTGTTCCATTCATTGTTCTACTTGTCGAAAATTACAAATAATTTCCGATAAAGGATTAACCATTGGGGCTCGTTGTTCACTTAAACTTGAAGAACAATAAATTGGCGAATTGTACTGTTTGGATGCTTTGCACATATGTTTCTCAGACTATATAGAAACAATATATACAAAGATTTCAACTGTCTACCTGTTCCATTCATTGTTCTTCTTGTCGAAAGTTACAAATAATTTCCGATAAAGGTTTAACCATTGGGGCTCATTGTTCACTTAAACTTGAGGAACAAAAAATTGGCGAATTGTACTGTTTGGATACTTTGCATATATGTTTCTTAGACTATATAGAAGCAACATATACAAAGATTTCAACCGTCTACCTGTTCCATTCATTGTTCTACTTGTCGAAAGTTACAAATAATTTCCGATAAAGGATTAACAATGGGGCTCATTGTTCACTTAAACTTGAAGGACAAAAAACTGGCGAATTGTACTGTTTGGATGCTTTGCATATATGTTTCTTAGACTATATGGAAGCAATATATACAAAGATTTCAACCGTCTAATTGTTCCAATCATTGTTCTACTTGTAGAAAGTTACAATTAATTTCCGTTAAAGGATTAACAATGGGGCTCGTAGTTCACTTAAACTTGAAGAACAAAACATTGGCGAATTGTACTGTTTGGATGCTTTGCATATATGTTTCGTAGATTATATAGAAGCAATATATACAATTATTTCAACCGTCTACCTGATCCATTTATTGTTCTACTTGTCGAAATTTACAAATAATTTCCTTTAAAGGATTAACAATGGGGCTCGTTGTTCACTTAAACTTGAAGAACAATAAATTGGCGAATTGTACTGTTTGGATGCTTTGCATATATGTTTCTTAGACTATATGGAAGCAATATATACAAAGATTTCGACCGTCTACGTGTTCCAATCATTGTTCTACTTGTAGAAAGTTACAAATAATTTCCTTTAAAGGATTAACAATGTGGCTCGTAGTTCACTTAAACTTGAAGAACAATAAATTGGCGAATTGTACTGTTTGGATGCTTTGCATATATGTTTCGTAGATTATATAGAAGCAATATATACAATTATTTCAACCGTCTACCTGATCCATTTATTGTTCTACTTGTCGAAATTTACAAATAATTTCCGATAAAGGATTAACAATGGGGCTCATTGTTCACTTAAACTTGAAGGACAAAAAACTGGCGAATTGTACTGTTTGGATGCTTTGCATATATGTTTCTTAGACTATATAGAAGCAATATATACAAAGAATTCAACCGTCTACCTGTTCCATTCATTGTTCTACTAGTCGAAAGTTACAAATAATTTCCGATAAAGGATTAACCATTGGGGCTCGTTGTTCACTTAAACTTGAAGAACAAGAAATTGGCTAATTGTACTGTTTGGATGCTTTGCATATTTGTTTCGTAGACTATATAGAAGCAATATATACAATGATTTCAACCGTCTACATGATCCATTCATTGTTCTACTTGTCGAAATTTACAAATAATTTCCTTTAAAGGATTAACAATGGGGCTCGTAGTTCACTTAATCATGAAGATGAAATAATTGGCGAATTGTACTGTTTGGATGCTTTGCATATGTGTCTCTTAGATTATATAGAAGCAATATATACAAAGATTTCAACCGTCTACCTGTTCCATTCATTGTTCTATTTGTCGAAATTTACAAATAATTTCCTTTAAGGATTAACAATGGGGCTCGCAGTTCACTTAAACTTGAAGAACAAAAAATTGGCGAATTGTACTGTTTGGATGCTTTGCATATATGTTTCTTAGACTATTTAGAAGCAATATATAGAAAGATTTCACCCGTCTACCTGTACTATTCATTGTTCTACTTGTAGAAATTTACAAATAATTTCCATTTCATGATTATCAATGGGGCTCGCTGTTCACTTAAACTTGAAGAACAATAAATTGGCGAATTGTACTGTTTGGATGCTTTGCATATATGTTTCTTAGACTATATGGAAGCAATATATACAAAGATTTCAACCGTCTAACTGTTCCATTCATTGTTCTACTTGTCGAAAGTTACAAATAATTTCCGTTAAGGGATTAACAATGGGGATCGTAGTTTACTTAAACATGAAGAACAAAAAATTGGCGAATTGTACTGTTTGGATGCTTTGCATATATGTTTCTTAGACTATATAGAAGCAATATATACAAAGATTTCAACCGTCTACCTGTTCCATTCATTGTTCTACTTGTCGAAATTTACAAATAATTTCCTTTAAAGGATTAACAATGGGGCTCGTTGTTCACTTAAACTTGAAGAACAAAAAATTGGCGAATTGTACTGTTTGGATGCTTTGCATATATGTTTCTTAGACTATATAGAACCAATGTATACAAAGATTTCAACCGTCTACCTGTTCCATTCATTGTTCTACTTGTCGAAAATTACAAATAATTTCCGATAAAGGATTAACCATTGGGTCTGATTGTTCACTTAAACTTGAAGACCAAGAAATTGGCAAATGGTATTGTTTGGATGCTTTGCGTACATGTTTTTTAGACTATATGGAAGCAATATATACAAAGATTTCAACAGTCTACGTGTTCCAATCATTGTTCTACTTGTCGAAATTTACAAATAATTTCCTTTAAAGGATTAACAATGGGACTCGTTGTTCACTTAAACTTGAAGAACAATAAATTGGCGAATTGTACTGTTTGGATGCTTTGCATATATGTTTCTTAGACTATATAGAAGCAATATATACAAAGATTTCAACCGTCTACCTGTTCCATTCATTGTTCTACTTGTCGAAAGTTACAAATAATTTCCGATAATGGATTAACAATGGGGCTCATTGTTCACTTAAACTTGAAGGACAAAAAATTGGAGAATGGTACTGTTTGGATGCTTTGCATATATGTTTCTTAGACTTTATGGAAGCAATATATACAAAGATTTCAACCGTCTACCTGTTCCATTCATTGTTCTACTTGTCGAAAGTTACAAATAATTTCCGATAAAGGATTAACCATTGGGGCTCGTTGTTCCCTTAAACTTGAACAACAATAAATTGGCGAATTGTACTGTCTCGATTCTTTGCATATATGTTTCTTAGACTATATAGACGCAATATACACAAGGATTTCAACCGTCTACCTGTTCCATTCATTGTTCTATTTGTCGAAATTTACAAATAATTTCCTTTAAGGATTAACAATGGGGCTCGTAGTTCACTTAAACTTGAAGAACAAAAAATTGGCGAAGTGTACTGTTTGGATGCTTTGCATATATGTTTCTTAGACTATTTAGAAGCAATATATAGAAAGATTTCACCCGTCTACCTGTACTATTCATTGTTCACACTTGTAGAAATTTACAAATAATTTCCATTTCATGATTATCAATGGGGCTCGCTGTTCACTTAAACTTGAAGAACAATAAATTAGCGAATTGTACTGTTTGGATGCTTTGCATATATGTTTCTTAGACTATATAGAATCAATATATTGTTGCGCCGGGAAGATTCGCCGCAGGACATTATTTATTTACAACGCTTCGATCTCTCAAAAATACAGTTACACGAAGGATTCCAGCTACTTCTTCGCGCCGCTGTCACTCCTCGACACTCGTCTTCAACTATCTGGTTTATCCGTTGTCCTTGATACGATCTTCAATCCCCGACTATCGATGTATCGATGAACATAGTCTCTAATCGATTATATTACCGGGGACAGCTTCGCTTCTTCGTAACATTGCCCCCCTCTCCAAAGAGCGGTCGTCTCGACCGCGGCAAATTCATGCTCTCAGCCAATTCATGTGTGCCAGCAAAGTTCATTGCAGGAAGGCATAACCTCAAGGACTCTTCTTTCCGTGACAGAAATACCTTTGTCGGATAAAGGCGATGAACAACAGAAACAAAATGTTCACCGGAGTGGCCCTTCATCGACAAGAAACGTCTCGACATTTGTCCTTCGTCTCAAGGGAAAACCACCCAAAAACCTTGAGCGAGAGGCCGGTATATAACCAAATCCCGACTATTTTATCCTCCCATGCTGAAGCACTCTTCAATTCTTCAAATGCAAAATCCAAAGAGCTCTCCGGTCCTCGAATCAGAACGACGAACCATCGCCTCCTAATTCGGAACGTACTCCTCGATTTCCATTTCTCTTCAAAGGCCTCAGCTGGAAGAACGAAAAACCAGAGCAGTAACTAATCCCAAAGATTAATTGTCTCCCTGTTTTTTTTTCTCTCTATACGCTTACAAAAATTGCACATATTCCATTCACCACGAGGTTCATCCCGAATAACACACTTGTTATTACACTTCCCGTGCTCAGAATCCCAGGGGCGAACTCCGCTCGCCAGGATCCTGACATTAAAACTCATAGGACCTCACCTGGGTCCGGAGTTTAAGAATCCTGCCGAAAACAAACTGGGGTCAAGCGCTCTGCAGCCGTCCAAGCAACCGCTTGACGGAGTTCGACTTCCCATGCCGAGGAAGGGAAGGGGATTCACCCAGAACCAAACCAACCTGCCTTTGCGCTATATTTACAGATGCACACCAAGAATATGAATTAATCGGTCATACATTTCCACACAGATTTCTAAAGAAACTAAAGTGAACCTAATAAAATTTAATAACTTCTCTTATTTGAACTCTCAAACCTTGCGAGCCTGTTAACGTGTACTACCTTAGGTCGTGCTTTCAGAGAACGAGCTATACGATACACCAATTCATTGAGACGATGCTTCACCACGTATGGTCCTTCCCAATTCGTTTGAAGCTTTGGACATCTCCCTTTTACTCTTCGAGGATTATACAGCCAACTGTATCTTCTTGGAATAAGTATCGTACCAAGACTTCATCTTGTCGCTGCACACTTTCATCCGGCGACGTACAAATTCATGAATCTCGTCGATTCTTGCTCGCATTTTTCCGACATATTCTTTCTCATTTTCGTCTTTCCTTCCAGGTTCTCTTCCTCTCACGAGATCCAACGGAAGTCGAAGATTACGTCCCGTCAAAATCATTGAAGGCGTATAACATGTCACTTCGTGCTGAGATGATCGATATGCCATTAAGAACAATGGAATCCATTCGTCCCAATCCTTCTGATTGGTTGCCACAAATTGAGTCAAATACTGCAATAGGGTCCTAATCATCCGTTCTACGAGTCCATCCGACTGAGGGTGCAAAGGAGTTGTCCTAGTCTTCTTAATCCCCAAAATCTTCATCACTTCCTTGAAGATAGAGGATTCAAAACTCCGACCCTGATCAGAGTGCAACTCTAACGGAACCCCGTGCCGGCTAATCACCTCTCGTACAAGCGCCTTGGCTATCGTCGTCGCCTGCTGGTTCGGTAATGGCATTACTTCCGGCCATTTCGAAAAATAATCCACCACAACCAGCCCATATCTGTTCCCTGCAGAAGTCTTCGGAAAGGGACCCACAATGTCCAGAGCAATCCTCTCAAACGGCGCTCCAACATTATAAATTTTCAAGGCCCCCTTTCCCTTCTCTTTGGGACCCTTCTTCGCTGAACAGCGAAAACAGCGTCGACACCAAGTTTCCACATCTGTACGGTGATCTAGCCAAAAGAAACCTTGACGCACCTTGGCAAGTGTTTTGCGGATTCCAAAATGTCCTCCCGTCGGCGCATCGTGACACTGCGTTAAAACTTCCTCCACCTTGACTTTCGGAACAATCAACAATAATGAAACCTCTTCTCCGGTCACAGATTCCCAACGTCGAAACAGAAGTCCTTCTACGACTTCCAAGGAATCCCAAATTTTCCAAAGATATTTCGTAACCGGGGAAAGAGCGGAAACTTCTGACCAATTAGGTTTATTGTTCTTCTTTTTCTGTTGAAGGATGAATTTTATTTCATCATCCTCTTCCTGCGCTTTCTGCCAAGCATCCTTATCAACAGTACGACATATAGTCCTCAAGATCGAATGATCTCCTACTTCATCCTTTTTCTCCAATTGGACGCAGCGTTTACATTGTTGAACTTCACATGGCCTCCGGGAAAGGCCATCAGCATTGTTATGAACCTTTCCAGCCCTGTGTTCAATTTTGAAATCGTATCCTTGTAGACGCTCTATCCATCGAGCTATTTGTCCTTCCGGCTTCTTAAAGGACAACAACCACCTCAAAGCAGCATGATCCGTCCGGACTGTGAACCTCCTCCCATAGAGATAATGATGGAAATGTTCTATGGACTTCACGATGGCTAATAATTCTCTTCGGGTCACACAGTAATTCTTTTCTGCTTTATTCAATACTTTCGAAAAGTACGCAATGACCTTTTCCTGTCCATTTTGCATTTGCGAGAGAACTGCACCCAATGCAAAATTCGATGCATCCGTATCCAAAATGAATTCTCCTTCCATCGATGGATATGCCAGAACCGGTGACTCTGCTAGACATTTCTTGAGGTGTTGGAAAGATTCTTGACACTCTGTCGTCCATTGAAAGTTCATCTTTTCTTCTGTCAGTCGATGTAATGGCTTTGCAATCGAGGAGAAATCCCTCACAAATTTTCGGTAATATGTGCACAAACCAAGAAAGCTTCGAACTTCTGACTTATTTTTCGGGATTGGCCAATCTTGTACAGCTGATATCTTCTTTGGATCTGTCTTGACTCCTTCTTCTGACACTACATGTCCCAAATACTGTACTTCTCTACAAAAGAAGTTACATTTCTTCGGACTCGCAAGCAATCCAGCATTACGTAAACGAGTAAATACACTCCTCAAACGCTCCAGTTCTTCCTTGAAACTTTTCCCAAAAATAATTATATCGTCCAAATACACGAGACAAATTTTCCAAGTCAGATCTACTAATACGGTTTCCATAAGACGTTCAAACGTGGCAGGAGCATTACACAATCCGAACGGCAATACTTTAAATTGCCAAAGTCCAGTTCCCACAGCAAAAGCAGTCTTTTCCTTGTCTTCTAAATCCATCGCAATCTGCCAATATCCACTCTGCAAATCTATCGTTGAAAACCACGATGATCCGGTTAGAGCATCCAAAGTGTCTTCAATCCTGGGTAATGGGTACGAGTCTTTCTTCGTGACTTCATTTAATCGACGATAATCAACGCAAAATCTTGTACTGCCATCCTTCTTCGGAACCAACACAATTGGAGAAGACCAAGGACTCTTCGACTTTTCAATCACCCCCTGCCTTTCCATTTTAGCTATTAACTCTTCAACCTCTGCTCGTCGATGAAGAGGCAGCCGTCGTGGAGGCTGTTTAATCGGCGCCTGACCTTCAGTATTAATTTTATGTTGCACTAAATCACATCTTCCTACTTCGTCTACATCTCGGGCAAACACATCTTGAAATTCTCTTAACAATTTTTCAAAACTTGCGCGTTCTTCATCATTCAGCGAGACAGAACAGCGTTCAAATAAGTCTTGAAGATGATCCGGCACTAGTGTATCAGTCGTAGATAAAACAATTTCTTTTCCCTTATACAAGTTTCTATTGATGAAAGAAATTATTCCTTGTCCAGGAATCCGCAACTCTCCCACGGAAAAATCCAACTGTACAGAATGTTTCCGAAAGAAGTCTGTTCCCAAGATGCACTCCTCCACCATATCGACCAGAAAGAAGATTTCTTTGCTAGTGAAACTTCCCATCCTAATCGGGAGAAGTTTTCTTCCAAAGATTGGCAAACGCTCTCCTGATATCGAGAAAATACTTATTTCATTCTTTCCTGCCGCGCCTGACTTGTGACCGGAGTCGAACGTTCCTCTTCTTAAAAGGTTAATCTTCGATCCCGTGTCCAAAACAATGTTGCCTTTCTTCCCAGCAACAAATCCTTCGATCGACGCTTGTTCCCGCGATACACACTCAAGCACGACAGGGGTGTGTGAATATGAAGACAGCGATACCCCTGTTACGTTGTCTTCCTCAAATTTCCCTGGTACCGGTTCTTATTCTGAGGGCAGTCCTTCTGCAGGTGCCCTCTTTTCTGACACAGCCAACATTCTGGAAAACGCTTCCTCATACTCGTTCCCGTATCTTGCCATCTACGTTTGTTACTTCCTCCGTCAGTAACAGTCCTGATTTGGGTATTCGATATTTCCTCTTTCTTCTTTTTGGACATCGATTCCACAGCTTCGATCTCCAAAGCCTTGACCACAGCAGCCCTAAGGGTATCAAATCCGCCCAATCTGAGAGTTCGCTTCGCCACCTCGTCAGCTAAAGCGGAAACAAATTGAGAGGCAGCTAATTTGTCTCGTATATCTCCAGGACAATCGCAAAATGCTGTTTGGGCTAATTTTTCTATTTCCACAGCTAAATCAGAAATACCCTGATCTTTTCTTTGTTTATAGTTTTGGAAAATTACGTAATTTAAATTTGACAAATTCTTAGTCCCGTATCTAAACTCTAACGCCGAAACAAGATCATTCCAGTCATTATGTTTCTCTGGGGAAATCGAAGTTAAAATACTTCGTGCTGAACCTTCTAAGGATGAAACTAAGGCCAAGGCCTTCTTTGATTCATCCCAACCATTTATTTTAGATATGGACTCAAACTGAATTCTATATTCTTCCCAAGTACTTTTACCGTCATACTTAGGAGGTTTAACTGCATAGCCCAAATCAGCAGTACCGACTACACGAGACACACTAGGGAACGTGAGCCGAGAGGAATCATTATTAACAGCATTATTTACAACAGGCTCAGGCTCCCTTGCTTGGACACTTATATTATTTCTATCGCTAGAAGTAAAAAACTGGGACGCTAGCACCTGACATTGTGCCTCTATAGCATCCAACCGACGATCGAGGGCAGCCTCCTTCTGGGACAAGAGAACCCTTTCGGCAGCCTCATGCTCCTCTCTGCGGATCCTCTCCTGTTCCCACCTCTCTTCGAAGGCTCGCCGCTCATCTTGTAAACGTTCTACCAAATTCCTTTGTAGACTCGCAAATAATTCTTCCATCGTGTGCCTATCTTCCCCAGAAGTAGCTCGCTTTTTCCTTTTTTCAATCCCACTTCTGACACCAATGTTGCGCCGGGAAGATTCGCCGCAGGACATTATTTATTTACAACGCTTCGATCTCTCAAAAATACAGTTACACGAAGGATTCCAGCTACTTCTTCGCGCCGCTGTCACTCCTCGACACTCGTCTTCAACTATCTGGTTTATCCGTTGTCCTTGATACGATCTTCAATCCCCGACTATCGATGTATCGATGAACATAGTCTCTAATCGATTATATTACCGGAGACAGCTTCGCTTCTTCGTAACAATATACAAAGAATTCAACCGTCTACCTGTTCCATTCATTGTTCTACTTGTCGAAAATTACAAATAATTTCCGATAAAGGATTAACCATTGGGTCTGATTGTTCACTTAAACTTGAAGACCAAGAAATTGGCAAATGGTATTGTTTGGATGCTTTGCGTACATGTTTTTTAGACTATATGGAAGCAATATATACAATGATTTCAACCGTCTACCTGTTCTATTCATTGTTCTACTTGTCGAAAATTACAAATAATTTCCGATAAAGGATTAACCATTGGGGCTCATTGTTCACTTAAACTTGAAGACCAAAAAATTGGCAATTGGTACTGTTTGGATGCTTTCCATATATGTTTCTTAGACTATATGGAAGCAATATATACAAAGATTTCAACCGTCTACGTGTACCAATCATTGTTCTACTTGTAGAAATTTACAAATAATTTCCATTTCATGATTATCAATGGGGCTCGCTGTTCACTTAAACTTGAAGAACAATAAATTGGCGAATTGTACTGTTTGGATGCTTTGCATATATGTTTCTTAGACTATATAGAATCAATATATACAAAGAATTCAACCGTCTACCTGTTCCATTCACTGTTCTACTTGTCGAAATTTACAAATAATTTCCTTTAAAGGATTAACAATGGGGCTCGTTGTACACTTAAACTTGAAGAACAATAAATTGGCGAATTGTACTATTTGGATGCTTTGCATATATGTTTCTTAGACTATATAGAAGCAATATATACAATGATTTCAACCGTCTACCTGTTCCATTCATTGTTCTATTTGTCGAAATTTACAAATAATTTCCGATAAAGGATTAACCATTGGGGCTTGTTGTTCACTTAAACTTGAAGAACAATAAATTGGCGAATTGTACTGTTTGGATGCTTTGCACGTATGTTTCTTAGACTATACAGAAGCAATATATACAAAGATTTCAACTGTCTACCTGTTCCATTCATTGTTCTACTTGTCGAAAGTTACAAATAATTTCCGATGAAGGATTAACCATTGGGGCTCATTGTTCACTTAAACTTGAGGAACAAAAAATTGGCGAATTGTACTCTTTGGACGCTATGCGTATATGTTTCTTAGACTATATAGAAGCAATATATACAAAGATTTCAACCGTCTACCTGTTCCATTCATTGTTCTACTTGTCGAAAATTACAAATAATTTCCGATAAAGGATTAACCATTGGGGCTCGTTGTTCACTTAAACTTGAAGAACAATAAATTGGCGAATTGTACTGTTTGGATGCTTTGCACATATGTTTCTCAGACTATATAGAAACAATATATACAAAGATTTCAACTGTCTACCTGTTCCATTCATTGTTCTTCTTGTCGAAAGTTACAAATAATTTCCGATAAAGGTTTAACCATTGGGGCTCATTGTTCACTTAAACTTGAGGAACAAAAAATTGGCGAATTGTACTGTTTGGATACTTTGCATATATGTTTCTTAGACTATATAGAAGCAATATATACAAAGATTTCAACCGTCTACCTGTTCCATTCATTGTTCTACTTGTCGAAAGTTACAAATAATTTCCGATAAAGGATTAACAATGGGGCTCATTGTTCACTTAAACTTGAAGGACAAAAAACTGGCGAATTGTACTGTTTGGATGCTTTGCATATATGTTTCTTAGACTATATGGAAGCAATATATACAAAGATTTCAACCGTCTACGTGTACCAATCATTGTTCTACTTGTAGAAACTTACAATTAATTTCCGTTAAAGGATTAACAATGGGGCTCGTAGTTCACTTAAACTTGAAGAACAAAAAATTGGCAAATTGTACTGTTTGGATGCTTTGCATATATGTTTCTTAGACTTTTTAGAAGCAATATATAGAAAGATTTCACCCGTCTACCTGTACTATTCATTGTTCTACTTGTAGAAAGTTACAAATAATTTCCATTTCATGATTATCAATGGGGCACGCTGTTCACTTAAACTTGAAGATCAAAAAATTGGCGATTGTTACTGTTTAGATGCTTTGCATATAGGTTTCGTAGACTATATAGAAGCAACATATACAAAGATTTCAACCGTCTACCTGTTCTATTCATTGTTCTACTTGTCGAAAATTACAAATAATTTCCGATAAAGGATTAACCATTGGGTCTCATTGTTCACTTAAACTTGAAGACCAAAAAATTGGCAAATGGTATTGTTTGGATGCTTTGCGTACATATTTCATAGACTATATGGAAGCAATATATACAAAGATTTCAACAGTCTACGTGTTCCAATCATTGCTCTACTTGTCGAAAGTTACAAATAATTTCCGATAAAGGATTAACCACTGCGGCTCATTGTTCACTTAAACTTGAAAAACAAAAAATTGGCGAATTGTACTGTTTGGATGCTTTGCATATATGTTTCTTAGATATATGGAAGCAATATATACAATGATTTCAACCGTCTACCTATACCATTCATTGTTCTACTTGTCGAAATTTACAAATAATTTCCTTTAAAGGATTAACAATGGGGCTCGTTGTACACTTAAACTTGAAGAACAATAAATTGGCGAATTGTACTATTTGGATGCTTTGCATATATGTTTCTTAGACTATATAGAAGCAATATATACAATGATTTCAACCGTCTACCTGTTCTATTCATTGTTCTACTTGTCGAAAATTACAAATAATTTCCGATAAAGGATTAACCATTGGGGCTCATTGTTCACTTAAACTTGAAGACCAAAAAATTGGCAATTGGTACTGTTTGGATGCTTGCCATATATGTTTCTTAGACTATATGGAAGCAATATATACAAAGATTTCAACCGTCTACGTGTACCAATCATTGTTCTACTTGTAGAAAGTTACAAATAATTTCCGTTAAGGGATTAACAATGGGGATCGTAGTTTACTTAAACATGAAGAACAAAAAATTGGCGAATTGTACTGTTTGGATGCTTTGCATATATGTTTCTTAGACTATATAGAAGCAATATATACAAAGATTTCAACCGTCTACCTGTTCCATTCATTGTTCTACTTGTCGAAAGATACAAATAATTTCCGATAAAGGATTAACCATTGGGGCTCATTGTCACTTAAACTTGAAAAACAAAAAATTGGCGAATTGTACTGTTTGGATGCTTTGCATATATGTTTCTTAGACTATATGGAAGCAATATATACAATGATTTCAACAGTCTACCTATTCCATTCATTGTTCTACTTGTCGAAATTTACAAATAATTTCCTTTAAAGGATTAACAATGGGGCTCCTTGTACACTTAAACTTGAAGAACAATAAATTGGCGAATTGTACTGTTTGGATGCTTTGCATATATGTTTCTTAGACTATTTAGTAGCAATATATAGAAAGATTTCACCCGTCTACCTGTACTATTCATTGTTCTACTTGTCGAAATTTACAAATAATTTCCATTTCATGATTATCAATGGGGCTCGCTGTTCACTTAAACTTGAAGAACAATAAATTGGCGAATTGTACTATTTGGATGCTTTGCATATATGTTTCTTAGACTATATAGAAGCAATATATACAATGATTTCAACCGTCTACCTGTTCCATTCATTGTTCTACTTGTCGAAATTTACAAATAATTTCCTTTAAAGGATTAACAATGGGGCTCGTTGTACACTTAAACTTGAAGAACAATAAATTGGCGAATTGTACTATTTGGATGCTTTGCATATATGTTTCTTAGACTATATAGAAGCAATATATACAATGATTTCAACCGTCTACCTGTTCCATTCATTGTTCTATTTGTCGAAATTTACAAATAATTTCCTTTAAGGATTAACAATGGGGCTCGTAGTTCACTTAAACTTGAAGAACAAAAAATTGGCGAACTGTACTGTTTGGATGCTTTGCATATATGTTTCTTAGACTATTTAGAAGCAATATATAGAAAGATTTCACCCGTCTACCTGTACTATTCATTGTTCTACTTGTAGAAATTTACAAATAATTTCCATTTCATGATTATCAATGGGGCTCGCTGTTCACTTAAACTTGAAGAACAATAAATTGGCGAATTGTACTGTTTGGATGCTTTGCATATATGTTTCTTAGACTATATAGAAGCAATATATGCTATGATTTCAACCGTCTACCTGTTCCATTCATTGTTCTACTTGTCGAAAATTACAAATAATTTCCGATAAAGGATTAACCATTGGGGCTTGTTGTTCACTTAAACTTGAAGAACAATAAATTGGCGAATTGTACTGTTTGGATGCTTTGCACGTATGTTTCTTAGACTATACAGAAGCAATATATACAAAGATTTCAACTGTCTACCTGTTCCATTCATTGTTCTACTTGTCGAAAGTTACAAATAATTTCCGATGAAGGATTAACCATTGGGGCTCATTGTTCACTTAAACTTGAGGAACAAAAAATTGGCGAATTGTACTGTTTGGACGCTATGCGTATATGTTTCTTAGACTATATAGAAGCAATATATACAAAGATTTCAACCGTCTACCTGTTCCATTCATTGTTCTACTTGTCGAAAATTACAAATAATTTCCGATAAAGGATTAACCATTGGGGCTCGTTGTTCACTTAAACTTGAAGAACAATAAATTGGCGAATTGTACTGTTTGGATGCTTTGCACATATGTTTCTCAGACTATATAGAAACAATATATACAAAGATTTCAACTGTCTACCTGTTCCATTCATTGTTCTTCTTGTCGAAAGTTACAAATAATTTCCGATAAAGGTTTAACCATTAGGGCTCACTGTTCACTTAAACTTGAGGAACAAAAAATTGGCGAATTGTACTGTTTGGATACTTTGCATATATGTTTCTTAGACTATATAGAAGCAATATATACAAAGATTTCAACCGTCTACCTGTTCCATTCATTGTTCTACTTGTCGAAAGTTACAAATAATTTCCGATAAAGGATTAACAATGGGGCTCATTGTTCACTTAAACTTGAAGGACAAAAAACTGGCGAATTGTACTGTTTGGATGCTTTGCATATATGTTTCTTAGACTATATGGAAGCAATATATACAAAGATTTCAACCGTCTAACTGTTCCATTCATTGTTCTACTTGTCGAAAGTTACAAATAATTTCCGTTAAGGGATTAACAATGGGGATCGTAGTTTACTTAAACATGAAGAACAAAAAATTGGCGAATTGTACTGTTTGGATGCTTTGCATATATGTTTCTTAGACTATATAGAAGCAATATATACAAAGATTTCAACCGTCTACCTGTTCCATTCATTGTTCTACTTGTCGAAATTTACAAATAATTTCCTATAAAGGATTAACAATGGGGTTCGTTGTACACTTATACTTGAAGAACAATAAATTGGCGAATTGAACTGTTTGGATGCTTTGCATATATGTTTCTTAGACTATATAGAAGCAATATATACAAAGAATTCAACCGTCTACCTATTCCATTCATTGTTCTACTTGTCGAAATTTACAAATAATTTCCTTTAAAGGATTAACAATGGGGTTCGTTGTACACTTAAACTTGAAGAACAATAAATTGGCGAATTGAACTGTTTGGATGCTTTGCATATATGTTTCTTAGACTATATAGAAGCAATATATACAAAGAATTCAACCGTCTACCTGTTCCATTCATTGTTCTACTTGTAGAAATTTACAAATAATTTCCATTTCATGATTATCAATGGGGCTCGCTGTTCACTTAAACTTGAAGAACAATAAATTGGCGAATTGTACTGTTTGGATGTTTTGCATATATGTTTCTTAGACTATATAGAATCAATATATACAAAGAATTCAACCGTCTACCTGTTCCATTCATTGTTCTACTTGTCGAAAGTTACAAATAATTTCCGATAAAGGATTAACCATAGGGGCTCGTTGTTCACTTAAACTTGAAGAACAATAAATTGGCGAATTGTACTGTTTGGATGCTTTGCATATATGTTTCTTAGACTATATAGACGCAATATATACAAGGATTTCAACCGTCTACCTGTTCCATTCATTGTTCTACTTGTCGAAAGTTACAAATAATTACCGATAAAGGATTAACCATTGGGGCTCATTGTTCACTTAAACTTGAAGAACAAAAAATTGGCGAATTGTACTGTTTGGATGCTTTGCATATATGTTTCTTAGACTATATAGAACCAATATATACAAAGATTTCAACCGTCTACCTGTTCCATTCATTGTTCTACTTGTCGAAAATTACAAATAATTTCCGATAAAGGATTAACCATTGGGTCTGATTGTTCACTTAAACTTGAAGACCAAGAAATTGGCAAATGGAATTGTTTGGATGCTTTGCGTACATGTTTTTTAGACTATATGGAAGCAATATATACAAAGATTTCAACAGTCTACGTGTTCCAATCATTGTTCTACTTGTCGAAATTTACAAATAATTTCCTTTAAAGGATTAACAATGGGACTCGTTGTTCACTTAAACTTGAAGAACAATAAATTGGCGAATTGTACTGTTTGGATGCTTTGCATATATGTTTCTTAGACTATATAGAAGCAATATATACAAAGATTTCAACCGTCTACGTGTTCCAATCATTGTTCTACTTGTCGAAATTTACAAATAATTTCCTTTAAAGGATTAACAATGGGGCTCGTTGTTCACTTAAACTTGAAGAACAATAAATTGGCGAATTGTACTGTTTGGATGCTTTGCATATATGTTTCTTAGACTATATAGACGCAATATATACAATGATTTCAACAGTCTACCTATTCCATTCATTGTTCTACTTGTCGAAATTTACAAATAATTTCCTTTAAAGGATTAACAATGGGGTTCGTTGTACACTTAAACTTGAAGAACAATAAATTGGCGAATTGAACTGTTTGGATGCTTTGCATATATGTTTCTTAGACTATATAGAAGCAATATATACAAAGAATTCAACCGTCTACCTGTTCCATTCATTGTTCTACTTGTAGAAATTTACAAATAATTTCCATTTCATGATTATCAATGGGGCTCGCTGTTCACTTAAACTTGAAGAACAATAAATTGGCGAATTGAACTGTTTGGATGCTTTGCATATATGTTTCTTAGACTATATAGAAGCAATATATACAAAGAATTCAACCGGCTACCTATTCCATTCATTGTTCTACTTGTCGAAAGATACAAATAATTTCCTATAAAGGATTAACAATGGGGTTCGTTGTACACTTAAACTTGAAGAACAATAAATTGGCGAATTGAACTGTTTGGATGCTTTGCATATATGTTTCTTAGACTATATAGAACCAATATATACAAAGATTTCAACCGTCTACCTGTTCCATTCATTGTTCTACTTGTCGAAAATTACAAATAATTTCCGATAAAGGATTAACCATTGGGTCTGATTGTTCACTTAAACTTGAAGACCAAGAAATTGGCAAATGGAATTGTTTGGATGCTTTGCGTACATGTTTTTTAGACTATATGGAAGCAATATATACAAAGATTTCAACAGTCTACGTGTTCCAATCATTGTTCTACTTGTCGAAATTTACAAATAATTTCCTTTAAAGGATTAACAATGGGACTCGTTGTTCACTTAAACTTGAAGAACAATAAATTGGCGAATTGTACTGTTTGGATGCTTTGCATATATGTTTCTTAGACTATATAGAAGCAATATATACAAAGATTTCAACCGTCTACGTGTTCCAATCATTGTTCTACTTGTCGAAATTTACAAATAATTTCCTTTAAAGGATTAACAATGGGGCTCGTTGTTCACTTAAACTTGAAGAACAATAAATTGGCGAATTGTACTGTTTGGATGCTTTGCATATATGTTTCTTAGACTATATAGACGCAATATATACAATGATTTCAACAGTCTACCTATTCCATTCATTGTTCTACTTGTCGAAATTTACAAATAATTTCCTTTAAAGGATTAACAATGGGGTTCGTTGTACACTTAAACTTGAAGAACAATAAATTGGCGAATTGAACTGTTTGGATGCTTTGCATATATGTTTCTTAGACTATATAGAAGCAATATATACAAAGAATTCAACCGTCTACCTGTTCCATTCATTGTTCTACTTGTAGAAATTTACAAATAATTTCCATTTCATGATTATCAATGGGGCTCGCTGTTCACTTAAACTTGAAGAACAATAAATTGGCGAATTGTACTGTTTGGATGCTTTGCATATATGTTTCTTAGACTATATAGAATCAATATATACAAAGAATTCAACCGTCTACCTGTTCCATTCATTGTTCTACTTGTCGAAAGTTACAAATAATTTCCGATAAAGGATTAACCATAGGGGCTCGTTGTTCACTTAAACTTGAAGAACAATAAATTGGCGAATTGTACTGTTTGGATGCTTTGCATATATGTTTCTTAGACTATATAGACGCAATATATACAAGGATTTCAACCGTCTACCTGTTCCATTCATTGTTCTACTTGTCGAAAGTTACAAATAATTACCGATAAAGGATTAACCATTGGGGCTCATTGTTCACTTAAACTTGAAGAACAAAAAATTGGCGAATTGTACTGTTTGGATGCTTTGCATATATGTTTCTTAGACTATATAGAACCAATATATACAAAGATTTCAACCGTATACCTGTTCCATTCATTGTTATACTTGTCGAAAATTACAAATAATTTCCGATAAAGGATTAACCATTGGGTCTGATTGTTCACTTAAACTTGAAGACCAAGAAATTGGCAAATGGTATTGTTTGGATGCTTTGCGTACATGTTTTTTAGACTATATGGAAGCAATATATACAAAGATTTCAACAGTGTACGTGTTCCAATCATTGTTCTACTTGTCGAAATTTACAAATAATTTCCTTTAAAGGATTAACAATGGGACTCGTTGTTCACTTAAACTTGAAGAACAATAAATTGGCGAATTGTACTGTTTGGATGCTTTGCATATATGTTTCTTAGACTATATAGAAGCAATATATACAAAGATTTCAACTGTCTACCTGTTCCATTCATTGTTCTACTTGTCGAAAGTTACAAATAATTTCCGATGAAGGATTAACCATTGGGGCTCATTGTTCACTTAAACTTGAGGAACAAAAAATTGGCGAATTGTACTGTTTGGACGCTATGCGTATATGTTTCTTAGACTATATAGAAGCAATATATACAAAGATTTCAACCGTCTACCTGTTCCATTCATTGTTCTACTTGTCGAAAGTTACAAATAATTACCGATAAAGGATTAACCATTGGGGCTCATTGTTCACTTAAACTTGAAGAACAAAAAATTGGCGAATTGTACTGTTTGGATGCTTTGCATATATGTTTCTTAGACTATATAGAACCAATATATACAAAGATTTCAACCGTATACCTGTTCCATTCATTGTTCTACTTGTCGAAAATTACAAATAATTTCCGATAAAGGATTAACCATTGGGTCTGATTGTTCACTTAAACTTGAAGACCAAGAAATTGGCAAATGGTATTGTTTGGATGCTTTGCGTACATGTTTTTTAGACTATATGGAAGCAATATATACAAAGATTTCAACCGTCTAACTGTTCCATTCATTGTTCTACTTGTCGAAAGTTACAAATAATTTCCGTTAAGGGATTAACAATGGGGATCGTAGTTTACTTAAACATGAAGAACAAAAAATTGGCGAATTGTACTGTTTGGATGCTTTGCATATATGTTTCTTAGACTATATAGAAGCAATATATACAAAGATTTCAACCGTCTACCTGTTCCATTCATTGTTCTACTTGTCGAAAGATACAAATAATTTCCTATAAAGGATTAACAATGGGGTTCGTTGTACACTTAAACTTGAAGAACAATAAATTGGCGAATTGAACTGTTTGGATGCTTTGCATATATGTTTCTTAGACTATATAGAAGCAATATATACAAAGAATTCAACCGGCTACCTATTCCATTCATTGTTCTACTTGTCGAAATTTACAAATAATTTCCTTTAAAGGATTAACAATGGGGTTCGTTGTACACTCAAACTTGAAGAACAATAAATTGGCGAATTGAACTGTTTGGATGCTTTGCATATATGTTTCTTAGACTATATAGAAGCAATATATACAAAGAATTCAACCGTCTACCTGTTCCATTCATTGTTCTACTTGTAGAAATTTACAAATAATTTCCATTTCATGATTATCAATGGGGCTCGCTGTTCACTTAAACTTGAAGAACAATAAATTGGCGAATTGTACTGTTTGGATGTTTTGCATATATGTTTCTTAGACTATATAGAATCAATATATACAAAGAATTCAACCGTCTACCTGTTCCATTCATTGTTCTACTTGTCGAAAGTTACAAATAATTTCCGATAAAGGATTAACCATAGGGGCTCGTTGTTCACTTAAACTTGAAGAACAATAAATTGGCGAATTGTACTGTTTGGATGCTTTGCATATATGTTTCTTAGACTATATAGACGCAATATATACAAGGATTTCAACCGTCTACCTGTTCCATTCACTGTTCTACTTGTCGAAAGTTACAAATAATTACCGATAAAGGATTAACCATTGGGGCTCATTGTTCACTTAAACTTGAAGAACAATAAATTGGCGAATTGTACTGTTTGGATGCTTTGCATATATGTTTCTTAGACTATATAGACGCAATATATACAAGGATTTCAACCGTCTACCTGTTCCATTCATTGTTCTACTTGTCGAAAGTTACAAATAATTACCGATAAAGGATTAACCATTGGGTCTGATTGTTCACTTAAACTTGAAGACCAAGAAATTGGCAAATGGAATTGTTTGGATGCTTTGCGTACATGTTTTTTAGACTATATGGAAGCAATATATACAAAGATTTCAACAGTCTACGTGTTCCAATCATTGTTCTACTTGTCGAAATTTACAAATAATTTCCTTTAAAGGATTAACAATGGGACTCGTTGTTCACTTAAACTTGAAGAACAATAAATTGGCGAATTGTACTGTTTGGATGCTTTGCATATATGTTTCTTAGACTATATAGAAGCAATATATACAAAGATTTCAACCGTCTACGTGTTCCAATCATTGTTCTACTTGTCGAAATTTACAAATAATTTCCTTTAAAGGATTAACAATGGGGCTCGTTGTTCACTTAAACTTGAAGAACAATAAATTGGCGAATTGTACTGTTTGGATGCTTTGCATATATGTTTCTTAGACTATATAGACGCAATATATACAATGATTTCAACAGTCTACCTATTCCATTCATTGTTCTACTTGTCGAAATTTACAAATAATTTCCTTTAAATGATTAACAATGGGGTTCGTTGTACACTTAAACTTGAAGAACAATAAATTGGCGAATTGAACTGTTTGGATGCTTTGCATATATGTTTCTTAGACTATATGGAAGCAATATATACAAAGATTTCAACCGTCTACCTGTTCCATTCATTGTTCTACTTGTAGAAATTTACAAATAATTTCCATTTCATGATTATCAATGGGGCTCGCTGTTCACTTAAACTTGAAGAACAATAAATTGGCGAATTGTACTGTTTGGATGCTTTGCATATATGTTTCTTAGACTATATAGAATCAATATATACAAAGAATTCAACCGTCTACCTGTTCCATTCATTGTTCTACTTGTCGAAAGTTACAAATAATTTCCGATAAAGGATTAACCATAGGGGCTCGTTGTTCACTTAAACTTGAAGAACAATAAATTGGCGAATTGTACTGTTTGGATGCTTTGCATATATGTTTCTTAGACTATATAGACGCAATATATACAAGGATTTCAACCGTCTACCTGTTCCATTCATTGTTCTACTTGTCGAAAGTTACAAATAATTACCGATAAAGGATTAACCATTGGGGCTCATTGTTCACTTAAACTTGAAGAACAAAAAATTGGCGAATTGTACTGTTTGGATGCTTTGCATATATGTTTCTTAGACTATATAGAACCAATATATACAAAGATTTCAACCGTATACCTGTTCCATTCATTGTTCTACTTGTCGAAAATTACAAATAATTTCCGATAAAGGATTAACCATTGGGTCTGATTGTTCACTTAAACTTGAAGACCAAGAAATTGGCAAATGGTATTGTTTGGATGCTTTGCGTACATGTTTTTTAGACTATATGGAAGCAATATATACAAAGATTTCAACAGTGTACGTGTTCCAATCATTGTTCTACTTGTCGAAATTTACAAATAATTTCCTTTAAAGGATTAACAATGGGACTCGTTGTTCACTTAAACTTGAAGAACAATAAATTGGCGAATTGTACTGTTTGGATGCTTTGCATATATGTTTCTTAGACTATATAGAAGCAATATATACAAAGATTTCAACTGTCTACCTGTTCCATTCATTGTTCTACTTGTCGAAAGTTACAAATAATTTCCGATGAAGGATTAACCATTGGGGCTCATTGTTCACTTAAACTTGAGGAACAAAAAATTGGCGAATTGTACTGTTTGGACGCTATGCGTATATGTTTCTTAGACTATATAGAAGCAATATATACAAAGATTTCAACCGTCTACCTGTTCCATTCATTGTTCTACTTGTCGAAAGTTACAAATAATTACCGATAAAGGATTAACCATTGGGGCTCATTGTTCACTTAAACTTGAAGAACAAAAAATTGGCGAATTGTACTGTTTGGATGCTTTGCATATATGTTTCTTAGACTATATAGAACCAATATATACAAAGATTTCAACCGTATACCTGTTCCATTCATTGTTCTACTTGTCGAAAATTACAAATAATTTCCGATAAAGGATTAACCATTGGGTCTGATTGTTCACTTATACTTGAAGACCAAGAAATTGGCAAATGGTATTGTTTGGATGCTTTGCGTACATGTTTTTTAGAATATATGGAAGCAATATATACAAAGATTTCAACAGTGTACGTGTTCCAATCATTGTTCTACTTGTCGAAATTTACAAATAATTTCCTTTAAAGGATTAACAATGGGACTCGTTGTTCACTTAAACTTGAAGAACAATAAATTGGCGAATTGTACTGTTTGGATGCTTTGCATATATGTTTCTTAGACTATATAGAAGCAATATATACAAAGATTTCAACTGTCTACCTGTTCCATTCATTGTTCTACTTGTCGAAAGTTACAAATAATTTCCGATGAAGGATTAACCATTGGGGCTCATTGTTCACTTAAACTTGAGGAACAAAAAATTGGCGAATTGTACTGTTTGGACGCTATGCGTATATGTTTCTTAGACTATATAGAAGCAATATATACAAAGATTTCAACCGTCTACCTGTTCCATTCATTGTTCTACTTGTCGAAAATTACAAATAATTTCCGATAAAGGATTAACCATTGGGGCTCGTTGTTCACTTAAACTTGAAGAACAATAAATTGGCGAATTGTACTGTTTGGATGCTTTGCACATATGTTTCTCAGACTATATAGAAACAATATATACAAAGATTTCAACTGTCTACCTGTTCCATTCATTGTTCTTCTTGTCGAAAGTTACAAATAATTTCTGATAAAGGTTTAACCATTGGGGCTCATTGTTCACTTAAACTTGAGGAACAAAAAATTGGCGAATTGTACTGTTTGGATACTTTGCATATATGTTTCTTAGACTATATAGAAGCAATATATACGAAGATTTCAACCGTCTACCTGTTCCATTCATTGTTCTACTTTTCGAAAGTTACAATTAATTTCCGTTAAACGATTAACAATGGGGCTCGTAGTTCACTTAAACTTGAAGAACAAGAAATTGGCGAATTGTACTGTTTGGATGCTTTGCATATATGTTTCTTAGACTATATAGAAGCAATATATACAAAGATTTCAACTGTCTACCTGTTCCATTCATTGTTCTGCTTGTCGAAAGTTACAAATAATTTCCGATAAAGGATTAACCATTGGGGCTCATTGTTCACTTAAACTTGAGGAACAAAAAATTGGCGAATTGTACTGTTTGGATGCTTTGCATATATGTTTCTTAGACTATTTAGAAGCAATATATAGAAACATTTCACCCGTCTACCTGTACTATTCATTGTTCTACTTGTAGAAAGTTACAAATAATTTCCTTTAAAGGATTAACAATGGGGCTCGTTGTTCACTTAAACTTGAAGAACAATAAATTGGCGAATTGTACTGTTTGGATGCTTTGCATATATGTTTCTTAGACTATATGGAAGCAATATATACAAAGATTTCAACCGCCTACGTGTTCCAATCATTGTTCTACTTGTAGAAAGTTACAATTAATTTCCGTTAAAGGATTAACAATGCGGCTCGTAGTTCACTTAAACTTGAAGAACAAAACATTGGCGAATTGTACTGTTTGGATGCTTTGCATATATGTTTCTTAGACTATATAGAAGCAATATATACAAAGATTTCAACCGTCTACCTGTACTATTCATTGTTCTACTTGTCGAAAGTTACAAACAATTACCGATAAAGGATTAACCATTGGGGCTCATTGTTCACTTAAACTTCAGGAACAAAAAATTGGCGAATTGTACTGTTTGGATGCTTTGCATATATGTTTCTTAGACTATATAGAAGCAATATATACAAAGATTTCAACCGTCTACCTGTTCCATTCATTGTTCTACTTGTCGAAAGTTACAAATAATTACCGATAAAGGATTAACCATTGGGGCTCATTGTTCACTTAAACTTGAAGAACAAAAAATTGGCGAATTGTACTGTTTGGATGCTTTGCATATATGTTTCTTAGACTATATAGAAGCAATATATACAAAGATTTCAACCGTCTACCTGTTCCATTCATTGTTCTACTTGTCGAAAATTACAAATAATTTCCGATAAAGATTAACCATTGGGTCTGATTGTTCACTTAATCTTGAAGACCAAGAAATTGGCAAATGGTATTGTTTGGATGCTTTGCGTACATGTTTTTTAGACTATATAGAAGCAACATATACAAAGATTTCAACCGTCTACCTGTTCCATTCATTGTTCTACTTGTAGAAAGTTACAAATAATTTCCTTTAAAGGATTAACAATGTGGCTCGTAGTTCACTTAAACTTGAAGAACAAAAAATTGGCGAATGGTACTGTTTGGATGATTTGCATATATGTTTCTTAGACTATATGGAAGTAATATATACAAAGATTTCAACCGTCTACGTGTTCCAATCATTGTTCTACTTGTCGAAATTTACAAATAATTTCCTTTAAAGGATTAACAATGGGGCTCGTTGTTCACTTAAACTTGAAGAACAAGAAATTGGCGAATTGAACTGTTTGGATGCTTTGCATATATGTTTCTTAGACTATATAGAAGCAATATATACTATGATTTCAACCGTCTACCTGTTCCATTCATTGTTCTACTTGTCGAAAATTACAAATAATTTCCGATAAAGGATTAACCATTGGGGCTTGTTGTTCACTTAAACTTGAAGAACAATAAATTGGCGAATTGTACTGTTTGGATGCTTTGCACGTATGTTTCTTAGACTATATAGAAGTAATATATACAAAGATTTCAACTGTCTACCTGTCCCATTCATTGTTCTACTTGTGGAAAGTTACAAATAATTTCCGATGAAGGATTAACCATTGGGGCTCATTGTTCACTTAAACTTGAGGAACAAAAAATTGGCGAATTGTACTGTTTGGACGCTATGGGTATATGTTTCTTAGACTATATAGAAGCAATATATACAAAGAATTCAACCGTCTACCTGTTCCATTCATTGTTCTACTTGTCGAAAATTACAAATAATTTCCGATAAAGGATTAACCATTGGGGCTCGTTGTTCACTTAAACTTGAAGAACAATAAATTGGCGAATTGTACTGTTTGGATGCTTTGCACATATGTTTCTCAGACTATATAGAAACAATATAGACAAAGATTTCAACTGTCTACCTGTTCCATTCATTGTTCTTCTTGTCGAAAGTTACAAATAATTTCCGATAAAGGTTTAACCATTGGGGCTCATTGTTCACTTAAACTTGAGGAACAGAAAATTGGCAAATTGTACTGTTTGGATACTTTGCATATATGTTTCTTAGACTATATAGAAGCAATATATACAAAGATTTCAACCGTCTACCTGTTCCATTCATTGTTCTACTTGTCGAAAGTTACAAATAATTTCCGATAAAGGATTAACAATGGGGCTCAATGTTCACTTAAACTTGAAGGACAAAAAACTGGCGAATTGTACTGTTTGGATGCTTTGCATATATGTTTCTTAGACTATATGGAAGCAATATATACAAAGATTTCAACCGTCTACGTGTTCCAATCATTGTTCTACTTGTAGAAAGTTACAATTAATTTCCGTTAAAGGATTAACAATGGGGCTCGTAGTTCACTTAAACTTGAAGAACAAAACATTGGCGAATTGTACTGTTTGGATGCTTTGCATATATGTTTCGTAGATTATATAGAAGCAATATATACAATTATTTCAACCGTCTACCTGATCCATTTATTGTTCTACTTGTCGAAATTTACAAATAATTTCCTTTAAAGGATTAACAATGGGGCTCGTTGTTCACTTAAACTTGAAGAACAATAAATTGGCGAATTGTACTGTTTGGATGCTTTGCATATATGTTTCTTAGACTATATGGAAGCAATATATACAAAGATTTCGACCGTCTTCGTGTTCCAATCATTGTTCTACTTGTAGAAATTTACAAATAATTTCCTTTAAAGGATTAACAATGTGGCTCGTAGTTCACTTAAACTTGAAGAACAAAAAATTTGGGGAAGTGTACTGTTTGGATGCTTTGCATATATGTTTCTTAGACTATTTAGAAGCAATATATAGAAAGATTTCACCCGCCTACCTGTTCCATTCATTGTTCTACTTGTCGAAAGTTACAAATAATTACCGATAAAGGATTAACCAAAGGGGCTCATTGTTCACTTAAACTTGAGGAACAAAAAATTGGCGAATTGTACTGTTTGGACGCTATGCGTATATGTTTCTTAGACTATATAGAAGCAATATATACAAAGATTTCAACCGTCTACCTGTTCCATTCATTGTTCTACTTGTCGAAAATTACAAATAATTTCCGATAAAGGATTAACCATTGGGGCTCGTTGTTCACTTAAACTTGAAGAACAATAAATTGGCGAATTGTACTGTTTGGATGCTTTGCACATATGTTTCTCAGACTATATAGAAACAATATATACAAAGATTTCAACTGTCTACCTGTTCCATTCATTGTTCTTCTTGTCGAAAGTTACAAATAATTTCCGATAAAGGTTTAACCATTGGGGCTCATTGTTCACTTAAACTTGAGGAACAAAAAATTGGCGAATTGTACTGTTTGGATACTTTGCATATATGTTTCTTAGACTATATAGAAGCAATATATACAAAGATTTCAACCGTCTACCTGTTCCATTCATTGTTCTACTTGTCGAAAATTACAAATAATTTCCGATAAACGATTAACCATTGGGGCTTGTTGTTCACTTAAACTTGAAGAACAATAAATTGGCGAATTGTACTGTTTGGATGCTTTGCACGTATGTTTCTTAGACTATACAGAAGCAATATATACAAAGATTTCAACTGTCTACCTGTTCCATTCATTGTTCTACTTGTCGAAAGTTACAAATAATTTCCTATGAAGGATTAACCATTGGGGCTCATTGTTCACTTAAACTTGAGGAACAAAAAATTGGCGAATTGTACTGTTTGGACGCTATGCGTATATGTTTCTTAGACTATATAGAAGCAATATATACAAAGATTTCAACCGTCTACCTGTTCCATTCATTGTTCTACTTGTCGAAAATTACAAATAATTTCCGATAAAGGATTAACCATTGGGGCTCGTTGTTCACTTAAACTTGAAGAACAATAAATTGGCGAATTGTACTGTTTGGATGCTTTGCACATATGTTTCTCAGACTATATAGAAACAATATATACAAAGATTTCAACTGTCTACCTGTTCCATTCATTGTTCTTCTTGTCGAAAGTTACAAATAATTTCCGATAAAGGTTTAACCATTGGGGCTCATTGTTCACTTAAACTTGAGGAACAAAAAATTGGCGAATTGTACTGTTTGGATACTTTGCATATATGTTTCTTAGACTATATAGAAGCAATATATACAAAGATTTCAACCGTCTACCTGTTCCATTCATTGTTCTACTTGTCGAAAGTTACAAATAATTTCCGATAAAGGATTAACAATGGGGCTCATTGTTCACTTAAACTTGAAGGACAAAAAACTGGCGAATTGTACTGTTTGGATGCTTTGCATATATGTTTCTTAGACTATATAGAATCAATATATACAAAGAATTCAACCGTCTACCTGTTCCATTCAATGTTCTACTTGTCGAAATTTACAAATAATTTCCTTTAAAGGATTAACAATGGGGCTCGTAGTTCACTTAAACTTGAAGAACAAAAAATTGGCGAACGGTACTGATTGGATGCTTTGCGTACATGTTTCTTAGACTATATGGAAGCAATATATACAAAGATTTCATCAGTCTACGTGTTCCAAGCATTGTTCTACTTGTAGAAAGTTACAATTAATTTCCGTTAAAGGATTAACAATGGGGCTCGTAGTTCACTTAAACTTGAAGAGCAAAAAATTGGCGAATTGTACTGTTTGGACGCTATGCATATATGTTTCTTAGACTATATAGTAGCAATATATACAATGATTTCAACAGTCTACCTGTTCCATTCATTGTTCTACTTGTCGAAATTTACAAATAATTTCCTTTAAAGGATTAACAATGGGGCTCGTAGTTCACTTAAACTTGAAGAACAAAAAATTGGCGAATGGTACTGTTTGGATGCTTTGCATATATGTTTCTTACATTATATATAAGCAATATATACAAAGATTTCAACCGTCTACCTGTTCCATTCATTGTTCTACTTGTCGAAAGTTACAAATAATTTCCGATAACGGATTAACCATTGGGGCTCATTGTTCACTTAAACTTGAAGATAACAAAATTGGCGAATGTTACTGTTTGGATGCTTTGCATATATGTTTCTTAGACTATATGGAAGCAATATATACAAAGATTTCAACCGTCTACCTGTTCCATTCATTGTTCTACTGGTCGAAAGTTACAAATAATTTCCGATAAAGGATTAACAATGGGGCTCATTGTTCACTTAAACTTGAAGAACAAAAAATTGGCGAACGGTACTGTTTGGATGCTTTGCGTACATGTTTCTTAGACTATATGGAAGCAATATATACAAAGATTTCAAACTTCTACGTGTCCCAATCATTGTTCTACTTGTCGAAATTTACAAATAATTCCCTTTAAAGGATTAACAATGGGGCTCGTTGTTCACTTAAACTTGAAGAACAAAAAATTGGCGAATGGTACTGTTTGGATGCTTTGCATATATGTTTCTTAGACTATATAGAAGCAATATATACATTGATTTCAACCTTCTACCTGTTCCACTCATTGTTCTACTTGTCGCAATTTACAAATAATTTCCGTTAAAGTGTTAACAATGGGGCTCGTAGTTCACTTAAACTTGAAGATGAAATAATTGGCGAATTGTACTGTTTGGATGCTTTGCATATATGTTTCTTATACTATATAGAAGCAATATATACAAAGATTTCAACCGTCTACCTGTTCCATTCACTGTTCTACTTGTCGAAAGTTACAAATAATTTCCGTTAAGGGATTAACAATGGGGATCGTAGTTTACTTAAACTTGAAGAACAAAAAATTGGCGAATTGTACTGTTTGGATGCTTTGCATAAATGTTTCTTAGACTATATAGAAGCAATATATACAATGATTTCAACAGTCTACCTGTTCCATTCATTGTTCTACTTGTCGAAAGTTACAAATAATTTCCTTTAAAGGATTAACAATGGAGATCGCAGTTCACTTAAACTTGAAGAACAAAAAATTGGCGAATGGTACTGTTTGGATGCTTTGCATATATGTTTCTTAGACTATATAGAAGCAATATATACAAAGATTTCAACAGTCTACCTTTTCCATTCATTGTTCTACTTGTCGAAAGTTATAAATAATTTCCTTTAAAGGATTAACAATGGGGCTCATTGTTCACTTAAACTTGAAGAACAAAAAATTGGCGAATTGTACAGTTTGGATGCTTTGCATATATGTTTCTTATACTATATAGAAGCAATATATACAATGATTTCAACAGTCTACCTGTTCCATTCATTGTTCTACTTGTCGAAAGTTACAAATAATTTCCGATAACGAATTAACCATTGGGGCTCATTGTTCACTTAAACTTGAAGATAACAAAATTGGCGAATGTTACTGTTTGGATGCTTTGCATATATGTTTCTTAGACTATATGGAAGCAATATATACAAAGATTTCAACCGTCTACCTGTTCGATTCATTGTTCTACTTGTCGAAAGTTACAAATAATTTCCGATAAAGGATTAACAATGGGGCTCATTGTTCACTTAAACTTGAAGGACAAAAGATTGGCGAATGGTACTGTTTGGATGCTTTGCGTACATGTTTCTTAGACTATATGGAAGCAATATATACAAGGATTTCAAGCGTCTACCTGTTCCATTCATTGTTCTACTTGTCGAAAATTACAAATAATTTCCGATAAAGGATTAACAATGGGGCTCATTGTTCACTTAAACTTGAAGAACAATAAATTGGCGAATTCTACTGTTTGGATGATTTGCATATATGTTTCTTAGACTATATAGAAGCAATATATAGAAAGATTTCACCCGTCTACCTGTACTATTCATTGTTCTACTTGTAGAAAGTTACAAATAATTTCCATTTCATGATTATCAATGGGGCTCGCTGTTCACTTAAACTTGAAGATCAAAAAATTGGCGAATGTTACTGTTTAGATGTTTCGCATATAGGTTTCTTAGACTATATAGAAGCAACATATACAAAGATTTCAACCGTCTACCTGTTCCATTCATTGTTCTATTTGTCGAAAGTTACAAATAATTTCCGTTAAGGGATTAACAATGGGGATCGTAGTTTACTTAAACTTGAAGAACAAGAAATTGGCGAATTGTACTGTTTGGATGCTTTGCATATATGTTTCTTAGACTATATAGAAGCAATATATACAAAGATTTCAACCGTCTACCTGTTCCATTCATTGTTCTACTTGTCGAAAGTTACAAATAATTTCCTTTAAAGGATTAACAATGGGGCTCGTAGTTCACTTAAACTTAAAGAACAAAAAAATTGGCGAATTGTACTGTTTGGATGCTTTGCATATATGTATCTTAGATTATATAGAAGCAATATATACAAAGATTTCAACCGTCTACCTGTTCCATTCATTGTTATACTTGTCGAAAGCTACAAATAATTTCCGATAACGGATTAACCATTGGGGCTCATTGTTCACTTAAACTTGAGGAACAAAAAATTGGCGAATTGTACTGTTTGGATACTTTGCATATATGTTTCTTAGACTATATAGAAGCAATATATACGAAGATTTCAACCGTCTACCTGTTCCATTCATTGTTCTATTTGTCGAAAGTTACAAATAATTTCCGTTAAGGGATTAACAATGGGGATCGTAGTTTACTTAAACTTGAAGAACAATAAATTGGCGAATTGAACTGTTTGGATGCTTTGCATATATGTTTCTTAGACTATATGGAAGCAATATATACAAAGATTTCAACCGTCTACCTGTTCCATTCATTGTTCTACTTGTAGAAATTTACAAATAATTTCCATTTCATGATTATCAATGGGGCTCGCTGTTCACTTAAACTTGAAGAACAATAAATTGGCGAATTGTACTGTTTGGATGCTTTGCATATATGTTTCTTAGACTATATAGAATCAATATATACAAAGAATTCAACCGTCTACCTGTTCCATTCATTGTTCTACTTGTCGAAAGTTACAAATAATTTCCGATAAAGGATTAACCATAGGGGCTCGTTGTTCACTTAAACTTGAAGAACAATAAATTGGCGAATTGTACTGTTTGGATGCTTTGCATATATGTTTCTTAGACTATATAGACGCAATATATACAAGGATTTCAACCGTCTACCTGTTCCATTCATTGTTCTACTTGTCGAAAGTTACAAATAATTACCGATAAAGGATTAACCATTGGGGCTCATTGTTCACTTAAACTTGAAGAACAAAAAATTGGCGAATTGTACTGTTTGGATGCTTTGCATATATGTTTCTTAGACTATATAGAACCAATATATACAAAGATTTCAACCGTATACCTGTTCCATTCATTGTTCTACTTGTCGAAAATTACAAATAATTTCCGATAAAGGATTAACCATTGGGTCTGATTGTTCACTTAAACTTGAAGACCAAGAAATTGGCAAATGGTATTGTTTGGATGCTTTGCGTACATGTTTTTTAGACTATATGGAAGCAATATATACAAAGATTTCAACAGTGTACGTGTTCCAATCATTGTTCTACTTGTCGAAATTTACAAATAATTTCCTTTAAAGGATTAACAATGGGACTCGTTGTTCACTTAAACTTGAAGAACAATAAATTGGCGAATTGTACTGTTTGGATGCTTTGCATATATGTTTCTTAGACTATATAGAAGCAATATATACAAAGATTTCAACTGTCTACCTGTTCCATTCATTGTTCTACTTGTCGAAAGTTACAAATAATTTCCGATGAAGGATTAACCATTGGGGCTCATTGTTCACTTAAACTTGAGGAACAAAAAATTGGCGAATTGTACTGTTTGGACGCTATGCGTATATGTTTCTTAGACTATATAGAAGCAATATATACAAAGATTTCAACCGTCTACCTGTTCCATTCATTGTTCTACTTGTCGAAAGTTACAAATAATTACCGATAAAGGATTAACCATTGGGGCTCATTGTTCACTTAAACTTGAAGAACAAAAAATTGGCGAATTGTACTGTTTGGATGCTTTGCATATATGTTTCTTAGACTATATAGAACCAATATATACAAAGATTTCAACCGTATACCTGTTCCATTCATTGTTCTACTTGTCGAAAATTACAAATAATTTCCGATAAAGGATTAACCATTGGGTCTGATTGTTCACTTAAACTTGAAGACCAAGAAATTGGCAAATGGTATTGTTTGGATGCTTTGCGTACATGTTTTTTAGAATATATGGAAGCAATATATACAAAGATTTCAACAGTGTACGTGTTCCAATCATTGTTCTACTTGTCGAAATTTACAAATAATTTCCTTTAAAGGATTAACAATGGGACTCGTTGTTCACTTAAACTTGAAGAACAATAAATTGGCGAATTGTACTGTTTGGATGCTTTGCATATATGTTTCTTAGACTATATAGAAGCAATATATACAAAGATTTCAACTGTCTACCTGTTCCATTCATTGTTCTACTTGTCGAAAGTTACAAATAATTTCCGATGAAGGATTAACCATTGGGGCTCATTGTTCACTTAAACTTGAGGAACAAAAAATTGGCGAATTGTACTGTTTGGACGCTATGCGTATATGTTTCTTAGACTATATAGAAGCAATATATACAAAGATTTCAACCGTCTACCTGTTCCATTCATTGTTCTACTTGTCGAAAATTACAAATAATTTCCGATAAAGGATTAACCATTGGGGCTCGTTGTTCACTTAAACTTGAAGAACAATAAATTGGCGAATTGTACTGTTTGGATGCTTTGCACATATGTTTCTCAGACTATATAGAAACAATATATACAAAGATTTCAACTGTCTACCTGTTCCATTCATTGTTCTTCTTGTCGAAAGTTACAAATAATTTCTGATAAAGGTTTAACCATTGGGGCTCATTGTTCACTTAAACTTGAGGAACAAAAAATTGGCGAATTGTACTGTTTGGATACTTTGCATATATGTTTCTTAGACTATATAGAAGCAATATATACGAAGATTTCAACCGTCTACCTGTTCCATTCATTGTTCTACTTTTCGAAAGTTACAATTAATTTCCGTTAAACGATTAACAATGGGGCTCGTAGTTCACTTAAACTTGAAGAACAAGAAATTGGCGAATTGTACTGTTTGGATGCTTTGCATATATGTTTCTTAGACTATATAGAAGCAATATATACAAAGATTTCAACTGTCTACCTGTTCCATTCATTGTTCTGCTTGTCGAAAGTTACAAATAATTTCCGATAAAGGATTAACCATTGGGGCTCATTGTTCACTTAAACTTGAGGAACAAAAAATTGGCGAATTGTACTGTTTGGATGCTTTGCATATATGTTTCTTAGACTATTTAGAAGCAATATATAGAAACATTTCACCCGTCTACCTGTACTATTCATTGTTCTACTTGTAGAAAGTTACAAATAATTTCCTTTAAAGGATTAACAATGGGGCTCGTTGTTCACTTAAACTTGAAGAACAATAAATTGGCGAATTGTACTGTTTGGATGCTTTGCATATATGTTTCTTAGACTATATGGAAGCAATATATACAAAGATTTCAACCGCCTACGTGTTCCAATCATTGTTCTACTTGTAGAAAGTTACAATTAATTTCCGTTAAAGGATTAACAATGCGGCTCGTAGTTCACTTAAACTTGAAGAACAAAACATTGGCGAATTGTACTGTTTGGATGCTTTGCATATATGTTTCTTAGACTATATAGAAGCAATATATACAAAGATTTCAACCGTCTACCTGTACTATTCATTGTTCTACTTGTCGAAAGTTACAAACAATTACCGATAAAGGATTAACCATTGGGGCTCATTGTTCACTTAAACTTCAGGAACAAAAAATTGGCGAATTGTACTGTTTGGATGCTTTGCATATATGTTTCTTAGACTATATAGAAGCAATATATACAAAGATTTCAACCGTCTACATGTTCCATTCATTGTTCTACTTGTCGAAAGTTACAAATAATTTCCGATAAAGGATTAACAATGGGTCTCATTTTACAATGAAACTTGAAGAACAAAAAATTGGCGAATGGTACTGTTTGGATGCTTTGCATATATGTTTCTAAGACTATATAGACGCAATATATACAATTATTTCAACCGTCTACCTGATCCATTCATTGTTCTACTTGTCGAAAGTTACAAATAATTACCGATAAAGGATTAACCATTGGGGCTCATTGTTCACTTAAACTTGAAGAACAAAAAATTGGCGAATTGTACTGTTTGGATGCTTTGCATATATGTTTCTTAGACTATATAGAAGCAATATATACAAAGATTTCAACCGTCTACCTGTTCCATTCATTGTTCTACTTGTCGAAAATTACAAATAATTTCCGATAAAGATTAACCATTGGGTCTGATTGTTCACTTAATCTTGAAGACCAAGAAATTGGCAAATGGTATTGTTTGGATGCTTTGCGTACATGTTTTTTAGACTATATAGAAGCAACATATACAAAGATTTCAACCGTCTACCTGTTCCATTCATTGTTCTACTTGTAGAAAGTTACAAATAATTTCCTTTAAAGGATTAACAATGTGGCTCGTAGTTCACTTAAACTTGAAGAACAAAAAATTGGCGAATGGTACTGTTTGGATGATTTGCATATATGTTTCTTAGACTATATGGAAGTAATATATACAAAGATTTCAACCGTCTACGTGTTCCAATCATTGTTCTACTTGTCGAAATTTACAAATAATTTCCTTTAAAGGATTAACAATGGGGCTCGTTGTTCACTTAAACTTGAAGAACAAGAAATTGGCGAATTGAACTGTTTGGATGCTTTGCATATATGTTTCTTAGACTATATAGAAGCAATATATACTATGATTTCAACCGTCTACCTGTTCCATTCATTGTTCTACTTGTCGAAAATTACAAATAATTTCCGATAAAGGATTAACCATTGGGGCTTGTTGTTCACTTAAACTTGAAGAACAATAAATTGGCGAATTGTACTGTTTGGATGCTTTGCACGTATGTTTCTTAGACTATATAGAAGTAATATATACAAAGATTTCAACTGTCTACCTGTCCCATTCATTGTTCTACTTGTGGAAAGTTACAAATAATTTCCGATGAAGGATTAACCATTGGGGCTCATTGTTCACTTAAACTTGAGGAACAAAAAATTGGCGAATTGTACTGTTTGGACGCTATGGGTATATGTTTCTTAGACTATATAGAAGCAATATATACAAAGAATTCAACCGTCTACCTGTTCCATTCATTGTTCTACTTGTCGAAAATTACAAATAATTTCCGATAAAGGATTAACCATTGGGGCTCGTTGTTCACTTAAACTTGAAGAACAATAAATTGGCGAATTGTACTGTTTGGATGCTTTGCACATATGTTTCTCAGACTATATAGAAACAATATAGACAAAGATTTCAACTGTCTACCTGTTCCATTCATTGTTCTTCTTGTCGAAAGTTACAAATAATTTCCGATAAAGGTTTAACCATTGGGGCTCATTGTTCACTTAAACTTGAGGAACAGAAAATTGGCAAATTGTACTGTTTGGATACTTTGCATATATGTTTCTTAGACTATATAGAAGCAATATATACAAAGATTTCAACCGTCTACCTGTTCCATTCATTGTTCTACTTGTCGAAAGTTACAAATAATTTCCGATAAAGGATTAACAATGGGGCTCATTGTTCACTTAAACTTGAAGGACAAAAAACTGGCGAATTGTACTGTTTGGATGCTTTGCATATATGTTTCTTAGACTATATGGAAGCAATATATACAAAGATTTCAACCGTCTACGTGTTCCAATCATTGTTCTACTTGTAGAAAGTTACAATTAATTTCCGTTAAAGGATTAACAATGGGGCTCGTAGTTCACTTAAACTTGAAGAACAAAACATTGGCGAATTGTACTGTTTGGATGCTTTGCATATATGTTTCGTAGATTATATAGAAGCAATATATACAATTATTTCAACCGTCTACCTGATCCATTTATTGTTCTACTTGTCGAAATTTACAAATAATTTCCTTTAAAGGATTAACAATGGGGCTCGTTGTTCACTTAAACTTGAAGAACAATAAATTGGCGAATTGTACTGTTTGGATGCTTTGCATATATGTTTCTTAGACTATATGGAAGCAATATATACAAAGATTTCGACCGTCTTCGTGTTCCAATCATTGTTCTACTTGTAGAAATTTACAAATAATTTCCTTTAAAGGATTAACAATGTGGCTCGTAGTTCACTTAAACTTGAAGAACAAAAAATTTGGGGAAGTGTACTGTTTGGATGCTTTGCATATATGTTTCTTAGACTATTTAGAAGCAATATATAGAAAGATTTCACCCGCCTACCTGTTCCATTCATTGTTCTACTTGTCGAAAGTTACAAATAATTACCGATAAAGGATTAACCAAAGGGGCTCATTGTTCACTTAAACTTGAGGAACAAAAAATTGGCGAATTGTACTGTTTGGACGCTATGCGTATATGTTTCTTAGACTATATAGAAGCAATATATACAAAGATTTCAACCGTCTACCTGTTCCATTCATTGTTCTACTTGTCGAAAATTACAAATAATTTCCGATAAAGGATTAACCATTGGGGCTCGTTGTTCACTTAAACTTGAAGAACAATAAATTGGCGAATTGTACTGTTTGGATGCTTTGCACATATGTTTCTCAGACTATATAGAAACAATATATACAAAGATTTCAACTGTCTACCTGTTCCATTCATTGTTCTTCTTGTCGAAAGTTACAAATAATTTCCGATAAAGGTTTAACCATTGGGGCTCATTGTTCACTTAAACTTGAGGAACAAAAAATTGGCGAATTGTACTGTTTGGATACTTTGCATATATGTTTCTTAGACTATATAGAAGCAATATATACAAAGATTTCAACCGTCTACCTGTTCCATTCATTGTTCTACTTGTCGAAAATTACAAATAATTTCCGATAAACGATTAACCATTGGGGCTTGTTGTTCACTTAAACTTGAAGAACAATAAATTGGCGAATTGTACTGTTTGGATGCTTTGCACGTATGTTTCTTAGACTATACAGAAGCAATATATACAAAGATTTCAACTGTCTACCTGTTCCATTCATTGTTCTACTTGTCGAAAGTTACAAATAATTTCCTATGAAGGATTAACCATTGGGGCTCATTGTTCACTTAAACTTGAGGAACAAAAAATTGGCGAATTGTACTGTTTGGACGCTATGCGTATATGTTTCTTAGACTATATAGAAGCAATATATACAAAGATTTCAACCGTCTACCTGTTCCATTCATTGTTCTACTTGTCGAAAATTACAAATAATTTCCGATAAAGGATTAACCATTGGGGCTCGTTGTTCACTTAAACTTGAAGAACAATAAATTGGCGAATTGTACTGTTTGGATGCTTTGCACATATGTTTCTCAGACTATATAGAAACAATATATACAAAGATTTCAACTGTCTACCTGTTCCATTCATTGTTCTTCTTGTCGAAAGTTACAAATAATTTCCGATAAAGGTTTAACCATTGGGGCTCATTGTTCACTTAAACTTGAGGAACAAAAAATTGGCGAATTGTACTGTTTGGATACTTTGCATATATGTTTCTTAGACTATATAGAAGCAATATATACAAAGATTTCAACCGTCTACCTGTTCCATTCATTGTTCTACTTGTCGAAAGTTACAAATAATTTCCGATAAAGGATTAACAATGGGGCTCATTGTTCACTTAAACTTGAAGGACAAAAAACTGGCGAATTGTACTGTTTGGATGCTTTGCATATATGTTTCTTAGACTATATGGAAGCAATATATACAAAGATTTCAACCGTCTAACTGTTCCATTCATTGTTCTACTTGTCGAAAGTTACAAATAATTTCCGTTAAGGGATTAACAATGGGGATCGTAGTTTACTTAAACATGAAGAACAAAAAATTGGCGAATTGTACTGTTTGGATGCTTTGCATATATGTTTCTTAGACTATATAGAAGCAATATATACAAAGATTTCAACCGTCTACCTGTTCCATTCATTGTTCTACTTGTCGAAAGATACAAATAATTTCCGATAAAGGATTAACCATTGGGGCTCATTGTCACTTAAACTTGAAAAACAAAAAATTGGCGAATTGTACTGTTTGGATGCTTTGCATATATGTTTCTTAGACTATATGGAAGCAATATATACAATGATTTCAACAATCTACCTATTCCATTCATTGTTCTACTTGTCGAAATTTACAAATAATTTCCTTTAAAGGATTAACAATGGGGTTCGTTGTACACTTAAACTTGAAGAACAATAAATTGGCGAATTGAACTGTTTGGATGCTTTGCATATATGTTTCTTAGACTATATAGAAGCAATATATACAAAGAATTCAACCGTCTACCTGTTCCATTCATTGTTCTACTTGTAGAAATTTACAAATAATTTCCATTTCATGATTATCAATGGGGCTCGCTGTTCACTTTAACTTGAAGAACAAAAAATTTGGGGAAGTGTACTGTTTGGATACTTTGCATATATGTTCCTTAGACTATTTAGAAGCAATATATAGAAAGATTTCACCCGCCTACCTGTTCCATTCATTGTTCTACTTGTCGAAAGTTACAAATAATTACCGATAAAGGATTAACCAAAGGGGCTCATTGTTCACTTAAACTTGAGGAACAAGAAATTGGCGAATTGTACTGTTTGGACGCTATGCGTATATGTTTCTTAGACTATATAGAAGCAATATATACAAAGATTTCAACCGTCTACCTGTTCCATTCATTGTTCTACTTGTCGAAAATTACAAATAATTTCCGATAAAGGATTAACCATAGGGGCTCGTTGTTCACTTAAACTTGAAGAACAATAAATTGGCGAATTGTACTGTTTGGATGCTTTGCATATATGTTTCTTAGACTATATAGACGCAATATATACAAGGATTTCAACCGTCTACCTGTTCCATTCATTGTTCTACTTGTCGAAAGTTACAAATAATTACCGATAAAGGATTAACCATTGGGGCTCATTGTTCACTTAAACTTGAAGAACAAAAAATTGGCGAATTGTACTGTTTGGATGCTTTGCATATATGTTTCTTAGACTATATAGAACCAATATATACAAAGATTTCAACCGTATACCTGTTCCATTCATTGTTCTACTTGTCGAAAATTACAAATAATTTCCGATAAAGGATTAACCATTGGGTCTGATTGTTCACTTAAACTTGAAGACCAAGAAATTGGCAAATGGTATTGTTTGGATGCTTTGCGTACATGTTTTTTAGACTATATGGAAGCAATATATACAAAGATTTCAACCGTCTACCTGTTCCATTCATTGTTCTACTTGTCGAAAGATACAAATAATTTCCGATAAAGGATTAACCATTGGGGCTCATTGTCACTTAAACTTGAAAAACAAAAAATTGGCGAATTGTACTGTTTGGATGCTTTGCATATATGTTTCTTAGACTATATGGAAGCAATATATACAATGATTTCAACAGTCTACCTATTCCATTCATTGTTCTACTTGTCGAAATTTACAAATAATTTCCTTTAAAGGATTAACAATGGGGTTCGTTGTACACTTAAACTTGAAGAACAATAAATTGGCGAATTGAACTGTTTGGATGCTTTGCATATATGTTTCTTAGACTATATAGAAGCAATATATACAAAGAATTCAACCGTCTACCTGTTCCATTCATTGTTCTACTTGTAGAAATTTACAAATAATTTCCATTTCATGATTATCAATGGGGCTCGCTGTTCACTTAAACTTGAAGAACAATAAATTGGCGAATTGTACTGTTTGGATGCTTTGCATATATGTTTCTTAGACTATATAGAATCAATATATACAAAGAATTCAACCGTCTACCTGTTCCATTCATTGTTCTACTTGTCGAAAGTTACAAATAATTTCCGATAAAGGATTAACCATAGGGGCTCGTTGTTCACTTAAACTTGAAGAACAATAAATTGGCGAATTGTACTGTTTGGATGCTTTGCATATATGTTTCTTAGACTATATAGACGCAATATATACAAGGATTTCAACCGTCTACCTGTTCCATTCATTGTTCTACTTGTCGAAAGTTACAAATAATTACCGATAAAGGATTAACCATTGGGGCTCATTGTTCACTTAAACTTGAAGAACAAAAAATTGGCGAATTGTACTGTTTGGATGCTTTGCATATATGTTTCTTAGACTATATAGAACCAATATATACAAAGATTTCAACCGTCTACCTGTTCCATTCATTGTTCTACCTGTCGAAAATTACAAATAATTTCCGATAAAGGATTAACCATTGGGTCTGATTGTTCACTTAAACTTGAAGACCAAGAAATTGGCAAATGGTATTGTTTGGATGCTTTGCATATATGTTTCTTAGACTATATAGAAGCAATATATACAAAGATCTCAACCGTCTACCTGTACCATTCATTGTTCTACTTGTCGAAAGATACAAATAATTTCCGATAAAGGATTAACAATGTGGCTCGTAGTTCACTTAAACTTGAAGAACAAAAAATTTGGGGAAGTGTACTGTTTGGATGCTTTGCATATATGTTTCTTAGACTATTTAGAAGCAATATATAGAAAGATTTCACCCGCCTACCTGTTCCATTCATTGTTCTACTTGTAGAAAGTTACAAATAATTTCCATTTCATGATTATCAATGGGGTTCGTTGTTCACTTAAACTTGAAGAACAAAAAATTGGCGAATGTTACTGTTTAGATGCTTTGCATATATGTTTCTTAGACTATATAGAAGCAATATATACAAAGATCTCAACCGTCTACCTGTACCATTCATTGTTCTACTTGTCGAAAGATACAAATAATTTCCGATAAAGGATTAACAATGTGGCTCGTAGTTCACTTAAACTTGAAGAACAAAAAATTTGGGGAAGTGTACTGTTTGGATGCTTTGCATATATGTTTCTTAGACTATTTAGAAGCAATATATAGAAAGATTTCACCCGCCTACCTGTTCCATTCATTGTTCTACTTGTCGAAAGTTACAAATAATTACCGATAAAGGATTAACCAAAGGGGCTCATTGTTCACTTAAACTTGAGGAACAAAAAATTGGCGAATTGTACTGTTTGGACGCTATGCGTATATGTTTCTTAGACTATATAGAAGCAATATATACAAAGATTTCAACCGTCTACCTGTTCCATTCATTGTTCTACTTGTCGAAAATTACAAATAATTTCCGATAAAGGATTAACCATTGGGGCTCGTTGTTCACTTAAACTTGAAGAACAATAAATTGGCGAATTGTACTGTTTGGATGCTTTGCACATATGTTTCTCAGACTATATAGAAACAATATATACAAAGATTTCAACTGTCTACCTGTTCCATTCATTGTTCTTCTTGTCGAAAGTTACAAATAATTTCCGATAAAGGTTTAACCATTGGGGCTCATTGTTCACTTAAACTTGAGGAACAAAAAATTGGCGAATTGTACTGTTTGGATACTTTGCATATATGTTTCTTAGACTATATAGAAGCAATATATACAAAGATTTCAACCGTCTACCTGTTCCATTCATTGTTCTACTTGTCGAAAATTACAAATAATTTCCGATAAACGATTAACCATTGGGGCTTGTTGTTCACTTAAACTTGAAGAACAATAAATTGGCGAATTGTACTGTTTGGATGCTTTGCACGTATGTTTCTTAGACTATACAGAAGCAATATATACAAAGATTTCAACTGTCTACCTGTTCCATTCATTGTTCTACTTGTCGAAAGTTACAAATAATTTCCTATGAAGGATTAACCATTGGGGCTCATTGTTCACTTAAACTTGAGGAACAAAAAATTGGCGAATTGTACTGTTTGGACGCTATGCGTATATGTTTCTTAGACTATATAGAAGCAATATATACAAAGATTTCAACCGTCTACCTGTTCCATTCATTGTTCTACTTGTCGAAAATTACAAATAATTTCCGATAAAGGATTAACCATTGGGGCTCGTTGTTCACTTAAACTTGAAGAACAATAAATTGGCGAATTGTACTGTTTGGATGCTTTGCACATATGTTTCTCAGACTATATAGAAACAATATATACAAAGATTTCAACTGTCTACCTGTTCCATTCATTGTTCTTCTTGTCGAAAGTTACAAATAATTTCCGATAAAGGTTTAACCATTGGGGCTCATTGTTCACTTAAACTTGAGGAACAAAAAATTGGCGAATTGTACTGTTTGGATACTTTGCATATATGTTTCTTAGACTATATAGAAGCAATATATACAAAGATTTCAACCGTCTACCTGTTCCATTCATTGTTCTACTTGTCGAAAGTTACAAATAATTTCCGATAAAGGATTAACAATGTGGCTCGTTGTTCACTTAAACTTGAAGAACAATAAAATGGCGAATTGTACTGTTTGGATGCTTTGCATATATGTTTCTTAGACTATATAGAAGCAATATATACAAAGATTTCAACCGTCTACGTGTTCCAATCATTGTTCTACTTGTCGAAATTTACAAATAATTTCCTTTAAAGGATTAACAATGGGGCTCGTTGTTCACTTAAACTTGAAGAACAAGAAATTGGCGAATTGTACTGTTTGGATGCTTTGCATATATGTTTCTTAGACTATATAGAAGCAATATATACAAAGATTTCAACTGTCTACCTGTTCCATTCATTGTTCTACTTGTCGAAAGTTACAAATAATTTCCGATAAAGGATTAACCATAGGGGCTCGTTGTTCACTTAAACTTGAAGAACAATAAATTGGCGAATTGTACTGTTTGGATGCTTTGCATATATGTTTCTTAGACTATATAGACGCAATATATACAAGGATTTCAACCGTCTACCTGTTCCATTCATTGTTCTACTTGTCGAAAGTTACAAATAATTACTGATAAAGGATTAACCATTGGGGCTCATTGTTCACTTAAACTTGAAGAACAAAAAATTGGCGAATTGTACTGTTTGGATGCTTTGCATATATGTTTCTTAGACTATATAGAACCAATATATACAAAGATTTCAACCGTATACCTGTTCCATTCATTGTTCTACTTGTCGAAAATTACAAATAATTTCCGATAAAGGATTAACCATTGGGTCTGATTGTTCACTTAAACTTGAAGACCAAGAAATTGGCAAATGGTATTGTTTGGATGCTTTGCGTACATGTTTTTTAGACTATATGGAAGCAATATATACAAAGATTTCAACAGTGTACGTGTTCCAATCATTGTTCTACTTGTCGAAATTTACAAATAATTTCCTTTAAAGGATTAACAATGGGACTCGTTGTTCACTTAAACTTGAAGAACAATAAATTGGCGAATTGTACTGTTTGGATGCTTTGCATATATGTTTCTTAGACTATATAGAAGCAATATATACAAAGATTTCAACCGTCTACCTGTTCCATTCATTGTTCTACTTGTCGAAAGTTACAAATAATTTCCGATAAAGGATTAACCATTGGGGCTCATTGTTCACTTAAACTTGAGGAACAAAAAATTGGCGAATTGTACTGTTTGGATGCTTTGCATATATGTTTCTTAGACTATATAGAATCAATATATACAAAGAATTCAACCGTCTACCTGTTCCATTCATTGTTCTACTTGTCGAAAGTTACAAATAATTTCCGATAAAGGATTAACCATAGGGGCTCGTTGTTCACTTAAACTTGAAGAACAATAAATTGGCGAATTGTACTGTTTGGATGCTTTGCACGTATGTTTCTTAGACTATATAGAAGCAATATATACAAAGATTTCAACTGTCTACCTGTTCCATTCATTGTTCTACTTGTCGAAAGTTACAAATAATTTCCGATGAAGGATTAACCATTGGGGCTCATTGTTCACTTAAACTTGAGGAACAAAAAATTGGCGCATTGTACTGCTTGGACGCTATGCGGATATGTTTCTTAGACTATATAGAAGCAATATATACAAAGATTTCAACCGTCTACCTGTTCCATTCATTGTTCTACTTGTCGAAAATTACAAATAATTTCCGATAAAGGATTAACCATTGGGGCTCGTTGTTCACTTAAACTTGAAGAACAATAAATTGGCGAATTGTACTGTTTGGATGCTTTGCACATATGTTTCTCAGACTATATAGAAACAATATATACAAAGATTTCAACTGTCTACCTGTTCCATTCATTGTTCTTCTTGTCGAAAGTTACAAATAATTTCCGATAAAGGTTTAACCATTGGGGCTCGTAGTTCACTTAAACTTGAAGAACAAAAAATTTGGGGAAGTGTACTGTTTGGATGCTTTGCATATATGTTTCTAAGACTATATAGACGCAATATATACAATTATTTCAACCGTCTACCTGATCCATTCATTGTTCTACTTGTCGAAAGTTACAAATAATTACCGATAAAGGATTAACCATTGGGGCTCATTGTTCACTTAAACTTGAGGAACAAAAAATTGGCGAATTGTACTGTTTGGATGCTTTGCATATATGTTTCTTAGACTATATGGAAGCAATATATACAAAGATTTCAACCGTCTACGTGTTCCAATCATTGTTCTACTTGTAGAAAGTTACAATTAATTTCCGTTAAAGGATTAACAATGGGGCTCGTAGTTCACTTAAACTTGAAGAACAAAACATTGGCGAATTGTACTGTTTGGATGCTTTGCATATATGTTTCGTAGATTATATAGAAGCAATATATACAATTATTTCGACCGTCTACCTGATCCATTTATTGTTCTACTTGTCGAAATTTACAAATAATTTCCTTTAAAGGATTAACAATGTGGCTCGTAGTTCACTTAAACTTGAAGAACAAAAAATTTGGGGAAGTGTACTGTTTGGATGCTTTGCATATATGTTTCTAAGACTATATAGACGCAATATATACAATTATTTCAACCGTCTACCTGATCCATTCATTGTTCTACTTGTCGAAAGTTACAAATAATTACCGATAAAGGATTAACCATTGGGGCTCATTGTTCACTTAAACTTGAGGAACAAAAAATTGGCGAATGGTACTGTTTGGATGATTTGCATATATGTTTCTTAGACTATATGGAAGTAATATATACAAAGATTTCAACCGTCTACGTGTTCCAATCATTGTTCTACTTGTCGAAATTTACAAATAATTTCCTTTAAAGGATTAACAATGGGGCTCGTTGTTCACTTAAACTTGAAGAACAAGAAATTGGCGAATTGTACTGTTTGGATGCTTTGCATATATGTTTCTTAGTCTATATAGAAGCAATATATACAAAGATTTCAACTGTCTACCTGTTCCATTCATTGTTCTACTTGTCGAAAGTTACAAATAATTTCCGATAAAGGATTAACCATTGGGGCTCATTGTTCACTTAAACTTGAGGAACAAAAAATTGGCGAATTGTACTGTTTGGATGCTTTGCATATATGTTTCTTAGACTATTTAGAAGCAATATATAGAAACATTTCACCCGTCTACCTGTACTATTCATTGTTCTACTTGTAGAAAGTTACAATTAATTTCCGTTAAAGGATTAACAATGCGGCTCGTAGTTCACTTAAACTTGAAGAACAAAACATTGGCGAATTGTACTGTTTGGATGCTTTGCATATATGTTTCTTAGACTATATAGAAGCAATATATACAAAGATTTCAACCGTCTACCTGTACTATTCATTGTTCTACTTGTCGAAAGTTACAAACAATTACCGATAATGGATTAACCATAGGGGCTCATTGTTCACTTAAACTTGAGGAACAAAAAATTGGCGAATTGTACTGTTTGGATGCTTTGCATATATGTTTCTTAGACTATATGGAAGCAATATATACAATGATTTCAACCGTCTACCTATTCCATTCATTGTTCTACTTGTCGAAAGTTACAAATAATTACCGATAAAGGATTAACCATTGGGGCTCATTGTTCACTTAAACTTGAGGAACAAAAAATTGGCGAATTGTACTGTTTGGATGCTTTGCATATATGTTTCTTAGACTATATAGAAGCAATATATACAATGATTTCAACCGTCTACCTGTTCCATTCATTGTTCTACTTGTCGAAAATTACAAATAATTTCCGATAAAGGATTAACCATTGGGGCTTGTTGTTCACTTAAACTTGAAGAACAATAAATTGGCGAATTGTACTGTTTGGATGCTTTGCACGTATGTTTCTTAGACTATATAGAAGCAATATATACAAAGATTTCAACCGTCTACGTGTTCCAATCATTGTTCTACTTGTAGAAAGTTACAATTAATTTCCGTTAAAGGATTAACAATGCGGCTCGTAGTTCACTTAAACTTGAAGAACAAAACATTGGCGAATTGTACTGTTTGGATGCTTTGCATATATGTTTCTTAGACTATATAGAAGCAATATATACAAAGATTTCAACCGTCTACATGTTCCATTCATTGTTCTACTTTTCGAAAGTTACAAATAATTTCCGATAAAGGATTAACAATGAGTCTCATTGTTCACTTAAACTTGAAGAACAAAAAATTGGCGAATGGTACTGTTTGGATGCTTTGCATATATGTTTCGTAGATTATATAGAAGCAATATATACAATTATGTCAACCGTCTACCTGATCCATTTATTGTTCTACTTGTCGAAATTTACAAATAATTTCCTTTAAAGGATTAACAATGTGGCTCGTAGTTCACTTAAACTTGAAGAACAAAAAATTGGCGAATTGTACTGTTTGGATGCTTTGCATATATGTTTCTTAGACTATATAGAAGCAATATATACAAAGATTAACCATTGGGGCTCATTGTTCACTTAAACTTGAGGAACAAAAAATTGGCGAATTGTACTGTTTGGATGCTTTGCATATATGTTTCTTAGACTATATGGAAGCAATATATACAATAATTTCAACCGTCTACCTATTCCATTCATTGTTCTACTTGTCGAAAGTTACAAATAATTACCGATAAAGGATTAACCATTGGGGCTCATTGTTCACTTAAACTTGAGGAACAACAAATTGGCGAATTGTACTGTTTGGATGCTTTGCATATATGTTTCTTAGACTATATGGAAGCAATATATACAATGATTTCAACCGTCTACCTATTCCATTCATTGTTCTACTTGTCGAAAGTTACAAATAATTACCGATAAAGGATTAACCATTGGGGCTCATTGTTCACTTAAACTTGAGGAACAACAAATTGGCGAATTGTACTGTTTGGATGCTTTGCATATATGTTTCTTAGACTATATGGAAGCAATATATACAATGATTTCAACCGTCTACCTATTCCATTCATTGTTCTACTTGTCGAAAGTTACAAATAATTACCGATAATGGATTAACCATTGGGGCTCATTGTTCACTTAAACTTGAGGAACAACAAATTGGCGAATTGTACTGTTTGGATGCTTTGCATATATGTTTCTTAGACTATATAGAAGCAATATATACGAAGGTTTCAACCGTCTACATGTTCCATTCATTGTTCTACTTGTCGAAATTTACAAATAATTTCCGATAAAGGATTAACCATTGGGGCTCATTGTTCACTTAAACTTGAGGAACAACAAATTGGCGAATTGTACTGTTTGGATGCTTTGCATATATGTCTCTTAGACTATATGGAAGCAATATATACAATGATTTCAACCGTCTACCTATTCCATTCATTGTTCTACTTGTCGAAAGTTACAAATAATTACCGATAAAGGATTAACCATTGGGGCTCATTGTTCACTTAAACTTGAGGAACAACAAATTGGCGAATTGTACTGTTTGGATGCTTTGCATATATGTTTCTTAGACTATATGGAAGCAATATATACAAAGATTTCAACCGTCTACCTGTTCCATTCATTGTTCTACTTGTCGAAAGTTACAAATAATTTCCGATAAAGGATTAACAATGGGGCTCATTGTTCACTTAAACTTGAAGGACAAAAAATTGGCGAATTGTACTGTTTGGATGCTTTGCATATATGTTTCTTAGACTATATGGAAGCAATATATACAAAGATTTCAACCGTCTACGTGTTCCATTCATTGTTCTACTTGTCGAAAGTTACAAATAATTTCCGATAAAGGATTAACCATTGGGGCTCATTGTTCACTTAAACTTGAGGAACAACAAATTGGCGAATTGTACTGTTTGGATGCTTTGCATATATGTTTCTTAGACTATATGGAAGCAATATATACAATGATTTCAACCGTCTACCTATTCCATTCATTGTTCTACTTGTCGAAAGTTACAAATAATTACCGATAAAGGATTAACCATTGGGGCTCATTGTTCACTTAAACTTGAGGAACAACAAATTGGCGAATTGTACTGTTTGGATGCTTTGCATATATGTTTCTTAGACTATATGGAAGCAATATATACAAAGATTTCAACCGTCTACCTGTTCCATTCATTGTTCTACTGGTCGAAAGTTACAAATAATTTCCGATAAAGGATTAACAATGGGGCTCATTGTTCACTTAAACTTGAAGAACAAAAAATTGGCGAACGGTACTGTTTGGATGCTTTGCGTACATGTTTCTTAGACTATATGGAAGCAATATATACAAAGATTTCAAACTTCTACGTGTCCCAATCATTGTTCTACTTGTCGAAATTTACAAATAATTCCCTTTAAAGGATTAACAATGGGGCTCGTTGTTCACTTAAACTTGAAGAACAAAAAATTGGCGAATGGTACTGTTTGGATGCTTTGCATATATGTTTCTTAGACTATATAGAAGCAATATATACATTGATTTCAACCTTCTACCTGTTCCACTCATTGTTCTACTTGTCGCAATTTACAAATAATTTCCGTTAAAGTGTTAACAATGGGGCTCGTAGTTCACTTAAACTTGAAGATGAAATAATTGGCGAATTGTACTGTTTGGATGCTTTGCATATATGTTTCTTATACTATATAGAAGCAATATATACAAAGATTTCAACCGTCTACCTGTTCCATTCACTGTTCTACTTGTCGAAAGTTACAAATAATTTCCGTTAAGGGATTAACAATGGGGATCGTAGTTTACTTAAACTTGAAGAACAAAAAATTGGCGAATTGTACTGTTTGGATGCTTTGCATAAATGTTTCTTAGACTATATAGAAGCAATATATACAATGATTTCAACAGTCTACCTGTTCCATTCATTGTTCTACTTGTCGAAAGTTACAAATAATTTCCTTTAAAGGATTAACAATGGAGATCGCAGTTCACTTAAACTTGAAGAACAAAAAATTGGCGAATGGTACTGTTTGGATGCTTTGCATATATGTTTCTTAGACTATATAGAAGCAATATATACAAAGATTTCAACAGTCTACCTTTTCCATTCATTGTTCTACTTGTCGAAAGTTATAAATAATTTCCTTTAAAGGATTAACAATGGGGCTCATTGTTCACTTAAACTTGAAGAACAAAAAATTGGCGAATTGTACAGTTTGGATGCTTTGCATATATGTTTCTTATACTATATAGAAGCAATATATACAATGATTTCAACAATCTACCTGTTCCATTCATTGTTCTACTTGTCGAAAGTTACAAATAATTTCCGATAACGAATTAACCATTGGGGCTCATTGTTCACTTAAACTTGAAGATAACAAAATTGGCGAATGTTACTGTTTGGATGCTTTGCATATATGTTTCTTAGACTATATGGAAGCAATATATACAAAGATTTCAACCGTCTACCTGTTCGATTCATTGTTCTACTTGTCGAAAGTTACAAATAATTTCCGATAAAGGATTAACAATGGGGCTCATTGTTCACTTAAACTTGAAGGACAAAAGATTGGCGAATGGTACTGTTTGGATGCTTTGCGTACATGTTTCTTAGACTATATGGAAGCAATATATACAAGGATTTCAAGCGTCTACCTGTTCCATTCATTGTTCTACTTGTCGAAAATTACAAATAATTTCCGATAAAGGATTAACAATGGGGCTCATTGTTCACTTAAACTTGAAGAACAATAAATTGGCGAATTCTACTGTTTGGATGATTTGCATATATGTTTCTTAGACTATATAGAAGCAATATATAGAAAGATTTCACCCGTCTACCTGTACTATTCATTGTTCTACTTGTAGAAAGTTACAAATAATTTCCATTTCATGATTATCAATGGGGCTCGCTGTTCACTTAAACTTGAAGATCAAAAAATTGGCGAATGTTACTGTTTAGATGTTTCGCATATAGGTTTCTTAGACTATATAGAAGCAACATATACAAAGATTTCAACCGTCTACCTGTTCCATTCATTGTTCTATTTGTCGAAAGTTACAAATAATTTCCGTTAAGGGATTAACAATGGGGATCGTAGTTTACTTAAACTTGAAGAACAAGAAATTGGCGAATTGTACTGTTTGGATGCTTTGCATATATGTTTCTTAGACTATATAGAAGCAATATATACAAAGATTTCAACCGTCTACCTGTTCCATTCATTGTTCTACTTGTCGAAAGTTACAAATAATTTCCGATAAAGGATTAACAATGGGGCTCATTGTTCACTTAAACTTGAAGGACAAAAGATTGGCGAATGGTACTGTTTGGATGCTTTGCGTACATGTTTCTTAGACTATATGGAAGCAATATATACAAGGATTTCAAGCGTCTACCTGTTCCATTCATTGTTCTACTTGTCGAAAATTACAAATAATTTCCGATAAAGGATTAACAATGGGGCTCATTGTTCACTTAAACTTGAAGAACAATAAATTGGCGAATTCTACTGTTTGGATGATTTGCATATATGTTTCTTAGACTATATAGAAGCAATATATAGAAAGATTTCACCCGTCTACCTGTACTATTCATTGTTCTACTTGTAGAAAGTTACAAATAATTTCCATTTCATGATTATCAATGGGGCTCGCTGTTCACTTAAACTTGAAGATCAAAAAATTGGCGAATGTTACTGTTTAGATGTTTCGCATATAGGTTTCTTAGACTATATAGAAGCAACATATACAAAGATTTCAACCGTCTACCTGTTCCATTCATTGTTCTATTTGTCGAAAGTTACAAATAATTTCCGTTAAGGGTTTAACAATGGGGATCGTAGTTTACTTAAACTTGAAGAACAAGAAATTGGCGAATTGTACTGTTTGGATGCTTTGCATATATGTTTCTTAGACTATATAGAAGCAATATATACAAAGATTTCAACCGTCTACCTGTTCCATTCATTGTTCTACTTGTCGAAAGTTACAAATAATTTCCTTTAAAGGATTAACAATGGGGCTCGTAGTTCACTTAAACTTAAAGAACAAAAAAATTGGCGAATTGTACTGTTTGGATGCTTTGCATATATGTATCTTAGATTATATAGAAGCAATATATACAAAGATTTCAACCGTCTACCTGTTCCATTCATTGTTATACTTGTCGAAAGCTACAAATAATTTCCGATAACGGATTAACCATTGGGGCTCATTGTTCACTTAAACTTGAAGAACAAAAAATTGGCGAATTGTACTGTTTGGATGCTTTGCATATATGTTTCTTAGACTATATAGAAGCAATATATACAAAGATTTTAACCATCTACCTGTTCCATTCATTGTTCTCCTTGTCGAAAGTTATAAATAATTTCCGATAAAGGATTAACCATTGGGCCTCATTGTTCACTTAAACTTGAAGAACAAAAAATTGGCGAATGGTACTGTTTGGATGCTTTGCATATATGTTTCTTAGACTATATAGAAGCAATATATACAAATATTTCAACCGTCTAACTGATCCATTCATTGTTCTACTTGTCGAAAATTACAAATAATTTCCGATAAAGTATTAACCATTGGTGCTCATTGTTCACTTAAACTTGAAGAACAAAAAATTGGCGAATGGTACTGTTTGGATGCTTTGCATATATGTTTCTTATACTATATAGAAGCAATATATACAAAGATTTCAATCGTCTACCTGTTCCATTCACTGTTCTACTTGTCGAAAATTACAAATAATTTCCGATAATGGATTAACAATGTGGCTCATTGTTCACTTAAACTTGAAGAACAAAAAATTGGCGAATGGTACTGTTTGGATGCTTTGCATATATGTTTCTTATACTATATAGAAGCAATATATACAAAGATTTCAACCGTCTACCTGTTCCATTCACTGTTCTACTTGTCGAAAGTTACAAATAATTTCCGTTAAGGGATTAACAATGGGGATCGTAGTTTACTTAAACTTGAAGAACAAAAAATTGGCGAATTGTACTGTTTGGATGCTTTGCATAAATGTTTCTTAGACTATATAGAAGCAATATATACAATGATTTCAACAGTCTACCTGTTCCATTCATTGTTCTACTTGTCGAAAGTTACAAATAATTTCCTTTAAAGGATTAACAATGGAGATCGCAGTTCACTTAAACTTGAAGAACAAAAAATTGGCGAATGGTACTGTTTGGATGCTTTGCATATATGTTTCTTAGACTATATAGAAGCAATATATACAAAGATTTCAACAGTCTACCTTTTCCATTCATTGTTCTACTTGTCGAAAGTTATAAATAATTTCCTTTAAAGGATTAACAATGGGGCTCATTGTTCACTTAAACTTGAAGAACAAAAAATTGGCGAATTGTACTGTTTGGATGCTTTGCATATATGTTTCTTATACTATATAGAAGCAATATATACAATGATTTCAACAGTCTACCTGTTCCATTCATTGTTCTACTTGTCGAAATTTACAAATAATTTCCGATAAAGGATTAACCATTGGGGCTCATTGTTCACTTAAACTTGAAGAACAAAAAATTGGCGTATTGTACTGTTTGGATGCTTTGCATATATGTTTCTTAGACTATATAGAAGCAATATATACAAAGATTTCAACCGTCTACCTGTTCCATTCATTGTTCTACTTGTTGAAAGTTACAAATAATTTCCGATAAAGGATTAACCATTGGGGCTCATTGTTCACTTAAACTTGAAGAACAAATAATTGGCGAATTGTACTGTTTGGATGCTTTGCATAAATGTTTCTTAGACTATATAGAAGCAATATATACAATGATTTCAACAGTCTACCTGTTCCATTCATTGTTCTACTTGTCGAAAGTTACAAATAATTTCCTTTAAAGGATTAACAATGGAGCTCGCAGTTCACTTAAACTTGAAGAACAAAAAATTGGCGAATGGTACTGTTTGGATGCTTTGCATATATGTTTCTTATACTATATAGAAGCAATAGATTCAAAGATTTCAACCGTCTACCTGTTCCATTCAATGTTCTACTTGTCGAAAGTTACAAATAATTTCCGATAAAGGATTAACAATGGGGCTCATTGTTCACTTAAACTTGAAGAACAAAAAATTGGCGAATGGTACTGTTTGGATGCTTTGCATATATGTTGCTTAGACCATATGGAAGCAATATATACAAAGATTTCAACCGTCTGCGTGATCCAATCATTGTTCTACTTGTAGAAAGTTACAATTAATTTCCGTTAAAGGATTAACAATGGGGCTCGTAGTTCACTTAAACTTGAAGAACAAAAAATTGGCGAATTGTACTGTTTGGATGCTTTGCATATATGTTTCTTAGACTATATAGAAGCAATATATACAAATATTTCAACCGTCTAACTGATCCATTCATTGTTCTACTTGTCGAAAATTACAAATAATTTCCGATAAAGTATTAACCATTGGTGCTCATTGTTCACTTAAACTTGAAGAACAAAAAATTGGCGAATGGTACTGTTTGGATGCTTTGCATATATGTTTCTTATACTATATAGAAGCAATATATACAAAGATTTCAATCGTCTACCTGTTCCATTCACTGTTCTACTTGTCGAAAATTACAAATAATTTCCGATAATGGATTAACAATGTGGCTCATTGTTCACTTAAACTTGAAGAACAAAAAATTGGCGAATGGTACTGTTTGGATGCTTTGCATATATGTTTCTTATACTATATAGAAGCAATATATACAAAGATTTCAACCGTCTACCTGTTCCATTCACTGTTCTACTTGTCGAAAGTTACAAATAATTTCCGTTAAGGGATTAACAATGGGGATCGTAGTTTACTTGAACTTGAAGAACAAAAAATTGGCGAATTGTACTGTTTGGATGCTTTGCATAAATGTTTCTTAGACTATATAGAAGCAATATATACAATGATTTCAACAGTCTACCTGTTCCATTCATTGTTCTACTTGTCGAAAGTTACAAATAATTTCCTTTAAAGGATTAACAATGGAGATCGCAGTTCACTTAAACTTGAAGAACAAAAAATTGGCGAATGGTACTGTTTGGATGCTTTGCATATATGTTTCTTAGACTATATAGAAGCAATATATACAAAGATTTCAACAGTCTACCTTTTCCATTCATTGTTCTACTTGTCGAAAGTTATAAATAATTTCCTTTAAAGGATTAACAATGGGGCTCATTGTTCACTTAAACTTGAAGAACAAAAAATTGGCGAATTGTACTGTTTGGATGCTTTGCATATATGTTTCTTATACTATATAGAAGCAATATATACAATGATTTCAACAGTCTACCTGTTCCATTCATTGTTCTACTTGTCGAAATTTACAAATAATTTCCGATAAAGGATTAACCATTGGGGCTCATTGTTCACTTAAACTTGAAGAACAAAAAATTGGCGTATTGTACTGTTTGGATGCTTTGCATATATGTTTCTTAGACTATATAGAAGCAATATATACAAAGATTTCAACCGTCTACCTGTTCCATTCATTGTTCTACTTGTTGAAAGTTACAAATAATTTCCGATAAAGGATTAACCATTGGGGCTCATTGTTCACTTAAACTTGAAGAACAAATAATTGGCGAATTGTACTGTTTGGATGCTTTGCATAAATGTTTCTTAGACTATATAGAAGCAATATATACAATGATTTCAACAGTCTACCTGTTCCATTCATTGTTCTACTTGTCGAAAGTTACAAATAATTTCCTTTAAAGGATTAACAATGGAGCTCGCAGTTCACTTAAACTTGAAGAACAAAAAATTGGCGAATGGTACTGTTTGGATGCTTTGCATATATGTTTCTTATACTATATAGAAGCAATAGATTCAAAGATTTCAACCGTCTACCTGTTCCATTCAATGTTCTACTTGTCGAAAGTTACAAATAATTTCCGATAAAGGATTAACAATGGGGCTCATTGTTCACTTAAACTTGAAGAACAAAAAATTGGCGAATGGTACTGTTTGGATGCTTTGCATATATGTTGCTTAGACCATATGGAAGCAATATATACAAAGATTTCAACCGTCTGCGTGATCCAATCATTGTTCTACTTGTAGAAAGTTACAATTAATTTCCGTTAAAGGATTAACAATGGGGCTCGTAGTTCACTTAAACTTGAAGAACAAAAAATTGGCGAATTGTACTGTTTGGATGCTTTGCATATATGTTTCGTAGGTTCTATAGAAGCAATATATACAATGATTTCAACCGTCTACCTGATCCATTCATTGTTCTACTTGTCGAAAGTTACAAATAATTTCCGTTAAGGGATTATCAATGGGGATCGTAGTTTACTTAAACTTGAAGAACAAGAAATTGGCGAATTGTACTGTTTGGATGATTTGCATATATGTTTCTTACACTATATAGAAGCAATATATACAATGATTTCAACCGTCTACCTATTCCATTCATTGTTCTACTTGTCGAAAGTTACAAATAATTTCCTTTAAAGGATTAACAATGGAGCTCGCAGTTCACTTAAACTTGAAGAACAAAAAATTGGCGAATGGTACTGTTTGGATGCTTTGCATATATGTTTCTTAGACTATATAGAAGCAATATATACAAAGATTTCAACCGTCTACCTTTTCCATTCATTGTTCTTCTTGTCGAAAGTTACAAATAATTTCCGATAACGGACTAACCATTGGGGCTCATTGTTCACTTAAACTTGAAGAACAAAAAATTGGCGAATTGTACTGTTTGGATGATTTGCATATATGTTTCTTAGACTATATAGAAGCAATATATACAATGATTTCAACCGTCTACCTATTCCATTCATTGTTGTACTTGCCGAAATTTACAAATAATTTCCTTTAAAGGATTAACAATGGGGCTCGTAGTTCACTTAAACATGAAGAACAAAAAATTGGCGAATGGTACTGTTTGGATGCTTTGCATATATGTTTCTTAGACTATATAGAAGCAATATATACAAAGATTTCAACCGTCTACCTGTTCCATTCATTGTTCTACTTGTCGAAAGTTACAAATAATTTCCTTTAAAGGATTAACAATGGGGCTCGTTGTTCACTTAAACTTGAAGAACAATAAATTGGCGAATTGTGCTGTTTGGATGCTTTGCATATATGTTTCTTAGACTATATAGAAGCAATATATACAAAGATTTCAACCGTCTACCTGTTCCATTCATTGTTCTACTTGTCGAAAGTTACAATTAATTTCCGTTAAAGGATTAACAATGGGGCTCGTAGTTCACTTAAACTTGAAGTACAAAAAATTGGCGAATTGTACTGTTTGGATGCTTTGCATATATGTTTCTTAGACTATATAGAAGCAATATATACAAAGATTTCAACCGTCTACCTGTTCCATTCATTGATCTACTTGTCGAAAGTTACAAATAATTTCCGATAAAGGATTAACAATGGGTCTCATTGTTCACTTAAACTTGAAGAACAAAAAATTGGCGAATGGTACTGTTTGGATGCTTTGCATATATGTTTCTTAGACTATATGGAAGCAATATATACAAAGATTTCAACCGTCTACGTGTTCCAATCATTGTTCTACTTGTCGAAATTTACAAATAATTTCGTTTAAAGGATTAAGAATGGGGCTCGTTGTTCACTTAAACTTGAAGAACAAAAAAGTGGCGAATGGTACTGTTTGGATGCTTTGCATATATGTTTCTTAGACTATATAGAAGCAATATATACATTGATTTCAACCGTCTACCTGTTCCATTCATTGTTCTACTTGTCGCAAGTTACAAATAATTTCCGTTAAAGTATTAACAATGGGGCTCGTAGTTCACTTAAACTTGAAGATCAAAAAATTGGCGAATTGTACTGTTTGGATGCTTTGCATATATGTTTCTTAGACTATATAGAAGTAATATATACAAAGATTTCAACCGTCTACCTGTTCCATTCATTGTTCTACTTGTCGAAAGTTACAAATAATTTCCGATAACGGATTAACCATTGGGGCTCATTGTTCACTTAAACTTGAAGAACAAAAAATTGGCGAATGGTACTGTTTGGATGCTTTGCATATATGTTTCTTAGACTATATAGAAGCAATATATACAAAGATTTCAACCGTCTACCTGTTCCATTCATTGTTCTACTTGTCGCAAGTTACAAATAATTTCCGTTAAAGTATTAACAATGGGGCTCGTAGTTCACTTAAAGTTGAAAATCAAAAAATTGGCGAATTGTACTGTTTGGATGCTTTGCATATATGTTTCTTAGACTATATAGAAGCAATATATACAAAGATTTCAACCGTCTACCTGTTCCATTCATTGTTCTACTTGTCGAAAGTTACAAATAATTTCCGATAACGGATTAACCATTGGGGCTCATTGTTCACTTAAACTTGAAGAACAAAAAATTGGCGAATTGTACTGTTTGGATGCTTTGCATATATGTTTCTTAGACTATATAGAAGCAATATAAACATTGATTTCAACCGTCTACCTGTTCCATTCATTGTTCGACTTGTCGCAAGTTACAAATAATTTCCGTTAAAGTATTAACAATGGGGCTCGTAGTTCACTTAAACTTGAAGATCAAGTAATTGGCGAATTGTACTGTTTGGATGATTTGCATATATGTTTCTTAGACTATATAGAAGCAATATAAACATTGATTTCAACCGTCTACCTGTTCCATTCATTGTTCGACTTGTCGCAAGTTACAAATAATTTCCGTTAAAGTATTAACAATGGGGCTCATTGTTCACTTAAACTTGAAGATCAAAAAATTGGCGATTGTTACTGTTTAGATGCGTTGCATATATGTTTCTTAGATTATATAGAAGCAATATATACAAATATTTCAACCGTCTAACTGTTCCATTCATTGTTCTACTTGTCGAAAATTACAAATAATTTCCGATAAAGTATTAACCATTGGGGCTCATTGTTCACTTAAACTTGAAGAACAAAAAATTGGCGAATGGTACTGTTTGGATGCTTTGCATATATGTTTCTTAGACTATATAGAAGCAATATATACAAAGATTTCAACCGTCTACCTGTTCCATTCATTGTTCTACTTGTCGAAAGTTACAAATAATTTCCGATAACGGATTAACCATTGGGGCTCATTGTTCACTTAAACTTGAAGAACAAAAAATTGGCGAATTGTACTGTTTGGATGCTTTGCATATATGTTTCTTAGACTATATAGAAGCAATATATACAAAGATTTCAACCGTCTACCTGTTCCATTCATTGTTCTACTTGTCGAAAGTTACAAATAATTTCCGATAACGGATTAACCATTGGGGCTCATTGTTCACTTAAACTTGAAGAACAAAAAATTGGCGAATTGTACTGTTTGGATGCTTTGCATATATGTTTCTTAGACTATATAGAAGCAATATAAACATTGATTTCAACCGTCTACCTGTTCCATTCATTGTTCGACTTGTCGCAAGTTACAAATAATTTCCGTTAAAGTATTAACAATGGGGCTCGTAGTTCACTTAAACTTGAAGATCAAGTAATTGGCGAATTGTACTGTTTGGATGATTTGCATATATGTTTCTTAGACTTTATAGAAGCAATATATACAAAGATTTCAACCGTCTACCTGTTCCATTCATTGGTCTACTTGTCGAAAGTTACAAATAATTTCCGATAAAGGATTAACAATGGGGCTCATTGTTCACTTAAACTTGAAGATCAAAAAATTGGCGATTGTTACTGTTTAGATGCGTTGCATATATGTTTCTTAGATTATATAGAAGCAATATATACAAATATTTCAACCGTCTAACTGTTCCATTCATTGTTCTACTTGTCGAAAATTACAAATAATTTCCGATAAAGTATTAACCATTGGGGCTCATTGTTCACTTAAACTTGAAGAACAAAAAATTGGCGAATGGTACTGTTTGGATGCTTTGCGTACATGTTTCTTAGACTATATGGAAGCAATATATACAAAGATTTCAACCGTCTACGTGTTCCAATCATTGTTCTACTTGTCGAAATTTACAAATATTTTCCTTTAAAGGATTAACAATGGGGCTCGTTGTTCACTTAAACTTGAAGAACAAAAAATTGGCGAATGGTACTCTTTGGATACTTTGCATATATGTTTCTTAGACTACATAGAAACAATATATACATTGATTTTAACCGTCTACCTGTTCCATTCATTGTTCTACTTGTCGAAAGTTACAAATAATTTCCGATAAAGGATTAACAATGGGGCTCGTTGTTCACTTAAACTTGAAGAACAAAAAAGTGGCGATTGGTACTGTTTGGATGCTTTGCATATATGTTTCTTATATTATATAGAAGCAATATATACAAAGATTTCAACCGTCTACCTGTTCCATTCACTGTTCTACTTGTCGAAAATTACAAATAATTTCCGATAAAGGATTAACCATTGGGGCTCACTGTTCACTTAAACTTGAAGAACAAAAAATTGGCGAATGGTACTGTTTGGATGCTTTGCGTACATGTTTCATAGACTATATGGAAGCAATATATACAAAGATTTCAACCGTCTACGTGTTCCAATCATTGTTCTACTTGTCGAAATTTACAAATATTTTCCTTTAAAGGATTAACAATGGGGCTCGTTGTTCACTTAAACTTGAAGAACAAAAAATTGGCGAATGGTACTGTTTGGATACTTTGCATATATGTTTCTTAGACTACATAGAAGCAATATATACATTGATTTTAACCGTCTACCTGTTCCATTCATTGTTCTACTTGTCGAAAGTTACAAATAATTTCCGATAAAGGATTAACAATGGGGCTCGTTGTTCACTTAAACTTGAAGAACAAAAAAGTGGCGATTGGTACTGTTTGGATGCTTTGCGTACATGTTTCTTAGACTATATGGAAGCAATATATACAAGGATTTCAACCGTCTACCTGTTCCATTCATTGTTCTACTTGTTGAAAGTTACAAATAATTACCGATAAAGGATTAACCATTGGGGCTCATTGTTCACTTAAACTTGAAGAACAAAAAATTGGCGAATTGTACTGTTTGGATGCTTTGCATATATGTTTCTTAGACTATATAGAAGCAATATATACAAAGATTTCAACCGTCTACCTGTTCCATTCATTGTTCTACTTGTCGAAAATTACAAAGAATTTCCTTTAAAGGATTAACAATGGGGCTCATTGTTCACTTAAACTTGAAGAACAAAAAATCGGCGAATTGTACTGTTTGGATGCTTTGCATATATATTTCTTAGACTATATAGAAGCAATATATACAATAATTTCAACAGTCTACCTGTTCCATTCATTGTTCTACTTGTCGAAATTTACAAATAATTTCCTTTAAAGGATTAACAATGGGGCTCGTAGTTCACTTAAACTTGAAGAACAAAAAATTGGCGAATGGTACTGTTTGGATGCTTTGCATATATGTTTCTTAGACTATATAGAAGCAATATATACAAAGATTTCAACCGTCTACCTGTTCCATTCATTGTTCTACTTGTCGAAAGTTACAAAGAATTTCCTTTAAAGGATTAACAATGGGGCTCATTGTTCACTTAAACTTGAAGAACAAAAAATCGGCGAATTGTACTGTTTGGATGCTTTGCATATATATTTCTTAGACTATATAGAAGCAATATATACAATAATTTCAACAGTCTACCTGTTCCATTCATTGTTCTACTTGTCGAAATTTACAAATAATTTCCTTTAAAGGATTAACAATGGGGCTCGTAGTTCACTTAAACTTGAAGAACAAAAAATTGGCGAATGGTACTGTTTGGATGCTTTGCATATATGTTTCTTAGACTATATAGAAGCAATATATACAAAGATTTCAACCGTCTACCTGTTCCATTCATTGTTCTACTTGTCGCAAGTTACAAATAATTTCCGTTAAAGTATTAACAATGGGGCTCGTAGTTCACTTAAACTTGAAGATCAAAAAATTGGCGAATTGTACTGTTTGGATGCTTTGCATATATGTTTCTTAGACTATATAGAAGCAATATATACAAAGATTTCAACCGTCTACCTGTTCCATTCATTGTTCTACTTGTCGAAAGTTACAAATAATTTCCGATAACGGATTAACCATTGGGGCTCATTGTTCACTTAAACTTGAAGAACAAAAAATTGGCGAATTGTACTGTTTGGATGCTTTGCATATATGTTTCTTAGACTATATAGAAGCAATATATACAAAGATTTCAACCGTCTACCTGTTCCATTCATTGTTCTACTTGTCGAAATTTACAAATAATGTCCTTTAAAGGATTAACAATGGGGCTCGTAGTTTACGTAAACTTGAAGAACAAAAAATTGGCGAATTGTACTGTTTGGATCTTTTGCATATATGTTTCTTAGACTATATGGAAGCAATATATACAAAGATTTCAACCGTCTGCGTGTTCCAATCATTGTTCTACTTGTAGAATGTTACAATTAATTTCCGTTAAAGGATTAACAATGGGGCTCGTAGTTCACTTAAACTTGAAGAACAAAAAAATTGGCGACTGGTACTGTTTGGATGCTTTGCATTTATGTTTCTTAGACTATATAGAAGCAATAAATAAAAAGATTTCAACCGTCTACCAGTTCCATTCATTGTTCTACTTGTCGAAAGTTACAAATAATTTCCTATAAAGGATTAACAATGGGGCTCATTGTTCACTTAAACTTGAAGAACAAAAAATTGGCGAATGGTACTGTTTGGATGCTTTGCATATATGTTTCTTAGACTATATAGAAGCAATATATACATTGATTTCAACCGTCTACCTGTTCCACTCATTGTTCTACTTGTCGCAAGTTACAAATAATTTGCGTTAAAGTATTAACAATGGGTCTCGTAGTTCACTTAAACTTGAAGATGAAATAATTGTCGAATTGTACTGTTTGGATGCTTTGCATATATGTTTCTTAGATTATATAGAAGCAATATTTACAAAGATTTCAACCGTCTACCTGTTCCATTCATTGTTCTACTTGTCGAAAGTTACAAATAATATCCGATGACGGATTAAGCATTGGGGCTCATTGTTCACCTAAACTGGAAGATCAAAAAATTGGCGAATTGTACTGTTTGGATGCTTTGCATATATGTTTCTTAGACTATATAGAAGCAATATATAAAAAGATTTCAACCGTCTACCAGTTCCATTCATTGTTCTACTTGTCGAAAGTTACAAATAATTTCCTATAAAGGATTAACAATGGGGCTCATTGTTCACTTAAACTTGAAGAACAAAAAATTGGCGAATGGTACTATTTGGATGCTCTGCATATATGTTTCTTAGACTATATAGAAGCAATATATACAATGTTTTCAACCGTCTACCTGTTCCATTCATTGTTCTACTTGTCGAAAGTTACAAATAATTTCCGTTAAAGGATTAACAATGGGGCTCGTAGTTCACTTAAACTTGAAGAACAAAAAATTGGCGAATGGTACTGTTTGGATGCTTTGCATATATGTTTCTTAGACTATATAGAAGCAATATATACATTGATTTCAACCGTCTACCTGTTCCATTCATTGTTCTACTTGTCGGAAATTACAAATAATTTCCGTTAAAGTATTAACAATGGGGCTCGTAGTTCACTTAAACATGAAGATGAAATAATTGGCGAATGGTACTGTTTGGATGCTTTGCATATATGTTTCTTAGACTATATGGAAGCAATATATACAAAGATTTCAACCGTCTGCGTGTTCCAATCATTGTTCTACTTGTAGAATGTTACAATTAATTTCCGTTAAAGGATTAACAATGGGGCTCGTAGTTCACTTAAACTTGAAGAACAAAAAATTGGCGAATTGTACTGTTTGGATGCTTTGCATATATGTTTCGTAGGCTATATAGAAGCAATATATGCAAAGATTTCAAGCGTCTACCTGTTCCATTCATTGTTCTACTTGTCGAAAGTTACAAATAATTTCCTATAAAGGATTAACAATGGGGCTCATTGTTCACTTAAACTTGAAGAACAAAAAAGTGGCGAATGGTACTGTTTGGATGCTTTGCATATATGTTTCTTAGACTATATAGAAGCAATATATACATAGATTTCAACCGTCTACCTGTTCCATTCATTGTTCTACTTGTCGAAATTTCCAAATATTTTCCTTTAAAGGATTAACAATGGGGCTCGTTGTTCACTTAAACTTGAAGAACAAAAAATTGGCGAATGGTACTGTTTGGATGCTTTGCATATATGTTTCTTAGACTATATAGAAGCAATATATACATTGATTTCAACCTTCTACCTGTTCCACTCATTGTTCTACTTGTCGCAAGTTACAAATAATTTCCGTTAAAGTGTTAACAATGGGGCTCGTAGTTCACTTAAACTTGAAGATGAAATAATTGGCGAATTGTACTGTTCGGATGCTTTGCATATATGTTTCTTAGACTATATAGAAGCAATATATACATTGATTTCAACCGTCTACTTGTTCCATTAATTGTTCTACTTGTCGAAAGTTACAAATAATTTCCGTTAAGGCATTAACAATGGGGATCGTAGTTTACTTAATCTTGAAGAACAAGAAATTGGCGAATTGTACTGTTTGGATGCTTTGCATATATGTTTCTTAGACTATATAGAAGCAATATATACATTGATTTCAACCGTCTACCTGTTGCATTCATTGTTCTACTTGTCGCAAGTTACAAATAATTTCCGTTAAAGTATTAACAATGGGGCTCGTAGTTCACTTAAACTTGAAGATCAAATAATTGGCGAATTGTACTGTTTGGATGATTTGCATATATGTTTCTTAGACTTTATAGAAGCAATATATACAAAGATTTCAACCGTCTACTTGTTCCATTAATTGTTCTACTTGTCGAAAGTTACAAATAATTTCCTATAAAGGATTAACAATGGGGCTCATTGTTCACTTAAACTTGAAGAACAAAAAATTGGCGAATGGTACTATTTGGATGCTTTGCATATATGTTTCTTAGACTATATAGAAGCAATATATACAATGTTTTCAACCGTCTACCTGTTCCATTCATTGTTCTACTTGTCGAAAGTTACAAATAATTTCCGTTAAAGGATTAACAATGGGGCTCGTAGTTCACTTAAACTTGAAGAACAAAAAATTGGCGAATGGTACTGTTTGGATGCTTTGCATATATGTTTCTTAGACTATATAGAAGCAATATATACATTGATTTCAACCGTCTACCTGTTCCATTCATTGTTCTACTTGTCGGAAATTACAAATAATTTCCGTTAAAGTATTAACAATGGGGCTCGTAGTTCACTTAAACATGAAGATGAAATAATTGGCGAATGGTACTGTTTGGATGCTTTGCATATATGTTTCTTAGACTATATGGAAGCAATATATACAAAGATTTCAACCGTCTGCGTGTTCCAATCATTGTTCTACTTGTAGAATGTTACAATTAATTTCCGTTAAAGGATTAACAATGGGGCTCGTAGTTCACTTAAACTTGAAGAACAAAAAATTGGCGAATTGTACTGTTTGGATGCTTTGCATATATGTTTCGTAGGCTATATAGAAGCAATATATGCAAAGATTTCAAGCGTCTACCTGTTCCATTCATTGGTCTACTTGTCGAAAGTTACAAATAATTTCCTATAAAGGATTAACAATGGGGCTCATTGTTCACTTAAACTTGAAGAACAAAAAAGTGGCGAATGGTACTGTTTGGATGCTTTGCATATATGTTTCTTAGACTATATAGAAGCAATATATACATAGATTTCAATCGTCTACCTGTTCCATTCATTGTTCTACTTGTCGAAATTTCCAAATATTTTCCTTTAAAGGATTAACAATGGGGCTCGTTGTTCACTTAAACTTGAAGAACAAAAAATCGGCGAATGGTACTGTTTGGATGCTTTGCATATATGTTTCTTAGACTATATAGAAGCAATATATACATTGATTTCAACCTTCTACCTGTTCCACTCATTGTTCTACTTGTCGCAAGTTACAAATAATTTCCGTTAAAGTGTTAACAATGGGGCTCGTAGTTCACTTAAACTTGAAGATGAAATAATTGGCGAATTGTACTGTTCGGATGCTTTGCATATATGTTTCTTAGACTATATAGAAGCAATATATACATTGATTTCAACCGTCTACTTGTTCCATTAATTGTTCTACTTGTCGAAAGTTACAAATAATTTCCGTTAAGGCATTAACAATGGGGATCGTAGTTTACTTAATCTTGAAGAACAAGAAATTGGCGAATTGTACTGTTTGGATGCTTTGCATATATGTTTCTTAGACTATATAGAAGCAATATATACATTGATTTCAACCGTCTACCTGTTGCATTCATTGTTCTACTTGTCGCAAGTTACAAATAATTTCCGTTAAAGTATTAACAATGGGGCTCGTAGTTCACTTAAACTTGAAGATCAAATAATTGGCGAATTGTACTGTTTGGATGATTTGCATATATGTTTCTTAGACTTTATAGAAGCAATATATACAAAGATTTCAACCGTCTACTTGTTCCATTAATTGTTCTACTTGTCGAAAGTTACAAATAATTTCCGTTAAGGCATTAACAATGGGGATCGTAGTTTACTTAATCTTGAAGAACAAGAAATTGGCGAATTGTACTGTTTGGATGCTTTGCATATATGTTTCTTAGACTATATAGAAGCAATATATACAAAGATTTCAACCGTCTACCTGTTCCATTCATTGTTCTACTTGTCGAAATTTACAAAGAATTTCCTTTAAAGGATTAACAATGGGGCTCATTGTTCACTTAAACTTGAAGAACAAAAAATCGGCGAATTGTACTGTTTGGATGCTTTGCATATATATTTCTTAGACTATATAGAAGCAATATATACAATAATTTCAACAGTCTACCTGTTCCATTCATTGTTCTACTTGTCGAAATTTACAAATAATTTCCTTTAAAGGATTAACAATGGGGCTCGTAGTTCACTTAAACTTGAAGAACAAAAAATTGGCGAATGGTACTGTTTGGATGCTTTGCATATATGTTTCTTAGACTATATAGAAGCAATATATACAAAGATTTCAACCGTCTACCTGTTCCATTCATTGTTCTACTTGTCGCAAGTTACAAATAATTTCCGATAAAGGATTAACAATGGGGCTCGTTGTTCACTTAAACTTGAAGAACAAAAAAGTGGCGATTGGTACTGTTTGGATGCTTTGCATATATGTTTCTTATATTATATAGAAGCAATATATACAAAGATTTCAACCGTCTACCTGTTCCATTCACTGTTCTACTTGTCGAAAATTACAAATAATTTCCGATAAAGGATTAACCATTGGGGCTCACTGTTCACTTAAACTTGAAGAACAAAAAATTGGCGAATGGTACTGTTTGGATGCTTTGCGTACATGTTTCATAGACTATATGGAAGCAGTATATACAAAGATTTCAACCGTCTACGTGTTCCAATCATTGTTCTACTTGTCGAAATTTACAAATATTTTCCTTTAAAGGATTAACAATGGGGCTCGTTGTTCACTTAAACTTGAAGAACAAAAAATTGGCGAATGGTACTGTTTGGATACTTTGCATATATGTTTCTTAGACTACATAGAAGCAATATATACATTGATTTTAACCGTCTACCTGTTCCATTCATTGTTCTACTTGTCGAAAGTTACAAATAATTTCCGATAAAGGATTAACAATGGGGCTCGTTGTTCACTTAAACTTGAAGAACAAAAAAGTGGCGATTGGTACTGTTTGGATGCTTTGCGTACATGTTTCTTAGACTATATGGAAGCAATATATACAAGGATTTCAACCGTCTACCTGTTCCATTCATTGTTCTACTTGTTGAAAGTTACAAATAATTACCGATAAAGGATTAACCATTGGGGCTCATTGTTCACTTAAACTTGAAGAACAAAAAATTGGCGAATTGTACTGTTTGGATGCTTTGCATATAAATGGTTCTTAGACTATATAGAAGCAATATATACAAAGATTTCAACCGTCTACCTGTTCCATTCATTGTTCTACTTGTCGAAAGTTACAAAGAATTTCCTTTAAAGGATTAACAATGGGGCTCATTGTTCACTTAAACTTGAAGAACAAAAAATCGGCGAATTGTACTGTTTGGATGCTTTGCATATATATTTCTTAGACTATATAGAAGCAATATATACAATAATTTCAACAGTCTACCTGTTCCATTCATTGTTCTACTTGTCGAAATTTACAAATAATTTCCTTTAAAGGATTAACAATGGGGCTCGTAGTTCACTTAAACTTGAAGAACAAAAAATTGGCGAATGGTACTGTTTGGATGCTTTGCATATATGTTTCTTAGACTATATAGAAGCAATATATACAAAGATTTCAACCGTCTACCTGTTCCATTCATTGTTCTACTTGTCGAAAGTTACAAAGAATTTCCTTTAAAGGATTAACAATGGGGCTCATTGTTCACTTAAACTTGAAGAACAAAAAATTGGCGAATGGTACTGTTTGGATGCTTTGCATATATGTTTCTTAGACTATATAGAAGCAATATATACATTAATTTCAACCGTCTACCTGTTCCATTCATTGTTCTACTTTTCGCAAGTTACAAATAATTTCCGTTAAAGTATTAACAATGGGGCTCGTAGTTCACTTAAACTTGAAGATCAAATAATTGGCGAATTGTACTGTTTGGATGATTTGCATATATGTTTCTTAGACTTTATAGAAGCAATATATACAAAGATTTCAACCGTCTACCTGTTCCATTCATTGTTCTACTTGTCGAAAGTTACAAATAATTTCCGTTAAGGCATTAACAATGGGGATCGTAGTTTACTTAAACTTGAAGAACAAGAAATTGGCGAATTGTACTGTTTGGATGCTTTGCATATGTGTATCTTAGACTATATAGAAGCAATATATACAAAGATTTCAACCGTCTACCTGTTCCATTCATTGTTCTACTTGTCGAAAGTTACAAATAATTTCCTTTAAAGGATTAACAATGGGGCTCGATGTTCACTTAAACTTGAAGAACAAAAAAGTGGCGAATGGTACTGTTTGGATGCTTTGCATATATGTTTCTTAGACTATATAGAAGCAATATATACAAAGATTTCAACCGTCTACCTGTTCCATTCACTGTTCTACTTGTCGAAAATTACAAATAATTTCCGATAAAGGATTAACCATTGGGGCTCACTGTTCACTTAAACTTGAAGAACAAAAAATTGGCGAATGGTACTGTTTGGATGCTTTGCGTACATGTTTCATAGACTATATGGAAGCAGTATATACAAAGATTTCAACCGTCTACGTGTTCCAATCATTGTTCTACTTGTCGAAATTTACAAATATTTTCCTTTAAAGGATTAACAATGGGGCTCGTTGTTCACTTAAACTTGAAGAACAAAAAATTGGCGAATGGTACTGTTTGGATACTTTGCATATATGTTTCTTAGACTACATAGAAGCAATATATACATTGATTTTAACCGTCTACCTGTTCCATTCATTGTTCTACTTGTCGAAAGTTACAAATAATTTCCGATAAAGGATTAACAATGGGGCTCGTTGTTCACTTAAACTTGAAGAACAAAAAAGTGGCGATTGGTACTGTTTGGATGCTTTGCGTACATGTTTCTTAGACTATATGGAAGCAATATATACAAGGATTTCAACCGTCTACCTGTTCCATTCATTGTTCTACTTGTTGAAAGTTACAAATAATTACCGATAAAGGATTAACCATTGGGGCTCATTGTTCACTTAAACTTGAAGAACAAAAAATTGGCGAATTGTACTGTTTGGATGCTTTGCATATAAATGGTTCTTAGACTATATAGAAGCAATATATACAAAGATTTCAACCGTCTACCTGTTCCATTCATTGTTCTACTTGTCGAAAGTTACAAAGAATTTCCTTTAAAGGATTAACAATGGGGCTCATTGTTCACTTAAACTTGAAGAACAAAAAATCGGCGAATTGTACTGTTTGGATGCTTTGCATATATATTTCTTAGACTATATAGAAGCAATATATACAATAATTTCAACAGTCTACCTGTTCCATTCATTGTTCTACTTGTCGAAATTTACAAATAATTTCCTTTAAAGGATTAACAATGGGGCTCGTAGTTCACTTAAACTTGAAGAACAAAAAATTGGCGAATGGTACTGTTTGGATGCTTTGCATATATGTTTCTTAGACTATATAGAAGCAATATATACAAAGATTTCAACCGTCTACCTGTTCCATTCATTGTTCTACTTGTCGAAAGTTACAAAGAATTTCCTTTAAAGGATTAACAATGGGGCTCATTGTTCACTTAAACTTGAAGAACAAAAAATTGGCGAATGGTACTGTTTGGATGCTTTGCATATATGTTTCTTAGACTATATAGAAGCAATATATACATTAATTTCAACCGTCTACCTGTTCCATTCATTGTTCTACTTTTCGCAAGTTACAAATAATTTCCGTTAAAGTATTAACAATGGGGCTCGTAGTTCACTTAAACTTGAAGATCAAATAATTGGCGAATTGTACTGTTTGGATGATTTGCATATATGTTTCTTAGACTTTATAGAAGCAATATATACAAAGATTTCAACCGTCTACCTGTTCCATTCATTGTTCTACTTGTCGAAAGTTACAAATAATTTCCGTTAAGGCATTAACAATGGGGATCGTAGTTTACTTAAACTTGAAGAACAAGAAATTGGCGAATTGTACTGTTTGGATGCTTTGCATATGTGTATCTTAGACTATATAGAAGCAATATATACAAAGATTTCAACCGTCTACCTGTTCCATTCATTGTTCTACTTGTCGAAAGTTACAAATAATTTCCTTTAAAGGATTAACAATGGGGCTCGATGTTCACTTAAACTTGAAGAACAAAAAAGTGGCGAATGGTACTGTTTGGATGCTTTGCATATATGTTTCTTAGACTATATAGAAGCAATATATACATTAATTTCAACCGTCTACCTGTTCCATTCATTGTTCTACTTTTCGCAAGTTACAAATAATTTCCGTTAAAGTATTAACAATGGGGCTCGTAGTTCACTTAAACTTGAAGATCAAATAATTGGCGAATTGTACTGTTTGGATGATTTGCATATATGTTTCTTAGACTTTATAGAAGCAATATATACAAAGATTTCAACCGTCTACCTGTTCCATTCATTGTTCTACTTGTCGAAAGTTACAAATAATTTCCTTTAAAGGATTAACAATGGGGCTCGTTGTTCACTTAAACTTGAAGAACAAAAAAGTGGCGAATGGTACTGTTTGGATGCTTTGCATATATGTTTCTTAGACTATATAGAGGCAATATATACAAAGATTTCAACCGTCTACCTGTTCCATTCATTGTTCTACTTGTCGCAAGTTACAAATAATTTCCTTTAAAGGATTAACAATGGGGCTCGTAGTTCACTTAAACTTGAAGATCAAATAATTGGCGAATTGTACTGTTTGGATGATTTGCATATATGTTTCTTAGACTATATAGAAGCAATATATACAAAGATTTCAACCGTCTACCTGTTCCATTCATTGTTCTACTTGTCGAAAGTTACAAATAATTTCCGTTAAGGGATTAACAATGGGGATTGTAGTTTACTTAAACTTGAAGAACAAGAAATTGGCGAATTGTACTGTTTGGATGATTTGCATATATGTTTCTTAGACTATATAGAAGCAATATATATAATGATTTCAACAGTCTACCTGTTCCATTCATTGTTCTACTTGTAGAAAGTTGCAAATAATTTCCATTTCATGATTATCAATGGGGCTCGCTGTTCACTTAAACTTGAAGATCAAAAAATTGGCGATTGTTACTGTTTAGATGCTTTGCATATATGTTTCTTAGATTATATAGAAGCAATATATACAAAGATTTCAACCGTCTACCTGTTCCATTCATTGTGCTACTTGTCGAAAATTACAAATAATTTCCGATTAAGGATTAACCATTGGGGCTCATTGTTCACTTAAACTTGAAGAACAAAAAATTGGCGAATTGTACTGTTTGGATGCTTTGCATATGTGTTTCTTAGACTATATAGAAGCAATATATACAATGACTTCAACCGTCTACCTGTTCCATTCATTGTTCTACTTGTCGAAATTTACAAATAATTTCCTTTAAAGGATTAACAATGGGGCTCATTGTTCACTTAAACTTGAAGAACAAAAAATTGGTGAATGGTACTGTTTGGATGCTTTGGATATATGTTTTTTAGTCTATATGGAAGCAATATTTACAAAGATTTCAACCATCTACCCGTTACATTCATTGTTTTACTTGTCGAAAGTTACAAATAATTTCCGTTAAAGGATTAACAATGGGGATCGTAGTTCACTTAAACTTGAAGAACAAAAAATTGGCGAATTGTACTGTTTGGATGCTTTGCATATATGTTTCTTAGACTATACAGAAGCAATATATACAATGATTTCAACCGTCTACGTGTTCCAATCATTGTTCTACTTGTCGAAATTTACAAATAATTTCCTTTAAAGGATTAACAATGGGGCTCGCTGTTCACTTACACTTGAAGAACAAAAAATTGGTGAATGGTACTGTTTGGATGCTTTGGATATATGTTTTTTAGTCTATATGGAAGCAATATTTACAAAGATTTCAACCATCTACCCGTTACATTCATTGTTTTACTTGTCGAAAGTTACAAATAATTTCCTTTAAATGATTAACAATGGGGCTCGTAGTTCACTTAAACTTGAAGAACAAAAAATTGGCGAATGGTACTGTTTGGATGCTTTGCGTACCTGTTTCTTAGACTATATGGAAGCAATATATACAAAGATTTCAACCGTCTAAGTGTTCCAATCATTGTTTTACTTGCCGAAATTTACAAATAATTTCCTTTAAAGGATTAACAATGGGGCTCGTTGTTCACTTAAACTTGAAGAACAATAAATTGGCGAATGTTACTGTTTAGATGCTTGGCATATATGTTTCTTAGACTATATAGAAGCAATATATACAAAGATCTCAACCGTCTACCTGTACCATTCATTGTTCTACTTGTAGAAAGTTACAAATAATTTCCATTTCATGATTATCAATGGGGTTCGTTGTTCACTTAAACTTGAAGAACAAAAAATTGGCGAATGTTACTGTTTAGATGCTTTGCATATATGTTTCTTAGACTATATAGAAGCAATATATACAAAGATCTCAACCGTCTACCTGTACCATTCATTGTTCTACTTGTCGAAAGATACAAATAATTTCCGATAAAGGATTAACCATTGGGGCTCATTGTTCACTTATACTTGAAGAACAAAAAATTGGCGAATTGTACTGTTTGGATGCTTTGCATATATGTTTCTTAGACTATATAGAAGCAATATATACAAAGATTACAACCGTCTAAGTGGTCCAATCATTGTTCTACTTGTCGAAATTTACAAATAATTTCCGATAAAGGATTAACAATGGGGCTCATTGTTCACTTAAACTTGAAGAACAAAAAATTGGCGAATGGTACTGTTTGGATGCTTTGCGTACATGTTTCTTAGACTATATGGAAGCAATATATACAAAGATTTCAACCGTCTACGTGTTCCAATCATTGCTCTACTTGTCGAAATTTACAAATAATTTCCTTTAAAGGATTAACAATGGGGCTCGTTGTTCACTTAAACGTGAAGAACAAAAAATTAGCGAATGGTACAGTTTGGATGCTTTGCAATATGTTTCTTAGACTATATGGAAGCAATAAATTCTAAGATTTCAACCGTCTACGTATTCCAATCATTGTTCTACTTGTCGAAATTTACAAATAATTTCCTTTAAAGGAGTAACAATGGGGCTCGTTGTTCACTTAAACTTGAAGAACAATAAATTGGCAAATTGTACTGATTGGATGCTTTGCATATATGTTTCTTAGACTATATAGAAGCAATATATACAATGATTTCAACCGACTACCTGTTCCATTCATTGTTCTACTCGTAGAAAGTTACATATAATTTCCATTTCATGATTATCAATGGGGCTCGTTGTTCACTTCAACTTGAAGAACAACAAATTGGCGAATGGTACTGTTTGGATGCTTTGCATATATGTTTCTTAGACTATATTGAAGCAATATATACAAAGATTTCAACCGTATACCTGTTCCATTCATTGTTCTACTTGTCGAAAATTACAAATAATTTCCGATAAAGGATTAACAATGGGGCTCATTGTTCACTTAAACTTGAAGAACAAAAAATTGACGAATGGTACTGTTTGGATGCTTTGCGTACATGTTTCTTAGACTATATGGAAGCAATATATACAAAGATTTCAACCGTCTACGTGTTCCAATCATTGTTCTACTTGTCGAAATTTACAAATAATTTCCTTTAAAGGATTAACAATGGGGCTCGTTGTTCACTTAAACTTGAAGAACAAAAAATTAGCGAATGGTACAGTTTGGATGCTTTGCAATATGTTTCTTAGACTATATGGAAGCAATATATTCTAAGATTTCAACCGTCTACGTATTCCAATCATTGTTCTACTTGTCGAAATTTACAAATAATTTCCTTTAAAGGATTAACAATGGGGCTCGTTGTTCACTTAAACTTGAAGAACAATAAATTGGCAAATTGTACTGATTGGATGCTTTGCATATATGTTTCTTAGACTATATAGAAGCAATATATACAATGATTTCAACCGACTACCTGTTCCATTCATTGTTCTACTTGTCGAAAGTTACAAAGAATTTCCTTTAAAGGATTAACAATGGGGCTCATTGTTCACTTAAACTTGAAGAACAAAAAATCGGCGAATTGTACTGTTTGGATGCTTTGCATATATATTTCTTAGACTATATAGAAGCAATATATACAATAATTTCAACAGTCTACCTGTTCCATTCATTGTTCTACTTGTCGAAATTTACAAATAATTTCCTTTAAAGGATTAACAATGGGGCTCGTAGTTCACTTAAACTTGAAGAACAAAAAATTGGCGAATGGTACTGTTTGGATGCTTTGCATATATGTTTCTTAGACTATATAGAAGCAATATATACAAAGATTTCAACCGTCTACCTGTTCCATTCATTGTTCTACTTGTCGAAAGTTACAAAGAATTTCCTTTAAAGGATTAACAATGGGGCTCATTGTTCACTTAAACTTGAAGAACAAAAAATTGGCGAATGGTACTGTTTGGATGCTTTGCATATATGTTTCTTAGACTATATAGAAGCAATATATACATTAATTTCAACCGTCTACCTGTTCCATTCATTGTTCTACTTTTCGCAAGTTACAAATAATTTCCGTTAAAGTATTAACAATGGGGCTCGTAGTTCACTTAAACTTGAAGATCAAATAATTGGCGAATTGTACTGTTTGGATGATTTGCATATATGTTTCTTAGACTTTATAGAAGCAATATATACAAAGATTTCAACCGTCTACCTGTTCCATTCATTGTTCTACTTGTCGAAAGTTACAAATAATTTCCGTTAAGGCATTAACAATGGGGATCGTAGTTTACTTAAACTTGAAGAACAAGAAATTGGCGAATTGTACTGTTTGGATGCTTTGCATATGTGTATCTTAGACTATATAGAAGCAATATATACAAAGATTTCAACCGTCTACCTGTTCCATTCATTGTTCTACTTGTCGAAAGTTACAAATAATTTCCTTTAAAGGATTAACAATGGGGCTCGATGTTCACTTAAACTTGAAGAACAAAAAAGTGGCGAATGGTACTGTTTGGATGCTTTGCATATATGTTTCTTAGACTATATAGAAGCAATATATACATTAATTTCAACCGTCTACCTGTTCCATTCATTGTTCTACTTTTCGCAAGTTACAAATAATTTCCGTTAAAGTATTAACAATGGGGCTCGTAGTTCACTTAAACTTGAAGATCAAATAATTGGCGAATTGTACTGTTTGGATGATTTGCATATATGTTTCTTAGACTTTATAGAAGCAATATATACAAAGATTTCAACCGTCTACCTGTTCCATTCATTGTTCTACTTGTCGAAAGTTACAAATAATTTCCTTTAAAGGATTAACAATGGGGCTCGTTGTTCACTTAAACTTGAAGAACAAAAAAGTGGCGAATGGTACTGTTTGGATGCTTTGCATATATGTTTCTTAGACTATATAGAGGCAATATATACAAAGATTTCAACCGTCTACCTGTTCCATTCATTGTTCTACTTGTCGCAAGTTACAAATAATTTCCTTTAAAGGATTAACAATGGGGCTCGTAGTTCACTTAAACTTGAAGATCAAATAATTGGCGAATTGTACTGTTTGGATGATTTGCATATATGTTTCTTAGACTATATAGAAGCAATATATACAAAGATTTCAACCGTCTACCTGTTCCATTCATTGTTCTACTTGTCGAAAGTTACAAATAATTTCCGTTAAGGGATTAACAATGGGGATTGTAGTTTACTTAAACTTGAAGAACAAGAAATTGGCGAATTGTACTGTTTGGATGATTTGCATATATGTTTCTTAGACTATATAGAAGCAATATATATAATGATTTCAACAGTCTACCTGTTCCATTCATTGTTCTACTTGTAGAAAGTTGCAAATAATTTCCATTTCATGATTATCAATGGGGCTCGCTGTTCACTTAAACTTGAAGATCAAAAAATTGGCGATTGTTACTGTTTAGATGCTTTGCATATATGTTTCTTAGATTATATAGAAGCAATATATACAAAGATTTCAACCGTCTACCTGTTCCATTCATTGTGCTACTTGTCGAAAATTACAAATAATTTCCGATTAAGGATTAACCATTGGGGCTCATTGTTCACTTAAACTTGAAGAACAAAAAATTGGCGAATTGTACTGTTTGGATGCTTTGCATATGTGTTTCTTAGACTATATAGAAGCAATATATACAATGACTTCAACCGTCTACCTGTTCCATTCATTGTTCTACTTGTCGAAATTTACAAATAATTTCCTTTAAAGGATTAACAATGGGGCTCATTGTTCACTTAAACTTGAAGAACAAAAAATTGGTGAATGGTACTGTTTGGATGCTTTGGATATATGTTTTTTAGTCTATATGGAAGCAATATTTACAAAGATTTCAACCATCTACCCGTTACATTCATTGTTTTACTTGTCGAAAGTTACAAATAATTTCCGTTAAAGGATTAACAATGGGGATCGTAGTTCACTTAAACTTGAAGAACAAAAAATTGGCGAATTGTACTGTTTGGATGCTTTGCATATATGTTTCTTAGACTATACAGAAGCAATATATACAATGATTTCAACCGTCTACGTGTTCCAATCATTGTTCTACTTGTCGAAATTTACAAATAATTTCCTTTAAAGGATTAACAATGGGGCTCGTTGTTCACTTACACTTGAAGAACAAAAAATTGGTGAATGGTACTGTTTGGATGCTTTGGATATATGTTTTTTAGTCTATATGGAAGCAATATTTACAAAGATTTCAACCATCTACCCGTTACATTCATTGTTTTACTTGTCGAAAGTTACAAATAATTTCCTTTAAATGATTAACAATGGGGCTCGTAGTTCACTTAAACTTGAAGAACAAAAAATTGGCGAATGGTACTGTTTGGATGCTTTGCGTACCTGTTTCTTAGACTATATGGAAGCAATATATACAAAGATTTCAACCGTCTAAGTGTTCCAATCATTGTTTTACTTGCCGAAATTTACAAATAATTTCCTTTAAAGGATTAACAATGGGGCTCGTTGTTCACTTAAACTTGAAGAACAATAAATTGGCGAATGTTACTGTTTAGATGCTTGGCATATATGTTTCTTAGACTATATAGAAGCAATATATACAAAGATCTCAACCGTCTACCTGTACCATTCATTGTTCTACTTGTAGAAAGTTACAAATAATTTCCATTTCATGATTATCAATGGGGTTCGTTGTTCACTTAAACTTGAAGAACAAAAAATTGGCGAATGTTACTGTTTAGATGCTTTGCATATATGTTTCTTAGACTATATAGAAGCAATATATACAAAGATCTCAACCGTCTACCTGTACCATTCATTGTTCTACTTGTCGAAAGATACAAATAATTTCCGATAAAGGATTAACCATAGGGGCTCGTTGTTCACTTAAACTTGAAGAACAATAAATTGGCGAATTGTACTGTTTGGATGCTTTGCATATATGTTTCTTAGACTATATAGACGCAATATATACAAGGATTTCAACCGTCTACCTGTTCCATTCATTGTTCTACTTGTCGAAAGTTACAAATAATTACCGATAAAGGATTAACCATTGGGGCTCATTGTTCACTTAAACTTGAAGAACAAAAAATTGGCGAATTGTACTGTTTGGATGCTTTGCATATATGTTTCTTAGACTATATAGAACCAATATATACAAAGATTTCAACCGTATACCTGTTCCATTCATTGTTCTACTTGTCGAAAATTACAAATAATTTCCGATAAAGGATTAACCATTGGGTCTGATTGTTCACTTAAACTTGAAGACCAAGAAATTGGCAAATGGTATTGTTTGGATGCTTTGCGTACATGTTTTTTAGACTATATGGAAGCAATATATACAAAGATTTCAACCGTCTACCTGTTCCATTCATTGTTCTACTTGTCGAAAGATACAAATAATTTCCGATAAAGGATTAACCATTGGGGCTCATTGTCACTTAAACTTGAAAAACAAAAAATTGGCGAATTGTACTGTTTGGATGCTTTGCATATATGTTTCTTAGACTATATGGAAGCAATATATACAATGATTTCAACAGTCTACCTATTCCATTCATTGTTCTACTTGTCGAAATTTACAAATAATTTCCTTTAAAGGATTAACAATGGGGTTCGTTGTACACTTAAACTTGAAGAACAATAAATTGGCGAATTGAACTGTTTGGATGCTTTGCATATATGTTTCTTAGACTATATAGAAGCAATATATACAAAGAATTCAACCGTCTACCTGTTCCATTCATTGTTCTACTTGTAGAAATTTACAAATAATTTCCATTTCATGATTATCAATGGGGCTCGCTGTTCACTTAAACTTGAAGAACAATAAATTGGCGAATTGTACTGTTTGGATGCTTTGCATATATGTTTCTTAGACTATATAGAATCAATATATACAAAGAATTCAACCGTCTACCTGTTCCATTCATTGTTCTACTTGTCGAAAGTTACAAATAATTTCCGATAAAGGATTAACCATAGGGGCTCGTTGTTCACTTAAACTTGAAGAACAATAAATTGGCGAATTGTACTGTTTGGATGCTTTGCATATATGTTTCTTAGACTATATAGACGCAATATATACAAGGATTTCAACCGTCTACCTGTTCCATTCATTGTTCTACTTGTCGAAAGTTACAAATAATTACCGATAAAGGATTAACCATTGGGGCTCATTGTTCACTTAAACTTGAAGAACAAAAAATTGGCGAATTGTACTGTTTGGATGCTTTGCATATATGTTTCTTAGACTATATAGAACCAATATATACAAAGATTTCAACCGTCTACCTGTTCCATTCATTGTTCTACCTGTCGAAAATTACAAATAATTTCCGATAAAGGATTAACCATTGGGTCTGATTGTTCACTTAAACTTGAAGACCAAGAAATTGGCAAATGGTATTGTTTGGATGCTTTGCGTACATGTTTTTTAGACTATATGGAAGCAATATATGCAAAGATTTCAACAGTCTACGTGTTCCAATCATTGTTCTACTTGTCGAAATTTACAAATAATTTCCTTTAAAGGATTAACAATGGGACTCGTTGTTCACTTAAACTTGAAGAACAATAAAATGGCGAATTGTACTGTTTGGATGCTTTGCATATATGTTTCTTAGACTATATAGAAGCAATATATACAAAGATTTCAACCGTCTACGTGTTCCAATCATTGTTCTACTTGTCGAAATTTACAAATAATTTCCTTTAAAGGATTAACAATGGGGCTCGTTGTTCACTTAAACTTGAAGAACAAGAAATTGGCGAATTGTACTGTTTGGATGCTTTGCATATATGTTTCTTAGACTATATAGAAGCAATATATACAAAGATTTCAACTGTCTACCTGTTCCATTCATTGTTCTACTTGTCGAAAGTTACAAATAATTTCCGATAAAGGATTAACCATAGGGGCTCGTTGTTCACTTAAACTTGAAGAACAATAAATTGGCGAATTGTACTGTTTGGATGCTTTGCATATATGTTTCTTAGACTATATAGACGCAATATATACAAGGATTTCAACCGTCTACCTGTTCCATTCATTGTTCTACTTGTCGAAAGTTACAAATAATTACCGATAAAGGATTAACCATTGGGGCTCATTGTTCACTTAAACTTGAAGAACAAAAAATTGGCGAATTGTACTGTTTGGATGCTTTGCATATATGTTTCTTAGACTATATAGAACCAATATATACAAAGATTTCAACCGTATACCTGTTCCATTCATTGTTCTACTTGTCGAAAATTACAAATAATTTCCGATAAAGGATTAACCATTGGGTCTGATTGTTCACTTAAACTTGAAGACCAAGAAATTGGCAAATGGTATTGTTTGGATGCTTTGCGTACATGTTTTTTAGACTATATGGAAGCAATATATACAAAGATTTCAACAGTGTACGTGTTCCAATCATTGTTCTACTTGTCGAAATTTACAAATAATTTCCTTTAAAGGATTAACAATGGGACTCGTTGTTCACTTAAACTTGAAGAACAATAAATTGGCGAATTGTACTGTTTGGATGCTTTGCATATATGTTTCTTAGACTATATAGAAGCAATATATACAAAGATTTCAACCGTCTACCTGTTCCATTCATTGTTCTACTTGTCGAAAGTTACAAATAATTTCCGATAAAGGATTAACCATTGGGGCTCATTGTTCACTTAAACTTGAGGAACAAAAAATTGGCGAATTGTACTGTTTGGATGCTTTGCATATATGTTTCTTAGACTATATAGAATCAGTATATACAAAGAATTCAACCGTCTACCTGTTCCATTCATTGTTCTACTTGTCGAAAGTTACAAATAATTTCCGATAAAGGATTAACCATAGGGGCTCGTTGTTCACTTAAACTTGAAGAACAATAAATTGGCGAATTGTACTGTTTGGATGCTTTGCACGTATGTTTCTTAGACTATATAGAAGCAATATATACAAAGATTTCAACTGTCTACCTGTTCCATTCATTGTTCTACTTGTCGAAAGTTACAAATAATTTCCGATGAAGGATTAACCATTGGGGCTCATTGTTCACTTAAACTTGAGGAACAAAAAATTGGCGCATTGTACTGCTTGGACGCTATGCGGATATGTTTCTTAGACTATATAGAAGCAATATATACAAAGATTTCAACCGTCTACCTGTTCCATTCATTGTTCTACTTGTCGAAAATTACAAATAATTTCCGATAAAGGATTAACCATTGGGGCTCGTTGTTCACTTAAACTTGAAGAACAATAAATTGGCGAATTGTACTGTTTGGATGCTTTGCACATATGTTTCTCAGACTATATAGAAACAATATATACAAAGATTTCAACTGTCTACCTGTTCCATTCATTGTTCTTCTTGTCGAAAGTTACAAATAATTTCCGATAAAGGTTTAACCATTGGGGCTCGTAGTTCACTTAAACTTGAAGAACAAAAAATTTGGGGAAGTGTACTGTTTGGATGCTTTGCATATATGTTTCTAAGACTATATAGACGCAATATATACAATTATTTCAACCGTCTACCTGATCCATTCATTGTTCTACTTGTCGAAAGTTACAAATAATTACCGATAAAGGATTAACCATTGGGGCTCATTGTTCACTTAAACTTGAGGAACAAAAAATTGGCGAATTGTACTGTTTGGATGCTTTGCATATATGTTTCTTAGACTATATGGAAGCAATATATACAAAGATTTCAACCGTCTACGTGTTCCAATCATTGTTCTACTTGTAGAAAGTTACAATTAATTTCCGTTAAAGGATTAACAATGGGGCTCGTAGTTCACTTAAACTTGAAGAACAAAACATTGGCGAATTGTACTGTTTGGATGCTTTGCATATATGTTTCGTAGATTATATAGAAGCAATATATACAATTATTTCGACCGTCTACCTGATCCATTTATTGTTCTACTTGTCGAAATTTACAAATAATTTCCTTTAAAGGATTAACAATGTGGCTCGTAGTTCACTTAAACTTGAAGAACAAAAAATTTGGGGAAGTGTACTGTTTGGATGCTTTGCATATATGTTTCTAAGACTATATAGACGCAATATATACAATTATTTCAACCGTCTACCTGATCCATTCATTGTTCTACTTGTCGAAAGTTACAAATAATTACCGATAAAGGATTAACCATTGGGGCTCATTGTTCACTTAAACTTGAGGAACAAAAAATTGGCGAATGGTACTGTTTGGATGATTTGCATATATGTTTCTTAGACTATATGGAAGTAATATATACAAAGATTTCAACCGTCTACGTGTTCCAATCATTGTTCTACTTGTCGAAATTTACAAATAATTTCCTTTAAAGGATTAACAATGGGGCTCGTTGTTCACTTAAACTTGAAGAACAAGAAATTGGCGAATTGTACTGTTTGGATGCTTTGCATATATGTTTCTTAGACTATATAGAAGCAATATATACAAAGATTTCAACTGTCTACCTGTTCCATTCATTGTTCTACTTGTCGAAAGTTACAAATAATTTCCGATAAAGGATTAACCATTGGGGCTCATTGTTCACTTAAACTTGAGGAACAAAAAATTGGCGAATTGTACTGTTTGGATGCTTTGCATATATGTTTCTTAGACTATTTAGAAGCAATATATAGAAACATTTCACCCGTCTACCTGTACTATTCATTGTTCTACTTGTAGAAAGTTACAATTAATTTCCGTTAAAGGATTAACAATGCGGCTCGTAGTTCACTTAAACTTGAAGAACAAAACATTGGCGAATTGTACTGTTTGGATGCTTTGCATATATGTTTCTTAGACTATATAGAAGCAATATATACAAAGATTTCAACCGTCTACCTGTACTATTCATTGTTCTACTTGTCGAAAGTTACAAACAATTACCGATAATGGATTAACCATAGGGGCTCATTGTTCACTTAAACTTGAGGAACAAAAAATTGGCGAATTGTACTGTTTGGATGCTTTGCATATATGTTTCTTAGACTATATGGAAGCAATATATACAATGATTTCAACCGTCTACCTATTCCATTCATTGTTCTACTTGTCGAAAGTTACAAATAATTACCGATAAAGGATTAACCATTGGGGCTCATTGTTCACTTAAACTTGAGGAACAAAAAATTGGCGAATTGTACTGTTTGGATGCTTTGCATATATGTTTCTTAGACTATATAGAAGCAATATATACAATGATTTCAACCGTCTACCTGTTCCATTCATTGTTCTACTTGTCGAAAATTACAAATAATTTCCGATAAAGGATTAACCATTGGGGCTTGTTGTTCACTTAAACTTGAAGAACAATAAATTGGCGAATTGTACTGTTTGGATGCTTTGCACGTATGTTTCTTAGACTATATAGAAGCAATATATACAAAGATTTCAACCGTCTACGTGTTCCAATCATTGTTCTACTTGTAGAAAGTTACAATTAATTTCCGTCAAAGGATTAACAATGCGGCTCGTAGTTCACTTAAACTTGAAGAACAAAACATTGGCGAATTGTACTGTTTGGATGCTTTGCATATATGTTTCTTAGACTATATAGAAGCATTATATACAAAGATTTCAACCGTCTACCTGTACTATTCATTGTTCTACTTGTAGAAAGTTACAAATAATTTCCATTTCATGATTATCAATGGGGCTCGCTGTTCACTTAAACTTGAAGAACAATAAATTGGCGAATTGTACTGTTTGCATGCTTTGCATATATGTTTCTTAGACTATATAGAATCAATATATACAAAGATTTCAACCGTCTACCTGTTCCATTCATTGTTCTACTTGTCGAAAGTTACAAATAACTTCCGATAAAGATTAACCATTGGGTCTGATTGTTCACTTAAACTTGAAGACCAAGAAATTGGCAAATGGTATTGTTTGGATGCTTTGCGTACATGTTTTTTAGACTATATGGAAGCAATATATACAAAGATTTCAACCGTCAACTTATTCCACTCATTGTTCTACTTGTCGAAAGTTACAAATAATTTCCGATAAAGGATTAACGATTGGGCTCATTGTTCACTTAAACTTGAAGAACAAAAAATTGGCGAATTATACTGTTTGGATGCTTTGCATATATGTTTCTTAGACTATATAGAAGCAATATATACAAAGATTTCAACCGTCTACCTGTTCCATTCATTGTTCTACTTGTCGAAAATTACAAATAATTTCCGATAAAGATTAACCATTGGGTCTGATTGTTCACTTAAACTTGAAGACCAAGAAATTGGCAAATGGTATTGTTTGGATGCTTTGCGTACATGTTTTTTAGACTATATAGAAGCAACATATACAAAGATTTCAACCGTCTACCTGTTCCATTCATTGTTCTACTTGTAGAAAGTTACAAATAATTTCCTTTAAAGGATTAACAATGTGGCTCGTAGTTCACTTAAACTTGAAGAACAAAAAATTGGCGAATGGTACTGTTTGGATGATTTGCATATATGTTTCTTAGACTATATGGAAGTAATATATACAAAGATTTCAACCGTCTACGTGTTCCAATCATTGTTCTACTTGTCGAAATTTACAAATAATTTCCTTTAAAGGATTAACAATGGGGCTCGTCGTTCACTTAAACTTGAAGAACAAGAAATTGGCGAATTGAACTGTTTGGATGCTTTGCATATATGTTTCTTAGACTATATAGAAGCAATATATACTATGATTTCAACCGTCTACCTGTTCCATTCATTGTTCTACTTGTCGATAATTACAAATAATTTCCGATAAAGGATTAACCATTGGGGCTTGTTGTTCACTTAAACTTGAAGAACAATAAATTGGCGAATTGTACTGTTTGGATGCTTTGCACGTATGTTTCTTAGACTATTTAGAAGCAATATATAGAAAGATTTCACCCGCCTACCTGTTCCATTCATTGTTCTACTTGTCGAAAGTTACAAATAATTACCGATAAAGGATTAACCAAAGGGGCTCATTGCTCACTTAAACTTGAGGAACAGCAAATTGGCGAATTGTACTGTTTGGATGCTTTGCATATATGTTTCTAAGACTATATAGACGCAATATATACAATTATTTCAACCGTCTACCTGATCCATTCATTGTTCTACTTGTCGAAAGTTACAAATAATTACCGATAAAGGATTAACCAAAGGGGCTCATTGTTCACTTAAACTTGAGGAACAACAAATTGGCGAATTGTACTGTTTGGATGCTTTGCATATATGTTTCTTAGACTATATAGAAGCAATATATACAAAGATTTCAACCGTCTACATGTTCCATTCATTGTTCTACTTTTCGAAAGTTACAAATAATTTCCGATAAAGGATTAACAATGAGTCTCATTGTTCACTTAAACTTGAAGAACAAAAAATTGGCGAATGGTACTGTTTGGATGCTTTGCATATATGTTTCGTAGATTATATAGAAGCAATATATACAATTATGTCAACCGTCTACCTGATCCATTTATTGTTCGACTTGTCGAAATTTACAAATAATTTCCTTTAAAGGATTAACAATGTGGCTCGTAGTTCACTTAAACTTGAAGAACAAAAAATTGGCGAATTGTACTGTTTGGATGCTTTGCATATATGTTTCTTAGACTATATAGAAGCAATATATACAAAGATTAACCATTGGGGCTCATTGTTCACTTAAACTTGAGGAACAAAAAATTGGCGAATTGTACTGTTTGGATGCTTTGCATATATGTTTCTTAGACTATATGGAAGCAATATATACAATAATTTCAACCGTCTACCTATTCCATTCATTGTTCTACTTGTCGAAAGTTACAAATAATTACCGATAAAGGATTAACCATTGGGGCTCATTGTTCACTTAAACTTGAGGAACAACAAATTGGCGAATTGTACTGTTTGGATGCTTTGCATATATGTTTCTTAGACTATATGGAAGCAATATATACAATGATTTCAACCGTCTACCTATTCCATTCATTGTTCTACTTGTCGAAAGTTACAAATAATTACCGATAAAGGATTAACCATTGGGGCTCATTGTTCACTTAAACTTGAGGAACAACAAATTGGCGAATTGTACTGTTTGGATGCTTTGCATATATGTTTCTTAGACTATATGGAAGCAATATATACAATGATTTCAACCGTCTACCTATTCCATTCATTGTTCTACTTGTCGAAAGTTACAAATAATTACCGATAATGGATTAACCATTGGGGCTCATTGTTCACTTAAACTTGAGGAACAACAAATTGGCGAATTGTACTGTTTGGATGCTTTGCATATATGTTTCTTAGACTATATAGAAGCAATATATACGAAGGTTTCAACCGTCTACATGTTCCATTCATTGTTCTACTTGTCGAAATTTACAAATAATTTCCGATAAAGGATTAACCATTGGGGCTCATTGTTCACTTAAACTTGAGGAACAACAAATTGGCGAATTGTACTGTTTGGATGCTTTGCATATATGTCTCTTAGACTATATGGAAGCAATATATACAATGATTTCAACCGTCTACCTATTCCATTCATTGTTCTACTTGTCGAAAGTTACAAATAATTACCGATAAAGGATTAACCATTGGGGCTCATTGTTCACTTAAACTTGAGGAACAACAAATTGGCGAATTGTACTGTTTGGATGCTTTGCATATATGTTTCTTAGACTATATGGAAGCAATATATACAAAGATTTCAACCGTCTACCTGTTCCATTCATTGTTCTACTTGTCGAAAGTTACAAATAATTTCCGATAAAGGATTAACAATGGGGCTCATTGTTCACTTAAACTTGAAGGACAAAAAATTGGCGAATTGTACTGTTTGGATGCTTTGCATATATGTTTCTTAGACTATATGGAAGCAATATATACAAAGATTTCAACCGTCTACGTGTTCCATTCATTGTTCTACTTGTCGAAAGTTACAAATAATTTCCGATAAAGGATTAACCATTGGGGCTCATTGTTCACTTAAACTTGAGGAACAACAAATTGGCGAATTGTACTGTTTGGATGCTTTGCATATATGTTTCTTAGACTATATGGAAGCAATATATACAATGATTTCAACCGTCTACCTATTCCATTCATTGTTCTACTTGTCGAAAGTTACAAATAATTACCGATAAAGGATTAACCATTGGGGCTCATTGTTCACTTAAACTTGAGGAACAACAAATTGGCGAATTGTACTGTTTGGATGCTTTGCATATATGTTTCTTAGACTATATGGAAGCAATATATACAAAGATTTCAACCGTCTACCTGTTCCATTCATTGTTCTACTTGTCGAAAGTTACAAATAATTTCCGATAAAGGATTAACAATGGGGCTCATTGTTCACTTAAACTTGTAGGACAAAAAATTGGCGAATTGTACTGTTTGGATGCTTTGCATATATGTTTCTTAGACTATATGGAAGCAATATATACAAAGATTTCAACCGTCTACGTGTTCCAATCATTGTTCTACTTGTAGAAAGTTACAAATAATTTCCATTTCATGATTATCAATGGGGCTCGCTGTTCACTTAAATTTGAAGATCAAAAAATTGGCGATTGTTACTGTTTAGAGGCTTTGCATATAGGTTTCGTGGACTATATAGAAGCAACATATACAAAGATTTCAACCGTCTACCTGTTCTATTCGTTGTTGTACTTGTCGAAAGTTACAAATAATTTCCGATAAAGGATTAACCATTGGGGCTCATTGTTCACTTAAACTTGAAGAACAAAAAATTGGCGAATTGTACTGTTTGGATGCTTTGCATATATGTTTCTTAGACTATATAGAAGCAATATATACAAAGATTTCAACCGTCTACCTGTTCCATTCATTGTTCTACTTGTCGAAATTTACAAATAATTTCCTTTAAAGGATTAACAATGTGGCTCGTAGTTCACTTAAACTTGAAGAACAAAAAATTGGCGAATGGTACTGTTTAGATGCTTTGCATATATGTTTCTTAGATTATATAGAAGCAATATATACAAAGATTTCAACCGTCTACCTGTTCCATTCATTGTTCTACTTTTCGAAATTTACAAATAATTACCTATAAAGATTAACCATTGGGGCTCAATGTTCACTTAAACTTGAGGAACAAAAAATTGGCTTATTGTACTGTTTGGACGCTATGCGTATATGTTTCTTAGACTATATAGAGGCAATATATACAAAGATTTCAACCGTCTACCTGTTCCATTCATTGTTCTACTTGTCGAAAGTTACAAATAATTTCCGATAAAGGATTAACCATAGGGGCTCGTTGTTCACTTAAACTTGAAGACCAATAAATTGGCGAATTGTACTGTTTGGATGCTTTGCATACATGTTTCTTAGACTATATAGACGCAATATATACAAGGATTTCAACCGTCTACCTGTTCCATTCATTGTTCTACTTGTCGAAAGTTACAAATAATTACCGATAAAGGATTAACCATTGGGGCTCATTGTTCACTTAATCTTGAAGAACAAAAAATTGGCGAATTGTACTGTTTGGGTGCTTTGCATATATGTTTCTTAGACTATATAGAAGCAATATATACAAAGATTTCAACCGTCTACCTGTTCCATTCATTGTTCTACTTGTCGAAAATTACAAATAATTTCCGATAAAGATTAACCATTGGGTCTGATTGTTCACTTAAACTTGAAGACCAAGAAATTGGCAAATGGTATTGTTTGGATGCTTTGCGTACATGTTTTTTAGACTATATGGAAGCAATATATACAAGGATTTCAAGCGTCTACCTGTTCCAGTCATTGTTCTACTTGTCGAAAATTACAAATAATTTCCGATAAAGGATTAACAATGGGGCTCATTGTTCACTTAAACTTGAAGAACAAAAAATTGGCGAATGGTACTGTTTGGATGCTTTGCATATATGTTTCTTAGACTATATAGAAGCAATATATACAAAGATTTCAACCGTCTACGTGTTCCAATCATTGTTCTACTTGTAGAAAGTTACAATTAATTTCCGTTAAAGGATTAACAATGGGGCTCGTAGTTCACTTAAACTTGAAGATCAAATAATTGGCGAATTGTACTGTTTGGACGCTTTGCATATATGTTTCTTAGACTATATAGAAGCAATATATACAAAGATTTCAACCGTCTACCTGTTCCATTCATTGTTCTACTTGTCGAAAGTTACAAATAATTTCCGTTAAGGGATTAACAATGGGGATCGTAGTTTACTTAAACTTGAAGAACAAGAAATTGGCGAATTGTACTGTTTGGATGCTCTGCATATATGTTTCTTAGACTATATAGAAGCAATATATACAAAGATTTCAACCGTCTACCTGTTCCATTCATTGTTCTACTTGTCGAAAGTTACAAATAATTTCCTTTAAAGGATTAACAATGGGGCTCGTTGTACGCTTAAACTTGAAGAACAATAAATTGGCGAATTGTACTGTTTGGATGCTTTGCATATATGTTTCGTAGGTTATATAGAAGCAATATATACAATGATTTCAACCGTCTACCTGATCCATTCATTGTTCTACTTGTCGAAATTTACAAATAATTTCCTTTAAAGGATTAACAGTGGGGCTCGTAGTTCACTTAAACTTGTAGAACAAAAAATTGGCGAATTGTGCTGTTTGGATGCTTTGCATATGTGTTTCCTAGACTATTTAGAAGCAATATATAGAAAGATTTCACCTGTCTACCTGTACTATTCATTGTTCTACTTCTCGCAAGTTACAAATAATTTCCGTTAAAGTATTAACAATGGGGCTCGTATTTCACTTAAACTTGAAGAACAAAAAATTGGCGAATGGTACTGTTTGGATGCTTTGCATATATGTTTCTTAGATTATATAGAAGCAATATATACAAAGATTTCAACCGTCTACCTGTTCCATTCATTGTTCTACTTGTCGAAAATTACAAGTAATTTCCGATAAAGGATTAACCATTGGGGCTCATTGTTCACTTAAACTTGAAGAACAAAAAATTGGCGATTGCTACTGTTTAGATGCTTTGCATATATGTTTCTTAGATTATATAGAAGCAATATATACAAAGATTTCAACCGTCTACCTGTTCCATTCATTGTTCTACTTGCCGAAATTTACAAATAATTTCCTTTAAAGGATTAACAATGGGGCTCGTTGTTCACTTAAACTTGAAGAACAATAAATTGGCGAATTGTACTGTTTGGATGCTTTGCATATATGTTTCTTATACTATATAGAAGCAATATATACAAAGATTTCAACTGTCTACCTGTTCCATTCAATGTTCTACTTGTCGAAATTTACAAATAATTTCCTTTAAAGGATTAACAATGGGGCTCGTAGTTCACTTAAACTTGAAGAACAAAAAATTGGCGAACGGTACTGTTTGGATGCTTTGCGTACATGTTTCTTAGACTATATGGAAGCAATATATACAAAGATTTCATCAGTCTACCTGTTCCATTCATTGTTCTACTTGTCGAAATTTACAAATAATTTCCTTTAAAGGATTAACAATGGGGCTCGTAGTTCACTTAAACTTGAAGAACAAAAAATTGGCGAATGGTACTGTTTGGATGCTTTGCATATATGTTTCTTACATTATATATAAGCAATATATACAAAGATTTCAACCGTCTACCTGTTCCATTCATTGTTCTACTTGTCGAAAGTTACAAATAATTTCCGATAACGGATTAACCATTGGGGCTCATTGTTCACTTAAACTTGAAGATAACAAAATTGGCGAATGTTACTGTTTGGATGCTTTGCATATATGTTTCTTAGACTATATGGAAGCAATATATACAAAGATTTCAACCGTCTACCTGTTCCATTCATTGTTCTACTGGTCGAAAGTTACAAATAATTTCCGATAAAGGATTAACAATGGGGCTCATTGTTCACTTAAACTTGAAGAACAAAAAATTGGCGAACGGTACTGTTTGGATGCTTTGCGTACATGTTTCTTAGACTATATGGAAGCAATATATACAAAGATTTCAAACTTCTACGTGTCCCAATCATTGTTCTACTTGTCGAAATTTACAAATAATTCCCTTTAAAGGATTAACAATGGGGCTCGTTGTTCACTTAAACTTGAAGAATAAAAAATTGGCGAATGGTACTGTTTGGATGCTTTGCATATATGTTTCTAAGACTATATAGAAGCAATATATACAAAGATTTCAACCGTCTACCTGTTCCATTCATTGTTCTACTTGTCGAAAATTACAAGTAATTTCCGATAAAGGATTAACCATTGGGGCTCATTGTTCACTTAAACTTGAAGAACAAAAAATTGGCGATTGCTACTGTTTAGATGCTTTGCATATATGTTTCTTAGATTATATAGAAGCAATATATACAAAGATTTCAACCGTCTACCTGTTCCATTCATTGTTCTACTTGCCGAAATTTACAAATAATTTCCTTTAAAGGATTAACAATGGGGCTCGTTGATCACTTAAACTTGAAGAACAATAAATTGGCGAATTGTACTGTTTGGATGCTTTGCATATATGTTTCTTATACTATATAGAAGCAATATATACAAAGATTTCAACTGTCTACCTGTTCCATTCAATGTTCTACTTGTCGAAATTTACAAATAATTTCCTTTAAAGGATTAACAATGGGGCTCGTAGTTCACTTAAACTTGAAGAACAAAAAATTGGCGAACGGTACTGATTGGATGCTTTGCGTACATGTTTCTTAGACTATATGGAAGCAATATATACAAAGATTTCATCAGTCTACGTGTTCCAAGCATTGTTCTACTTGTAGAAAGTTACAATTAATTTCCGTTAAAGGATTAACAATGGGGCTCGTAGTTCACTTAAACTTGAAGAGCAAAAAATTGGCGAATTGTACTGTTTGGACGCTATGCATATATGTTTCTTAGACTATATAGTAGCAATATATACAATGATTTCAACAGTCTACCTGTTCCATTCATTGTTCTACTTGTCGAAATTTACAAATAATTTCCTTTAAAGGATTAACAATGGGGCTCGTAGTTCACTTAAACTTGAAGAACAAAAAATTGGCGAATGGTACTGTTTGGATGCTTTGCATATATGTTTCTTACATTATATATAAGCAATATATACAAAGATTTCAACCGTCTACCTGTTCCATTCATTGTTCTACTTGTCGAAAGTTACAAATAATTTCCGATAACGGATTAACCATTGGGGCTCATTGTTCACTTAAACTTGAAGATAACAAAATTGGCGAATGTTACTGTTTGGATGCTTTGCATATATGTTTCTTAGACTATATGGAAGCAATATATACAAAGATTTCAACCGTCTACCTGTTCCATTCATTGTTCTACTGGTCGAAAGTTACAAATAATTTCCGATAAAGGATTAACAATGGGGCTCATTGTTCACTTAAACTTGAAGAACAAAAAATTGGCGAACGGTACTGTTTGGATGCTTTGCGTACATGTTTCTTAGACTATATGGAAGCAATATATACAAAGATTTCAAACTTCTACGTGTCCCAATCATTGTTCTACTTGTCGAAATTTACAAATAATTCCCTTTAAAGGATTAACAATGGGGCTCGTTGTTCACTTAAACTTGAAGAACAAAAAATTGGCGAATGGTACTGTTTGGATGCTTTGCATATATGTTTCTTAGACTATATAGAAGCAATATATACATTGATTTCAACCTTCTACCTGTTCCACTCATTGTTCTACTTGTCGCAATTTACAAATAATTTCCGTTAAAGTGTTAACAATGGGGCTCGTAGTTCACTTAAACTTGAAGATGAAATAATTGGCGAATTGTACTGTTCGGATGCTTTGCATATATGTTTCTTAGATTATATAGAAGCAATATATACAAAGATTTCAACCGTCTACCTGTTCCATTCATTGTTCTACTTGTCGAAAGCTACAAATAATTTCCGATAACGGATTAACCATTGGGGCTCATTGTTCACTTAAACTTGAAGAACAAAAAATTGGCGAATTGTACTGTTTGGATGCTTTGCATATATGTTTCTTAGACTATATAGAAGCAATATATACAAAGATTTCAACCGTCTACCTTTTCCATTCATTGTTCTTCTTGTCGAAAGTTACAAATAATTTCCGATAACGGATTAACCATTGGGGCTCATTGTTCACTTAAACTTGAAGAACAAAAAATTGGCGAATGGTACTGTTTGGATGCTTTGCATATATGTTTCTTAGACTATATAGAAGCAATATATACAAAGATTTCAACCGTCTACCTTTTCCATTCATTGTTCTTCTTGTCGAAAGTTACAAATAATTTCCGATAACGGATTAACCATTGGGGTTCATTGTTCACTTAAACTTGAAGAACAAAAAATTGGCGAATTGTACTGTTTGGATGCTTTGCATATATGTTTCTTATACTATATAGAAGCAATATATACAAAGATTTCAATCGTCTACCTGTTCCATTCACTGTTCTACTTGTCGAAATTTACAAATAATTTCCGATAATGGATTAACAATGGGGCTCATTGTTCACTTAAACTTGAAGAACAAAAAATTGGCGAATTGTACTGTTTGGATGCTTTGCATATATGTTTCGTAGACTATATAGAAGCAATATATACAAATATTTCAACCGTCTAACTGTTCCATTCATTGTTCTACTTGTCGAAAATTACAAATAATTTCCGATAAAGTATTAACCATTGGTGCTCATTGTTCACTTAATCTTGAAGAACAAAAAATTGGCGAATGGTACTGTTTGGATGCTTTGCATATATGTTTCTTAGACTATATAGAAGCAATATATACAAAGATTTCAACCATCTACCTGTTCCATTCATTGTTCTCCTTGTCGAAAGTTATAAATAATTTCCGATAAAGGATTAACCATTGGGGCTCATTGTTCACTTAAACTTGAAGAACAAAAAATTGGCGAATGGTACTGTTTGGATGCTTTGCATATATGTTTCTTAGACTATATAGAAGCAATATATACAAATATTTCAACCGTCGAACTGATCCATTCATTGTTCTACTTGTCGAAAATTACAAATAATTTCCGATAAAGTATTAACCATTGGTGCTCATTGTTCACTTAAACTTGAAGAACAAAAAATTGGCGAATGGTACTGTTTGGATGCTTTGCATATATGTTTCTTATACTATATAGAAGCAATATATACAAAGATTTCAACCGTCTACCTGTTCCATTCACTGTTCTACTTGTCGAAAGTTACAAATAATTTCCGTTAAGGGATTAACAATGGGGATCGTAGTTTACTTAAACTTGAAGAACAAAAAATTGGCGAATTGTACTGTTTGGATGCTTTGCATAAATGTTTCTTAGACTATATAGAAGCAATATATACAAAGATTTCAACAGTCTACCTGTTCCATTCATTGTTCTACTTGTCGAAAGTTACAAATAATTTCCTTTAAAGGATTAACAATGGAGATCGCAGTTCACTTAAACTTGAAGAACAAAAAATTGGCGAATGGTACTGTTTGGATGCTTTGCATATATGTTTCTTAGACTATATAGAAGCAATATATACAAAGATTTCAACAGTCTACCTTTTCCATTCATTGTTCTACTTGTCGAAAGTTATAAATAATTTCCTTTAAAGGATTAACAATGGGGCTCATTGTTCACTTAAACTTGAAGAACAAAAAATTGGCGAATTGTACAGTTTGGATGCTTTGCATATATGTTTCTTATACTATATAGAAGCAATATATACAATGATTTCAACAGTCTACCTGTTCCATTCATTGTTCTACTTGTCGAAAGTTACAAATAATTTCCGATAACGAATTAACCATTGGGGCTCATTGTTCACTTAAACTTGAAGATAACAAAATTGGCGAATGTTACTGTTTGGATGCTTTGCATATATGTTTCTTAGACTATATGGAAGCAATATATACAAAGATTTCAACCGTCTACCTGTTCGATTCATTGTTCTACTTGTCGAAAGTTACAAATAATTTCCGATAAAGGATTAACAATGGGGCTCATTGTTCACTTAAACTTGAAGGACAAAAGATTGGCGAATGGTACTGTTTGGATGCTTTGCGTACATGTTTCTTAGACTATATGGAAGCAATATATACAAGGATTTCAAGCGTCTACCTGTTCCATTCATTGTTCTACTTGTCGAAAATTACAAATAATTTCCGATAAAGGATTAACAATGGGGCTCATTGTTCACTTAAACTTGAAGAACAATAAATTGGCGAATTCTACTGTTTGGATGATTTGCATATATGTTTCTTAGACTATATAGAAGCAATATATAGAAAGATTTCACCCGTCTACCTGTACTATTCATTGTTCTACTTGTAGAAAGTTACAAATAATTTCCATTTCATGATTATCAATGGGGCTCGCTGTTCACTTAAACTTGAAGATCAAAAAATTGGCGAATGTTACTGTTTAGATGTTTCGCATATAGGTTTCTTAGACTATATAGAAGCAACATATACAAAGATTTCAACCGTCTACCTGTTCCATTCATTGTTCTATTTGTCGAAAGTTACAAATAATTTCCGTTAAGGGATTAACAATGGGGATCGTAGTTTACTTAAACTTGAAGAACAAGAAATTGGCGAATTGTACTGTTTGGATGCTTTGCATATATGTTTCTTAGACTATATAGAAGCAATATATACAAAGATTTCAACCGTCTACCTGTTCCATTCATTGTTCTACTTGTCGAAAGTTACAAATAATTTCCTTTAAAGGATTAACAATGGGGCTCGTAGTTCACTTAAACTTAAAGAACAAAAAAATTGGCGAATTGTACTGTTTGGATGCTTTGCATATATGTATCTTAGATTATATAGAAGCAATATATACAAAGATTTCAACCGTCTACCTGTTCCATTCATTGTTATACTTGTCGAAAGCTACAAATAATTTCCGATAACGGATTAACCATTGGGGCTCATTGTTCACTTAAACTTGAAGAACAAAAAATTGGCGAATTGTACTGTTTGGATGCTTTGCATATATGTTTCTTAGACTATATAGAAGCAATATATACAAAGATTTTAACCATCTACCTGTTCCATTCATTGTTCTCCTTGTCGAAAGTTATAAATAATTTCCGATAAAGGATTAACCATTGGGCCTCATTGTTCACTTAAACTTGAAGAACAAAAAATTGGCGAATGGTACTGTTTGGATGCTTTGCATATATGTTTCTTAGACTATATAGAAGCAATATATACAAATATTTCAACCGTCTAACTGATCCATTCATTGTTCTACTTGTCGAAAATTACAAATAATTTCCGATAAAGTATTAACCATTGGTGCTCATTGTTCACTTAAACTTGAAGAACAAAAAATTGGCGAATGGTACTGTTTGGATGCTTTGCATATATGTTTCTTATACTATATAGAAGCAATATATACAAAGATTTCAATCGTCTACCTGTTCCATTCACTGTTCTACTTGTCGAAAATTACAAATAATTTCCGATAATGGATTAACAATGTGGCTCATTGTTCACTTAAACTTGAAGAACAAAAAATTGGCGAATGGTACTGTTTGGATGCTTTGCATATATGTTTCTTATACTATATAGAAGCAATATATACAAAGATTTCAACCGTCTACCTGTTCCATTCACTGTTCTACTTGTCGAAAGTTACAAATAATTTCCGTTAAGGGATTAACAATGGGGATCGTAGTTTACTTAAACTTGAAGAACAAAAAATTGGCGAATTGTACTGTTTGGATGCTTTGCATAAATGTTTCTTAGACTATATAGAAGCAATATATACAATGATTTCAACAGTCTACCTGTTCCATTCATTGTTCTACTTGTCGAAAGTTACAAATAATTTCCTTTAAAGGATTAACAATGGAGATCGCAGTTCACTTAAACTTGAAGAACAAAAAATTGGAGAATGGTACTGTTTGGATGCTTTGCATATATGTTTCTTAGACTATATAGAAGCAATATATACAAAGATTTCAACAGTCTACCTTTTCCATTCATTGTTCTACTTGTCGAAAGTTATAAATAATTTCCTTTAAAGGATTAACAATGGGGCTCATTGTTCACTTAAACTTGAAGAACAAAAAATTGGCGAATTGTACAGTTTGGATGCTTTGCATATATGTTTCTTATACTATATAGAAGCAATATATACAATGATTTCAACAGTCTACCTGTTCCATTCATTGTTCTACTTGTCGAAAGTTACAAATAATTTCCGATAACGAATTAACCATTGGGGCTCATTGTTCACTTAAACTTGAAGATAACAAAATTGGCGAATGTCACTGTTTGGATGCTTTGCATATATGTTTCTTAGACTATATGGAAGCAATATATACAAAGATTTCAACCGTCTACCTGTTCGATTCATTGTTCTACTTGTCGAAAGTTACAAATAATTTCCGATAAAGGATTAACAATGGGGCTCATTGTTCACTTAAACTTGAAGGACAAAAGATTGGCGAATGGTACTGTTTGGATGCTTTGCGTACATGTTTCTTAGACTATATGGAAGCAATATATACAAGGATTTCAAGCGTCTACCTGTTCCATTCATTGTTCTACTTGTCGAAAATTACAAATAATTTCCGATAAAGGATTAACAATGGGGCTCATTGTTCACTTAAACTTGAAGAACAATAAATTGGCGAATTCTACTGTTTGGATGATTTGCATATATGTTTCTTAGACTATATAGAAGCAATATATAGAAAGATTTCACCCGTCTACCTGTACTATTCATTGTTCTACTTGTAGAAAGTTACAAATAATTTCCATTTCATGATTATCAATGGGGCTCGCTGTTCACTTAAACTTGAAGATCAAAAAATTGGCGAATGTTACTGTTTAGATGTTTCGCATATAGGTTTCTTAGACTATATAGAAGCAACATATACAAAGATTTCAACCGTCTACCTGTTCCATTCATTGTTCTATTTGTCGAAAGTTACAAATAATTTCCGTTAAGGGATTAACAATGGGGATCGTAGTTTACTTAAACTTGAAGAACAAGAAATTGGCGAATTGTACTGTTTGGATGCTTTGCATATATGTTTCTTAGACTATATAGAAGCAATATATACAAAGATTTCAACCGTCTACCTGTTCCATTCATTGTTCTACTTGTCGAAAGTTACAAATAATTTCCTTTAAAGGATTAACAATGGGGCTCGTAGTTCACTTAAACTTAAAGAACAAAAAAATTGGCGAATTGTACTGTTTGGATGCTTTGCATATATGTATCTTAGATTATATAGAAGCAATATATACAAAGATTTCAACCGTCTACCTGTTCCATTCATTGTTATACTTGTCGAAAGCTACAAATAATTTCCGATAACGGATTAACCATTGGGGCTCATTGTTCACTTAAACTTGAAGAACAAAAAATTGGCGAATTGTACTGTTTGGATGCTTTGCATATATGTTTCTTAGACTATATAGAAGCAATATATACAAAGATTTTAACCATCTACCTGTTCCATTCATTGTTCTCCTTGTCGAAAGTTATAAATAATTTCCGATAAAGGATTAACCATTGGGCCTCATTGTTCACTTAAACTTGAAGAACAAAAAATTGGCGAATGGTACTGTTTGGATGCTTTGCATATATGTTTCTTAGACTATATAGAAGCAATATATACAAATATTTCAACCGTCTAACTGATCCATTCATTGTTCTACTTGTCGAAAATTACAAATAATTTCCGATAAAGTATTAACCATTGGTGCTCATTGTTCACTTAAACTTGAAGAACAAAAAATTGGCGAATGGTACTGTTTGGATGCTTTGCATATATGTTTCTTATACTATATAGAAGCAATATATACAAAGATTTCAATCGTCTACCTGTTCCATTCACTGTTCTACTTGTCGAAAATTACAAATAATTTCCGATAATGGATTAACAATGTGGCTCATTGTTCACTTAAACTTGAAGAACAAAAAATTGGCGAATGGTACTGTTTGGATGCTTTGCATATATGTTTCTTATACTATATAGAAGCAATATATACAAAGATTTCAACCGTCTACCTGTTCCATTCACTGTTCTACTTGTCGAAAGTTACAAATAATTTCCGTTAAGGGATTAACAATGGGGATCGTAGTTTACTTAAACTTGAAGAACAAAAAATTGGCGAATTGTACTGTTTGGATGCTTTGCATAAATGTTTCTTAGACTATATAGAAGCAATATATACAATGATTTCAACAGTCTACCTGTTCCATTCATTGTTCTACTTGTCGAAAGTTACAAATAATTTCCTTTAAAGGATTAACAATGGAGATCGCAGTTCACTTAAACTTGAAGAACAAAAAATTGGCGAATGGTACTGTTTGGATGCTTTGCATATATGTTTCTTAGACTATATAGAAGCAATATATACAAAGATTTCAACAGTCTACCTTTTCCATTCATTGTTCTACTTGTCGAAAGTTATAAATAATTTCCTTTAAAGGATTAACAATGGGGCTCATTGTTCACTTAAACTTGAAGAACAAAAAATTGGCGAATTGTACTGTTTGGATGCTTTGCATATATGTTTCTTATACTATATAGAAGCAATATATACAATGATTTCAACAGTCTACCTGTTCCATTCATTGTTCTACTTGTCGAAATTTACAAATAATTTCCGATAAAGGATTAACCATTGGGGCTCATTGTTCACTTAAACTTGAAGAACAAAAAATTGGCGTATTGTACTGTTTGGATGCTTTGCATATATGTTTCTTAGACTATATAGAAGCAATATATACAAAGATTTCAACCGTCTACCTGTTCCATTCATTGTTCTACTTGTTGAAAGTTACAAATAATTTCCGATAAAGGATTAACCATTGGGGCTCATTGTTCACTTAAACTTGAAGAACAAATAATTGGCGAATTGTACTGTTTGGATGCTTTGCATAAATGTTTCTTAGACTATATAGAAGCAATATATACAATGATTTCAACAGTCTACCTGTTCCATTCATTGTTCTACTTGTCGAAAGTTACAAATAATTTCCTTTAAAGGATTAACAATGGAGCTCGCAGTTCACTTAAACTTGAAGAACAAAAAATTGGCGAATGGTACTGTTTGGATGCTTTGCATATATGTTTCTTATACTATATAGAAGCAATAGATTCAAAGATTTCAACCGTCTACCTGTTCCATTCAATGTTCTACTTGTCGAAAGTTACAAATAATTTCCGATAAAGGATTAACAATGGGGCTCATTGTTCACTTAAACTTGAAGAACAAAAAATTGGCGAATGGTACTGTTTGGATGCTTTGCATATATGTTGCTTAGACCATATGGAAGCAATATATACAAAGATTTCAACCGTCTGCGTGATCCAATCATTGTTCTACTTGTAGAAAGTTACAATTAATTTCCGTTAAAGGATTAACAATGGGGCTCGTAGTTCACTTAAACTTGAAGAACAAAAAATTGGCGAATTGTACTGTTTGGATGCTTTGCATATATGTTTCGTAGGTTCTATAGAAGCAATATATACAATGATTTCAACCGTCTACCTGATCCATTCATTGTTCTACTTGTCGAAAGTTACAAATAATTTCCGTTAAGGGATTATCAATGGGGATCGTAGTTTACTTAAACTTGAAGAACAAGAAATTGGCGAATTGTACTGTTTGGATGATTTGCATATATGTTTCTTACACTATATAGAAGCAATATATACAATGATTTCAACCGTCTACCTATTCCATTCATTGTTCTACTTGTCGAAAGTTACAAATAATTTCCTTTAAAGGATTAACAATGGAGCTCGCAGTTCACTTAAACTTGAAGAACAAAAAATTGGCGAATGGTACTGTTTGGATGCTTTGCATATATGTTTCTTAGACTATATAGAAGCAATATATACAAAGATTTCAACCGTCTACCTTTTCCATTCATTGTTCTTCTTGTCGAAAGTTACAAATAATTTCCGATAACGGACTAACCATTGGGGCTCATTGTTCACTTAAACTTGAAGAACAAAAAATTGGCGAATTGTACTGTTTGGATGATTTGCATATATGTTTCTTAGACTATATAGAAGCAATATATACAATGATTTCAACCGTCTACCTATTCCATTCATTGTTGTACTTGCCGAAATTTACAAATAATTTCCTTTAAAGGATTAACAATGGGGCTCGTAGTTCACTTAAACATGAAGAACAAAAAATTGGCGAATGGTACTGTTTGGATGCTTTGCATATATGTTTCTTATACTATATAGAAGCAATATATACAAAGATTTCAATCGTCTACCTGTTCCATTCACTGTTCTACTTGTCGAAAATTACAAATAATTTCCGATAATGGATTAACAATGTGGCTCATTGTTCACTTAAACTTGAAGAACAAAAAATTGGCGAATGGTACTGTTTGGATGCTTTGCATATATGTTTCTTATACTATATAGAAGCAATATATACAAAGATTTCAACCGTCTACCTGTTCCATTCACTGTTCTACTTGTCGAAAGTTACAAATAATTTCCGTTAAGGGATTAACAATGGGGATCGTAGTTTACTTAAACTTGAAGAACAAAAAATTGGCGAATTGTACTGTTTGGATGCTTTGCATAAATGTTTCTTAGACTATATAGAAGCAATATATACAATGATTTCAACAGTCTACCTGTTCCATTCATTGTTCTACTTGTCGAAAGTTACAAATAATTTCCTTTAAAGGATTAACAATGGAGATCGCAGTTCACTTAAACTTGAAGAACAAAAAATTGGCGAATGGTACTGTTTGGATGCTTTGCATATATGTTTCTTAGACTATATAGAAGCAATATATACAAAGATTTCAACAGTCTACCTTTTCCATTCATTGTTCTACTTGTCGAAAGTTATAAATAATTTCCTTTAAAGGATTAACAATGGGGCTCATTGTTCACTTAAACTTGAAGAACAAAAAATTGGCGAATTGTACTGTTTGGATGCTTTGCATATATGTTTCTTATACTATATAGAAGCAATATATACAATGATTTCAACAGTCTACCTGTTCCATTCATTGTTCTACTTGTCGAAATTTACAAATAATTTCCGATAAAGGATTAACCATTGGGGCTCATTGTTCACTTAAACTTGAAGAACAAAAAATTGGCGTATTGTACTGTTTGGATGCTTTGCATATATGTTTCTTAGACTATATAGAAGCAATATATACAAAGATTTCAACCGTCTACCTGTTCCATTCATTGTTCTACTTGTTGAAAGTTACAAATAATTTCCGATAAAGGATTAACCATTGGGGCTCATTGTTCACTTAAACTTGAAGAACAAATAATTGGCGAATTGTACTGTTTGGATGCTTTGCATAAATGTTTCTTAGACTATATAGAAGCAATATATACAATGATTTCAACAGTCTACCTGTTCCATTCATTGTTCTACTTGTCGAAAGTTACAAATAATTTCCTTTAAAGGATTAACAATGGAGCTCGCAGTTCACTTAAACTTGAAGAACAAAAAATTGGCGAATGGTACTGTTTGGATGCTTTGCATATATGTTTCTTATACTATATAGAAGCAATAGATTCAAAGATTTCAACCGTCTACCTGTTCCATTCAATGTTCTACTTGTCGAAAGTTACAAATAATTTCCGATAAAGGATTAACAATGGGGCTCATTGTTCACTTAAACTTGAAGAACAAAAAATTGGCGAATGGTACTGTTTGGATGCTTTGCATATATGTTGCTTAGACCATATGGAAGCAATATATACAAAGATTTCAACCGTCTGCGTGATCCAATCATTGTTCTACTTGTAGAAAGTTACAATTAATTTCCGTTAAAGGATTAACAATGGGGCTCGTAGTTCACTTAAACTTGAAGAACAAAAAATTGGCGAATTGTACTGTTTGGATGCTTTGCATATATGTTTCGTAGGTTCTATAGAAGCAATATATACAATGATTTCAACCGTCTACCTGATCCATTCATTGTTCTACTTGTCGAAAGTTACAAATAATTTCCGTTAAGGGATTATCAATGGGGATCGTAGTTTACTTAAACTTGAAGAACAAGAAATTGGCGAATTGTACTGTTTGGATGATTTGCATATATGTTTCTTACACTATATAGAAGCAATATATACAATGATTTCAACCGTCTACCTATTCCATTCATTGTTCTACTTGTCGAAAGTTACAAATAATTTCCTTTAAAGGATTAACAATGGAGCTCGCAGTTCACTTAAACTTGAAGAACAAAAAATTGGCGAATGGTACTGTTTGGATGCTTTGCATATATGTTTCTTAGACTATATAGAAGCAATATATACAAAGATTTCAACCGTCTACCTTTTCCATTCATTGTTCTTCTTGTCGAAAGTTACAAATAATTTCCGATAACGGACTAACCATTGGGGCTCATTGTTCACTTAAACTTGAAGAACAAAAAATTGGCGAATTGTACTGTTTGGATGATTTGCATATATGTTTCTTAGACTATATAGAAGCAATATATACAATGATTTCAACCGTCTACCTATTCCATTCATTGTTGTACTTGCCGAAATTTACAAATAATTTCCTTTAAAGGATTAACAATGGGGCTCGTAGTTCACTTAAACATGAAGAACAAAAAATTGGCGAATGGTACTGTTTGGATGCTTTGCATATATGTTTCTTAGACTATATAGAAGCAATATATACAAAGATTTCAACCGTCTACCTGTTCCATTCATTGTTCTACTTGTCGAAAGTTACAAATAATTTCCTTTAAAGGATTAACAATGGGGCTCGTTGTTCACTTAAACTTGAAGAACAATAAATTGGCGAATTGTGCTGTTTGGATGCTTTGCATATATGTTTCTTAGACTATATAGAAGCAATATATACAAAGATTTCAACCGTCTACCTGTTCCATTCATTGTTCTACTTGTCGAAAGTTACAATTAATTTCCGTTAAAGGATTAACAATGGGGCTCGTAGTTCACTTAAACTTGAAGTACAAAAAATTGGCGAATTGTACTGTTTGGATGCTTTGCATATATGTTTCTTAGACTATATAGAAGCAATATATACAAAGATTTCAACCGTCTACCTGTTCCATTCATTGATCTACTTGTCGAAAGTTACAAATAATTTCCGATAAAGGATTAACAATGGGTCTCATTGTTCACTTAAACTTGAAGAACAAAAAATTGGCGAATGGTACTGTTTGGATGCTTTGCATATATGTTTCTTAGACTATATGGAAGCAATATATACAAAGATTTCAACCGTCTACGTGTTCCAATCATTGTTCTACTTGTCGAAATTTACAAATAATTTCGTTTAAAGGATTAAGAATGGGGCTCGTTGTTCACTTAAACTTGAAGAACAAAAAAGTGGCGAATGGTACTGTTTGGATGCTTTGCATATATGTTTCTTAGACTATATAGAAGCAATATATACATTGATTTCAACCGTCTACCTGTTCCATTCATTGTTCTACTTGTCGCAAGTTACAAATAATTTCCGTTAAAGTATTAACAATGGGGCTCGTAGTTCACTTAAACTTGAAGATCAAAAAATTGGCGAATTGTACTGTTTGGATGCTTTGCATATATGTTTCTTAGACTATATAGAAGTAATATATACAAAGATTTCAACCGTCTACCTGTTCCATTCATTGTTCTACTTGTCGAAAGTTACAAATAATTTCCGATAACGGATTAACCATTGGGGCTCATTGTTCACTTAAACTTGAAGAACAAAAAATTGGCGAATGGTACTGTTTGGATGCTTTGCATATATGTTTCTTAGACTATATAGAAGCAATATATACAAAGATTTCAACCGTCTACCTGTTCCATTCATTGTTCTACTTGTCGCAAGTTACAAATAATTTCCGTTAAAGTATTAACAATGGGGCTCGTAGTTCACTTAAAGTTGAAAATCAAAAAATTGGCGAATTGTACTGTTTGGATGCTTTGCATATATGTTTCTTAGACTATATAGAAGCAATATATACAAAGATTTCAACCGTCTACCTGTTCCATTCATTGTTCTACTTGTCGAAAGTTACAAATAATTTCCGATAACGGATTAACCATTGGGGCTCATTGTTCACTTAAACTTGAAGAACAAAAAATTGGCGAATTGTACTGTTTGGATGCTTTGCATATATGTTTCTTAGACTATATAGAAGCAATATAAACATTGATTTCAACCGTCTACCTGTTCCATTCATTGTTCGACTTGTCGCAAGTTACAAATAATTTCCGTTAAAGTATTAACAATGGGGCTCGTAGTTCACTTAAACTTGAAGATCAAGTAATTGGCGAATTGTACTGTTTGGATGATTTGCATATATGTTTCTTAGACTTTATAGAAGCAATATATACAAAGATTTCAACCGTCTACCTGTTCCATTCATTGGTCTACTTGTCGAAAGTTACAAATAATTTCCGATAAAGGATTAACAATGGGGCTCATTGTTCACTTAAACTTGAAGATCAAAAAATTGGCGATTGTTACTGTTTAGATGCGTTGCATATATGTTTCTTAGATTATATAGAAGCAATATATACAAATATTTCAACCGTCTAACTGTTCCATTCATTGTTCTACTTGTCGAAAATTACAAATAATTTCCGATAAAGTATTAACCATTGGGGCTCATTGTTCACTTAAACTTGAAGAACAAAAAATTGGCGAATGGTACTGTTTGGATGCTTTGCGTACATGTTTCTTAGACTATATGGAAGCAATATATACAAAGATTTCAACCGTCTACGTGTTCCAATCATTGTTCTACTTGTCGAAATTTACAAATATTTTCCTTTAAAGGATTAACAATGGGGCTCGTTGTTCACTTAAACTTGAAGAACAAAAAATTGGCGAATGGTACTCTTTGGATACTTTGCATATATGTTTCTTAGACTACATAGAAACAATATATACATTGATTTTAACCGTCTACCTGTTCCATTCATTGTTCTACTTGTCGAAAGTTACAAATAATTTCCGATAAAGGATTAACAATGGGGCTCGTTGTTCACTTAAACTTGAAGAACAAAAAAGTGGCGATTGGTACTGTTTGGATGCTTTGCATATATGTTTCTTATATTATATAGAAGCAATATATACAAAGATTTCAACCGTCTACCTGTTCCATTCACTGTTCTACTTGTCGAAAATTACAAATAATTTCCGATAAAGGATTAACCATTGGGGCTCACTGTTCACTTAAACTTGAAGAACAAAAAATTGGCGAATGGTACTGTTTGGATGCTTTGCGTACATGTTTCATAGACTATATGGAAGCAATATATACAAAGATTTCAACCGTCTACGTGTTCCAATCATTGTTCTACTTGTCGAAATTTACAAATATTTTCCTTTAAAGGATTAACAATGGGGCTCGTTGTTCACTTAAACTTGAAGAACAAAAAATTGGCGAATGGTACTGTTTGGATACTTTGCATATATGTTTCTTAGACTACATAGAAGCAATATATACATTGATTTTAACCGTCTACCTGTTCCATTCATTGTTCTACTTGTCGAAAGTTACAAATAATTTCCGATAAAGGATTAACAATGGGGCTCGTTGTTCACTTAAACTTGAAGAACAAAAAAGTGGCGATTGGTACTGTTTGGATGCTTTGCGTACATGTTTCTTAGACTATATGGAAGCAATATATACAAGGATTTCAACCGTCTACCTGTTCCATTCATTGTTCTACTTGTTGAAAGTTACAAATAATTACCGATAAAGGATTAACCATTGGGGCTCATTGTTCACTTAAACTTGAAGAACAAAAAATTGGCGAATTGTACTGTTTGGATGCTTTGCATATATGTTTCTTAGACTATATAGAAGCAATATATACAAAGATTTCAACCGTCTACCTGTTCCATTCATTGTTCTACTTGTCGAAAGTTACAAAGAATTTCCTTTAAAGGATTAACAATGGGGCTCATTGTTCACTTAAACTTGAAGAACAAAAAATCGGCGAATTGTACTGTTTGGATGCTTTGCATATATATTTCTTAGACTATATAGAAGCAATATATACAATAATTTCAACAGTCTACCTGTTCCATTCATTGTTCTACTTGTCGAAATTTACAAATAATTTCCTTTAAAGGATTAACAATGGGGCTCGTAGTTCACTTAAACTTGAAGAACAAAAAATTGGCGAATGGTACTGTTTGGATGCTTTGCATATATGTTTCTTAAACTATATAGAAGCAATATATACAATGATTTCAACCGTCTACCTATTCCATTCATTGTTCTACTTGTCGAAAGTTACAAATAATTTCCTTTAAAGGATTAACAATGGAGCTCGCAGTTCACTTAAACTTGAAGAACAAAAAATTGGCGAATGGTACTGTTTGGATGCTTTGCATATATGTTTCTTAGACTATATAGAAGCAATATATACAAAGATTTCAACCGTCTACCTTTTCCATTCATTGTTCTTCTTGTCGAAAGTTACAAATAATTTCCGATAACGGACTAACCATTGGGGCTCATTGTTCACTTAAACTTGAAGAACAAAAAATTGGCGAATTGTACTGTTTGGATGATTTGCATATATGTTTCTTAGACTATATAGAAGCAATATATACAATGATTTCAACCGTCTACCTATTCCATTCATTGTTGTACTTGCCGAAATTTACAAATAATTTCCTTTAAAGGATTAACAATGGGGCTCGTAGTTCACTTAAACATGAAGAACAAAAAATTGGCGAATGGTACTGTTTGGATGCTTTGCATATATGTTTCTTAGACTATATAGAAGCAATATATACAAAGATTTCAACCGTCTACCTGTTCCATTCATTGTTCTACTTGTCGAAAGTTACAAATAATTTCCTTTAAAGGATTAACAATGGGGCTCGTTGTTCACTTAAACTTGAAGAACAATAAATTGGCGAATTGTGCTGTTTGGATGCTTTGCATATATGTTTCTTAGACTATATAGAAGCAATATATACAAAGATTTCAACCGTCTACCTGTTCCATTCATTGTTCTACTTGTCGAAAGTTACAATTAATTTCCGTTAAAGGATTAACAATGGGGCTCGTAGTTCACTTAAACTTGAAGTACAAAAAATTGGCGAATTGTACTGTTTGGATGCTTTGCATATATGTTTCTTAGACTATATAGAAGCAATATATACAAAGATTTCAACCGTCTACCTGTTCCATTCATTGATCTACTTGTCGAAAGTTACAAATAATTTCCGATAAAGGATTAACAATGGGTCTCATTGTTCACTTAAACTTGAAGAACAAAAAATTGGCGAATGGTACTGTTTGGATGCTTTGCATATATGTTTCTTAGACTATATGGAAGCAATATATACAAAGATTTCAACCGTCTACGTGTTCCAATCATTGTTCTACTTGTCGAAATTTACAAATAATTTCGTTTAAAGGATTAAGAATGGGGCTCGTTGTTCACTTAAACTTGAAGAACAAAAAAGTGGCGAATGGTACTGTTTGGATGCTTTGCATATATGTTTCTTAGACTATATAGAAGCAATATATACATTGATTTCAACCGTCTACCTGTTCCATTCATTGTTCTACTTGTCGCAAGTTACAAATAATTTCCGTTAAAGTATTAACAATGAGGCTCGTAGTTCACTTAAACTTCAAGATCAAAAAATTGGCGAATTGTACTGTTTGGATGCTTTGCATATATGTTTCTTAGACTATATAGAAGTAATATATACAAAGATTTCAACCGTCTACCTGTTCCATTCATTGTTCTACTTGTCGAAAGTTACAAATAATTTCCGATAACGGATTAACCATTGGGGCTCATTGTTCACTTAAACTTGAAGAACAAAGAATTGGCGAATGGTACTGTTTGGATGCTTTGCATATATGTTTCTTAGACTATATAGAAGCAATATATACAAAGATTTCAACCGTCTACCTGTTCCATTCATTGTTCTACTTGTCGAAAGTTACAAATAATTTCCGATAACGGATTAACCATTGGGGCTCATTGTTCACTTAAACTTGAAGAACAAAAAATTGGCGAATTGTACTGTTTGGATGCTTTGCATATATGTTTCTTAGACTATATAGAAGCAATATAAACATTGATTTCAACCGTCTACCTGTTCCATTCATTGTTCGACTTGTCGCAAGTTACAAATAATTTCCGTTAAAGTATTAACAATGGGGCTCGTAGTTCACTTAAACTTGAAGATGAAGTAATTGGCGAATTGTACTGTTTGGATGATTTGCATATATGTTTCTTAGACTATATAGAAACAATATATACAAAGATTTCAACCGTCTACCTGTTCCATTCATTGTTCTACTTGTCGAAAGTTACAAAGAATTTCCTTTAAAGGATTAACAATGGGGCTCATTGTTCACTTAAACTTGAAGAACAAAAAATTGGCGAATGGTACTGTTTGGATGCTTTGCATATATGTTTCTTAGACTATATAGAAGCAATATATACATTGATTTCAACCGTCTACTTGTTCCATTAATTGTTCTACTTGTCGAAAGTTACAAATAATTTCCGTTAAGGCATTAACAATGGGGATCGTAGTTTACTTAATCTTGAAGAACAAGAAATTGGCGAATTGTACTGTTTGGATGCTTTGCATATATGTTTCTTAGACTATATAGAAGCAATATATACATTGATTTCAACCGTCTACCTGTTGCATTCATTGTTCTACTTGTCGCAAGTTACAAATAATTTCCGTTAAAGTATTAACAATGGGGCTCGTAGTTCACTTAAACTTGAAGATCAAATAATTGGCGAATTGTACTGTTTGGATGATTTGCATATATGTTTCTTAGACTTTATAGAAGCAATATATACAAAGATTTCAACCGTCTACTTGTTCCATTAATTGTTCTACTTGTCGAAAGTTACAAATAATTTCCGTTAAGGCATTAACAATGGGGATCGTAGTTTACTTAATCTTGAAGAACAAGAAATTGGCGAATTGTACTGTTTGGATGCTTTGCATATATGTTTCTTAGACTATATAGAAGCAATATATACAAAGATTTCAACCGTCTACCTGTTCCATTCATTGTTCTACTTGTCGAAATTTACAAAGAATTTCCTTTAAAGGATTAACAATGGGGCTCATTGTTCACTTAAACTTGAAGAACAAAAAATCGGCGAATTGTACTGTTTGGATGCTTTGCATATATATTTCTTAGACTATATAGAAGCAATATATACAATAATTTCAACAGTCTACCTGTTCCATTCATTGTTCTACTTGTCGAAATTTACAAATAATTTCCTTTAAAGGATTAACAATGGGGCTCGTAGTTCACTTAAACTTGAAGAACAAAAAATTGGCGAATGGTACTGTTTGGATGCTTTGCATATATGTTTCTTAGACTATATAGAAGCAATATATACAAAGATTTCAACCGTCTACCTGTTCCATTCATTGTTCTACTTGTCGCAAGTTACAAATAATTTCCGATAAAGGATTAACAATGGGGCTCGTTGTTCACTTAAACTTGAAGAACAAAAAAGTGGCGATTGGTACTGTTTGGATGCTTTGCATATATGTTTCTTATATTATATAGAAGCAATATATACAAAGATTTCAACCGTCTACCTGTTCCATTCACTGTTCTACTTGTCGAAAATTACAAATAATTTCCGATAAAGGATTAACCATTGGGGCTCACTGTTCACTTAAACTTGAAGAACAAAAAATTGGCGAATGGTACTGTTTGGATGCTTTGCGTACATGTTTCATAGACTATATGGAAGCAATATATACAAAGATTTCAACCGTCTACGTGTTCCAATCATTGTTCTACTTGTCGAAATTTACAAATATTTTCCTTTAAAGGATTAACAATGGGGCTCGTTGTTCACTTAAACTTGAAGAACAAAAAATTGGCGAATGGTACTGTTTGGATACTTTGCATATATGTTTCTTAGACTACATAGAAGCAATATATACATTGATTTTAACCGTCTACCTGTTCCATTCATTGTTCTACTTGTCGAAAGTTACAAATAATTTCCGATAAAGGATTAACAATGGGGCTCGTTGTTCACTTAAACTTGAAGAACAAAAAAGTGGCGATTGGTACTGTTTGGATGCTTTGCGTACATGTTTCTTAGACTATATGGAAGCAATATATACAAGGATTTCAACCGTCTACCTGTTCCATTCATTGTTCTACTTGTTGAAAGTTACAAATAATTACCGATAAAGGATTAACCATTGGGGCTCATTGTTCACTTAAACTTGAAGAACAAAAAATTGGCGAATTGTACTGTTTGGATGCTTTGCATATAAATGGTTCTTAGACTATATAGAAGCAATATATACAAAGATTTCAACCGTCTACCTGTTCCATTCATTGTTCTACTTGTCGAAAGTTACAAAGAATTTCCTTTAAAGGATTAACAATGGGGCTCATTGTTCACTTAAACTTGAAGAACAAAAAATCGGCGAATTGTACTGTTTGGATGCTTTGCATATATATTTCTTAGACTATATAGAAGCAATATATACAATAATTTCAACAGTCTACCTGTTCCATTCATTGTTCTACTTGTCGAAATTTACAAATAATTTCCTTTAAAGGATTAACAATGGGGCTCGTAGTTCACTTAAACTTGAAGAACAAAAAATTGGCGAATGGTACTGTTTGGATGCTTTGCATATATGTTTCTTAGACTATATAGAAGCAATATATACAAAGATTTCAACCGTCTACCTGTTCCATTCATTGTTCTACTTGTCGAAAGTTACAAAGAATTTCCTTTAAAGGATTAACAATGGGGCTCATTGTTCACTTAAACTTGAAGAACAAAAAATTGGCGAATGGTACTGTTTGGATGCTTTGCATATATGTTTCTTAGACTATATAGAAGCAATATATACATTAATTTCAACCGTCTACCTGTTCCATTCATTGTTCTACTTTTCGCAAGTTACAAATAATTTCCGTTAAAGTATTAACAATGGGGCTCGTAGTTCACTTAAACTTGAAGATCAAATAATTGGCGAATTGTACTGTTTGGATGATTTGCATATATGTTTCTTAGACTTTATAGAAGCAATATATACAAAGATTTCAACCGTCTACCTGTTCCATTCATTGTTCTACTTGTCGAAAGTTACAAATAATTTCCGTTAAGGCATTAACAATGGGGATCGTAGTTTACTTAAACTTGAAGAACAAGAAATTGGCGAATTGTACTGTTTGGATGCTTTGCATATGTGTATCTTAGACTATATAGAAGCAATATATACAAAGATTTCAACCGTCTACCTGTTCCATTCATTGTTCTACTTGTCGAAAGTTACAAATAATTTCCTTTAAAGGATTAACAATGGGGCTCGATGTTCACTTAAACTTGAAGAACAAAAAAGTGGCGAATGGTACTGTTTGGATGCTTTGCATATATGTTTCTTAGACTATATAGAAGCAATATATACATTAATTTCAACCGTCTACCTGTTCCATTCATTGTTCTACTTTTCGCAAGTTACAAATAATTTCCGTTAAAGTATTAACAATGGGGCTCGTAGTTCACTTAAACTTGAAGATCAAATAATTGGCGAATTGTACTGTTTGGATGATTTGCATATATGTTTCTTAGACTTTATAGAAGCAATATATACAAAGATTTCAACCGTCTACCTGTTCCATTCATTGTTCTACTTGTCGAAAGTTACAAATAATTTCCTTTAAAGGATTAACAATGGGGCTCGTTGTTCACTTAAACTTGAAGAACAAAAAAGTGGCGAATGGTACTGTTTGGATGCTTTGCATATATGTTTCTTAGACTATATAGAGGCAATATATACAAAGATTTCAACCGTCTACCTGTTCCATTCATTGTTCTACTTGTCGCAAGTTACAAATAATTTCCTTTAAAGGATTAACAATGGGGCTCGTAGTTCACTTAAACTTGAAGATCAAATAATTGGCGAATTGTACTGTTTGGATGATTTGCATATATGTTTCTTAGACTATATAGAAGCAATATATACAAAGATTTCAACCGTCTACCTGTTCCATTCATTGTTCTACTTGTCGAAAGTTACAAATAATTTCCGTTAAGGGATTAACAATGGGGATTGTAGTTTACTTAAACTTGAAGAACAAGAAATTGGCGAATTGTACTGTTTGGATGATTTGCATATATGTTTCTTAGACTATATAGAAGCAATATATATAATGATTTCAACAGTCTACCTGTTCCATTCATTGTTCTACTTGTAGAAAGTTGCAAATAATTTCCATTTCATGATTATCAATGGGGCTCGCTGTTCACTTAAACTTGAAGATCAAAAAATTGGCGATTGTTACTGTTTAGATGCTTTGCATATATGTTTCTTAGATTATATAGAAGCAATATATACAAAGATTTCAACCGTCTACCTGTTCCATTCATTGTGCTACTTGTCGAAAATTACAAATAATTTCCGATTAAGGATTAACCATTGGGGCTCATTGTTCACTTAAACTTGAAGAACAAAAAATTGGCGAATTGTACTGTTTGGATGCTTTGCATATGTGTTTCTTAGACTATATAGAAGCAATATATACAATGACTTCAACCGTCTACCTGTTCCATTCATTGTTCTACTTGTCGAAATTTACAAATAATTTCCTTTAAAGGATTAACAATGGGGCTCATTGTTCACTTAAACTTGAAGAACAAAAAATTGGTGAATGGTACTGTTTGGATGCTTTGGATATATGTTTTTTAGTCTATATGGAAGCAATATTTACAAAGATTTCAACCATCTACCCGTTACATTCATTGTTTTACTTGTCGAAAGTTACAAATAATTTCCGTTAAAGGATTAACAATGGGGATCGTAGTTCACTTAAACTTGAAGAACAAAAAATTGGCGAATTGTACTGTTTGGATGCTTTGCATATATGTTTCTTAGACTATACAGAAGCAATATATACAATGATTTCAACCGTCTACGTGTTCCAATCATTGTTCTACTTGTCGAAATTTACAAATAATTTCCTTTAAAGGATTAACAATGGGGCTCGCTGTTCACTTACACTTGAAGAACAAAAAATTGGTGAATGGTACTGTTTGGATGCTTTGGATATATGTTTTTTAGTCTATATGGAAGCAATATTTACAAAGATTTCAACCATCTACTCGTTACATTCATTGTTTTACTTGTCGAAAGTTACAAATAATTTCCTTTAAATGATTAACAATGGGGCTCGTAGTTCACTTAAACTTGAAGAACAAAAAATTGGCGAATGGTACTGTTAGGATGCTTTGCGTACCTGTTTCTTAGACTATATGGAAGCAATATATACAAAGATTTCAACCGTCTAAGTGTTCCAATCATTGTTTTACTTGCCGAAATTTACAAATAATTTCCTTTAAAGGATTAACAATGGGGCTCGTTGTTCACTTAAACTTGAAGAACAATAAATTGGCGAATGTTACTGTTTAGATGCTTGGCATATATGTTTCTTAGACTATATAGAAGCAATATATACAAAGATCTCAACCGTCTACCTGTACCATTCATTGTTCTACTTGTAGAAAGTTACAAATAATTTCCATTTCATGATTATCAATGGGGTTCGTTGTTCACTTAAACTTGAAGAACAAAAAATTGGCGAATGTTACTGTTTAGATGCTTTGCATATATGTTTCTTAGACTATATAGAAGCAATATATACAAAGATCTCAACCGTCTACCTGTACCATTCATTGTTCTACTTGTCGAAAGATACAAATAATTTCCGATAAAGGATTAACCATTGGGGCTCATTGTTCACTTATACTTGAAGAACAAAAAATTGGCGAATTGTACTGTTTGGATGCTTTGCATATATGTTTCTTAGACTATATAGAAGCAATATATACAAAGATTACAACCGTCTAAGTGGTCCAATCATTGTTCTACTTGTCGAAATTTACAAATAATTTCCGATAAAGGATTAACAATGGGGCTCATTGTTCACTTAAACTTGAAGAACAAAAAATTGGCGAATGGTACTGTTTGGATGCTTTGCGTACATGTTTCTTAGACTATATGGAAGCAATATATACAAAGATTTCAACCGTCTACGTGTTCCAATCATTGCTCTACTTGTCGAAATTTACAAATAATTTCCTTTAAAGGATTAACAATGGGGCTCGTTGTTCACTTAAACGTGAAGAACAAAAAATTAGCGAATGGTACAGTTTGGATGCTTTGCAATATGTTTCTTAGACTTTATGGAAGCAATAAATTCTAAGATTTCAACCGTCTACGTATTCCAATCATTGTTCTACTTGTCGAAATTTACAAATAATTTCCTTTAAAGGAGTAACAATGGGGCTCGTTGTTCACTTAAACTTGAAGAACAATAAATTGGCAAATTGTACTGATTGGATGCTTTGCATATATGTTTCTTAGACTATATAGAAGCAATATATACAATGATTTCAACCGACTACCTGTTCCATTCATTGTTCTACTCGTAGAAAGTTACATATAATTTCCATTTCATGATTATCAATGGGGCTCGTTGTTCACTTCAACTTGAAGAACAACAAATTGGCGAATGGTACTGTTTGGATGCTTTGCATATATGTTTCTTAGACTATATTGAAGCAATATATACAAAGATTTCAACCGTATACCTGTTCCATTCATTGTTCTACTTGTCGAAAATTACAAATAATTTCCGATAAAGGATTAACAATGGGGCTCATTGTTCACTTAAACTTGAAGAACAAAAAATTGACGAATGGTACTGTTTGGATGCTTTGCGTACATGTTTCTTAGACTATATGGAAGCAATATATACAAAGATTTCAACCGTCTACGTGTTCCAATCATTGTTCTACTTGTCGAAATTTACAAATAATTTCCTTTAAAGGATTAACAATGGGGCTCGTTGTTCACTTAAACTTGAAGAACAAAAAATTAGCGAATGGTACAGTTTGGATGCTTTGCAATATGTTTCTTAGACTATATAGAAGCAATATATACAAAGATTTCAGCCGTCTACGTGTTCCATTCATTGTTCTACTTGTCGAAAATTGCAAATAATTTCCGATAAAGGATTAACGATTGGGGCTCATTGTTCACTTAAACTTGAAGAACAAAAAATTGGCGAATGGTACTGTTTGGATGCTTTGCGTACATGTTTCTTAGACTATATGGAAGCAATATATACAAAGATTTCAACCGTCTACGTGTTCCAATCATTGTTCTACTTGTCGAAATTTACAAATAATTTCCTTTAAAGGATTAACAATGTGGCTCGTTGTTCACTTAAACTTGAAGAACAATAAATTGGCAAATTGTACTGATTTGATGCTTTGCATATATGTTTCTTAGACTATATAGAAGCAATATATTCTAAGATTTCAACCGTCTACGTATTCCAATCATTGTTCTACTTGTCGAAATTTACAAATAATTTCCTTTAAAGGATTAACAATGGGGCTCGTTGTTCACTTAAACTTGAAGAACAATAAATTGGCAAATTGTACTGATTGGATGCTTTGCATATATGTTTCTTAGACTATATAGAAGCAATATATACAATGATTTCAACCGACTACCTGTTCCATTCATTGTTCTACTTGTCGAAAGTTACAAAGAATTTCCTTTAAAGGATTAACAATGGGGCTCATTGTTCACTTAAACTTGAAGAACAAAAAATCGGCGAATTGTACTGTTTGGATGCTTTGCATATATATTTCTTAGACTATATAGAAGCAATATATACAATAATTTCAACAGTCTACCTGTTCCATTCATTGTTCTACTTGTCGAAATTTACAAATAATTTCCTTTAAAGGATTAACAATGGGGCTCGTAGTTCACTTAAACTTGAAGAACAAAAAATTGGCGAATGGTACTGTTTGGATGCTTTGCATATATGTTTCTTAGACTATATAGAAGCAATATATACAAAGATTTCAACCGTCTACCTGTTCCATTCATTGTTCTACTTGTCGAAAGTTACAAAGAATTTCCTTTAAAGGATTAACAATGGGGCTCATTGTTCACTTAAACTTGAAGAACAAAAAATTGGCGAATGGTACTGTTTGGATGCTTTGCATATATGTTTCTTAGACTATATAGGAGCAATATATACATTAATTTCAACCGTCTACCTGTTCCATTCATTGTTCTACTTTTCGCAAGTTACAAATAATTTCCGTTAAAGTATTAACAATGGGGCTCGTAGTTCACTTAAACTTGAAGATCAAATAATTGGCGAATTGTACTGTTTGGATGATTTGCATATATGTTTCTTAGACTTTATAGAAGCAATATATACAAAGATTTCAACCGTCTACCTGTTCCATTCATTGTTCTACTTGTCGAAAGTTACAAATAATTTCCGTTAAGGCATTAACAATGGGGATCGTAGTTTACTTAAACTTGAAGAACAAGAAATTGGCGAATTGTACTGTTTGGATGCTTTGCATATGTGTATCTTAGACTATATAGAAGCAATATATACAAAGATTTCAACCGTCTACCTGTTCCATTCATTGTTCTACTTGTCGAAAGTTACAAATAATTTCCTTTAAAGGATTAACAATGGGGCTCGATGTTCACTTAAACTTGAAGAACAAAAAAGTGGCGAATGGTACTGTTTGGATGCTTTGCATATATGTTTCTTAGACTATATAGAAGCAATATATACATTAATTTCAACCGTCTACCTGTTCCATTCATTGTTCTACTTTTCGCAAGTTACAAATAATTTCCGTTAAAGTATTAACAATGGGGCTCGTAGTTCACTTAAACTTGAAGATCAAATAATTGGCGAATTGTACTGTTTGGATGATTTGCATATATGTTTCTTAGACTTTATAGAAGCAATATATACAAAGATTTCAACCGTCTACCTGTTCCATTCATTGTTCTACTTGTCGAAAGTTACAAATAATTTCCTTTAAAGGATTAACAATGGGGCTCGTTGTTCACTTAAACTTGAAGAACAAAAAAGTGGCGAATGGTACTGTTTGGATGCTTTGCATATATGTTTCTTAGACTATATAGAGGCAATATATACAAAGATTTCAACCGTCTACCTGTTCCATTCATTGTTCTACTTGTCGCAAGTTACAAATAATTTCCTTTAAAGGATTAACAATGGGGCTCGTAGTTCACTTAAACTTGAAGATCAAATAATTGGCGAATTGTACTGTTTGGATGATTTGCATATATGTTTCTTAGACTATATAGAAGCAATATATACAAAGATTTCAACCGTCTACCTGTTCCATTCATTGTTCTACTTGTCGAAAGTTACAAATAATTTCCGTTAAGGGATTAACAATGGGGATTGTAGTTTACTTAAACTTGAAGAACAAGAAATTGGCGAATTGTACTGTTTGGATGATTTGCATATATGTTTCTTAGACTATATAGAAGCAATATATATAATGATTTCAACAGTCTACCTGTTCCATTCATTGTTCTACTTGTAGAAAGTTGCAAATAATTTCCATTTCATGATTATCAATGGGGCTCGCTGTTCACTTAAACTTGAAGATCAAAAAATTGGCGATTGTTACTGTTTAGATGCTTTGCATATATGTTTCTTAGATTATATAGAAGCAATATATACAAAGATTTCAACCGTCTACCTGTTCCATTCATTGTGCTACTTGTCGAAAATTACAAATAATTTCCGATTAAGGATTAACCATTGGGGCTCATTGTTCACTTAAACTTGAAGAACAAAAAATTGGCGAATTGTACTGTTTGGATGCTTTGCATATGTGTTTCTTAGACTATATAGAAGCAATATATACAATGACTTCAACCGTCTACCTGTTCCATTCATTGTTCTACTTGTCGAAATTTACAAATAATTTCCTTTAAAGGATTAACAATGGGGCTCATTGTTCACTTAAACTTGAAGAACAAAAAATTGGTGAATGGTACTGTTTGGATGCTTTGGATATATGTTTTTTAGTCTATATGGAAGCAATATTTACAAAGATTTCAACCATCTACCCGTTACATTCATTGTTTTACTTGTCGAAAGTTACAAATAATTTCCGTTAAAGGATTAACAATGGGGATCGTAGTTCACTTAAACTTGAAGAACAAAAAATTGGCGAATTGTACTGTTTGGATGCTTTGCATATATGTTTCTTAGACTATACAGAAGCAATATATACAATGATTTCAACCGTCTACGTGTTCCAATCATTGTTCTACTTGTCGAAATTTACAAATAATTTCCTTTAAAGGATTAACAATGGGGCTCGTTGTTCACTTACACTTGAAGAACAAAAAATTGGTGAATGGTACTGTTTGGATGCTTTGGATATATGTTTTTTAGTCTATATGGAAGCAATATTTACAAAGATTTCAACCATCTACCCGTTACATTCATTGTTTTACTTGTCGAAAGTTACAAATAATTTCCTTTAAATGATTAACAATGGGGCTCGTAGTTCACTTAAACTTGAAGAACAAAAAATTGGCGAATGGTACTGTTTGGATGCTTTGCGTACCTGTTTCTTAGACTATATGGAAGCAATATATACAAAGATTTCAACCGTCTAAGTGTTCCAATCATTGTTTTACTTGCCGAAATTTACAAATAATTTCCTTTAAAGGATTAACAATGGGGCTCGTTGTTCACTTAAACTTGAAGAACAATAAATTGGCGAATGTTACTGTTTAGATGCTTGGCATATATGTTTCTTAGACTATATAGAAGCAATATATACAAAGATCTCAACCGTCTACCTGTACCATTCATTGTTCTACTTGTAGAAAGTTACAAATAATTTCCATTTCATGATTATCAATGGGGTTCGTTGTTCACTTAAACTTGAAGAACAAAAAATTGGCGAATGTTACTGTTTAGATGCTTTGCATATATGTTTCTTAGACTATATAGAAGCAATATATACAAAGATCTCAACCGTCTACCTGTACCATTCATTGTTCTACTTGTCGAAAGATACAAATAATTTCCGATAAAGGATTAACCATTGGGGCTCATTGTTCACTTATACTTGAAGAACAAAAAATTGGCGAATTGTACTGTTTGGATGCTTTGCATATATGTTTCTTAGACTATATAGAAGCAATATATACAAAGATTACAACCGTCTAAGTGGTCCAATCATTGTTCTACTTGTCGAAATTTACAAATAATTTCCGATAAAGGATTAACAATGGGGCTCATTGTTCACTTAAACTTGAAGAACAAAAAATTGGCGAATGGTACTGTTTGGATGCTTTGCGTACATGTTTCTTAGACTATATGGAAGCAACATATACAAAGATTTCTACCGTCTACCCGTTCTATTCATTGTTCTACTTGTAGAAAGTTAGAAATAATTTCCTTTAAAGGATTAAAAATGGGGCTCGTAGTTCACTTAAACTTGAAGAACAAAAAATTGGCGAATGGTACTGTTTGGATGCTTTGCATATATATTTCTTAGACTATATAGAAGCAATATATACAATGATTTCAACCGTCTACCTGTTCCATTCATTGTTCTACTTGTCGAAATTTACAAATAATTTCCTTTAAAGGATTAACAATGGGGCTCGTATTTCACTTAAACTTGAAGAACAAAAAATTGGCGAGTTGTACTGTTTGGATGCTTTGCATATATGTTTCTTAGACTATATAGAAGCAATATATAGAAAGATTTCAACCGTCTACCTGTTGTATTCATTGTTCTACTTGTAGAAAGTTACAAATAATTTCCCTTTCATGATTATCAATGGGGCTCGTTGTTCACTTAAACTTGAAGATCAAAAAATTGGCGAATGTTACTGTTTAGATGCTTTGCATATAGGTTTCTTAGACTATATAGAAGCAACATATACAAAGATTTCTACCGTCTACCCGTTCTATTCATTGTTCTACTTGTAGAAAGTTAGAAATAATTTCCTTTAAAGGATTAAAAATGGGGCTCGTAGTTCACTTAAACTTGAAGAACAAAAAATTGGCGAATGGTACTGTTTGGATGCTTTGCGTACATGTTTCTTAGACTATATGGAAGCAATATATACAAAGATTTCAACCGTCTACGTGTTCCAATCATTGTTCTACTTGTCGAAATTTACAAATAATTTCCTTTAAAGGATTAACAATGCGGCTCGTAGTTCACTTAAACTTGAAGAAAAAAAATTGGCGAATTGTTCTGTTTGGATGCTTTGCGTATATGTTTCTTAGACTATATAGAAGCAATATATAGAAAGATTTCACCCGTCTACCTTTACTATTCATTGTTCTACTTGTAGAACGTTACAAATAATTTCCATTTCATGATTATCAATGGGGCTCGTTGTTCACTTCAACTTGAAGAACAACAAATTGGCGAATGGTACTGTTCGGATGCTTTGCATATATGTTTCTTAGACTATATTGAAGCAATATATGCAAAGATTTCAACCGTATACCTGTTCCATTCATTGTTCTACTTGTCGAAAATTACAAATAATTTCCGATAAAGGATTAACAATGGGGCTCATTGTTCACTTAAACTTGAAGAACAAAAAATTGGCGAATGGTACTCTTTGGATGCTTTGCGTACATGTTTCTTAGACTATATGGAAGCAATATATACAAAGATTTCAACCGTCTACATGTTCCAATCATTGTTCTACTTGTCGAAATTTACAAATAATTTCTTTTAAAGGATTAACAATGGGGCTCGTTGTTCACTTAAACTTGAAGAACAATAAATTAGCAAATTGTACTGTTTGGATGCTTTGCGTACATGTTTCTTAGACTATATGGAAGCAATATATACAAAGATTTCAACCGTCTACGTGTTCCAATCATTGTTCTACGTGTCGAAATTTAGAAATAATTTCCTTTAAAGGATTAACAATGGGGCTCGTTGTTCACTTAAACTTGAAGAACAATAAATTGGCGAATTGTACAGCTTGGATGCTTTGCAATATGTTTCTTAGACTATATGGAAGCAATATATTCTAAGATTTCAACCGTCTACGTGTTCCAATCATTGTTCTACTTGTCGAAATTTACAAATAATTTCCTTTAAAGGATTAACAATGGGGCTCGTTGTTCACTTAAACTTGAAGAACAATAAATTAGCAATTTGTACTGATTGGATGCATGCATATATGTTTCTTAGACTATATAGAAGCAATATATACAATGATTTCAACCGACTACCTGTTCCATTCATTGTTCTACTTGTCGAAATTTACAAATAATTTCCTTTAAAGGATTAACAATGGGGCTCGTTGTTCACTTAAACTTGAAGAACAATAAATTAGCAAATTGTACTGTTTGGATGCTTTGCGTACATGTTTCTTAGACTATATGGAAGCAATATATACAAAGATTTCAACCGTCTACGTGTTCCAATCATTGTTCTACGTGTCGAAATTTAGAAATAATTTCCTTTAAAGGATTAACAATGGGGCTCGTTGTTCACTTAAACTCGAAGAACAATAAATTGGCGAATTGTACAGCTTGGATGCTTTGCAATATGTTTCTTAGACTATATGGAAGCAATATATTCAAAGATTTCAACCGTCTACGTGTTCCAATCATTGTTCTACTTGTCGAAATTTACAAATAATTTCCTTTAAAGGATTAACAATGGGGCTCGTTGCTCACTTAAACTTGAAGAACAATAAATTAGCAAATTGTACTGTTTGGATGCTTTGCATATATGTTTCTTAGACTATATAGAAGCAATATATACAATGATTTCAACCGACTACCTGTTCCATTCATTGTTCTACTTGTCGAAATTTACAAATAATTTCCTTTAAAGGATTAACAATGGGGCTCGTTGTTCACTTAAACTTGAAGAACAATAAATTGGCGAATTGTACTGTTTGGATGCTTTGCATATATATTTCTTAGACTATATAGAAGCAATATATACAATGATTTCAACCGTCTACCTGTTCCATTCATTGTTCTACTTGTCGAAATTTACAAATAATTTCCTTTGAAGGATTAACAATGCGGCTCGTAGTTCACTTAAACTTGAAGAAAAAAAATTGGCGAATTGTTCTGTTTGGATGCTTTGCGTATATGTTTCTTAGACTATATAGAAGCAATATATAGAAAGATTTCACCCGTCTACCTTTACTATTCATTGTTCTACTTGTAGAACGTTACAAATAATTTCCATTTCATGATTATCAATGGGGCTCGTTATTCACTTCAACTTGAAGAACAACAAATTGGCGAATGGTACTGTTTGGATGCTTTGCATATATGTTTCTTAGACTATATTGAAGCAATATATACAAAGATTTCAACCGTATACCTGTTCCATTCATTGTTCTACTTGTCGAAAATTACAAATAATTTCCGATAAAGGATTAACAATGGGGCTCATTGTTCACTTGAACTTGAAGAACAAAAAATTGGTGAATGGTTCTGTTTGGATGCTTTGCGTTCATGTTCCTTAGACTATATGGAAGCAATATATACAAAGATTTCAGCCGTCTACGTGTTCCAATCATTGTTCTACTTGTCGAAATTTAGAAATAATTTCCTTTAAAGAATTAAGAATGGGGCTCGTTGTTCACTTAAACTTGAAGAACAATAAATTGGCGAATTGTACAGTTTGGATGCTTTGCATATATGTATCTTAGACTATATAGAAGCAATATATAGAAAGATTTCACTCGTATACCTGTACTATTCATGTTCTATTTGTAGAAAGTTACAAATAATTTCAATTTCATGATTATCAATGGGGCTTGTTGTTCACTAATACTTGAAGATACAAAAATTGGCGAATGTTACTGTTTAGATGCTTTGCATATAGGTTTCTTAGACTATATAGAAGCAGCATATACAAAGTGTTCAACCGTCTACCTGTTCTATTCATTGTTCTACTTGTAGAAACTTACAAATAATTACCGTTTCATGATTGTCAATGGAGCTCGTTGTTCACTTAAACTTGAAGAACAAAAAATTGGCGAATGGTACAGTTTTGATCCTTTGCATATATGTTTCTTAGACTATATAGAAGCAATATATACAAAGATTTCAGCCGTCTACGTGTTCCATTCATTGTTCTACTTGTCGAAAATTGCAAATAATTTCCGATAAAGGATTAACGATTGGGGCTCATTGTTCACTTAAACTTGAAGAACAAAAAATTGGCGAATGGTACTGTTTGGATGCTTTGCGTACATGTTTCTTAGACTATATGGAAGCAATATATACAAAGATTTCAACCGTCTACGTGTTCCAATCATTGTTCTACTTGTCGAAATTTACAAATAATTTCCTTTAAAGGATTAACAATGTGGCTCGTTGTTCACTTAAACTTGAAGAACAATAAATTGGCAAATTGTACTGATTTGATGCTTTGCATATATGTTTCTTAGACTATATAGAAGCAATATATACAATGATTTCAACCGTCTACCTGTTCCATTCATTGTTCTACTTGTCGAAATATACAAATAATTTCCTTTAAAGGATTAACAATGGGGCTCGTAGTTCACTTAAACTTGAAGAACAAAAAATTGGCGAATGGTACTGTTTGGATGCTTTGCGTACATGTTTCTTAGACTATATGGAAGCAATATATACAAAGATTTCAACCGTCTAAGTGTTCCAATCATTGTTCTACTAGTCGAAATTTACAAATAATTTCCATTAAAGGATTAACAATGGGGCTCGTTGTTCACTTAAACTTGAAGAACAATAAATTGGCGAATGTTACTGTTTAGATGCTTGGCATATATGTTTCTTAGACTATATAGAAGCAATATATACAAAGATCTCAACCGTCTAACTGTACCATTCATTGTTCTACTTGTAGAAAGATACAAATAATTTCCGATAAAGGATTAACCATTGGGGCTCATTGTTCACTTATACTTGAAGAACAAAAAATTGGCGAATTGTACTGATTGAATGCTTTGCATATATGTTTCGTAGGCTATATAGAAGCAATATATACAATGATTTCAACCGTCTACCTGTTCTATTCATTGTTCTTCTTGTCGAAAGTTAGAAATACTTTCCGTTTCATGATTATCAATGGGCCTCGTTGTTCATTTAAACTTGAAGAACAAAAAATTGGCGACTGGTACTGTTTGGATGATTTGCATATATGTTTCTTAGACTATATAGAAGCAATATATACATTGATTTCTAGCGTCTACCTGTTCCATTCATTGTTCTACTTGCCGGAAGTTACAAATAATTTCCGTTAAAGTATTAACAATGGGGCACGTAGTTCACTTAAACATGAAGATGAAATAATTGGCGAATTGTACTGTTTGGATGCTTTGCATATATGTTTCTTAGACTATTTAGAAGCAATATATAGAAAGATTTCACCCGTCTACCTGTACTTTTCATTGTTTTACTTGTAGAAAGTTACAAATAATTTCCATTTCATGATTATCAATGGGGCTCGCTGTTCACTTAAACTTGAAGATCAAAAAATTGGCGAATGGTACTGTTTGGATGCTTTGCATATATGTTTCTTAGATTATATAGAAGCAATATATACAAAGATTTCGACCGTCTACCTGTTCCATTCATTGTTCTACTTGTCGAAAATTACAAATAATTTCCGATAAAGGATTAACCATTGGGGCTCATTGTTCACTTAAACTTGAAGAACAAAAATTTGGCGAATGGTACTGTTTGGATGCTTTGCGTACATGTTTCTTAGACTATATGGAAGCAATATATACAAAGATTTCAACCGTCTACGTGTTCCAATCATTGTTCTATTTGTCGAAATTTACAAATAATTTCCTTTAAAGGATTAACAATGGGGCTCGTTGTTCACTTAAACTTGAAGAACAAAAAATTGGCGAATTGTACTGTTTGGATGCTTTGCATATATGTTTCTTAGACTATATAGAAGCAATATATACAAAGATTTCAACCGTCTACCTGTTCCATTCATTGTTCTACTTGTCGAAAGTTACAAATAATTTCCGATAAAGGATTAACAATGGGGCTCATTGTTCACTTAAACTTGAAGATCAAAAAATTGGCGAATTTTACTGTTTAGATGCTTTGCATATAGGTTTCTTAGACTATATAGAAGCAACATATACAAAGATTTCAACCGTCTACCTGTTCTATTCATTGTTCTTCTTGTCGAAAGTTAGAAATAATTTCCGATAAAGGATTAACAATGGGGCTCGTTGTTCACTTAAACTTGAAGAACAATAAATTAGCAAATTGTACTGTTTGGATGCTTTGCGTACATGTTTCTTAGACTATATGGAAGCAATATATACAAAGATTTCAACCGTCTACGTGTTCCAATCATTGTTCTACGTGTCGAAATTTAGAAATAATTTCCTTTAAAGGATTAACAATGGGGCTCGTTGTTCACTTAAACTTGAAGAACAATAAATTGGCGAATTGTACAGCTTGGATGCTTTGCAATATGTTTCTTAGACTATATGGAAGCAATATATTCTAAGATTTCAACCGTCTACGTGTTCCAATCATTGTTCTACTTGTCGAAATTTACAAATAATTTCCTTTAAAGGATTAACAATGGGGCTCGTTGTTCACTTAAACTTGAAGAACAATAAATTAGCAATTTGTACTGATTGGATGCATGCATATATGTTTCTTAGACTATATAGAAGCAATATATACAATGATTTCAACCGACTACCTGTTCCATTCATTGTTCTACTTGTCGAAATTTACAAATAATTTCCTTTAAAGGATTAACAATGGGGCTCGTTGTTCACTTAAACTTGAAGAACAATAAATTAGCAAATTGTACTGTTTGGATGCTTTGCGTACATGTTTCTTAGACTATATGGAAGCAATATATACAAAGATTTCAACCGTCTACGTGTTCCAATCATTGTTCTACGTGTCGAAATTTAGAAATAATTTCCTTTAAAGGATTAACAATGGGGCTCGTTGTTCACTTAAACTCGAAGAACAATAAATTGGCGAATTGTTCAGCTTGGATGCTTTGCAATATGTTTCTTAGACTATATGGAAGCAATATATTCAAAGATTTCAACCGTCTACGTGTTCCAATCATTGTTCTACTTGTCGAAATTTACAAATAATTTCCTTTGAAGGATTAACAATGCGGCTCGTAGTTCACTTAAACTTGAAGAAAAAAAATTGGGGAATTGTTCTGTTTGGATGCTTTGCGTATATGTTTCTTAGACTATATAGAAGCAATATATAGAAAGATTTCACCCGTCTACCTTTACTATTCATTGTTCTACTTGTAGAACGTTACAAATAATTTCCATTTCATGATTATCAATGGGGCTCGTTATTCACTTCAACTTGAAGAACAACAAATTGGCGAACGGTACTGTTTGGATGCTTTGCATATATGTTTCTTAGACTATATTGAAGCAATATATACAAAGATTTCAACCGTATACCTGTTCCATTCATTGTTCTACTTGTCGAAAATTACAAATAATTTCCGATAAAGGATTAACAATGGGGCTCATTGTTCACTTGAACTTGAAGAACAAAAAATTGGTGAATGGTACTGTTTGGATGCTTTGCGTTCATGTTCCTTAGACTATATGGAAGCAATATATACAAAGATTTCAGCCGTCTACGTGTTCCAATCATTGTTCTACTTGTCGAAATTTAGAAATAATTTCCTTTAAAGAATTAAGAATGGGGCTCGTTGTTCACTTAAACTTGAAGAACAATAAATTGGCGAATTGTACAGTTTGGATGCTTTGCATATATGTATCTTAGACTATATAGAAGCAATATATAGAAAGATTTCACTCGTATACCTGTACTATTCATGTTCTATTTGTAGAAAGTTACAAATAATTTCAATTTCATGATTATCAATGGGGCTTGTTGTTCACTAATACTTGAAGATACAAAAATTGGCGAATTTTACTGTTTAGATGCTTTGCATATAGGTTTCTTAGACTATATAGAAGCAGCATATACAAAGAGTTCAACCGTCTACCTGTTCTATTCATTGTTCTACTTGTAGAAACTTACAAATAATTACCGTTTCATGATTGTCAATGTAGCTCGTTGTTCACTTAAACTTGAAGAACAAAAAATTGGCGAATGGTACAGTTTTGATCCTTTGCATATATGTTTCTTAGACTATATAGAAGCAATATATACAAAGATTTCAGCCGTCTACGTGTTCCATTCATTGTTCTACTTGTCGAAAATTGCAAATAATTTCCGATAAAGGATTAACGATTGGGGCTCATTGTTCACTTAAACTTGAAGAACAAAAAATTGGCGAATGGTACTGTTTGGATGCTTTGCGTACATGTTTCTTAGACTATATGGAAGCAATATATACAAAGATTTCAACCGTCTACGTGTTCCAATCATTGTTCTACTTGTCGAAATTTACAAATAATTTCCTTTAAAGGATTAACAATGTGGCTCGATGTTCACTTAAACTTGAAGAACAATAAATTGGCAAATTGTACTGATTTGATGCTTTGCATATATGTTTCTTAGACTATATAGAAGCAATATATACAATGATTTCAACCGTCTACCTGTTCCATTCATTGTTCTACTTGTCGAAATATACAAATAATTTCCTTTAAAGGATTAACAATGGGGCTCGTAGTTCACTTAAACTTGAAGAACAAAAAATTGGCGAATGGTACTGTTTGGATGCTTTGCGTACATGTTTCTTAGACTATATGGAAGCAATATATACAAAGATTTCAACCGTCTAAGTGTTCCAATCATTGTTCTACTTGTCGAAATTTACAAATAATTTCCATTAAAGGATTAACAATGGGGCTCGTTGTTCACTTAAACTTGAAGAACAATAAATTGGCGAATGTTACTGTTTAGATGCTTTGCATATATGTTTCTTAGACTATATAGAAGCAATATATACAAAGATCTCAACCGTCTAACTGTACCATTCATTGTTCTACTTGTAGAAAGATACAAATAATTTCCGATAAAGGATTAACCATTGGGGCTCATTGTTCACTTATACTTGAAGAACAAAAAATTGGCGAAGTGTACTGATTGAATGCTTTGCATATATGTTTCGTAGGCTATATAGAAGCAATATATACAATGATTTCAACCGTCTACCTGTTCTATTCATTGTTCTTCTTGTCGAAAGTTAGAAATACTTTCCGTTTCATAATTATCAATGGGCCTCGTTGTTCATTTAAACTTGAAGAACAAAAAATTGGCGACTGGTACTGTTTGGATGATTTGCATATATGTTTCTTAGACTATATAGAAGCAATATATACATTGATTTCTAGCGTCTACCTGTTCCATTCATTGTTCTACTTGCCGGAAGTTACAAATAATTTCCGTTAAAGTATTAACAATGGGGCACGTAGTTCACTTAAACATGAAGATGAAATAATTGGCGAATTGTACTGTTTGGATGCTTTGCATATATGTTTCTTAGACTATTTAGAAGCAATATATAGAAAGATTTCACCCGTCTACCTGTACTTTTCATTGTTTTACTTGTAGAAAGTTACAAATAATTTCCATTTCATGATTATCAATGGGGCTCGCTGTTCACTTAAACTTGAAGATCAAAAAATTGGCGAATGGTACTGTTTGGATGCTTTGCATATATGTTTCTTAGATTATATAGAAGCAATATATACAAAGATTTCGACCGTCTACCTGTTCCATTCATTGTTCTACTTGTCGAAAATTACAAATAATTTCCGATAAAGGATTAACCATTGGGGCTCATTGTTCACTTAAACTTGAAGAACAAAAATTTGGCGAATGGTACTGTTTGGATGCTTTGCGTACATGTTTCTTAGACTATATGGAAGCAATATATACAAAGATTTCAACCGTCTACGTGTTCCAATCATTGTTCTATTTGTCGAAATTTACAAATAATTTCCGATAAAGGAGTAACAATGGGGCTCATTGTTCACTTAAACTTGAAGAAAAAAAATTGGCGAATGGTACTGTTTGGATGCTTTGCATATATGTTTCTTAGACTATATGGAAGCAATATATAATAATATTTCAACCGTCTACGTGTTCCAATCATTGTTCTACTTGTCGAAATTTACAAATAATTTCCTTTAAAGGATTAACAATGGGGCTCGTTGTTCACTTAAACTTGAAGAACAATAAATTGGCGAATTGTACTGTTTGGATGCTTTGCATATATGTATCTTAGTCTATATAGAAGCAATATATACAAAGATTTCAACCGTCTACGTGTTTCATTCATTGTTCTACTTGTCGAAATTTACAAATAATTTCCTTTAAAGGATTAACAATGGGGCTCGTTGTTCACTTAAACTTAAAGAACAATAAATTGGCGAATTGTACTATTTGGATGCTATGCATATATGTTTCTTAGACTATATAGAAGCAATATATATAATGATTTCAACCGTCTACCTGTTCCATTCATTGTTCTACATGTCGAAAGTTACAAATAATTTCCGTTTCATGATTATCAATGGGACTCGTTGTTCACTTAAACTTGAAGAACAAAAAATTGGCGAATGGTACTGTTTGGATGCTTTGCATATATGTTTCTTAGACTATATAGAAGCAATATATACAATGATTTCAACCGTCTACATGATCCATTCATTGTTCTACTTGTCGAAATTTACAAAAAATTTCCTTTAAAGGGTTAACAATGGGGCTCGTAGTTCACTTAATCTTGAAGAACAAAAAATTGGCGAATTGTACTGTTTGGATGCTTTGCATATATGTTTCTTAGACTATTTAGAAGCAATATATAGAAAGATTTCACCCGTCTACCTGTACTATTCATTGTTCTACTTGTAGAAAGTTACAAATAATTTCCATTTCATGATTATCAATGGGGCTCACTGTTCACTTAAACTTGAAGATCAAAAAATTGGCGATTGTTACTGTTTAGATGCTTTGCATATAGGTTTCTTAGACTATATAGAAGCAACATATACAAAGATTTCAACCGTCTACCTGTTCTATTCATTGTTCTACTTGTAGAGAGATACAAATAATTTTCGTTTCATGATTATCAATAGGGCTTGTTGTTCACTTAAACTTGAAGAACAAAAAATTGGCGAATGGTACTTATTGGATGCTTTGCGTACATGTTTCTTAGACTATATGGAAGCAATATATACAAAGATTTCAACCTTCTACGTGTTCCAATCATAGTTCTACTTTTCGAAATTTACAAATAATTTCCTTTAAAGGATTAACAATGGGGCTCGTTGTTCACTTAAACTTGAAGAACAAAAAACTGGCGAATGGTAGTGTTTGGATGCTTTGCATATATGTTTCTTAGACTATATAGAAGCAATATATACATTGATTTCAACCGTCTACCTGTTCCATTCATTGTTCTACTTGTCGAAAGTTACAAATAATTTCCGATAAAGGATTAACAATGGGGCTCGTAGTTCACTTAATCTTGAAGATCAAAAAATTGGCGATTGTTACTGTTTAGATGCTTTGAATATAGGTTTCTTAGACTATATAGAAGCAATATATACAATGATTTCAACCGTCTACCAGTTCCATTCATTGTTCTACTTGTCGAAAGTTACAAATAATTTCCGATGAAGGATTAACAATGGGGCTCATTGTTCACTTAAACTTGAAGAACAATAAATTGGCGAATTGTACTGTTTGGATGCTATGCATATATGTTTCTTAGACTATATAGAAGCAATATATATATAATGATTTCAACCGTCTACCTGTCCCATTCATTGTTCTACATGTCGAAAGTTACAAATAATTTCCGTTTCATGATTATCAATGGGGCTCGTTGTTCACTTAAACTTGAAGAACAAAAAATTGGCGAATGGTACTGTTTGGATGCTTTGCACATATGTTTCTTAGACTATATAGAAGCAATATATACAAAGATTTCAACCGTCTACGTGTTCCAATCATTGTTCTACTTGTAGAAAGTAAGAATTAATTTCCGTTAAAGGATTAAAAATGGGGCTCATTGTTCACTTAAACTTGAAGAACAAAAATTGGCGAATGATACTGTTTGGATGATTTGCATATATGTTTCTTAGACTATACGGAAGCAATATATACAAATATTTCAACCGTCTACCTGTTCCATTCATTGTTCTACTTGTCGAAAGTTACAAATAATTACCGATAAAGGATTAACCATTGGGGCTCATTGTTCACTTAAACTTGAAGAACAAAAATTTGGCGAATTGTACTGTTTGGATACTTTGCATATATGTTTCTTAGACTATTTAGAAGCAATATATAGAAAGATTTCACCCGTCTTCCTGTACTATTCATTGTTCTATTTGTAGAAAGTCACAAATAATTTCCATTTCATGATTATCAAAGGGGCTCGCTGTTCACTTAAACTTGAAGATCAAAAAATTGGCGATTGTTACTGTTTAGATGCTTTGCATATAGGTTTCTTAGACCATATAGAAGCAACATATACAAAGATTTCAACCGTCTACCTTTTCTATTCATTGTTCTACTTGTAGAAAGTTACAAATAATTTCCGTTTTATGATTATCAATGGGGCTCGTTGTTCACTTAAACTTGAAGAACAAAAAATTGGCGAATGGCACTGTTTGGATGCTTTGCACATATGTTTCTTAGACTATATACAAGCAATATATACAAAGATTTCAACCGTCTACGTGTTCCAATCATTGTTCTACTTGTAGAAAGTTACAAATAATTTCCGTTTCATGATTATCAATGGGGCTCGTTGTTCACTTAAACTTGAAGAACAAAAAATTGGCGAATTGTACTGTTTGGATGCTTTGCACATATGTTTCTTAGACTATATAGAAGCAATATATACTAAGATTTCAAACGTCTACGTGTTCCAATCATTGTTCTACTTGTCGAAAGTTACAAATAATTTCTGATAAAGGATTAACAATGGGGCTCATTGTTCACTTAAACTTGAAGAACAAATATTGGCGAATGGTACTGTTTGGATGATTTGCATATATGTTTCTTAGACTATACGGAAGCAATATATACAAATATTTCAACCGTCTACCTGTTCCATTCATTGTTCTACTTGCAGAAAGTTCCAAATAATTTCCGTTTCATGATTATCAATGGGGCTCGTTGTTCACTTAAACTTGAAGAACAAAAAATTGGCGAATGGTACTGTTTGGATGCTTTGCGTACATGTTTCTTAGACTATATGGCAGCAATATATACAAAGATTTCAACCGTCTAAGTGTTCCAATCATTGTTCTACTAGTCGAAATTTACAAATAATTTCCATTAAAGGATTAACAATGGGGCTCGTTGTTCACTTAAACTTGAAGAACAATAAATTGGCGAATGTTACTGTTTAGATGCTTGGCATATATGTTTCTTAGACTATATAGAAGCAATATATACAAAGATCTCAACCGTCTAACTGTACCATTCATTGTTCTACTTGTAGAAAGATACAAATAATTTCCGATAAAGGATTAACCATTGGGGCTCATTGTTCACTTATACTTGAAGAACAAAAAATTGGCGAATTGTACTGATTGAATGCTTTGCATATATGTTTCGTAGGCTATATAGAAGCAATATATACAATGATTTCAACCGTCTACCTGTTCTATTCATTGTTCTTCTTGTCGAAAGTTAGAAATACTTTCCGTTTCATGATTATCAATGGGCCTCGTTGTTCATTTAAACTTGAAGAACAAAAAATTGGCGACTGGTACTGTTTGGATGATTTGCATATATGTTTCTTAGACTATATAGAAGCAATATATACATTGATTTCTAGCGTCTACCTGTTCCATTCATTGTTCTACTTGCCGGAAGTTACAAATAATTTCCGTTAAAGTATTAACAATGGGGCACGTAGTTCACTTAAACATGAAGATGAAATAATTGGCGAATTGTACTGTTTGGATGCTTTGCATATATGTTTCTTAGACTATTTAGAAGCAATATATAGAAAGATTTCACCCGTCTACCTGTACTTTTCATTGTTTTACTTGTAGAAAGTTACAAATAATTTCCATTTCATGATTATCAATGGGGCTCGCTGTTCACTTAAACTTGAAGATCAAAAAATTGGCGAATGGTACTGTTTGGATGCTTTGCATATATGTTTCTTAGATTATATAGAAGCAATATATACAAAGATTTCGACCGTCTACCTGTTCCATTCATTGTTCTACTTGTCGAAAATTACAAATAATTTCCGATAAAGGATTAACCATTGGGGCTCATTGTTCACTTAAACTTGAAGAACAAAAATTTGGCGAATGGTACTGTTTGGATGCTTTGCGTACATGTTTCTTAGACTATATGGAAGCAATATATACAAAGATTTCAACCGTCTACGTGTTCCAATCATTGTTCTATTTGTCGAAATTTACAAATAATTTCCTTTAAAGGATTAACAATGGGGCTCGTTGTTCACTTAAACTTGAAGAACAAAAAATTGGCGAATTGTACTGTTTGGATGCTTTGCATATATGTTTCTTAGACTATATAGAAGCAATATATACAAAGATTTCAACCGTCTACCTGTTCCATTCATTGTTCTACTTGTCGAAAGTTACAAATAATTTCCGATAAAGGATTAACAATGGGGCTCATTGTTCACTTAAACTTGAAGATCAAAAAATTGGCGAATTTTACTGTTTAGATGCTTTGCATATAGGTTTCTTAGACTATATAGAAGCAACATATACAAAGATTTCAACCGTCTACCTGTTCTATTCATTGTTCTTCTTGTCGAAAGTTAGAAATAATTTCCGATAAAGGATTAACAATGGGGCTCGTTGTTCACTTAAACTTGAAGAACAATAAATTAGCAAATTGTACTGTTTGGATGCTTTGCGTACATGTTTCTTAGACTATATGGAAGCAATATATACAAAGATTTCAACCGTCTACGTGTTCCAATCATTGTTCTACGTGTCGAAATTTAGAAATAATTTCCTTTAAAGGATTAACAATGGGGCTCGTTGTTCACTTAAACTTGAAGAACAATAAATTGGCGAATTGTACAGCTTGGATGCTTTGCAATATGTTTCTTAGACTATATGGAAGCAATATATTCTAAGATTTCAACCGTCTACGTGTTCCAATCATTGTTCTACTTGTCGAAATTTACAAATAATTTCCTTTAAAGGATTAACAATGGGGCTCGTTGTTCACTTAAACTTGAAGAACAATAAATTAGCAATTTGTACTGATTGGATGCATGCATATATGTTTCTTAGACTATATAGAAGCAATATATACAATGATTTCAACCGACTACCTGTTCCATTCATTGTTCTACTTGTCGAAATTTACAAATAATTTCCTTTAAAGGATTAACAATGGGGCTCGTTGTTCACTTAAACTTGAAGAACAATAAATTAGCAAATTGTACTGTTTGGATGCTTTGCGTACATGTTTCTTAGACTATATGGAAGCAATATATACAAAGATTTCAACCGTCTACGTGTTCCAATCATTGTTCTACGTGTCGAAATTTAGAAATAATTTCCTTTAAAGGATTAACAATGGGGCTCGTTGTTCACTTAAACTCGAAGAACAATAAATTGGCGAATTGTTCAGCTTGGATGCTTTGCAATATGTTTCTTAGACTATATGGAAGCAATATATTCAAAGATTTCAACCGTCTACGTGTTCCAATCATTGTTCTACTTGTCGAAATTTACAAATAATTTCCTTTGAAGGATTAACAATGCGGCTCGTAGTTCACTTAAACTTGAAGAAAAAAAATTGGGGAATTGTTCTGTTTGGATGCTTTGCGTATATGTTTCTTAGACTATATAGAAGCAATATATAGAAAGATTTCACCCGTCTACCTTTACTAATCATTGTTCTACTTGTAGAACGTTACAAATAATTTCCATTTCATGATTATCAATGGGGCTCGTTATTCACTTCAACTTGAAGAACAACAAATTGGCGAACGGTACTGTTTGGATGCTTTGCATATATGTTTCTTAGACTATATTGAAGCAATATATACAAAGATTTCAACCGTATACCTGTTCCATTCATTGTTCTACTTGTCGAAAATTACAAATAATTTCCGATAAAGGATTAACAATGGGGCTCATTGTTCACTTGAACTTGAAGAACAAAAAATTGGTGAATGGTACTGTTTGGATGCTTTGCGTTCATGTTCCTTAGACTATATGGAAGCAATATATACAAAGATTTCAGCCGTCTACGTGTTCCAATCATTGTTCTACTTGTCGAAATTTAGAAATAATTTCCTTTAAAGAATTAAGAATGGGGCTCGTTGTTCACTTAAACTTGAAGAACAATAAATTGGCGAATTGTACAGTTTGGATGCTTTGCATATATGTATCTTAGACTATATAGAAGCAATATATAGAAAGATTTCACTCGTATACCTGTACTATTCATGTTCTATTTGTAGAAAGTTACAAATAATTTCAATTTCATGATTATCAATGGGGCTTGTTGTTCACTAATACTTGAAGATACAAAAATTGGCGAATGTTACTGTTTAGATGCTTTGCATATAGGTTTCTTAGACTATATAGAAGCAGCATATACAAAGAGTTCAACCGTCTACCTGTTCTATTCATTGTTCTACTTGTAGAAACTTACAAATAATTACCGTTTCATGATTGTCAATGGAGCTCGTTGTTCACTTAAACTTGAAGAACAAAAAATTGGCGAATGGTACAGTTTTGATCCTTTGCATATATGTTTCTTAGACTATATAGAAGCAATATATACAAAGATTTCAGCCGTCTACGTGTTCCATTCATTGTTCTACTTGTCGAAAATTGCAAATAATTTCCGATAAAGGATTAACGATTGGGGCTCATTGTTCACTTAAACTTGAAGAACAAAAAATTGGCGAATGGTACTGTTTGGATGCTTTGCGTACATGTTTCTTAGACTATATGGAAGCAATATATACAAAGATTTCAACCGTCTACGTGTTCCAATCATTGTTCTACTTGTCGAAATTTACAAATAATTTCCTTTAAAGGATTAACAATGTGGCTCGATGTTCACTTAAACTTGAAGAACAATAAATTGGCAAATTGTACTGATTTGATGCTTTGCATATATGTTTCTTAGACTATATAGAAGCAATATATACAATGATTTCAACCGTCTACCTGTTCCATTCATTGTTCTACTTGTCGAAATATACAAATAATTTCCTTTAAAGGATTAACAATGGGGCTCGTAGTTCACTTAAACTTGAAGAACAAAAAATTGGCGAATGGTACTGTTTGGATGCTTTGCGTACATGTTTCTTAGACTATATGGAAGCAATATATACAAAGATTTCAACCGTCTAAGTGTTCCAATCATTGTTCTACTTGTCGAAATTTACAAATAATTTCCATTAAAGGATTAACAATGGGGCTCGTTGTTCACTTAAACTTGAAGAACAATAAATTGGCGAATGTTACTGTTTAGATGCTTTGCATATATGTTTCTTAGACTATATAGAAGCAATATATACAAAGATCTCAACCGTCTAACTGTACCATTCATTGTTCTACTTGTAGAAAGATACAAATAATTTCCGATAAAGGATTAACCATTGGGGCTCATTGTTCACTTATACTTGAAGAACAAAAAATTGGCGAAGTGTACTGATTGAATGCTTTGCATATATGTTTCGTAGGCTATATAGAAGCAATATATACAATGATTTCAACCGTCTACCTGTTCTATTCATTGTTCTTCTTGTCGAAAGTTAGAAATACTTTCCGTTTCATAATTATCAATGGGCCTCGTTGTTCATTTAAACTTGAAGAACAAAAAATTGGCGACTGGTACTGTTTGGATGATTTGCATATATGTTTCTTAGACTATATAGAAGCAATATATACATTGATTTCTAGCGTCTACCTGTTCCATTCATTGTTCTACTTGCCGGAAGTTACAAATAATTTCCGTTAAAGTATTAACAATGGGGCACGTAGTTCACTTAAACATGAAGATGAAATAATTGGCGAATTGTACTGTTTGGATGCTTTGCATATATGTTTCTTAGACTATTTAGAAGCAATATATAGAAAGATTTCACCCGTCTACCTGTACTTTTCATTGTTTTACTTGTAGAAAGTTACAAATAATTTCCATTTCATGATTATCAATGGGGCTCGCTGTTCACTTAAACTTGAAGATCAAAAAATTGGCGAATGGTACTGTTTGGATGCTTTGCATATATGTTTCTTAGATTATATAGAAGCAATATATACAAAGATTTCGACCGTCTACCTGTTCCATTCATTGTTCTACTTGTCGAAAATTACAAATAATTTCCGATAAAGGATTAACCATTGGGGCTCATTGTTCACTTAAACTTGAAGAACAAAAATTTGGCGAATGGTACTGTTTGGATGCTTTGCGTACATGTTTCTTAGACTATATGGAAGCAATATATACAAAGATTTCAACCGTCTACGTGTTCCAATCATTGTTCTATTTGTCGAAATTTACAAATAATTTCCGATAAAGGAGTAACAATGGGGCTCATTGTTCACTTAAACTTGAAGAAAAAAAATTGGCGAATGGTACTGTTTGGATGCTTTGCATATATGTTTCTTAGACTATATGGAAGCAATATATAATAATATTTCAACCGTCTACGTGTTCCAATCATTGTTCTACTTGTCGAAATTTACAAATAATTTCCTTTAAAGGATTAACAATGGGGCTCGTTGTTCACTTAAACTTGAAGAACAATAAATTGGCGAATTGTACTGTTTGGATGCTTTGCATATATGTTTCTTAGTCTATATAGAAGCAATATATACAAAGATTTCAACCGTCTACGTGTTTCATTCATTGTTCTACTTGTCGAAATTTACAAATAATTTCCTTTAAAGGATTAACAATGGGGCTCGTTGTTCACTTAAACTTAAAGAACAATAAATTGGCGAATTGTACTATTTGGATGCTATGCATATATGTTTCTTAGACTATATAGAAGCAATATATATAATGATTTCAACCGTCTACCTGTTCCATTCATTGTTCTACATGTCGAAAGTTACAAATAATTTCCGTTTCATGATTATCAATGGGACTCGTTGTTCACTTAAACTTGAAGAACAAAAAATTGGCGAATGGTACTGTTTGGATGCTTTGCATATATGTTTCTTAGACTATATAGAAGCAATATATACAATGATTTCAACCGTCTACATGATCCATTCATTGTTCTACTTGTCGAAATTTACAAAAAATTTCCTTTAAAGGGTTAACAATGGGGCTCGTAGTTCACTTAATCTTGAAGAACAAAAAATTGGCGAATTGTACTGTTTGGATGCTTTGCATATATGTTTCTTAGACTATTTAGAAGCAATATATAGAAAGATTTCACCCGTCTACCTGTACTATTCATTGTTCTACTTGTAGAAAGTTACAAATAATTTCCATTTCATGATTATCAATGGGGCTCACTGTTCACTTAAACTTGAAGATCAAAAAATTGGCGATTGTTACTGTTTAGATGCTTTGCATATAGGTTTCTTAGACTATATAGAAGCAACATATACAAAGATTTCAACCGTCTACCTGTTCTATTCATTGTTCTACTTGTAGAGAGATACAAATAATTTTCGTTTCATGATTATCAATAGGGCTTGTTGTTCACTTAAACTTGAAGAACAAAAAATTGGCGAATGGTACTTATTGGATGCTTTGCGTACATGTTTCTTAGACTATATGGAAGCAATATATACAAAGATTTCAACCTTCTACGTGTTCCAATCATAGTTCTACTTTTCGAAATTTACAAATAATTTCCTTTAAAGGATTAACAATGGGGCTCGTTGTTCACTTAAACTTGAAGAACAAAAAACTGGCGAATGGTAGTGTTTGGATGCTTTGCATATATGTTTCTTAGACTATATAGAAGCAATATATACATTGATTTCAACCGTCTACCTGTTCCATTCATTGTTCTACTTGTCGAAAGTTACAAATAATTTCCGATAAAGGATTAACAATGGGGCTCGTAGTTCACTTAATCTTGAAGATCAAAAAATTGGCGATTGTTACTGTTTAGATGCTTTGAATATAGGTTTCTTAGACTATATAGAAGCAATATATACAATGATTTCAACCGTCTACCAGTTCCATTCATTGTTCTACTTGTCGAAAGTTACAAATAATTTCCGATGAAGGATTAACAATGGGGCTCATTGTTCACTTAAACTTGAAGAACAATAAATTGGCGAATTGTACTGTTTGGATGCTATGCATATATGTTTCTTAGACTATATAGAAGCAATATATATATAATGATTTCAACCGTCTACCTGTCCCATTCATTGTTCTACATGTCGAAAGTTACAAATAATTTCCGTTTCATGATTATCAATGGGGCTCGTTGTTCACTTAAACTTGAAGAACAAAAAATTGGCGAATGGTACTGTTTGGATGCTTTGCACATATGTTTCTTAGACTATATAGAAGCAATATATACAAAGATTTCAACCGTCTACGTGTTCCAATCATTGTTCTACTTGTAGAAAGTAAGAATTAATTTCCGTTAAAGGATTAAAAATGGGGCTCATTGTTCACTTAAACTTGAAGAACAAAAATTGGCGAATGATACTGTTTGGATGATTTGCATATATGTTTCTTAGACTATACGGAAGCAATATATACAAATATTTCAACCGTCTACCTGTTCCATTCATTGTTCTACTTGTCGAAAGTTACAAATAATTACCGATAAAGGATTAACCATTGGGGCTCATTGTTCACTTAAACTTGAAGAACAAAAATTTGGCGAATTGTACTGTTTGGATACTTTGCATATATGTTTCTTAGACTATTTAGAAGCAATATATAGAAAGATTTCACCCGTCTTCCTGTACTATTCATTGTTCTATTTGTAGAAAGTCACAAATAATTTCCATTTCATGATTATCAAAGGGGCTCGCTGTTCACTTAAACTTGAAGATCAAAAAATTGGCGATTGTTACTGTTTAGATGCTTTGCATATAGGTTTCTTAGACCATATAGAAGCAACATATACAAAGATTTCAACCGTCTACCTTTTCTATTCATTGTTCTACTTGTAGAAAGTTACAAATAATTTCCGTTTTATGATTATCAATGGGGCTCGTTGTTCACTTAAACTTGAAGAACAAAAAATTGGCGAATGGCACTGTTTGGATGCTTTGCACATATGTTTCTTAGACTATATACAAGCAATATATACAAAGATTTCAACCGTCTACGTGTTCCAATCATTGTTCTACTTGTAGAAAGTTACAAATAATTTCCGTTTCATGATTATCAATGGGGCTCGTTGTTCACTTAAACTTGAAGAACAAAAAATTGGCGAATTGTACTGTTTGGATGCTTTGCACATATGTTTCTTAGACTATATAGAAGCAATATATACTAAGATTTCAAACGTCTACGTGTTCCAATCATTGTTCTACTTGTCGAAAGTTACAAATAATTTCTGATAAAGGATTAACAATGGGGCTCATTGTTCACTTAAACTTGAAGAACAAATATTGGCGAATGGTACTGTTTCGATGATTTGCATATATGTTTCTTAGACTATACGGAAGCAATATATACAAATATTTCAACCGTCTACCTGTTCCATTCATTGTTCTACTTGCAGAAAGTTCCAAATAATTTCCGTTTCATGATTATCAATGGGGCTCGTTGTTCACTTAAACTTGAAGAACAAAAAATTGGCGAATGGTACTGTTTGGATGCTTTGCACATATGTTTCTTAGACTATATAGAAGCAATATATACAAAGATTTCCACCGTCTACCTGTTCCATTCATTGTTCTACTTGTCGAAAGTTACACATAATTTCCGATGAAGGATTAACAATGGGGCTCATTGTTCACTTAAACTTGAAGAACAATAAATTGGCGAATTGTACTGATTGAATGCTTTGCATATATGTTTCGTAGGCTATATAGAAGCAATATATACAAAGATCTCAACCGTCTAACTGTACCATTCATTGTTCTACTTGTAGAAAGATACAAATAATTTCCGATAAAGGATTAACCATTGGGGCTCATTGTTCACTTATACTTGAAGAACAAAAAATTGGCGAATTGTACTGATTGAATGCTTTGCATATATGTTTCGTAGGCTATATAGAAGCAATATATACAATGATTTCAACCGTCTACCTGTTCTATTCATTGTTCTTCTTGTCGAAAGTTAGAAATACTTTCCGTTTCATGATTATCAATGGGCCTCGTTGTTCATTTAAACTTGAAGAACAAAAAATTGGCGACTGGTACTGTTTGGATGATTTGCATATATGTTTCTTAGACTATATAGAAGCAATATATACATTGATTTCTAGCGTCTACCTGTTCCATTCATTGTTCTACTTGCCGGAAGTTACAAATAATTTCCGTTAAAGTATTAACAATGGGGCACGTAGTTCACTTAAACATGAAGATGAAATAATTGGCGAATTGTACTGTTTGGATGCTTTGCATATATGTTTCTTAGACTATTTAGAAGCAATATATAGAAAGATTTCACCCGTCTACCTGTACTTTTCATTGTTTTACTTGTAGAAAGTTACAAATAATTTCCATTTCATGATTATCAATGGGGCTCGCTGTTCACTTAAACTTGAAGATCAAAAAATTGGCGAATGGTACTGTTTGGATGCTTTGCATATATGTTTCTTAGATTATATAGAAGCAATATATACAAAGATTTCGACCGTCTACCTGTTCCATTCATTGTTCTACTTGTCGAAAATTACAAATAATTTCCGATAAAGGATTAACCATTGGGGCTCATTGTTCACTTAAACTTGAAGAACAAAAATTTGGCGAATGGTACTGTTTGGATGCTTTGCGTACATGTTTCTTAGACTATATGGAAGCAATATATACAAAGATTTCAACCGTCTACGTGTTCCAATCATTGTTCTATTTGTCGAAATTTACAAATAATTTCCTTTAAAGGATTAACAATGGGGCTCGTTGTTCACTTAAACTTGAAGAACAAAAAATTGGCGAATTGTACTGTTTGGATGCTTTGCATATATGTTTCTTAGACTATATAGAAGCAATATATACAAAGATTTCAACCGTCTACCTGTTCCATTCATTGTTCTACTTGTCGAAAGTTACAAATAATTTCCGATAAAGGATTAACAATGGGGCTCATTGTTCACTTAAACTTGAAGATCAAAAAATTGGCGAATTTTACTGTTTAGATGCTTTGCATATAGGTTTCTTAGACTATATAGAAGCAACATATACAAAGATTTCAACCGTCTACCTGTTCTATTCATTGTTCTTCTTGTCGAAAGTTAGAAATAATTTCCGATAAAGGATTAACAATGGGGCTCGTTGTTCACTTAAACTTGAAGAACAATAAATTAGCAAATTGTACTGTTTGGATGCTTTGCGTACATGTTTCTTAGACTATATGGAAGCAATATATACAAAGATTTCAACCGTCTACGTGTTCCAATCATTGTTCTACGTGTCGAAATTTAGAAATAATTTCCTTTAAAGGATTAACAATGGGGCTCGTTGTTCACTTAAACTTGAAGAACAATAAATTGGCGAATTGTACAGCTTGGATGCTTTGCAATATGTTTCTTAGACTATATGGAAGCAATATATTCTAAGATTTCAACCGTCTACGTGTTCCAATCATTGTTCTACTTGTCGAAATTTACAAATAATTTCCTTTAAAGGATTAACAATGGGGCTCGTTGTTCACTTAAACTTGAAGAACAATAAATTAGCAATTTGTACTGATTGGATGCTTTGCATATATGTTTCTTAGACTATATAGAAGCAATATATACAATGATTTCAACCGACTACCTGTTCCATTCATTGTTCTACTTGTCGAAATTTACAAATAATTTCCTTTAAAGGATTAACAATGGGGCTCGTTGTTCACTTAAACTTGAAGAACAATAAATTAGCAAATTGTACTGTTTGGATGCTTTGCGTACATGTTTCTTAGACTATATGGAAGCAATATATACAAAGATTTCAACCGTCTACGTGTTCCAATCATTGTTCTACGTGTCGAAATTTAGAAATAATTTCCTTTAAAGGATTAACAATGGGGCTCGTTGTTCACTTAAACTTGAAGAACAATAAATTGGCGAATTGTACAGCTTGGATGCTTTGCAATATGTTTCTTAGACTATATGGAAGCAATATATTCAAAGATTTCAACCGTCTACGTGTTCCAATCATTGTTCTACTTGTCGAAATTTACAAATAATTTCCTTTAAAGGATTAACAATGGGGCTCGTTGCTCACTTAAACTTGAAGAACAATAAATTAGCAAATTGTACTGTTTGGATGCTTTGCATATATGTTTCTTAGACTATATAGAAGCAATATATACAAAGATCTCAACCGTCTAACTGTACCATTCATTGTTCTACTTGTAGAAAGATACAAATAATTTCCGATAAAGGATTAACCATTGGGGCTCATTGTTCACTTATACTTGAAGAACAAAAAATTGGCGAATTGTACTGATTGAATGCTTTGCATATATGTTTCGTAGGCTATATAGAAGCAATATATACAATGATTTCAACCGTCTACTTGTTCTATTCATTGTTCTTCTTGTCGAAAGTTAGAAATACTTTCCGTTTCATGATTATCAATGGGCCTCGTTGTTCATTTAAACTTGAAGAACAAAAAATTGGCGCCTGGTACTGTTTGGATGATTTGCATATATGTTTCTTAGACTATATAGAAGCAATATATACATTGATTTCTAGCGTCTACCTGTTCCATTCATTGTTCTACTTGCCGGAAGTTACAAATAATTTCCGTTAAAGTATTAACAATGGGGCACGTAGTTCACTTAAACATGAAGATGAAATAATTGGCGAATTGTACTGTTTGGATGCTTTGCATATATGTTTCTTAGACTATTTAGAAGCAATATATAGAAAGATTTCACCCGTCTACCTGTACTTTTCATTGTTTTACTTGTAGAAAGTTACAAATAATTTCCATTTCATGATTATCAATGGGGCTCGCTGTTCACTTAAACTTGAAGATCAAAAAATTGGCGAATGGTACTGTTTGGATGCTTTGCATATATGTTTCTTAGATTATATAGAAGCAATATATACAAAGATTTCGACCGTCTACCTGTTCCATTCATTGTTCTACTTGTCGAAAATTACAAATAATTTCCGATAAAGGATTAACCATTGGGGCTCATTGTTCACTTAAACTTGAAGAACAAAAATTTGGCGAATGGTACTGTTTGGATGCTTTGCGTACATGTTTCTTAGACTATATGGAAGCAATATATACAAAGATTTCAACCGTCTACGTGTTCCAATCATTGTTCTACGTGTCGAAATTTAGAAATAATTTCCTTTAAAGGATTAACAATGGGGCTCGTTGTTCACTTAAACTTGAAGAACAATAAATTGGCGAATTGTACAGCTTGGATGCTTTGCAATATGTTTCTTAGACTATATGGAAGCAATATATTCTAAGATTTCAACCGTCTACGTGTTCCAATCATTGTTCTACTTGTCGAAATTTACAAATAATTTCCTTTAAAGGATTAACAATGGGGCTCGTTGTTCACTTAAACTTGAAGAACAATAAATTAGCAATTTGTACTGATTGGATGCATGCATATATGTTTCTTAGACTATATAGAAGCAATATATACAATGATTTCAACCGACTACCTGTTCCATTCATTGTTCTACTTGTCGAAATTTACAAATAATTTCCTTTAAAGGATTAACAATGGGGCTCGTTGTTCACTTAAACTTGAAGAACAATAAATTAGCAAATTGTACTGTTTGGATGCTTTGCGTACATGTTTCTTAGACTATATGGAAGCAATATATACAAAGATTTCAACCGTCTACGTGTTCCAATCATTGTTCTACGTGTCGAAATTTAGAAATAATTTCCTTTAAAGGATTAACAATGGGGCTCGTTGTTCACTTAAACTCGAAGAACAATAAATTGGCGAATTGTTCAGCTTGGATGCTTTGCAATATGTTTCTTAGACTATATGGAAGCAATATATTCAAAGATTTCAACCGTCTACGTGTTCCAATCATTGTTCTACTTGTCGAAATTTACAAATAATTTCCTTTGAAGGATTAACAATGCGGCTCGTAGTTCACTTAAACTTGAAGAAAAAAAATTGGCGAATTGTTCTGTTTGGATGCTTTGCGTATATGTTTCTTAGACTATATAGAAGCAATATATAGAAAGATTTCACCCGTCTACCTTTACTATTCATTGTTCTACTTGTAGAACGTTACAAATAATTTCCATTTCATGATTATCAATGGGGCTCGTTATTCACTTCAACTTGAAGAACAACAAATTGGCGAATGGTACTGTTTGGATGCTTTGCATATATGTTTCTTAGACTATATTGAAGCAATATATACAAAGATTTCAACCGTATACCTGTTCCATTCATTGTTCTACTTGTCGAAAATTACAAATAATTTCCGATAAAGGATTAACAATGGGGCTCATTGTTCACTTGAACTTGAAGAACAAAAAATTGGTGAATGGTACTGTTTGGATGCTTTGCGTTCATGTTCCTTAGACTATATGGAAGCAATATATACAAAGATTTCAGCCGTCTACGTGTTCCAATCATTGTTCTACTTGTCGAAATTTAGAAATAATTTCCTTTAAAGAATTAAGAATGGGGCTCGTTGTTCACTTAAACTTGAAGAACAATAAATTGGCGAATTGTACAGTTTGGATGCTTTGCATATATGTATCTTAGACTATATAGAAGCAATATATAGAAAGATTTCACTCGTATACCTGTACTATTCATGTTCTATTTGTAGAAAGTTACAAATAATTTCAATTTCATGATTATCAATGGGGCTTGTTGTTCACTAATACTTGAAGATACAAAAATTGGCGAATGTTACTGTTTAGATGCTTTGCATATAGGTTTCTTAGACTATATAGAAGCAGCATATACAAAGAGTTCAACCGTCTACCTGTTCTATTCATTGTTCTACTTGTAGAAACTTACAAATAATTACCGTTTCATGATTGTCAATGGAGCTCGTTGTTCACTTAAACTTGAAGAACAAAAAATTGGCGAATGGTACAGTTTTGATCCTTTGCATATATGTTTCTTAGACTATATAGAAGCAATATATACAAAGATTTCAGCCGTCTACGTGTTCCATTCATTGTTCTACTTGTCGAAAATTGCAAATAATTTCCGATAAAGGATTAACGATTGGGGCTCATTGTTCACTTAAACTTGAAGAACAAAAAATTGGCGAATGGTACTGTTTGGATGCTTTGCGTACATGTTTCTTAGACTATATGGAAGCAATATATACAAAGATTTCAACCGTCTACGTGTTCCAATCATTGTTCTACTTGTCGAAATTTACAAATAATTTCCTTTAAAGGATTAACAATGTGGCTCGATGTTCACTTAAACTTGAAGAACAATAAATTGGCAAATTGTACTGATTTGATGCTTTGCATATATGTTTCTTAGACTATATAGAAGCAATATATACAATGATTTCAACCGTCTACCTGTTCCATTCATTGTTCTACTTGTCGAAATATACAAATAATTTCCTTTAAAGGATTAACAATGGGGCTCGTAGTTCACTTAAACTTGAAGAACAAAAAATTGGCGAATGGTACTGTTTGGATGCTTTGCGTACATGTTTCTTAGACTATATGGAAGCAATATATACAAAGATTTCAACCGTCTAAGTGTTCCAATCATTGTTCTACTTGTCGAAATTTACAAATAATTTCCATTAAAGGATTAACAATGGGGCTCGTTGTTCACTTAAACTTGAAGAACAATAAATTGGCGAATGTTACTGTTTAGATGCTTTGCATATATGTTTCTTAGACTATATAGAAGCAATATATACAAAGATCTCAACCGTCTAACTGTACCATTCATTGTTCTACTTGTAGAAAGATACAAATAATTTCCGATAAAGGATTAACCATTGGGGCTCATTGTTCACTTATACTTGAAGAACAAAAAATTGGCGAAGTGTACTGATTGAATGCTTTGCATATATGTTTCGTAGGCTATATAGAAGCAATATATACAATGATTTCAACCGTCTACCTGTTCTATTCATTGTTCTTCTTGTCGAAAGTTAGAAATACTTTCCGTTTCATAATTATCAATGGGCCTCGTTGTTCATTTAAACTTGAAGAACAAAAAATTGGCGACTGGTACTGTTTGGATGATTTGCATATATGTTTCTTAGACTATATAGAAGCAATATATACATTGATTTCTAGCGTCTACCTGTTCCATTCATTGTTCTACTTGCCGGAAGTTACAAATAATTTCCGTTAAAGTATTAACAATGGGGCACGTAGTTCACTTAAACATGAAGATGAAATAATTGGCGAATTGTACTGTTTGGATGCTTTGCATATATGTTTCTTAGACTATTTAGAAGCAATATATAGAAAGATTTCACCCGTCTACCTGTACTTTTCATTGTTTTACTTGTAGAAAGTTACAAATAATTTCCATTTCATGATTATCAATGGGGCTCGCTGTTCACTTAAACTTGAAGATCAAAAAATTGGCGAATGGTACTGTTTGGATGCTTTGCATATATGTTTCTTAGATTATATAGAAGCAATATATACAAAGATTTCGACCGTCTACCTGTTCCATTCATTGTTCTACTTGTCGAAAATTACAAATAATTTCCGATAAAGGATTAACCATTGGGGCTCATTGTTCACTTAAACTTGAAGAACAAAAATTTGGCGAATGGTACTGTTTGGATGCTTTGCGTACATGTTTCTTAGACTATATGGAAGCAATATATACAAAGATTTCAACCGTCTACGTGTTCCAATCATTGTTCTATTTGTCGAAATTTACAAATAATTTCCGATAAAGGAGTAACAATGGGGCTCATTGTTCACTTAAACTTGAAGAAAAAAAATTGGCGAATGGTACTGTTTGGATGCTTTGCATATATGTTTCTTAGACTATATGGAAGCAATATATAATAATATTTCAACCGTCTACGTGTTCCAATCATTGTTCTACTTGTCGAAATTTACAAATAATTTCCTTTAAAGGATTAACAATGGGGCTCGTTGTTCACTTAAACTTGAAGAACAATAAATTGGCGAATTGTACTGTTTGGATGCTTTGCATATATGTTTCTTAGTCTATATAGAAGCAATATATACAAAGATTTCAACCGTCTACGTGTTTCATTCATTGTTCTACTTGTCGAAATTTACAAATAATTTCCTTTAAAGGATTAACAATGGGGCTCGTTGTTCACTTAAACTTAAAGAACAATAAATTGGCGAATTGTACTATTTGGATGCTATGCATATATGTTTCTTAGACTATATAGAAGCAATATATACAATGATTTCAACCGTCTACCTGTTCCATTCATTGTTCTACTTGTCGAAATATACAAATAATTTCCTTTAAAGGATTAACAATGGGGCTCGTAGTTCACTTAAACTTGAAGAACAAAACATTGGCGAATGGTACTGTTTGGATGCTTTGCGTACATGTTTCTTAGACTATATGGAAGCAATATATACAAAGATTTCAACCGTCTAAGTGTTCCAATCATTGTTCTACTTGTCGAAATTTACAAATAATTTCCATTAAAGGATTAACAATGGGGCTCGTTGTTCACTTAAACTTGAAGAACAATAAATTGGCGAATGTTACTGTTTAGATGCTTTGCATATATGTTTCTTAGACTATATAGAAGCAATATATACAAAGATCTCAACCGTCTAACTGTACCATTCATTGTTCTACTTGTAGAAAGATACAAATAATTTCCGATAAAGGATTAACCATTGGGGCTCATTGTTCACTTATACTTGAAGAACAAAAAATTGGCGAAGTGTACTGATTGAATGCTTTGCATATATGTTTCGTAGGCTATATAGAAGCAATATATACAATGATTTCAACCGTCTACCTGTTCTATTCATTGTTCTTCTTGTCGAAAGTTAGAAATACTTTCCGTTTCATAATTATCAATGGGCCTCGTTGTTCATTTAAACTTGAAGAACAAAAAATTGGCGACTGGTACTGTTTGGATGATTTGCATATATGTTTCTTAGACTATATAGAAGCAATATATACATTGATTTCTAGCGTCTACCTGTTCCATTCATTGTTCTACTTGCCGGAAGTTACAAATAATTTCCGTTAAAGTATTAACAATGGGGCACGTAGTTCACTTAAACATGAAGATGAAATAATTGGCGAATTGTACTGTTTGGATGCTTTGCATATATGTTTCTTAGACTATTTAGAAGCAATATATAGAAAGATTTCACCCGTCTACCTGTACTTTTCATTGTTTTACTTGTAGAAAGTTACAAATAATTTCCATTTCATGATTATCAATGGGGCTCGCTGTTCACTTAAACTTGAAGATCAAAAAATTGGCGAATGGTACTGTTTGGATGCTTTGCATATATGTTTCTTAGATTATATAGAAGCAATATATACAAAGATTTCGACCGTCTACCTGTTCCATTCATTGTTCTACTTGTCGAAAATTACAAATAATTTCCGATAAAGGATTAACCATTGGGGCTCATTGTTCACTTAAACTTGAAGAACAAAAATTTGGCGAATGGTACTGTTTGGATGCTTTGCGTACATGTTTCTTAGACTATATGGAAGCAATATATACAAAGATTTCAACCGTCTACGTGTTCCAATCATTGTTCTATTTGTCGAAATTTACAAATAATTTCCGATAAAGGAGTAACAATGGGGCTCATTGTTCACTTAAACTTGAAGAAAAAAAATTGGCGAATGGTACTGTTTGGATGCTTTGCATATATGTTTCTTAGACTATATGGAAGCAATATATAATAATATTTCAACCGTCTACGTGTTCCAATCATTGTTCTACTTGTCGAAATTTACAAATAATTTCCTTTAAAGGATTAACAATGGGGCTCGTTGTTCACTTAAACTTGAAGAACAATAAATTGGCGAATTGTACTGTTTGGATGCTTTGCATATATGTTTCTTAGTCTATATAGAAGCAATATATACAAAGATTTCAACCGTCTACGTGTTTCATTCATTGTTCTACTTGTCGAAATTTACAAATAATTTCCTTTAAAGGATTAACAATGGGGCTCGTTGTTCACTTAAACTTAAAGAACAATAAATTGGCGAATTGTACTATTTGGATGCTATGCATATATGTTTCTTAGACTATATAGAAGCAATATATATAATGATTTCAACCGTCTACCTGTTCCATTCATTGTTCTACATGTCGAAAGTTACAAATAATTTCCGTTTCATGATTATCAATGGGACTCGTTGTTCACTTAAACTTGAAGAACAAAAAATTGGCGAATGGTACTGTTTGGATGCTTTGCATATATGTTTCTTAGACTATATAGAAGCAATATATACAATGATTTCAACCGTCTACATGATCCATTCATTGTTCTACTTGTCGAAATTTACAAAAAATTTCCTTTAAAGGGTTAACAATGGGGCTCGTAGTTCACTTAATCTTGAAGAACAAAAAATTGGCGAATTGTACTGTTTGGATGCTTTGCATATATGTTTCTTAGACTATTTAGAAGCAATATATAGAAAGATTTCACCCGTCTACCTGTACTATTCATTGTTCTACTTGTAGAAAGTTACAAATAATTTCCATTTCATGATTATCAATGGGGCTCACTGTTCACTTAAACTTGAAGATCAAAAAATTGGCGATTGTTACTGTTTAGATGCTTTGCATATAGGTTTCTTAGACTATATAGAAGCAACATATACAAAGATTTCAACCGTCTACCTGTTCTATTCATTGTTCTACTTGTAGAGAGATACAAATAATTTTCGTTTCATGATTATCAATAGGGCTTGTTGTTCACTTAAACTTGAAGAACAAAAAATTGGCGAATGGTACTTATTGGATGCTTTGCGTACATGTTTCTTAGACTATATGGAAGCAATATATACAAAGATTTCAACCGTCTACGTGTTCCAATCATAGTTCTACTTTTCGAAATTTACAAATAATTTCCTTTAAAGGATTAACAATGGGGCTCGTTGTTCACTTAAACTTGAAGAACAAAAAACTGGCGAATGGTAGTGTTTGGATGCTTTGCATATATGTTTCTTAGACTATATAGAAGCAATATATACATTGATTTCAACCGTCTACCTGTTCCATTCATTGTTCTACTTGTCGAAAGTTACAAATAATTTCCGATAAAGGATTAACAATGGGGCTCGTAGTTCACTTAATCTTGAAGATCAAAAAATTGGCGATTGTTACTGTTTAGATGCTTTGAATATAGGTTTCTTAGACTATATAGAAGCAATATATACAATGATTTCAACCGTCTACCAGTTCCATTCATTGTTCTACTTGTCGAAAGTTACAAATAATTTCCGATGAAGGATTAACAATGGGGCTCATTGTTCACTTAAACTTGAAGAACAATAAATTGGCGAATTGTACTGTTTGGATGCTATGCATATATGTTTCTTAGACTATATAGAAGCAATATATATATAATGATTTCAACCGTCTACCTGTCCCATTCATTGTTCTACATGTCGAAAGTTACAAATAATTTCCGTTTCATGATTATCAATGGGGCTCGTTGTTCACTTAAACTTGAAGAACAAAAAATTGGCGAATGGTACTGTTTGGATGCTTTGCACATATGTTTCTTAGACTATATAGAAGCAATATATACAAAGATTTCAACCGTCTACGTGTTCCAATCATTGTTCTACTTGTAGAAAGTAAGAATTAATTTCCGTTAAAGGATTAAAAATGGGGCTCATTGTTCACTTAAACTTGAAGAACAAAAATTGGCGAATGATACTGTTTGGATGATTTGCATATATGTTTCTTAGACTATACGGAAGCAATATATACAAATATTTCAACCGTCTACCTGTTCCATTCATTGTTCTACTTGTCGAAAGTTACAAATAATTACCGATAAAGGATTAACCATTGGGGCTCATTGTTCACTTAAACTTGAAGAACAAAAATTTGGCGAATTGTACTGTTTGGATACTTTGCATATATGTTTCTTAGACTATTTAGAAGCAATATATAGAAAGATTTCACCCGTCTTCCTGTACTATTCATTGTTCTATTTGTAGAAAGTCACAAATAATTTCCATTTCATGATTATCAAAGGGGCTCGCTGTTCACTTAAACTTGAAGATCAAAAAATTGGCGATTGTTACTGTTTAGATGCTTTGCATATAGGTTTCTTAGACCATATAGAAGCAACATATACAAAGATTTCAACCGTCTACCTTTTCTATTCATTGTTCTACTTGTAGAAAGTTACAAATAATTTCCGTTTTATGATTATCAATGGGGCTCGTTGTTCACTTAAACTTGAAGAACAAAAAATTGGCGAATGGCACTGTTTGGATGCTTTGCACATATGTTTCTTAGACTATATACAAGCAATATATACAAAGATTTCAACCGTCTACGTGTTCCAATCATTGTTCTACTTGTAGAAAGTTACAAATAATTTCCGATAAAGGATTAACCATTGGGGCTCATTGTTCACTTATACTTGAAGAACAAAAAATTGGCGAAGTGTACTGATTGAATGCTTTGCATATATGTTTCGTAGGCTATATAGAAGCAATATATACAATGATTTCAACCGTCTACCTGTTCTATTCATTGTTCTTCTTGTCGAAAGTTAGAAATACTTTCCGTTTCATAATTATCAATGGGCCTCGTTGTTCATTTAAACTTGAAGAACAAAAAATTGGCGACTGGTACTGTTTGGATGATTTGCATATATGTTTCTTAGACTATATAGAAGCAATATATACATTGATTTCTAGCGTCTACCTGTTCCATTCATTGTTCTACTTGCCGGAAGTTACAAATAATTTCCGTTAAAGTATTAACAATGGGGCACGTAGTTCACTTAAACATGAAGATGAAATAATTGGCGAATTGTACTGTTTGGATGCTTTGCATATATGTTTCTTAGACTATTTAGAAGCAATATATAGAAAGATTTCACCCGTCTACCTGTACTTTTCATTGTTTTACTTGTAGAAAGTTACAAATAATTTCCATTTCATGATTATCAATGGGGCTCGCTGTTCACTTAAACTTGAAGATCAAAAAATTGGCGAATGGTACTGTTTGGATGCTTTGCATATATGTTTCTTAGATTATATAGAAGCAATATATACAAAGATTTCGACCGTCTACCTGTTCCATTCATTGTTCTACTTGTCGAAAATTACAAATAATTTCCGATAAAGGATTAACCATTGGGGCTCATTGTTCACTTAAACTTGAAGAACAAAAATTTGGCGAATGGTACTGTTTGGATGCTTTGCGTACATGTTTCTTAGACTATATGGAAGCAATATATACAAAGATTTCAACCGTCTACGTGTTCCAATCATTGTTCTATTTGTCGAAATTTACAAATAATTTCCGATAAAGGAGTAACAATGGGGCTCATTGTTCACTTAAACTTGAAGAAAAAAAATTGGCGAATGGTACTGTTTGGATGCTTTGCATATATGTTTCTTAGACTATATGGAAGCAATATATAATAATATTTCAACCGTCTACGTGTTCCAATCATTGTTCTACTTGTCGAAATTTACAAATAATTTCCTTTAAAGGATTAACAATGGGGCTCGTTGTTCACTTAAACTTGAAGAACAATAAATTGGCGAATTGTACTGTTTGGATGCTTTGCATATATGTTTCTTAGTCTATATAGAAGCAATATATACAAAGATTTCAACCGTCTACGTGTTTCATTCATTGTTCTACTTGTCGAAATTTACAAATAATTTCGTTTAAAGGATTAACAATGGGGCTCGTTGTTCACTTAAACTTAAAGAACAATAAATTGGCGAATTGTACTATTTGGATGCTATGCATATATGTTTCTTAGACTATATAGAAGCAATATATATAATGATTTCAACCGTCTACCTGTTCCATTCATTGTTCTACATGTCGAAAGTTACAAATAATTTCCGTTTCATGATTATCAATGGGACTCGTTGTTCACTTAAACTTGAAGAACAAAAAATTGGCGAATGGTACTGTTTGGATGCTTTGCATATATGTTTCTTAGACTATATAGAAGCAATATATACAATGATTTCAACCGTCTACATGATCCATTCATTGTTCTACTTGTCGAAATTTACAAAAAATTTCCTTTAAAGGGTTAACAATGGGGCTCGTAGTTCACTTAATCTTGAAGAACAAAAAATTGGCGAATTGTACTGTTTGGATGCTTTGCATATATGTTTCTTAGACTATTTAGAAGCAATATATAGAAAGATTTCACCCGTCTACCTGTACTATTCATTGTTCTACTTGTAGAAAGTTACAAATAATTTCCATTTCATGATTATCAATGGGGCTCACTGTTCACTTAAACTTGAAGATCAAAAAATTGGCGATTGTTACTGTTTAGATGCTTTGCATATAGGTTTCTTAGACTATATAGAAGCAACATATACAAAGATTTCAACCGTCTACCTGTTCTATTCATTGTTCTACTTGTAGAGAGATACAAATAATTTTCGTTTCATGATTATCAATAGGGCTTGTTGTTCACTTAAACTTGAAGAACAAAAAATTGGCGAATGGTACTTATTGGATGCTTTGCGTACATGTTTCTTAGACTATATGGAAGCAATATATACAAAGATTTCAACCGTCTACGTGTTCCAATCATAGTTCTACTTTTCGAAATTTACAAATAATTTCCTTTAAAGGATTAACAATGGGGCTCGTTGTTCACTTAAACTTGAAGAACAAAAAACTGGCGAATGGTAGTGTTTGGATGCTTTGCATATATGTTTCTTAGACTATATAGAAGCAATATATACATTGATTTCAACCGTCTACCTGTTCCATTCATTGTTCTACTTGTCGAAAGTTACAAATAATTTCCGATAAAGGATTAACAATGGGGCTCGTAGTTCACTTAATCTTGAAGATCAAAAAATTGGCGATTGTTACTGTTTAGATGCTTTGAATATAGGTTTCTTAGACTATATAGAAGCAATATATACAATGATTTCAACCGTCTACCAGTTCCATTCATTGTTCTACTTGTCGAAAGTTACAAATAATTTCCGATGAAGGATTAACAATGGGGCTCATTGTTCACTTAAACTTGAAGAACAATAAATTGGCGAATTGTACTGTTTGGATGCTATGCATATATGTTTCTTAGACTATATAGAAGCAATATATATATAATGATTTCAACCGTCTACCTGTCCCATTCATTGTTCTACATGTCGAAAGTTACAAATAATTTCCGTTTCATGATTATCAATGGGGCTCGTTGTTCACTTAAACTTGAAGAACAAAAAATTGGCGAATGGTACTGTTTGGATGCTTTGCACATATGTTTCTTAGACTATATAGAAGCAATATATACAAAGATTTCAACCGTCTACGTGTTCCAATCATTGTTCTACTTGTCGAAAGTTACAAATAATTACCGATAAAGGATTAACCATTGGGGCTCATTGTTCACTTAAACTTGAAGAACAAAAATTTGGCGAATTGTACTGTTTGGATACTTTGCATATATGTTTCTTAGACTATTTAGAAGCAATATATAGAAAGATTTCACCCGTCTTCCTGTACTATTCATTGTTCTATTTGTAGAAAGTCACAAATAATTTCCATTTCATGATTATCAAAGGGGCTCGCTGTTCACTTAAACTTGAAGAACAAAAATTGGCGAATGATACTGTTTGGATGATTTGCATATATGTTTCTTAGACTATACGGAAGCAATATATACAAATATTTCAACCGTCTACCTGTTCCATTCATTGTTCTACTTGTCGAAAGTTACAAATAATTACCGATAAAGGATTAACCATTGGGGCTCATTGTTCACTTAAACTTGAAGAACAAAAATTTGGCGAATTGTACTGTTTGGATACTTTGCATATATGTTTCTTAGACTATTTAGAAGCAATATATAGAAAGATTTCACCCGTCTTCCTGTACTATTCATTGTTCTATTTGTAGAAAGTCACAAATAATTTCCATTTCATGATTATCAAAGGGGCTCGCTGTTCACTTAAACTTGAAGATCAAAAAATTGGCGATTGTTACTGTTTAGATGCTTTGCATATAGGTTTCTTAGACCATATAGAAGCAACATATACAAAGATTTCAACCGTCTACCTTTTCTATTCATTGTTCTACTTGTAGAAAGTTACAAATAATTTCCGTTTTATGATTATCAATGGGGCTCGTTGTTCACTTAAACTTGAAGAACAAAAAATTGGCGAATGGCACTGTTTGGATGCTTTGCACATATGTTTCTTAGACTATATACAAGCAATATATACAAAGATTTCAACCGTCTACGTGTTCCAATCATTGTTCTACTTGTAGAAAGTTACAAATAATTTCCGTTTCATGATTATCAATGGGGCTCGTTGTTCACTTAAACTTGAAGAACAAAAAATTGGCGAATTGTACTGTTTGGATGCTTTGCACATATGTTTCTTAGACTATATAGAAGCAATATATACTAAGATTTCAAACGTCTACGTGTTCCAATCATTGTTCTACTTGTCGAAAGTTACAAATAATTTCTGATAAAGGATTAACAATGGGGCTCATTGTTCACTTAAACTTGAAGAACAAATATTGGCGAATGGTACTGTTTGGATGATTTGCATATATGTTTCTTAGACTATACGGAAGCAATATATACAAATATTTCAACCGTCTACCTGTTCCATTCATTGTTCTACTTGCAGAAAGTTCCAAATAATTTCCGTTTCATGATTATCAATGGGGCTCGTTGTTCACTTAAACTTGAAGAACAAAAAATTGGCGAATGGTACTGTTTGGATGCTTTGCACATATGTTTCTTAGACTATATAGAAGCAATATATACAAAGATTTCCACCGTCTACCTGTTCCATTCATTGTTCTACTTGTCGAAAGTTACAAATAATTTCCGATGAAGGATTAACAATGGGGCTCATTGTTCACTTAAACTTGAAGAACAATAAATTGGCGAATTGTACTGTTTGGATGCTATGCATATATGTTTCTTAGACTATATAGAAGCAATATATATATAATGATTTCAACCGTCTACCTGTCCCATTCATTGTTCTACTTGTCGAAAGTTACAAATAATTTCCGTTTCATGATTATCAATGGGGCTCGTTGTTCACTTAAACTTGAAGAACAAAAAATTGGCGAATGTTACTGTTTGGATGCTTTGCATATATGTTTCTTAGACTATATGGAAGCAATATATACAAAGATTTCAACCGTCTACCTGTTCCATTCATTGTTCTACTGGTCGAAAGTTACAAATAATTTCCGTTAAGGGATTAACAATGGGGATCGTAGTTTACTTAAACTTGGAGAACAAAAAATTGGCGAATTGTACTGTTTGGATGCTTTGCATATAAGTTTCTTAGACTATATGGAAGCAATATATACAATGATTTCAACCGTCTACCTATTCCATTCATCGTTCTACTTGTCGAAATTTACAAATAATTTCCTTTAAAGGATTAACAATGGGGCTCGTTGTACACTTAAACTTGAAGAACAATGAATTGGCGAATTGTACTGTTTGGATGCTTTGCATATATGTTTCTTAGACTATATAGAAGCAATATATACAAAGAATTCAACCGTCTACCTGTTCCATTCATTGTTCTACTTGTCGAAAGTTACAAATAATTTCCGATAAAGGATTAACCATTGGGGCTCATTGTTCACTTAAACTTGGAAAACAAAAAATTGGCGAATTGTACTGTTTGGATGATATGCAGATATGTTTCTTAGACTATATGGAAGCAATATATACAATGATTTCAACCGTCTAACTATTCCATTCATTGTTCTACTTGTCGAAATTTACAAATAATTTCCTTTAAAGGATTAACAATGGGGCTCGTTGTTCACTTAAACTTGAAGAACAAAAAATTGGCGAATTGTACTGTTTGGATGCTTTGCATATATGTTTCTTTAACTATTTAGTAGCAATATATAGAAAGATTTCTCCCGTCTACCTGTACTATTCATCGTTCTACTTGTAGAAAGTTACAAATAATTTCCGTTTCATGATTATCAATGGGGCTCGTTGTTCACTTAAACTTGATAAACAAAAAATTGGCGAATTGTACAGTTTGGATGCTTTGCATATATGTTTCTTAGACTATATGGAAGCAATATATACTGTTACGCCGATATGAAGTTGGCGTACCGAGCGAAGCTGCTCCCTCGAACCCGTGGATTCGAGGATCGATGCAATCGAGGGATCGATTCGGCCGGTCGTTGCTCCAGCGACCGGAAGCGTTTGGTGACCGGAAGTTGTAACCGAGTTGTCAGACGACAGAGTTCCAAATATTGTTATTAGTTAATAAAGTTACTACAGTTATAGTTAATAAAGTTATTACAGTTATAGTTAAATAAAGTTATTTAAGAAAATATGCCGAGAAGACCCGGTCCCTCCGCGGGACATAACAATGGTGTCAGAAGTGGGATACTTCTGGATCGAGGGGAAGAGAATCCTCAGCCCACTAGGCCTGCGGAGGAGGAGACTGATCGTCTAGGGCGTTTCCTTTCCGAGATGCAGGAGAGCCTCACTATGCATCTGCAGAGACAGCAGGAGCTGGCGGAAGAGCGATGGGAACAGGAGCGCTCCCGGATCGCTGAGAAGGAGGCCAGGGAAAAGGCGGCCCAGGAAGAGAAGGAGGCCAGGGAAAAGGCGGCCCAGGAAGAGAGGTTTGGAGCGCTCGAGGCCCAGTTACGAGCGCTCACCACAGAGTTCGGCCGGCGCACGGCCGCTCCCGTCCCTGTGAACTCTTCGGAGATTCGTGATCCTATTTCTGCGAGTGATTTTAGGATCACGGCTCCCCCGCTATCACAACCGACCCCTTCGCGGTCGGAATCTGGATGCCCACCACTATCTCAGTCGGCCCCTCCACGAGCAGAGTTAGGATATGCATTGAGGCCACCCAAGTATGATGGGACTTCCTCCTCTTGGGAGGAATATAAAATCCAATTTGACGCAGTCGCGTGTGCAAATAACTGGGATGCCCCGAGAAAGGCTTTAGCCTTAGTGGCATCGTTGGAGGGACCGGCACGAAGTGTTCTGGTTCCCCTTTCCGTTGCTGGACGACCCGAATACGACGTTTTAGTTTCGGCCCTTCAAGCCCGATTTGGGGCTAAAAATTTTACAAATTTAAATTATTTCCTTTTCCAATCCTGTCATCAGCGGAAAGGGCAATCCATCTCGGAGTTGGCCACGGAAGTAGAACGACTGGCACATGTTGCTTTCAGCGATTGTCCCGTAGAAACACGCGACCGACTCGCAGCGTCTCAGTTCATCTCTTCCTTGAACAACGAAGAGATGAAAAGGACTCTAAGACTCGGCGGTTTCGCCAATCTGAGAGCCGCTGTTATGAGGGCTCTCGAAATCGAAGCCGTGGAGTCGATTTCTCAAGTCCCACATCCAACTGGGACCCGTACTCGTCCTCCCCCATTTTCCAGCAGATTCCCCCTGAGGAGGACCGATAACGCGGTGAGGGAAAAATCGCGTTCCGGTACAGAAGGAACTTCCGGCCGCAGCTTGAGGGAACGACCCCAAGAGTGCTGGGCTTGCGGCAAGTCTGGGCACATCCAGAGGAACTGTCCGACAAAAAGAAAGAGAGAGGAAAACTACAAGGAGTCGACATAGAGGGGGAATCGCCGACTCCATGCGTTCCGACCCCCGTCGTACGGAACACCTGCTCCTCGGAGGTTTCGACAACCATCGTGGGACGACTGGATAATCGGGAATGCCGGATAGTCTTGGATACCGGCTCACGATTGAATCTTCTCAACGCGGACAAATTCGCCTGTAGAAGAGAATCTGGCACGGCGGGACGAGGAATGAAGGTGTTTGCCGTCTCTGGAGAAGAGCTACCCGTTTTTGGAAAGGGGTGCTTGTTGGTCTCCATTGGAGATTTCCAATCCAGGGAAGAGTTCATTTTCCTCCGAATGGTTGAGGACTGCATACTGGGCTCCGATTTCTTCTATAAACATGCGGCCCAGTTAGACTTTCGGTCTAATGAACTACGGATTCCCGGACAGAAAGCAGTCCCCTTTGGAAGAGGAGGCTCTTCTAAAGAAGTAACGGGATTAATAATCAGAAACGAAGACCAAGTTCCTCCCCATTTAAAGGAACTCTTTTCGCGCTGCTCAGAGACCCTGAACGAAGGGCAACGCACAAAGTTCCTTAGTCTCCTCCAGGAATATCAGGATGTCTTTGCTTCCGCTTCGGATCAAGTTGGGAAATGTTGCCTGATTCGACATAAAATTAATACGGAAGATCGTCTACCTATCAAGCAGGCTCCACGACGAGTACCATTTCATCGCCGAGCGGAGGTTGCTGAATTAATAGCCCAGATGGAAAAGCAAGGGGTAATTGAAGAATCCCATAGCCCTTGGTCGTCTCCTATTGTTTTGGTGAAGAAGAAAGACGGCAGTACACGTTTTTGCGTTGACTATCGCCGTCTTAACGAGATCACGAAGAAAGATTCTTACCCATTACCGAGGATAGAAGACACGCTGGATGCGTTGGTCGGTTCTTCGTGGTTTTCTACGGTGGATCTGCAAAGTGGTTATTGGCAGATTGCTGCGGATGAAAACGACAAGGAGAAAACTGCTTTTTCAGTCGGGAATGGGCTTTGGCAGTTCAAGGTTTTGCCTTTTGGACTATGTAACGCTCCTGCTACTTTTGAAAGGATAATGGAGCACGTTTTATCCAGCTTGATTTGGAAGATATGCCTGGTTTACCTGGACGATATAATTATATATGGAAAAACTTTTGAAGAAGAATTGGAAAATTTGAAAACGATATTCTCTCGCCTGCGCCGTGCTGGTTTATTGATGAGCCCGAAGAAGTGCCATTTCTTCCGTCGGGAGGTCAAGTATTTGGGACACGTGGTTTCCGAAGAAGGGGTAAACACGGACCCTGAGAAGATCTCTGCGGTTCAAAATTGGCCCGTTCCGGAGAATAAGACGCAACTGCGAAGCTTTCTGGGTCTTTGTACCTACTACAGAAAGTTCGTGAAAAATTTCTCCGCTATCGCGAAACCACTGCATCGCTTGACTGAAGAGAAAGAGAATTTCTGTTGGACGCAGGACTGTCAGGAAGCTTTCCAACGTTTAAAGAGTCGATTGGCAGAAACACCAGTTCTAGCGTATCCTTCGCCCGATACAGACTTTATATTGGACACCGACGCCTCCAACTTTGCGTTAGGAGTTGTACTTTCGCAAGTTCAGGATGGTACTGAAAGGGTCATCGCATATTTTTCCAAAACTCTGGGGAAAAGTGAGAAAAATTATTGCGTGACCAGGAAAGAATTATTAGCTATAGTAAAGTCGGTGGAACACTTTCATCATTATTTATATGGGCGAAGATTTTTGATAAGAACGGATCATGCCGCTCTGAGGTGGCTTCTCTCCTTTAAAAATCCAGAAGGACAGACAGCCCGCTGGATCGAACGCCTCCAACAGTATGACTTCGAGATAAAACATCGAGAAGGGAAGATGCACGGAAATGCTGATGGCCTTTCAAGAAGACCGTGCGAAACTGAATGCAAGCGATGTTCCCGTCTGGAAGAGAAAGAGGAAAAACCAGGCTACGCACTAAGGACTATCTGCGAAATCACAGATATGAAAGATTGGAGGAAAGCCCAAGAAGAGGACGAAGAAATTGGCTTCCTCCTACGAAAGAAGATGGATAAACTGAAGCCTACCTGGGAAGAGCTCTCCGCGTACCCACCGGGTACGAAGTACTTGTGGAAGGTATGGGATTCCCTGGAAGTAAAGGACGGAATGCTTTTCCGAAGATGGGAATCCACGAGCGGAGAGGAGGCATGTCATCTCCTACTAGTCCCCAAAAGCAAGGTGGAAGAAGCGATACGTGGATGTCACGAGGCTCCTACGGGAGGACATTTCGGTATGCGCAAGACCCTTGCGAAAGTGCGGCAGAGATTCTTCTGGCCCGAACACCGCATGGACGTCGAAGAGTGGTGTCGCCGCTGTTACGCTTGTACGGCGAGGAAAGGTCCGAAGGAGAGGGGAAGAGGATCCCTCAGGATTTATAATGTCGGGGCACCTTTTGAGAGGGTGGCGCTCGACATTGTTGGACCTTTGCCGAAAACGACAAGCGGTAACAAATATGCGCTGGTCGTGGTGGATTACTTTTCCAAATGGCCGGAGGTGATCCCGTTGCCAGATCAGCGAGCGACGACCATTGCAGAAGCTCTTCTACGTGAGGTGGTTAGCCGACATGGAGTACCTCTGGAGCTCCATTCCGATCAGGGTCGTAGTTTTGAGTCGACTGTCTTCAAGAAGCTCATGGAGATGCTTGGAATTCGGAAGACAAGGACGACGCCACTCCACCCTCAGTCGGACGGACTCGTGGAGAGGTTGATAAGGACTCTGCTACAATATTTGTCGCTATACCTTGCGGACAACCTAAAGGATTGGGACCAGTGGATCCTGCTGTTTCTCTTAGTCGTAGAGCAACAGGCGGGATGCAGAAAGAAGAGATGCGGAAAGAAAAACGAGCCAGTAAAGAAGAGGTGCGGAAAGAAGAATGAGCCAGTGAAGAACGGAAGGGCAAGAATGAACATAACCAACGAATTACGAATACGATGGCATCGACTTGCCGACGCCTCACTCAAGGTTTTTTGGATGGTTTTCCCTTGAGTCGGAGGACAAATGTCGAGGCGTTTTCGTCTGATTGGAGCCATACCAGTAGACGTTTTGTTTGCTGCTGTCTACTTCCTCTGCAGACGAAGGCATTGAATCCCGGGACGATTTCAAGAAGGTTATGGAAGTCTAGTTGCCCGATTTGAAGTCGCCGCGGTCGGGACGACCGCTCTTCGAGAGGAGGGGGCAGTGTTACGCCGATATGAAGTTGGCGTACCGAGCGAAGCTGCTCCCTCGAACCCGTGGATTCGAGGATCGATGCAATCGAGGGATCGATTCGGCCGGTCGTTGCTCCAGCGACCGGAAGCGTTTGGTGACCGGAAGTTGTAACCGAGTTGTCAGACGACAGAGTTCCAAATATTGTTATTAGTTAATAAAGTTACTACAGTTATAGTTAATAAAGTTATTACAGTTATAGTTAAATAAAGTTATTTAAGAAAATATGCCGAGAAGACCCGGTCCCTCCACCTGTTCCATTCATTGTTCTACTTGTCGAAAGTTACAAATAATTTCCGATAAAGGATTAACCATTGGGGCTCATTGTTCACTTAAACTTGGAAAACAAAAAATTGGCGAATTGTACTGTTTGGATGCTTTGCATATAAGTTTCTTAGACTATGTGGAAGCAATATGTACAATGATTTCAACCGTCCACCTATTCCATTCATCGTTCTACTTGTCGAAATTTACAAATAATTTCCTTTAAAGGATTAACAATGGGGCTCGTTGTACACTTAAACTTGAAGAACAATGAATTGGCGAATTGTACTGTTTGGATGCTTTGCATATATGTTTCTTCGACTATATAGAAGCAATATATACAAAGAATTCAACCGTCTACCTGTTCCATTCATTGTTCTACTTGTCGAAAGTTACAAATAATTTCCGATAAAGGATTAACCATGGGGGCTCATTGTTCACTTAAAATTGAAAAACAAAAAATTGGCGAATTGTACTGTTTGGATGCTTTGCATATATGTTTCTTAGACTATATGGAAGCAATATATACATTGATTTCAACCTTCCACCTGTTCCATTCATTGTTCTACTTGTAGAAAGTTACAAATAATTTCCGTTTCATGATTATCAATGGGGCTCGTTGTTCACTTAAACTTGAAGAACAAAAAATTGGCGAACGATACTGTTTGGATGCTTTGCATATATGTTTCTTAGATTATATAGAAGCAATATATACAAAGATTTCAACCGTCTACCTGTTCCATTCATTGTTCTACTTGTCGAAAATTACAAATAATTTCCGATAAAGGATTAACCATTGGGGCTCATTGTTCACTTAAACTTGAAGAACAAAAAATTGGCGAATGGTACTGTTTGGATGCTTTGCGTACATGTTTCTTAGACTATATGGAAGCAATATATACAAAGATTTCAACCGTCTACGTGTTCCAATCATTGTTCTACTTGTCGAAATTTACAAATAATTTCCTTTAAAGGATTAACAATGGGGCTCGTTGTTCACTTAAACTTGAAGAACAATAAATTGGCGAATTGTACTGTTTGGATGCTTTGCATATATGTTTCTTAGACTATATAGAAGCAATATATACAATGATTCAACCGTCTACCTGTTCCATTCATTGTTCTACTTGTCGAAAGTTAGAAATAATTTCCGATAAAGGATTAACCATTGGGGCTCATTGTTCACTTAAACTTGGAAAACAAAAAATTGGCGAATTGTACTGTTTGGATGCTTTGCATATATGTTTCTTAGACTATATGGAAACAATATATACAATGATTTCAACCGTCTACCTATTCCATTCATTGTTCTACTTGTCGAAATTTACAAATAATTTCCTTTAAAGGATTAACAATGGGGCTCGTTGTACACTTAAACTTGAAGAACAATGAATTGGCGAATTGTACTGTTTGGATGCTTTGCATATATGTTTCTTAGACTATATAGAAGCAATATATACAAAGAATTCAACCGTCTACCTGATCCATTCATTGTTCTACATGTCGAAAGTTACAAATAATTTCCGATAAAGGATTAACCATTGGGGCTCATTGTTCACTTAAACTTGAAAAACAAAAAATTGGCGAATTGTACTGTTTGGATGCTTTGCATATATGTTTCTTAGACTATATGGAAGCAATATATACAATGATTTCAACCGTCTACCTGTTCCATTCATTGTTCTACTTGTAGAAAGTTACAAATAATTTCCGCTTCATGATTATCAATGGGGCTCGTTGTTCACTTAAACTTGAAGAACAAAAAATTTGCGAATGGTACTGTTTGGATGCTTTGCATATATGTTTCTTAGATTATATAGAAGCAATATATACAAAGATTTCAACCGTCTACCTGTTCCATTCATTGTTCTACTTGTCGAAAGTTACAAATAATTTCCGTTAAGGGATTAACAATGGGGATCGTAGTTTACTTAAACTTGAAGAACAAAAAATTGGCGAATTGTACTGTTTGGATGCTTTGCATATATGTTTCTTAGACTATATAGAAGCAATATATACAAAGAATTCAACCGTCTACCTGTTCCATTCATTGTTCTACTTGTCGAAAGTTACAAATAATTTCCGATAAAGGATTAACCATGGGGGCTCATTGTTCACTTAAAATTGAAAAACAAAAAATTGGCGAATTGTACTGTTTGGATGCTTTGCATATATGTTTCTTAGACTATATGGAAGCAATATATACATTGATTTCAACCTTCCACCTGTTCCATTCATTGTTCTACTTGTAGAAAGTTACAAATAATTTCCGTTTCATGATTATCAATGGGGCTCGTTGTTCACTTAAACTTGAAGAACAAAAAATTGGCGACCGATACTGTTTGGATGCTTTGCATATATGTTTCTTAGATTATATAGAAGCAATATATACAAAGATTTCAACCGTCTACCTGTTCCATTCATTGTTCTACTTGTCGAAAATTACAAATAATTTCCGATAAAGGATTAACCATTGGGGCTCATTGTTCACTTAAACTTGAAGAACAAAAAATTGGCGAATGGTACTGTTTGGATGCTTTGCGTACATGTTTCTTAGACTATATGGAAGCAATATATACAAAGATTTCAACCGTCTACGTGTTCCAATCATTGTTCTACTTGTCGAAATTTACAAATAATTTCCTTTAAAGGATTAACAATGGGGCTCGTTGTTCACTTAAACTTGAAGAACAATAAATTGGCGAATTGTACTGTTTGGATGCTTTGCATATATGTTTCTTAGACTATATAGAAGCAATATATACAATGATTCAACCGTCTACCTGTTCCATTCATTGTTCTACTTGTCGAAAGTTACAAATAATTTCCGATAAAGGATTAACCATTGGGGCTCATTGTTCACTTAAACTTGGAAAACAAAAAATTGGCGAATTGTACTGTTTGGATGCTTTGCATATATGTTTCTTAGACTATATGGAAACAATATATACAATGATTTCAACCGTCTACCTATTCCATTCATTGTTCTACTTGTCGAAATTTACAAATAATTTCCTTTAAAGCATTAACAATGGGGCTCGTTGTACACTTAAACTTGAAGAACAATGAATTGACGAATTGTACTGTTTGGATGCTTTGCATATATGTTTCTTAGACTATATAGAAGCAATATATACAAAGAATTCAACCGTCTACCTGATCCATTCATTGTTCTACTTGTCGAAAGTTACAAATAATTTCCGATAAAGGATTAACCATTGGGGCTCATTGTTCACTTAAACTTGAAAAACAAAAAATTGGCGAATTGTACTGTTTGGATGCTTTGCATATATGTTTCTTAGAGTATATGGAAGCAATATATACAATGATTTCAACCGTCTGCCTGTTCCATTCATTGTTCTACTTGTAGAAAGTTACAAATAATTTCCGTTTCATGATTATCAATGGGGCTCGTTGTTCACTTAAACTTGAAGAACAAAAAATTTGCGAATGGTACTGTTTGGATGCTTTGCATATATGTTTCTTAGACTATATAGAAGCAATATATACAAAGATTTCAACCGTCTACCTGTTCCATTCATTGTTCTACTTGTCGAAAGTTACAAATAATTTCCGTTAAGGGATTAACAATGGGGATCGTAGTTTACTTAAACTTGAAGAACAAAAAATTGTCGAATTGTACTGTTTGGATGCTTTGCATATATGTTTCTTAGACTATATAGAAGCAATATATACAATGATTCAACCGTCTACCTGTTCCATTCATTGTTCTACTTGTCGAAAGTTACAAATAATTTCCGATAAAGGATTAACCATTGGGGCTCATTGTTCACTTAAACTTGGAAAACAAAAAATTGGCGAATTGTACTGTTTGGATGCTTTGCATATATGTTTCTTAGACTATATGGAAACAATATATACAATGATTTCAACCGTCTACCTATTCCATTCATTGTTCTACTTGTCGAAATTTACAAATAATTTCCTTTAAAGGATTAACAATGGGGCTCGTTGTACACTTAAACTTGAAGAACAATGAATTGACGAATTGTACTGTTTGGATGCTTTGCATATATGTTTCTTAGACTATATAGAAGCAATATATACAAAGAATTCAACCGTCTACCTGATCCATTCATTGTTCTACTTGTCGAAAGTTACAAATAATTTCCGATAAAGGATTAACCATTGGGGCTCATTGTTCACTTAAACTTGAAAAACAAAAAATTGGCGAATTGTACTGTTTGGATGCTTTGCATATATGTTTCTTAGAGTATATGGAAGCAATATATACAATGATTTCAACCGTCTGCCTGTTCCATTCATTGTTCTACTTGTAGAAAGTTACAAATAATTTCCGTTTCATGATTATCAATGGGGCTCGTTGTTCACTTAAACTTGAAGAACAAAAAATTTGCGAATGGTACTGTTTGGATGCTTTGCATATATGTTTCTTAGACTATATAGAAGCAATATATACAAAGATTTCAACCGTCTACCTGTTCCATTCATTGTTCTACTTGTCGAAAGTTACAAATAATTTCCGTTAAGGGATTAACAATGGGGATCGTAGTTTACTTAAACTTGAAGAACAAAAAATTGGCGAATTGTACTGTTTGGATGCTTTGCATATATGTTTCTTAGACTATATAGAAGCAATATATACAATGATTTCAACAGTCTACCTGTTCCATTCATTGTTCTACTTGTCGAAATTTACAAATAATTTCCGATAAAGGATTAACCATTGGGGCTCATTGTTCACTTAAACTTGGAAAACAAAAAATTGGCGAATTGTACTGTTTGGATGCTTTGCATATATGTTTCTTAGACTATATGGAAGCAATATATACAATGATTTCAACCGTCTACCTATTACATTCATTGTTCTACTTGTCGAAATTTACAAATAATTTCCTTTAAAGGATTAACAATGGGGCTCGTTGTACACTTAAACTTGAAGAACAATGAATTGGCGAATTGTACTGTTTGGATGCTTTGCATATATGTTTCTTAGACTATATAGAAGCAATATATACAAAGAATTCAACCGTCTACCTGATCCATTCATTGTTCTACTTGTCGAAAGTTACAAATAATTTCCGATAAAGGATTAACCATTGGGGCTCATTGTTCACTTAAACTTGAAAAACAAAAAATTGGCGAATTGTACTGTTTGGATGCTTTGCATATATGTTTCTTAGACTATATGGAAGCAATATATACAATGATTTCAACCGTCTACCTGTTCTATTCATTGTTCTACTTGTAGAAAGTTACAAATAATTTCCGTTTCATGATTATCAATGGGGCTCGTAGTTCACTTAAACTTGAAGAACAAAAAATTGACGAATGGTACTGTTTGGATGCTTTGAATATATGTTTCTTATATTATATAGAAGCAATATATACGAATATTTCAACCGGCTACCTGTTCCATTCATTGTTCTACTTGTCGAAAATTACAAATAATTTCCGATTAAGGATTAACCATTGGGGCTCATTGTTCACTTAAACTTGAAGACCAAAAAATTGGCAAATGGTACTGTTTGGATGCTTTGCGTACATGTTTCTTAGACTATATGGAAGCAATATATACAAAGATTTCAACGGTCTACGTGTTCCAATCATTCTTCTTCTTGTCGAAATTTACAAATAATTTCCTTTAAAGGATTAACATATAGTGCCCCTTTCAACAAAAAAAAAAGGGAAAAAATGGTATTAGATGAACGGATTTCGTAGGTACGGGCCTGAATAGCCCGTACCCGCGTGTCATCTGTTTAGCGACCAAACGCCGATGCGTGGCTTTTGACGCAGTCTGATTCGATCATCTTAGTGAGACGGATGTCGTGCCTTTATTACTTTTATTACCGTTATTATTATTATTATTATTAACCTTATTACTATTATCCTTGTTACTACATATAATTATCACCAAATATATACTCTAGTTATTTTGTTTAATTTGTGTCGCGTGTGTGTTTTCATTTATTTATTACCTTACTTACATATTAAATACCTTAATACAGCATCAGAAGTGGGATAAAAGACCATAAGACAGTTAAAAACAATTTGAAAGTGAACACAGTGGCGTTGATTTATTCGTGACTATTTCTACACTATCGTGTGAAGTTAATAATTGACAGACATGGAAACGTTGCAGCATATTCCCGGGATAAAGGAAAATATCTCCAAGGCCCCAAAGAAAACGATTAGGGCATTGCATAAATTTGTGTTCGGTGAAGACGGTGATCGAAAAAATCGAAGTCGTTTACGTGATTTTTCGGGATTCCCGCTCCAACAAGATTCGAACGAGTATAAAGAGAAGATTTCATGGGCAGTCAAGGAATTGAATTTGGGCGATCTTACGGCGATTTGTAATGTTTTACGCATGGACTATACGGGAGATGCAGAGACGATTGCACGTCGAATATGCCAACATTTGACAGATTTAAATCTATTAAACGACGCAAGCAGTGGATCTGATTCGGATGAGGAAATTAATTCAGAGCCGGACAATGTGTCTGTTGCATCTTTTTCTCCGAGCGTACCGAAATTCACGCTAAGCTTCCGCGACGTTGAAGATACGATTAGGACTTTCGATGGTAGCGACGATTACGCTATAGAGGCGTGGGTATCAGATTTCGAGGACAACGCAACACTATTAGGTTGGACGACTTTACAAATGCTATTGTTCGCGAAGAAGTCACTGAAAGTTTTGGCGAAACTATTTATTAGAGGCGAAAAGGGGATATCGACCTGGACGGAATTAAAGTCACGTTTGTTAGATGAATTTTCAAGTGAAATCAACAGCGCTCAGTTGCACGAGAAGCTGCGCAAAAGAAAAATGAAACAGGATGAATCCGTCCATGAATATTTTTTGGTAATGAAGGAGCTGGCCTCAAGAGGAAGCTGTTACGTGCCAAGGGCCAGGAGCGTTGCGAGTGGCCGAGGTAAAAGAATAAGGTGCTGTGTTCGTTGTGGTGTTCGTTGGGTTTTAGAAGTAGTTTGTTAGTCGTGGACGATCCCGTGTATGGCTAACACGGGTTGCCACAGGAGATTGGAACACGCGTGGACGATCCCGTGTATGGATAACACGGGTTGCAACAGGAGGTTGGAACACGCGTGGACGATCCCGTGTATGGCTAACACGGGTTGCCACAGGAGGTTGGAACACGCGTGGACGATCCCGTGTATGGATAACACGGGTTGCCACAGGAGGTTGGAACACGCGTGGACGATCCCGTGTATGGTTAACACGGGTTGCCACAAGAATGTTAGTTAGGCTGACGTATCTTTATAATTATGCAATACACTTCGAGCGGTAAAAGTGTATTGCTGTGGGATCGCAGGCTGACGATTTCTGGAAGGTAATCGTGGAAAGAATTTAAACGCGATAAGACTAAGAACACGATCAAACTATATTTCTTTATGCTGGCGATTAATACAGATTAATGTGTATGTGTTTGGTTACAAAGGTGTTAAGTGGACTTGTGTTTCTGGACGCACGCACCTACTTGTAATTCTCTCGGTTTTCACGCAACGAGGAATGCGGGGGTATTAGATAGTACAAAATGCCTAATAGATATCGCGGACTTGGCGCGTATTCTATACGGTTAACGACGTATCGACGAAAACTAAGTTCGGTCAAACGAAGAAGATCTATCCGCGTGGTTATAACGACCTGCAGCGTGACAGTCTATTACTGAACTAATCCCACGAGGTGGTTTGTAACCCGTCTTTTATAGTAAGAAAAAGTGGTGGGGTACGATGCACTTTCTGGAATTTTCCTGCGGGATGCAATAGGAATGTGTCTATAAGATATGTGTCTCGTCGTTCGCTCGAGTTCTAGTTTTCGTAGTCTTAATTATTCTGGGCAAACAGAGCGGTTTTCGGTCCTAGCGAGGGGTCCGGCTATGCATGTGGTGAATTTCCGGCCTCGAGCTCGAAGTAGAGAGTCTAATTTTTATTAGGCTCAGGGCCGCATGTAACAAAGCATAGAAACAGAAGCTCTCATCCAGTATATCGTAGATGGTATTCCGGACGATATACATCGGAAAATATCGTTGTTCGAAGCACGAGATTTGAGGGAACTGAAATCTAAGCTAACCGTTTACGAAAGGATTAGAATAAAAGTTCAGCATCCGGCTAGAAAGAATTGGGTGCACCGGCAAGATTCACCAGCGAAGACATTTTCGGCGTACAAAGAACAAACCCCTTCCGACCGATCGAAGATGTTACGCTGCCATAATTGCAACGAGCTTGGACACAGCAAACCTTCCTGTCCAAAACCTAGACGAGAACGAGGGTCCTGCTACATATGCGGAGCGATGGATCATCAGAAGATTTCGTGTCCACTGCGTGCAAGCTCTTCTCGACAACCGGTGACGGCGAAAAATACCACCGCTCATTTAGTAGATATCGAAGGAAGTATTATTCCGAGTTACACGGTAAGCGTATCCTTAGATATTGGCGAGACAACGGCTGTATTGGATACCGGGAGTCCTATATCTCTGTTAAGTAATAACTTCATTCCAATTTCCACAAATATTGAAAAGGATTCTAGTACTTTAAAATTTGAAGGAATCAATAAAAGTAAGATTGTTGTATTAGGCCGTCTTAAACAATCCGTCAGAATTCAAAACTGCGAAGTTTCTATTGATTTTTATATAGTACCGGAGGCTACTATGAGCTATGCTTGCTTATTAGGGCGTGATTATATTGCTAATGATAAGATATTGATTAATTTTGGTAAAACTGTAACTGTACATAGTAGCGAAACAGTAAACGAGGATAAGAATCCCTCAGAAATATTGCAGATCGACGTGATCGAAACTATAGAGAATCATTCGTCGAATACACAGATCAATGAGAACTTAAGCAACGAAATACAAAGTAGCGTTCGAAGCTGCATTGACGACTACTATGTAAAGCCAGAGAGACCGTATTCTCCTGCAACCGATCTCGAAATGGAATTAATACTGAAGTCCAGTCATCAACCGTTCTATTACAATCCGCGAAGACTTTCTTATTGTGAGAAACAAGCCGTTTCGGAAATCATTCATGATTTATTAGATAGAAAAATTATTAGACCTAGTACTTCACAGTATAGTAGTCCCATTGTTTTAATTAAAAAGAAATCCGGCGATTACCGAATGGCAGTTGATTACAGAGATTTAAACAAAATCACTTTGCGGGATAACTTTCCTATTCCGAGGATTGATGACCATATTGACAGCTTGAAAGATAAAGTATACTTTACGCGCCTAGACCTAAAAGATGCTTTTCACCATGTTAAATTAAAAGAAAATTCCATACAATACACTTCTTTTGTAACCTTTTTGGGTCAGTACGAGTATCCGAGGATGCCCTTTGGTTTATCTAACGGTCCTTCTTTTTTCATGAGGTATATTCATAAAGTTTTTCGGACTCTCTTGTACGAAAGTAAAATTCTAATATATTTAGATGATTTGTTAATAGCAACCGAAACAATTGAAGAAAATTTAGAAATCCTCAAGAGGGTGTTAAACATTTTGGTAGAAAATTGTTTGGAACTAAAATTTGAAAAATGCGCTTTCTTGCTTACCGAAATAGTGTATTTAGGTTATCGTATAAGTGTCGATGGAATAAAACCTAGCAGGGAAAATATAGATTCGGTATTAGATTACCCGATTCCGAGAAATTATCGAGACGTACAAAGTTTTCTGGGATTGGTTTCATATTTTAGAAGATTTATTAAAAACTTTGCTATTATAGCTAAACCCTTATATGACATATTAAAATCAAAGCAGGATTTCATTTGGCATAATGATGCACTAAATTCTTTTGAAAACCTTAAACAGTGTCTGATCTCAGAACCGGTATTAGCAATCTATAACCCAAAAGCGGAAACCGAACTCCACTGTGACGCGAGCGCACATGGATACGGCTCTGTACTATTGCAGAAGCAGGCAGATGGTAAATATCATCCGATTTCATATTTTAGTAAAAGAACTACGCAAGCGGAGTCAAAATATCATAGCTTTGAGCTTGAGGCATTGGCAATTGTGTACTCTTTAGAAAGATTTCGGATTTACCTACAAGGGATTTTGTTCAAAATTGTAACAGATTGTAACAGCTTAAAATTGACCTTGGAGCGAAAGGAAGTAAATCCGCGAATATTAAGGTGGTCGTTAACTTTACGAAATTATAATTACACGCTAGAGCACCGTACAGGAGACCGTATGCAACATGCTGATGCTCTGAGCCGTAAACATAATATTTTACTTATTACTGAAAATAGTTTTGAAAGAAATTTAGAAATTTTACAAAGTAAGGATCCTCAAATAGATAAAATTCGCCAAGAATTAGAGAAATCGGAAAGCAAACTCTTTGAATTGAACAATGGTCTTGTGTACCGCAAGATAAGTCAGAAATTGTTATTTTACGTGCCATCTTCTATGATAGACAACGTCATCCGTACGAATCACGAAGAGATAGGACATCAGGGTTTAAATAAAACGTTAGAGTACGTCACTCGAGTCTATTGGTTCCCGGATGCTCGAAATAAAATTAAAAAGTATATCGCTAACTGTCTAAAATGCATTACGTATGCTACGACCGCTAATCGTATTGAAGGAAGGTTACAATGTCCAGACAAGGGAGATATTCCTTTTCAATGTATACACATCGATCATTATGGCCCTTTGGATCGGACAAACCATCGATATAAGTATATCTTCGAAGTAATAGATGCTTTCAGCAAATTTGTTAAGTTATATCCCACAGTTAGCACGGGTGTAGACGAGGTTATGCGGCATTTAAGCAGTTATTTTTCGACGTACAGTAGACCGAAGAAGATAGTTTCCGACCGAGGTAGTGCTTTTACTTCCACGAAATTTAAAGATTTCGTATCGCAGCATGGGATACAGCACGTTTTGATAGCTACGGCTACTCCCCATGCTAACGGCCAAATAGAACGCGTCAATCGTTCTTTGACCCCGATGTTGGCAAAATTGACAAAGACAACTCATACTTGGGATCGTATTTTATCGGAAATTGAATACGCATTTAATAACAGTGTGAACAGAGCCACAGGTCATACGCCTGCCAAATTATTATTTGGGACCGACCAAATAGGTACTGTTAATGATGATTTGCGACAGGTTTTAGGAGAACCGATAAATGTAAATAGAAATTTAGATGAGATACGAGAAAGCGCAGTCGCAAATATACACGCTAGTAACGCTTATAACCAAAATTATTATGATAAGAAACGTAAAAAACCGACAAATTATAAATTAGGCGAATATGTAATGATTAAAAACGTAGATGTAACGCCAGGAATTAATAAGAAATTACTGCCAAAATTTAGAGGACCCTATGAAATAAAGCGTGTGCTTGATTACGATAGATATGTAGTATGTGATCTTGATGGACATCAACTCACTCAAATCCCTTTTGAAACCGTATGTTCACCAGAAAACATGAAGCCTTGGGTCAAAGTATAAAACAAACCATGTTTGCCGATAACTTAGCTATGTTTTGTTTAATTATAATTATATCATTTTTAACCATATTTGTATAAGTTAAGTGTATATCATAATTAATATTAGCCGTTAAGAATTACTTAATGTACCGAGTGATTGAGGGCAATCATCTGTCAGGATGGACGAGCTATAGTGCCCCTTTCAACAAAAAAAAAAAGGGAAAAAGATGGTATTAGATGAACGGATTTCGTAGGTACGGGCCTGAATAGCCCGTACCCGCGTGTCATCTGTTTAGCGACCAAACGCCGATGCGTGGCTTTTGACGAAGTCTGATTCGATCATCTTAGTGAGACGGATGTCGTGCCTTTATTACTTTTATTACCGTTATTATTATTATTATTATTAACCTTATTACTATTATCCTTGTTACTACATATAATTATCACCAAATATATACTCTAGTTATTTTGTTTAATTTGTGTCGTGTGTGTGTTTTCATTTATTTATTACCTTACTTACATATTTAATACCTTACTACAAACAATGGGGCTCGTTGTTCACTTAAACTTGAAGAACAAGAAATTGGCGAATTGTACTGTTTGGATGCTTTGCATATATGTTTCTTAGACTATATAGAAGCAATATATACAATGATTTCAACCGTCTACCTATTCCATTCATTGTTCTACTTGTCGAAATTTACAAATAATTTCCTTTAAAGGATTAACAATGGGGCTCGTTGTTCACTTAAACTTGAAGAACAATAAATTGGCCAATTGTACTGTTTGGATGCTTTGCGTACATGTTTCTTAGACTATATGGAAGCAATATATACAAAGATTTCAACAGTCTACGTGTCCCAATCATTGTTCTACTTGTCGAAATTTACAAATAATTTCCTTTAAAGGATTAACAATTGGGCTCGTTGTTCACTTAAACTTGCAGAACAAGAAATTGGCGAATTGTACTGTTTGGATGCTTTGCATATATGTTTCTTAGACTATATAGAAGCAATATATACAATGATTTCAACAGTCTACCTGTTCCATTCATTGTTCTACTTGTCGAAATTTACAAATAATTTCCTTTAAAGGATTAACAATGGGGCTCGTTGTTCACTTAAACTTGCAGAACAAGAAATTGGCGAATTGTACTGTTTGGATGCTTTGCATATATGTTTCTTAGACTATATAGAAGCAATATATACAATGATTTCAACCGTCTGCCTATTCCATTCATTGTTCTACTTGCGAAATTTACAAATAATTTCCTTTAAAGGATTAACAATGGGGCTCGTAGTTCACTTAAACTTGAAGAACAAAAAATTGGCGGATGGTACTGTTTGGATGCTTTGAATATATGTTTCTTATATTATATAGAAGCAATATATACAAATATTTCAACCGTCTACCTGTACTATTCATTGTTCTACTTGTAGAAAGTTACAAATAATTTCCATTTCATGATTATCAATGGGGCTCGCTGTTCACTTAAACTTGAAGAACAAAAAATTGGCGATTGTTACTGTTTAGATGCTTTGCATATAGGTTTCTTAGACTATATAGAAGAAACATATACAAAGATTTCAACCGTCTACCTGTTCTATTCATTGTTCTACTTGTAGAAAGTTACAAATAATTTCCGTTTCATGATTATCAATGGGGCTCGTTGTTCACTTAAACTTGAAGAACAATAAATTGGCGAATTGTACTGTTTGGATGCTTTGCATATATGTTTCTTAGACTATATAGACGCAATATATACAAGGATTTCAACCGTCTACCTGTTCCAGACATTGTTCTACTTGTCGAAAGTTACATATAATTACCGATAAAGAATTAACCATTGGGGCTCATTGTTCACTTAAACTTGAAGAACAAAAAATTGGCGAATTGTACTGTTTGGATGCTTTGCATATATGTTTCTTAGACTATATAGAAGCAATATATACAAAGATTTCAACCGTCTACCTGTTCCATTCATTGATCTACTTGTCGAAAGTTACAAATAATTTCCGATAAAGGATTAACAATGGGGCTGATTGTTCACTTAAACTTGAAGGACAAAAAATTGGCGAATGGTACTGTTTGGATACTTTGTATATATGTTTCTTAGACTATATGGAAGCAATATATACAAAGATTTCAGCCGTCTACGTGTTCCAATCATTGTTCTACTTGTAGAAAGTTACAATTAATTTCCGTTAAAGGATTAACAATGGGGCTCGTAGTTCACTTAAACTTGAAGAACAAAAAATTGGCGAATTGTACTGTTTGGATGCATGGCATATTTGTTTCGTAGACTATATAGAAGCAATATATACAATGATTTCAACCGTCTACATGATCCATTCATTGTTCTACTTGTCGAAATTTACAAATAATTTCCTTTAAAGGATTAACAATGGGGCTCGTAGTTCATTTAATCATGAAGATGAAATAATTGGCGAATTGCACTGTTTGGATGCTTTTTCATATGTGTCTCTTAGATTATATAGAAGCAATATATACAATGATTTCAACCGTCTACCTGTTCCATTCATTGTTCTACTAGTCGAAATTTACAAATAATTTCCTTTAAAGGATTAACAATGGGGCTCGTTGTTCACTTAAACTTGAAGAACAAGAAATTGGCGAATTGTACTGTTTGGATGCTTTGCATATATGTTTCTTAGACTATATAGAAGCAATATATACAATGATTTCAACCGTCTAACTATTCCATTCATTGTTCTACTTGCCGAAATTTACAAATAATTTCCTTTAAAGGATTAACAATGGGGCTCGTAGTTCACTTAAACTTGAAGAACAAAAAATTGGCGAATTGTACTGTTTGGATGCTTTGCATATATGTTTCTTAGACTATTTAGAAGCAATATATAGAAAGATTTCACCCGTCTACCTGTACTATTCATTGTTCTACTTGTAGAAAGTTACAACTAATTTCCATTTCATGATTATCAATGGGGCTCGCTGTTCACTTAAACTTGAAGATCAAAAAATTGGCGATTGTTACTGTTTAGATGCTTTGCATATATGTTTCTTAGATTATATAGAAGCAATATATACAAAGATTTCAACCGTCTACCAGTTCCATTCTTTGTTCTACTTGCCGAAATTTACAAATAATTTCCTTTAAAGGATTAGCAATGGGGCTCGTAGTTCACTTAAACTTGAAGAGCAAAAAATTGGCGAATTGTACTGTTTGGACGCTTTGCATATATGTTCCTTGGACTATATAGAAGCAATATATACAATGATTTCAACCGTCTACGTGTTCCAATCATTGTTCTACTTGTCGAAATTTACAAATAATTTCCTTTAAAGGATTAACAATGGGGCTCGTAGTTCATTTAATCATGAAGATGAAATAATTGGCTAATTGTACTGTTTGGATGCTTTGCATATGTTTCTCTTAGATTATATAGAAGCAATATATACAATAATTTCAACCGTCTACCTGTTCCATTCATTGTTCTACTTGTCGAAATTTACAAATAATTTCCTTTAAAGGATTAACAATGGGGCTCGTAGTTCACTTAAACTTGAAGATCAAATAATTGGCGAATTGTACTGTTTGGATGATATGCAGATATGTTTCTTAGACTATATGGAAGCAATATATACAATGATTTCAACCGTCTACCTATTCCATTCATTGTTCTACTTGCCGAAATTTACAAATAATTTCCTTTAAAGGATTGACAATGGGGCTCGTAGTTCACTTAAACTTGAAGAACAAAAAATTGGCGAATTGTACTGTTTGGATGCTTTGCATATATGTTTCTTAGACTATTTAGAAGCAATATATAGAAAGATTTCACATGTCTACCTGTACTATTCATTGTTCTACTTGTAGAAAGTTACAAATAATTTCCATTTCATGATTATCAATTGGGCTCGCTGTTTACTTAAACTTGAAGATCAAAAAATTGGCGATTGTTACAGTTTGGATGCTTTGCATATATGTTTCTTAGATTATATAGAAGCAATATATACAATTATTTCAACCGTCTACCTATTCCATTCATTGTTCTACTTGTCGAAATTTACAAATAATTTCCTTTAAAGAATTAACAATGGGGCTCGTAGTTCATTTAATCATGAAGATGAAATAATTGGCGAATTGTACTGTTTGGATGCTTTTTCATATGTGTCTCTTAGATTATATAGAAGCAATATATACCATGATTTCAACCGTCTACATGATCCATTCATTGTTCTACTTGTCGAAATTTACAAATAATTTCCTTTAAAGGATTAACAATGGGGCTCGTAGTTCATTTAATCATGAAGATGAAATAATTGGCGAATTGTACTGTTTGGATGCTTTTTCATATGTGTCTCTTAGATTATATAGAAGCAATATATACAATGATTTCAACCGTCTACCTGTTCCATTCATTGTTCTACTAGTCGAAATTTACAAATAATTTCCTTTAAAGGATTAACAATGTGGCTCATTGTTCACTTAAACTTGAAGAACAAAAAATTGGCGAATTGTACTGTTTGGATGCTTTGCATATATGTTTCTTAGACTATATAGAAGCAATATATACAAAGATTTCAACCGTCTACCTGTTCCATTCATTGTTCTACTTGTCGAAAGTTACAAATAATTTCCGATGAAGGATTAACAATGGGGCTCATTGTTCACTTAAACTTGAAGAACAAAAAATTGGCGAATGGTACTGTTTGGATGCTTTTTCATATGTGTCTCTTAGATTATATAGAAGCAATATATACAATAATTTCAACCGTCTACCTGTTCCATTCATTGTTCTACTAGTCGAAATTTACAAATAATTTCCTTTAAAGTATTAACAATGGGGCTCGTAGTTCACTTAAACTTGAAGATCAAATAATTGGCGAATTGTACTGTTTGGATGATATGCAGATATGTTTCTTAGACTATATGGAAGCAATATATACACTGATTTCAACCGTCTACCTATTCCATTCATTGTTCTACTTGTCGAAATTTACAAATAATTTCCTTTAAAGGATTAACAATGGGGCTCGTAGTTCACTTAAACTTGAAGAGCAAAAAATTGGCGAATTGTACTGTTTGGACGCTTTGCATATATGTTCCTTGGACTATGTAGAAGCAATATATACAATGATTTCAACCGTCTACGTGTTCCAATCATTGTTCTACTTGTCGAAATTTACAAATAATTTCCTTTAAAGGATTAACAATGGGGCTCGTTGTTCACTTAAACTTTGGAGAACAAGAAATTGGCGAATTGTACTGTTTGGATGCTTTGCATATATGTTTCTTAGACTATATAGAAGCAATATATACAATGATTTCAACCGTCTACCTATTCCATTCATTGTTCCACTTGCCGAAATATACAAATAATTTCCTTTAAAGGATTAACAATGGGGCTCGTAGTTCACTTAAACTTGAAGAGCAAAAAATTGGCGAATTGTACTGTTTGGACGCTATGCATATATGTTTCTTAGACTATATAGAAGCAATATATACAATGATTTCAACAGTCTACCTGTTCCATTCATTGTTCTACTTGTCGAAATTTACAAATAATTACCGATAAAGGATTAACCATTGGGGCTCATTGTTCACTTAAACTTGAAGAACAAAAAATTTGCGAATTGTACTGTTTGGATGCTTTGCATATATGTTTCTTAGACTATATAGATTCAATATATACAAAGATTTCGACCGTCTACCTGTTCCATTCATTGTTCTACTTGTCGAAAGTTACAAATAATTTCCGATAAAGGATTAACAATGGGGCTCATTGTTCACTTAAACTTGAAGGACAAAAAATTGGCGAATTGTACTGTTTGGATGCTTGCATATATGTTTCTTAGACTATTTAGAAGCAATATATAGAAAGATTTCACATGTCTACCTGTACTATTCATTGTTCTACTTGTAGAAAGTTACAAATAATTTCCATTTCATGATTATCAATGGGGCTGGTTGTTCACTTAAACTTGGAGAACAAAAAATTGGCGAATGGTACTGTTTGGATGCTTTGCATATATGTTTCTTAGATTATATAGAAGCAATATATCCATTGATTTCAACCGTCTACCTGTTCCATTCATTGTTCTACTTGTCGCAAGTTACAAATAATTTCCGTTAAAGTATTAACAGTGGGGCTCGTAGTTCACTTAAACTTGAAGATCAAATAATTGGCGAATTGTACTGTTTGGATGATTTGCATATATGTTTCTTAGACCTTATAGAAGCAAGATATACAAAGATTTCAACCGTATACCAGTTCCATTCATTGTTCTACTTGTCGAAAATTACAAATAATTTCCGTTTCAAGATTGTCAATGGGGCTCGTTGTTCACTTAAACTTGAAGAACAAAAAATTGGCGAATGGTACAGTTTGGATCCTTTGCATATATGTTTCTTAGACTATATAGAAGCAATATATACGAAGATCTCAACCGTCTACCTGTTCCATTCATTTTTCAACTTGTCGAAATTTAGAAATAATTTCCTTTAAAGGATTAACAATGGGGCTCGTAGTTCACTTAAAATTGAAGGACAAAAAATTGGCGAATTGTACTGTTTGGATGCTTTGCATATATGTTTCTTAGAATATTTAGAAGCAATATATAGAAAGATTTCACATGTCTACCTGTACTATTCATTGTTCTACTTGTAGAAAGTTACAAATAATTTCCGTTTCAAGATTGTCAATGGGGCTCGTTGTTCACTTAAACTTGAAGAACAAAAAATTGGCGAATGGTACTGTTTGGATGCTTTGCATATATGTTTCTTAGACTATATGGAAGCAATATATACAAAGATTTCAACCGTCTACGTGTTCCAATCATCGTTCTACTTGTAGAAAGTTACAATTAATTTCCGTTAAAGGATTAACAATGGGGCTCGTAGTTCACTTAAACTTGAAGAACAAAAAATTGGCGAATTGTACTGTTTGGATGCTTTGCATATATGTTTCTTAGACTATTTAGAAGCAATATATAGAAAGATTTCACCCGTCTACCTGTACTATTCATTGTTCTACTTGTCGAAAGTTACAAATAATTACCGATAAAGGATTAACCATTGGGGCTCATTGTTCACTTAAACTTGAAGAACAAAAAATTGGCGAATTGTACTGTTTGGATGCTTTGCATATATGTTTCTTAGACTATATAGAAGCAATATATACATTGATTTCAACCGTCTACCTGTTCCATTCATTGTTCAACTTGTCGAAATTTAGAAATAATTTCCTTTAAAGGATTAACAATGGGGCTCGTAGTTCACTTAAAATTGAAGGACAAAAAATTGGCGAATTGTACTGTTTGGATGCTTTGCATATATGTTTCTTAGAATATTTAGAAGCAATATATAGAAAGATTTCACATGTCTACCTGTACTATTCATTGTTCTACTTGTAGAAAGTTACAAATAATTCCATTTCATGATTATCAATTGGGCTCGCTGTTCACTTAAACTTGAAGATCAAAAAATTGGCGATTGTTACAGTTTGGATGCTTTGCATATATGTTTCTTAGATTATATAGAAGCAATATATACAATTATTTCAACCGTCTACCTGTTCCATTCATTGTTCTACTTGTCGAAATTTACAAATAATTTCCTTTAAAGAATTAACAATGGGGCTCGTAGTTCATTTAATCATGAAGATGAAATAATTGGCGAATTGTACTGTTTGGATGCTTTTTCATATGTGTCTCTTACATTATATAGAAGCAATATATACAATGATTTCAACCGTCTACATGATCCATTCATTGTTCTACTTGTCGAAATTTACAAATAATTTCCTTTAAAGGATTAACAATGGGGCTCGTAGTTCATTTAATCATGAAGATGAAATAATTGGCGAATTGTACTGTTTGGATGCTTTTTCATATGTGTCTCTTAGATTATATAGAAGCAATATATACAATGATTTCAACCGTCTACCTGTTCCATTCATTGTTCTACTAGTCGAAATTTACAAATAATTTCCTTTAAAGGATTAACAATGTGGCTCATTGTTCACTTAAACTTGAAGAACAAAAAATTGGCGAATGGTACTGTTTGGATGCTTTGTATATATGTTTCTTAGACTATATGGAAGCAATATATACAAAGATTTCAACCGTCTACGTGTTCCAATCATTGTTCTACTTGTAGAAAGTTACAATTAATTTCCGTTAAAGGATTAACAATGGGGCTCGTAGTTCACTTAAACTTGAAGAACAAAAAATTGGCGAATTGTACTGTTTGGATGCTTTGCATATTTGTTTCGTAGACTATATAGAAGCAATATATACAATGATTTCAACCGTCTACATGATCCATTCATTATTCTACTTGTCGAAATTTACAAATAATTTCCTTTAAAGGATTAACAATGGGGCTCGTAGTTGATTTAATCATGAAGATGAAATAATTGGCGAATTGTACTGTTTGGATGCTTTGCATATGTTTCTCTTAGATTATATAGAAGCAATATATACAATAATTTCAACCGTCTACCTGTTCCATTCATTGTTCTACTTGTCGAAATTTACAAATAATTTCCTTTAAAGGATTAACAATGGGGCTCGTAGTTCACTTAAACTTGAAGATCAAATAATTGGCGAATTGTACTGTTTGGATGATATGCAGATATGTTTCTTAGACTATATGGAAGCAATATATACAATGATTTCAACCGTCTACCTATTCCATTCATTGTTCTACTTGCCGAAATTTACAAATAATTTCCTTTAAAGGATTGACAATGGGGCTCGTAGTTCACTTAAACTTGAAGAACAAAAAATTGGCGAATTGTACTGTTTGGATGCTTTGCATATATGTTTCATAGACTATTTAGAAGCAATATATAGAAAGATTTCACATGTCTACCTGTACTATTCATTGTTCTACTTGTAGAAAGTTACAAATAATTTCCATTTCATGATTATCAATTGGGCTCGCTGTTCACTTAAACTTGAAGATCAAAAAATTGGCGATTGTTACAGTTTGGATGCTTTGCATATATGTTTCTTAGATTATATAGAAGCAATATATACAATTATTTCAACCGTCTACCTGTTCCATTCATTGTTCTACTTGTCGAAATTTACAAATAATTTCCTTTAAAGAATTAACAATGGGGCTCGTAGTTCATTTAATCATGAAGATGAAATAATTGGCGAATTGTACTGTTTGGATGCTTTTTCATATGTGTCTCTTAGATTATATAGAAGCAATATATACAATGATTTCAACCGTCTACATGATCCATTCATTGTTCTACTTGTCGAAATTTACAAATAATTTCCTTTAAAGGATTAACAATGGGGCTCGTAGTTCATTTAATCATGAAGATGAAATAATTGGCGAATTGTACTGTTTGGATGCTTTTTCATATGTGTCTCTTAGATTATATAGAAGCAATATATACAAAGATTTCAACCGTCTACCTGTTCCATTCATTGTTCTACTTGTCGAAAGTTACAAATAATTTCCGATGAAGGATTAACAATGGGGCTCATTGTTCACTTAAACTTGAAGAACAAAAAATTGGCGAATGGTACTGTTTGGATGCTTTGCATATATGTTTCTTAGACTATATAGAAGCAACATATACATTGATTTCAACCGTCTACCTGTTCCATTCATTGTTCTACTTGTCGCAAGTTACAAATAATTTCCGTTAAAGTATTAACAATGGGGCTCGTAGTTCACTTAAACTTGAAGATCAAATAATTGGCGAATTGTACTGTTTGGATGATTTGCATATATGTTTCTTAGACTATATAGAAGCAATATATACAAAGATTTCGACCGTCTACCTGTTCCATTCATTGTTCTACTTGTCGAAAGTTACAAATAATTTCCGATAAAGGATTAACAATGGGGCTCATTGTTCACTTAAACTTGAAGGACAAAAAATTGGCGAATGGTACTGTTTGGATGCTTTGTATATATGTTTCTTAGACTATATGGAAGCAATATATACAAAGATTTCAACCGTCTACGTGTTCCAATCATTGTTCTACTTGTAGAAAGTTACAATTAATTTCCGTTAAAGGATTAACAATGGGGCTCGTAGTTCACTTAAACTTGAAGAACAAAAAATTGGCGAATTGTACTGTTTGGATGCTTTGCATATTTGTTTCGTAGACTATATAGAAGCAATATATACAATGATTTCAACCGTCTACATGATCCATTCATTATTCTACTTGTCGAAATTTACAAATAATTTCCTTTAAAGGATTAACAATGGGGCTCGTAGTTCATTTAATCATGAAGATGAAATAATTGGCTAATTGTACTGTTTGGATGCTTTGCATATGTTTCTCTTAGATTATATAGAAGCAATATATACAATAATTTCAACCGTCTACCTGTTCCATTCATTGTTCTACTTGTCGAAATTTACAAATAATTTCCTTTAAAGGATTAACAATGGGGCTCGTAGTTCACTTAAACTTGAAGATCAAATAATTGGCGAATTGTACTGTTTGGATGATATGCAGATATGTTTCTTAGACTATATGGAAGCAATATATACAATGATTTCAACCGTCTACCTATTCCATTCATTGTTCTACTTGCCGAAATTTACAAATAATTTCCTTTAAAGGATTGACAATGGGGCTCGTAGTTCACTTAAACTTGAAGAACAAAAAATTGGCGAATTGTACTGTTTGGATGCTTTGCATATATGTTTCTTAGACTATTTAGAAGCAATATATAGAAAGATTTCACATGTCTACCTGTACTATTCATTGTTCTACTTGTAGAAAGTTACAAATAATTTCCATTTCATGATTATCAATTGGGCTCGCTGTTTACTTAAACTTGAAGATCAAAAAATTGGCAATTGTTACAGTTTGGATGCTTTGCATATATGTTTCTTAGATTATATAGAAGCAATATATACAATTATTTCAACCGTCTACCTGTTCCATTCATTGTTCTACTTGTCGAAATTTACAAATAATTTCCTTTAAAGAATTAACAATGGGGCTCGTAGTTCATTTAATCATGAAGATGAAATAATTGGCGAATTGTACTGTTTGGATGCTTTTTCATATGTGTCTCTTAGATTATATAGAAGCAATATATACAATGATTTCAACCGTCTACATGATCCATTCATTGTTCTACTTGTCGAAATTTACAAATAATTTCCTTTAAAGGATTAACAATGGGGCTCGTAGTTCATTTAATCATGAAGATGAAATAATTGGCGAATTGTACTGTTTGGATGCTTTTTCATATGTGTCTCTTAGATTATATAGAAGCAATATATACAATGATTTCAACCGTCTACCTGTTGCATTCATTGTTCTACTTGTCGAAAGTTACAAATAATTTCCGATAAAGGATTAACAATGGGGCTCATTGTTCACTTAAACTTGAAGGACAAGAAATTGGCGAATTGTACTGTTTGGATGCTTGCATATATGTTTCTTAGACTATTTAGAAGCAATATATAGAAAGATTTCACATGTCTACCTGTACTATTCATTGTTCTACTTGTAGAAAGTTACAAATAATTTCCATTTCATGATTATCAATGGGGCTGGTTGTTCACTTAAACTTGGAGAACAAAAAATTGGCGAATGGTACTGTTTGGATGCTTTGCATATATGTTTCTTAGATTATATAGAAGCAATATATCCATTGATTTCAACCGTCTACCTGTTCCATTCATTGTTCTACTTGTCGCAAGTTACAAATAATTTCCGTTAAAGTATTAACAGTGGGGCTCGTAGTTCACTTAAACTTGAAGATCAAATAATTGGCGAATTGTACTGTTTGGATGATTTGCATATATGTTTCTTAGACCTTATAGAAGCAAGATATACAAAGATTTCAACCGTATACCAGTTCCATTCATTGTTCTACTTGTCGAAAATTACAAATAATTTCCGTTTCAAGATTGTCAATGGGGCTCGTTGTTCACTTAAACTTGAAGAACAAAAAATTGGCGAATGGTACAGTTTGGATCCTTTGCATATATGTTTCTTAGACTATATAGAAGCAATATATACGAAGATCTCAACCGTCTACCTGTTCCATTCATTTTTCAACTTGTCGAAATTTAGAAATAATTTCCTTTAAAGGATTAACAATGGGGCTCGTAGTTCACTTAAACTTGAAGAACAAAAAATTGGCGAATTGTACTGTTTGGATGCTTTGCATATATGTTTCTTAGACTATTTAGAAGCAATATATAGAAAGATTTCACCCGTCTACCTGTACTATTCATTGTTCTACTTGTCGAAAGTTACAAATAATTACCGATAAAGGATTAACCATTGGGGCTCATAGTTCACTTAAACTTGAAGAACAAAAAATTGGCGAATTGTACTGTTTGGATGCTTTGCATATATGTTTCTTAGACTATATAGAAGCAATATATACATTGATTTCAACCGTCTACCTGTTCCATTCATTGTTCTACTTGTCGAAAGTTACAAATAATTTCCGATGAAGGATTAACAATGGGGCTCATTGTTCACTTAAACTTGAAGAACAAAAAATTGGCGAATGGTACTGTCTGGATGCTTTGCATATATGTTTCTTAGACTATATAGAAGCAATATATGCATTGATTTCAACCGTCTACCTGTTCCATTCATTGTTCTACTTGTCGAAAGTTACAAATAATTTCCGATGAAGGATTAACAATGGGGCTCATTGTTCACTTAAACTTGAAGAACAAAAAATTGGCGAATGGTACTGTTTGGATGCTTTGCATATATGTTTCTTAGACTATATAGAAGCAATATATACATTGATTTCAACCGTCTACCTGTTCCATTCATTGTTCTACTTGTCGAAAGTTACAAATAATTTCCGATGAAGGATTAACAATGGGGCTCATTGTTCACTTAAACTTGAAGAACAAAAAATTGGCGAATGGTACTGTTTGGATGCTTTGCATATATGTTTCTTAGACTATATAGAAGCAACATATACATTGATTTCAACCGTCTACCTGTTCCATTCATTGTTCTACTTGTCGCAAGTTACAAATAATTTCCGTTAAAGTATTAACAATGGGGCTCGTAGTTCACTTAAACTTGAAGATCAAATAATTGGCGAATTGTACTGTTTGGATGATTTGCATATATGTTTCTTAGACTATATAGAAGCAATATATACAAAGATTTCGACCGTCTACCTGTTCCATTCATTGTTCTACTTGTCGAAAGTTACAAATAATTTCCGATAAAGGATTAACAATGGGGCTCATTGTTCACTTAAACTTGAAGGACAAAAAATTGGCGAATGGTACTGTTTGGATGCTTTGTATATATGTTTCTTAGACTATATGGAAGCAATATATACAAAGATTTCAACCGTCTACGTGTTCCAATCATTGTTCTACTTGTAGAAAGTTACAATTAATTTCCGTTAAAGGATTAACAATGGGGCTCGTAGTTCACTTAAACTTGAAGAACAAAAAATTGGCGAATTGTACTGTTTGGATGCTTTGCATATTTGTTTCGTAGACTATATAGAAGCAATATATACAATGATTTCAACCGTCTACATGATCCATTCATTATTCTACTTGTCGAAATTTACAAATAATTTCCTTTAAAGGATTAACAATGGGGCTCGTAGTTCATTTAATCATGAAGATGAAATAATTGGCTAATTGTACTGTTTGGATGCTTTGCATATGTTTCTCTTAGATTATATAGAAGCAATATATACAATAATTTCAACCGTCTACCTGTTCCATTCATTGTTCTACTTGTCGAAATTTACAAATAATTTCCTTTAAAGGATTAACAATGGGGCTCGTAGTTCACTTAAACTTGAAGATCAAATAATTGGCGAATTGTACTGTTTGGATGATATGCAGATATGTTTCTTAGACTATATGGAAGCAATATATACAATGATTTCAACCGTCTACCTGATCCATTCATTGTTCTACTTGTCGAAATTTACAAATAATTTCCTTTAAAGGATTAACAATGTGGCTCGTAGTTCACTTAAACTTGAAGAACAAAAAATTGGCGAATTGTACTGTTTGGATGCTTTGCATACATGTTTCTTAGACTATATAGAAGCAATATATACAAAGATTTCAACCGTCTACATGATCCATTCATTGTTCTACTTGTCGAAATTTACAAATAATTTCCTTTAAAGGATTAACAATGGGGCTCGTAGTTCATTTAATCATGAAGATGAAATAATTGGCGAATTGTACTGTTTGGATGCTTTTTCATATGTGTCTCTTAGATTATATAGAAGCAATATATACAATGATTTCAACCGTCTACCTGTTGCATTCATTGTTCTACTTGTCGAAAGTTACAAATAATTTCCGATAAAGGATTAACAATGGGGCTCATTGTTCACTTAAACTTGAAGGACAAGAAATTGGCGAATTGTACTGTTTGGATGCTTGCATATATGTTTCTTAGACTATTTAGAAGCAATATATAGAAAGATTTCACATGTCTACCTGTACTATTCATTGTTCTACTTGTAGAAAGTTACAAATAATTTCCATTTCATGATTATCAATGGGGCTGGTTGTTCACTTAAACTTGGAGAACAAAAAATTGGCGAATGGTACTGTTTGGATGCTTTGCATATATGTTTCTTAGATTATATAGAAGCAATATATCCATTGATTTCAACCGTCTACCTGTTCCATTCATTGTTCTACTTGTCGCAAGTTACAAATAATTTCCGTTAAAGTATTAACAGTGGGGCTCGCAGTTCACTTAAACTTGAAGATCAAATAATTGGCGAATTGTACTGTTTGGATGATTTGCATATATGTTTCTTAGACCTTATAGAAGCAAGATATACAAAGATTTCAACCGTATACCAGTTCCATTCATTGTTCTACTTGTCGAAAATTACAAATAATTTCCGTTTCAAGATTGTCAATGGGGCTCGTTGTTCACTTAAACTTGAAGAACAAAAAATTGGCGAATGGTACAGTTTGGATCCTTTGCATATATGTTTCTTAGACTATATAGAAGCAATATATACGAAGATCTCAACCGTCTACCTGTTCCATTCATTTTTCAACTTGTCGAAATTTAGAAATAATTTCCTTTAAAGGATTAACAATGGGGCTCGTAGTTCACTTAAACTTGAAGAACAAAAAATTGGCGAATTGTACTGTTTGGATGCTTTGCATATATGTTTCTTAGACTATTTAGAAGCAATATATAGAAAGATTTCACCCGTCTACCTGTACTATTCATTGTTCTACTTGTCGAAAGTTACAAATAATTACCGATAAAGGATTAACCATTGGGGCTCATAGTTCACTTAAACTTGAAGAACAAAAAATTGGCGAATTGTACTGTTTGGATGCTTTGCATATATGTTTCTTAGACTATATAGAAGCAATATATACATTGATTTCAACCGTCTACCTGTTCCATTCATTGTTCTACTTGTCGAAAGTTACAAATAATTTCCGATGAAGGATTAACAATGGGGCTCATTGTTCACTTAAACTTGAAGAACAAAAAATTGGCGAATGGTACTGTTTGGATGCTTTGCATATATGTTTCTTAGACTATATAGAAGCAATATATACATTGATTTCAACCGTCTACCTGTTCCATTCATTGTTCTACTTGTCGAAAGTTACAAATAATTTCCGATGAAGGATTAACAATGGGGCTCATTGTTCACTTAAACTTGAAGAACAAAAAATTGGCGAATGGTACTGTTTGGATGCTTTGCATATATGTTTCTTAGACTATATAGAAGCAATATATACATTGATTTCAACCGTCTACCTGTTCCATTCATTGTTCTACTTGTCGAAAGTTACAAATAATTTCCGATGAAGGATTAACAATGGGGCTCATTGTTCACTTAAACTTGAAGAACAAAAAATTGGCGAATGGTACTGTTTGGATGCTTTGCATATATGTTTCTTAGACTATATAGAAGCAACATATACATTGATTTCAACCGTCTACCTGTTCCATTCATTGTTCTACTTGTCGCAAGTTACAAATAATTTCCGTTAAAGTATTAACAATGGGGCTCGTAGTTCACTTAAACTTGAAGATCAAATAATTGGCGAATTGTACTGTTTGGATGATTTGCATATATGTTTCTTAGACTATATAGAAGCAATATATACAAAGATTTCGACCGTCTACCTGTTCCATTCATTGTTCTACTTGTCGAAAGTTACAAATAATTTCCGATAAAGGATTAACAATGGGGCTCATTGTTCACTTAAACTTGAAGGACAAAAAATTGGCGAATGGTACTGTTTGGATGCTTTGTATATATGTTTCTTAGACTATATGGAAGCAATATATACAAAGATTTCAACCGTCTACGTGTTCCAATCATTGTTCTACTTGTAGAAAGTTACAATTAATTTCCGTTAAAGGATTAACAATGGGGCTCGTAGTTCACTTAAACTTGAAGAACAAAAAATTGGCGAATTGTACTGTTTGGATGCTTTGCATATTTGTTTCGTAGACTATATAGAAGCAATATATACAATGATTTCAACCGTCTACATGATCCATTCATTATTCTACTTGTCGAAATTTACAAATAATTTCCTTTAAAGGATTAACAATGGGGCTCGTAGTTCATTTAATCATGAAGATGAAATAATTGGCTAATTGTACTGTTTGGATGCTTTGCATATGTTTCTCTTAGATTATATAGAAGCAATATATACAATAATTTCAACCGTCTACCTGTTCCATTCATTGTTCTACTTGTCGAAATTTACAAATAATTTCCTTTAAAGGATTAACAATGGGGCTCGTAGTTCACTTAAACTTGAAGATCAAATAATTGGCGAATTGTACTGTTTGGATGATATGCAGATATGTTTCTTAGACTATATGGAAGCAATATATACAATGATTTCAACCGTCTACCTATTCCATTCATTGTTCTACTTGCCGAAATTTACAAATAATTTCCTTTAAAGGATTGACAATGGGGCTCGTAGTTCACTTAAACTTGAAGAACAAAAAATTGGCGAATTGTACTGTTTGGATGCTTTGCATATATGTTTCTTAGACTATTTAGAAGCAATATATAGAAAGATTTCACATGTCTACCTGTACTATTCATTGTTCTACTTGTAGAAAGTTACAAATAATTTCCATTTCATGATTATCAATTGGGCTCGCTGTTTACTTAAACTTGAAGATCAAAAAATTGGCAATTGTTACAGTTTGGATGCTTTGCATATATGTTTCTTAGATTATATAGAAGCAATATATACAATTATTTCAACCGTCTACCTGTTCCATTCATTGTTCTACTTGTCGAAATTTACAAATAATTTCCTTTAAAGAATTAACAATGGGGCTCGTAGTTCATTTAATCATGAAGATGAAATAATTGGCGAATTGTACTGTTTGGATGCTTTTTCATATGTGTCTCTTAGATTATATAGAAGCAATATATACAATGATTTCAACCGTCTACATGATCCATTCATTGTTCTACTTGTCGAAATTTACAAATAATTTCCTTTAAAGGATTAACAATGGGGCTCGTAGTTCATTTAATCATGAAGATGAAATAATTGGCGAATTGTACTGTTTGGATGCTTTTTCATATGTGTCTCTTAGATTATATAGAAGCAATATATACAATGATTTCAACCGTCTACCTGTTCCATTCATTGTTCTACTTGTCGAAAGTTACAAATAATTTCCGATAAAGGATTAACAATGGGGCTCATTGTTCACTTAAACTTGAAGGACAAGAAATTGGCGAATTGTACTGTTTGGATGCTTGCATATATGTTTCTTAGACTATTTAGAAGCAATATATAGAAAGATTTCACATGTCTACCTGTACTATTCATTGTTCTACTTGTAGAAAGTTACAAATAATTTCCATTTCATGATTATCAATGGGGCTGGTTGTTCACTTAAACTTGGAGAACAAAAAATTGGCGAATGGTACTGTTTGGATGCTTTGCATATATGTTTCTTAGATTATATAGAAGCAATATATCCATTGATTTCAACCGTCTACATGTTCCATTCATTGTTCTACTTGTCGCAAGTTACAAATAATTTCCGTTAAAGTATTAACAGTGGGGCTCGTAGTTCACTTAAACTTGAAGATCAAATAATTGGCGAATTGTACTGTTTGGATGATTTGCATATATGTTTCTTAGACCTTATAGAAGCAAGATATACAAAGATTTCAACCGTATACCAGTTCCATTCATTGTTCTACTTGTCGAAAATTACAAATAATTTCCGTTTCAAGATTGTCAATGGGGCTCGTTGTTCACTTAAACTTGAAGAACAAAAAATTGGCGAATGGTACAGTTTGGATCCTTTGCATATATGTTTCTTAGACTATATAGAAGCAATATATACGAAGATCTCAACCGTCTACCTGTTCCATTCATTTTTCAACTTGTCGAAATTTAGAAATAATTTCCTTTAAAGGATTAACAATGGGGCTCGTAGTTCACTTAAACTTGAAGAACAAAAAATTGGCGAATTGTACTGTTTGGATGCTTTGCATATATGTTTCTTAGACTATTTAGAAGCAATATATAGAAAGATTTCACCCGTCTACCTGTACTATTCATTGTTCTACTTGTCGAAAGTTACAAATAATTACCGATAAAGGATTAACCATTGGGGCTCATTGTTCACTTAAACTTGAAGAACAAAAAATTGGCGAATTGTACTGTTTGGATGCTTTGCATATATGTTTCTTAGACTATATAGAAGCAATATATACATTGATTTCAACCGTCTACCTGTTCCATTCATTGTTCTACTTGTCGAAAGTTACAAATAATTTCCGATGAAGGATTAACAATGGGGCTCATTGTTCACTTAAACTTGAAGAACAAAAAATTGGCGAATGGTACTGTTTGGATGCTTTGCATATATGTTTCTTAGACTATATAGAAGCAATATATACATTGATTTCAACCGTCTACCTGTTCCATTCATTGTTCTACTTGTCGAAAGTTACAAATAATTTCCGATGAAGGATTAACAATGGGGCTCATTGTTCACTTAAACTTGAAGAACAAAAAATTGGCGAATGGTACTGTTTGGATGCTTTGCATATATGTTTCTTAGACTATATAGAAGCAATATATACATTGATTTCAACCGTCTACCTGTTCCATTCATTGTTCTACTTGTCCCAAGTTACAAATAATTTCCGTTAAAGTATTAACAATGGGGCTCGTAGTTCACTTAAACTTGAAGATCAAATAATTGGCGAATTGTACTGTTAGGATGATTTGCATATATGTTTCTTAGAATATATAGAAGCAATATATACAAAGATTTCGACCGTCTACCTGTTCCATTCATTGTTCTACATGTCGAAAGTTACAAATAATTTCCGATAAAGGATTAACAATGGGGCTCATTGTTCACTTAAACTTGAAGGACAAAAAATTGGCGAATGGTACTGTTTGGATGCTTTGTATATATGTTTCTTAGACTATATAGAAGCAATATATACAAAGATTTCGACCGTCTACCTGTTCCATTCATTGTTCTACTTGTCGAAAGTTACAAATAATTTCCGATAAAGGATTAACAATGGGGCTCATTGTTCACTTAAACTTGAAGGACAAAAAATTGGCGAATTGTACTGTTTGGATGCTTGCATATATGTTTCTTAGACTATTTAGAAGCAATATATAGAAAGATTTCACATGTCTACCTGTACTATTCATTGTTCTACTTGTAGAAAGTTACAAATAATTTCCATTTCATGATTATCAATGGGGCTGGTTGTTCACTTAAACTTGGAGAACAAAAAATTGGCGAATGGTACTGTTTGGATGCTTTGCATATATGTTTCTTAGATTATATAGAAGCAATATATCCATTGATTTCAACCGTCTACCTGTTCCATTCATTGTTCTACTCGTCGCAAGTTACAAATAATTTCCGTTAAAGTATTAACAGTGGGGCTCGTAGTTCACTTAAACTTGAAGATCAAATAATTGGCGAATTGTACTGTTTGGATGATTTGCATATATGTTTCTTAGACCTTATAGAAGCAAGATATACAAAGATTTCAACCGTATACCAGTTCCATTCATTGTTCTACTTGTCGAAAATTACAAATAATTTCCGTTTCAAGATTGTCAATGGGGCTCGTTGTTCACTTAAACTTGAAGAACAAAAAATTGGCGAATGGTACAGTTTGGATCCTTTGCATATATGTTTCTTAGACTATATAGAAGCAATATATACGAAGATCTCAACCGTCTACCTGTTCCATTCATTTTTCAACTTGTCGAAATTTAGAAATAATTTCCTTTAAAGGATTAACAATGGGGCTCGTAGTTCACTTAAAATTGAAGGACAAAAAATTGGCGAATTGTACTGTTTGGATGCTTTGCATATATGTTTCTTAGACTATATAGAAGCAATATATACATTGATTTCAACCGTCTACCTGTTCCATTCATTGTTCTACTTGTCCCAAGTTACGAATAATTTCCGTTAAAGTATTAACAATGGGGCTCGTAGTTCACTTAAACTTGAAGATCAAATAATTGGCGAATTGTACTGTTAGGATGATTTGCATATATGTTTCTTAGAATATATAGAAGCAATATATACAAAGATTTCGACCGTCTACCTGTTCCATTCATTGTTCTACTTGTCGAAAGTTACAAATAATTTCCGATAAAGGATTAACAATGGGGCTCATTGTTCACTTAAACTTGAAGGACAAAAAATTGGCGAATGGTACTGTTTGGATGCTTTGTATATATGTTTCTTAGACTATATGGAAGCAATATATACAAAGATTTCAACCGTCTACGTGTTCCAATCATTGTTCTACTTGTAGAAAGTTACAATTAATTTCCGTTAAAGGATTAACAATGGGGCTCGTAGTTCACTTAAACTTGAAGAACAAAAAATTGGCGAATTGTACTGTTTGGATGCTTTGCATATTTGTTTCGTAGACTATATAGAAGCAATATATACAATGATTTCAACCGTCTACATGATCCATTCATTGTTCTACTTGTCGAAATTTACAAATAATTTCCTTTAAAGGATTAACAATGGGGCTCGTAGTTCATTTAATCATGAAGATGAAATAATTGGCGAATTGTACTGTTTGGATGCTTTTTCATATGTGTCTCTTAGATTATATAGAAGCAATATATACAATAATTTCAACCGTCTACCTGTTCCATTCATTGTTCTACTAGTCGAAATTTACAAATAATTTCCTTTAAAGTATTAACAATGGGGCTCGTAGTTCACTTAAACTTGAAGATCAAATAATTGGCGAATTGTACTGTTTGGATGATATGCAGATATGTTTCTTAGACTATATGGAAGCAATATATACAATGATTTCAATCGTCTACCTATTCCATTCATTGTTCTACTTGCCGAAATTTACAAATAATTTCCTTTAAAGGATTAACAATGGGGCTCGTAGTTCACTTAAACTTGAAGAACAAAAAATTGGCGAATTGTACTGTTTGGATGCTTTGCATATATGTTTCTTAGACTATTTAGAAGCAATATATAGAAAGATTTCACATGTCTACCTGTACTATTCATTGTTCTACTTGTAGAAAGTTACAAATAATTTCCATTTCATGATTATCAATTGGGCTCGCTGTTCACTTAAACTTGAAGATCAAAAAATTGGCGATTGTTACTGTTTGGATGCTTTGCATATATGTTTCTTAGATTATATAGAAGCAATATATACAATTATTTCAGCCGTCTACCTGTTCCATTCATTGTTCTACTTGTCGAAATTTACAAATAATTTCCTTTAAAGGATTAACAATGGGGCTCGTAGTTCACTTAAGCTTGAAGAGCAAAAAATTGGCGAATTGTACTGTTTGGACGCTTTGCATATATGTTTCTTAGACTATATAGAAGCAATATATACAAAGATTTCGACCGTCTACCTGTTCCATTCATTGTTCTACTTGTCGAAAGTTACAAATAATTTCCGATAAAGGATTAACAATGGGGCTCATTGTTCACTTAAACTTGAAGGACAAAAAATTGGCGAATGGTACTGTTTGGATGCTTTGTATATATGTTTCTTAGACTATATGGAAGCAATATATACAAAGATTTCAACCGTCTACGTGTTCCAATCATTGTTCTACTTGTAGAAAGTTACAATTAATTTCCGTTAAAGGATTAACAATGGGGCTCGTAGTTCACTTAAACTTGAAGAACAAAAAATTGTCGAATTGTACTGTTTGGACGCTTTGCATATTTGTTTCGTAGACTATATAGAAGCAATATATACAAAGATTTCAACCGTCTACGTGTTCCAATCATTGTTCTACTTGTAGAAAGTTACAATTAATTTCCGTTAAAGGATTAACAATGGGGCTCGTAGTTCATTTAATCATGAAGATGAAATAATTGGCGAATTGTACTGTTTGGATGCTTTTTCATATGTGTCTCTTAGATTATATAGAAGCAATATATACAATAATTTCAACCGTCTACCTGTTCCATTCATTGTTCTACTAGTCGAAATTTACAAATAATTTCCTTTAAAGTATTAACAATGGGGCTCGTAGTTCACTTAAACTTGAAGATCAAATAATTGGCGAATTGTACTGTTTGGATGATATGCAGATATGTTTCTTAGACTATATGGAAGCAATATATACAATGATTTCAACCGTCTACCTATTCCATTCATTGTTCTACTTGCCGAAATTTACAAATAATTTCCTTTAAAGGATTAACAATGGGGCTCGTAGTTCACTTAAACTTGAAGAACAAAAAATTGGCGAATTGTACTGTTTGGATGCTTTGCATATATGTTTCTTAGACTATTTAGAAGCACTATATAGAAAGATTTCACATGTCTACCTGTACTATTCATTGTTCTACTTGTAGAAAGTTACAAATAATTTCCATTTCATGATTATCAATTGGGCTCGCTGTTCACTTAAACTTGAAGATCAAAAAATTGGCGATTGTTACTGTTTGGATGCTTTGCATATATGTTTCTTAGATTATATAGAAGCAATATATACAATTATTTCAACCGTCTACCTGTTCCATTCATTGTTCTACTTGTCGAAATTTACAAATAATTTCCTTTAAAGGATTAACAATGGGGCTCGTTGTTCACTTAAACTTTGGAGAACAAGAAATTGGCGAATTGTACTGTTTGGATGCTTTGCATATATGTTTCTTAGACTATATAGAAGCAATATATACAATGATTTCAACCGTCTACCTATTCCATTCATTGTTCTACTTGCCGAAATATACAAATAATTTCCTTTAAAGGATTAACAATGGGGCTCGTAGTTCACTTAAACTTAAAGAGCAAAAAATTGGCGAATTGTACTGTTTGGACGCTATGCATATATGTTTCTTAGACTATATAGAAGCAATATATACAATGATTTCAACAGTCTACCTGTTCCATTCATTGTTCTACTTGTCGAAATTTACAAATAATTTCCTTTAAAGGATTAACAATGGGGCTCGTAGTTCACTTAAACTTCAAGAACAATAAATTGGCGAATTGTACTGTTTGGATGCTTTGCATATATGTTTCTTAGACTATATAGACGCAATATATACAAGGATTTCAACCGTCTACCTGTTCCAGACATTGTTCTACTTGTCGAAAGTTACAAATAATTACCGATAAAGGATTAACCATTGGGGCTCATTGTTCACTTAAACTTGAAGAACAAAAAATTTGCGAATTGTACTGTTTGGATGCTTTGCATATATGTTTCTTAGACTATATAGAAGCAATATATACAAAGATTTCGACCGTCTACCTGTTCCATTCATTGTTCTACTTGTCGAAAGTTACAAATAATTTCCGATAAAGGATTAACAATGGGGCTCATTGTTCACTTAAACTTGAAGGACAAAAAATTGGCGAATTGTACTGTTTGGATGCTTTGCATATATGTTTCTTAGACTATTTAGAAGCAATATATAGAAAGATTTCACATGTCTACCTGTACTATTCATTGTTCTACTTGTAGAAAGTTACAAATAATTTCCATTTCATGATTATCAATTGGGCTCGCTGTTCACTTAAACTTGAAGATCAAAAAATTGGCGATTGTTACTGTTTGGATGCTTTGCATATATGTTTCTTAGATTATATAGAAGCAATATATACAATTATTTCAACCGTCTACCTGTTCCATTCATTGTTCTACTTGTCGAAATTTACAAATAATTTCCTTTAAAGGATTAACAATGGGGCTCGTAGTTCACTTAAGCTTGAAGAGCAAAAAATTGGCGAATTGTACTGTTTGGATGATTTGCATATATGTTTCTTAGACCTTATAGAAGCAAGATATACAAAGATTTCAACCGTATACCAGTTCCATTCATTGTTCTACTTGTCGAAAATTACAAATAATTTCCGTTTCAAGATTGTCAATGGGGCTCGTTGTTCACTTAAACTTGAAGAACAAAAAATTGGCGAATGGTACAGTTTGGATCCTTTGCATATATGTTTCTTAGACTATATAGAAGCAATATATACGAAGATCTCAACCGTCTACCTGTTCCATTCATTTTTCAACTTGTCGAAATTTAGAAATAATTTCCTTTAAAGGATTAACAATGGGGCTCGTAGTTCACTTAAAATTGAAGGACAAAAAATTGGCGAATTGTACTGTTTGGATGCTTTGCATATATGTTTCTTAGACTATATAGAAGCAATATATACATTGATTTCAACCGTCTACCTGTTCCATTCATTGTTCTACTTGTCGAAAGTGACAAATAATTTCCGATGAAGGATTAACAATGGGGCTCATTGTTCACTTAAACTTGAAGAACAAAAAATTGGCGAATGGTACTGTTTGGATGCTTTGCATATATGTTTCTTAGACTATATAGAAGCAATATATACATTGATTTCAACCGTCTACCTGTTCCATTCATTGTTCTACTTGTCCCAAGTTACGAATAATTTCCGTTAAAGTATTAACAATGGGGCTCGTAGTTCACTTAAACTTGAAGATCAAATAATTGGCGAATTGTACTGTTAGGATGATTTGCATATATGTTTCTTAGAATATATAGAAGCAATATATACAAAGATTTCGACCGTCTACCTGTTCCATTCATTGTTCTACTTGTCGAAAGTTACAAATAATTTCCGATAAAGGATTAACAATGGGGCTCATTGTTCACTTAAACTTGAAGGACAAAAAATTGGCGAATGGTACTGTTTGGATGCTTTGTATATATGTTTCTTAGACTATATGGAAGCAATATATACAAAGATTTCAACCGTCTACGTGTTACAATCATTGTTCTACTTGTAGAAAGTTACAATTAATTTCCGTTAAAGGATTAACAATGGGGCTCGTAGTTCACTTAAACTTGAAGAACAAAAAATTGGCGAATTGTACTGTTTGGATGCTTTGCATATTTGTTTCGTAGACTATATAGAAGCAATATATACAATGATTTCAACCGTCTACATGATCCATTCATTGTTCTACTTGTCGAAATTTACAAATAATTTCCTTTAAAGGATTAACAATGGGGCTCGTAGTTCATTTAATCATGAAGATGAAATAATTGGCGAATTGTACTGTTTGGATGCTTTCTCATATGTGTCTCTTAGATTATATAGAAGCAATATATACAATAATTTCAACCGTCTACCTGTTCCATTCATTGTTCTACTAGTCGAAATTTACAAATAATTTCCTTTAAAGTATTAACAATGGGGCTCGTAGTTCACTTAAACTTGAAGATCAAATAATTGGCGAATTGTACTGTTTGGATGATATGCAGATATGTTTCTTAGACTATATGGAAGCAATATATACAATGATTTCAATCGTCTACCTATTCCATTCATTGTTCTACTTGCCGAAATTTACAAATAATTTCCTTTAAAGGATTAACAATGGGGCTCGTAGTTCACTTAAACTTGAAGAACAAAAAATTGGCGAATTGTACTGTTTGGATGCTTTGCATATATGTTTCTTAGACTATTTAGAAGCAATATATAGAAAGATTTCACATGTCTACCTGTACTATTCATTGTTCTACTTGTAGAAAGTTACAAATAATTTCCATTTCATGATTATCAATTGGGCTCGCTGTTCACTTAAACTTGAAGATCAAAAAATTGGCGATTGTTACTGTTTGGATGCTTTGCATATATGTTTCTTAGATTATATAGAAGCAATATATACAATTATTTCAACCGTCTACCTGTTCCATTCATTGTTCTACTTGTCGAAATTTACAAATAATTTCCTTTAAAGGATTAACAATGGGGCTCGTAGTTCACTTAAGCTTGAAGAGCAAAAAATTGGCGAATTGTACTGTTTGGACGCTTTGCATATATGTTTCTTAGACTATATAGAAGCAATATATACAAAGATTTCGACCGTCTACCTGTTCCATTCATTGTTCTACTTGTCGAAAGTTACAAATAATTTCCGATAAAGGATTAACAATGGGGCTCATTGTTCACTTAAACTTGAAGGACAAAAAATTGGCGAATGGTACTGTTTGGATGCTTTGTATATATGTTTCTTAGACTATATGGAAGCAATATATACAAAGATTTCAACCGTCTACGTGTTCCAATCATTGTTCTACTTGTAGAAAGTTACAATTAATTTCCGTTAAAGGATTAACAATGGGGCTCGTAGTTCACTTAAACTTGAAGAACAAAAAATTGTCGAATTGTACTGTTTGGACGCTTTGCATATTTGTTTCGTAGACTATATAGAAGCAATATATACAAAGATTTCAACCGTCTACGTGTTCCAATCATTGTTCTACTTGTAGAAAGTTACAATTAATTTCCGTTAAAGGATTAACAATGGGGCTCGTAGTTCATTTAATCATGAAGATGAAATAATTGGCGAATTGTACTGTTTGGATGCTTTTTCATATGTGTCTCTTAGATTATATAGAAGCAATATATACAATAATTTCAACCGTCTACCTGTTCCATTCATTGTTCTACTAGTCGAAATTTACAAATAATTTCCTTTAAAGTATTAACAATGGGGCTCGTAGTTCACTTAAACTTGAAGATCAAATAATTGGCGAATTGTACTGTTTGGATGATATGCAGATATGTTTCTTAGACTATATGGAAGCAATATATACAATGATTTCAACCGTCTACCTATTCCATTCATTGTTCTACTTGCCGAAATTTACAAATAATTTCCTTTAAAGGATTAACAATGGGGCTCGTAGTTCACTTAAACTTGAAGAACAAAAAATTGGCGAATTGTACTGTTTGGATGCTTTGCATATATGTTTCTTAGACTATTTAGAAGCACTATATAGAAAGATTTCACATGTCTACCTGTACTATTCATTGTTCTACTTGTAGAAAGTTACAAATAATTTCCATTTCATGATTATCAATTGGGCTCGCTGTTCACTTAAACTTGAAGATCAAAAAATTGGCGATTGTTACTGTTTGGATGCTTTGCATATATGTTTCTTAGATTATATAGAAGCAATATATACAATTATTTCAACCGTCTACCTGTTCCATTCATTGTTCTACTTGTCGAAATTTACAAATAATTTCCTTTAAAGGATTAACAATGGGGCTCGTTGTTCACTTAAACTTTGGAGAACAAGAAATTGGCGAATTGTACTGTTTGGATGCTTTGCATATATGTTTCTTAGACTATATAGAAGCAATATATACAATGATTTCAACCGTCTACCTATTCCATTCATTGTTCTACTTGCCGAAATATACAAATAATTTCCTTTAAAGGATTAACAATGGGGCTCGTAGTTCACTTAAACTTAAAGAGCAAAAAATTGGCGAATTGTACTGTTTGGACGCTATGCATATATGTTTCTTAGACTATATAGAAGCAATATATACAATGATTTCAACAGTCTACCTGTTCCATTCATTGTTCTACTTGTCGAAATTTACAAATAATTTCCTTTAAAGGATTAACAATGGGGCTCGTAGTTCACTTAAACTTGAAGAACAATAAATTGGCGAATTGTACTGTTTGGATGCTTTGCATATATGTTTCTTAGACTATATAGACGCAATATATACAAGGATTTCAACCGTCTACCTGTTCCAGACATTGTTCTACTTGTCGAAAGTTACAAATAATTACCGATAAAGGATTAACCATTGGGGCTCATTGTTCACTTAAACTTGAAGAACAAAAAATTTGCGAATTGTACTGTTTGGATGCTTTGCATATATGTTTCTTAGACTATATAGAAGCAATATATACAAAGATTTCGACCGTCTACCTGTTCCATTCATTGTTCTACTTGTCGAAAGTTACAAATAATTTCCGATAAAGGATTAACAATGGGGCTCATTGTTCACTTAAACTTGAAGGACAAAAAATTGGCGAATTGTACTGTTTGGATGCTTTGCATATATGTTTCTTAGACTATTTAGAAGCAATATATAGAAAGATTTCACATGTCTACCTGTACTATTCATTGTTCTACTTGTAGAAAGTTACAAATAATTTCCATTTCATGATTATCAATTGGGCTCGCTGTTCACTTAAACTTGAAGATCAAAAAATTGGCGATTGTTACTGTTTGGATGCTTTGCATATATGTTTCTTAGATTATATAGAAGCAATATATACAATTATTTCAACCGTCTACCTGTTCCATTCATTGTTCTACTTGTCGAAATTTACAAATAATTTCCTTTAAAGGATTAACAATGGGGCTCGTAGTTCACTTAAGCTTGAAGAGCAAAAAATTGGCGAATTGTACTGTTTGGACGCTTTGCATATATGTTTCTTAGACTATATAGAAGCAATATATACAATGATTTCAACCGTCTACCTATTCCATTCATTGTTCTACTTGCCGAAATTTACAAATAATTTCCTTTAAAGGATTAACAATGGGGCTCGTAGTTCACTTAAACTTGAAGGACAATAAATTGGCGAATTGTACTGTTTGGATGCTTTGCATATATGTTTCTTAGACTATATAGACGCAATATATACAAGGATTTCAACCGTCTACCTGTTCCAGACATTGTTCTACTTGTCGAAAGTTACAAATAATTACCGATAAAGGATTAACCATTGGGGCTCATTGTTCACTTAAACTTGAAGAACAAAAAATTTGCGAATTGTACTGTTTGGATGCTTTGCATATATGTTTCTTAGACTATATAGAAGCAATATATACAAAGATTTCGACCGTCTACCTGTTCCATTCATTGTTCTACTTGTCGAAAGTTACAAATAATTTCCGATAAAGGATTAACAATGGGGCTCATTGTTCACTTAAACTTGAAGGACAAAAAATTGGCGAATTGTACTGTTTGGATGCTTTGCATATATGTTTCTTAGACTATTTAGAAGCAATATATAGAAAGATTTCACATGTCTACCTGTACTATTCATTGTTCTACTTGTAGAAAGTTACAAATAATTTCCATTTCATGATTATCAATGGGGCTCGTTGTTCACTTAAACTTGGAGAACAAAAAATTGGCGAATGGTACTCTTTGGATGCTTTGCATATATGTTTCTTAGATTATATAGAAGCAATATATACAAAGATTTCAACCGTCTACCTGTTCCATTCATTGTTCTACTTGTCGAAAATTACAAATAATTTCCGATAAAGGATTAACCATTGGGACTCATTGTTCACATACACTTGAAGAACAAAAAATTGGCGAATGGTACTGTTTGGATGATTTGCGTACATGTTTCTTAGACTATATGGAAGCAATATATACAAAGATTTCAACCGTCTACGTGTTCCAATCATTGTTCTACTTGTCGAAATTTACAAATAATTTCCTTTAAATGATTAACAATGGGGCTCGTTGTTCACTTAAACTTGAAGAACAAAAAATTGGCGAATGGTACTGTTTGGATGCTTTGCATATATGTTTCTTAGACTATATAGAAGCAATATATCCATTGATTTCAACCGTCTACCTGTTCCATTCATTGTTCTACTTGTCGCAAGTTACAAATAATTTCCGTTAAAGTATTAACAATGGGGCTCGTAGTTCACTTAAACTTGAAGATCAAATAATTGGCGAATTGTATTGTTTGGACGATTTGCAGATATGTTTCTTAGACTATATAGAAGCAATATATACAATGATTTCAACCGTCTACCTTTTCCATTCATTGTTCTACTTGTCGGAAGTTACAAATAATTTCCGTTAAGGGATTAACAATGGGGATCGTAGTTTACTTAAACTTGAAGAACAAGAAATTGGCGAATTGTACTGTTTGGATGCTTTGCATATATGTTTCTTAGACTATATAGAAGCAATATATACAATGATTTCAACCGTCTACCTATTCCATTCATTGTTCTACTTGCCGAAATTTACAAATAATTTCCTTTAAAGGATTAACAATGGGGCTCGTAGTTCACTTAAACTTGAAGAACAAAAAATTGGCGGATGGTACTGTTTGGATGCTTTGAATATATGTTTCTTATATTATATAGAAGCAATATATACAAATATTACAACCGTCTACCTGTTCCATTCATTGTTCTACTTGTCGAAAGTTACAAATAATTTCCGATAAAGGATTAACAATGGGGCTCATTGTTCACTTAAACTTGAAGGACAAAAAATTGGCGAATGGTACTGTTTGGATGCTTTGCATATATGTTTCTTAGACTATATGGAAGCAATATATACAAAGATTTCAACCGTCTACGTGTTCCAATCATTGTTCTACTTGTAGAAAGTTACAATTAATTTCCGTTAAAGGATTAACAATGGGGCTCGTAGTTCACTTAAACTTGAAGAACAAAAAATTGGCGAATTGTACTGTTTGGATGCTTTGCATATTTGTTTCGTAGACTATATAGAAGCAATATATACAATGATTTCAACCGTCTACATGATCCATTCATTATTCTACTTGTCGCAATTTACAAATAATTTCCTTTAAAGGATTAACAATGGGGCTCGTAGTTCATTTAATCATGAAGATGAAATAATTGGCGAATTGTACTGTTTGGATGCTTTGCATATGTTTCTCTTAGATTATATAGAAGCAATATATACAATGATTTCAACCGTCTACCTGTTCCATTCATTGTTCTACTTGTCGAAAGTTACAAATAATTTCCGATAAAGGATTAACCATTGGGGCTCATTGTTCACTTAAACTTGAAGAACAAAAAATTGGCGAATTGTACTGTTTGGATGCTTTGCATATATGTTTCTTAGACTATATAGAAGCAATATATACAAAGATTTCAACCGTCTACCTGTTCTATTCAATGTCCTACTTGTCGAAATTTACAAATAATTTCCTTTAAAGGATTAACAATGGGGCTCGTAGTTCACTTAAACTTGAAGAACAAAAAATTGGCGGATGGTACTGTTTGGATGCTTTGAATATATGTTTCTTATATTATAAAGAAGCAATATATACAAATATTTCAACCGTCTACCTTTTCCATTCATTGTTCTACTTGTCGAAAATTACAAATAATTTCCGATAAAGGATTAACCATTGGGGCTCATTGTTCACTTAAACTTGAAGAGCAAAAAATTGGCAAATGGTACTGTTTGGATGCTTTGCGTACATGTTTCTTAGACTATATGGAAGCAATATATACAAAGATTTCAACCGTCTACGAGTTCCAATCATTGTTCTACTTGTCGAAATTTACAAATAATTTCCTTTAAAGGATTAACAATGGGGCTCGTTGTTCACTTAAACTTTGGAGAACAAGAAATTGGCGAATTGTACTGTTTGGATGCTTTGCATATATGTTTCTTAGACTATATAGAAGCAATATATACAAAGATTTCGACCGTCTACCTGTTCCATTCATTGTTCTACTTGTCGAAAGTTACAAATAATTTCCGAGAAAGGATTAACAATGGGGCTCATTGTTCGCTTAAACTTGAAGGACAAAAAATTGGCGAATGGTACTGTTTGGATGCTTTGTATATATGTTTCTTAGACTATATGGAAGCAATATATACAAAGATTTCAACCGTCTACGTGTTCCAATCATTGTTCTACTTGTAGAAAGTTACATTTAATTTCCGTTAAAGGATTAACAATGGGGCTCGTAGTTCACTTAAACTTGCAGAACAAAAAATTGGCGAATTATACTGTTTGGATGCTTTGCATATTTGTTTCGTAGACTATATAGAAGCAATTTATACAATGATTTCAACCGTCTACATGATCCATTCATTGTTCTACTTGTCGAAATTTACAAATAATTTCCTTTAAAGGATTAACAATGGGGCTCGTAGTTCATTTAATCATGAAGATGAAATAATTGGCGAATTGTACTGTTTGGATGCTTTTTCATATGTGTCTCTTAGATTATATAGAAGCAATATATACAATGATTTCAACCGTCTACCTGTTCCATTCATTGTTCTACTAGTCGAAATTTACAAATAATTTCCTTTAAAGGATTAACAATGGGGCTCGTAGTTCATTTAATCATGAAGATGAAATAATTGGCGAATTGTACTGTTTGGATGCTTTGCATATGTTTCTCTTAGATTATATAGAAGCAATATATACAATGATTTCAACCGTCTACCTGTTCCATTCATTGTTCTACTTGTCGAAAGTTACAAATAATTTCCGTTAAAGGATTAACCATTGGGGCTCATTGTTCACTTAAACTTGAAGAACAAAAAATTGGCGAATTGTACTGTTTGGATGCTTTGCATATATGTTTCTTAGACTATATAGAAGCAATATATACAAAGATTTCAACCGTCTACCTGTTCTATTCAATGTTCTACTTGTCGAAATTTACAAATAATTTCCTTTAAAGGATTAACAATGGGGCTCGTAGTTCACTTAAACTTGAAGAGCAAAAAATTGGGAATTGGTACTGTTTGGATGCTTTGCGTACATGTTTCTTAGACTATATGGAAGCAATATATACAAAGATTTCAACCGTCTACGTGTTCCAATCATTGTTCTACTTGTCGAAATTTACAAATAATTTCCTTTAAAGGATTAACAATGGGGCTCGTAGTTCACTTAAACTTGAAGAACAATAAATTGGCGAATTGTACTGTTTGGATGCTTTGCATATATGTTTCTTAGACTATATAGACGCAATATATACAAGGATTTCAGCCGTCTACCTATTCCATTCATTGTTCTACTTGCCGAAAGTTACAAATAATTTCCTTTAAAGGATTAACAATGGGGCTCGTAGTTCACTTAAACTTGAAGAGCAAAAAATTTTTCGAATTGTACTGATTGGACGCTATGCATATATGTTTCTTAGACTATATAGAAGCAATATATACAATGATTTCAACAGTCTACCTGTTCCATTCATTGTTCTACTTGTCGAAATTTACAAATAATTTCCTTTAAAGGATTAACAATGGGGCTCGTAGTTCACTTAAACTTGAAGAACAATAAATTGGCGAATTGTACTGTTTGGATGCTTTGCATATATGTTTCTTAGACTATATAGACGCAATATATACAAGGATTTCAACCGTCTACCTGTTCCAGACATTGTTCTACTTGTCGAAAGTTACAAATAATTACCGATAAAGGATTAACCATTGGGGCTCATTGTTCACTTAAACTTGAAGAACAAAAAATTTGCGAATTGTACTGTTTGGATGCTTTGCATATATGTTTCTTAGACTATATAGAAGCAATATATACAAAGATTTCGACCGTCTACCTGTTCCATTCATTGTTCTACTTGTCGAAAGTTACAAATAATTTCCGATAAAGGATTAACAATGGGGCTCATTGTTCGCTTAAACTTGAAGGACAAAAAATTGGCGAATGGTACTGTTTGGATGCTTTGTATATATGTTTCTTAGACTATATGGAAGCAATATATACAAAGATTTCAACCGTCTACGTGTTCCAATCATTGTTCTACTTGTAGAAAGTTACATTTAATTTCCGTTAAAGGATTAACAATGGGGCTCGTAGTTCACTTAAACTTGAAGAACAAAAAATTGGCGAATTATACTGTTTGGATGCTTTGCATATTTGTTTCGTAGACTATATAGAAGCAATTTATACAATGATTTCAACCGTCTACATGATCCATTCATTGTTCTACTTGTCAAAATTTACAAATAATTTCCTTTAAAGGATTAACAATGGGGCTCGTAGTTCATTTAATCATGAAGATGAAATAATTGGCGAATTGTACTGTTTGGATGCTTTTTCATATGTGTCTCTTAGATTATATAGAAGCAATATATACAATGATTTCAACCGTCTACCTGTTCCATTCACTGTTCTACTTGTCGAAAGTTACAAATAATTTCCGATAAAGGATTAACAATGGGGCTCATTGTTCACTTAAACTTGAAGGACAAAAAATTGGCGAATGGTACTGTTTGGATGCATTGTATATATGTTTCTTAGACTATATGGAAGCAATATATACAAGGATTTCAGCCGTCTACCTGTTCCAGACATTGTTCTACTTGTCGAAAGTTACAAATAATTTCCTTTAAAGGATTAACAATGGGGCTCGTAGTTCACTTAAACTTGAAGAACAAGAAATTGGCGAATTGTACTGTTTGGATGCTTTGCATATATGTTTCGTAGATTATATAGAAGCAATATATACAATTATTTCAACCGTCTACCTGATCCATTCATTGTTCTACTTGTCGAAATTTACAAATAATTTCCTTTAAAGGATTAACAGTGTGGCTAGTAGTTCACTTAAACTTGAAGAACAAAAAATTGGCGAATTGTACTGTTTGGATGCTTTGCATATATGTTTCTTAGATTATATAGAAGCAAGATATACAAAGATTTCAACCGTCTACCTGTTCCATTCATTGTTCTACTTGTCGAAATATACGAATAATTTCCTTTAAAGGATTAACAATGGGGCTCGTAGTTCACTTAAACTTGAAGAACAAAAAATTGGCTAATGGTACTGTTTGGATGCTTTGCATATATGTTTCTTAGACTATATAGAAGCAATATATACAATGATTTCAACCGTCTACCTATTCCATTCATTGTTCTACTTGCCGAAATTTACAAATAATTTCCTTTAAAGGATTAACAATGGGGCTCGTTGTTCACTTAAACTTGAAGAACAATAAATTGGCGAATTGTACTGTTTGGATGCTTTGCATATATGTTTCTTAGACTATATAGAGGCAATATATACATGGATTTCAAACGTCTACCTGTTCCATTCATTGTTCTACTTGTCGAAAGTTACAAATAATTTCCGATAAAGGATTAACCATTGGGGCTCATTGTTCACTTAAACATGAAGAACAAAAAATTGGCGAATTGTACTGTTTGGATGCTTTGCATATATGTTTCTTAGACTATATAGAAGCAATATATACAAAGATTTCAACCGTCTACCTGTTCCATTCATTGTTCTACTTGTCGAAATTTACAAATAATTTCCTTTAAAGGATTAACAATGGGGCTCGTAGTTCACTTAAACTTGAAGAACAAAAAATTGGCTAATGGTACTGTTTGGATGCTTTGCATATATGTTTCTTAGACTATATAGAAGCAATATATACAATGATTTCAACCGTCTACCTATTCCATTCATTGTTCTACTTGCCGAAATTTACAAATAATTTCCTTTAAAGTATTAACAATGCGGCTCGTAGTTCACTTAAACTTGAAGATCAAATAATTGGCGAATTGTACTGTTTGGATGATATGCAGATATGTTTCTTAGACTATATAGAAGCAATATATACAATGATTTCAACCGTCTACCTGTTCCATTCATTGTTCTACTTGTCGAACGTTACAAATAATTTCCGATAAAGGATTAACAATGGGGCTCGTAGTTCACTTAAACTTGAAGAACAAAAAATTGGCGAATTGTACTGTTTGGATGCTTTGCATATATGTTTCTTAGACTATATAGAAGCAATATATACATTGATTTCAACCGTCTACCTGTTCCATTCATTGTTCTACTTGTCGCAAGTTACAAATAATTTCCGTTAAAGTATTAACAATGGGGCTCGTAGTTCACTTAAACTTGAAGATCAAATAATTGGCGAATTGTACTGTTTGGATGATATGCAGATATGTTTCTTAGACTATTTAGAAGCAATATATACATTGATTTCAACCGTATACCTGTTCCATTCATTGTTCTACTTGTCGCAAGTTACAAATAATTTCCGTTAAAGTATTAACAATGGGGCTCGTAGTTCACTTAAGGGGGGCAGTCCCTTTACAATTTTCAAAAAATCAATTTTTTTTTTTTTGCATATTTCGAAAGTATGATATGTTGAGAGTATACTATATAAAGGAGAAATAAAAATTCGAAATGTTAACAAAGTTATAGCACATAATCGGGAGCGCGGCACCGCATGCTGTAAAGCAGGGACGCAGGTAATCCGAGCGGTTCGGCTGAAACTTCAAACGCGATTATCTCGAAACTGTATTTTCAAAAACTGCTCGTGTTGTAGCTCGAAAAGTTATCAATCGATTTGTCCGAAAATTTTCCACGTTTTTTACTACAACATTACCGTAAGGATGTACCTCAAATTTTTAAGTTATCGCGTAAATAAATATATTTTAAGGGGCAAAAACTGTCGAGAAAATGGTCAAAAAAATTACCTTTTTATTAAAACGCCGACATAACTTTCAGTTTTATACTTTTTTATATTTTTTTAGGTTTATCCTTCCCCTAAACTTGTCTATAATCGGAAAATATTTTCGTTTTTTATTTCACATCAATATCAAAAATCGTACAGGTGCAGCAGTTTGCGGTGTCTTGCGAAAGGCGCCGATAGAAAAAATTCGGAACGCCGCCATTTTGTAAAAACGAAAAAAAGATAAAATGTTTTCTAAAACTAGACATATGCAATAAAATGATATACAAATTTCAAAAGGATTCGATAATTTTATCACCATCAAAAAAATTCATAAAAAAAGACTAATTTTCTTGCGTTTAAAGGGACTGCCCCCCTTAAACTTGAAGATCAAATAATTGGCGAATTGTACTGTTTGGATGATATGCAGATATGTTTCTTAGACTATATAGAAGCAATATATACAAAGATTCAACCGTCTACCTGTTCCATTCATTGTTCTACTTGTCGAAAGTTACAAATAATTTCCTTTAAAGGATTAACAATGGGGCTCGTAGTTCACTTAAACTTGAAGAGCAAAAAATTGGCGAATTGTACTGTTTGGACGCTTTGCATATATGTTTCTTAGATTATATGGAAGCAATATATACAAAGATTTCAACCGTGTACGTGTTCCAATCATTGTTGTACTTGTAGAAAGTTACAATTAATTTCCGTTAAAGGATTAACAATGGGGCTCGTAGTTCACTTAAACTTGAAGAACAAAAAATTGGCGAATTGTACTGTTTGGATGCTTTGCATATATGTTTCGTAGACTATATAGAAGCAATATATACAATGATTTCAACCGTCTACCTGTTCCATTCATTGTTCTACTTGTCGAAAGTTACAAATAATTTCCGATAAAGGATTAACAATGGGGCTCGTAGTTCACTTAAACTTGAAGAACAAAAAATTGGCGAATTGTACTGTTTGGATGCTTTGCATATATGTTTCTTATACTATATAGAAGCAATATATACAATGATTTCAACCGTCTACCTGTTCCATTCATTGTTCTACTTGTCGAAAGTTACAAATAATTTCCGATAAAGGATTAACCATTGGGGCTCATTGTTCACTTAAACTTGAAGAACAAAAAATTGGCGAATTGTACTGTTTGGATGCTTTGCATATATGTTTCTTAGACTATTTAGAAGCAATATATAGAAAGATTTCAACCGTCTACCTGTACTATTCATTGTTCTACTTGTAGAAAGTTACAAATAATTTCCATTTCAAAATTATCAATGGGGCTCGCTGTTCACATAAACTTGAAGATAAAAAAATTGGCGAATGGTACTGTTTGGATGCTTTGCATATATGTTTCTTAGATTATATGGAAGCAATATATACAAAGATTTCAACCGTGTACGTGTTCCAATCATTGTTGTACTTGTAGAAAGTTACAATTAATTTCCGTTAAAGGATTAACAATGGGGCTCGTTGTTCACTTAAACTTGAAGAACAAAAAATTGGCGAATGGTACTGCTTGGATGCTTTACATATATGTTTCTTAGACTATATAGAAGCAATATATACATTGATTTCATCGGCTACCTGTTCCATTCATTGTTCTACTTGTCGCAAGTTACAAATAATTTCCGTTAAAGTATTAACAATGGGTCTCATTGTTCACTTAAACTTGAAGAACAAAAAATTGGCGAATGGTACTGTTTGGATGCTTTGCATATATGTTTCTTAGACTATATAGAAGCAATATATACAAAGATTTCAACCGTCTACCTGTTCCATTCATTGTTCTACTTGTCGAAAGTTACAAATAATTTCCGTTAAGGGATTAACAATGGGGATCGTAGTTTACTTAAACTTGAAGAACAAAAAATTGGCGAATTGTACTGTTTGGATGCTTTGCATATATGTTTCTTAGACTATATAGAAGCAATATATACAATGATTTCAACAGTCTACCTGTTCCATTCATTGTTCTACTTGTCGAAATTTACAAATAATTTCCGATAAAGGATTAACCATTGGGGCTCATTGTTCACTTAAACTTGGAAAACAAAAAATTGGCGAATTGTACTGTTTGGATGCTTTGCATATTTGTTTCTTAGACTATTTGGAAGCAATATATACAATGATTTCAACCGTCTACCTATTACATTCATTGTTCTACTTGTCGAAATTTACAAATAATTTCCTTTAAAGGATTAACAATGGGGCTCGTTGTACACTTAAACTTGAAGAACAATGAATTGGCGAATTGTACTGTTTGGATGCTTTGCATATATGTTTCTTAGACTATATAGAAGCAATATATACAATGATTTCAACAGTCTACCTGTTCCATTCATTGTTCTACTTGTCGAAATTTACAAATAATTTCCGATAAAGGATTAACCATTGGGGCTCATTGTTCACTTAAACTTGAAAAACAAAAAATTGGCGAATTGTACTGTTTGGATGCTTTGCATATATGTTTCTTAGACTATATGGAAGCAATATATACAATGATTTCAACCGTCTACCTGTTCTATTCATTGTTCTACTTGTAGAAAGTTACAAATAATTTCCGTTTCATGATTATCAATGGGGCTCGTAGTTCACTTAAACTTGAAGAACAAAAAATTGACGAATGGTACTGTTTGGATGCTTTGAATATATGTTTCTTATATTATATAGAAGCAATATATACGAATATTTCAACCGGCTACCTGTTCCATTCATTGTTCTACTTGTCGAAAATTACAAATAATTTCCGATTAAGGATTAACCATTGGGGCTCATTGTTCACTTAAACTTGAAGACCAAAAAATTGGCAAATGGTACTGTTTGGATGCTTTGCGTACATGTTTCTTAGACTATATGGAAGCAATATATACAAAGATTTCAACGGTCTACGTGTTCCAATCATTCTTCTTCTTGTCGAAATTTACAAATAATTTCCTTTAAAGGATTAACATATAGTGCCCCTTTCAACAAAAAAAAAAGGGAAAAAATGGTATTAGATGAACGGATTTCGTAGGTACGGGCCTGAATAGCCCGTACCCGCGTGTCATCTGTTTAGCGACCAAACGCCGATGCGTGGCTTTTGACGCAGTCTGATTCGATCATCTTAGTGAGACGGATGTCGTGCCTTTATTACTTTTATTACCGTTATTATTATTATTATTATTAACCTTATTACTATTATCCTTGTTACTACATATAATTATCACCAAATATATACTCTAGTTATTTTGTTTAATTTGTGTCGCGTGTGTGTTTTCATTTATTTATTACCTTACTTACATATTAAATACCTTACTACAGCATCAGAAGTGGGATAAAAGACCATAAGACAGTTAAAAACAATTTGAAAGTGAACACAGTGGCGTTGATTTATTCGTGACTATTTCTACACTATCGTGTGAAGTTAATAATTGACAGACATGGAAACGTTGCAGCATATTCCCGGGATAAAGGAAAATATCTCCAAGGCCCCAAAGAAAACGATTAGGGCATTGCATAAATTTGTGTTCGGTGAAGACGGTGATCGAAAAAATCGAAGTCGTTTACGTGATTTTTCGGGATTCCCGTTCCAACAAGATTCGAACGAGTATAAAGAGAAGATTTCATGGGCAGTGAAGGAATTGAATTTGGGCGATCTTACGGCGATTTGTAATGTTTTACGCATGGACTATACGGGAGATGCAGAGACGATTGCACGTCGAATATGCCAACATTTGACAGATTTAAATCTATTAAACGACGCAAGCAGTGGATCTGATTCGGATGAGGAAATTAATTCAGAGCCGGACAATGTGTCTGTTGCATCTTTTTCTCCGAGCGTACCGAAATTCACGCTAAGCTTCCGCGACGTTGAAGATACGATTAGGACTTTCGATGGTAGCGACGATTACGCTATAGAGGCGTGGGTATCAGATTTCGAGGACAACGCAACACTATTAGGTTGGACGACTTTACAAATGCTATTGTTCGCGAAGAAGTCACTGAAAGGTTTGGCGAAACTATTTATTAGAGGCGAAAAGGGGATATCGACCTGGACGGAATTAAAGTCACGTTTGTTAGATGAATTTTCAAGTGAAATCAACAGCGCTCAGTTGCACGAGAAGCTGCGCAAAAGAAAAATGAAACAGGATGAATCCGTCCATGAATATTTTTTGGTAATGAAGGAGCTGGCCTCAAGAGGAAGCTGTTACGTGCCAAGGGCCAGGAGCGTTGCGAGTGGCCGAGGTAAAAGAATAAGGTGCTGTGTTCGTTGTGGTGTTCGTTGGGTTTTAGAAGTAGTTTGTTAGTCGTGGACGATCCCGTGTATGGCTAACACGGGTTGCCACAGGAGATTGGAACACGCGTGGACGATCCCGTGTATGGATAACACGGGTTGCAACAGGAGGTTGGAACACGCGTGGACGATCCCGTGTATGGCTAACACGGGTTGCCACAGGAGGTTGGAACACGCGTGGACGATCCCGTGAATGGATAACACGGGTTGCCACAGGAGGTTGGAACACGCGTGGACGATCCCGTGTATGGTTAACACGGGTTGCCACAGGAATGTTAGTTAGGCTGACGTAAATTTATAATTATGCAATACACTTCGAGCGGTAAAAGTGTATTGCTGTGGGATCGCAGGCTGACGATTTCTGGAAGGTAATCGTAGAAAGAATTTAAACGCGATAAGACTAAGAACACGATCAAACTATATTTCTTTATGCTGGCGATTAATACAGATTAATGTGTATGTGTTTGGTTACAAAGGTGTTAAGTGGACTTGTGTTTCTGGACGCACGCACCTACTTGTAATTCTCTCGGTTTTCACGCAACGAGGAATGCGGGGGTATTAGATAGTACAAAATGCCTAATAGATATCGCGGACTTGGCGCGTATTCTATACGGTTAACGACGTATCGACGAAAACTAAGTTCGGTCAAACGAAGAAGATCTATCCGCGTGGTTATAACGACCTGCAGCGTGACAGTCTATTACTGAACTAATCCCACGAGGTGGTTTGTAACCCGTCTTTTATAGTAAGAAAAAGTGGTGGGGTACGATGCACTTTCTGGAATTTTCCTGCGGGATGCAATAGGAATGTGTCTATAAGATATGTGTCTCGTCGTTCGCTCGAGTTCTAGTTTTCGTAGTCTTAATTATTCTGGGCAAACAGAGCGGTTTTCGGTCCTAGCGAGGGGTCCGGCTATGCATGTGGTGAATTTCCGGCCTCGAGCTCGAAGTAGAGAGTCTAATTTTTATTAGGCTCAGGGCCGCATGTAACAAAGCATAGAAACAGAAGCTCTCATCCAGTATATCGTAGATGGTATTCCGGACGATATACATCGGAAAATATCGTTGTTCGAAGCACGAGATTTGAGGGAACTGAAATCTAAGCTAACCGTTTACGAAAGGATTAGAATAAAAGTTCAGCATCCGGCTAGAAAGAATTGGGTGCACCGGCAAGATTCACCAGCGAAGACATTTTCGGCGTACAAAGAACAAACCCCTTCCGACCGATCGAAGATGTTACGCTGCCATAATTGCAACGAGCTTGGACACAGCAAACCTTCCTGTCCAAAACCTAGACGAGAACGAGGGTCCTGCTACATATGCGGAGCGATGGATCATCAGAAGATTTCGTGTCCACTGCGTGCAAGCTCTTCTCGACAACCGGTGACGGCGAAAAATACCACCGCTCATTTAGTAGATATCGAAGGAAGTATTATTCCGAGTTACACGGTAAGCGTATCCTTAGATATTGGCGAGACAACGGCTGTATTGGATACCGGGAGTCCTATATCTCTGTTAAGTAATAACTTCATTCCAATTTCCACAAATATTGAAAAGGATACTAGTACTTTAAAATTTGAAGGAATCAATAAAAGTAAGATTGTTGTATTAGGCCGTCTTAAACAATCCGTCAGAATTCAAAACTGCGAAGTTTCTATTGATTTTTATATAGTACCGGAGGCTACTATGAGCTATGCTTGCTTATTAGGGCGTGATTATATTGCTAATGATAAGATATTGATTAATTTTGGTAAAACTGTAACTGTACATAGTAGCGAAACAGTAAACGAGGATGAGAATCCCTCAGAAATATTGCAGATCGACGTGATCGAAACTATAGAGAATCATTCGTCGAATACACAGATCAATGAGAACTTAAGCAACGAAATACAAAGTAGCGTTCGAAGCTGCATTGACGACTACTATGTAAAGCCAGAGAGACCGTATTCTCCTGCAACCGATCTCGAAATGGAATTAATACTGAAGTCCAGTCATCAACCGTTCTATTACAATCCGCGAAGACTTTCTTATTGTGAGAAACAAGCCGTTTCGGAAATCATTCATGATTTATTAGATAGAAAAATTATTAGACCTAGTACTTCACAGTATAGTAGTCCCATTGTTTTAATTAAAAAGAAATCCGGCGATTACCGAATGGCAGTTGATTACAGAGATTTAAACAAAATCACTTTGCGGGATAACTTTCCTATTCCGAGGATTGATGACCATATTGACAGCTTGAAAGATAAAGTATACTTTACGCGCCTAGACCTAAAAGATGCTTTTCACCATGTTAAATTAAAAGAAAATTCCATACAATACACTTCTTTTGTAACCTTTTTGGGTCAGTACGAGTATCTGAGGATGCCCTTTGGTTTATCTAACGGTCCTTCTTTTTTCATGAGGTATATTCATAAAGTTTTTCGGACTCTCTTGTACGAAAGTAAAATTCTAATATATTTAGATGATTTGTTAATAGCAACCGAAACAATTGAAGAAAATTTAGAAATCCTCAAGAGGGTGTTAAACATTTTGGTAGAAAATTGTTTGGAACTAAAATTTGAAAAATGCGCTTTCTTGCTTACCGAAATAGTGTATTTAGGTTATCGTATAAGTGTCGATGGAATAAAACCTAGCAGGGAAAATATAGATTCGGTATTAGATTACCCGATTCCGAGAAATTATCGAGACGTACAAAGTTTTCTGGGATTGGTTTCATATTTTAGAAGATTTATTAAAAACTTTGCTATTATAGCTAAACCCTTATATGACATATTAAAATCAAAGCAGGATTTCATTTGGCATAATGATGCACTAAATTCTTTTGAAAACCTTAAACAGTGTCTGATCTCAGAACCGGTATTAGCAATCTATAACCCAAAAGCGGAAACCGAACTCCACTGTGACGCGAGCGCACATGGATACGGCTCTGTACTATTGCAGAAGCAGGCAGATGGTAAATATCATCCGATTTCATATTTTAGTAAAAGAACTACGCAAGCGGAGTCAAAATATCATAGCTTTGAGCTTGAGGCATTGGCAATTGTGTACTCTTTAGAAAGATTTCGGATTTACCTACAAGGGATTTTGTTCAAAATTGTAACAGATTGTAACAGCTTAAAATTGACCTTGGAGCGAAAGGAAGTAAATCCGCGAATATTAAGGTGGTCGTTAACTTTACGAAATTATAATTACACGCTAGAGCACCGTACAGGAGACCGTATGCAACATGCTGATGCTCTGAGCCGTAAACATAATATTTTACTTATTACTGAAAATAGTTTTGAAAGAAATTTAGAAATTTTACAAAGTAAGGATCCTCAAATAGATAAAATTCGCCAAGAATTAGAGAAATCGGAAAGCAAACTCTTTGAATTGAACAATGGTCTTGTGTACCGCAAGATAAGTCAGAAATTGTTATTTTACGTGCCATCTTCTATGATAGACAACGTCATCCGTACGAATCACGAAGAGATAGGACATCAGGGTTTAAATAAAACGTTAGAGTACGTCACTCGAGTCTATTGGTTCCCGGATGCTCGAAATAAAATTAAAAAGTATATCGCTAACTGTCTAAAATGCATTACGTATGCTACGACCGCTAATCGTATTGAAGGAAGGTTACAATGTCCAGACAAGGGAGATATTCCTTTTCAATGTATACACATCGATCATTATGGCCCTTTGGATCGGACAAACCATCGATATAAGTATATCTTCGAAGTAATAGATGCTTTCAGCAAATTTGTTAAGTTATATCCCACAGTTAGCACGGGTGTAGACGAGGTTATGCGGCATTTAAGCAGTTATTTTTCGACGTACAGTAGACCGAAGAAGATAGTTTCCGACCGAGGTAGTGCTTTTACTTCCACGAAATTTAAAGATTTCGTATCGCAGCATGGGATACAGCACGTTTTGATAGCTACGGCTACTCCCCATGCTAACGGCCAAATAGAACGCGTCAATCGTTCTTTGACCCCGATGTTGGCAAAATTGACAAAGACAACTCATACTTGGGATCGTATTTTATCGGAAATTGAATACGCATTTAATAACAGTGTGAACAGAGCCACAGGTCATACGCCTGCCAAATTATTATTTGGGACCGACCAAATAGGTACTGTTAATGATGATTTGCGACAGGTTTTAGGAGAACCGATAAATGTAAATAGAAATTTAGATGAGATACGAGAAAGCGCAGTCGCAAATATACACGCTAGTAACGCTTATAACCAAAATTATTATGATAAGAAACGTAAAAAACCGACAAATTATAAATTAGGCGAATATGTAATGATTAAAAACGTAGATGTAACGCCAGGAATTAATAAGAAATTACTGCCAAAATTTAGAGGACCCTATGAAATAAAGCGTGTGCTTGATTACGATAGATATGTAGTATGTGATCTTGATGGACATCAACTCACTCAAATCCCTTTTGAAACCGTATGTTCACCAGAAAACATGAAGCCTTGGGTCAAAGTATAAAACAAACCATGTTTGCCGATAACTTAGCTATGTTTTGTTTAATTATAATTATATCATTTTTAACCATATTTGTATAAGTTAAGTGTATATCATAATTAATATTAGCCGTTAAGAATTACTTAATGTACCGAGTGATTGAGGGCAATCATCTGTCAGGATGGACGAGCTATAGTGCCCCTTTCAACAAAAAAAAAAAGGGAAAAAGATGGTATTAGATGAACGGATTTCGTAGGTACGGGCCTGAATAGCCCGTACCCGCGTGTCATCTGTTTAGCGACCAAACGCCGATGCGTGGCTTTTGACGAAGTCTGATTCGATCATCTTAGTGAGACGGATGTCGTGCCTTTATTACTTTTATTACCGTTATTATTATTATTATTATTAACCTTATTACTATTATCCTTGTTACTACATATAATTATCACCAAATATATACTCTAGTTATTTTGTTTAATTTGTGTCGTGTGTGTGTTTTCATTTATTTATTACCTTACTTACATATTTAATACCTTACTACAAACAATGGGGCTCGTTGTTCACTTAAACTTGAAGAACAAGAAATTGGCGAATTGTACTGTTTGGATGCTTTGCATATATGTTTCTTAGACTATATAGAAGCAATATATACAATGATTTCAACCGTCTACCTATTCCATTCATTGTTCTACTTGTCGAAATTTACAAATAATTTCCTTTAAAGGATTAACAATGGGGCTCGTTGTTCACTTAAACTTGAAGAACAATAAATTGGCCAATTGTATTGTTTGGATGCTTTGCGTACATGTTTCTTAGACTATATGGAAGCAATATATACAAAGATTTCAACAGTCTACGTGTCCCAATCATTGTTCTACTTGTCGAAATTTACAAATAATTTCCTTTAAAGGATTAACAATGGGGCTCGTTGTTCACTTAAACTTGCAGAACAAGAAATTGGCGAATTGTACTGTTTGGATGCTTTGCATATATGTTTCTTAGACTATATAGAAGCAATATATACAATGATTTCAACAGTCTACCTGTTCCATTCATTGTTCTACTTGTCGAAATTTACAAATAATTTCCTTTAAAGGATTAACAATGGGGCTCGTTGTTCACTTAAACTTGCAGAACAAGAAATTGGCGAATTGTACTGTTTGGATGCTTTGCATATATGTTTCTTAGACTATATAGAAGCAATATATACAATGATTTCAACCGTCTGCCTATTCCATTCATTGTTCTACTTGCGAAATTTACAAATAATTTCCTTTAAAGGATTAACAATGGGGCTCGTAGTTCACTTAAACTTGAAGAACAAAAAATTGGCGGATGGTACTGTTTGGATGCTTTTTCATATGTGTCTCTTAGATTATATAGAAGCAATATATACAATAATTTCAACCGTCTACCTGTTCCATTCATTGTTCTACTAGTCGAAATTTACAAATAATTTCCTTTAAAGTATTAACAATGGGGCTCGTAGTTCACGTAAACTTGAAGATCAAATAATTGGCGAATTGTACTGTTTGGATGATATGCAGATATGTTTCTTAGACTATATGGAAGCAATATATACAATGATTTCAATCGTCTACCTATTCCATTCATTGTTCTACTTGCCGAAATTTACAAATAATTTCCTTTAAAGGATTAACAATGGGGCTCGTAGTTCACTTAAACTTGAAGAGCAAAAAATTGGCGAATTGTACTGTTTGGACGCTTTGCATATATGTTCCTTGGACCATATAGAAGCAATATATACAATGATTTCAACCGTCTACGTGTTCCAATCATTGTTCTACTTGTCGAAATTTACAAATAATTTCCTTTAAAGGATTAACAATGGGGCTCGTAGTTCACTTAAACTTGAAGATCAAATAATTGGCGAATTGTACTGTTTGGATGCTTTGCATATATGTTTCTTAGACTATTTAGAAGCAATATATAGAAAGATTTCACCCGTCTACCTGTACTATTCATTGTTCTACTTGTCGAAAGTTACAAATAATTACCGATAAAGGATTAACCATTGGGGCTCATTGTTCACTTAAACTTGAAGAACAAAAAATTGGCGAATTGTACTGTTTGGATGCTTTGCATATATGTTTCTTAGACTATATAGAAGCAATATATACATTGATTTCAACCGTCTACCTGTTCCATTCATTGTTCTACTTGTCGAAAGTTACAAATAATTTCCGATGAAGGATTAACAATGGGGCTCATTGTTCACTTAAACTTGAAGAACAAAAAATTGGCGAATGGTACTGTTTGGATGCTTTGCATATATGTTTCTTAGACTATATAGAAGCAACATATACATTGATTTCAACCGTCTACCTGTTCCATTCATTGTTCTACTTGTCGCAAGTTACAAATAATTTCCGTTAAAGTATTAACAATGGGGCTCGTAGTTCACTTAAACTTGAAGATCAAATAATTGGCGAATTGTACTGTTTGGATGATTTGCATATATGTTTCTTAGACTATATAGAAGCAATATATACAAAGATTTCGACCGTCTACCTGTTCCATTCATTGTTCTACTTGTCGAAAGTTACAAATAATTTCCGATAAAGGATTAACAATGGGGCTCATTGTTCACTTAAACTTGAAGGACAAAAAATTGGCGAATGGTACTGTTTGGATGCTTTGTATATATGTTTCTTAGACTATATGGAAGCAATATATACAAAGATTTCAACCGTCTACGTGTTCCAATCATTGTTCTACTTGTAGAAAGTTACAATTAATTTCCGTTAAAGGATTAACAATGGGGCTCGTAGTTCACTTAAACTTGAAGAACAAAAAATTGGCGAATTGTACTGTTTGGATGCTTTGCATATTTGTTTCGTAGACTATATAGAAGCAATATATACAATGATTTCAACCGTCTACATGATCCATTCATTATTCTACTTGTCGAAATTTACAAATAATTTCCTTTAAAGGATTAACAATGGGGCTCGTAGTTCATTTAATCATGAAGATGAAATAATTGGCTAATTGTACTGTTTGGATGCTTTGCATATGTTTCTCTTAGATTATATAGAAGCAATATATACAATAATTTCAACCGTCTACCTGTTCCATTCATTGTTCTACTTGTCGAAATTTACAAATAATTTCCTTTAAAGGATTAACAATGGGGCTCGTAGTTCACTTAAACTTGAAGATCAAATAATTGGCGAATTGTACTGTTTGGATGATATGCAGATATGTTTCTTAGACTATATGGAAGCAATATATACAATGATTTCAACCGTCTACCTATTCCATTCATTGTTCTACTTGCCGAAATTTACAAATAATTTCCTTTAAAGGATTAACAATGGGGCTCGTAGTTCATTTAATCATGAAGATGAAATAATTGGCTAATTGTACTGTTTGGATGCTTTGCATATGTTTCTCTTAGATTATATAGAAGCAATATATACAATAATTTCAACCGTCTACCTGTTCCATTCATTGTTCTACTTGTCGAAATTTACAAATAATTTCCTTTAAAGGATTAACAATGGGGCTCGTAGTTCACTTAAACTTGAAGATCAAATAATTGGCGAATTGTACTGTTTGGATGATATGCAGATATGTTTCTTAGACTATATGGAAGCAATATATACAATGATTTCAACCGTCTACCTATTCCATTCATTGTTCTACTTGCCGAAATTTACAAATAATTTCCTTTAAAGGATTGACAATGGGGCTCGTAGTTCACTTAAACTTGAAGAACAAAAAATTGGCGAATTGTACTGTTTGGATGCTTTGCATATATGTTTCTTAGACTATTTAGAAGCAATATATAGAAAGATTTCACATGTCTACCTGTACTATTCATTGTTCTACTTGTAGCAAGTTACAAATAATTTCCATTTCATGATTATCAATTGGGCTCGCTGTTTACTTAAACTTGAAGATCAAAAAATTGGCGATTGTTACAGTTTGGATGCTTTGCATATATGTTTCTTAGATTATATAGAAGCAATATATACAATTATTTCAACCGTCTACCTGTTCCATTCATTGTTCTACTTGTCGAAATTTACAAATAATTTCCTTTAAAGAATTAACAATGGGGCTCGTAGTTCATTTAATCATGAAGATGAAATAATTGGCGAATTGTACTGTTTGGATGCTTTTTCATATGTGTCTCTTAGATTATATAGAAGCAATATATACAATGATTTCAACCGTCTACCTGTTCCATTCATTGTTCTACTAGTCGAAATTTACAAATAATTTCCTTTAAAGGATTAACAATGTGGCTCATTGTTCACTTAAACTTGAAGAACAAAAAATTGGCGAATTGTACTGTTTGGATGCTTTGCATATATGTTTCTTAGACTATATAGAAGCAATATATACAAAGATTTCAACCGTCTACCTGTTCCATTCATTGTTCTACTTGTCGAAAGTTACAAATAATTTCCGATGAAGGATTAACAATGGGGCTCATTGTTCACTTAAACTTGAAGAACAAAAAATTGGCGAATGGTACTGTTTGGATGCTTTGCATATATGTTTCTTAGACTATATAGAAGCAACATATACATTGATTTCAACCGTCTACCTGTTCCATTCATTGTTCTACTTGTCGCAAGTTACAAATAATTTCCGTTAAAGTATTAACAATGGGGCTCGTAGTTCACTTAAACTTGAAGATCAAATAATTGGCGAATTGTACTGTTTGGATGATTTGCATATATGTTTCTTAGACTATATAGAAGCAATATATACAAAGATTTCGACCGTCTACCTGTTCCATTCATTGTTCTACTTGTCGAAAGTTACAAATAATTTCCGATAAAGGATTAACAATGGGGCTCATTGTTCACTTAAACTTGAAGGACAAAAAATTGGCGAATGGTACTGTTTGGATGCTTTGTATATATGTTTCTTAGACTATATGGAAGCAATATATACAAAGATTTCAACCGTCTACGTGTTTCAATCATTGTTCTACTTGTAGAAAGTTACAATTAATTTCCGTTAAAGGATTATCAATGGGGCTCGTAGTTCACTTAAACTTGAAGAACAAAAAATTGGCGAATTGTACTGTTTGGATGCTTTGCATATTTGTTTCGTAGACTATACAGAAGCAATATATACAATGATTTCAACCGTTTACATGATCCATTCATTGTTCTACTTGTCGAAATTTACAAATAATTTCCTTTAAAGGATTAACAATGGGGCTCGTAGTTCATTTAATCATGAAGATGAAATAATTGGCGAATTGTACTGTTTGGATGCTTTTTCATATGTGTCTCTTAGATTATATAGAAGCAATATATACAATAATTTCAACCGTCTACCTGTTCCATTCATTGTTCTACTAGTCGAAATTTACAAATAATTTCCTTTAAAGTATTAACAATGGGGCTCGTAGTTCACTTAAACTTGAAGATCAAATAATTGGCGAATTGTACTGTTTGGATGATATGCAGATATGTTTCTTAGACTATATGGAAGCAATATATACACTGATTTCAACCGTCTACCTATTCCATTCATTGTTCTACTTGTCGAAATTTACAAATAATTTCCTTTAAAGGATTAACAATGGGGCTCGTAGTTCACTTAAACTTGAAGAGCAAAAAATTGGCGAATTGTACTGTTTGGACGCTTTGCATATATGTTCCTTGGACTATGTAGAAGCAATATATACAATGATTTCAACCGTCTACGTGTTCCAATCATTGTTCTACTTGTCGAAATTTACAAATAATTTCCTTTAAAGGATTAACAATGGGGCTCGTTGTTCACTTAAACTTTGGAGAACAAGAAATTGGCGAATTGTACTGTTTGGATGCTTTGCATATATGTTTCTTAGACTATATAGAAGCAATATATACAATGATTTCAACCGTCTACCTATTCCATTCATTGTTCCACTTGCCGAAATATACAAATAATTTCCTTTAAAGGATTAACAATGGGGCTCGTAGTTCACTTAAACTTGAAGAGCAAAAAATTGGCGAATTGTACTGTTTGGACGCTATGCATATATGTTTCTTAGACTATATAGAAGCAATATATACAATGATTTCAACAGTCTACCTGTTCCATTCATTGTTCTACTTGTCGAAATTTACAAATAATTACCGATAAAGGATTAACCATTGGGGCTCATTGTTCACTTAAACTTGAAGAACAAAAAATTTGCGAATTGTACTGTTTGGATGCTTTGCATATATGTTTCTTAGACTATATAGAAGCAATATATACAAAGATTTCGACCGTCTACCTGTTCCATTCATTGTTCTACTTGTCGAAAGTTACAAATAATTTCCGATAAAGGATTAACAATGGGGCTCATTGTTCACTTAAACTTGAAGGACAAAAAATTGGCGAATTGTACTGTTTGGATGCTTGCATATATGTTTCTTAGACTATTTAGAAGCAATATATAGAAAGATTTCACATGTCTACCTGTACTATTCATTGTTCTACTTGTAGAAAGTTACAAATAATTTCCATTTCATGATTATCAATTGGGCTCGCTGTTCACTTAAACTTGAAGATCAAAAAATTGGCGATTGTTACTGTTTGGATGCTTTGCATATATGTTTCTTAGATTATATAGAAGCAATATATACAATTATTTCAACCGTCTACCAGTTCCATTCATTGTTCTACTTGTCGCAAGTTACAAATAATTTCCGTTAAAGTATTAACAATGGGGCTCGTAGTTCACTTAAACTTGAAGATCAAATAATTGGCGAATTGTACTGTTTGGATGATTTGCATATATGTTTCTTAGACTATATAGAAGCAATATATACAATGATTTCAACCGTCTACCTATTCCATTCATTGTTCTACTTGCCGAAATATACAAATAATTTCCTTTAAAGGATTAACAATGGGGCTCGTAGTTCACTTAAACTTAAAGAGCAAAAAATTGGCGAATTGTACTGTTTGGACGCTATGCATATATGTTTCTTAGACTATATAGAAGCAATATATACAATGATTTCAACAGTCTACCTGTTCCATTCATTGTTCTACTTGTCGAAATTTACAAATAATTTCCTTTAAAGGATTAACAATGGGGCTCGTAGTTCACTTAAACTTGAAGAACAATAAATTGGCGAATTGTACTGTTTGGATGCTTTGCATATATGTTTCTTAGACTATATAGACGCAATATATACAAGGATTTCAACCGTCTACCTGTTCCAGACATTGTTCTACTTGTCGAAAGTTACAAATAATTACCGATAAAGGATTAACCATTGGGGCTCATTGTTCACTTAAACTTGAAGAACAAAAAATTTGCGAATTGTACTGTTTGGATGCTTTGCATATATGTTTCTTAGACTATATAGAAGCAATATATACAAAGATTTCGACCGTCTACCTGTTCCATTCATTGTTCTACTTGTCGAAAGTTACAAATAATTTCCGATAAAGGATTAACAATGGGGCTCATTGTTCACTTAAACTTGAAGGACAAAAAATTGGCGAATTGTACTGTTTGGATGGTTTGCATATATGTTTCTTAGACTATTTAGAAGCAATATATAGAAAGATTTCACATGTCTACCTGTACTATTCATTGTTCTACTTGTAGAAAGTTACAAATAATTTCCATTTCATGATTATCAATTGGGCTCGCTGTTCACTTAAACTTGAAGATCAAAAAATTGGCGATTGTTACTGTTTGGATGCTTTGCATATATGTTTCTTAGATTATATAGAAGCAATATATACAATTATTTCAACCGTCTACCTGTTCCATTCATTGTTCTACTTGTCGAAATTTACAAATAATTTCCTTTAAAGGATTAACAATGGGGCTCGTAGTTCACTTAAGCTTGAAGAGCAAAAAATTGGCGAATTGTACTGTTTGGACGCTTTGCATATATGTTTCTTAGACTATATAGAAGCAATATATACAATGATTTCAACCGTCTACCTATTCCATTCATTGTTCTACTTGCCGAAATTTACAAATAATTTCCTTTAAAGGATTAACAATGGGGCTCGTAGTTCACTTAAACTTGAAGGACAATAAATTGGCGAATTGTACTGTTTGGATGCTTTGCATATATGTTTCTTAGACTATATAGACGCAATATATACAAGGATTTCAACCGTCTACCTGTTCCAGACATTGTTCTACTTGTCGAAAGTTACAAATAATTACCGATAAAGGATTAACCATTGGGGCTCATTGTTCACTTAAACTTGAAGAACAAAAAATTTGCGAATTGTACTGTTTGGATGCTTTGCATATATGTTTCTTAGACTATATAGAAGCAATATATACAAAGATTTCGACCGTCTACCTGTTCCATTCATTGTTCTACTTGTCGAAAGTTACAAATAATTTCCGATAAAGGATTAACAATGGGGCTCATTGTTCACTTAAACTTGAAGGACAAAAAATTGGCGAATTGTACTGTTTGGATGCTTTGCATATATGTTTCTTAGACTATTTAGAAGCAATATATAGAAAGATTTCACATGTCTACCTGTACTATTCATTGTTCTACTTGTAGAAAGTTACAAATAATTTCCATTTCATGATTATCAATGGGGCTCGTTGTTCACTTAAACTTGGAGAACAAAAAATTGGCGAATGGTACTCTTTGGATGCTTTGCATATATGTTTCTTAGATTATATAGAAGCAATATATACAAAGATTTCAACCGTCTACCTGTTCCATTCATTGTTCTACTTGTCGAAAATTACAAATAATTTCCGATAAAGGATTAACCATTGGGACTCATTGTTCACATACACTTGAAGAACAAAAAATTGGCGAATGGTACTGTTTGGATGATTTGCGTACATGTTTCTTAGACTATATGGAAGCAATATATACAAAGATTTCAACCGTCTACGTGTTCCAATCATTGTTCTACTTGTCGAAATTTACAAATAATTTCCTTTAAATGATTAACAATGGGGCTCGTTGTTCACTTAAACTTGAAGAACAAAAAATTGGCGAATGGTACTGTTTGGATGCTTTGCATATATGTTTCTTAGACTATATAGAAGCAATATATCCATTGATTTCAACCGTCTACCTGTTCCATTCATTGTTCTACTTGTCGCAAGTTACAAATAATTTCCGTTAAAGTATTAACAATGGGGCTCGTAGTTCACTTAAACTTGAAGATCAAATAATTGGCGAATTGTATTGTTTGGACGATTTGCAGATATGTTTCTTAGACTATATAGAAGCAATATATACAATGATTTCAACCGTCTACCTTTTCCATTCATTGTTCTACTTGTCGGAAGTTACAAATAATTTCCGTTAAGGGATTAACAATGGGGATCGTAGTTTACTTAAACTTGAAGAACAAGAAATTGGCGAATTGTACTGTTTGGATGCTTTGCATATATGTTTCTTAGACTATATAGAAGCAATATATACAATGATTTCAACCGTCTACCTATTCCATTCATTGTTCTACTTGCCGAAATTTACAAATAATTTCCTTTAAAGGATTAACAATGGGGCTCGTAGTTCACTTAAACTTGAAGAACAAAAAATTGGCGGATGGTACTGTTTGGATGCTTTGAATATATGTTTCTTATATTATATAGAAGCAATATATACAAATATTTCAACCGTCTACCTGTTCCATTCATTGTTCTACTTGTCGAAAGTTACAAATAATTTCCGATAAAGGATTAACAATGGGGCTCATTGTTCACTTAAACTTGAAGGACAAAAAATTGGCGAATGGTACTGTTTGGATGCTTTGCATATATGTTTCTTAGACTATATGGAAGCAATATATACAAAGATTTCAACCGTCTACGTGTTCCAATCATTGTTCTACTTGTAGAAAGTTACAATTAATTTCCGTTAAAGGATTAACAATGGGGCTCGTAGTACACTTAAACTTGAAGAACAAAAAATTGGCGAATTGTACTGTTTGGATGCTTTGCATATTTGTTTCGTAGACTATATAGAAGCAATATATACAATGATTTCAACCGTCTACATGATCCATTCATTATTCTACTTGTCGAAATTTACAAATAATTTCCTTTAAAGGATTAACAATGGGGCTCGTAGTTCATTTAATCATGAAGATGAAATAATTGGCGAATTGTACTGTTTGGATGCTTTGCATATGTTTCCCTTAGATTATATAGAAGCAATATATACAATGATTTCAACCGTCTACCTGTTCCATTCATTGTTCTACTTGTCGAAAGTTACAAATAATTTCCGATAAAGGATTAACCATTGGGGCTCATTGTTCACTTAAACTTGAAGAACAAAAAATTGGCGAATTGTACTGTTTGGATGCTTTGCATATATGTTTCTTAGACTATATAGAAGCAATATATACAAAGATTTCAACCGTCTACCTGTTCTATTCAATGTTCTACTTGTCGAAATTTACAAGTAATTTCCTTTAAAGGATTAACAATGGGGCTCGTAGTTCACTTAAACTTGAAGAACAAAAAATTGGCGGATGGTACTGTTTGGATGCTTTGAATATATGTTTCTTATATTATAAAGAAGCAATATATACAAATATTTCAACCGTCTACCTGTTCCATTCATTGTTCTACTTGTCGAAAATTACAAATAATTTCCGATAAAGGATTAACCATTGGGGCTCATTGTTCACTTAAACTTGAAGAGCAAAAAATTGGCAAATGGTACTGTTTGGATGCTTTGCGTACATGTTTCTTAGACTATATGGAAGCAATATATACAAAGATTTCAACCGTCTACGAGTTCCAATCATTGTTCTACTTGTCGAAATTTACAAATAATTTCCTTTAAAGGATTAACAATGGGGCTCGTTGTTCACTTAAACTTTGGAGAACAAGAAATTGGCGAATTGTACTGTTTGGATGCTTTGCATATATGTTTCTTAGACTATATAGAAGCAATATATACAAAGATTTCGACCGTCTACCTGTTCCATTCATTGTTCTACTTGTCGAAAGTTACAAATAATTTCCGATAAAGGATTAACAATGGGGCTCATTGTTCACTTAAACTTGTAGAACAAAAAATTGGCGAATTGTACTGTTTGGATGCTTTGCATATTTGTTTCGTAGACTATATAGAAGCAATATATACAATGATTTCAACCGTCTACATGATCCATTCATTGTTCTACTTGTCTAAATTTACAAATAATTTCCTTTAAAGGATTAACAATGGGGCTCGTAGTTCATTTAATCATGAAGATGAAATAATTGGCGAATTGTACTGTTTGGATGCTTTTTCATATGTGTCTCTTAGATTATATAGAAGCAATATATACAATGATTTCAACCGTCTACCTGTTCCATTCATTGTTCTACTAGTCGAAATTTACAAATAATTTCCTTTAAAGGATTAACAATGGGGCTCGTAGTTCATTTAATCATGAAGATGAAATAATTGGCGAATTGTACTGTTTGGATGCTTTGCATATGTTTCTCTTAGATTATATAGAAGCAATATATACAATGATTTCAACCGTCTACCTGTTCCATTCATTGTTCTACTTGTCGAAAGTTACAAATAATTTCCGTTAAAGGATTAACCATTGGGGCTCATTGTTCACTTAAACTTGAAGAACAAAAAATTGGCGAATTGTACTGTTTGGATGCTTTGCATATATGTTTCTTAGACTATATAGAAGCAATATATACAAAGATTTCAACCGTCTACCTGTTCTATTCAATGTTCTACTTGTCGAAATTTACAAATAATTTCCTTTAAAGGATTAACAATGGGGCTCGTAGTTCACTTAAACTTGAAGAGCAAAAAATTGGGAAATGGTACTGTTTGGATGCTTTGCGTACATGTTTCTTAGACTATATGGAAGCAATATATACAAAGATTTCAACCGTCTACGTGTTCCAATCATTGTTCTACTTGTCGAAATTTACAAATAATTTCCTTTAAAGGATTAACAATGGGGCTCGTAGTTCACTTAAACTTGAAGAACAATAAATTGGCGAATTGTACTGTTTGGATGCTTTGCATATATGTTTCTTAGACTATATAGACGCAATATATACAAGGATTTCAGCCGTCTACCTATTCCATTCATTGTTCTACTTGCCGAAAGTTACAAATAATTTCCTTTAAAGGATTAACAATGGGGCTCGTAGTTCACTTAAACTTGAAGAGCAAAAAATTTTTCGAATTGTACTGATTGGACGCTATGCATATATGTTTCTTAGACTATATAGAAGCAATATATACAATGATTTCAACAGTCTACCTGTTCCATTCATTGTTCTACTTGTCGAAATTTACAAATAATTTCCTTTAAAGGATTAACAATGGGGCTCGTAGTTCACTTAAACTTGAAGAACAATAAATTGGCGAATTGTACTGTTTGGATGCTTTGCATATATGTTTCTTAGACTATATAGACGCAATATATACAAGGATTTCAACCGTCTACCTGTTCCAGACATTGTTCTACTTGTCGAAAGTTACAAATAATTACCGATAAAGGATTAACCATTGGGGCTCATTGTTCACTTAAACTTGAAGAACAAAAAATTTGCGAATTGTACTGTTTGGATGCTTTGCATATATGTTTCTTAGACTATATAGAAGCAATATATACAAAGATTTCGACCGTCTACCTGTTCCATTCATTGTTCTACTTGTCGAAAGTTACAAATAATTTCCGATAAAGGATTAACAATGGGGCTCATTGTTCGCTTAAACTTGAAGGACAAAAAATTGGCGAATGGTACTGTTTGGATGCTTTGTATATATGTTTCTTAGACTATATGGAAGCAATATATACAAAGATTTCAACCGTCTACGTGTTCCAATCATTGTTCTACTTGTAGAAAGTTACATTTAATTTCCGTTAAAGGATTAACAATGGGGCTCGTAGTTCACTTAAACTTGAAGAACAAAAAATTGGCGAATTATACTGTTTGGATGCTTTGCATATTTGTTTCGTAGACTATATAGAAGCAATTTATACAATGATTTCAACCGTCTACATGATCCATTCATTGTTCTACTTGTCAAAATTTACAAATAATTTCCTTTAAAGGATTAACAATGGGGCTCGTAGTTCATTTAATCATGAAGATGAAATAATTGGCGAATTGTACTGTTTGGATGCTTTTTCATATGTGTCTCTTAGATTATATAGAAGCAATATATACAATGATTTCAACCGTCTACCTGTTCCATTCACTGTTCTACTTGTCGAAAGTTACAAATAATTTCCGATAAAGGATTAACAATGGGGCTCATTGTTCACTTAAACTTGAAGGACAAAAAATTGGCGAATGGTACTGTTTGGATGCATTGTATATATGTTTCTTAGACTATATGGAAGCAATATATGTAGGAAATGTCGACTGGGTTTTAGTGAATAATAGTTTATTAAAGATTAATAACAAATAATACAGGTAATACTTTACTTAACCTAACACAATACACGTTACTCTCTAGACTCTCACTCAAAAACTAAACTCGCTCTCCAATCTCACTCACTTATATCCACTCTCATTCATACAGCGTTGCCCTTTTCCTCGGATACACCCGCACCACGATTTCGGGCAACACTCGCATTCTTCCATGATTCACTCTTGTTTATACAATCATGCGTTCTTCAGTCACACTGGGGTTTCACGCCTAACATTCACACGTCGCCCAAACAGTCACCAGACAGATCCTTATAAACAGTTACACGCAGTCCATGCATTCCAAAACGTTCACCCTACACTCGGCCATCCTGCGCTCGATATCAGTCCCTGATATCGCACTCGTTTAGGCAGTTACACTCATCGTCAGATTCATCACTTACAACGTTATATGACCATGGTTTCATGTAGTCAGCTGATGTCGACGTTTTTATCGGACCTTCGTGGTCGTCTACTTTACATACGATATATCTATTATTTCTTAATGCGCGGATAACACGATACGGTCCTAAATATTTGTTAGCAACTTTCAATCCCGGCCCTTGTTGCGTACGCCTAATTGCAACCAGATCATCCTCACAATAACGATTACACTCTTTCCGCTTTTTATTAAATGTTTTTTCGTTTTCTTTTTGTATTTTAACGATATTTTCTCGTGCATGCTCACGCAGTTCATCTCTCTTATCGGTAAATTCTGCTACACATTCTCTCTCAATTAACGCACGAATTTCTGTGTTTTCTTGTAAACGCGCACGCGTTCCAAACAGTAAATTAAAGGGGTCGGTTCCAATGCTTCGATGAACGGTTATATTAATGCATTGTTGCGCTCGGTCAAGGTATTTGTACCATTCTTCCTTACTGGGACTGGCAAGCTTAGTTAGTAAGGGTATCAAGATACGATTTACCCTTTCTATTTGTCCATTTCCTCTCGGAATTCCGGTAGTAATCAAAACGCGTTCAATTTTCTCATCCGTACAATATTCACGAAACTCGTTCGAGGTGAACGCTGCACCTCTATCTGAAATTATTCTACGAGGATTTCCGAAAAATATGGACTGCTTTTTCAATATTTTAATTACTTCGGATGCTGCGGTCGTTTTAGTTGCGTAAAGCCATACATATTTCGAGAATCCATCTATAACAGCAAATATGTAATTGTAATTCTTTCGAGTCGAAGGTAATGGTCCTAAATGATCTATGTGAAAAGTATCGAACGGTACTTCGCCTTTGTCTATTGACGCTAAATATCCTTCTTCTTTTCCCGCTTTTCGCTCAGCTAAAATACAATGTACACAATTGCGTATAACCTTTTCTGTCTTTACCTTCAAATTTGGAATGTAAAAGTCTTTTTCGACTAACACACTTGTTTTTAAAACGGAGAAGTGTCCTACTTCATGACACATACGGATAATTTGCGTCCACATTTTTCTGGGAACTACTAGACGTACTTCATCATTTATTTCCTTAAACAGAATACCGCCTTTTAACACGTAACCATCAATATGACTCTTTTCCGCGAGATCAGATATACGTTTCACGTCCTCATCCTCGCGCTGAGCTCGCCGCAAACGAAGAGTCAACACTTCTCTATTCTTATCTATAACGAAACACGATGCTAGTGGGTGTCTACTTAAAGCATCAACATGAAGCATGCTTTTCCCTGGTCTATGCTCTACTGTACAATCAAATTCTTCAAGTAATAATGCCCACCTAGCTACTCGCACACACATATCTTTTTTACACATAGTTAACGTGAATGCCTTACAATCAGTAACAATTTTGAAAGGAATACCCAGTAAATAAATTCGAAATTTTTTCAATGCTTTAATTATCGCTAAAACTTCAAGCTCGTAGCTTGTGTATTTTTCCTCAGCAGATGTTGTACGGCCACTTGAATAGTAAACAGGATGCATGGCTCGCGTCTCACTATCTCTCTGAAGAAGAATGGCACCAAAACCAAATACAGATGCGTCTGTGTGTAATTCTGTTTCGGCTTTTACTCTATACAAACGCAATACTGGCTGACTACAAAGAATAGTTTTCAAAGTTACGAATGCATCTCGCTCAGCCTGACCAAATTGAAAAATTACTCCCTTGCGTAATAAATTGGTTAATGGTCGTGCAATATCCGAATAATGACTCACGAATTTTCTAAAATACCCGCTTAGGCCTAAAAAACTCTGAATTTGTTTAACATTCGTAGGTTCAGGAAATTTACGCACAGCTTCGGTTTTATGCTCCGACGGATAGACGCAACCGTTTTCTATTACATGTCCAAGAAATTCTACTCTACCCATTAGGAATTTGCATTTTCCCCAATTAATAATAAGACCTGCTTTACTCGCAACATTCATTACAAGTTTGAGATTTTCCAATCCACTTTCAAGATCCAATGACGGAATAATTAGGTCGTCCATATAAGTTAGAACTATTTTCTTTTGAATCAAATCCTTAAAAACGACATTAATAAATCTTTGGAAAACTGCTGGTGAATTACATAGGCCAAACGGAACCCGCAAAAATTCGAAATGTCCGTCGGGCACGATAAATGCTGTATACTTACGCGAAGCTTTATCAAGGAACACATGGAAAAAACCGTTTTTTAAATCAAGAGTGCTAAACAATTTCGAATTCTCTAGTGCATCGAGCTGATCTTCTATAATCGGTAATGGAAATCTATCTCGGATGATTTTTTTATTCAGCTTCCGATAATCAACGCACAATCGTATAGTCCCGTCCTTCTTTTTTGCAAGAACAACTGGGCTTGCATAGTCCGATAATGACGGCTGGATTATTCCATCATTTATCCACGTATCTATTTGCTCATTGACCAATTGCCGTTCTGACGGAGAAAGCCGTCGCGCTCTTTGATACACGGGTTCTTCGTCTTGTAACACGAGCGACATTGTAACGCTTGTCTCCGTATTTTCTGCTGGTACATATGTATTAATCATTTCACGTAATGTATTTCGTACTAAACCGTCGGTTATATGAGAAAGTTCAACGTCGGTCGTGTTGATAGCATCCACATCGATTTGAAAAATTTCAGGCGTATTTTCTCCGCGGCGCTCCTGGTTTAATGATTTAATTAAAATATCACCATTTCTAACTATTAACTCTATTGTACCAAGAAAATCATTACCAAGGATTAAGTCGTACGCACAAATTTTATCCGATACAACTCGTAATGTTATCGCGTGTACTTCGTTATCGATTATCATTCTCGCTTTGAATTCGCCTAAAGTGGTATTTTCTCCCGAACCGATACCTCTAAAATTAATGATTTTCTGATCTAACACTGGTGATCCGATCTTAACATATTGCTGCGCACTTATTATAGAAATATCGCTACCTGTGTCTACCAACGCAGTCATCGGGTGGCCCTCGATCCTTACGCTTTTACAGCATTTCCTCGGCGTTACGACATCGGTGACGTGTGTGTTCCTCCTGTTATCGGCCTGCTTAGGACATTGCCGGGCCCGATGCCATCTTTGTTGACAATTGAAACACTTTGGGCCTTCTTCCCTCGTTGGGCAGTCCGGCGCCAGATGGTCTCGCCGTCCGCAGCAAGTACAATATCTCTTCCTGTCCTCTTCACTCCTCCAGTTCTGCTCGTCTCTCTCGTTTCGGCGCCATCTCTCATCTCCGCTGTTCACACTGCCACTTAAAGTTACTTTCTCGAACGTTTCCAGAAGCTCGGTTCTTGATGTGAAACGACCGATACGCGCTTGATTCCTGAGCACGACATCTGGAATCCCGTCTATTATATATTCCAACATTTCTCTTTCACTGACCACCACACGATTTCCCAAAATCACCTTGTCCTGCACATACTCGCAAAAATTTTCGCCTCTTTTCCAACTCCTCTCTTCAAAACGCCGTCTTAAATCAACTCTGCTGGTGTGAAAACAAAACATGCTCCGCATCTCTCTAAGTAACACCTCCACAGGCATGTTCACGTATTCCGAATTTGAATTTAACCACCACGCGGCTCTTCCTCTTAACCTCTTGGCGATAAGCAACTTCGACTGTTCTTCGTCCAGGCGATACGTTTTCCTCACTGTTTGGAATTGCCTTTCCCAATCATCAAATTCTTCCGTAGCGCCCTGGAAATAATTTAACAGGTCCGCTACATGCACAACATTATCCCATGACTTCGCGCTGTTATTTTCTCCTGTCGATGGACCCGCTCCTGATGCAAGCAAAGCGTTTAATTCGCGCAACAATTCTATTTCTTTGTTCTTCCATAGTAACTCTTTCTCTATCATTTCCTTCTCGCGTTTCAGAAGTGTCACTTCACTCTCGGTATATTTCGGTTCTTCAGCTGAACTGTCCGTTTTGACTGTTGGAACTGCAGCCACTGTTGACGTCGACTGCGTCGCGCACGTCCCAATCTGACACTTTTTCACTTCTCCCGATGCACTTCTTAACCGGAGGCGGAGGTCCTTCTCATCAAAACTCGCTCCTTCGGTGCTCATTTTATCACTATTTTCTCACAATTCGCACGATTCGCGATACTCACAATACCTGTACTATTGTATTATCCCACTTCTGACACCAATTTGTAGGAAATGTCGACTGGGTTTTAGTGAATAATAGTTTATTAAAGATTAATAACAAATAATACAGGTAATACTTTACTTAACCTAACACAATACACGTTACTCTCTAGACTCTCACTCAAAAACTAAACTCGCTCTCCAATCTCACTCACTTATATCCACTCTCATTCATACAGCGTTGCCCTTTTCCTCGGATACACCCGCACCACGATTTCGGGCAACACTCGCATTCTTCCATGATTCACTCTTGTTTATACAATCATGCGTTCTTCAGTCACACTGGGGTTTCACGCCTAACATTCACAAGTCGCCCAAACAGTCACCAGACAGATCCTTATAAACAGTTACACGCAGTCCATGCATTCCAAAACGTTCACCCTACATATATACAAAGATTTCAACCGTCTACGTGTTCCAATCATTGTTCTACTTGTAGAAAGTTACAATTAATTTCCGTTAAAGGATTAACAATGGGGCTCGTAGTTCACTTAAACTTGAAGAACAAAAAATTGGCGAATTGTACTGTTTGGATGCTTTGCATATTTGTTTCGTAGACTATATAGAAGCAATATATACAATGATTTCAACCGTCTACATGATCCATTCATTGTTCTACTTTTCGGAATTTACAAATAATTTCCTTTAAAGGATTAACAATGGGGCTCGTAGTTCATTTAATCATGAAGATGAAATAATTGGCGAATTGTACTGTTTGGATGCTTTTTCATATGTGTCTCTTAGATTATATAGAAGCAATATATACAATGATTTCAACCGTCTACCTGTTCCATTCATTGTTCTACTAGTCGAAATTTACAAATAATTTCCTTTAAAGGATTAACAATGGGGCTCGTTGTTCACTTAAACTTGAAGAACAAGAAATTGGCGAATTGTACTGTTTGGATGCTTTGCATATATGTTTCTTAGACTATATAGAAGCAATATATACAATTATTTCAACCGTCTACCTGATCCATTCATTGTTCTACTTGTCGAAATTTACAAATAATTTCCTTTAAAGGATTAACAATGTGGCTCGTAGTTCACTTAAACTTGAAGAACAAAAAATTGGCGAATTGTACTGTTTGGATGCTTTGCATATATGTTTCTTTGACTATTTAGAAGCAATATATAGAAAGATTTCACCCGTCTACCAGTACTATTCATCGTTCTACTTGTAGAAATTTACAAATAATTTCCATTTCGTGATTATCAATGGGGCTCGTTGTTCACTTAAGCTTGGAGAACAAAAAATTGGCGAATGGTACTGTTTGGATGCTTTGCATATATGTTTCTTAGATTATATAGAAGCAATATATACAAAGATTTCAACCGTCTACCTGTTCCATTCATTGTTCTGCTTGTCGAAATTTACAAATAATTTCCTTTAAAGGATTAACAATGGTGCTCGTAGTTCACTTAAACTTGAAGAACAATAAATTGGCGAATTGTACTGTTTGGATGCTTTGCATATATGTTTCTTAGACTATATAGACGCAATATATACAAGGATTTCAGCCGTCTACCTGTTCCAGACATTGTTCTACTTGTCGAAAGTTACAAATAATTTCCTTTAAAGGATTAACAATGGGGCTCGTAGTTCACTTAAACTTGAAGAACAAGAAATTGGCGAATTGTACTGTTTGGATGCTTTGCATATATGTTTCGTAGATTATATAGAAGCAATATATACAATTATTTCAACCGTCTACCTGATCCATTCATTGTTCTACTTGTCGAAATTTACAAATAATTTCCTTTAAAGGATTAACAGTGTGGCTAGTAGTTCACTTAAACTTGAAGAACAAAAAATTGGCGAATTGTACTGTTTGGATGCTTTGCATATATGTTTCTTAGATTATATAGAAGCAAGATATACAAAGATTTCAACCGTCTACCTGTTCCATTCATTGTTCTACTTGTCGAAATATACAAATAATTTCCTTTAAAGGATTAACAATGGGGCTCGTAGTTCACTTAAACTTGAAGAACAAAAAATTGGCTAATGGTACTGTTTGGATGCTTTGCATATATGTTTCTTAGACTATATAGAAGCAATATATACAATGATTTCAACCGTCTACCTATTCCATTCATTGTTCTACTTGCCGAAATTTACAAATAATTTCCTTTAAAGGATTAACAATGGGGCTCGTTGTTCACTTAAACTTGAAGAACAATAAATTGGCGAATTGTACTGTTTGGATGCTTTGCATATATGTTTCTTAGACTATATAGAGGCAATATATACATGGATTTCAAACGTCTACCTGTTCCATTCATTGTTCTACTTGTCGAAAGTTACAAATAATTTCCGATAAAGGATTAACCATTGGGGCTCATTGTTCACTTAAACATGAAGAACAAAAAATTGGCGAATTGTACTGTTTGGATGCTTTGCATATATGTTTCTTAGACTATATAGAAGCAATATATAAAAAGATTTCAACCGTCTACCTGTTCCATTCATTGTTCTACTTGTCGAAATTTACAAATAATTTCCTTTAAAGGATTAACAATGGGGCTCGTAGTTCACTTAAACTTGAAGAACAAAAAATTGGCTAATGGTACTGTTTGGATGCTTTGCATATATGTTTCTTAGACTATATAGAAGCAATATATACAATGATTTCAACCGTCTACCTATTCCATTCATTGTTCTACTTGCCGAAATTTACAAATAATTTCCTTTAAAGGATTAACAATGGGGCTCGTAGTTCACTTAAACTTGAAGAACAAAAAATTGGCGATTGTTAGTGTTTAGATGCTTTGCATATATGTTTCTTAGACTATATAGACGCAATATATACAAGGATTTCAACCGTCTACCTGTTCCATTCATTGTACTACTTGTCGAAAATTACAAATAATTTCCGATAAAGGATTATCAATGGGGCTCGTAGTTCACTTAAACTTAAATAGCAAAAAATTGGCGAATTGTACTGTTTGGACGCTATGCATATATGTTTCTTAGACTATATAGAAGCAATATATACAATGATTTCAACAGTCAACCTGTTCCATTCATTGTTCTACTTGTCGAAATTTACAAATAATTTCCTTTAAAGGATTAACAATGGGGCTCGTAGTTCACTTAAACTTGAAGAGCAAAAAATTGGCGAATTGTACTGTTTGGACGCTTTGCATATATGTTTCTTAGATTATATAGAAGCAATATATACAAAGATTTCAACCGTCTACCTGTTCCATTCATTGTACTACTTGTCGAAAATTACAAATAATTTCCGATAAAGGATTAACAATGGGGCTCGTAGTTCACTTAAACATGAAGAGCAAAAAATTGGCGAATTGTACTGTTTGGACGCTTTGCATATATGTTTCTTAGACTATATAGACGCAATATATACAAGGATTTCAGCCGTCTACCTGTTCCATTCATTGTTCTACTTGTCGAAAGTTACAAATAATTACCGATAAAGGATTAACCATTGGGGCTCATTGTTCACTTAAACTTGAAGAACAAAAAATTGGCGAATTGTACTGTTTGGATGCTTTACATATATGTTTCTTAGACTATATAGAAGCAATATATACATTGATTTCAACCGTCTACTTGTTCCATTCATTGTTCTACTTGCCGGAAGTTACAAATAATTTCCTTTAAAGGATTAACAACGGGGCGCGTAGTTCACTTAAACTTGAAGATCAAAAAATTGGCGAATTGTACTGTTTGGATGCTTTACATATATGTTTCTTAGACTATATGGAAGCAATATATACAATGATTTCAACCGTCTACCTATTCCATTCATTGTCCTACTTGCCGAAATTTACAAATAATTTCCTTTAAAGGATTAACAATGTGTCTCGTAGTTCACTTAAACTTGAAGAGCAAAAAATTGGCGAATTGTACTGTTTGGACGCTTTGCATACATGTTTCTTAGACTATTTAGAAGCAATATATAGAAAGATTTCACCTGTCTACCTGTACTATTCATTGTTCTACTTGTAGAAAGTTACAAATAATTTCCATTTCATGATTATCAATGGGGCTCGCTGTTCACTTAAACTTGAAGATGAAATAATTGGCGAATTGTACTGTTTGGATGCTTTGCACATATGTTTCTTAGACTATATAGAAGCAATATATACAAAGATTTCAACTGTCTACCTGTTCCATTCATTGTTCTGCTTGGCGAAAGTTACAAATAATTTCCGATAAAGGATTAACCATTGGGGCTCATTGTTCACTTAAACTTGAAGAACAAAAAATTGGCGAATTGTACTGTTTGGATGCTTTGCATATATGTTTCTTAGACTATATAGAAGCAATATATACATTGATTTCAACCGTCTACCTGTTCCATTCATTGTTCTACTTGTCGGAAGTTACAAATAATTTTCGTTAAAGTATTAACAATGGGGCTCGTTGTTCACTTAAACATGAAGATGAAATAATTGGCGAATTGTACTGTTTGGATGCTATGCATATATGTTTCTTAGATTATATAGAAGCAATATATACAAAGATTTCAACCGTCTACCTGTTCCATTCATTGTTCTACTTGTCGAAAGTTACTAATAATTTCCGATAAAGGATTAACCATTGGGGCTCATTGTTCACTTAAACTTGAAGAACAAAAAATTGGCGAATTGTACTGTTTGGATGCTTTGCATATATGTTTCTTAGACTATATACAAGCAATGTATACAAAGATTTCAACCGTCTACCTGTTCCATTTATTGTTCTACTTGTCGAAATTTACAAATAATTTCCTTTAAAGGATTAACAATGGGGGCTCATTGTTCACTTAAACTTGAAGAACAAAAAATTGGCGAATGGTACTGTTTGGATGCTTTGCATATATGTTTCTTAGACTATTTAGAAGCAATATATAGAAAGATTTCACCCGTCTACCTGTACTATTCATTGTTCTACTTGTAGAAAGTTACAAATAATTTCCATTTCATGATTATCAATGGGGCTCGCTGTTCACTTAAACTTGAAGATCAAAAAATTGGCGATTGTTACTGTTTAGATGCTTTGCATATAGGTTTCGTAGACTATATAGAAGCAACGTATACAAAGATTTCAACCGTCTACCTGTTCTATTCATTGTTCTACTTGTCGAAATTTACAAATAATTTCCTTTAAAGGATTATCAATGGGGCTCGCTGTTCACTTAAACTTGAAGATGAAATAATTGGCGAATTGTACTGTTTGGATGCTTTGCACATATGTTTCTTAGACTATATAGAAGCAATATATACAAAGATTTCAACTGTCTACCTGTTCCATTCATTGTTCTGCTTGGCGAAAGTTACAAATAATTTCCGATAAAGGATTAACCATTGGGGCTCATTGTTCACTTAAACTTGAAGAACAAAAAATTGGCGAATTGTACTGTTTGGATGATTTGCATATATGTTTCTTAGACCTTATAGAAGCAATATATACAAAGATTTCAACCGTATACCAGTTCCATTCATTGTTCTACTTGTCGAAAATTACAAATAATTTCCTTTTCAAGATTGTCAATGGGGCTCGTTGTTCACTTAAACTTGAAGAACAAAAAATTGGCGAATGGTACAGTTTGGATCCTTTGCATATATGTTTCTTAGACTATATAGAAGCAATATATACGAAGATCTCAACCGTCTACCTGTTCCATTCATTTTTCAACTTGTCGAAATTTAGAAATAATTTCCGTTAAAGGATTAACAATGCGGCTCGTAGTTCACTTAAACTTGAAGAACAAAACATTGGCGAATTGTACTGTTTGGATGCTTTGCATATATGTTTCTTAGACTATATAGAAGCAATATATAGAAAGATTTCACTCGTATACCTGTACTATTCATTGTTCTACTTGTAGAAAGTTACAAATAATTTCCATTTCATGATTATCAATGGGGCTCGTTGTTCACTAATACTCGAAGATACAAAAATTGGCGGATGTTACTGTTTAGATGCTTTGCATATAGGTTTCTTAGACTATATAGAAGCAGCATATACAAAGATTTCAACCGTCTACCTGTTCTATTCATTGTTCTACTTGTAGAAACTTACAAATAATTTCCGTTTCAAGATGGTCAATGGGGCTCGTTGTTCACTTAAACTTGAAGAACAAAAAATTGGCGAATGGTACAGTTTGGATCCTTTGCATATATGTTTCTTAGACTATATAGAAGCAATATATACAAAGATTTCAACCGTCTGGGTTAGGCACCTGTCCCATTCATTGTTCTACTTGTCGAAATTTACAAATAATTTACTTTAAAGGATTAACAATGGGGCTCGTAGTTCACTTAAACTTGAAGAACAAAAAATTGGCGAATTGTACTGTTTGGATGCTTTGCATATATGTTTCTTAGACTATATAGAAGTAATATATAGAAAGATTTCAACCGTCTACCTGTTCCATTCATTGTTTTACTTGTCGAATGTTACAAATAATTTCCGTTAAATAATTAACAATGGGGTTCGTAGTTCATTTAAACTTGAAGAACAAAAAATTGGCGAATTGTACTGTTTGGATGCTTTGCATATATGTTTCTTAGACTATATAGAAGTAATATATAGAAAGATTTCAACCGTCTACCTGTTCTATTCATTGTTCTACTTGTCGAAATTTACAAATAATTTCCTTTAAAGGATTAACAATGGGGCTCGTTGTTCACTTAAACTTGAAGAACAATAAATTGGCGAATGGTACTGTTTGGATGCTTTGCATATATGTTTCTTAGATTATATAGAAGCAATATATACAAATATTTCAACCGTCTACCTGTTCCATTCATTGTTCTACTTGTCGAAAATTACAAATAATTTCCGATAAAGGACTAACCATTGGGGCTCATTGTTCACTTAAACTTGAAGAACAAAAAATTGGCGAATTGTACTGTTTGGATGCTTTGCATATATGTTTCTTAGATTATATAGAAGCAATATATACAAAGATTTCAACCGTCTACCTGTTCGATTCATTGTTCTACTTGTCGAAAGTTACAAATAATATCCGATAAAGGATTAACAATGGGGCTCATTGTTCACTTAAACTTGAAGGACAAAGAATTGGCGAATGGTACTGTTTGGATGCTTTGCGTACATGTTTCTTAGACTATATGGAAGCAATATATACAAGGATTTCAACCGTGTACCTGTTCCATTCATTGTTCTACTTGTCGAAAGTTACAAATAATTTCCGATAAAGGATTAACAATGGGGCTCATTGTTCACTTAAACTTGAAGAACAAAAAATTGGCGAATGGTACTGTTTGGATGCTTTGCATATATGTTTCTTAGACTATATAGAAGCAATATATACATTGATTTCAACCGTCTACCTGTTCCACTCATTGTTCTACTTGTCGCAAGTTACAAATAATTTCCGTTAAAGTGTTAACAATGGGGCTCGTAGTTCACTTAAACTTGAAGAACAAAAAATTGGCGAATGGTACTATTTGGATGCTTTGAATATATGTTTCTTATATTATATAGAAGCAATATATACAAATATTTCAACCGTCTACCAGTTCCATTCATTGTTCGACTTGTCGAAAATTACAAATAATTTCCGATAAAGGATTAACCATTGGGGCTCATTGTTCACTTAAACTTGAAGACCAAAAAATTGGCGAATGGTACTGTTTGGATGATTTGCATATATGTTTCTTAGACTTTATAGAAGCAATATATACAAAGATTTCAACCGTCTACCTGTTCCATTCATTATTCTACTTGTCGAAAGTTACAAATAATTTCCGTTAAGGGATTAACAATGGGGATCATAGTTTACTTAAACTTGAAGAACAAGAAATTGGCGAATTGTACTGTTTGGATGCTTTGCATATATGTTTCTTAGACTATATAGAAGCAATATATACAATGATTTCAACCGTCTACCTATTCCATTCATTGTTCTACTTGCCGAAATTTACAAATAATTTCCTTTAAAGGATTAACAATGGGGCTCGTAGTTCACTTAAACTTGAAGTACAAAAAATTGACGAATGGTACTATTTGGATGCTTTGTATATATGTTTCTTATATTATATAGAAGCAATATATACATATATTCCAACCGTCTACCTGTTCCATTCATTGTTCTACTTGTCGAAAATTACAAATAATTTCCGATAAAGGATTAACCATTGGGGCTCATTGTTCACTTAAACTTGAAGAACAAAAAATTGGCGAATTGTACTGTTTGGATGCTTTGCATATATGTTTCTTAGATTATATAGAAGCAATATATACAAAGATTTCAACCGTCTACCTGTTCGATTCATTGTTCTACTTGTCGAAAGTTACAAATAATATCCGATAAAGGATTAACAATGGGGCTCATTGTTCACTTAAACTTGAAGGACAAAGAATTGGCGAATGGTACTGTTTGGATGCTTTGCATATATGTTTCTTAGACTATATAGAAGCAATATATACATTGATTTCAACCGTCTACCTGTTCCACTCATTGTTCTACTTGTCGCAAGTTACAAATAATTTCCGTTAAAGTGTTAACAATGGGGCTCGTAGTTCACTTAAACTTGAAGAACAAAAAATTGGCGAATGGTACTATTTGGATGCTTTGAATATATGTTTCTTATATTATATAGAAGCAATATATACAAATATTTCAACCGTCTACCAGTTCCATTCATTGTTCGACTTGTCGAAAATTACAAATAATTTCCGATAAAGGATTAACCATTGGGGCTCATTGTTCACTTAAACTTGAAGACCAAAAAATTGGCGAATGGTACTGTTTGGATGATTTGCATATATGTTTCTTAGACTTTATAGAAGCAATATATACAAAGATTTCAACCGTCTACCTGTTCCATTCATTATTCTACTTGTCGAAAGTTACAAATAATTTCCGTTAAGGGATTAACAATGGGGATCATAGTTTACTTAAACTTGAAGAACAAGAAATTGGCGAATTGTACTGTTTGGATGCTTTGCATATATGTTTCTTAGACTATATAGAAGCAATATATACAATGATTTCAACCGTCTACCTATTCCATTCATTGTTCTACTTGCCGAAATTTACAAATAATTTCCTTTAAAGGATAAACAATGGGGCTCGTAGTTCACTTAAACTTGAAGAACAAAAAATTGGCGAATGGTACTATTTGGATGCTTTGAATATATGTTTATTATATTATATAGAAGCAATATATACAAAGATTTCAACCGTCTACCTGTTCGATTCATTGTTCTACTTGTCGAAATTTACAAATAATTTCCGATAAAGGATTAACAATGGGGCTCATTGTTCACTTAAACTTGAAGGACAAAAGATTGGCGAATGGTACTGTTTGGATGCTTTGCGTACATGTTTCTTAGACTATATGGAAGCAATATATACAAGGATTTCAACCGTCTACCTGCTCCATTCATTGTTCTACTTGTCGAAAGTTACAAATAATTTCCGATAAAGGATTAACAATGGGGCTCATTGTTCACTTAAACTTGAAGAACAAAAAATTGGCGAATGGTACTGTTTGGATGATTTGCGTACATGTTTCTTAAACTATATGGAAGCTATATATACAATGATTTCAACCGTCTACCTGTTCCATTCATTGTTCTACTTGTCGAAAGTTACAAATAATTTCCGATAAAGGATTAACAATGGGGCTCATTGTACACTTAAACTTGAAGAACAAAAAATTGGCGAATGGTACTGTTTGGATGCTTTGCATATATGTTTCTTAGACTATATAGAAGCAATATATACATTGATTTCAACCGTCTACCTGTTCCACTCATTGTTCTACTTGTCGCAAGTTACAAATAATTTCCGTTAAAGTGTTAACAATGGGGCTCGTAGTTCACTTAAACTTGAAGATGAAATAATTGGCGAATTGTACTGTTTGGATGCTTTGCATATATGTTTCTTAGATTATATAGAAGCAATATATACAAAGATTTCAACCGTCTACCTGTTCCATTCATTGTTCTACTTGTCGAAATTTACAAATAATTTCCTTTAAAGGATTAACAATGGGGCTCGTTGTTCACTTAAACTTGAAGAACAAAAAAGTGGCGAATGGTACTGTTTGGATGCTTTGCATATACGTTTCTTAGACTATATAGAAGCAATATATACATTGATTTCAACCGTCTACCTGTTCCATTCATTGTTCTACTTGTCGAAAGTTACAAATAATTTCCGTTAAGGGATTAACAGTGGGGATATTAGTTTACTTAAACTTGAAGAACAAGAAATTGGCGAATTGTACTGTTTGGATGCTTTGCATATATGTTTCTTAGACTATATAGAAGCAATATATACAATGATTTCAACCGTCTACCTATTCAATTCATTGTTCTACTTGCCGAAATTTACAAATAATTTCCTTTAAAGGATTAACAATGGGGCTCGTAGTTCACTTAAACTTGAAGGACAAAAAATTGGCGAATGGTACTATTTGGATGCTTTGAATATATGTTTCTTATATTATATAGAAGCAATATATACAAATATTTCAACCGTCTACCAGTTCCATTCATTGTTCGACTTGTCGAAAATTACAAATAATTTCCGATAAAGGATTAACCATTGGGGCTCATTTTTCACTTAAACTTGAAGACCAAAAAATTGGCGAATGGTACTGTTTGGATGCTTTGCGTACATGTTTCTTAGACTATATTGAAGCAATATATACAAAGATTTCAACCGTCTACGTGTTCCAATCATTGTTTTACTTGTCGAAATTTACACATAATTTCCTTTAAAGGATTAACAATGGGGCTCGTTGTTAACTTAAACTTGAAGAACAATAAATTGGCGAATTGTACTGTTTGGATGCTTTGCATATATGTTTCTTAGACTATATAGAAGCAATATATACAAAGATTTCAACCGTCTACCTGTACTATTCATTGTTCTACTTGTAGAAAGTTACAAATAATTTCCATTTCATGATTATCAATGGGGCTCGCTGTTCACTTAAACTTGAAGATCAAAAAATTGGCGATTGTTACTGTTTAGATGCTTTGCATATAGGTTTCGTAGACTATATAGAAGCAACGTATACAAAGATTTCAACCGTCTACCTGTTCTATTCATTGTTCTACTTGTCGAAATTTACAAATAATTTCCTTTAAAGGATTAACAATGGGGCTCGTTGTTCACTTAAACTTGAAGAACAATAAATTGGCGAATTGTACTGTTTGGATGCTTTGCATATATGTTTCTTAGATTATATAGACGCAATATATACAAAGATTTCAACCGTCTACCTGTTCTATTCATTGTTCTACTTGTCGAAATTTACAAATAATTTCCTTTAAAGGATTAACAATGGGGCTCGTTGTTCACTTAAACTTGAAGAACAATAAATTGGCGAATTGTACTGTTTGGATGCTTTGCATAAATGTTTCTTAGACTATATAGAAGCAATATATACAATGATTTCAACCGTCTACCTGTACTATTCATTGTTCTACTTGTCGAAAGTTACAAATAATTACCGATAAAGGATTAACCATTGGGGCTCACTGTTCACTTAAACTTGAAGAACAAAAAATTGGCGAATTGTACTGTTTGGATGCTTTCCATATATGTTTCTTAGACTATATAGAAGCAATATATACAAAGATTTCAACTGTCTACCAGTTCCATTCATTGTTCTACTTGTCGAAAGTTACAAATAATTTCCGATAAAGGATTAACCATTGGGGCTCATTGTTCACTTAAACTGGAGGAACAAAAAATTGGCGAATTGTACTGTTTGGATGCTTTGCATATATGTTTCTTAGACTATATAGAAGCAATATATACAAAGATTTCAACCGTCTACCTGTTCCATTCATTGTTCTACTTGTCGAAAGTTACAAATAATTTCCGATAAAGGATTAACAATGGGTCTCATTGTTCACTTAAACTTGAAGAAAAAAAAATTGGCGTATTGTACTGTTTGGATGCTTTGCATATATGTTTCTTAGACTATATAGAAGCAATATATACAAGGATTTCAACCGTCTACCTGTTCCATTCATTGTTCTACTTGTCGAAAGTTACAAACAATTACCGATAAAGGACTAACCATTGGGGCTCATTGTTCACTAAACTTGAAGAACAAATAATTGCCGAATTGTACTGTTTGGATGCTTTGCATATATGTTTCTTATACTATATAGAAGCAATATATAGAAAGATTTCACCCGTCTACCTGTACTATTCATTGTTCTACTTGTAGAAAGTTAGAAATAATTTCCATTTCATGATTATCAATGGGGCTCGATGTTCACTTAAACTTGAAGATCAAAAAATTGGCGATTGTTACTGTTTAGATGCTTTGCATATATGTTTCTTAGATTATATAGAAGCAATATATACAAAGATTTCAACCGTCTACCTGTTCCATTCATTGTACTACTTGTCGAAAATTACAAATAATTTCCGATAAAGGATTAACAATGGGGCTCGTAGTTCACTTAAACATGAAGAGCAAAAAATTGGCGAATTGTACTGTTTGGACGCTTTGCATATATGTTTCTTAGACTATATAGACGCAATATATACAAGGATTTCAGCCGTCTACCTGTTCCATTCATTGTTCTACTTGTCGAAAGTTACAAATAATTACCGATAAAGGATTAACCATTGGGGCTCATTGTTCACTTAAACTTGAAGAACAAAAAATTGGCGAATTGTACTGTTTGGATGCTTTACATATATGTTTCTTAGACTATATAGAAGCAATATATACATTGATTTCAACCGTCTACTTGTTCCATTCATTGTTCTACTTGCCGGAAGTTACAAATAATTTCCTTTAAAGGATTAACAACGGGGCGCGTAGTTCACTTAAACTTGAAGAACAAAAAATTGGCGAATTGTACTGTTTGGATGCTTTACATATATGTTTCTTAGACTATATGGAAGCAATATATACAATGATTTCAACCGTCTACCTATTCCATTCATTGTCCTACTTGCCGAAATTTACAAATAATTTCCTTTAAAGGATTAACAATGTGGCTCGTAGTTCACTTAAACTTGAAGAGCAAAAAATTGGCGAATTGTACTGTTTGGACGCTTTGCATATATGTTTCTTAGACTATTTAGAAGCAATATATAGATAGATTTCACCTGTCTACCTGTACTATTCATTGTTCTACTTGTAGAAAGTTACAAATAATTTCCATTTCATGATTATCAATGGGGCTCGCTGTTCACTTAAACTTGAAGATGAAATAATTGGCGAATTGTACTGTTTGGATGCTTTGCACATATGTTTCTTAGACTATATAGAAGCAATATATACAAAGATTTCAACTGTCTACCTGTTCCATTCATTGTTCTGCTTGGCGAAAGTTACAAATAATTTCCGATAAAGGATTAACCATTGGGGCTCATTGTTCACTTAAACTTGAAGAACAAAAAATTGGCGAATTGTACTGTTTGGATGCTTTGCATATATGTTTCTTAGACTATATAGAAGCAATATATACATTGATTTCAACCGTCTACCTGTTCCATTCATTGTTCTACTTGTCGGAAGTTACAAATAATTTTCGTTAAAGTATTAACAATGGGGCTCGTTGTTCACTTAAACATGAAGATGAAATAATTGGCGAATTGTACTGTTTGGATGCAATGCATATATGTTTCTTAGATTATATAGAAGCAATATATACAAAGATTTCAACCGTCTACCTGTTCCATTCATTGTTCTACTTGTTGAAAGTTACAAATAATTTCCGATAAAGGATTAACCATTGGGGCTCATTGTTCACTTAAACTGGAGGAACAAAAAATTGGCGAATGGTACTGTTTGGATGCTTTGCATATATATTTCTTAGACTATTTAGAAGCAATATATAGAAAGATTTCACCCGTCTACCTGTACTATTCATTGATCTACTTGTAGAAAGCTACAAATAATTTCCATTTCATGATTATCAATGGAGCTCGCTGTTCACTTAAACTTGAAGATCAAAAAATTGGTGATTGTTACTGTTTAGATGCTTTGCATATAGGTTTCTTAGACTATATAGAAGCAACATATACAAAGATTTCAACCGTCTACCTGTTCTATTCATTGTTCTACTTGTCGAAATTTACAAATAATTTCCTTTAAAGGATTAACAATGGGGCTCGTTGTTCACTTAAACTTGAAGAACAATAAATTGGCGAATTGTACTGTTTGGATGCTTTGCATATATGTTTCTTAGACTATATAGACGCAATATATACAAGGATTTCAACCGTCTACCTGTGCCATTCATTGTTCTACTTGTCGAAAGTTACAAATAATTTCCGTTAAAGGATTAACAATGGGGCTCGTAGTTCACTTAAACATGAAGAAAAAAAAATTGGCGTATTGTACTGTTTGGATGCTTTGCATATATGTTTCTTAGACTATATAGAAGCAATATATACAATGATTTCAACCGTCTACCTGTTCCATTCATTGTTCTACTTGTCGAAAGTTACTAATAATTTCCGATAAAGGATTAACCATTGGGGCTCATTGTTCACTTAAACTTGAAGAACAAAAAATTGGCGAATTGTACTGTTTGGATGCTTTGCATATATGTTTCTTAGACTATATAGAAGCAATGTATACAAAGATTTCAACCGTCTACCTGTTCCATTTATTGTTCTACTTGTCGAAATTTACAAATAATTTCCTTTAAAGGATTAACAATGGGGCTCGTAGTTCACTTAAACTTGAAGAACAAAAAATTGGCGAATGGTACTGTTTGGATGCTTTGCATATATGTTTCTTAGACTATTTAGAAGCAATATATAGAAAGATTTCACCCGTCTACCTGTACTATTCATTGTTCTACTTGTAGAAAGTTACAAATAATTTCCATTTCATGATTATCAATGGGGCTCGCTGTTCACTTAAACTTGAAGATCAAAAAATTGGCGATTGTTACTGTTTAGATGCTTTGCATATAGGTTTCGTAGACTATATAGAAGCAACATATACAAAGATTTCAACCGTCTACCTGTTCTATTCATTGTTCTACTTGTGGAAATTTACAAATAATTTCCTTTAAAGGATTAACAACGGGGCTCGTTGTTCACTTAAACTTGAAGAACAATAAATTGGCGAATTGTACTGTTTGGATGCTTTGCATATATGTTTCTTAGATTATATAGACGCAATATATACAAAGATTTCAACCGTCTACCTGTTCTATTCATTGTTCTACTTGTCGAAATTTACAAATAATTTCCTTTAAAGGATTAACAATGGGGCTCGTTGTTCACTTAAACTTGAAGAACAATAAATTGGCGAATTGTACTGTTTGGATGCTTTGCATAAATGTTTCTTAGACTATATAGAAGCAATATATACAATGATTTTAACCGTCTACCTGTACTATTCATTGTTCTACTTGTCGAAAGTTACAAATAATTACCGATAAAGGATTAACCATTGGGGCTCACTGTTCACTTAAACTTGAAGAACAAAAAATTGGCGAATTGTACTGTTTGGATGCTTTCCATATATGTTTCTTAGACTATATAGGAGCAATATATACAAAGATTTCAACCGTCTACCTGTTCCATTCATTGTTCTACTTGTCGAAAGTTACAAATAATTTCCGATAAAGGATTAACAATGGGTCTCATTGTTCACTTAAACTTGAAGAAAAAAAAATTGGCGTATTGTACTGTTTGGATGCTTTGCATATATGTTTCTTAGACTATATAGAAGCAATATATACAAGGATTTCAACCGTCTACCTGTTCCATTCATTGTTCTACTTGTCGAAAGTTACAAACAATTACCGATAAAGGACTAACCATTGGGGCTCATTGTTCACTAAACTTGAAGAACAAATAATTGCCGAATTGTACTGTTTGGATGCTTTGCATATATGTTTTGAGACTATATAGAAGCAATATATACAATGATTTCAACAGTCTACCTGTTTCATTCATTGTTCTACTTGTCGAAAGTTACAAATAAATTCCTTTAAAGGATTAACAATGGGGCTCGTAGTTCACTTAATCTTGAAGAACAAAAAATTGGCGAATGGTACTGTTTGGATGCTTTGCATATATGTTTCTTATACTATATAGAAGCAATAAATACAAAGATTTCAACCGTCTACCTGTTCCATTCATTGTTCTACTTGTCGAAAATTACAAATAATTTCCGATAAAGGATTAACCATTGGGGCTCATTGTTCACTTAAACTTGAAGAACAAAAAATTGGCGAATTGTACTGTTTAGATGCTTTGCATATATGTTTCTTAGACTATATAGAAGCAATATATACAAAGATTTCAACCGTCTACCTGTTCCATTCATTGTTCTACTTGTCGAAAGTTACAAATAATTTCCGATAATGGATTAACCATTGGGTCTCATTGTTCACTTATACTTGAAGAACAAAAAATTGGCGAATTGTACTGTTTGGATGCTTTGCATATATGTTTCGTAGACTATATGGAAGCAATATATACATTGATTTCAACCGTCTACCTGTTCCATTCATTGATCTACTTGTCGAAAGTTACAAATAATTTCCGTTAAAGTATTAACAATGGGGCTCGTAGTTCTCTTAAACTTGAAGAACAAAAAATTGGCGAATTGTACTGTTTCGATGCTTTGCATATATGTTTCTTTGACTATATAGAAGCAATATATACATTGATTTCCACCGTCTACCTGTTCCATTCATAGTTCTACTTGTAGAAAATTACAATTAATTTCCGTTAAAGGATTAACAATGGGGCTCGTAGTTCACTTAAACTTGAAGATCAATAAATTGGCGAATTGTACTGTTTGGATGATTTGCATATATGTTTCTTAGACTATATAGAAGCAATATATACAATGATTTCAACCGTCTACCTGTTCCATTCATTTTTCAACTTGTTGAAATTTACAAATAATTTCCTTTAAAGGATTAACAATGGGGCTCGTAGTTCATTTAAACTTGAAGAACATAAAATTGGCGAATTGTACTGTTTGGATGATTTGCATATATGTTTCTTAGACCTTATAGAAGCAATATATACAAAGATTTCAACCGTATACCAGTTCCATTCATTGTTCTACTTGTCGAAAATTACAAATAATTTCCTTTTCAAGATTGTCAATGGGGCTCGTTGTTCACTTAAACTTGAAGAACAAAAAATTGGCGAATGGTACAGTTTGGATCCTTTGCATATATGTTTCTTAGACTATATAGAAGCAATATATACGAAGATCTCAACCGTCTACCTGTTCCATTCATTTTTCAACTTGTCGAAATTTAGAAATAATTTCCGTTAAAGGATTAACAATGCGGCTCGTAGTTCACTTAAACTTGAAGAACAAAACATTGGCGAATTGTACTGTTTGGATGCTTTGCATATATGTTTCTTAGACTATATAGAAGCAATATATAGAAAGATTTCACTCGTATACCTGTACTATTCATTGTTCTACTTGTAGAAAGTTACAAATAATTTCCATTTCATGATTATCAATGGGGCTCGTTGTTCACTAATACTCGAAGATACAAAAATTGGCGGATGTTACTGTTTAGATGCTTTGCATATAGGTTTCTTAGACTATATAGAAGCAGCATATACAAAGATTTCAACCGTCTACCTGTTCTATTCATTGTTCTACTTGTAGAAACTTACAAATAATTTCCGTTTCAAGATGGTCAATGGGGCTCGTTGTTCACTTAAACTTGAAGAACAAAAAATTGGCGAATGGTACAGTTTGGATCCTTTGCATATATGTTTCTTAGACTATATAGAAGCAATATATACAAAGATTTCAACCGTCTGGGTTAGGCACCTGTCCCATTCATTGTTCTACTTGTCGAAATTTACAAATAATTTCCTTTAAAGGATTAACAATGGGGCTCGTAGTTCACTTAAACTTGAAGAACAAAAAATTGGCGAATTGTACTGTTTGGATGCTTTGCATATATGTTTCTTAGACTATATAGAAGTAATATATAGAAAGATTTCAACCGTCTACCTGTTCCATTCATTGTTTTACTTGTCGAAAATTACAAATAATTTCCTTTTCAAGATTGTCAATGGGGCTCGTTGTTCACTTAAACTTGAAGAACAAAAAATTGGCGAATGGTACAGTTTGGATCCTTTGCATATATGTTTCTTAGACTATATAGAAGCAATATATACGAAGATCTCAACCGTCTACCTGTTCCATTCATTTTTCAACTTGTCGAAATTTAGAAATAATTTCCGTTAAAGGATTAACAATGGGGCTCGTTGTTCACTTAAACTTGAAGAACAATAAATTGGCGAATGGTACTGTTTGGATGCTTTGCATATATGTTTCTTAGATTATATAGAAGCAATATATACAAATATTTCAACCGTCTACCTGTTCCAATCATTGTTCTACTTGTCGAAAATTACAAATAATTTCCGATAAAGGACTAACCATTGGGTCTCATTGTTCACTTAAACTTGAAGAACAAAAAATTGGCGAATTGTACTGTTTGGATGCTTTGCATATATGTTTCTTAGATTATATAGAAGCAATATATACAAAGATTTCAACCGTCTACCTGTTCGATTCATTGTTCTACTTGTCGAAAGTTACAAATAATATCCGATAAAGGATTAACAATGGGGCTCATTGTTCACTTAAACTTGAAGGACAAAGAATTGGCGAATGGTACTGTTTGGATGCTTTGCGTACATGTTTCTTAGACTATATGGAAGCAATATATACAAGGATTTCAACCGTGTACCTGTTCCATTCATTGTTCTACTTGTCGAAAGTTACAAATAATTTCCGATAAAGGATTAACAATGGGGCTCATTGTTCACTTAAACTTGAAGAACAAAAAATTGGCGAATGGTACTGTTTGGATGCTTTGCATATATGTTTCTTAGACTATATAGAAGCAATATATACATTGATTTCAACCGTCTACCTGTTCCACTCATTGTTCTACTTGTCGCAAGTTACAAATAATTTCCGTTAAAGTGTTAACAATGGGGCTCGTAGTTCACTTAAACTTGAAGAACAAAAAATTGGCGAATGGTACTATTTGGATGCTTTGAATATATGTTTCGTATATTATATAGAAGCAATATATACAAATATTTCAACCGTCTACCAGTTCCATTCATTGTTCGACTTGTCGAAAATTACAAATAATTTCCGATAAAGGATTAACCATTGGGGCTCATTGATCACTTAAACTTGAAGACCAAAAAATTGGCGAATGGTACTGTTTGGATGATTTGCATATATGTTTCTTAGACTTTATAGAAGCAATATATACAAAGATTTCAACCGTCTACCTGTTCCATTCATTATTCTACTTGTCGAAAGTTACAAATAATTTCCGTTAAGGGATTAACAATGGGGATCATAGTTTACTTAAACTTGAAGAACAAGAAATTGGCGAATTGTACTGTTTGGATGCTTTGCATATATGTTTCTTAGACTATATAGAAGCAATATATACAATGATTTCTACCGTCTACCTATTCCATTCATTGTTCTACTTGCCGAAATTTACAAATAATTTCCTTTAAAGGATTAACAATGGGGCTCGTAGTTCACTTAAACTTGAAGTACAAAAAATTGACGAATGGTACTATTTGGATGCTTTGTATATATGTTTCTTATATTATATAGAAGCAATATATACATATATTCCAACCGTCTACCTGTTCCATTCATTGTTCTACTTGTCGAAAATTACAAATAATTTCCGATAAAGGATTAACCATTGGGGCTCATTGTTCACTTAAACTTGAAGAACAAAAAATTGGCGAATTGTACTGTTTGGATGCTTTGCATATATGTTTCTTAGATTATATAGAAGCAATATATACAAAGATTTCAACCGTCTACCTGTTCGATTCATTGTTCTACTTGTCGAAAGTTACAAATAATATCCGATAAAGGATTAACAATGGGGCTCATTGTTCACTTAAACTTGAAGGACAAAGAATTGGCGAATGGTACTGTTTGGATGCTTTGCATATATGTTTCTTAGACTATATAGAAGCAATATATACATTGATTTCAACCGTCTACCTGTTCCACTCATTGTTCTACTTGTCGCAAGTTACAAATAATTTCCGTTAAAGTGTTAACAATGGGGCTCGTAGTTCACTTAAACTTGAAGAACAAAAAATTGGCGAATGGTACTATTTGGATGCTTTGAATATATGTTTCTTATATTATATAGAAGCAATATATACAAATATTTCAACCGTCTACCAGTTCCATTCATTGTTCGACTTGTCGAAAATTACAAATAATTTCCGATAAAGGATTAACCATTGGGGCTCATTGTTCACTTAAACTTGAAGACCAAAAAATTGGCGAATGGTACTGTTTGGATGATTTGCATATATGTTTCTTAGACTTTATAGAAGCAATATATACAAAGATTTCAACCGTCTACCTGTTCCATTCATTATTCTACTTGTCGAAAGTTACAAATAATTTCCGTTAAGGGATTAACAATGGGGATCATAGTTTACTTAAACTTGAAGAACAAGAAATTGGCGAATTGTACTGTTTGGATGCTTTGCATATATGTTTCTTAGACTATATAGAAGCAATATATACAATGATTTCAACCGTCTACCTATTCCATTCATTGTTCTACTTGCCGAAATTTACAAATAATTTCCTTTAAAGGATAAACAATGGGGCTCGTAGTTCACTTAAACTTGAAGAACAAAAAATTGGCGAATGGTACTATTTGGATGCTTTGAATATATGTTTATTATATTATATAGAAGCAATATATACAAAGATTTCAACCGTCTACCTGTTCGATTCATTGTTCTACTTGTCGAAATTTACAAATAATTTCCGATAAAGGATTAACAATGGGGCTCATTGTTCACTTAAACTTGAAGGACAAAAGATTGGCGAATGGTACTGTTTGGATGCTTTGCGTACATGTTTCTTAGACTATATGGAAGCAATATATACAAGGATTTCAACCGTCTACCTGCTCCATTCATTGTTCTACTTGTCGAAAGTTACAAATAATTTCCGATAAAGGATTAACAATGGGGCTCATTGTTCACTTAAACTTGAAGAACAAAAAATTGGCGAATGGTACTGTTTGGATGATTTGCGTACATGTTTCTTAAACTATATGGAAGCTATATATACAATGATTTCAACCGTCTACCTGTTCCATTCATTGTTCTACTTGTCGAAAGTTACAAATAATTTCCGATAAAGGATTAACAATGGGGCTCATTGTACACTTAAACTTGAAGAACAAAAAATTGGCGAATGGTACTGTTTGGATGCTTTGCATATATGTTTCTTAGACTATATAGAAGCAATATATACATTGATTTCAACCGTCTACCTGTTCCACTCATTGTTCTACTTGTCGCAAGTTACAAATAATTTCCGTTAAAGTGTTAACAATGGGGCTCGTAGTTCACTTAAACTTGAAGATGAAATAATTGGCGAATTGTACTGTTTGGATGCTTTGCATATATGTTTCTTAGATTATATAGAAGCAATATATACAAAGATTTCAACCGTCTACCTGTTCCATTCATTGTTCTACTTGTCGAAATTTACAAATAATTTCCTTTAAAGGATTAACAATGGGGCTCGTTGTTCACTTAAACTTGAAGAACAAAAAAGTGGCGAATGGTACTGTTTGGATGCTTTGCATATACGTTTCTTAGACTATATAGAAGCAATATATACATTGATTTCAACCGTCTACCTGTTCCATTCATTCTTCTACTTGTCGAAAGTTACAAATAATTTCTGTTAAGGGATTAACAGTGGGGATATTAGTTTACTTAAACTTGAAGAACAAGAAATTGGCGAATTGTACTGTTTGGATGCTTTGCATATATGTTTCTTAGACTATATAGAAGCAATATATACAATGATTTCAACCGTCTACCTATTCAATTCATTGTTCTACTTGCCGAAATTTACAAATAATTTCCTTTAAAGGATTAACAATGGGGCTCGTAGTTCACTTAAACTTGAAGGACAAAAAATTGGCGAATGGTACTATTTGGATGCTTTGAATATATGTTTCTTATATTATATAGAAGCAATATATACAAATATTTCAACCGTCTACCAGTTCCATTCATTGTTCTACTTGCCGAAATTTACAAATAATTTCCTTTAAAGGATTAACAATGGGGCTCGTTGTTCACTTAAACTTGAAGAACAAAAAAGTGGCGAATGGTACTGTTTGGATGCTTTGCATATACGTTTCTTAGACTATATAGAAGCAATATATACATTGATTTCAACCGTCTACCTGTTCCATTCATTGTTCTACTTGTCGAAAGTTACAAATAATTTCCGTTAAGGGATTAACAGTGGGGATATTAGTTTACTTAAACTTGAAGAACAAGAAATTGGCGAATTGTACTGTTTGGATGCTTTGCATATATGTTTCTTAGACTATATAGAAGCAATATATACAATGATTTCAACCGTCTACCTATTCCATTCATTGTTCTACTTGCCGAAATTTACAAATAATTTCCTTTAAAGGATTAACAATGGGGCGCGTAGTTCACTTAAACTTGAAGAACAAAAAATTGGCGAATGGTACTATTTGGATGCTTTGAATATATGTTTCTTATATTATATAGAAGCAATATATACAAATATTTCAACCGTCTACCTGTTCCATTCATTGTTCGACTTGTCGAAAGTTACAAATAATTTCCGATAAAGGATTAACCATTGGGGCTCATTGTTCACTTAAACTTGAAGAACAAAAAATTGGCGAATGGTACTGTTTGGATGCTTTGCATATATGTTTCTTAGACTATATGGAAGCAATATATACAAAGATTTCAACCGTCTACATGATCCATTCATTGTTCTACTTGTCGAAATTTACAAATAATTTCCTTTAAAGGATTAACAATGGGGCTCGTAGTTCACTTAAACTTGAAGAACAAAAAATTGGCGAATGGTACTGTTTGGATGCTTTGCGTACATGTTTCTAAAACTATATGGAAGCAATATATACAATGATTTCAACCGTCTACCTGTTCCACTCATTGTTCTACTTGTCGCAAGTTACAAATAATTTGCGATAACGGATTAACCATTGGGGCTCATTGTTCACTTAAACTTGAAGAACAAAAAATTGGCGAATTGTACTGTTTGGATGCTTTGCATAAATGTTTCTTAGACTATATAGAAGCAATATATACAATGATTTCAACCGTCTACCTGTTCCACTCATTGTTCTACTTGTCGCAAGTTACAAATAATTTGCGATAACGGATTAACCATTGGGGCTCATTGTTCACTTAAACTTGAAGAACAAAAAATTGGCGAATTGTACTGTTTGGATGCTTTGCATAAATGTTTCTTAGACTATATAGAAGCAATATATACAAAGATTTCAACCGTCTACCTGTTCCATTCATTATTCCACTTGTCGAAAGTTACAAATAATTTCCGATAAAGGATTAACAATGGGGCTCGTTGTTCACTTAAACTTGAAGGACAAAAAATTGGCGAATGGTACTGTTTGGATGCTTTGCGTACATGTTTCTTAGACTATATGGAAGCAATATATACAAGGATTTCAACCGTCTACCTGTTCCATTCATTGTTCTACTTGTCGAAAGTTACAAATAATTTACGATAAAGGATTAACAATGGGGCTCATTGTTCACTTAAACTTGAAGAACAAAAAATTGGCGAATGGTACTGATTGGATGCTTTGCATATGTGTTTCTTAGACTATATAGAAGCAATATATACATTGATTTCAACCGTCTACCTGTTCCATTCATTGATCTACTTGTCGAAAGTTATAAATAATTTCCGATAAAGGATTAACAATGGGTCTCATTGTTCACTTAAACTTGAAGAACAAAAAATTGGCGAATGGTACTGTTTGGATGCTTTGCATATATGTTTCTTAGACTATATGGAAGCAATATATACAAAGATTTCAACCGTCTACGTGTTCCAATCATTGTTCTACTTGTAGAAAGTTACAATTAATTTCCGTTAAAGGATTAACAATGGGGCTCGTAGTTCACATAAACTTGAAGAACAAAAAATTGGCGAATTGTACTGTTTGGATGCTTTGCATAGATGTGTTCTTAGACTATTTAGAAGCAATATATAGAAAGATTTCACCCGTCTACCTGTACTATTCATTGTTCTACTTGTAGAAAGTTACAAATAATTTCTATTCCATGATTATTAATGGGGCTCGCTGTTCACTTAAACTTGAAGATCAAAAAATTGGCGATTGTTACTGTTTAGATGCTTTGCATATATGTTTCTTAGATTATATAGAAGCAATATATACAAAGATTTCAACCGTCTACCAGTTCCATTCATTGTTCTACTTGTCGAAAATTACAGATAATTTCCGATAATGGATTAACCATTGGGGCTCATTGTTCACATAAACTTGAAGAACAAAAAATTGGCGAATTGTACTGTTTGGATGCTTTGCATATATGTTTCTTAGATTATATAGAAGCAATATATACAAAGATTTCAACCGTCTACCTGTTCGATTCATTGTTCTACTTGTCGAAAGTTACAAATAATTTCCGATAAAGGATTAACAATGGGGCTCATAGTTCACTTAAACTTGAAGGACAAAGAATTGGCGAATGGTACTGTTTGGATGCTTTGCGTACATGTTTCTTAGACTATATGGAAGCAATATATACAAGGATATCAACCGTCTACCTGTTCCATTCATTGTTCTACTTGTCGAAAATTACAGATAATTTCCGATAAAGGATTAACCATTGGGGCTCATTGTTCACTTAAACTTGAAGAACAAAAAATTGGCGAATGGTACTGTTTGGATGCTTTGTGTACATGTTTCTTAGACTATATGGAAGCAATATATACAAAGATTTCAACCGTCTACGTGTTCCAATCATTGTTCTACTTGTCGAAATTTACAAATAATTTCCTTTAAAGGATTAACAATGGGGCTCGTCGTTCACTTAAATTTGAAGAACAAAAAATTGGCGAATGGTACTGTTTGGATGCTTTGCGTACATGTTTCTTAGACTATATGGAAGCAATATATACAAGGATTTCAACCGTCTACCTGTTCCATTCATTGTTCTACTTGTCGAAATTTACAAATAATTTCCTTTAAAGGATTAACAATGGGGCTCGTAGTTCACTTAAACTTGAAGAACAAAAAATTGGCGAATGGTACTGTTTGGATGCTTTGCATATATGTCTCTTATACTATATAGAAGCAATATATACAAAGATTTCAACCGTCTACCTGTTCCATTCATTGTTCTACTTGTCGAAAGTTACAAATAATTTCCGATAACGGATTAACCATTGGGGCTCATTGTTCACTTAAACTTGAAGAACAAAAAATTGGCGAATTGTACTGTTTGGATGCTTTGCATATGTGTTTCTTATACTATATAGAAGCAATATATACAAAGATTTCAACCGTCTACCTGTTCCATTCATTGTTCTACTTGTCGAAAGTTACAGATAATTTCCGATAAAGGATTAACCATTGGGGCTCATTGTTCACTTAAACTTGAAGAACAAAAAATTGGCGAATGGTACTGTTTGGATGCTTTGCGTACATGTTTCTTAGACTATATAGAAGCAATATATACATTGATTTCAACCGTCTACCTGTTCCATTCATTGTTCTACTTGTCGCAAGTTACAAATAATTTCCGTTAAAGTATTAACAATGGGGCTCGTAGTTCAGTTAAACTTGAAGAACAAGAAATAGGCGAATTGTACTGTTTGGATGCTTTGCATATATGTTTCTTAGACTATATAGAAGCAATATATACAATGATTTCAACCGTCTACCTATTCCATTCATTGTTCTACTTGCCGAAATTTACAAATAATTTCCTTTAAAGGATTAACAATGGGGCTCGTCGTTCACTTAAATTTGAAGAACAAAAAATTGGCGAATGGTACTGTTTGGATGATTTGCGTACATGTTTCTTAGACTATATGGAAGCAATATATACAAGGATTTCAACCGTCTACCTGTTCCATTCATTGTTCTACTTGTCGAAATTTACAAATAATTTCCTTTAAAGGATTAACAATGGGGCTCGTAGTTCACTTAAACTTGAAGAACAAAAAATTGGCGAATGGTACTGTTTGGATGCTTTGCATATATGTTTCTTAGACTATATGGAAGCAATATATACAAAGATTTCAACCGTCTACATGATCCATTTATTGTTCTACTTGTCGAAATTTACAAATAATTTCCTTTAAAGGATTAACAATGGGGCTCGTAGTTCACTTAAACTTGAAGAACAAAAAATTGGCGAATTGCACTGTTCGGAAGCTTTGCATAGATGTGTTCTTAGACTATTTAGAACCAATATATAGAAAGATTTCACCCGTCTACCTGTACTATTCATTGTTCTACTTGTAGAAAGTTACAAATAATTTCTATTCCATGATTATCAATGGGGCTAGCTGTTCACTTAAACTTGAAAATCAAAAAATTGGCGATTGTTACTGTTTAGATGCTTTGCATATATGTTTCTTAGATTATATAGAAGCAATATATACAAAGATTTCAACCGTCTACCAGTTCCATTCATTGCTCTACTTGTCGAAAATTACAAATAATTTCCGATAAAGGATTAACCATTGGGGCTCATTGTTCACTTAAACTTGAAGAACAAAAAATTGGCGCATGGTACTGTTTGGATGCTTTGCGTACATGTTTTTTAGACTATATGGAAGCAATATATACAAAGATTTCAACCGTCTACCAGTTCCATTCATTGTTCTACTTGTCGAAATTTACAAATAATTTCCTTTAAAGGATTAACAATGGGTCTCGTCGTTCACTTAAACTTGAAGAACGAAAAATTGGCGAATGGTACTGTTTGGATGCTTTGCATATGTGTTTCTTAGACTATATAGAAGCAATATATACATTGATTTCAACCGTCTACCTGTTCCATTCATTGATCTACTTGTCGAAAGTTACAAATAATTACCGATAAAGGACTAACCATTGGGGCTCATTGTTCACTTAAACTTGAAGAACAAAAAATTGGCGAATTTTACTGTTTGGATGCCTTGCATATACGTTTTTTAGATTATATAGAAGCAATATATACAAAGATTTCAACCGTCTACCTGTTCCACTCATTGTTCTACTTGTCGCAAGTTACAAATAATTTGCGATAACGGATTAACCATTGGGGCTCATTGTTCACTTAAACTTGAAGAACAAAAAATTGGCGAATTGTACTGTTTGGATGCTTTGCATAAATGTTTCTTAGACTATATAGAAGCAATATATACAAAGATTTCAACCGTCTACCTGTTCCATTCATTGTTCCACTTGTCGAAAGTTACAAATAATTTCCGATAAAGGATTAACAATGGGGCTCGTTGTTCACTTAAACTTGAAGGACAAAAAATTGGCGAATGGTACTGTTTGGATGCTTTGCGTACATGTTTCTTAGACTATATGGAAGCAATATATACAAGGATTTCAACCGTCTACCTGTTCCATTCATTGTTCTACTTGTCGAAAGTTACAAATAATTTACGATAAAGGATTAACAATGGGGCTCATTGTTCACTTAAACTTGAAGAACAAAAAATTGGCGAATGGTACTGTTTGGATGCTTTGCATATATGTTTCTTAGACTATATGGAAGCAATATATACAAGGATTTCAACCGTCTACCTGATCCATTCATTGTTCTACTTGTCGAAAGTTACAAATAATTTACGATAAAGGATTAACAATGGGGCTCATTGTTCACTTAAACTTGAAGAACAAAAAATTGGCGAATTGTACTGTTTGGATGCTTTGCATATATGTTTTTTAGATTATATAGAAGCAATATATACAAAGATTTCAACCGTCTACCTGTTCGATTCATTGTTCCACTTGTCGAAAGTTACAAATAATTTCCGATAAAGGATTATCAATGGGGCTCATTGTTCACTTAAACTTGAAGGACAAAAATTTGGCGATTGGTACTGTTTGGATGCTTTGCGTACATGTTTCTTAGACTATATGGAAGCAATATATACAAGGATTTCAACCGTCTACCTGTTCCATTCATTGTTCTACTTGTCGAAAGTTACAAATAATTTACGATAAAGGATTAACAATGGGGATCATTGTTCACTTAAACTTGAAGAACAAAAAATTGGCGAATGGTACTGTTTGGATGCTTTGCATATGTGTTTCTTAGACTATATAGAAGCAATATATACATTGATTTCAACCGTCTACCTGTTCCATTCATTGATCTACTTGTCGAAAGTTACAAATAATTTACGATAAAGGATTAACAATGGGGCTCATTGTTCACTTAAACTTGAAGAACAAAAAATTGGCGAATGGTACTATTTGGATGCTTTGAATATATGTTTCTTAGATTATATAGAAGCAATATATACAAAGATTTCAACCGTCTACCAGTTCCATTCATTGCTCTACTTGTCGAAAATTACAAATAATTTCCGATAAAGGATTAACCATTGGGGCTCATTGTTCACTTAAACTTGAAGAACAAAAAATTGGCGCATGGTACTGTTTGGATGCTTTGCGTACATGTTTTTTAGACTATATAGAAGCAATATATACAAAGATTTCAACCGTCTGCGTGTTCCATTCATTGTTCTACTTGTCGAAATTTACAAATAATTTCCTTTAAAGGATTAACAATGGGTCTCGTCGTTCACTTAAACTTGAAGACCGAAAAATTGGCGAATGGTACTGTTTGGATGCTTTGCGTACATGTTTCTTAAACTATATGGAAGCAATATATACAATGATTTCAACAGTCTACCTGTTCCGTTCATTGTTCTACTTGTCGAAAGTTACAAATAATTACCGATAAAGGACTAACCATATGGGGCTCATTGTTCACTTAAACTTGAAGAACAAAAAATTGGCGAATTTTACTGTTTGGATGCTTTGCATATACGTTTTTTAGATTATATAGAAGCAATATATACAAAGATTTCAACCGTCTACCTGTTCCACTCATTGTTCTACTTGTCGCAAGTTACAAATAATTTGCGATAACGGATTAACCATTGGGGCTCATTGTTCACTTAAACTTGAAGAACAAAAAATTGGCGAATTGTACTGTTTGGATGCTTTGCATAAATGTTTCTTAGACTATATAGAAGCAATATATACAAAGATTTCAACCGTCTACCTGTTCCATTCATTGTTCCACTTGTCGAAAGTTACAAATAATTTCCGATAAAGGATTAACAATGGGGCTCGTTGTTCACTTAAACTTGAAGGACAAAGAATTGGCGAATGGTACTGTTTGGATGCTTTGCGTACATGTTTCTTAGACTATATGGAAGCAATATATACAAGGACTTCAACCGTCTACCTGTTCCATTCATTGTTCTACTTGTCTAAAGTTAGAAATAATTTCCGATAAAGGATTAACAATGGGGCTCATTGTTCACTTAAACTTGAAGAACAAAAAATTGGCGATTGGTACTGTTTGGATGCTTTGCATATATGTTTCTTAGACTATATAGAAGCAATATATACAATGATTTCAACCGTCTACATGATCCATTCATTGTTCTACTTGTCGAAATTTACAAATAATTTCCTTTAAAGGATTAACAATGTGGCTCGTAGTTCACTTAAACTTGAAGAACAAAAAATGGGCGAATTGTACTGTATGGATGCTTTGCATAGATGTGTTCTTAGACTATTTAGAAGCAATATATAGAAAGATTTCACCCGTCTACCTGTACTATTCATTGTTCTACTTGTAGAAAGTTACAAATAATTTCTATTCCATGATTATCAATGGGGCTCGCTGTTCACTTAAACTTGAATATCAAAAAATTGGCGATTGTTACTGTTTAGATGCTTTGCATATGTGTTTCTTAGATTATATAGAAGCAATATATACAAAGATTTCAACCGTCTACCAGTTCCATTCATTGTTCTACTTGTCGAAAATTACCGATAATTTCCGATAAAGGATTAACCATTGGGGCTCGTCGTTCACTTAAACTTGAAGAACAAAAAATTGGCGAATGGTACTGTTTGGATGCTTTGCATATATGTTTCTTAGACTATATAGAAGCAATATATACATTGATTTCAACCAGCTACCTGTTCCATTCATTGTTCTACTTGTCGAAAGTTACAAATAATTACCGATAAAGGACTAACCATTGGGGCTCATTGTTCACTTAAACTTGAAGAACAAAAAATTGGCGAATTGTAATGTTTGGATGCTTTGCATATATGTTTTTTAGATTATATAGAAGCAATATATACAAAGATTTCAACCGTCTACCTGTTCGATTCATTGTTCTACTTGTCGAAAGTTACAAATAATTTCCGATAAAGGATTAACAATGGGGCTCATTGTTCACTTAAACTTGAAGGACAAAAAATTGGCGAATGGTACTCTTTGGATGCTTTGCGTACATGTTTCTTAGACTATATAGAAGCAATATATACAATGATTTCAACCGTCTACCTGTTCCATTCATTGTTCTACTTGTCGAAATTTATAAATAATTTCCTTTAAAGGATTAACAATGGGGCTCGTAGTTCACTTAAACTTGAAGAACAAAAAATTGGCGAATTGTACTGTTTGGATGCTTTGCATAGATGTGTTCTTAGACTATTTAGAAGCAATATATAGAAAGATTTCACCCGTCTACCTGTACTATTCATTGTTCTACTTGTAGAAAGTTACAAATAATTTCTATTCCATGATTATCAATGGGGCTCGCTGTTCACTTAAACTTGAAGATAAAAAAATTGGCCATTGTTACTGTTTAGATGCTTTGCATATATGTTTCTTAGATTATATAGAAGCAATATATACAAAGATTTCAACCGTCTACCAGTTCCATTCATTGTTCTACTTGTCGAAAATTACAGATAATTTCCGATAAAGTATTAACCATTGGGGCTCATTGTTCACTTAAACTTGAAGAACAAAAAATTGGCGAATGGTACTGTTTGGATGCTTTGCATATATGTTTCTTAGACTATATAGAAGCAATATATACATTGATTTCAACCGGCTACATGTTCCATTCATTGTTCTACTTGTCGCAAGTTACAAATAATTCCGTTAAAGTATTAACAATGGGGCTCGTAGTTCACTTTAAATTGAAGATGAAATAATTGGCGAATTGTACTGTTTGGACGCTTTGCATATATGTTTCTTAGACTATATAGAAGCAATATATACAAAGATTTCAACCGTCTACCTGTTCGATTCATTGTTCTACTTGTCGAAAGTTACAAATAATTTCCGATAAAGGATTAACAATGGGGCTCGTAGTTCACTTAAACTTGAAGAACAAAAAATTGGCGAATTGTACTGTTTGGATGCTTTGCATAGATGTGTTCTTAGACTATTTAGAAGCAATATATAGAAAGATTTCACCCGTCTACCTGTACTATTCATTGTTCTACTTGTAGAATGTTACAAATAATTTCTATTCCATGATTATCAATGGGGCTCGCTGTTCACTTAAACTTGAAGATCAAAAAATTGGCGATTGTTACTGTTTAGATGCTATGCATATATGTTTCTTAGATTATATAGAAGCAATATATACAAAGATTTCAACGGTCTACCAGTTCCATTCATTGTTCTACTTGTCGAAAATTACAGATAATTTCCGATAAAGGATTAACCATTGGGGCTCATTGTTCACTTAAACTTGAAGAACAAAAAATTGGCGAATTGTACTGTTTGGATGCTTTGCATATATGTTTCCGATACTATATAGAAGCAATATATACAAAGATTTCAACAGTCTACCTGTTCCATTCATTGTTCTACTTGTCGAAAGTTACAAATAATTACCGATAAAGTATTAACAATGGGGCTCGTAGTTCACTTAAACTTGAAGATCAAATAATTGGCGAATTGTACTGTTTGGACGCTTTGCATATATGTTTCTTAGACTATACAGAAGCAATATATACAATGATTTCAACAGTCTACCTGTTCCATTCATTGTTCTACTTGTCGAAATTTACAAATAATTTCCTTTAAAGGATTAACAATGGGGCTCGTAGTTCACTTAAACTTGAAGAACAAAAAATTGGCGAATGGTACTGTTTGGATGCTTTGCATATATGTCTCTTATACTATATAGAAGTAATATATACAAAGATTTCAACCGTCTACCTGTTCCATTCATTGTTCTACTTGTCGAAAGTTACAAATAATTTCCGATAAAGGATTAACAATGGGGCTCATTGTTCACTTAAACTTGAAGAACAAAAAATTGGCGAATTGTACTGTTTGGATGATTTGCATATATGTTTCTTAGACTATATAGAAGCAATATATACAATGATTTCAACCGTCTACCTGTTCCATTCATTTTTCAACTTGTTGAAATTTACAAATAATTTCCTTTAAAGGATTAACAATGGGGCTCGTAGTTCATTTAAACTTGAAGAACATAAAATTGGCGAATTGTACTGTTTGGATGCTTTGCATATATGTTTCTTTGATTATACAGAAGCAATATATAAAAAGATTTCAACCGTCTACCTGTTCCATTCATTGTTCTACTTGTCGAAATTTACAAATAATTTCCTTTAAAGGATTAACAATGGGGCTCGTTGTTCACTTAAACTTGAAGATCAAAAAATTGGCGATTGTTACTGTTTAGATGCTTTGCATATATGTTTCTTAGATTATATAGAAGCAATATATACAAAGATTTCAACCGTCTACCTGTTCCATTCATTGTTCTACTTGTCGAAAATTACAAATAATTTCCGATAAAGGATTAACCATTGGGGCTCATTGTTCACTTAAACTTGAAGAACAATAAATTGGCGAATTGTACTGTTTGGATGCTTTGCATATATATATCTTAGACTATATAGAAGCAATATATACAAAGATTTCAACCGTCTACCTGTTCCATTCATTGTTCTACTTGTCGAAAGTTACAAATAATTTCCGATAATGGATTAACCATTGGGTCTCATTGTTCACTTATACTTGAAGAACAAAAAATTGGCGAATTGTACTGTTTGGATGCTTTGCATATATGTTTCTTAGACTATATAGAAGCAATATATACAATGATTTTAACCGTCTACCTGTTCCATTCATTGATCTACTTGTCGAAAGTTACAAATAATTTCCGTTAAAGTATTAACAATGGGGCTCGTAGTTCTCTTAAACTTGAAGAACAAAAAATTGGCGAATTGTACTGTTTCGATGCTTTGCATATATGTTTCTTTGACTATATAGAAGTAATATATACATTGATTTCCACCGTCTACCTGTTCCATTCATAGTTCTACTTGTAGAAAATTACAATTAATTTCCGTTAAAGGATTAACAATGGGGCTCGTAGTTCACTTAAACTTGAAGATCAATAAATTGGCGAATTGTACTGTTTGGATGATTTGCATATATGTTTCTTAGACTATATAGAAGCAATATATACAATGATTTCAACCGTCTACCTGTTCCATTCATTTTTCAACTTGTTGAAATTTACAAATAATTTCCTTTAAAGGATTAACAATGGGGCTCGTAGTTCATTTAAACTTGAAGAACATAAAATTGGCGAAGTGTACTGTTTGGATGATTTGCATATATGTTTCTTAGACCTTATAGAAGCAATATATACAAAGATTTCAACCGTATACCAGTTCCATTCATTGTTCTACTTGTCGAAAATTACAAATAATTTCCGTTTCAAGATTGTCAATGGGGCTCGTTGTTCACTTAAACTTGAAGAACAAAAAATTGGCGAATGGTACAGTTTGGATCCTTTGCATATATGTTTCTTAGACTATATAGAAGCAATATATACGAAGATCTCAACCGTCTACCTGTTCCATTCATTTTTCAACTTGTCGAAATTTAGAAATAATTTCCTTTAAAGGATTAACAATGGGGCTCGTTGTTCACTTAAACTTGAAGAACAATAAATTGGCGAATTGTACAGCTTGGATGCTTTGCATATATGTATCTTAGACTATATAGAAGCAATATATAGAAAGATTTCACTCGTCTACCTGTACTATTCATTGTTCTACTTGTAGAAAGTTACAAATAATTTCCATTTCATGATTATCAATGGGGCTCGTTGTTCACTAATACTCGAAGATACAAAAATTGGCGGATGTTACTGTTTAGATGCTTTGCATATAGGTTTCTTAGACTATATAGAAGCAGCATATACAAAGATTTCAACCGTCTACCTGTTCTATTCATTGTTCTACTTGTAGAAACTTACAAATAATTTCCGTTTCAAGATTGTCAATGGGGCTCGTTGTTCACTTAAACTTGAAGAACAAAAAATTGGCGAATGGTACAGTTTGGATCCTTTGCATATATGTTTCTTAGACTATATAGAAGCAATATATACAAAGATTTCAACCGTCTGGGTTAGGCACCTGTCCCATTCATTGTTCTACTTGTCGAAAATTACAAATAATTTCCGATAAAGGATTAACGGTTGGGGCTCATTGTTCACTTAAACTTGAAGAACAAAAAATTGGCGAATGGTACTGTTTGGATGCTTTGCGTACATGTTTCTTAGACTATATGGAAGCAATATATAAAATGATTTCAACCGTCTACGTGTTCAATTCATTGTTCTACTTGTCGAAAATTACAAATAATTTCCGATAAAGGAAGAACCATTGGGGCTCATTGTTCACTAAAACTTGAAGAACAAAAAATTGGCGAATTGTACTGTTTGGATGCTTTGCATATATCTTTCTTAGACTATATAGAAGCAATATATACAATGATTTCAACAGTCTACCTGTTCCATTCATTGTTCTACTTGTCGTAAATTTACAAATAATTTCCTTTAAAGGATTAACAATGGGGCTCGTAGTTCACTTAAACTTGAAGAACAAAAAATTGGCGAATTGTACTGTTTGGATGCTTTGCATATATGTTTCTTAGACTATATAGAAGTAATATATAGAAAGATTTCAACCGTCTACCTGTTCCATTCATTGTTTTACTTGTCGAATGTTACAAATAATTTCCGTTAAATAATTAACAATGGGGTTCGTAGTTCATTTAAACTTGAAGAACATAAAATTGGCGAATTGTACTGTTTGGATGCTTTGCATATATGTTTCTTAGACTATATAGAAGCAATATATACAATGATTTCAACCGTCTACCTGTTCAATTCATTGTTCTACTTGTCGAAAATTACAAATAATTTCCGATAAAGGAAGAACCATTGGGGCTCATTGTTCACTAAAACTTGAAGAACAAAAAATTGGCGAATTGTACTGTTTGGATGATTTGCATATATGTTTCTTAGACTATATAGAAGCAATATATACAATGATTTCAACCGTCTACCTGTTCCATTCATTTTTCAACTTGTTGAAATTTACAAATAATTTCCTTTAAAGGATTAACAATGGGGCTCGTAGTTCATTTAAACTTGAAGAACATAAAATTGGCGAATTGTACTGTTTGGATGATTTGCATATATGTTTCTTAGACCTTATAGAAGCAATATATACAAAGATTTCAACCGTATACCAGTTCCATTCATTGTTCTACTTGTCGAAAATTACAAATAATTTCCGTTTCAAGATTGTCAATGGGGCTCGTTGTTCACTTAAACTTGAAGAACAAAAAATTGGCGAATGGTACAGTTTGGATCCTTTGCATATATGTTTCTTAGACTATATAGAAGCAATATATACGAAGATCTCAACCGTCTACCTGTTCCATTCATTTTTCAACTTGTCGAAATTTAGAAATAATTTCCTTTAAAGGATTAACAATGGGGCTCGTTGTTCACTTAAACTTGAAGAACAATAAATTGGCGAATTGTACAGCTTGGATGCTTTGCATATATGTATCTTAGACTATATAGAAGCAATATATAGAAAGATTTCACTCGTCTACCTGTACTATTCATTGTTCTACTTGTAGAAAGTTACAAATAATTTCCATTTCATGATTATCAATGGGGCTCGTTGTTCACTAATACTCGAAGATACAAAAATTGGCGGATGTTACTGTTTAGATGCTTTGCATATAGGTTTCTTAGACTATATAGAAGCAGCATATACAAAGATTTCAACCGTCTACCTGTTCTATTCATTGTTCTACTTGTAGAAACTTACAAATAATTTCCGTTTCAAGATGGTCAATGGGGCTCGTTGTTCACTTAAACTTGAAGAACAAAAAATTGGCGAATGGTACAGTTTGGATCCTTTGCATATATGTTTCTTAGACTATATAGAAGCAATATATACAAAGATTTCAACCGTCTGGGTTAGGCACCTGTCCCATTCATTGTTCTACTTGTCGAAATTTACAAATAATTTCCTTTAAAGGATTAACAATGGGGCTCGTAGTTCACTTAAACTTGAAGAACAAAAAATTGGCGAATTGTACTGTTTGGATGCTTTGCATATATGTTTCTTAGACTATATAGAAGTAATATATAGAAAGATTTCAACCGTCTACCTGTTCCATTCATTGTTGTACTTGTCGAATGTTACAAATAATTTCCGTTAAATAATTAACAATGGGGTTCGTAGTTCATTTAAACTTGAAGAACATAAAATTGGCGAATTCTACTGTTTGGATGCTTTGCATATATGTTTCTTAGACGATATAGAAGCAATATATACAATGATTTCAACTGTCTACCTGTTCAATTCATTGTTCTACTTGTCGAAAATTACAAATAATTTCCGATAAAGGAAGAACCATTGGGGCTCATTGTTCACTAAAACTTGAAGAACAAAAAATTGGCGAATTGTACTGTTTGGATGCTTTGCATATATGTTTCTTAGACTATATAGAAGCAATATATACAATGATTTCAACAGTCTACCTGTTCCATTCATTGTTCTACTTGTAGAAACTTACAAATAATTTCCGTTTCAAGATTGTCAATGGGACTCGTTGTTCACTTAAACTTGAAGAACATAAAATTGGCGAATTGTACTGTTTGGATGCTTTGCATATGTGTTTCTTAGACTATATAGAAGCAATATAAACTATGATTTCAACCGTCTACCTGTTCCATTCATTGTTCTACTTGTCGAAATTTACAAATAATTTCCGTTAAAGGATTAACAATGGGGCTCGTAGTTCACTTAAACTTGAAGAACATAAAATTGGCAAATGTTAGTGTTTGGATGCTTTGCATATAGATTTCCTAGACTATATAGAAGCAACATATACAAAGAATTCAACCGTCTACCTGTTCTATTCATTGTTCTTCTTGTAGAAACTTACAAAAAATTTCCCTTTCCTGATTATCAATGGGGCTCGTTGTTCACTTAAACTTGAAGAACAAAAAATTGGCGAATGGTACTGTTTGGATGCTTTGCGTACATGTTTCTTAGACTATATGGAAGCAATATATACAAAGATTTCAACCGTCTACGTGTTCCAATCATTGTTCTACTTGTCGAAATTTACAAATAATTTCCTTTAAAGGATTAACAATGAGGCTCGTTGTTCACTTAAACTTGAAGAACAATAAATTGGCGAATTGTACTGTTAGGATGCTTTGCATATATGTTTCTTAGACTATATAGAAGCAATATATACAAAGAATTCAACCGTCTACCTGTACTATTCATTGTTCTACTTGTCGAAAGTTACAAATAATTTCCGTTAAATAATTAACAATGGGGTTCGTAGTTCATTTAAACTTGAAGAACATAAAATTGGCGAATTCTACTGTTTGGATGCTTTGCATATATGTTTCTTAGACGATATAGAAGCAATATATACAATGATTTCAACCGTCTACCTGTACTATTCATTGTTCTACTTGTCGAAAGTTACAAATAATTTCCGATAAAGGATTAACAATGGGGCTCATTGTTCACTTAAACTTGAAGAACAAAAAATTGGCGAATGGTACTGTTTGGATGCTTTGCATATATGTTTCTTAGACTATATAGAAGCAATATATAGATTGATTTCAACCGTCTACCAGTTCCATTCATTGTTCTACTTGTCGAAAGTTACAAATAATTTACGATAAAGGATTAACAATGGGGCTCATTGTTCACTTAAACTTGAAGAACAAAAAATTGGCGAATGGTACTGTTTGGATGCTTTGCATATATGTTTCATAGACTATATAGAAGCAATATATACATTGATTTCAACTGTCTACCTGTTCCATTCATTGATCTACTTGTCGAAAGTTACAAATAATTTCCGATAAAGGATTAACAATGGGTCTCATTGTTCACTTAAACTTGAAGAACAAAAAATTGGCGAATGGTACTGTTTGGATGCTTTGCATATATGTTTCTTAGACTATATGGAAGCAATATATACAAAGATTTCAACCGTCTACGTGTTCCAATCATTGTTCTACTTGTAGAAAGTTACAATTAATTTCCGTTAAAGGATTAACAATGGGGCTCGTAGTTCACATAAACTTGAAGAACAAAAAATTGGCGAATTGTACTGTTTGGATGCTTTGCATATATGTTTCTTAGACTATATAGAAGCAATATATACAAATATTTCAACCGTCTACCAGTTCCATTCATTGTTCGACTTGTCGAAAATTACAAATTAATTTCCGATAAAGGATTAACCATTGGGGCTCATTGTTCACTTAAACTTGAAGACCAAAAAATGGGCGAATGGTACTGTTTGGATGCTTTGCGTACATGTTTCTTAGACTATATTGAAGCAATATATACAAAGATTTCAACCGTCTACGTGTTCCAATCATTGTTTTACTTGTCGAAATTTACACATAATTTCCTTTAAAGGATTAACAATGGGGCTCGTTGTTAACTTAAACTTGAAGAACAATAAATTGGCGAATTGTACTGTTTGGATGCTTTGCATATATGTTTCTTAGACTATATAGAAGCAATATATACAAAGATTTCAACCGTCTACCTGTTCCATTCATTGTTCTACTTGTCGAAATTTACAAATAATTTCCGATAAAGGATTAACCATTGGGGCTCATTGTTCACTTAAACTTAAAGAACAAAAAATTGGCGAATGGTACTGTTTGGATGCTTTGCATATATGTTTCTTAGACTATATGGAAGCAATATATACAAAGATTTCAACCGTCTACATGATCCATTCATTGTTCTACTTGTCGAAATTTACAAATAATTTCCTTTAAAGGATTAACAATGGGGCTCGTAGTTTACTTAAACTTGAAGAACAAAAGATTGGCGGATTGTACTGTTTGGATTCTTTGCATAGATGTGTTCTTAAACTATTTAGAAGCAATATATAGAAAGATTTCACCCGTCTACCTGTACTATTCATTGTTCTACTTGTAGAAAGTTACAAATAATTTCTATTCCATGATTATTAATGGGGCTCGCTGTTCACTTAAACTTGAAGATCAAAAAATTGGCGATTGTTACTGTTTAGATGCTTTGCATATATGTTTCTTAGATTATATAGAAGCAATATATACAAAGATTTCAACCGTCTACCAGTTCCATTCATTGTTCTACTTGTCGAAAATTACAGATAATTTCCGATAAAGGATTAACCATTGGGGCTCATTGTTCACTTAAACTTGAAGAACAAAAAATTGGCGAATTGTACTGTTTGGATGCTTTGCATATATGTTTCTTAGATTATATAGAAGCAATATATACAAAGATTTCAACCGTCTACCTGTTCCATTCATTGATCTACTTGTCGAAAGTTACAAATAATTTCCGATAAAGGATTAACAATGGGTCTCATTGTCCACTTAAACTTGAAGAACAAAAAATTGGCGAATGGTACTGTTTGGATGCTTTGCATATATGTTTCATAGACTATATAGAAGCAATATATACATTGATTTCAACTGTCTACCTGTTCCATTCATTGATCTACTTGTCGAAAGTTACAAATAATTTCCGATAAAGGATTAACAATGGGGCTCATTGTTCACTTAAACTTGAAGGACAAAAAATTGGCGAATGGTACTGTTTGGATGCTTTGCGTACATGTTTCTTAGACTATATGGAAGCAATATATACAAGGATTTCAACCGTCTACCAGTTCCATTCATTGTTCTACTTGTCGAAAGTTACAAATAATTTACGATAAAGGATTAACAATGGGGCTCATTGTTCACTTAAACTTGAAGAACAAAAAATTGGCGAATGGTACTGTTTGGATGCTTTGCATATATGTTTCATAGACTATATAGAAGCAATATATACATTGATTTCAACTGTCTACCTGTTCCATTCATTGATCTACTTGTCGAAAGTTACAAATAATTTCCGATAAAGGATTAACAATGGGGCTCATTGTTCACTTAAACTTGAAGAACAAAAAATTGGCGAATGGTACTGTTTGGATGCTTTGCATATATGTTTCTTAGACTATATGGAAGCAATATATACAAAGATTTCAACCGTCTACGTGTTCCAATCATTGTTCTACTTGTAGAAAGTTACAATTAATTTCCGTTAAAGGATTAACAATGGGGCTCGTAGTTCACATAAACTTGAAGAACAAAAAATTGGCGAATTGTACTGTTTGGATGCTTTGCATAGATGTTTCTTAGACTATTTAGAAGCAATATATAGAAAGATTTCACCCGTCTACCTGTACTATTCATTGTTCTACTTGTAGAAAGTTACAAATAATTTCCATTTCATGATTATCAATGGGGCTCGCTGTTCACTTAAACTTGAAGAACAAAAAAGTGGCGAATGGTACTGTTTGGATGATTTGCATATATGTTTCTTAGACTTTATAGAAGCAATATATACAAAGATTTCAACCGTCTACCTGTTCCATTCATTGTTCTACTTGTCGAAAGTTACAAATAATTTCCGTTAAGGGATTAACAATGGGGATCGTAGTTTACTTAAACTTGAAGAAGAAGAAATAGGCGAATTGTACTGTTTGGATGCTTTGCATATATGTTTCTTAGACTATATAGAAGCAATATATACAATGATTTCAACCGTCTACCTATTCCATTCATTGTTCTACTTGCCGAAATTTACAAATAATTTCCTTTAAAGGATTAACAATGGGGCGCGTAGTTCACTTAAACTTGAAGAACAAAAAATTGGCGAATGGTACTATTTGGATGCTTTGAATATATGTTTCTTATATTATATAGAAGCAATATATACAAATATTTCAACCGTCTACCTGTTCCATTCATTGTTCGACTTGTCGAAAGTTACAAATAATTTCCGATAAAGGATTAACCATTGGGGCTCATTGTTCACTTAAACTTGAAGAACAAAAAATTGGCGAATGGTACTGTTTGGATGCTTTGCATATATGTTTCTTAGACTATATGGAAGCAATATATACAAAGATTTCAACCGTCTACATGATCCATTCATTGTTCTACTTGTCGAAATTTACAAATAATTTCCTTTAAAGGATTAACAATGGGGCTCGTAGTTCACTTAAACTTGAAGAACAAAAAATTGGCGAATGGTACTGTTTGGATGCTTTGCGTACATGTTTCTAAAACTATATGGAAGCAATATATACAATGATTTCAACCGTCTACCTGTTCCACTCATTGTTCTACTTGTCGCAAGTTACAAATAATTTGCGATAACGGATTAACCATTGGGGCTCATTGTTCACTTAAACTTGAAGAACAAAAAATTGGCGAATTGTACTGTTTGGATGCTTTGCATAAATGTTTCTTAGACTATATAGAAGCAATATATACAAAGATTTCAACCGTCTACCTGTTCCATTCATTGTTCTACTTGTCGAAAGTTACAAATAATTTACGATAAAGGATTAACAATGGGGCTCATTGTTCACTTAAACTTGAAGAACAAAAAATTGGCGAATGGTACTGATTGGATGCTTTGCATATGTGTTTCTTAGACTATATAGAAGCAATATATACATTGATTTCAACCGTCTACCTGTTCCATTCATTGATCTACTTGTCGAAAGTTATAAATAATTTCCGATAAAGGATTAACAATGGGTCTCATTGTTCACTTAAACTTGAAGAACAAAAAATTGGCGAATGGTACTGTTTGGATGCTTTGCATATATGTTTCTTAGACTATATGGAAGCAATATATACAAAGATTTCAACCGTCTACGTGTTCCAATCATTGTTCTACTTGTAGAAAGTTACAATTAATTTCCGTTAAAGGATTAACAATGGGGCTCGTAGTTCACATAAACTTGAAGAACAAAAAATTGGCGAATTGTACTGTTTGGATGCTTTGCATAGATGTGTTCTTAGACTATTTAGAAGCAATATATAGAAAGATTTCACCCGTCTACCTGTACTATTCATTGTTCTACTTGTAGAAAGTTACAAATAATTTCTATTCCATGATTATTAATGGGGCTCGCTGTTCACTTAAACTTGAAGATCAAAAAATTGGCGATTGTTACTGTTTAGATGCTTTGCATATATGTTTCTTAGATTATATAGAAGCAATATATACAAAGATTTCAACCGTCTACCAGTTCCATTCATTGTTCTACTTGTCGAAAATTACAGATAATTTCCGATAATGGATTAACCATTGGGGCTCATTGTTCACATAAACTTGAAGAACAAAAAATTGGCGAATTGTACTGTTTGGATGCTTTGCATATATGTTTCTTAGATTATATAGAAGCAATATATACAAAGATTTCAACCGTCTACCTGTTCGATTCATTGTTCTACTTGTCGAAAGTTACAAATAATTTCCGATAAAGGATTAACAATGGGGCTCATTGTTCACTTAAACTTGAAGGACAAAGAATTGGCGAATGGTACTGTTTGGATGCTTTGCGTACATGTTTCTTAGACTATATGGAAGCAATATATACAAGGATTTCAACCGTCTACCTGTTCCATTCATTGTTCTACTTGTCGAAAATTACAGATAATTTCCGATAAAGGATTAACCATTGGGGCTCATTGTTCACTTAAACTTGAAGAACAAAAAATTGGCGAATGGTACTGTTTGGATGCTTTGTGTACATGTTTCTTAGACTATATGGAAGCAATATATACAAAGATTTCAACCGTCTACGTGTTCCAATCATTGTTCTACTTGTCGAAATTTACAAATAATTTCCTTTAAAGGATTAACAATGGGGCTCGTCGTTCACTTAAACTTGAAGAACAAAAAATTGGCGAATGGTACTGTTTGGATGCTTTGCGTACATGTTTCTTAGACTATATGGAAGCAATATATACAAGGATTTCAACCGTCTACCTGTTCCATTCATTGTTCTACTTGTCGAAATTTACAAATAATTTCCTTTAAAGGATTAACAATGGGGCTCGTAGTTCACTTAAACTTGAAGAACAAAAAATTGGCGAATGGTACTGTTTGGATGCTTTGCATATATGTCTCTTATACTATATAGAAGCAATATATACAAAGATTTCAACCGTCTACCTGTTCCATTCATTGTTCTACTTGTCGAAAGTTACAAATAATTTCCGATAACGGATTAACCATTGGGGCTCATTGTTCACTTAAACTTGAAGAACAAAAAATTGGCGAATGGTACTATTTGGATGCTTTGAATATATGTTTCTTAGATTATATAGAAGCAATATATACAAAGATTTCAACCGTCTACCAGTTCCATTCATTGCTCTACTTGTCGAAAATTACAAATAATTTCCGATAAAGGATTAACCATTGGGGCTCATTGTTCACTTAAACTTGAAGAACAAAAAATTGGCGAATTGTACTGTTTGGATGCTTTGCATATATGTTTCTTAGATTATATAGAAGCAATATATACAAAGATTTCAACCGTCTACCTGTTCGATTCATTGTTCTACTTGTCGAAAGTTACAAATAATTTCCGATAAAGGATTAACAATGGGGCTCATTGTTCACTTAAACTTGAAGGACAAAGAATTGGCGAATGGTACTGTTTGGATGCTTTGCGTACATGTTTCTTAGACTATATGGAAGCAATATATACAAGGATTTCAACCGTCTACCTGTTCCATTCATTGTTCTACTTGTCGAAAATTACAGATAATTTCCGATAAAGGATTAACCATTGGGGCTCATTGTTCACTTAAACTTGAAGAACAAAAAATTGGCGAATGGTACTGTTTGGATGCTTTGTGTACATGTTTCTTAGACTATATGGAAGCAATATATACAAAGATTTCAACCGTCTACGTGTTCCAATCATTGTTCTACTTGTCGAAATTTACAAATAATTTCCTTTAAAGGATTAAGAATGGGGCTCGTCGTTCACTTAAACTTGAAGAACAAAAAATTGGCGAATGGTACTGTTTGGATGCTTTGCGTACATGTTTCTTAGACTATATGGAAGCAATATATACAAGGATTTCAACCGTCTACCTGTTCCATTCATTGTTCTACTTGTCGAAATTTACAAATAATTTCCTTTAAAGGATTAACAATGGGGCTCGTAGTTCACTTAAACTTGAAGAACAAAAAATTGGCGAATGGTACTGTTTGGATGCTTTGCATATATGTCTCTTATACTATATAGAAGCAATATATACAAAGATTTCAACCGTCTACCTGTTCCATTCATTGTTCTACTTGTCGAAAGTTACAAATAATTTCCGATAACGGATTAACCATTGGGGCTCATTGTTCACTTAAACTTGAAGAACAAAAAATTGGCGAATGGTACTATTTGGATGCTTTGAATATATGTTTCTTAGATTATATAGAAGCAATATATACAAAGATTTCAACCGTCTACCAGTTCCATTCATTGCTCTACTTGTCGAAAATTACAAATAATTTCCGATAAAGGATTAACCATTGGGGCTCATTGTTCACTTAAACTTGAAGAACAAAAAATTGGCGCATGGTACTGTTTGGATGCTTTGCGTACATGATTTTTAGACTATATAGAAGCAATATATACAAAGATTTCAACCGTCTGCGTGTTCCATTCATTGTTCTACTTGTCGAAATTTACAAATAATTTCCTTTAAAGGATTAACAATGGGTCTCGTCGTTCACTTAAACTTGAAGACCGAAAAATTGGCGAATGGTACTGTTTGGATGCTTTGCGTACATGTTTCTTAAACTATATGGAAGCAATATATACAATGATTTCAACAGTCTACCTGTTCCATTCATTGTTCTACTTGTCGAAAGTTACAAATAATTAACGATAAAGGACTAACCATTGGGGCTCATTGTTCACTTAAACTTGAAGAACAAAAAATTGGCGAATTTTACTGTTTGGATGCTTTGCATATACGTTTTTTAGATTATATAGAAGCAATATATACAAAGATTTCAACCGTCTACCTGTTCCACTCATTGTTCTACTTGTCGCAAGTTACAAATAATTTGCGATAACGGATTAACCATTGGGGCTCATTGTTCACTTAAACTTGAAGAACAAAAAATTGGCGAATTGTACTGTTTGGATGCTTTGCATAAATGTTTCTTAGACTATATAGAAGCAATATATACAAAGATTTCAACCGTCTACCTGTTCCATTCATTGTTCCACTTGTCGAAAGTTACAAATAATTTCCGATGAAGGATTAACAATGGGGCTCGTTGTTCACTTAAACTTGAAGGACAAAAAATTGGCGAATGGTACTGTTTGGATGCTTTGCGTACATGTTTCTTAGACTATATGGAAGCAATATATACAAGGATTTCAACCGTCTACCTGTTCCATTCATTGTTCTACTTGTCGAAAGTTACAAATAATTTACGATAAAGGATTAACAATGGGGCTCATTGTTCACTTAAACTTGAAGAACAAAAAATTGGCGAATGGTACTGTTTGGATGCTTTGCAGATATGTTACATAGACTATATAGAAGCAATATATACATTGATTTCAACCGTCTACCTGTTCCATTCATTGTTCTACTTGTCGCAAGTTACAAATAATTTCCGTTAAAGTATTAACAATGGGGCTCGTAGTTCAGTTAAACTTGAAGAACAAATAATTGGCGAATTTTACTGTTTGGATGATTTGCATATATGTTTCTTAGACTTTATAGAAGCAATATATACAAAGATTTCAACCGTCTACCTGTTCCATTCATTGTTCTACTTGTCGAAAGTTACAAATACTTTCCGTTAAGGGATTAACAATGGGGATCGTAGTTTACTTAAACTTGAAGAACAAAAAATTGGCGAATGGTACTGTTTGGATGCTTTGCATATATGTTTCTTAGACTATATAGAAGCAATATATACATTGATTTCAACCGTCTACCTGTTCCATTCATTGTTCTACTTGTCCCAAGTTACGAATAATTTCCGTTAAAGTATTAACAATGGGGCTCGTAGTTCAGTTAAACTTGAAGAACAAATAATTGGCGAATTTTACTGTTTGGATGATTTGCATATATGTTTCTTAGACTTTATAGAAGCAATATATACAAAGATTTCAACCGTCTACCTGTTCCATTCATTGTTCTACTTGTCGAAAGTTACAAATACTTTCCGTTAAGGGATTAACAATGGGGATCGTAGTTTACTTAAACTTGAAGAACAAAAAATTGGCGAATGGTACTGTTTGGATGCTTTGCATATATGTTTCTTAGACTATATAGAAGCAATATATACAAATATTTCAACCGTCTACCAGTTCCATTCATTGTTCGACTTGTCGAAAATTACAAATAATTTCCGATAAAGGATTAACCATTGGGGCTCATTGTTCACTTAAACTTGAAGACCAAAAAATTGGCGAATGGTACTGTTTGGATGCTTTGCGTACATGTTTCTTAGACTATATTGAAGCAATATATACAAAGATTTCAACCGTCTACGTGTTCCAATCATTGTTTTACTTGTCGAAATTTACACATAATTTCCTTTAAAGGATTAACAATGGGGCTCGTTGTTAACTTAAACTTGAAGAACAATAAATTGGCGAATTGTACTGTTTGGATGCTTTGCATATATGTTTCTTAGACTATACAGAAGCAATATATACAAAGATTTCAACCGTCTACCTGTTCCATTCATTGTTCTACTTGTCGAAATTTACAAATAATTTCCGATAAAGGATTAACCATTGGGGCTCATTGTTCACTTAAACTTAAAGAACAAAAAATTGGCGAATGGTACTGTTTGGATGCTTTGCATATATGTTTCTTAGACTATATGGAAGCAATATATACAAAGATTTCAACCGTCTACATGATCCATTCATTGTTCTACTTGTCGAAATTTACAAATAATTTCCTTTAAAGGATTAACAATGGGGCTCGTAGTTTACTTAAACTTGAAGAACAAAAGATTGGCGGATTGTACTGTTTGGATTCTTTGCATAGATGTGTTCTTAAACTATTTAGAAGCAATATATAGAAAGATTTCACCCGTCTACCTGTACTATTCATTGTTCTACTTGTAGAAAGTTACAAATAATTTCTATTCCATGATTATTAATGGGGCTCGCTGTTCACTTAAACTTGAAGATCAAAAAATTGGCGATTGTTACTGTTTAGATGCTTTGCATATATGTTTCTTAGATTATATAGAAGCAATATATACAAAGATTTCAACCGTCTACCAGTTCCATTCATTGTTCTACTTGTCGAAAATTACAGATAATTTCCGATAAAGGATTAACCATTGGGGCTCATTGTTCACTTAAACTTGAAGAACAAAAAATTGGCGAATTGTACTGTTTGGATGCTTTGCATATATGTTTCTTAGATTATATAGAAGCAATATATACAAAGATTTCAACCGTCTACCTGTTCCATTCATTGATCTACTTGTCGAAAGTTACAAATAATTTCCGATAAAGGATTAACAATGGGTCTCATTGTTCACTTAAACTTGAAGAACAAAAAATTGGCGAATGGTACTGTTTGGATGCTTTGCATATATGTTTCATAGACTATATAGAAGCAATATATACATTGATTTCAACTGTCTACCTGTTCCATTCATTGATCTACTTGTCGAAAGTTACAAATAATTTCCGATAAAGGATTAACAATGGGGCTCATTGTTCACTTAAACTTGAAGGACAAAAAATTGGCGAATGGTACTGTTTGGATGCTTTGCGTACATGTTTCTTAGACTATATGGAAGCAATATATACAAGGATTTCAACCGTCTACCAGTTCCATTCATTGTTCTACTTGTCGAAAGTTACAAATAATTTACGATAAAGGATTAACAATGGGGCTCATTGTTCACTTAAACTTGAAGAACAAAAAATTGGCGAATGGTACTGTTTGGATGCTTTGCATATATGTTTCATAGACTATATAGAAGCAATATATACATTGATTTCAACTGTCTACCTGTTCCATTCATTGATCTACTTGTCGAAAGTTACAAATAATTTCCGATAAAGGATTAACAATGGGTCTCATTGTTCACTTAAACTTGAAGAACAAAAAATTGGCGAATGGTACTGTTTGGATGCTTTGCATATATGTTTCTTAGACTATATGGAAGCAATATATACAAAGATTTCAACCGTCTACGTGTTCCAATCATTGTTCTACTTGTAGAAAGTTACAATTAATTTCCGTTAAAGGATTAACAATGGGGCTCGTAGTTCACATAAACTTGAAGAACAAAAAATTGGCGAATTGTACTGTTTGGATGCTTTGCATAGATGTTTCTTAGACTATTTAGAAGCAATATATAGAAAGATTTCACCCGTCTACCTGTACTATTCATTGTTCTACTTGTAGAAAGTTACAAATAATTTCCATTTCATGATTATCAATGGGGCTCGCTGTTCACTTAAACTTGAAGAACAAAAAAGTGGCGAATGGTACTGTTTGGATGCTTTGCAGATATGTTACATAGACTATATAGAAGCAATATATACATTGATTTCAACCGTCTACCTGTTCCATTCATTGTTCTACTTGTCGCAAGTTACAAATAATTTCCGTTAAAGTATTAACAATGGGGCTCGTAGTTCAGTTAAACTTGAAGAACAAATAATTGGCGAATTGTACTGTTTGGATGATTTGCATATATGTTTCTTAGACTTTATAGAAGCAATATATACAAAGATTTCAACCGTCTACCTGTTCCATTCATTGTTCTACTTGTCGAAAGTTACAAATAATTTCCGTTAAGGGATTAACAATGGGGATCGTAGTTTACTTAAACTTGAAGAACAAGAAATAGGCGAATTGTACTGTTTGGATGCTTTGCATATATGTTTCTTAGACTATATAGAAGCAATATAAACAATGATTTCAACCGTCTACCTATTCCATTCATTGTTCTACTTGCCGAAATTTACAAATAATTTCCTTTAAATGATTAACAATGGGGCGCGTAGTTCACTTAAACTTGAAGAACAAAAAATTGGCGAATGGTACTATTTGGATGCTTTGAATATATGTTTCTTATATTATATAGAAGCAATATATACAAATATTTCAACCGTCTACCTGTTCCATTCATTGTTCGACTTGTCGAAAGTTACAAATAATTTCCGATAAAGGATTAACCATTGGGGCTCATTGTTCACTTAAACTTGAAGAACAAAAAATTGGCGAATGGTACTGTTTGGATGCTTTGCATATATGTTTCTTAGACTATATGGAAGCAATATATACAAAGATTTCAACCGTCTACATGATCCATTCATTGTTCTACTTGTCGAAATTTACAAATAATTTCCTTTAAAGGATTAACAATGGGGCTCGTAGTTCACTTAAACTTGAAGAACAAAAAATTGGCGAATGGTACTGTTTGGATGCTTTGCGTACATGTTTCTAAAACTATATGGAAGCAATATATACAATGATTTCAACCGTCTACCTGTTCCACTCATTGTTCTACTTGTCGCAAGTTACAAATAATTTGCGATAACGGATTAACCATTGGGGCTCATTGTTCACTTAAACTTGAAGAACAAAAAATTGGCGAATTGTACTGTTTGGATGCTTTGCATAAATGTTTCTTAGACTATATAGAAGCAATATATACAAAGATTTCAACCGTCTACCTGTTCCATTCATTATTCCACTTGTCGAAAGTTACAAATAATTTCCGATAAAGGATTAACAATGGGGCTCGTTGTTCACTTAAACTTGAAGGACAAAAAATTGGCGAATGGTACTGTTTGGATGCTTTGCGTACATGTTTCTTAGACTATATGGAAGCAATATATACAAGGATTTCAACCGTCTACCTGTTCCATTCATTGTTCTACTTGTCGAAAGTTACAAATAATTTACGATAAAGGATTAACAATGGGGCTCATTGTTCACTTAAACTTGAAGAACAAAAAATTGGCGAATGGTACTGATTGGATGCTTTGCATATGTGTTTCTTAGACTATATAGAAGCAATATATACATTGATTTCAACCGTCTACCTGTTCCATTCATTGATCTACTTGTCGAAAGTTATAAATAATTTCCGATAAAGGATTAACAATGGGTCTCATTGTTCACTTAAACTTGAAGAACAAAAAATTGGCGAATGGTACTGTTTGGATGCTTTGCATATATGTTTCTTAGACTATATGGAAGCAATATATACAAAGATTTCAACCGTCTACGTGTTCCAATCATTGTTCTACTTGTAGAAAGTTACAATTAATTTCCGTTAAAGGATTAACAATGGGGCTCGTAGTTCACATAAACTTGAAGAACAAAAAATTGGCGAATTGTACTGTTTGGATGCTTTGCATAGATGTGTTCTTAGACTATTTAGAAGCAATATATAGAAAGATTTCACCCGTCTACCTGTACTATTCATTGTTCTACTTGTAGAAAGTTACAAATAATTTCTATTCCATGATTATTAATGGGGCTCGCTGTTCACTTAAACTTGAAGATCAAAAAATTGGCGATTGTTACTGTTTAGATGCTTTGCATATATGTTTCTTAGATTATATAGAAGCAATATATACAAAGATTTCAACCGTCTACCAGTTCCATTCATTGTTCTACTTGTCGAAAATTACAGATAATTTCCGATAATGGATTAACCATTGGGGCTCATTGTTCACATAAACTTGAAGAACAAAAAATTGGCGAATTGTACTGTTTGGATGCTTTGCATATATGTTTCTTAGATTATATAGAAGCAATATATACAAAGATTTCAACCGTCTACCTGTTCGATTCATTGTTCTACTTGTCGAAAGTTACAAATAATTTCCGATAAAGGATTAACAATGGGGCTCATTGTTCACTTAAACTTGAAGGACAAAGAATTGGCGAATGGTACTGTTTGGATGCTTTGCGTACATGTTTCTTAGACTATATGGAAGCAATATATACAAGGATTTCAACCGTCTACCTGTTCCATTCATTGTTCTACTTGTCGAAAGTTACAGATAATTTCCGATAAAGGATTAACCATTGGGGCTCATTGTTCACTTAAACTTGAAGAACAAAAAATTGGGGAATGGTACTGTTTGGATGCTTTGTGTACATGTTTCTTAGACTATATGGAAGCAATATATACAAAGATTTCAACCGTCTACGTGTTCCAATCATTGTTCTACTTGTCGAAATTTACAAATAATTTCCTTTAAAGGATTAACAATGGGGCTCGTCGTTCACTTAAACTTGAAGAACAAAAAATTGGCGAATGGTACTGTTTGGATGCTTTGCGTACATGTTTCTTAGACTATATGGAAGCAATATATACAAGGATTTCAACCGTCTACCTGTTCCATTCATTGTTCTACTTGTCGAAATTTACAAATAATTTCCTTTAAAGGATTAACAATGGGGCTCGTAGTTCACTTAAACTTGAAGAACAAAAAATTGGCGAATGGTACTGTTTGGATGCTTTGCATATATGTCTCTTATACTATATAGAAGCAATATATACAAAGATTTCAACCGTCTACCTGTTCCATTCATTGTTCTACTTGTCGAAAGTTACAAATAATTTCCGATAACGGATTAACCATTGGGGCTCATTGTTCACTTAAACTTGAAGAACAAAAAATTGGCGAATGGTACTATTTGGATGCTTTGAATATATGTTTCTTAGATTATATAGAAGCAATATATACAAAGATTTCAACCGTCTACCAGTTCCATTCATTGCTCTACTTGTCGAAAATTACAAATAATTTCCGATAAAGGATTAACCATTGGGGCTCATTGTTCACTTAAACTTGAAGAACAAAAAATTGGCGCATGGTACTGTTTGGATGCTTTGCGTACATGTTTTTTAGACTATATAGAAGCAATATATACAAAGATTTCAACCGTCTGCGTGTTCCATTCATTGTTCTACTTGTCGAAATTTACAAATAATTTCCTTTAAAGGATTAACAATGGGTCTCGTCGTTCACTTAAACTTGAAGACCGAAAAATTGGCGAATGGTACTGTTTGGATGCTTTGCGTACATGTTTCTTAAACTATATGGAAGCAATATATACAATGATTTCAACAGTCTACCTGTTCCATTCATTGTTCTACTTGTCGAAAGTTACAAATAATTAACGATAAAGGACTAACCATTGGGGCTCATTGTTCACTTAAACTTGAAGAACAAAAAATTGGCGAATTTTACTGTTTGGATGCTTTGCATATACGTTTTTTAGATTATATAGAAGCAATATATACAAAGATTTCAACCGTCTACCTGTTCCACTCATTGTTCTACTTGTCGCAAGTTACAAATAATTTGCGATAACGGATTAACCATTGGGGCTCATTGTTCACTTAAACTTGAAGAACAAAAAATTGGCGAATTGTACTGTTTGGATGCTTTGCATAAATGTTTCTTAGACTATATAGAAGCAATATATACAAAGATTTCAACCGTCTACCTGTTCCATTCATTGTTCCACTTGTCGAAAGTTACAAATAATTTCCGATGAAGGATTAACAATGGGGCTCGTTGTTCACTTAAACTTGAAGGACAAAAAATTGGCGAATGGTACTGTTTGGATGCTTTGCGTACATGTTTCTTAGACTATATGGAAGCAATATATACAAGGATTTCAACCGTCTACCAGTTCCATTCATTGTTCTACTTGTCGAAAGTTACAAATAATTTCCTTTAAAGGATTAACAATGTGGCTCGTAGTTCACTTAAACTTGAAGAACAAAAAATTTGGGGAAGTGTACTGTTTGGATGCTTTGCATATATGTTTCTTAGACTATTTAGAAGCAATATATAGAAAGATTTCACCCGCCTACCTGTTCCATTCATTGTTCTACTTGTCGAAAGTTACAAATAATTACCGATAAAGGATTAACCAAAGGGGCTCATTGTTCACTTAAACTTGAGGAACAAAAAATTGGCGAATTGTACTGTTTGGACGCTATGCGTATATGTTTCTTAGACTATATAGAAGCAATATATACAAAGATTTCAACCGTCTACCTGTTCCATTCATTGTTCTACTTGTCGAAAATTACAAATAATTTCCGATAAAGGATTAACCATTGGGGCTCGTTGTTCACTTAAACTTGAAGAACAATAAATTGGCGAATTGTACTGTTTGGATGCTTTGCACATATGTTTCTCAGACTATATAGAAACAATATATACAAAGATTTCAACTGTCTACCTGTTCCATTCATTGTTCTTCTTGTCGAAAGTTACAAATAATTTCCGATAAAGGTTTAACCATTGGGGCTCATTGTTCACTTAAACTTGAGGAACAAAAAATTGGCGAATTGTACTGTTTGGATACTTTGCATATATGTTTCTTAGACTATATAGAAGCAATATATACAAAGATGTCAACCGTCTACCTGTTCCATTCATTGTTCTACTTGTCGAAAATTACAAATAATTTCCGATAAATATTAACCATCGGGTCTGATTGTTCACTTAAACTTGAAGAACAATAAATTGGCGAATTGTACTGTTTGGATGCTTTGCATATATGTTTCTTAGACTATATGGAAGCAATATATACAATGATTTCAACAGTCTACCTATTCCATTCATTGTTCTACTTGTCGAAAATTACAAATAATTTCCGATAAAGGATTAACCATTGGGGCTTGTTGTTCACTTAAACTTGAAGAACAATAAATTGGCGAATTGTACTGTTTGGATGCTTTGCACGTATGTTTCTTAGACTATACAGAAGCAATATATACAAAGATTTCAACTGTCTACCTGTTCCATTCATTGTTCTACTTGTCGAAAGTTACAAATAATTTCCGATGAAGGATTAACCATTGGGGCTCATTGTTCACTTAAACTTGAGGAACAAAAAATTGGCGAATTGTACTGTTTGGACGCTATGCGTATATGTTTCTTAGACTATATAGAAGCAATATATACAAAGATTTCAACCGTCTACCTGTTCCATTCATTGTTCTACTTGTCGAAAATTACAAATAATTTCCGATAAAGGATTAACCATTGGGGCTCGTTGTTCACTTAAACTTGAAGAACAATAAATTGGCGAATTGTACTGCTTGGATGCTTTGCACATATGTTTCTCAGACTATATAGAAACAATATATACAAAGATTTCAACTGTCTACCTGTTCCATTCATTGTTCTTCTTGTCGAAAGTTACAAATAATTTCCGATAAAGGTTTAACCATTGGGGCTCATTGTTCACTTAAACTTGAGGAACAAAAAATTGGCGAATTGTACTGTTTGGATACTTTGCATATATGTTTCTTAGACTATATAGAAGCAATATATACAAAGATTTCAACCGTCTACCTGTTCCATTCATTGTTCTACTTGTCGAAAGTTACAAATAATTTCCGATAAAGGATTAACAATGGGGCTCATTGTTCACTTAAACTTGAAGGACAAAAAACTGGCGAATTGTACTGTTTGGATGCTTTGCATATATGTTTCTTAGACTATATGGAAGCAATATATACAAAGATTTCAACCGTCTAACTGTTCCATTCATTGTTCTACTTGTCGAAAGTTACAAATAATTTCCGTTAAGGGATTAACAATGGGGATCGTAGTTTACTTAAACATGAAGAACAAAAAATTGGCGAATTGTACTGTTTGGATGCTTTGCATATATGTTTCTTAGATTATATAGAAGCAATATATACAAAGATTTCAACCGTCTACCTGTTCCATTCATTGTTCTACTTGTCGAAAGATACAAATAATTTCCGATAAAGGATTAACCATTGGGGCTCATTGTCACTTAAACTTGAAAAACAAAAAATTGGCGAATTGTACTGTTTGGATGCTTTGCATATATGTTTCTTAGACTATATGGAAGCAATATATACAATGATTTCAACAGTCTACCTATTCCATTCATTGTTCTACTTGTCGAAATTTACAAATAATTTCCTTTAAAGGATTAACAATGGGGTTCGTTGTACACTTAAACTTGAAGAACAATAAATTGGCGAATTGAACTGTTTGGATGCTTTGCATATATGTTTCTTAGACTATATAGAAGCAATATATACAAAGAATTCAACCGTCTACCTGTTCCATTCATTGTTCTACTTGTAGAAATTTACAAATAATTTCCATTTCATGATTATCAATGGGGCTCGCTGTTCACTTAAACTTGAAGAACAATAAATTGGCGAATTGTACTGTTTGGATGCTTTGCATATATGTTTCTTAGACTATATAGAATCAATATATACAAAGAATTCAACCGTCTACCTGTTCCATTCATTGTTCTACTTGTCGAAAGTTACAAATAATTTCCGATAAAGGATTAACCATAGGGGCTCGTTGTTCACTTAAACTTGAAGAACAATAAATTGGCGAATTGTACTGTTTGGATGCTTTGCATATATGTTTCTTAGACTATATAGACGCAATATATACAAGGATTTCAACCGTCTACCTGTTCCATTCATTGTTCTACTTGTCGAAAGTTACAAATAATTACCGATAAAGGATTAACCATTGGGGCTCATTGTTCACTTAAACTTGAAGAACAAAAAATTGGCGAATTGTACTGTTTGGATGCTTTGCATATATGTTTCTTAGACTATATAGAACCAATATATACAAAGATTTCAACTGTCTACCTGTTCCATTCATTGTTCTACTTGTCGAAAGTTACAAATAATTTCCGATAAAGGATTAACCATTGGGGCTCATTGTTCACTTAAACTTGAGGAACAAAAAATTGGCGAATTGTACTGTTTGGATGCTTTGCATATATGTTTCTTAGACTATTTAGAAGCAATATATACAAAGATTTCAACCGTCTACCTGTTCCATTCATTGTTCTACTTGCCGAAAGTTACAAATAATTTCCGATAACGGATTAACCATTGGGGCTCATTGTTCACTTAAACTTGAAGAACAAAAAATTGGCGAATTGTACTGTTTGGATGCTTTGCATATATGTTTCTTATACTATAAAGAAGCAATATATACAAAGATTTCAACCGTCTACCTGTTCCATTCACTGTTCTACTTGTCGAAAGTTACAAATAATTTCCGTTAAGGGATTAACAATGGGGATCGTAGTTCACTTAAACTTGAAGAACAAAAAATTGGCGAATTGTACTGTTTGGATGCTTTGCGTACATGTTTCTTAGACTATATGGAAGCAATATATACAAAGATTTCAGCATTCTACGTGTTCCAATCATTGTTCTACGTGTCGAAATTTACAAATAATTTCCTTTAAAGGATTAACAATGGGGCTCGTAGTTCACTTAAACTTGAGGAACAAAAAATTGGCGAATGGTACTGTCTGGATGCTTTGCATATATGTTTCTTAGACTATATAGAAGCAATATATACAAAGATTTCAACCATCTACCTGTTCCATTCATTGTTCTACTTGCCGAAAGTTACAAATAATTTCCGATAACGGATTAACCATTGGGGCTCATTGTTCACTTAAACTTGAAGAACAAAAAATTGGCGAATTGTACTGTTTGGATGCTTTGCATATATGTTTCTTATACTATAAAGAAGCAATATATACAAAGATTTCAACCGTCTACCTGTTCCATTCACTGTTCTACTTGTCGAAAGTTACAAATAATTTCCGTTAAGGGATTAACAATGGGGATCGTAGTTCACTTAAACTTGAAGAACAAAAAATTGGCGAATTGTACTGTTTGGATGCTTTGCGTACATGTTTCTTAGACTATATGGAAGCAATATATACAAAGATTTCAACCGTCGACGTGTTCCAATCATTGTTCTACTTGTCGAAATTTACTAATAATTTCCTTTAAAGGATTAACAATGGGGCTCGTTGTTCACTTAAACTTGAAGAACAAAAAATTGGCGAATTGTACTGTTTGGATGCTTTGCATATATGTTTCTTAGACTATATAGAATCAATATATATACAAAGATTTCAACCGTCTACCTGTTCCATTCATTGTTTTACTTGTCGAATGTTACAAATAATTTCCGTTAAATGATTAACAATGGGGCTCGTAGTTCACTTAAACTTGAAGAACAAAAAATTGGCGAATTGTACTGTTTGGATGCTTTGCATATATGTTTCTTAGACTATATAGAAGCAATATATACATTGATTTCAACCGTCTACCTGTTCCATTCATTGTTCTACTTGTCGCAAGTTACAAATAATTTCCTTTAAAGGATTAACAATGGGGCTCGTTGTTCACTTAAACTTGAAGAACAATAAATTGGCGAATTGTACTGTTTGGATGCTTTGCACATATGTTTCTCAGACTATATAGAAACAATATATACAAAGATTTCAACTGTCTACCTGTTCCATTCATTGTTCTTCTTGTCGAAAGTTACAAATAATTTCCGATAAAGGTTTAACCATTGGGGCTCATTGTTCACTTAAACTTGAGGAACAAAAAATTGGCGAATTGTACTGTTTGGATACTTTGCATATATGTTTCTTAGACTATATAGAAGCAATATATACGAAGATTTCAACCGTCTACCTGTTCCATTCATTGTTCTACTTTTCGAAAGTTACAAATAATTTCCGATAAAGGATTAACAATGGGGCTCATTGTTCACTTAAACTTGAAGGACAAAAAACTGGCGAATTGTACTGTTTGGACGCTATGCGTATATGTTTCTTAGACTATATAGAAGAAATATATACAAAGATTTCAACTGTCTACCTGTTCCATTCATTGTTCTTCTTGTCGAAAGTTACAAATAATTTCCGATAAAGGTTTAACCATTGGGGCTCATTGTTCACTTAAACTTGAGGAACAAAAAATTGGCGAATTGTACTGTTTGGATACTTTGCATATATGTTTCTTAGACTATATAGAAGCAATATATACGAAGATTTCAACCGTCTACCTGTTCCATTCATTGTTCTACTTGTCGCAAGTTACAAATAATTTCCTTTAAAGGATTAACAATGGGGCTCGTTGTTCACTTAAACTTGAAGAACAATAAATTGGCGAATTGTACTGTTTGGATGCTTTGCACATATGTTTCTCAGACTATATAGAAACAATATATACAAAGATTTCAACTGTCTACCTGTTCCATTCATTGTTCTTCTTGTCGAAAGTTACAAATAATTTCCGATAAAGGTTTAACCATTGGGGCTCATTGTTCACTTAAACTTGAGGAACAAAAAATTGGCGAATTGTACTGTTTGGATACTTTGCATATATGTTTCTTAGACTATATAGAAGCAATATATACGAAGATTTCAACCGTCTACCTGTTCCATTCATTGTTCTACTTTTCGAAAGTTACAAATAATTTCCTTTAAAGGATTAACAATGGGGCTCGTTGTTCACTTAAACTTGAAGAACAATAAATTGGCGAATTGTACTGTTTGGATGCTTTGCACATATGTTTCTCAGACTATATAGAAACAATATATACAAAGATTTCAACTGTCTACCTGTTCCATTCATTGTTCTTCTTGTCGAAAGTTACAAATAATTTCCGATGAAGGATTAACCATTGGGGCTCATTGTTCACTTAAACTTGAGGAACAAAAAATTGGCGAATTGTACTGTTTGGACGCTATGCGTATATGTTTCTTAGACTATATAGAAGCAATATATACAAAGATTTCAACCGTCTACCTGTTCCATTCATTGTTCTACTTGTCGAAAATTACAAATAATTTCCGATAAAGGATTAACCATTGGGGCTCGTTGTTCACTTAAACTTGAAGAACAATAAATTGGCGAATTGTACTGTTTGGATGCTTTGCACATATGTTTCTCAGACTATATAGAAACAATATATACAAAGATTTCAACTGTCTACCTGTTCCATTCATTGTTCTTCTTGTCGAAAGTTACAAATAATTTCCGATAAAGGTTTAACCATTGGGGCTCATTGTTCACTTAAACTTGAGGAACAAAAAATTGGCGAATTGTACTGTTTGGATACTTTGCATATATGTTTCTTAGACTATATAGAAGCAATATATACGAAGATTTCAACCGTCTACCTGTTCCATTCATTGTTCTACTTTTCGAAAGTTACAAATAATTTCCGATAAAGGATTAACAATGGGGCTCATTGTTCACTTAAACTTGAAGGACAAAAAACTGGCGAATTGTACTGTTTGGATGCTTTGCATATATGTTTCTTAGACTATATGGAAGCAATATATACAAAGATTTCAACCGTCTACGTGTTCCAATCATTGTTCTACTTGTAGAAAGTTACAATTAATTTCCGTTAAAGGATTCACAATGGGGCTCGTAGTTCACTTAAACTTGAAGAACAAGAAATTGGCGAATTGTACTGTTTGGATGCTTTGCATATATGTTTCTTAGACTATATAGAAGCAATATATACAAAGATTTCAACTGTCTACCTGTTCCATTCATTGTTCTGCTTGTCGAAAGTTACAAATAATTTCCGATAAAGGATTAACCATTGGGGCTCATTGTTCACTTAAACTTGAGGAACAAAAAATTGGCGAATTGTACTGTTTGGATGCTTTGCATATATGTTTCTTAGACTATTTAGAAGCAATATATAGAAACATTTCACCCGTCTACCTGTACTATTCATTGTTCTACTTGTAGAAAGTTACAAATAATTTCCTTTAAAGGATTAACAATGGGGCTCGTTGTTCACTTAAACTTGAAGAACAATAAATTGGCGAATTGTACTGTTTGGATGCTTTGCATATATGTTTCTTAGACTATATGGAAGCAATATATACAAAGATTTCAACCGCCTACGTGTTCCAATCATTGTTCTACTTGTAGAAAGTTACAATTAATTTCCGTTAAAGGATTAACAATGCGGCTCGTAGTTCACTTAAACTTGAAGAACAAAACATTGGCGAATTGTACTGTTTGGATGCTTTGCATATATGTTTCTTAGACTATATAGAAGCAATATATACAAAGATTTCAACCGTCTACCTGTACTATTCATTGTTCTACTTGTCGAAAGTTACAAACAATTACCGATAAAGGATTAACCATTGGGGCTCATTGTTCACTTAAACTTGAGGAACAAAAAATTGGCGAATTGTACTGTTTGGATGCTTTGCATATATGTTTCTTAGACTATATAGAAGCAATATATACAAAGATTTCAACCGTCTACATGTTCCATTCATTGTTCTACTTGTCGAAAGTTACAAATAATTTCCGATAAAGGATTAACAATGGGTCTCATTTTACAATGAAACTTGAAGAACAAAAAATTGGCGAATGGTACTGTTTGGATGCTTTGCATATATGTTTCTAAGACTATATAGACGCAATATATACAATTATTTCAACCGTCTACCTGATCCATTCATTGTTCTACTTGTCGAAAGTTACAAATAATTACCGATAAAGGATTAACCATTGGGGCTCATTGTTCACTTAAACTTGAAGAACAAAAAATTGGCGAATTGTACTGTTTGGATGCTTTGCACATATGTTTCTCAGACTATAGAGAAACAATATATACAATGATTTCAACTGTCTACCTGTTCCATTCATTGTTCTTCTTGTCGAAAGTTACAAATAATTTCCGATAAAGGTTTAACCATTGGGGCTCATTGTTCACTTAAACTTGAGGAACAAAAAATTGGCGAATTGTACTGTTTGGATACTTTGCATATATGTTTCTTAGACTATATAGAAGCAATATATACAAAGATTTCAACCGTCTACCTGTTCCATTCATTGTTCTACTTGTCGAAAGTTACAAATAATTTCCGATAAAGGATTAACAATGGGGCTCATTGTTCACTTAAACTTGAAGGACAAAAAACTGGCGAATTGTACTGTTTGGATGCTTTGCATATATGTTTCTTAGACTATATGGAAGCAATATATACAAAGATTTCAACCGTCTACGTGTTCCAATCATTGTTCTACTTGTAGAAAGTTACAATTAATTTCCGTTAAAGGATTAACAATGGGGCTCGTAGTTCACTTAAACTTGAAGAACAAAAAATTGGCGAATGGTACTGTTTGGATGCTATGCGTACATGTTTCTTAGACTATATAGAAGCAATATATACAAAGATTTCAACCGTATACCTGTTCCATTCATTGTTCTACTTGTCGAAAGTTACAAATAATTTCCGATAAAGGATTAACAATGGGGCTCATTGTTCACTTAACCTTGAAGAACAAAAAATTGGCGAATGGTACTGTTTGGATGCTTTGCATATATGTTTCTTAGACTATATGGAAGCAATATATACAAATATTTCAACCGTCTACGTGTGCCAATCATTGTTCTACTCGTCGAAATTTACAAATAATTTTCTTTAAAGGATTAACAATGTGGCTCATTGTTCACTTAAACTTGAAGGACAAAAAACTGGCGAATTGTACTGTTTGGATGCTTTGCATATATGTTTCTTAGACTATATGGAAGCAATATATACAAAGATTTCAACCGTCTACGTGTTCCAATCATTGTTCTACTTGTAGAAAGTTACAATTAATTTCCGTTAAAGGATTAACAATGGGGCTCGTAGTTCACTTAAACTTGAAGAACAAAAAATTGGCGAATGGTACTGTTTGGATGCTATGCGTACATGTTTCTTAGACTATATAGAAGCAATATATACAAAGATTTCAACCGTATACCTGTTCCATTCATTGTTCTACTTGTCGAAAGTTACAAATAATTTCCGATAAAGGATTAACAATGGGGCTCATTGTTCACTTAACCTTGAAGAACAAAAAATTGGCGAATTGTACTGTTTGGATGCTTTGCATATATGTTTCGTAGATTATATAGAAGCAATATATACAATTATTTCAACCGTCTACCTGATCCATTTATTGTTCTACTTGTCGAAATTTACAAATAATTTCCTTTAAAGGATTAACAATGGGGCTCGTTGTTCACTTAAACTTGAAGAACAATAAATTGGCGAATTGTACTGTTTGGATGCTTTGCATATATGTTTCTTAGACTATATGGAAGCAATATATACAAAGATTTCGACCGTCTACGTGTTCCAATCATTGTTCTACTTGTAGAAAGTTACAAATAATTTCCTTTAAAGGATTAACAATGTGGCTCGTAGTTCACTTAAACTTGAAGAACAATAAATTGGCGAATTGTACTGTTTGGATGCTTTGCATATATGTTTCGTAGATTATATAGAAGCAATATATACAATTATTTCAACCGTCTACCTGATCCATTTATTGTTCTACTTGTCGAAATTTACAAATAATTTCCTTTAAAGGATTAACAATGTGGCTCGTAGTTCACTTAAACTTGAAGAACAAAAAATTTGGGGAATTGTACTGTTTGGATGCTTTGCATATATGTTTCTTAGACTATTTAGAAGCAATATATAGAAAGATTTCACCCGCCTACCTGTCCCATTCATTGTTCTACTTGTCGAAAGTTACAAATAATTACCGATAAAGGATTAACCAAAGGGGCTCATTGTTCACTTAAACTTGAGGAACAAAAAATTGGCGAATTGTACTGTTTGGACGCTATGCGTATATGTTTCTTAGACTATATAGAAGCAATATATACAAAGATTTCAACCGTCTACCTGTTCCATTCATTGTTCTACTTGTCGAAATTTACAAATAATTTCCTTTAAAGGATTAACAATGGGGCTCGTTGTTCACTTAAACTTGAAGAACAAAAAATTAGCGAATGGTACAGTTTGGATGCTTTGCAATATGTTCCTTAGACTATATGGAAGCAATATATTCAAAGATTTCAACCGTCTACGTGTTCCAATCATTGTTCTACTTGTCGAAATTTACAAATAATTTCCTTTAAAGGATTAACAATGCGGCTCGTAGTTCACTTAAACTTGAAGAAAAAAAATTGGCGAATTGTACTGTTTGGATGCTTTGCGTATATGTTTCTTAGACTATATAGAAGCAATATATAGAAAGTTTTCACCCGTCTACCTGTTCCATTCATTGTTCTACTTGTCGAAAGTTACAAATAATTTCCGATAAAGGATTAACAATGGGGCTCATTGTTCACTTAACCTTGAAGGACAAAAAATTGGCGAATGGTACTGTTTGGATGCTTTGCATATATGTTTCTTAGACTATATGGAAGCAATATATACAAATATTTCAACCGTCTACGTGTGCCAATCATTGTTCTACTCGTCGAAATTTACAAATAATTTCCTTTAAAGGATTAACAATGGGGCTCATTGTTCACTTAAACTTGAAGAACGAAAAATTGACGAATTGTACTGTTTGGATGCTTTGCATATATGTTTTTCAGACTATATAGAAGCAATATATACAAAGATTTCAACCGTCTACCTGTTCCATTCATTGTTCTACTTGTAGAAAATTACAATTAATTTCCGTTAAAGTATTAACAATGGGTCTCGTAGTTCACATAAACTTGAAGAACAAAAAATTGGCGAATTGTACTGTTTGGATGCTTTGCATATATGTTTCTTAGACTATATAGAAGCAATATATACATTGATTTCAACCGTCTACCTGTTCCATTCATTGTTCTACTTGTCGCAAGTTACAAATAATTTCCTTTAAAGGATTAACAATGGGGCTCCTTGTACACTTAAACTTGAAGAACAATAAATTGACGAATTGTACTGTTTGGATGCTTTGCATATATGTTTCTTAGACTATATAGAAGCAATATATACAACGATTTCAACCGTCTACCTGTTCCATTGATTGTTCTACTTGTCGAAAGTTACAAATAATTTCCGTTAAATGATTAACAATGGGGCTCGTTGTTCACTTAAACTTGAAGAACAATGAATTGGCGACTGGTACTGTTTGGGTGCTTTGCATATATGTTTCTTAGACTATATTGAAGCAATATATACAAGGATTTCAACCGTCTACCTGTTCCATTCATTGTTCTACTTGTCGAAAGTTACAAATAATTTCCGATAAAGGATTAACAATGGGGCTCATTGTTCACTTAAACTTGAAGAACAAAAAATTGGCGAATGGTACTGTTTGGATGCTATGCGTACATGTTTCTTAGACTATATAGAAGCAATATATACAAAGATTTCAACCGTATACCTGTTCCATTCATTGTTCTACTTGTCGAAAGTTACAAATAATTTCCGATAAAGGATTAACAATGGGGCTCATTGTTCACTTAACCTTGAAGAACAAAAAATTGGCGAATGGTACTGTTTGGATGCTTTGCATATATGTTTCTTAGACTATATGGAAGCAATATATACAAATATTTCAACCGTCTACGTGTGCCAATCATTGTTCTACTCGTCGAAATTTACAAATAATTTTCTTTAAAGGATTAACAATGTGGCTCATTGTTCACTTAAACTTGAAGAACAAAAAATTGGCGAATTGTACTGTTTGCATGCTTTGCATATATGTTTCTTAGACTATATAGAAGCAATACATACATTGATTTCAACCGTCTACCTGTTCCATTCATTGTTCTACTTGTTGCAAGTTACAAATAATTTCCGTTAAAGTATTAACAATGGGGCTCGTAGTTCACTTAAACTTGAAGATCAAATAATTGGCGAATTGTACTGTTTGGATGATATGCAGATATGTTTCTTAGACTATATAGAAGCAATATATAGAAGGATTTCCTCCGTCTACCTGTTCCATTCATTGTTCTACTTGTCGAAAGTTACAAATAATTTCCGATAAAGGATTAACAATGGGGCTCATTGTTCACTTAAACTTGAAGAACAAAAAATTGGCGAATGGTACTGTTTAGATGCTTTGCATATAGGTTTCTTATACTATATAAAAGCAACATATACAAAGATTTCTACCGTCTACCCGTTCTATTCATTGTTCTACTTGTAGAAAGTTACAAATAATTTCCATTACATGATTATCAATGGGGCTCGTTGTTCACTTATACTTGAAGAACAACAAATTGGCGAATGGTACTGTTTGGATGCTTTGCATATATGTTTCTTAGACTATATTGAAGCAATATACACAAAGATTTCAGCCGTCTACGTGTTCCATTCATTGTTCTACTTGTCGAAAATTGCAAATAATTTCCTTTAAAGGATTAACAATGTGGCTCGTAGTTCACTTAAACTTGAAGAAAAAAAATTGGCGAATTGTACTGTTTGGATGCTTTGCGTATATGTTTCTTAGACTATATAGAAGCAATATATAGAAAGATTTCACCCGTCTACCTGTTCCATTCATTGTTCTACTTGTCGAAAGTTACAAATAATTTCCGATAAAGGATTAACAATGGGGCTCATTGTTCACTTAACCTTGAAGAACAAAAAATTGGCGAATGGTACTGTTTGGATGCTTTGCATATATGTTTCTTAGACTATATGGAAGCAATATATACAAATATTTCAACCGTCTACGTGTGCCAATCATTGTTCTACTCGTCGAAATTTACAAATAATTTCCTTTAAAGGATTAACAATGGGGCTCATTGTTCACTTAAACTTGAAGAACAAAAAATTGGCGAATTGTACTGTTTGGATGCTTTGCATATATGTTTCTTAGACTATATGGAAGCAATATATACAAATATTTCAACCGTCTACGTGTGCCAATCATTGTTCTACCTGTCGAAATTTACAAATAATTTCCTTTAAAGGATTAACAATGGGGCTCGTTGTTCACTTAAACTTGAAGAACAATAAATTGGCGAATTGTACTGTTTGGATGCTATGCATATATGTTTCTTAGACTATATAGAAGCAATATATACAAAGATTTCAACCGTCTACGTGTTCCAATCATTGTTCTACTTGTAGAAAGTTACAAATAATTTCCGATAAAGGATTAACAATGGGGCTCATTGTTCACTTAAACTTGAAGAACAAAAAATTGGCGAATGGTACTGTTTGGATGCTTTGCGTACATGTTTCTTAGACTATATGGAAGCAATATATACAAAGATTTCAACCGTCGACGTGTTCCAATCATTGTTCTACTTGTCGAAATTTACAAATAATTTCCTTTAAAGGATTAACAATGGGGCTCGTAGTTCACTTAAACTTGAAGAACAAAAAATTGGCGAATGGTACTCTTTGGATGCTTTGCATATATGTTTCTTAGACTATATGGAAGCAATATATACAAAGATTTCAACCGTCTGCATGATCCATTCATTGTTCTACTTGTCGAAATTTACAAATAATTTCCTTTAAAGGATTAACAATGGGGCTCGTAGTTCACTTAAACTTGAAGAACAAAAAATTGGCGAATTGTACTGCTTCGATGCTTTGCATATGTGTTTCTTAGACTATATAGAAGCAATATATACAATGATTTCAACCGTCTACCTATTCCATTCATTGTTCTACTTGCCGAAATTTACAAATAATTTCCTTTAAAGGATTAACAATGGGGCTCATTGTTCACTTAAACTTGAAGAACAAAAAATTGGCGAATGGTACTGTTTGGATGCTTTGCATATATGTTTCTTAGACTATATGGAAGCAATATATACAAAGATTTCAACCGTCTACGTGTTCCAATCATTGTTCTACTTGTCGAAATTTACAAACAATTTCTGTTAAAGGATTAACAATGGGGCTCGTAGTTCACTTAAACTTGAAGAACAAAAAATTGGCAAATGTTAGTGTTTGGATGCTTTGCATATAGATTTCCTAGACTATATAGAAGCAACATATACAAAGAATTCAACCGTCTACCTGTTCTATTCATTGTTCTACTTGTCGAAAATTACAAATAATTTCCGATAAAGGATTAACGATTGGGGCTCATTGTTCACTGAAACTTGAAGAACAAAAAATTGGCGAATGTTACTGTTTGGATGCTTTGCATATTGTTTTCCTAGACTATATAGAAGCAATATATACAAAGATTTCAACCGTCTACCTGTTCCATTCATTGTTCTACTTGTCGAAAATTACAAATAATTTCCGATAAAGGATTAACGATTGGGGCTCATTGTTCACTTAAACTTGAAGAACAAAAAATTGGCGAATGGTACTGTTTGGATGCTTTGCGTACATGTTTCTTAGACTATATGGAAGCAATATATAGAAAGATTTCAACCGTCTACATGTTCCAATCATTGTTCTACTTGTCGAAATTTACAAATAATTTCCTTTAAAGGATTAACAATGCGGCTCGTAGTTCACTTAAACTTGAAGAAAAAAAATTGGCGAATTGTACTGTTTGGATGCTTTGCGTATATGTTTCTTAGACTATATAGAAGCAATATATAGAAAGTTTTCACCCGTCTACCTTTACTATTCATTGTTCTACTTGTAGAAAGTTACAAATAATTTCCATTTCATGATTATCAATGGGGCTCGTTGTTCACTTAAACTTGAAGAAAAAAAATTGGCGAATTGTACTGTTTGGATGCTTTGCGTATATGTTTCTTAGACTATATAGAAGCAATATATAGAAAGATTTCACCCGTCTACCTGTTCCATTCATTGTTCTACTTGTCGAAAGTTACAAATAATTTCCGATAAAGGATTAACAATGGGGCTCATTGTTCACTTAACCTTGAAGAACAAAAAATTGGCGAATGGTACTGTTTGGATGCGTTGCATATATGTTTCTTAGACTATATGGAAGCAATATATACAAATATTTCAACCGTCTACGTGTGCCAATCATTGTTCTACTCGTCGAAATTTACAAATAATTTCCTTTAAAGGGTTAACAATGGGGCTCATTGTTCACTTAAACTTGAAGAACAAAAAATTGGCGAATTGTACTGTTTGGATGCTTTGCATATATGTTTCTTAGACTATGTAGAAGCAATATATATAATGATTTCAACCGTCTACCTGTTCCATTCATTGTTCTACATGTCGAAAGTTACAAATAATTTCCGTTTCATGATTATCAATGGGGCTCGTTGTTCACTTAAACTTGAAGAACAAAAAATTGGCGAATGGTACTGTTTGGATGCTTTGCATATATGTTTCTTAGACTATATAGAAGCAATATATACAAAGATTTGAACCGTCTAACTGTTCCATTCATTGTTCTACTTGTCGAAAGTTACAAATAATTTCCGATAAAGGATTAACAATGGGGCTCATTATTCACTTAAACTTGAAGAACAAAAAATTGGCGAATGGTACTGTTTGGATGCTTTGCGTACATGTTTCTTAGACTATATGGAAGCAATATAGACAAAGATTTCAACCGTCGACGTGTGCCAATCATTGTTCTACTCGTCGAAATTTACAAATAATTTCCTTTAAAGGATTCACAATGGGGCTCATTGTTCACTTAAACTTGAAGAACAAAAAATTGGCGAATTGTACTGTTTGGATGCTTTGCATATATGTTTTTCAGACTATATAGAAGCAATATATACAAAGATTTCAACCGTCTACCTGTACCATTCATTGTTCTACTTGTCGAAAGTTACAAATAATTTCCGATAAAGGATTAACAATGGGGCTCATTGTTCACTTAAACTTGAAGAACAAAAAATTGGCGAATGGTACTGTTTGGATGCTTTGCATATATGTTTCTTAGACTATATGGAAGCAATATATACAAATATTTCAACCGTCTACGTGTGCCAATCATTGTTCTACCTGTCGAAATTTACAAATAATTTCCTTTAAAGGATTAACAATGGGGCTCGTTGTTCACTTAAACTTGAAGAACAATAAATTGGCGAATTGTACTGTTTGGATGCTATGCATATATGTTTCTTAGACTATATAGAAGCAATATATACAAAGATTTCAACCGTCTACGTGTTCCAATCATTGTTCTACTTGTAGAAAGTTACAAATAATTTCCGATAAAGGATTAACAATGGGGCTCATTGTTCACTTAAACTTGAAGAACAAAAAATTGGCGAATGGTACTGTTTGGATGCTTTGCGTACATGTTTCTTAGACTATATGGAAGCAATATATACAAAGATTTCAACCGTCGACGTGTTCCAATCATTGTTCTACTTGTCGAAATTTACAAATAATTTCCTTTAAAGGATTAACAATGGGGCTCGTAGTTCACTTAAACTTGAAGAACAAAAAATTGGCGAATTGTACTGTTTGGATGCTTTGCACATATGTTTCTTAGACTATATAGAAGCAATATATACAATGATTTCAACAGTCTACCTGTTCCATTCATTGTTCTACTTGTCGAAATTTACAAATAATTTCCTTTAAAGGATTAACAATGGGGCTCGTAGTTCACTTAAACTTGAAGAACAAAAAATTGGCGAATTGTACTGTTTGGATGCTTTGCATATATGTTTCTTAGACTATATAGAAGCAACATGTAGAAAGATTTCACCCGTCTACCTGTACTATTCATTGTTCTACTTGTAGAAAGTTACAAATAATTTCCATTTCATGATTATCAATGGGGCTCGCTGTTCACTTAAACTTGAAGATCAATAAATTGGCAAATTGTACTGATTGGATGCTTTGCATATATGTTTCTTAGAGTATATAGAAGCAATATATACAATGATTTCAACCGTCTACCTGTTCCATTCATTGTTATACTTGTCGAAAGTTAGAATAATTTCCTTTGAAGGATTAACAATGGGGCTCGTTCTTCACTTAAACTTGAAGAAAAATAAATTGGCGAATTGTACTGTTTGGATGGTTTGCATATATGTTTCTTAGACTATATAGAAGCAATATATACAAAGATTTCAACAGTCTACCTCTTCCATTCATTGTTCTACTTGTCGAAAGTTACAAATAATTTCCGATAAAGGATTAACAATGGGGCTCATTGTTCACTTAAACTTGAAGAACAAAAAATTGGCGAATGGTACTGTTTAGATGCTTTGCATATAGGTTTCTTATACTATATAAAAGCAACATATACAAAGATTTCTACCGTCTACCCGTTCTATTCATTGTTCTACTTGTAGAAAGTTACAAATAATTTCCATTACATGATTATCAATGGGGCTCGTTGTTCACTTATACTTGAAGATCAATAAATTGGCAAATTGTACTGATTGGATGCTTTGCATATATGTTTCTTAGACTATATAGAAGCAATATATACAATGATTTCAACCGACTACCTGTTCCATTCATTGTTCTACTTGTCGAAATATACAAATAATTTCCTTTAAAGGATTAACAATGGGGCTCGTTGTTCACTTAAACTTGAAGAACAATAAATTGGCGAATTGTACTGTTTGGATGCTTTGCATATATGTTTCTTAGACTATATGGAAGCAATATATACAAAGATTTCGACCGTCTACGTGTTCCATTCATTGTTCTACTTGTAGAAAGTTACAAATAATTTCCATTACATGATTATCAATGGGGCTCGTTGTTCACTTATACTTGAAGATCAATAAATTGGCAAATTGTACTGATTGGATGCTTTGCATATATGTTTCTTAGACTATATAGAAGCAATATATACAATGATTTCAACCGACTACCTGTTCCATTCATTGTTCTACTTGTCGAAATATACAAATAATTTCCTTTAAAGGATTAACAATGGGGCTCGTAGTTCACTTAAACTTGAAGAACAAAAAATTGGCGAATTGTACTGTTTGGATGCTTTGCACATATGTTTCTTAGACTATATAGAAGCAATATATACAATGATTTCAACAGTCTACCTGTTCCATTCATTGTTCTACTTGTCGAAATTTACAAATAATTTCCTTTAAAGGATTAACAATGTGGCTCGTAGTTCACTTAAACTTGAAGAAAAAAAATTGGCGAATTGTACTGTTTGGATGCTTTGCGTATATGTTTCTTAGACTATATAGAAGCAATATATAGAAAGATTTCACCCGTCTACCTGTTCCATTCATTGTTCTACTTGTCGAAAGTTACAAATAATTTCCGATAAAGGATTAACAATGGGGCTCATTGTTCACTTAACCTTGAAGAACAAAAAATTGGCGAATGGTACTGTTTGGATGCTTTGCATATATGTTTCTTAGACTATATGGAAGCAATATATACAAATATTTCAACCGTCTACGTGTGCCAATCATTGTTCTACTCGTCGAAATTTACAAATAATTTCCTTTAAAGGATTAACAATGGGGCTCATTGTTCACTTAAACTTGAAGAACAAAAAATTGGCGAATTGTACTGTTTGGATGCTTTGCATATATGTTTCTTAGACTATATGGAAGCAATATATACAAATATTTCAACCGTCTACGTGTGCCAATCATTGTTCTACCTGTCGAAATTTACAAATAATTTCCTTTAAAGGATTAACAATGGGGCTCGTTGTTCACTTAAACTTGAAGAACAATAAATTGGCGAATTGTACTGTTTGGATGCTATGCATATATGTTTCTTAGACTATATAGAAGCAATATATAAAAAGATTTCAACCGTCTACGTGTTCCAATCATTGTTCTACTTGTAGAAAGTTACAAATAATTTCCGATAAAGGATTAACAATGGGGCTCATTGTTCACTTAAACTTGAAGAACAAAAAATTGGCGAATGGTACTGTTTGGATGCTTTGCGTACATGTTTCTTAGACTATATGGAAGCAATATATACAAAGATTTCAACCGTCGACGTGTTCCAATCATTGTTCTACTTGTCGAAATTTACAAATAATTTCCTTTAAAGGATTAACAATGGGGCTCGTAGTTCACTTAAACTTGAAGAACAAAAAATTGGCGAATGGTACTCTTTGGATGCTTTGCATATATGTTTCTTAGACTATATGGAAGCAATATATACAAAGATTTCAACCGTCTGCATGATCCATTCATTGTTCTACTTGTCGAAATTTACAAATAATTTCCTTTAAAGGATTAACAATGGGGCTCGTAGTTCACTTAAACTTGAAGAACAAAAAATTGGCGAATTGTACTGCTTCGATGCTTTGCATATGTGTTTCTTAGACTATATAGAAGCAATATATACAATGATTTCAACCGTCTACCTATTCCATTCATTGTTCTACTTGCCGAAATTTACAAATAATTTCCTTTAAAGGATTAACAATGGGGCTCATTGTTCACTTAAACTTGAAGAACAAAAAATTGGCGAATGGTACTGTTTGGATGCTTTGCATATATGTTTCTTAGACTATATGGAAGCAATATATACAAAGATTTCAACCGTCTACGTGTTCCAATCATTGTTCTACTTGTCGAAATTTACAAACAATTTCTGTTAAAGGATTAACAATGGGGCTCGTAGTTCACTTAAACTTGAAGAACAAAAAATTGGCAAATGTTAGTGTTTGGATGCTTTGCATATAGATTTCCTAGACTATATAGAAGCAACATATACAAAGAATTCAACCGTCTACCTGTTCTATTCATTGTTCTACTTGTCGAAAATTACAAATAATTTCCGATAAAGGATTAACGATTGGGGCTCATTGTTCACTGAAACTTGAAGAACAAAAAATTGGCGAATGTTACTGTTTGGATGCTTTGCATATTGTTTTCCTAGACTATATAGAAGCAATATATACAAAGATTTCAACCGTCTACCTGTTCCATTCATTGTTCTACTTGTCGAAAATTACAAATAATTTCCGATAAAGGATTAACGATTGGGGCTCATTGTTCACTTAAACTTGAAGAACAAAAAATTGGCGAATGGTACTGTTTGGATGCTTTGCGTACATGTTTCTTAGACTATATGGAAGCAATATATAGAAAGATTTCAACCGTCTACATGTTCCAATCATTGTTCTACTTGTCGAAATTTACAAATAATTTCCTTTAAAGGATTAACAATGCGGCTCGTAGTTCACTTAAACTTGAAGAAAAAAAATTGGCGAATTGTACTGTTTGGATGCTTTGCGTATATGTTTCTTAGACTATATAGAAGCAATATATAGAAAGTTTTCACCCGTCTACCTTTACTATTCATTGTTCTACTTGTAGAAAGTTACAAATAATTTCCATTTCATGATTATCAATGGGGCTCGTTGTTCACTTAAACTTGAAGAAAAAAAATTGGCGAATTGTACTGTTTGGATGCTTTGCGTATATGTTTCTTAGACTATATAGAAGCAATATATAGAAAGATTTCACCCGTCTACCTGTTCCATTCATTGTTCTACTTGTCGAAAGTTACAAATAATTTCCGATAAAGGATTAACAATGGGGCTCATTGTTCACTTAACCTTGAAGAACAAAAAATTGGCGAATGGTACTGTTTGGATGCGTTGCATATATGTTTCTTAGACTATATGGAAGCAATATATACAAATATTTCAACCGTCTACGTGTGCCAATCATTGTTCTACTCGTCGAAATTTACAAATAATTTCCTTTAAAGGGTTAACAATGGGGCTCATTGTTCACTTAAACTTGAAGAACAAAAAATTGGCGAATTGTACTGTTTGGATGCTTTGCATATATGTTTCTTAGACTATGTAGAAGCAATATATATAATGATTTCAACCGTCTACCTGTTCCATTCATTGTTCTACATGTCGAAAGTTACAAATAATTTCCGTTTCATGATTATCAATGGGGCTCGTTGTTCACTTAAACTTGAAGAACAAAAAATTGGCGAATGGTACTGTTTGGATGCTTTGCATATATGTTTCTTAGACTATATAGAAGCAATATATACAAAGATTTGAACCGTCTAACTGTTCCATTCATTGTTCTACTTGTCGAAAGTTACAAATAATTTCCGATAAAGGATTAACAATGGGGCTCATTATTCACTTAAACTTGAAGAACAAAAAATTGGCGAATGGTACTGTTTGGATGCTTTGCGTACATGTTTCTTAGACTATATGGAAGCAATATATACAAAGATTTCAACCGTCGACGTGTTCCAATCATTGTTCTACTTGTCGAAATTTACAAATAATTTCCTTTAAAGGATTAACAATGGGGCTCGTAGTTCACTTAAACTTGAAGAACAAAAAATTGGCGAATTGTACTGTTTGGATGCTTTGCACATATGTTTCTTAGACTATATAGAAGCAATATATACAATGATTTCAACAGTCTACCTGTTCCATTCATTGTTCTACTTGTCGAAATTTACAAATAATTTCCTTTAAAGGATTAACAATGGGGCTCGTAGTTCACTTAAACTTGAAGAACAAAAAATTGGCGAATTGTACTGTTTGGATGCTTTGCATATATGTTTCTTAGACTATATAGAAGCAACATGTAGAAAGATTTCACCCGTCTACCTGTACTATTCATTGTTCTACTTGTAGAAAGTTACAAATAATTTCCATTTCATGATTATCAATGGGGCTCGCTGTTCACTTAAACTTGAAGATCAATAAATTGGCAAATTGTACTGATTGGATGCTTTGCATATATGTTTCTTAGAGTATATAGAAGCAATATATACAATGATTTCAACCGTCTACCTGTTCCATTCATTGTTATACTTGTCGAAAGTTAGAATAATTTCCTTTGAAGGATTAACAATGGGGCTCGTTCTTCACTTAAACTTGAAGAAAAATAAATTGGCGAATTGTACTGTTTGGATGGTTTGCATATATGTTTCTTAGACTATATAGAAGCAATATATACAAAGATTTCAACAGTCTACCTCTTCCATTCATTGTTCTACTTGTCGAAATTTACAAATAATTTCCTTTAAAGGATTAACAATGGGGCTCGTAGTTCACTTAAACTTGAAGAACAAAAAATTGGCGAATTGTACTGTTTGGATGCTTTGCGTATATGTTTCTTAGACTATATAGAAACAATATATAGTAAGATTTCACCTGTCTACCTTTACTATGCATTGTTCTACTTGTAGAAAGTTACAAATAATTTCCATTTCATGATTATCAATGGGGCTCGTTGTTCACTTCAACTTGAAGAACAACAAATTGGCGAATGGTACTGTTTGGATGCTTTGCATATATGTTTCTTAGACTATATTGAAGCAATATACACAAAGATTTCAACCGTCTACCTGTTCCATTCATTGTTCTACTTGTCGAAAATTACAAATAATTTCCGATAAAGGATTAACCATTGTGGCTCATTGTTCACTTATACTTGAAGAACAAAAAATTGGCGAATGGTACTGCTGGATGCTTTGCGTACATGTTTCTTAGCCTATAAGGAAGCAATATATACAAAGATTTCAACCGTCTACATGTTCCAATCATTGTTCTACTTGTCGAAATTTACAAATAATTTCCTTTAAAGGATTAACAATCGGGCTCGTTGTTCACTTAAACTTGAAGAACAAAAAATTAGCGAATGGTACACTTTGGATGCTTTGCAATATGTTTCTTAGACTATATGGAAGCAATATATTCAAAGATTTCAACCGTCTACGTGTTCCAATCATTGTTCTACTTGTCGAAATTTACAAATAATTTCCTTTAAAGGATTAACAATGGGGCTCGTTGTTCACTTAAACTTGAAGAACAATAAATTGGCAAATTGTACTGATTGGATGCTTTGCATATATGTTTCTTAGACTATATAGAAGCAATATATACAATGATTTCAACCGACTACCTGTTCCATTCATTGTTCTTCTTGTTGAAATTTACAAATAATTTCCTTTAAAGGATTAACAATGGGGCTCATTGTTCACTTAAACTTGAAGAACAAAAAATTGGCGAATGGTACTGTTTGGATGCTTTGCATATATGTTTCTTAGACTATATAGAAGCAATATATACAATGACTTCAACCGTCTACCAGTTCCATTCATTGTTCTACTTGTAGAAACTTACAAATAATATCCCTTTCATGATTATCAATGGGGCTCGTTGTTCACTTAAACTTGAAGATCAAAGAATTGGCGAATGGTACTGTTTGGATGCTTTGCATATATGTTTCTTAGATTATATAGAAGCAATATATACAAAGATTTCAACCGTCTACATGTTCCAATCATTGTTCTACTTGTCGAAATTTACAAATAATTTCCTTTAAAGGATTAACAATCGGGCTCGTTGTTCACTTAAACTTGAAGAACAAAAAATTAGCGAATGGTACTGCTGGATGCTTTGCGTACATGTTTCTTAGCCTATAAGGAAGCAATATATACAAAGATTTCAACCGTCTACATGTTCCAATCATTGTTCTACTTGTCGAAATTTACAAATAATTTCCTTTAAAGGATTAACAATCGGGCTCGTTGTTCACTTAAACTTGAAGAACAAAAAATTAGCGAATGGTACACTTTGGATGCTTTGCAATATGTTTCTTAGACTATATGGAAGCAATATATTCAAAGATTTCAACCGTCTACGTGTTCCAATCATTGTTCTACTTGTCGAAATTTACAAATAATTTCCTTTAAAGGATTAACAATGGGGCTCGTTGTTCACTTAAACTTGAAGAACAATAAATTGGCAAATTGTACTGATTGGATGCTTTGCATATATGTTTCTTAGACTATATAGAAGCAATATATACAATGATTTCAACCGACTACCTGTTCCATTCATTGTTCTTCTTGTTGAAATTTACAAATAATTTCCTTTAAAGGATTAACAATGGGGCTCATTGTTCACTTAAACTTGAAGAACAAAAAATTGGCGAATGGTACTGTTTGGATGCTTTGCATATATGTTTCTTAGACTATATAGAAGCAATATATACAATGACTTCAACCGTCTACCAGTTCCATTCATTGTTCTACTTGTAGAAACTTACAAATAATATCCCTTTCATGATTATCAATGGGGCTCGTTGTTCACTTAAACTTGAAGATCAAAGAATTGGCGAATGGTACTGTTTGGATGCTTTGCATATATGTTTCTTAGATTATATAGAAGCAATATATACAAAGATTTCAACCGTCTACCTGTTCCATTCATTGTTCTACTTGTCGAAATATACAAATAATTTCCTTTAAAGGATTAAAAATGGGGCTCGTAGTTCACTTAAACTTGAACAACAAAAAATTGGCGAATGGTACTGTTTGGATGCTTTACATATATGTTTCTTAGATTATATGGAAGCAATATATACAAAGATTTCAACCGTCTACCTGTTCCATTCATTGTTCTACTTGTCGAAAATTACAAATAATTTCCGATAAAGGATTAACCATTGGGGCTCATTGTTCACTTAAACTTGAATAACAAAAATTGGCGAATGGTACTGTTTGGATGGTTTGCGTACATGTTTCTTAGACTATATGGAAGCAATATATACAAAGATTTCAACCGTCTACCTGTTCTATTCATTGTTCTTCTTGTCGAAAGTTAGAAATAATTTCCGTTTCATGATTATCAATGGGCCTCGTTGTTCACTTAAACTTGAAGATCAAAGAATTGGCGAATGGTACTGTTTGGATGCTTTGCATATATGTTTCTTAGATTATATAGAAGCAATATATACAAAGATTTCAACCGTCTACGTGTTCCAATCATTGTTCTACTTGTCGAAATTTACAAATAATTTCCTTTAAAGGATTAACAATGGGGCTCGTTGTTCACTTAAACTTGAAGAACAAAAAAGTGGCGTATGGTACTGTTTGGATGCTTTGCATATATGTTTCTTAGACTATGAAGAAGCAATATATACATTGATTTCAACCGTCTACCTGTTCCATTCATTGTTCTACTTGTCGAAATTTACAAATAATTTCCTTTAAAGGATTAACAATAGGGCTCGTAGTTCTCTTAAACATGAAGAACAAAAAATTGGCGAATGGTACTGTTTGGATGCTTTGCATATATGTTTCTTAGACTATATAGAAGCAATATATACAAAGATTTCAACCGTCTACCTGTTCCATTCATTGTTCTACTTGTCGAAAGTTACAAATAATTTCCTTTAAAGGATTAACAATGGGGCTCGTTGATCACTTAAACTTGAAGAACAATAAATTGGCGAATTGTGCTGTTTGGATGCTTTGCATATATGTTTCTTAGACTATATAGAAGCAATATATACAAAGATTTCAACCGTCTACCTGTTCCATTCATTGTTCTACTTGTCGAAAGTTACAAATAATTTCCGATAAAGGATTAACCATTGGGGCTCATTGTTCACTTAAACTTGAAGAACACAAAATTGGCGAATGGTACTGTTTGGATGCTTTGCATATATGTTTCTTAGACTATATAGAAGCAATATATACAAAGATTTCAACCGTCTACCTTTTCCATTCATTGTTCTTCTTGTCGAAAGTTACAAATAATTTCCGATAAAGGATTAACCATTGGGGCTCATTGTTCACTTAAACTTGAAGAACAAAAAATTGGCGAATGGTACTGTTTGGATGCTTTGCATATATGTTTCTTAGACTATGTGGAAGCAATATATACAAAGATTTCAACCGTCTACGTGTTCCAATCATTGTTCTACTTGTAGAAAGTTACAATTAATTTCCGTTAAAGGATTAACAATGGGGCTCGTAGTTCACTTAAACTTGAAGAACAAAAAATTGGCGAATTGTACTGTTTGGATGCTTTGCATACATGTTTCGTAGACTATATAGAAGCAATATATACAATGATTTCAACCGTCTACATGATCCATTCATTGTTCTACTTGTCGAAATTTACAAATAATTTCCTTTAAAGGATTAACAATGTGGCTCGTAGTTGACTTAAACTTGAAGAACAAAAAATTGGCGAATTGTACTGTATGGATGCTTTGCATAGATGTGTTCTTAGACTATTTAGAAGCAATATATAGAAAGATTTCACCCGTCTACCTGTACTATTCATTGTTCTACTTGTAGAAAGTTGCAAATAATTTCTATTCCATGATTATCAATGGGGCTCGCTGTTCACTTAAACTTGAAGATCAAAAAATTGGCGATTGTTACTGTTTAGATGCTTTGCATATATGTTTCTTAGATTATATAGAAGCAATATATACAAAGATTTCAACCGTCTACCAGTTCCATTCATTGTTCTACTTGTCGAAAATTACAGATAATTTCCGATAAAGGATTAACCATTGGGGCTCATTGTTCACTTAAACTTGAAGAACAAAAAATTGGCGAATGGTATTGTTTGGATGCTTTGCGTACATGTTTCTTAGACTATATGGAAGCAATATATACAAAGATTTCAACCGTCTACGTGTTCCAATCATTGTTCTACTTGTCGAAATTTACAAATAATTTCCTTTAAAGGATTAACAATGGGGCTCGTCGTTCACTTAAACTTGAAGAACAAAAAATTGGCGAATGGTACTGTTTGGATGCTTTGCATATATGTTTCTTAGACTATATAGAAGCAATATATACATTGATTTCAACCGTCTACCTGTTCCAATCATTGTTCTACTTGTCGAAATTTACAAATAATTTCCTTTAAAGGATTAACAATGGGGCTCGTCGTTCACTTAAACTTGAAGAACAAAAAATTGGCGAATGGTACTGTTTGGATGCTTTGCATATATGTTTCTTAGACTATATAGAAGCAATATATACATTGATTTCAACCGGCTACCTGTTCCATTCATTGTTCTACTTGTCGAAAGTTACAAATAATTTCCGATAAAGGATTAACAATGGGGCTCATTGTTCACTTAAACTTGAAGGACAAAAAATTGGCGAATGGTACTGTTTTGATGCTTTGCGTACATGTTTCTTAAACTATATGGAAGCAATATATACAATGATTTCAACCGTCTACCTGTTCCATTCATTGTTCTACTTGTCGAAAGTTACAAATAATTACCGATAAAGGACTAACCATTGGGGCTCATTGTTCACTTAAACTTGAAGAACAAAAAATTGGCGAATTGTACTGTTTGGATGCTTTGCATATATGTTTTTTAGATTATATAGAAGCAATATATACAAAGATTTCAACCGTCTACCTGTCCGATTCATTGTTCTACTTGTCGAAAGTTACAAATAATTTCCGATAAAGGATTAACAATGGGGCTCATTGTTCACTTAAACTTGAAGAACAAAAAATTGGCGATTGGTACTGTTTGGATGCTTTGCATATATGTTTCTTAGACTATATAGAAGCAATATATATTTTGATTTCAACCGTCTACCTGTTCCACTCATTGTTCTACTTGTCGAAAGTTACAAATAATTTCCGTTAAAGTGTTAACAATGGGGCTCGTAGTTCACTTAAACTTGAAGATGAAATAATTGGCGAATAGTACTGTTTGGATGCTTTGCATATATGTTTCTTAGATTATATAGAAGCAATATATACAAAGATTTCAACCGTCTACCTGTTCCAGTCATTGTTCTACTTGTCGAAAGCTACAAATAATTTCCGATAACGGATTAACCATTGGGGCTCATTGTTCACTTAAACTTGAAGAACAAAAAATTGGCGAATTGTACTTTTTGGATGCTTTGCATATATGTTTCTTAGACTATATAGAAGGAATATATACAAAGATTTCAACCGTCTACCTGTTCCATTCAATGATCTACTTGTCGAAAGTTACAAATAATTTCCGATAAAGGATTAACAATGGGTCTCATTGTTCACTTAAACTTGAAGAACAAAAAATTGGCGAATGGTACTGTTTGGATGCTTTGCATATATGTTTCTTAGACTATATAGAAGGAATATATACAAAGATTTCAACCGTCTACGTGTTCCAATCATTGTTCTACTTGTCGAAATTTACAAATAATATCCTTTAAAGGATTAACAATGGGGCTCGTCGTTCACATAAACTTGAAGAACAAAAAATTGGCGAATGGTACTGTTTGGATGCTTTGCATATATGTTTCTTAGACTATATAGAATCAATATATACAATGATTTCAACAATCAACCTGTTCCATTCATTGTTCTACTTGTCGAAACTACAAATAATTTCCGATAACGGATTAACCATAGGGGCTCATTGTTCACTTAAACTTGAAGAACAAAAAATTGGCGAATTGTACTTTTTGGATGCTTTGCATATATGTTTCTTAGACTATATAGAAGGAATATATATAAAGATTTCAACCGTCTACGTGTTCCAATCATTGTTCTACTTGTCGAAATTTACAAATAATTTCCTTTAAAGGATTAACAATGGGGCTCGTAGTTCACTTAAACTTGAAGAGCAAAAAATTGGCGAATTGTACTGTTTGGACGCTTTGCATATATGTTTCTTGGACTATATAGAAGCAATATATACAATGATTTCAACCATCTACGTGTTCCAATCATTGTTCTACTTGTCGAAATTTACAAATAATTTCCTTTAAAGGATTAACAATGGGGCTCGTAGTTCACTTAAACTTGAAGAACAAAAAATTGGCGAATTGTACTGTTTGGATGCTTTGCATATATGTTTCTTAGACTATTTAGAAGCAATATATAGAAAGATTTCACCCGTCTATCTGTACTATTCATTGTTCTACTTGTAGAAAGTTACAAATAATTTCCATTTCATGATTATCAATGGGGCTCGCTGTTCACTTAAACTTGAAGATCAAAAAATTGGCGATTGTTACTGTTTAGATGCTTTGCATATATGTTTCTTAGACTATATAGAAGCAATATATACAAAGATTTCAACCGTCTACCTGTTCCATTTATTGTTCTACTTGTCGAAATTTACAAATAATTTCCTTTAAAGGATTAACAATTGGGCTCGTAGTTCACTTAAACTTGAAGAACAAAAAATTGGCGATTGTTACTGTTTAGATGCTTTGCATATATGTTTCTTATACTATATAGAAGCAATATATACAAAGATTTCAACCGTCTACCTGTTTCATTCAATGTTCTACTTGTCGAAATTTACAAATAATTTCCTTTAAAGGATTAACAATGGGGCTCGTTGTTCACTTAAACTTGACGAACAAAAAATTGGCGAATGGTACTGTTTGGATGCTTTGCATATATGTTTCTTGGACTATATAGAAGCAATATATACATTGATTTCAACCGTCTACCTGTTCCATTCATTGTTCTACTTGTCGAAATTTACAAATAATTACCGATAACGGATTAAGCATTGGGGCTCATTGTTCACTTAAACTTGAAGAACAAAGAATTGGCGAATTGTACTGTTTGGATGCTTTGCATATATGTTTCTTATACTATATAGAAGCAATATATACAACGATTTCAACCGTCTACGTGTTCCAATCATTGTCCTACTTGTCGAAATTTACAAATAATTTCCTTTAAAGGATTAACAATGGGGCGCGTTGATCACTTAAACTTGACGAACAAAAAATTGGCGAATGGTACTGTTTGGATGCTTTGCATATATGTTTCTTAGACTATATAGAAGCAATATATACATTGATTTCAACCGTCTACCTGTTCCATTCATTGTTCTACTTGTCGAAAGTCACAAATAATTTCCGTTAAGGGATTAACAATGGGGATCGTAGTTTACTTAAACTTGAAGAACAAAAAATTGGCGAATTGTACTGTTTGGATGCTTTGCATATATGTTTCTTATACTATATAGAAGCAATATATACAAAGATTTCAACTGTCTACCTGTTCCATTCACTGTTCTACTTGTCGAAAGTTACAAATAATTTCCGATAAAGGATTAACAATGGGGCTCATTGTTCACTTAAACTTGAAGAACAAAAAATTCGCGATTGTTACCGTTTAGATGCTTTGCCTATATGTTTCTTAGATTATATAGAAGCAATATATACAAAGATTTCAACCGTCTACCCGTTCCATTCATTGTTCTACTTGTCGAAAATTACAAATAATTTCCGATAAAGGATTAACAATTGGGCTCGTAGATCACTTAAACTTGAAGAACAAAAAATTGTCGAATGGTACTGTTTGGATGCTTTGAATATATGTTTCTTAGATTATATAGAATCAATATATACAAAGATTTCAACCGTCTACCTGTTCCATTCATTGTTCTACTTGTCGAAAATTACAAATAATTTCCGATAAAGGATTAACAATGGGGCTCGTAGATCACTTAAACTTGAAGAACAAAAAATTGTCGAATGGTACTGTTTGGATGCTTTGAATATATGTTTCTTAGATTATATAGAATCAATATATACAATGATTTCAACCGTCTACCTGTTCCATTCATTGTCCTACTTGTCGAAAATTACAAGTAATTTCCGATAAAGGATTAACCATTGGGGCTCATTGTTCACTTAAACTTGAACAACAAAAAATTGGCGAATGGTACTGTTTGGATGCTTTGCATATATGTTTCTTAGACTATATAGAAGCAATATATAAAAAGATTTCAACCGTCTACCAGTTCCATTCATTGTTCTACTTGTCGAAAGTTACAATTAATTTCCGTTAAAGTTTTAACAATGGGGCTCGTAGTTCACTTAAACATGAACATGAAATAATTGGCGATTTGTACTGTTTGGATGCTTTGCATATATGTTTCTTAGATTATATAGAAGCAATATATACAAAGATTTCAACCGTCTACCTGTCCGATTCATTGTTCTACTTGTCGAAAGTTACAAATAATTTCCGATAAAGGATTAACAATGGGGCTCATTGTTCACTTAAACTTGAAGGACAAAAAATTGGCGAATGGTACTGTTTGGATGCTTTGCGTACATGTTTCTTAGACTATATGGAAGCAATATATACAAGGATTTCAACCGTCTACCTGTTCCATTCATTGTTCTTCTTGTCGAAAGTTACAAATAATTTCCGATAAAGGATTAACAATGGGGCTCATTGTTCACTTAAACTTGAAGAACAAAAAATTGGCGATTGGTACTGTTTGGATGCTTTGCATATATGTTTCTTAGACTATATAGAAGCAATATATATATATTGATTTCAACCGTCTACCTGTTCCACTCATTGTTCTACTTGTCGAAAGTTACAAATAATTTCCGTTAAAGTGTTAACAATGGGGCTCGTAGTTCACTTAAACTTGAAGAAGAAATAATTGGCGAATAGTACTGTTTGGATGATTTGCATATATGTTTCTTAGATTATATAGAAGCAATATATACAAAGATTTCAACCGTCTACCTGTTCCATTCATTGTTCTACTTGTCGAAAGCTACAAATAATTTCCGATAACGGATTAACCATTGGGGCTCATTGTTCACTTAAACTTGAAGAACAAAAAATTGGCGAATTGTACTTTTTGGATGCTTTGCATATATGTTTCTTAGACTATATAGAAGGAATATATACAAAGATTTCAACCGTCTACCTGTTCCATTCATTGATCTACTTGTCGAAAGTTACAAATAATTTCCGATAAAGGATTTAGAATGGGGCTCATTGTTCACTTAAACTTGAAGAACAAAAAATTGGCGAATGGTACTGTTTGGATGCTTTGCATATATGTTTCTTAGACTATATAGAAGGAATATATACAAAGATTTCAACCGTCTACGTGTTCCAATCATTGTTCTACTTGTCGAAATTTACAAATAATTTCCTTTAAAGGATTAACAATGGGGCTCGTCGTTCACATAAACTTGAAGAACAAAAAATTGGCGAATGGTACTGTTTGGATGCTTTGCATATATGTTTCTTAGACTATATAGAATCAATATATACAAAGAATTCAACCGTCTACCTGTTCCATTCATTGTTCTACTTGTCGAAAGTTACAAATAATTTCCGATAAAGGATTAACCATAGGGGCTCGTTGTTCACTTAAACTTGAAGAACAATAAATTGGCGAATTGTACTGTTTGGATGCTTTGCATATATGTTTCTTAGACTATATAGAAACAATATATACAAAGATTTCAACTGTCTACCTGTTCCATTCATTGTTCTACTTGTGGAAAGTTACAAATAATTTCCGATGAAGGATTAACCATTGGGGCTCATTGTTCACTTAAACTTGAGGAACAAAAAATTGGCGAATTGTACTGTTTGGACGCTATGGGTATATGTTTCTTAGACTATATAGAAGCAATATATACAAAGATTTCAACCGTCTACCTGTTCCATTCATTGTTCTACTTGTCGAAAGTTACAAATAATTTCCGATAAAGGATTAACAATGGGGCTCATTGTTCACTTAAACTTGAAGGACAAAAAACTGGCGAATTGTACTGTTTGGATGCTTTGCATATATGTTTCTTAGACTATATGGAAGCAATATATACAAAGATTTCAACCGTCTACGTGTTCCAATCATTGTTCTACTTGTAGAAAGTTACAATTAATTTCCGTTAAAGGATTAACAATGGGGCTCGTAGTTCACTTAAACTTGAAGAACAAAACATTGGCGAATTGTACTGTTTGGATGCTTTGCATATATGTTTCGTAGATTATATAGAAGCAATATATACAATTATTTCAACCGTCTACCTGATCCATTTATTGTTCTACTTGTCGAAATTTACAAATAATTTCCTTTAAAGGATTAACAATGGGGCTCGTTGTTCACTTAAACTTGAAGAACAATAAATTGGCGAATTGTACTGTTTGGATGCTTTGCATATATGTTTCTTAGACTATATGGAAGCAATATATACAAAGATTTCAACCGTCTACGTGTTCCAATCATTGTTCTACTTGTAGAAAGTTACAATTAATTTCCGTTAAAGGATTAACAATGCGGCTCGTAGTTCACTTAAACTTGAAGAACAAAACATTGGCGAATTGTACTGTTTGGATGCTTTGCATATATGTTTCTTAGACTATATAGAAGCATTATATACAAAGATTTCAACCGTCTACCTGTACTATTCATTGTTCTACTTGTAGAAAGTTACAAATAATTTCCATTTCATGATTATCAATGGGGCTCGCTGTTCACTTAAACTTGAAGAACAATAAATTGGCGAATTGTACTGTTTGCATGCTTTGCATATATGTTTCTTAGACTATATAGAAGCAATATATACAAAGATTTCAACCGTCTACCTGTTCCATTCATTGTTCTACTTGTCGAAAATTACAAATAATTTCCGATAAAGATTAACAATTGGGTCTGATTGTTCACTTAAACTTGAAGAACAAGAAATTGGCAAATGGTATTGTTTGGATGCTTTGCGTACATGTTTTTTAGACTATATAGAAGCAACATATACAAAGATTTCAACCGTCTACCTGTTCCATTCATTGTTCTACTTGTAGAAAGTTACAAATAATTTCCTTTAAAGGATTAACAATGTGGCTCGTAGTTCACTTAAACTTGAAGAACAAAAAATTGGCGAATGGTACTGTTTGGATGATTTGCATATATGTTTCTTAGACTATATGGAAGTAATATATACAAAGATTTCAACCGTCTACGTGTTCCAATCATTGTTCTACTTGTCGAAATTTACAAATAATTTCCTTTAAAGGATTAACAATGGGGCTCGTTGTTCACTTAAACTTGAAGAACAAAAAATTGGCGAATGGTACTGTTTGGATGCTTTGCATATATGTTTCTTAGACTATATAGAAGCAATATATACAAAGATTTCAACCGTCTACGTGTTCCAATCATTGTTCTACTTGTAGAAAGTTACAATTAATTTCCGTTAAAGGATTAACAATGGGGCTCGTAGTTCACTTAAACTTGAAGAACAAAACATTGGCGAATTGTACTGTTTGGATGCTTTGCATATATGTTTCGTAGATTATATAGAAGCAATATATACAATTATTTCAACCGTCTACCTGATCCATTTATTGTTCTACTTGTCGAAATTTACAAATAATTTCCTTTAAAGGATTAACAATGGGGCTCGTTGTTCACTTAAACTTGAAGAACAATAAATTGGCGAATTGTACTGTTTGGATGCTTTGCATATATGTTTCTTAGACTATATAGACGCAATATATACAAGGATTTCAACCGTCTACATGTTCCATTCATTGTTCTACTTTTCGAAAGTTACAAATAATTTCCGATAAAGGATTAACAATGGGTCTCATTTTACAATGAAACTTGAAGAACAAAAAATTGGCGAATGGTACTGTTTGGATGCTTTGCATATATGTTTCTAAGACTATATAGACGCAACATATACAAGGATTTCAACCGTCTACCTGTACCATTCATTGTTCTACTTGTCGAAAGTTACAAATAATTACCGATAAAGGATTAACAATGGGTCTCATTGTTCACTTAAACTTGAAGAACAAAAAATTGGCGAATGGTACTGTTTGGATGATTTGCATATATGTTTCTTAGACTATATGGAAGTAATATATACAAAGATTTCAACCGTCTACGTGTTCCAATCATTGTTCTACTTGTCGAAATTTACAAATAATTACCGATAAAGGATTAACCATTGGGGCTCATTGTTCACTTAAACTTGAAGAACAAAAAATTGGCGAATTGTACTGTTTGGATGCTTTGCATATATGTTTCTTAGACTATATAGAAGCAATATATACTATGATTTCAACCGTCTACCTGTTCCATTCATTGTTCTAATTGTCGAAAATTACAAATAATTTCCGATAAAGGATTAACCATTGGGGCTTGTTGTTCACTTAAACTTGAAGAACAAAAAATTGGCGAATTGTACTGTTTGGATGCTTTGCATATATGTTTCTTAGACTATATAGACGCAATATATACAAGGATTTCAACCGTCTACCTGTTCCATTCATTGTTCTACTTGTCGAAAGTTACAAATAATTACCGATAAAGGATTAACCATTGGGGCTCATTGTTCACTTAAACTTGAAGAACAAAAAATTGGCGAATTGTACTGTTTGGATGCTTTGCATATATGTTTCTTAGACTATATAGAAGCAATATATACTATGATTTCAACCGTCTACCTGTTCCATTCATTGTTCTAATTGTCGAAAATTACAAATAATTTCCGATAAAGGATTAACCATTGGGGCTTGTTGTTCACTTAAACTTGAAGAACAATAAATTGGCGAATTGTACTGTTTGGATGCTTTGCACGTATGTTTCTTAGACTATATAGAAGTAATATATACAAAGATTTCAACTGTCTACCTGTTCCATTCATTGTTCTACTTGTCGAAAGTTACAAATAATTTCCGATGAAGGATTAACCATTGGGGCTCATTGTTCACTTAAACTTGAGGAACAAAAAATTGGCGAATTGTACTGTTTGGACGCTATGCGTATATGTTTCTTAGACTATATAGAAGCAATATATACAAAGATTTCAACCGTCTACCTGTTCCATTCATTGTTCTACTTGTCGAAAATTACAAATAATTTCCGATAAAGGATTAACCATTGGGGCTCGTTGTTCACTTAAACTTGAAGAACAATAAATTGGCGAATTGTACTGTTTGGATGCTTTGCACATATGTTTCTCAGACTATATAGAAACAATATATACAAAGATTTCAACTGTCTACCTGTTCCATTCATTGTTCTTCTTGTCGAAAGTTACAAATAATTTCCGATAAAGGTTTAACCATTTTGGCTCATTGTTCACTTAAACTTGAGGAACAAAAAATTGGCGAATTGTACTGTTTGGATACTTTGCATATATGTTTCTTAGACTATATAGAAGCAATATATACAAAGATTTCAACCGTCTACCTGTTCCATTCATTGTTCTACTTGTCGAAAGTTACAAATAATTTCCGATAAAGGATTAACAATGGGGCTCATTGTTCACTTAAACTTGAAGGACAAAAAACTGGCGAATTGTACTGTTTGGATGCTTTGCATATATGTTTCTTAGACTATATGGAAGCAATATATACAAAGATTTCAACCGTCTACGTGTTCCAATCATTGTTCTACTTGTACAAAGTTACAATTAATTTCCGTTAAAGGATTAACAATGGGGCTCGTAGTTCACTTAAACTTGAAGAACAAAACATTGGCGAATTGTACTGTTTGGATGCTTTGCATATATGTTTCGTAGATTATATAGAAGCAATATATACAATTATTTCAACCGTCTACCTGATCCATTTATTGTTCTACTTGTCGAAATTTACAAATAATTTCCTTTAAAGGATTAACAATGGGGCTCGTTCTTCACTTAAACTTGAAGAACAATATATTGGCGAATTGTACTGTTTGGATGCTTTGCATATATGTTTCTTAGACTATATGGAAGCAATATATACAAAGATTTCAACCGTCTACGTGTTCCAATCATTGTTCTACTTGTAGAAAGTTACAATTAATTTCCGTTAAAGGATTAACAATGCGGCTCGTAGTTCACTTAAACTTGAAGAACAAAACAATGGCGAATTGTACTGTTTGGATGCTTTGCATATATGTTTCTTAGACTATATAGAAGCAATATATACAAAGATTTCAACCGTCTACCTGTACTATTCATTGTTTTACTTGTAGAAAGTTACAAATAATTTCCATTTCATGATTATCAATGGGGCTCGCTGTTCACTTAAACTTGAAGAACAATAAATTGGCGAATTGTACTGTTTGCATGCTTTGCATATATGTTTCTTAGACTATATAGAATCAATATATACAAAGAATTCAACCGTCTACCTGTTCCATTCATTGTTCTACTTGTCGAAAGTTACAAATAATTTCCGATAAAGGATTAACCATAGGGGCTCGTTGTTCACTTAAACTTGAAGAACAATAAATTGGCGAATTGTACTGTTTGGATGCTTTGCATATATGTTTCTTAGACTATATAGACGCAATATATACAAGGATTTCAACCGTCTACCTGTTCCATTCATTGTTCTACTTGTCGAAAGTTACAAATAATTACCGATAAAGGATTAACCATTGGGGCTCATTGTTCACTTAAACTTGAAGAACAAAAAATTGGCGAATTGTACTGTTTGGATGCTTCGCATATATGTTTCTTAGACTATATAGAAGCAATATATACAAAGATTTCAACCGTCTACCTGTTCCATTCATTGTTCTACTTGTCGAAAATTACAAATAATTTCCGATAAAGATTAACCATTGGGTCTGATTGTTCACTTAAACTTGAAGACCAAGAAATTGGCAAATGGTATTGTTTGGATGCTTTGTGTACATGTTTTTTAGACTATATGGATGCAATATATACAAAGATTTCAACCGTCAACTTGTTCCACTCATTGTTCTACTTGTCGAAAGTTACAAATAATTTCCGATAAAGGATTAACCATTGGGCTCATTGTTCACTTAAACTTGAAGAACAAAAAATTGGCGAATTGTACTGTTTGGATGCTTTGCATATATGTTTCTTAGACTATATAGAAGCAATATATACAAAGATTTCAACCGTCTACCTGTTCCATTCATTGTTCTACTTGTCGAAAATTACAAATAATTTCCGATAAAGATTAACCATTGGGTCTGATTGTTCACTTAAACTTGAAGACCAAGAAATTGGCTAATGGTATTGTTTGGATGCTTTGCGTACATGTTTTTTAGACTATATAGAAGCAACATATACAAAGATTTCAACCGTCTACCTGTTCTATTCATTGTTCTACTTGTAGAAAGTTACAAATAATTTCCTTTAAAGGATTAACAATGTGGCTCGTAGTTCACTTAAACTTGAAGAACAAAAAATTGGCGAATGGTACTGTTTGGATGATTTGCATATATGTTTCTTAGACTATATGGAAGTAATATATACAAAGATTTCAACCGTCTACGTGTTCCAATCATTGTTCTACTTGTCGAAATTTACAAATAATTTCCTTTAAAGGATTAACAATGGGGCTCGTTGTTCACTTAAACTTGAAGAACAAGAAATTGGCTAATGGTATTGTTTGGATGCTTTGCGTACATGTTTTTTAGACTATATAGAAGCAACATATACAAAGATTTCAACCGTCTACCTGTTCTATTCATTGTTCTACTTGTAGAAAGTTACAAATAATTTCCTTTAAAGGATTAACAATGTGGCTCGTAGTTCACTTAAACTTGAAGAACAAAAAATTGGCGAATGGTACTGTTTGGATGATTTGCATATATGTTTCTTAGACTATATGGAAGTAATATATACAAAGATTTCAACCGTCTACGTGTTCCAATCATTGTTCTACTTGTCGAAATTTACAAATAATTTCCTTTAAAGGATTAACAATGGGGCTCGTTGTTCACTTAAACTTGAAGAACAAGAAATTGGCGAATTGAACTGTTTGGATGCTTTGCATATATGTTTCTTAGACTATATAGAAGCAATATATGCTATGATTTCAACCGTCTACCTGTTCCATTCATTGTTCTACTTGTCGAAAATTACAAATAATTTCCGATAAAGGATTAACCATTGGGGCTTGTTGTTCACTTAAACTTGAAGAACAATAAATTGGCGAATTGTACTGTTTGGATGCTTTGCACGTATGTTTCTTAGACTATACAGAAGCAATATATACAAAGATTTCAACTGTCTACCTGTTCCATTCATTGTTCTACTTGTCGAAAGTTACAAATAATTTCCGATGAAGGATTAACCATTGGGGCTCATTGTTCACTTAAACTTGAGGAACAAAAAATTGGCGAATTGTACTGTTTGGACGCTATGCGTATATGTTTCTTAGACTATATAGAAGCAATATATACAAAGATTTCAACCGTCTACCTGTTCCATTCATTGTTCTACTTGTCGAAAATTACAAATAATTTCCGATAAAGGATTAACCATTGGGGCTCGTTGTTCACTTAAACTTGAAGAACAATAAATTGGCGAATTGTACTGTTTGGATGCTTTGCACATATGTTTCTCAGACTATATAGAAACAATATATACAAAGATTTCAACCGTCTACCTGTTCCATTCATTGTTCTACTTGTCGAAAGTTACAAATAATTTCCGATAAAGGATTAACAATGGGGCTCATTGTTCACTTAAACTTGAAGGACAAAAAACTGGCGAATTGTACTGTTTGGATGCTTTGCATATATGTTTCTTAGACTATATGGAAGCAATATATACAAAGATTTCAACCGTCTACGTGTACCAATCATTGTTCTACTTGTAGAAAGTTACAATTAATTTCCTTTAAAGGATTAACAATGGGGCTCGTCGTTCACATAAACTTGAAGAACAAAAAATTGGCGAATGGTACTGTTTGGATGCTTTGCATATATGTTTCTTAGACTATATAGAATCAATATATACAAAGAATTCAACCGTCTACCTGTTCCATTCATTGTTCTACTTGTCGAAAGTTACAAATAATTTCCGATAAAGGATTAACCATAGGGGCTCGTTGTTCACTTAAACTTGAAGAACAATAAATTGGCGAATTGTACTGTTTGGATGCTTTGCATATATGTTTCTTAGACTATATAGAAACAATATATACAAAGATTTCAACTGTCTACCTGTTCCATTCATTGTTCTACTTGTGGAAAGTTACAAATAATTTCCGATGAAGGATTAACCATTGGGGCTCATTGTTCACTTAAACTTGAGGAACAAAAAATTGGCGAATTGTACTGTTTGGACGCTATGGGTATATGTTTCTTAGACTATATAGAAGCAATATATACAAAGATTTCAACCGTCTACCTGTTCCATTCATTGTTCTACTTGTCGAAAGTTACAAATAATTTCCGATAAAGGATTAACAATGGGGCTCATTGTTCACTTAAACTTGAAGGACAAAAAACTGGCGAATTGTACTGTTTGGATGCTTTGCATATATGTTTCTTAGACTATATGGAAGCAATATATACAAAGATTTCAACCGTCTACGTGTTCCAATCATTGTTCTACTTGTAGAAAGTTACAATTAATTTCCGTTAAAGGATTAACAATGGGGCTCGTAGTTCACTTAAACTTGAAGAACAAAACATTGGCGAATTGTACTGTTTGGATGCTTTGCATATATGTTTCGTAGATTATATAGAAGCAATATATACAATTATTTCAACCGTCTACCTGATCCATTTATTGTTCTACTTGTCGAAATTTACAAATAATTTCCTTTAAAGGATTAACAATGGGGCTCGTTGTTCACTTAAACTTGAAGAACAATAAATTGGCGAATTGTACTGTTTGGATGCTTTGCATATATGTTTCTTAGACTATATGGAAGCAATATATACAAAGATTTCAACCGTCTACGTGTTCCAATCATTGTTCTACTTGTAGAAAGTTACAATTAATTTCCGTTAAAGGATTAACAATGCGGCTCGTAGTTCACTTAAACTTGAAGAACAAAACATTGGCGAATTGTACTGTTTGGATGCTTTGCATATATGTTTCTTAGACTATATAGAAGCATTATATACAAAGATTTCAACCGTCTACCTGTACTATTCATTGTTCTACTTGTAGAAAGTTACAAATAATTTCCATTTCATGATTATCAATGGGGCTCGCTGTTCACTTAAACTTGAAGAACAATAAATTGGCGAATTGTACTGTTTGCATGCTTTGCATATATGTTTCTTAGACTATATAGAAGCAATATATACAAAGATTTCAACCGTCTACCTGTTCCATTCATTGTTCTACTTGTCGAAAATTACAAATAATTTCCGATAAAGATTAACAATTGGGTCTGATTGTTCACTTAAACTTGAAGAACAAGAAATTGGCAAATGGTATTGTTTGGATGCTTTGCGTACATGTTTTTTAGACTATATAGAAGCAACATATACAAAGATTTCAACCGTCTACCTGTTCCATTCATTGTTCTACTTGTAGAAAGTTACAAATAATTTCCTTTAAAGGATTAACAATGTGGCTCGTAGTTCACTTAAACTTGAAGAACAAAAAATTGGCGAATGGTACTGTTTGGATGATTTGCATATATGTTTCTTAGACTATATGGAAGTAATATATACAAAGATTTCAACCGTCTACGTGTTCCAATCATTGTTCTACTTGTCGAAATTTACAAATAATTTCCTTTAAAGGATTAACAATGGGGCTCGTTGTTCACTTAAACTTGAAGAACAAAAAATTGGCGAATGGTACTGTTTGGATGCTTTGCATATATGTTTCTTAGACTATATAGAAGCAATATATACAAAGATTTCAACCGTCTACGTGTTCCAATCATTGTTCTACTTGTAGAAAGTTACAATTAATTTCCGTTAAAGGATTAACAATGGGGCTCGTAGTTCACTTAAACTTGAAGAACAAAACATTGGCGAATTGTACTGTTTGGATGCTTTGCATATATGTTTCGTAGATTATATAGAAGCAATATATACAATTATTTCAACCGTCTACCTGATCCATTTATTGTTCTACTTGTCGAAATTTACAAATAATTTCCTTTAAAGGATTAACAATGGGGCTCGTTGTTCACTTAAACTTGAAGAACAATAAATTGGCGAATTGTACTGTTTGGATGCTTTGCATATATGTTTCTTAGACTATATAGACGCAATATATACAAGGATTTCAACCGTCTACATGTTCCATTCATTGTTCTACTTTTCGAAAGTTACAAATAATTTCCGATAAAGGATTAACAATGGGTCTCATTTTACAATGAAACTTGAAGAACAAAAAATTGGCGAATGGTACTGTTTGGATGCTTTGCATATATGTTTCTAAGACTATATAGACGCAACATATACAAGGATTTCAACCGTCTACCTGTACCATTCATTGTTCTACTTGTCGAAAGTTACAAATAATTACCGATAAAGGATTAACAATGGGTCTCATTGTTCACTTAAACTTGAAGAACAAAAAATTGGCGAATGGTACTGTTTGGATGATTTGCATATATGTTTCTTAGACTATATGGAAGTAATATATACAAAGATTTCAACCGTCTACGTGTTCCAATCATTGTTCTACTTGTCGAAATTTACAAATAATTACCGATAAAGGATTAACCATTGGGGCTCATTGTTCACTTAAACTTGAAGAACAAAAAATTGGCGAATTGTACTGTTTGGATGCTTTGCATATATGTTTCTTAGACTATATAGAAGCAATATATACTATGATTTCAACCGTCTACCTGTTCCATTCATTGTTCTAATTGTCGAAAATTACAAATAATTTCCGATAAAGGATTAACCATTGGGGCTTGTTGTTCACTTAAACTTGAAGAACAAAAAATTGGCGAATTGTACTGTTTGGATGCTTTGCATATATGTTTCTTAGACTATATAGACGCAATATATACAAGGATTTCAACCGTCTACCTGTTCCATTCATTGTTCTACTTGTCGAAAGTTACAAATAATTACCGATAAAGGATTAACCATTGGGGCTCATTGTTCACTTAAACTTGAAGAACAAAAAATTGGCGAATTGTACTGTTTGGATGCTTTGCATATATGTTTCTTAGACTATATAGAAGCAATATATACTATGATTTCAACCGTCTACCTGTTCCATTCATTGTTCTAATTGTCGAAAATTACAAATAATTTCCGATAAAGGATTAACCATTGGGGCTTGTTGTTCACTTAAACTTGAAGAACAATAAATTGGCGAATTGTACTGTTTGGATGCTTTGCACGTATGTTTCTTAGACTATATAGAAGTAATATATACAAAGATTTCAACTGTCTACCTGTTCCATTCATTGTTCTACTTGTCGAAAGTTACAAATAATTTCCGATGAAGGATTAACCATTGGGGCTCATTGTTCACTTAAACTTGAGGAACAAAAAATTGGCGAATTGTACTGTTTGGACGCTATGCGTATATGTTTCTTAGACTATATAGAAGCAATATATACAAAGATTTCAACCGTCTACCTGTTCCATTCATTGTTCTACTTGTCGAAAATTACAAATAATTTCCGATAAAGGATTAACCATTGGGGCTCGTTGTTCACTTAAACTTGAAGAACAATAAATTGGCGAATTGTACTGTTTGGATGCTTTGCACATATGTTTCTCAGACTATATAGAAACAATATATACAAAGATTTCAACTGTCTACCTGTTCCATTCATTGTTCTTCTTGTCGAAAGTTACAAATAATTTCCGATAAAGGTTTAACCATTTTGGCTCATTGTTCACTTAAACTTGAGGAACAAAAAATTGGCGAATTGTACTGTTTGGATACTTTGCATATATGTTTCTTAGACTATATAGAAGCAATATATACAAAGATTTCAACCGTCTACCTGTTCCATTCATTGTTCTACTTGTCGAAAGTTACAAATAATTTCCGATAAAGGATTAACAATGGGGCTCATTGTTCACTTAAACTTGAAGGACAAAAAACTGGCGAATTGTACTGTTTGGATGCTTTGCATATATGTTTCTTAGACTATATGGAAGCAATATATACAAAGATTTCAACCGTCTACGTGTTCCAATCATTGTTCTACTTGTACAAAGTTACAATTAATTTCCGTTAAAGGATTAACAATGGGGCTCGTAGTTCACTTAAACTTGAAGAACAAAACATTGGCGAATTGTACTGTTTGGATGCTTTGCATATATGTTTCGTAGATTATATAGAAGCAATATATACAATTATTTCAACCGTCTACCTGATCCATTTATTGTTCTACTTGTCGAAATTTACAAATAATTTCCTTTAAAGGATTAACAATGGGGCTCGTTCTTCACTTAAACTTGAAGAACAATATATTGGCGAATTGTACTGTTTGGATGCTTTGCATATATGTTTCTTAGACTATATGGAAGCAATATATACAAAGATTTCAACCGTCTACGTGTTCCAATCATTGTTCTACTTGTAGAAAGTTACAATTAATTTCCGTTAAAGGATTAACAATGCGGCTCGTAGTTCACTTAAACTTGAAGAACAAAACAATGGCGAATTGTACTGTTTGGATGCTTTGCATATATGTTTCTTAGACTATATAGAAGCAATATATACAAAGATTTCAACCGTCTACCTGTACTATTCATTGTTTTACTTGTAGAAAGTTACAAATAATTTCCATTTCATGATTATCAATGGGGCTCGCTGTTCACTTAAACTTGAAGAACAATAAATTGGCGAATTGTACTGTTTGCATGCTTTGCATATATGTTTCTTAGACTATATAGAATCAATATATACAAAGAATTCAACCGTCTACCTGTTCCATTCATTGTTCTACTTGTCGAAAGTTACAAATAATTTCCGATAAAGGATTAACCATAGGGGCTCGTTGTTCACTTAAACTTGAAGAACAATAAATTGGCGAATTGTACTGTTTGGATGCTTTGCATATATGTTTCTTAGACTATATAGACGCAATATATACAAGGATTTCAACCGTCTACCTGTTCCATTCATTGTTCTACTTGTCGAAAGTTACAAATAATTACCGATAAAGGATTAACCATTGGGGCTCATTGTTCACTTAAACTTGAAGAACAAAAAATTGGCGAATTGTACTGTTTGGATGCTTCGCATATATGTTTCTTAGACTATATAGAAGCAATATATACAAAGATTTCAACCGTCTACCTGTTCCATTCATTGTTCTACTTGTCGAAAATTACAAATAATTTCCGATAAAGATTAACCATTGGGTCTGATTGTTCACTTAAACTTGAAGACCAAGAAATTGGCAAATGGTATTGTTTGGATGCTTTGTGTACATGTTTTTTAGACTATATGGATGCAATATATACAAAGATTTCAACCGTCAACTTGTTCCACTCATTGTTCTACTTGTCGAAAGTTACAAATAATTTCCGATAAAGGATTAACCATTGGGCTCATTGTTCACTTAAACTTGAAGAACAAAAAATTGGCGAATTGTACTGTTTGGATGCTTTGCATATATGTTTCTTAGACTATATAGAAGCAATATATACAAAGATTTCAACCGTCTACCTGTTCCATTCATTGTTCTACTTGTCGAAAATTACAAATAATTTCCGATAAAGATTAACCATTGGGTCTGATTGTTCACTTAAACTTGAAGACCAAGAAATTGGCTAATGGTATTGTTTGGATGCTTTGCGTACATGTTTTTTAGACTATATAGAAGCAACATATACAAAGATTTCAACCGTCTACCTGTTCTATTCATTGTTCTACTTGTAGAAAGTTACAAATAATTTCCTTTAAAGGATTAACAATGTGGCTCGTAGTTCACTTAAACTTGAAGAACAAAAAATTGGCGAATGGTACTGTTTGGATGATTTGCATATATGTTTCTTAGACTATATGGAAGTAATATATACAAAGATTTCAACCGTCTACGTGTTCCAATCATTGTTCTACTTGTCGAAATTTACAAATAATTTCCTTTAAAGGATTAACAATGGGGCTCGTTGTTCACTTAAACTTGAAGAACAAGAAATTGGCGAATTGAACTGTTTGGATGCTTTGCATATATGTTTCTTAGACTATATAGAAGCAATATATGCTATGATTTCAACCGTCTACCTGTTCCATTCATTGTTCTACTTGTCGAAAATTACAAATAATTTCCGATAAAGGATTAACCATTGGGGCTTGTTGTTCACTTAAACTTGAAGAACAATAAATTGGCGAATTGTACTGTTTGGATGCTTTGCACGTATGTTTCTTAGACTATACAGAAGCAATATATACAAAGATTTCAACTGTCTACCTGTTCCATTCATTGTTCTACTTGTCGAAAGTTACAAATAATTTCCGATGAAGGATTAACCATTGGGGCTCATTGTTCACTTAAACTTGAGGAACAAAAAATTGGCGAATTGTACTGTTTGGACGCTATGCGTATATGTTTCTTAGACTATATAGAAGCAATATATACAAAGATTTCAACCGTCTACCTGTTCCATTCATTGTTCTACTTGTCGAAAATTACAAATAATTTCCGATAAAGGATTAACCATTGGGGCTCGTTGTTCACTTAAACTTGAAGAACAATAAATTGGCGAATTGTACTGTTTGGATGCTTTGCACATATGTTTCTCAGACTATATAGAAACAATATATACAAAGATTTCAACTGTCTACCTGTTCCATTCATTGTTCTTCTTGTCGAAAGTTACAAATAATTTCCGATAAAGGTTTAACCATTGGGGCTCATTGTTCACTTAAACTTGAGGAACAAAAAATTGGCGAATTGTACTGTTTGGATACTTTGCATATATGTTTCTTAGACTATATAGAAGCAATATATACAAAGATTTCAACCGTCTACCTGTTCCATTCATTGTTCTACTTGTCGAAAGTTACAAATAATTTCCGATAAAGGATTAACAATGGGGCTCATTGTTCACTTAAACTTGAAGGACAAAAAACTGGCGAATTGTACTGTTTGGATGCTTTGCATATATGTTTCTTAGACTATATGGAAGCAATATATACAAAGATTTCAACCGTCTACGTGTACCAATCATTGTTCTACTTGTAGAAAGTTACAATTAATTTCCGTTAAAGGATTAACAATGCGGCTCGTAGTTCACTTAAACTTGAAGAACAAAACAATGGCGAATTGTACTGTTTGGATGCTTTGCATATATGTTTCTTAGACTATATAGAAGCAATATATACAAAGATTTCAACCGTCTACCTGTACTATTCATTGTTCTACTTGTAGAAAGTTACAAATAATTTCCATTTCATGATTATCAATGGGGCTCGCTGTTCACTTAAACTTGAAGAACAATAAATTGGCGAATTGTACTGTTTGCATGCTTTGCATATATGTTTCTTAGACTATATAGAATCAATATATACAAAGAATTCAACCGTCTACCTGTTCCATTCAATGTTCTACTTGTCGAAAGTTACAAATAATTTCCGATAAAGGATTAACCATAGGGGCTCGTTGTTCACTTAAACTTGAAGAACAATAAATTGGCGAATTGTACTGTTTGGATGCTTTGCATATATGTTTCTTAGACTATATAGACGCAATATATACAAGGATTTCAACCGTCTACCTGTTCCATTCATTGTTCTACTTGTCGAAAGTTACAAATAATTACCGATAAAGGATTAACCATTGGGGCTCATTGTTCACTTAAACTTGAAGAACAAAAAATTGGCGAATTGTACTGTTTGGATGCTTCGCATATATGTTTCTTAGACTATATAGAAGCAATATATACAAAGATTTCAACCGTCTACCTGTTCCATTCATTGTTCTACTTGTCGAAAATTACAAATAATTTCCGATAAAGATTAACCATTGGGTCTGATTGTTCACTTAAACTTGAAGACCAAGAAATTGGCAAATGGTATTGTTTGGATGCTTTGTGTACATGTTTTTTAGACTATATGGAAGCAATATATACAAAGATTTCAACCGTCAACTTGTTCCACTCATTGTTCTACTTGTCGAAAGTTACAAATAATTTCCGATAAAGGATTAACCATTGGGCTCATTGTTCACTTAAACTTGAAGAACAAAAAATTGGCGAATTGTACTGTTTGGATGCTTTGCATATATGTTTCTTAGACTATATAGAAGCAATATATACAAAGATTTCAACCGTCTACCTGTTCCATTCATTGTTCTACTTGTCGAAAATTACAAATAATTTCCGATAAAGATTAACCATTGGGTCTGATTGTTCACTTAAACTTGAAGACCAAGAAATTGTCTAATGGTATTGTTTGGATGCTTTGCGTACATGTTTTTTAGACTATATAGAAGCAACATATACAAAGATTTCAACCGTCTACCTGTTCTATTCATTGTTCTACTTGTAGAAAGTTACAAATAATTTCCTTTAAAGGATTAACAATGTGGCTCGTAGTTCACTTAAACTTGAAGAACAAAAAATTGGCGAATGGTACTGTTTGGATGATTTGCATATATGTTTCTTAGACTATATGGAAGTAATATATACAAAGATTTCAACCGTCTACGTGTTCCAATCATTGTTCTACTTGTCGAAATTTACAAATAATTTCCTTTAAAGGATTAACAATGGGGCTCGTTGTTCACTTAAACTTGAAGAACAAGAAATTGGCTAATGGTATTGTTTGGATGCTTTGCGTACATGTTTTTTAGACTATATAGAAGCAACATATACAAAGATTTCAACCGTCTACCTGTTCTATTCATTGTTCTACTTGTAGAAAGTTACAAATAATTTCCTTTAAAGGATTAACAATGTGGCTCGTAGTTCACTTAAACTTGAAGAACAAAAAATTGGCGAATGGTACTGTTTGGATGATTTGCATATATGTTTCTTAGACTATATGGAAGTAATATATACAAAGATTTCAACCGTCTACGTGTTCCAATCATTGTTCTACTTGTCGAAATTTACAAATAATTTCCTTTAAAGGATTAACAATGGGGCTCGTTGTTCACTTAAACTTGAAGAACAAGAAATTGGCGAATTGAACTGTTTGGATGCTTTGCATATATGTTTCTTAGACTATATAGAAGCAATATATGCTATGATTTCAACCGTCTACCTGTTCCATTCATTGTTCTACTTGTCGAAAATTACAAATAATTTCCGATAAAGGATTAACCATTGGGGCTTGTTGTTCACTTAAACTTGAAGAACAATAAATTGGCGAATTGTACTGTTTGGATGCTTTGCACGTATGTTTCTTAGACTATACAGAAGCAATATATACAAAGATTTCAACTGTCTACCTGTTCCATTCATTGTTCTACTTGTCGAAAGTTACAAATAATTTCCGATGAAGGATTAACCATTGGGGCTCATTGTTCACTTAAACTTGAGGAACAAAAAATTGGCGAATTGTACTGTTTGGACGCTATGCGTATATGTTTCTTAGACTATATAGAAGCAATATATACAAAGATTTCAACCGTCTACCTGTTCCATTCATTGTTCTACTTGTCGAAAATTACAAATAATTTCCGATAAAGGATTAACCATTGGGGCTCGTTGTTCACTTAAACTTGAAGAACAATAAATTGGCGAATTGTACTGTTTGGATGCTTTGCACATATGTTTCTCAGACTATATAGAAACAATATATACAAAGATTTCAACCGTCTACCTGTTCCATTCATTGTTCTACTTGTCGAAAGTTACAAATAATTTCCGATAAAGGATTAACAATGGGGCTCATTGTTCACTTAAACTTGAAGGACAAAAAACTGGCGAATTGTACTGTTTGGATGCTTTGCATATATGTTTCTTAGACTATATGGAAGCAATATATACAAAGATTTCAACCGTCTACGTGTACCAATCATTGTTCTACTTGTAGAAAGTTACAATTAATTTCCGTTAAACGATTAACAATGCGGCTCGTAGTTCACTTAAACTTGAAGAACAAAACAATGGCGAATTGTACTGTTTGGATGCTTTGCATATATGTTTCTTAGACTATATAGAAGCAATATATACAAAGATTTCAACCGTCTACCTGTACTATTCATTGTTCTACTTGTAGAAAGTTACAAATAATTTCCATTTCATGATTATCAATGGGGCTCGCTGTTCACTTAAACTTGAAGAACAATAAATTGGCGAATTGTACTGTTTGCATGCTTTGCATATATGTTTCTTAGACTATATAGAATCAATATATACAAAGAATTCAACCGTCTACCTGTTCCATTCAATGTTCTACTTGTCGAAAGTTACAAATAATTTCCGATAAAGGATTAACCATAGGGGCTCGTTGTTCACTTAAACTTGAAGAACAATAAATTGGCGAATTGTACTGTTTGGATGCTTTGCATATATGTTTCTTAGACTATATAGACGCAATATATACAAGGATTTCAACCGTCTACCTGTTCCATTCATTGTTCTACTTGTCGAAAGTTACAAATAATTACCGATAAAGGATTAACCATTGGGGCTCATTGTTCACTTAAACTTGAAGAACAAAAAATTGGCGAATTGTACTGTTTGGATGCTTCGCATATATGTTTCTTAGACTATATAGAAGCAATATATACAAAGATTTCAACCGTCTACCTGTTCCATTCATTGTTCTACTTGTCGAAAATTACAAATAATTTCCGATAAAGATTAACCATTGGGTCTGATTGTTCACTTAAACTTGAAGACCAAGAAATTGGCAAATGGTATTGTTTGGATGCTTTGTGTACATGTTTTTTAGACTATATGGAAGCAATATATACAAAGATTTCAACCGTCAACTTGTTCCACTCATTGTTCTACTTGTCGAAAGTTACAAATAATTTCCGATAAAGGATTAACCATTGGGCTCATTGTTCACTTAAACTTGAAGAACAAAAAATTGGCGAATTGTACTGTTTGGATGCTTTGCATATATGTTTCTTAGACTATATAGAAGCAATATATACAAAGATTTCAACCGTCTACCTGTTCCATTCATTGTTCTACTTGTCGAAAATTACAAATAATTTCCGATAAAGATTAACCATTGGGTCTGATTGTTCACTTAAACTTGAAGACCAAGAAATTGTCTAATGGTATTGTTTGGATGCTTTGCGTACATGTTTTTTAGACTATATAGAAGCAACATATACAAAGATTTCAACCGTCTACCTGTTCTATTCATTGTTCTACTTGTAGAAAGTTACAAATAATTTCCTTTAAAGGATTAACAATGTGGCTCGTAGTTCACTTAAACTTGAAGAACAAAAAATTGGCGAATGGTACTGTTTGGATGATTTGCATATATGTTTCTTAGACTATATGGAAGTAATATATACAAAGATTTCAACCGTCTACGTGTTCCAATCATTGTTCTACTTGTCGAAATTTACAAATAATTTCCTTTAAAGGATTAACAATGGGGCTCGTTGTTCACTTAAACTTGAAGAACAAGAAATTGGCTAATGGTATTGTTTGGATGCTTTGCGTACATGTTTTTTAGACTATATAGAAGCAACATATACAAAGATTTCAACCGTCTACCTGTTCTATTCATTGTTCTACTTGTAGAAAGTTACAAATAATTTCCTTTAAAGGATTAACAATGTGGCTCGTAGTTCACTTAAACTTGAAGAACAAAAAATTGGCGAATGGTACTGTTTGGATGATTTGCATATATGTTTCTTAGACTATATGGAAGTAATATATACAAAGATTTCAACCGTCTACGTGTTCCAATCATTGTTCTACTTGTCGAAATTTACAAATAATTTCCTTTAAAGGATTAACAATGGGGCTCGTTGTTCACTTAAACTTGAAGAACAAGAAATTGGCGAATTGAACTGTTTGGATGCTTTGCATATATGTTTCTTAGACTATATAGAAGCAATATATACAAAGAATTCAACCGTCTACCTGTTCCATTCATTGTTCTACTTGTAGAAATTTACAAATAATTTCCATTTCATGATTATCAATGGGGCTCGCTGTTCACTTAAACTTGAAGAACAATAAATTGGCGAATTGTACTGTTTGGATGCTTTGCATATATGTTTCTTAGACTATATAGAAGCAATATATGCTATGATTTCAACCGTTTACCTGTTCCATTCATTGTTCTACTTGTCGAAAATTACAAATAATTTCCGATAAAGGATTAACCATTGAGGCTTGTTGTTCACTTAAACTTGAAGAACAATAAATTGGCGAATTGTACTGTTTGGATGCTTTGCACGTATGTTTCTTAGACTATACAGAAGCAATATATACAAAGATTTCAACTGTCTACCTGTTCCATTCATTGTTCTACTTGTCGAAAGTTACAAATAATTTCCGATGAAGGATTAACCATTGGGGCTCATTGTTCACTTAAACTTGAGGAACAAAAAATTGGCGAATTGTACTGTTTGGACGCTATGCGTATATGTTTCTTAGACTATATAGAAGCAATATATACAAAGATTTCAACCGTCTACCTGTTCCATTCATTGTTCTACTTGTCGAAAATTACAAATAATTTCCGATAAAGGATTAACCATTGGGGCTCGTTGTTCACTTAAACTTGAAGACCAAGAAATTGGCGAATGGTACTGTTTGGATGCTTTGCATATATGTTTCTTAGACTATATGGAAGCAATATATACAAAGATTTCAACCGTCTACGTGTACCAATCATTGTTCTACTTGTAGAAACTTACAATTAATTTCCGTTAAAGGATTAACAATGGGGCTCGTAGTTCACTTAAACTTGAAGAACAAAAAATTGGCGAATTGTACTGTTTGGATGCTTTGCATATATGTTTCTTAGACTATTTAGAAGCAATATATAGAAAGATTTCACCCGTCTACCTGTACTATTCATTGTTCTACTTGTAGAAATTTACAAATAATTTCCATTTCATGATTATCAATGGGGCTCGCTGTTCACTTAAACTTGAAGAACAATAAATTGGCGAATTGTACTGTTTGGATGCTTTGCATATATGTTTCTTAGACTATATAGAATCAATATATACAAAGAATTCAACCGTCTACCTGTTCCATTCATTGTTCTACTTGTCGAAAGTTACAAATAATTTCCGATAAAGGATTAACCATAGGGGCTCGTTGTTCACTTAAACTTGAAGAACAAAAAATTGGCGAATTGTACTGTTTGGATGCTTTGCATATATGTTTCTTAGACTATATAGAACCAATATATACAAAGATTTCAACCGTCTACCTGTTCCATTCATTGTTCTACTTGTCGAAAATTACAAATAATTTCCGATAAAGGATTAACCATTGGGTCTGATTGTTCACTTAAACTTGAAGACCAAGAAATTGGCAAATGTTATTGTTTGGATGCTTTGCGTACATGTTTTTTAGACTATATGGAAGCAATATATACAAAGATTTCAACAGTCTACGTGTTCCAATCATTGTTCTACTTGTCGAAATTTACAAATAATTTCCTTTAAAGGATTAACAATGGGACTCGTTGTTCACTTAAACTTGAAGAACAATAAATTGGCGAATTGTACTGTTTGGATGCTTTGCATATATGTTTCTTAGACTATATAGAAGCAATATATACAAAGATTTCAACCGTCTACCTGTTCCATTCATTGTTCTACTTGTCGAAAGTTACAAATAATTTCCGATAAAGGATTAACAATGGGGCTCATTGTTCACTTAAACTTGAAGGACAAAAAATTGGAGAATGGTACTGTTTGGATGCTTTGCATATATGTTTCTTAGACTTTATGGAAGCAATATATACAAAGATTTCAACCGTCTACCTGTTCCATTCATTGTTCTACTTGTCGAAAGTTACAAATAATTTCCGATAAAGGATTAACCATTGGGGCTCGTTGTTCCCTTAAACTTGAACAACAATAAATTGGCGAATTGTACTGTCTGGATTCTTTGCATATATGTTTCTTAGACTATATAGACGCAATATACACAAGGATTTCAACCGTCTACCTGTTCCATTCATTGTTCTACTTGTCGAAAGTTACAAATAATTACCGATAAAGGATTAACCATTGGGGCTCATTGTTCACTTAAACTTGAAGAACAAAAAATTGGCGAATTGTACTGTTTGGATGCTTTGCATATATGTTTCTTAGACTATATAGAAGCAATATATACTATGATTTCAACCGTCTACCTGTTCCATTCATTGTTCTAATTGTCGAAAATTACAAATAATTTCCGATAAAGGATTAACCATTGGGGCTTGTTGTTCACTTAAACTTGAAGAACAATAAATTGGCGAATTGTACTGTTTGGATGCTTTGCACGTATGTTTCTTAGACTATATAGAAGTAATATATACAAAGATTTCAACTGTCTACCTGTTCCATTCATTGTTCTACTTGTCGAAAGTTACAAATAATTTCCGATGAAGGATTAACCATTGGGGCTCATTGTTCACTTAAACTTGAGGAACAAAAAATTGGCGAATTGTACTGTTTGGACGCTATGCGTATATGTTTCTTAGACTATATAGAAGCAATATATACAAAGATTTCAACCGTCTACCTGTTCCATTCATTGTTCTACTTGTCGAAAATTACAAATAATTTCCGATAAAGGATTAACCATTGGGGCTCGTTGTTCACTTAAACTTGAAGAACAATAAATTGGCGAATTGTACTGTTTGGATGCTTTGCACATATGTTTCTCAGACTATATAGAAACAATATATACAAAGATTTCAACTGTCTACCTGTTCCATTCATTGTTCTTCTTGTCGAAAGTTACAAATAATTTCCGATAAAGGTTTAACCATTTTGGCTCATTGTTCACTTAAACTTGAGGAACAAAAAATTGGCGAATTGTACTGTTTGGATACTTTGCATATATGTTTCTTAGACTATATAGAAGCAATATATACAAAGATTTCAACCGTCTACCTGTTCCATTCATTGTTCTACTTGTCGAAAGTTACAAATAATTTCCGATAAAGGATTAACAATGGGGCTCATTGTTCACTTAAACTTGAAGGACAAAAAACTGGCGAATTGTACTGTTTGGATGCTTTGCATATATGTTTCTTAGACTATATGGAAGCAATATATACAAAGATTTCAACCGTCTACGTGTTCCAATCATTGTTCTACTTGTACAAAGTTACAATTAATTTCCGTTAAAGGATTAACAATGGGGCTCGTAGTTCACTTAAACTTGAAGAACAAAACATTGGCGAATTGTACTGTTTGGATGCTTTGCATATATGTTTCGTAGATTATATAGAAGCAATATATACAATTATTTCAACCGTCTACCTGATCCATTTATTGTTCTACTTGTCGAAATTTACAAATAATTTCCTTTAAAGGATTAACAATGGGGCTCGTTCTTCACTTAAACTTGAAGAACAATATATTGGCGAATTGTACTGTTTGGATGCTTTGCATATATGTTTCTTAGACTATATGGAAGCAATATATACAAAGATTTCAACCGTCTACGTGTTCCAATCATTGTTCTACTTGTAGAAAGTTACAATTAATTTCCGTTAAAGGATTAACAATGGGGCTCGTAGTTCACTTAAACTTGAAGAACAAAAAATTGGCGAATTGTACTGTTTGGATGCTTTGCATATATGTTTCTTAGACTATTTAGAAGCAATATATAGAAAGATTTCACCCGTCTACCTGTACTATTCATTGTTCTACTTGTAGAAATTTACAAATAATTTCCATTTCATGATTATCAATGGGGCTCGCTGTTCACTTAAACTTGAAGAACAATAAATTGGCGAATTGTACTGTTTGGATGCTTTGCATATATGTTTCTTAGACTATATAGAATCAATATATACAAAGAATTCAACCGTCTACCTGTTCCATTCATTGTTCTACTTGTCGAAAGTTACAAATAATTTCCGATAAAGGATTAACCATAGGGGCTCGTTGTTCACTTAAACTTGAAGAACAAAAAATTGGCGAATTGTACTGTTTGGATGCTTTGCATATATGTTTCTTAGACTATATAGAACCAATATATACAAAGATTTCAACCGTCTACCTGTTCCATTCATTGTTCTACTTGTCGAAAATTACAAATAATTTCCGATAAAGGATTAACCATTGGGTCTGATTGTTCACTTAAACTTGAAGACCAAGAAATTGGCAAATGTTATTGTTTGGATGCTTTGCGTACATGTTTTTTAGACTATATGGAAGCAATATATACAAAGATTTCAACAGTCTACGTGTTCCAATCATTGTTCTACTTGTCGAAATTTACAAATAATTTCCTTTAAAGGATTAACAATGGGACTCGTTGTTCACTTAAACTTGAAGAACAATAAATTGGCGAATTGTACTGTTTGGATGCTTTGCATATATGTTTCTTAGACTATATAGAAGCAATATATACAAAGATTTCAACCGTCTACCTGTTCCATTCATTGTTCTACTTGTCGAAAGTTACAAATAATTTCCGATAAAGGATTAACAATGGGGCTCATTGTTCACTTAAACTTGAAGGACAAAAAATTGGAGAATGGTACAGTTTGGATGCTTTGCATATATGTTTCTTAGACTTTATGGAAGCAATATATACAAAGATTTCAACCGTCTACCTGTTCCATTCATTGTTCTACTTGTCGAAAGTTACAAATACTTTCCGATAAAGGATTAACCATTGGGGCTCGTTGTTCCCTTAAACTTGAACAACAATAAATTGGCGAATTGTACTGTCTGGATTCTTTGCATATATGTTTCTTAGACTATATAGACGCAATATACACAAGGATTTCAACCGTCTACCTGTTCCATTCATTGTTCTACTTGTCGAAAGTTACAAATAATTACCGATAAAGGATTAACCATTGGGGCTCATTGTTCACTTAAACTTGAAGAACAAAAAATTGGCGAATTGTACTGTTTGGATGCTTTGCATATATGTTTCTTAGACTATATAGAAGCAATATATACTATGATTTCAACCGTCTACCTGTTCCATTCATTGTTCTAATTGTCGAAAATTACAAATAATTTCCGATAAAGGATTAACCATTGGGGCTTGTTGTTCACTTAAACTTGAAGAACAATAAATTGGCGAATTGTACTGTTTGGATGCTTTGCACGTATGTTTCTTAGACTATATAGAAGTAATATATACAAAGATTTCAACTGTCTACCTGTTCCATTCATTGTTCTACTTGTCGAAAGTTACAAATAATTTCCGATGAAGGATTAACCATTGGGGCTCATTGTTCACTTAAACTTGAGGAACAAAAAATTGGCGAATTGTACTGTTTGGACGCTATGCGTATATGTTTCTTAGACTATATAGAAGCAATATATACAAAGATTTCAACCGTCTACCTGTTCCATTCATTGTTCTACTTGTCGAAAATTACAAATAATTTCCGATAAAGGATTAACCATTGGGGCTCGTTGTTCACTTAAACTTGAAGAACAATAAATTGGCGAATTGTACTGTTTGGATGCTTTGCACATATGTTTCTCAGACTATATAGAAACAATATATACAAAGATTTCAACTGTCTACCTGTTCCATTCATTGTTCTTCTTGTCGAAAGTTACAAATAATTTCCGATAAAGGTTTAACCATTTTGGCTCATTGTTCACTTAAACTTGAGGAACAAAAAATTGGCGAATTGTACTGTTTGGATACTTTGCATATATGTTTCTTAGACTATATAGAAGCAATATATACAAAGATTTCAACCGTCTACCTGTTCCATTCATTGTTCTACTTGTCGAAAGTTACAAATAATTTCCGATAAAGGATTAACAATGGGGCTCATTGTTCACTTAAACTTGAAGGACAAAAAACTGGCGAATTGTACTGTTTGGATGCTTTGCATATATGTTTCTTAGACTATATGGAAGCAATATATACAAAGATTTCAACCGTCTACGTGTTCCAATCATTGTTCTACTTGTACAAAGTTACAATTAATTTCCGTTAAAGGATTAACAATGGGGCTCGTAGTTCACTTAAACTTGAAGAACAAAACATTGGCGAATTGTACTGTTTGGATGCTTTGCATATATGTTTCGTAGATTATATAGAAGCAATATATACAATTATTTCAACCGTCTACCTGATCCATTTATTGTTCTACTTGTCGAAATTTACAAATAATTTCCTTTAAAGGATTAACAATGGGGCTCGTTCTTCACTTAAACTTGAAGAACAATATATTGGCGAATTGTACTGTTTGGATGCTTTGCATATATGTTTCTTAGACTATATGGAAGCAATATATACAAAGATTTCAACCGTCTACGTGTTCCAATCATTGTTCTACTTGTAGAAAGTTACAATTAATTTCCGTTAAAGGATTAACAATGCGGCTCGTAGTTCACTTAAACTTGAAGAACAAAACAATGGCGAATTGTACTGTTTGGATGCTTTGCATATATGTTTCTTAGACTATATAGAAGCAATATATACAAAGATTTCAACCGTCTACCTGTACTATTCATTGTTTTACTTGTAGAAAGTTACAAATAATTTCCATTTCATGATTATCAATGGGGCTCGCTGTTCACTTAAACTTGAAGAACAATAAATTGGCGAATTGTACTGTTTGCATGCTTTGCATATATGTTTCTTAGACTATATAGAATCAATATATACAAAGAATTCAACCGTCTACCTGTTCCATTCATTGTTCTACTTGTCGAAAGTTACAAATAATTTCCGATAAAGGATTAACCATAGGGGCTCGTTGTTCACTTAAACTTGAAGAACAATAAATTGGCGAATTGTACTGTTTGGATGCTTTGCATATATGTTTCTTAGACTATATAGACGCAATATATACAAGGATTTCAACCGTCTACCTGTTCCATTCATTGTTCTACTTGTCGAAAGTTACAAATAATTACCGATAAAGGATTAACCATTGGGGCTCATTGTTCACTTAAACTTGAAGAACAAAAAATTGGCGAATTGTACTGTTTGGATGCTTCGCATATATGTTTCTTAGACTATATAGAAGCAATATATACAAAGATTTCAACCGTCTACCTGTTCCATTCATTGTTCTACTTGTCGAAAATTACAAATAATTTCCGATAAAGATTAACCATTGGGTCTGATTGTTCACTTAAACTTGAAGACCAAGAAATTGGCAAATGGTATTGTTTGGATGCTTTGTGTACATGTTTTTTAGACTATATGGATGCAATATATACAAAGATTTCAACCGTCAACTTGTTCCACTCATTGTTCTACTTGTCGAAAGTTACAAATAATTTCCGATAAAGGATTAACCATTGGGCTCATTGTTCACTTAAACTTGAAGAACAAAAAATTGGCGAATTGTACTGTTTGGATGCTTTGCATATATGTTTCTTAGACTATATAGAAGCAATATATACAAAGATTTCAACCGTCTACCTGTTCCATTCATTGTTCTACTTGTCGAAAATTACAAATAATTTCCGATAAAGATTAACCATTGGGTCTGATTGTTCACTTAAACTTGAAGACCAAGAAATTGGCTAATGGTATTGTTTGGATGCTTTGCGTACATGTTTTTTAGACTATATAGAAGCAACATATACAAAGATTTCAACCGTCTACCTGTTCTATTCATTGTTCTACTTGTAGAAAGTTACAAATAATTTCCTTTAAAGGATTAACAATGTGGCTCGTAGTTCACTTAAACTTGAAGAACAAAAAATTGGTGAATGGTACTGTTTGGATGATTTGCATATATGTTTCTTAGACTATATGGAAGTAATATATACAAAGATTTCAACCGTCTACGTGTTCCAATCATTGTTCTACTTGTCGAAATTTACAAATAATTTCCTTTAAAGGATTAACAATGGGGCTCGTTGTTCACTTAAACTTGAAGAACAAGAAATTGGCGAATTGAACTGTTTGGATGCTTTGCATATATGTTTCTTAGACTATATAGAAGCAATATATGCTATGATTTCAACCGTCTACCTGTTCCATTCATTGTTCTACTTGTCGAAAATTACAAATAATTTCCGATAAAGGATTAACCATTGGGGCTTGTTGTTCACTTAAACTTGAAGAACAATAAATTGGCGAATTGTACTGTTTGGATGCTTTGCACGTATGTTTCTTAGACTATACAGAAGCAATATATACAAAGATTTCAACTGTCTACCTGTTCCATTCATTGTTCTACTTGTCGAAAGTTACAAATAATTTCCGATGAAGGATTAACCATTGGGGCTCATTGTTCACTTAAACTTGAGGAACAAAAAATTGGCGAATTGTACTGTTTGGACGCTATGCGTATATGTTTCTTAGACTATATAGAAGCAATATATACAAAGATTTCAACCGTCTACCTGTTCCATTCATTGTTCTACTTGTCGAAAATTACAAATAATTTCCGATAAAGGATTAACCATTGGGGCTCGTTGTTCACTTAAACTTGAAGAACAATAAATTGGCGAATTGTACTGTTTGGATGCTTTGCACATATGTTTCTCAGACTATATAGAAACAATATATACAAAGATTTCAACTGTCTACCTGTTCCATTCATTGTTCTTCTTGTCGAAAGTTACAAATAATTTCCGATAAAGGTTTAACCATTGGGGCTCATTGTTCACTTAAACTTGAGGAACAAAAAATTGGCGAATTGTACTGTTTGGATACTTTGCATATATGTTTCTTAGACTATATAGAAGCAATATATACAAAGATTTCAACCGTCTACCTGTTCCATTCATTGTTCTACTTGTCGAAAGTTACAAATAATTTCCGATAAAGGATTAACAATGGGGCTCATTGTTCACTTAAACTTGAAGGACAAAAAACTGGCGAATTGTACTGTTTGGATGCTTTGCATATATGTTTCTTAGACTATATGGAAGCAATATATACAAAGATTTCAACCGTCTACGTGTACCAATCATTGTTCTACTTGTAGAAAGTTACAATTAATTTCCGTTAAAGGATTAACAATGCGGCTCGTAGTTCACTTAAACTTGAAGAACAAAACAATGGCGAATTGTACTGTTTGGATGCTTTGCATATATGTTTCTTAGACTATATAGAAGCAATATATACAAAGATTTCAACCGTCTACCTGTACTATTCATTGTTCTACTTGTAGAAAGTTACAAATAATTTCCATTTCATGATTATCAATGGGGCTCGCTGTTCACTTAAACTTGAAGAACAATAAATTGGCGAATTGTACTGTTTGCATGCTTTGCATATATGTTTCTTAGACTATATAGAATCAATATATACAAAGAATTCAACCGTCTACCTGTTCCATTCAATGTTCTACTTGTCGAAAGTTACAAATAATTTCCGATAAAGGATTAACCATAGGGGCTCGTTGTTCACTTAAACTTGAAGAACAATAAATTGGCGAATTGTACTGTTTGGATGCTTTGCATATATGTTTCTTAGACTATATAGACGCAATATATACAAGGATTTCAACCGTCTACCTGTTCCATTCATTGTTCTACTTGTCGAAAGTTACAAATAATTACCGATAAAGGATTAACCATTGGGGCTCATTGTTCACTTAAACTTGAAGAACAAAAAATTGGCGAATTGTACTGTTTGGATGCTTCGCATATATGTTTCTTAGACTATATAGAAGCAATATATACAAAGATTTCAACCGTCTACCTGTTCCATTCATTGTTCTACTTGTCGAAAATTACAAATAATTTCCGATAAAGATTAACCATTGGGTCTGATTGTTCACTTAAACTTGAAGACCAAGAAATTGGCAAATGGTATTGTTTGGATGCTTTGTGTACATGTTTTTTAGACTATATGGAAGCAATATATACAAAGATTTCAACCGTCAACTTGTTCCACTCATTGTTCTACTTGTCGAAAGTTACAAATAATTTCCGATAAAGGATTAACCATTGGGCTCATTGTTCACTTAAACTTGAAGAACAAAAAATTGGCGAATTGTACTGTTTGGATGCTTTGCATATATGTTTCTTAGACTATATAGAAGCAATATATACAAAGATTTCAACCGTCTACCTGTTCCATTCATTGTTCTACTTGTCGAAAATTACAAATAATTTCCGATAAAGATTAACCATTGGGTCTGATTGTTCACTTAAACTTGAAGACCAAGAAATTGTCTAATGGTATTGTTTGGATGCTTTGCGTACATGTTTTTTAGACTATATAGAAGCAACATATACAAAGATTTCAACCGTCTACCTGTTCTATTCATTGTTCTACTTGTAGAAAGTTACAAATAATTTCCTTTAAAGGATTAACAATGTGGCTCGTAGTTCACTTAAACTTGAAGAACAAAAAATTGGCGAATGGTACTGTTTGGATGATTTGCATATATGTTTCTTAGACTATATGGAAGTAATATATACAAAGATTTCAACCGTCTACGTGTTCCAATCATTGTTCTACTTGTCGAAATTTACAAATAATTTCCTTTAAAGGATTAACAATGGGGCTCGTTGTTCACTTAAACTTGAAGAACAAGAAATTGGCTAATGGTATTGTTTGGATGCTTTGCGTACATGTTTTTTAGACTATATAGAAGCAACATATACAAAGATTTCAACCGTCTACCTGTTCTATTCATTGTTCTACTTGTAGAAAGTTACAAATAATTTCCTTTAAAGGATTAACAATGTGGCTCGTAGTTCACTTAAACTTGAAGAACAAAAAATTGGCGAATGGTACTGTTTGGATGATTTGCATATATGTTTCTTAGACTATATGGAAGTAATATATACAAAGATTTCAACCGTCTACGTGTTCCAATCATTGTTCTACTTGTCGAAATTTACAAATAATTTCCTTTAAAGGATTAACAATGGGGCTCGTTGTTCACTTAAACTTGAAGAACAAGAAATTGGCGAATTGAACTGTTTGGATGCTTTGCATATATGTTTCTTAGACTATATAGAAGCAATATATACAAAGAATTCAACCGTCTACCTGTTCCATTCATTGTTCTACTTGTAGAAATTTACAAATAATTTCCATTTCATGATTATCAATGGGGCTCGCTGTTCACTTAAACTTGAAGAACAATAAATTGGCGAATTGTACTGTTTGGATGCTTTGCATATATGTTTCTTAGACTATATAGAAGCAATATATGCTATGATTTCAACCGTTTACCTGTTCCATTCATTGTTCTACTTGTCGAAAATTACAAATAATTTCCGATAAAGGATTAACCATTGAGGCTTGTTGTTCACTTAAACTTGAAGAACAATAAATTGGCGAATTGTACTGTTTGGATGCTTTGCACGTATGTTTCTTAGACTATACAGAAGCAATATATACAAAGATTTCAACTGTCTACCTGTTCCATTCATTGTTCTACTTGTCGAAAGTTACAAGTAATTTCCGATGAAGGATTAACCATTGGGGCTCATTGTTCACTTAAACTTGAGGAACAAAAAATTGGCGAATTGTACTGTTTGGACGCTATGCGTATATGTTTCTTAGACTATATAGAAGCAATATATACAAAGATTTCAACCGTCTACCTGTTCCATTCATTGTTCTACTTGTCGAAAATTACAAATAATTTCCGATAAAGGATTAACCATTGGGGCTCGTTGTTCACTTAAACTTGAAGACCAAGAAATTGGCGAATGGTACTGTTTGGATGCTTTGCATATATGTTTCTTAGACTATATGGAAGCAATATATACAAAGATTTCAACCGTCTACGTGTACCAATCATTGTTCTACTTGTAGAAACTTACAATTAATTTCCGTTAAAGGATTAACAATGGGGCTCGTAGTTCACTTAAACTTGAAGAACAAAAAATTGGCGAATTGTACTGTTTGGATGCTTTGCATATATGTTTCTTAGACTATTTAGAAGCAATATATAGAAAGATTTCACCCGTCTACCTGTACTATTCATTGTTCTACTTGTAGAAATTTACAAATAATTTCCATTTCATGATTATCAATGGGGCTCGCTGTTCACTTAAACTTGAAGAACAATAAATTGGCGAATTGTACTGTTTGGATGCTTTGCATATATGTTTCTTAGACTATATAGAATCAATATATACAAAGAATTCAACCGTCTACCTGTTCCATTCATTGTTCTACTTGTCGAAAGTTACAAATAATTTCCGATAAAGGATTAACCATAGGGGCTCGTTGTTCACTTAAACTTGAAGAACAAAAAATTGGCGAATTGTACTGTTTGGATGCTTTGCATATATGTTTCTTAGACTATATAGAACCAATATATACAAAGATTTCAACCGTCTACCTGTTCCATTCATTGTTCTACTTGTCGAAAATTACAAATAATTTCCGATAAAGGATTAACCATTGGGTCTGATTGTTCACTTAAACTTGAAGACCAAGAAATTGGCAAATGTTATTGTTTGGATGCTTTGCGTACATGTTTTTTAGACTATATGGAAGCAATATATACAAAGATTTCAACAGTCTACGTGTTCCAATCATTGTTCTACTTGTCGAAATTTACAAATAATTTCCTTTAAAGGATTAACAATGGGACTCGTTGTTCACTTAAACTTGAAGAACAATAAATTGGCGAATTGTACTGTTTGGATGCTTTGCATATATGTTTCTTAGACTATATAGAAGCAATATATACAAAGATTTCAACCGTCTACCTGTTCCATTCATTGTTCTACTTGTCGAAAGTTACAAATAATTTCCGATAAAGGATTAACAATGGGGCTCATTGTTCACTTAAACTTGAAGGACAAAAAATTGGAGAATGGTACTGTTTGGATGCTTTGCATATATGTTTCTTAGACTTTATGGAAGCAATATATACAAAGATTTCAACCGTCTACCTGTTCCATTCATTGTTCTACTTGTCGAAAGTTACAAATAATTTCCGATAAAGGATTAACCATTGGGGCTCGTTGTTCCCTTAAACTTGAACAACAATAAATTGGCGAATTGTACTGTCTGGATTCTTTGCATATATGTTTCTTAGACTATATAGACGCAATATACACAAGGATTTCAACCGTCTACCTGTTCCATTCATTGTTCTACTTGTCGAAAGTTACAAATAATTACCGATAAAGGATTAACCATTGGGGCTCATTGTTCACTTAAACTTGAAGAACAAAAAATTGGCTAATTGTACTGTTTGGATGCTTTGCATATTTGTTTCGTAGACTATATAGAAGCAATATATACAATGATTTCAACCGTCTACATGATCCATTCATTGTTCTACTTGTCGAAATTTACAAATAATTTCCTTTAAAGGATTAACAATGGGGCTCATTGTTCACTTAAACTTGAAGGACAAAAAACTGGCGAATTGTACTGTTTGGATGCTTTGCATATATGTTTCTTAGACTATATGGAAGCAATATATACAAAGATTTCAACCGTCTACGTGTACCAATCATTGTTCTACTTGTAGAAAGTTACAATTAATTTCCGTTAAAGGATTAACAATGCGGCTCGTAGTTCACTTAAACTTGAAGAACAAAACAATGGCGAATTGTACTGTTTGGATGCTTTGCATATATGTTTCTTAGACTATATAGAAGCAATATATACAAAGATTTCAACCGTCTACCTGTACTATTCATTGTTCTACTTGTAGAAAGTTACAAATAATTTCCATTTCATGATTATCAATGGGGCTCGCTGTTCACTTAAACTTGAAGAACAAGAAATTGGCTAATGGTATTGTTTGGATGCTTTGCGTACATGTTTTTTAGACTATATAGAAGCAACATATACAAAGATTTCAACCGTCTACCTGTTCTATTCATTGTTCTACTTGTAGAAAGTTACAAATAATTTCCTTTAAAGGATTAACAATGTGGCTCGTAGTTCACTTAAACTTGAAGAACAAAAAATTGGCGAATGGTACTGTTTGGATGATTTGCATATATGTTTCTTAGACTATATGGAAGTAATATATACAAAGATTTCAACCGTCTACGTGTTCCAATCATTGTTCTACTTGTCGAAATTTACAAATAATTTCCTTTAAAGGATTAACAATGGGGCTCGTTGTTCACTTAAACTTGAAGAACAAGAAATTGGCGAATTGAACTGTTTGGATGCTTTGCATATATGTTTCTTAGACTATATAGAAGCAATATATACAAAGAATTCAACCGTCTACCTGTTCCATTCATTGTTCTACTTGTAGAAATTTACAAATAATTTCCATTTCATGATTATCAATGGGGCTCGCTGTTCACTTAAACTTGAAGAACAATAAATTGGCGAATTGTACTGTTTGGATGCTTTGCATATATGTTTCTTAGACTATATAGAAGCAATATATGCTATGATTTCAACCGTTTACCTGTTCCATTCATTGTTCTACTTGTCGAAAATTACAAATAATTTCCGATAAAGGATTAACCATTGAGGCTTGTTGTTCACTTAAACTTGAAGAACAATAAATTGGCGAATTGTACTGTTTGGATGCTTTGCACGTATGTTTCTTAGACTATACAGAAGCAATATATACAAAGATTTCAACTGTCTACCTGTTCCATTCATTGTTCTACTTGTCGAAAGTTACAAGTAATTTCCGATGAAGGATTAACCATTGGGGCTCATTGTTCACTTAAACTTGAGGAACAAAAAATTGGCGAATTGTACTGTTTGGACGCTATGCGTATATGTTTCTTAGACTATATAGAAGCAATATATACAAAGATTTCAACCGTCTACCTGTTCCATTCATTGTTCTACTTGTCGAAAATTACAAATAATTTCCGATAAAGGATTAACCATTGGGGCTCGTTGTTCACTTAAACTTGAAGACCAAGAAATTGGCGAATGGTACTGTTTGGATGCTTTGCATATATGTTTCTTAGACTATATGGAAGCAATATATACAAAGATTTCAACCGTCTACGTGTACCAATCATTGTTCTACTTGTAGAAACTTACAATTAATTTCCGTTAAAGGATTAACAATGGGGCTCGTAGTTCACTTAAACTTGAAGAACAAAAAATTGGCGAATTGTACTGTTTGGATGCTTTGCATATATGTTTCTTAGACTATTTAGAAGCAATATATAGAAAGATTTCACCCGTCTACCTGTACTATTCATTGTTCTACTTGTAGAAATTTACAAATAATTTCCATTTCATGATTATCAATGGGGCTCGCTGTTCACTTAAACTTGAAGAACAATAAATTGGCGAATTGTACTGTTTGGATGCTTTGCATATATGTTTCTTAGACTATATAGAATCAATATATACAAAGAATTCAACCGTCTACCTGTTCCATTCATTGTTCTACTTGTCGAAAGTTACAAATAATTTCCGATAAAGGATTAACCATAGGGGCTCGTTGTTCACTTAAACTTGAAGAACAAAAAATTGGCGAATTGTACTGTTTGGATGCTTTGCATATATGTTTCTTAGACTATATAGAACCAATATATACAAAGATTTCAACCGTCTACCTGTTCCATTCATTGTTCTACTTGTCGAAAATTACAAATAATTTCCGATAAAGGATTAACCATTGGGTCTGATTGTTCACTTAAACTTGAAGACCAAGAAATTGGCAAATGTTATTGTTTGGATGCTTTGCGTACATGTTTTTTAGACTATATGGAAGCAATATATACAAAGATTTCAACAGTCTACGTGTTCCAATCATTGTTCTACTTGTCGAAATTTACAAATAATTTCCTTTAAAGGATTAACAATGGGACTCGTTGTTCACTTAAACTTGAAGAACAATAAATTGGCGAATTGTACTGTTTGGATGCTTTGCATATATGTTTCTTAGACTATATAGAAGCAATATATACAAAGATTTCAACCGTCTACCTGTTCCATTCATTGTTCTACTTGTCGAAAGTTACAAATAATTTCCGATAAAGGATTAACAATGGGGCTCATTGTTCACTTAAACTTGAAGGACAAAAAATTGGAGAATGGTACTGTTTGGATGCTTTGCATATATGTTTCTTAGACTTTATGGAAGCAATATATACAAAGATTTCAACCGTCTACCTGTTCCATTCATTGTTCTACTTGTCGAAAGTTACAAATAATTTCCGATAAAGGATTAACCATTGGGGCTCGTTGTTCCCTTAAACTTGAACAACAATAAATTGGCGAATTGTACTGTCTGGATTCTTTGCATATATGTTTCTTAGACTATATAGACGCAATATACACAAGGATTTCAACCGTCTACCTGTTCCATTCATTGTTCTACTTGTCGAAAGTTACAAATAATTACCGATAAAGGATTAACCATTGGGGCTCATTGTTCACTTAAACTTGAAGAACAAAAAATTGGCTAATTGTACTGTTTGGATGCTTTGCATATTTGTTTCGTAGACTATATAGAAGCAATATATACAATGATTTCAACCGTCTACATGATCCATTCATTGTTCTACTTGTCGAAATTTACAAATAATTTCCTTTAAAGGATTAACAATGGGGCTCGTAGTTCACTTAATCATGAAGATGAAATAATTGGCGAATTGTACTGTTTGGATGCTTTGCATATGTGTCTCTTAGATTATATAGAAGCAATATATACAAAGATTTCAACCGTCTACCTGTTCCATTCATTGTTCTATTTGTCGAAATTTACAAATAATTTCCTTTAAGGATTAACAATGGGGCTCGTAGTTCACTTAAACTTGAAGAACAAAAAATTGGCGAATTGTACTGTTTGGATGCTTTGCATATATGTTTCTTAGACTATTTAGTAGCAATATATAGAAAGATTTCACCCGTCTACCTGTACTATTCATTGTTCTACTTGTCGAAATTTACAAATAATTTCCATTTCATGATTATCAATGGGGCTCGCTGTTCACTTAAACTTGAAGAACAATAAATTGGCGAATTGTACTGTTTGGATGCTTTGCATATATGTTTCTTAGACTATATAGAAGCAATATATACAATGATTTCAACCGTCTACCTGTTCTATTCACTGTTCTACTTGTCGAAAATTACAAATAATTTCCGATAAAGGATTAACCATTGGGGCTCATTGTTCACTTAAACTTGAAGACCAAAAAATTGGCAATTGGTACTGTTTGGATGCTTTCCATATATGTTTCTTAGACTATATGGAAGCAATATATACAAAGATTTCAACCGTCTACGTGTACCAATCATTGTTCTACTTGTAGAAATTTACAAATAATTTCCATTTCATGATTATCAATGGGGCTCGCTGTTCACTTAAACTTGAAGAACAATAAATTGGCGAATTGTACTGTTTGGATGCTTTGCATATATGTTTCTTAGACTATATAGAATCAATATATACAAAGAATTCAACCGTCTACCTGTTCCATTCATTGTTCTACTTGTCGAAATTTACAAATAATTTCCTTTAAAGGATTAACAATGGGGCTCGTTGTACACTTAAACTTGAAGAACAATAAATTGGCGAATTGTACTATTTGGATGCTTTGCATATATGTTTCTTAGACTATATAGAAGCAATATATACAATGATTTCAACCGTCTACCTGTTCCAATCATTGTTCTATTTGTCGAAATTTACAAATAATTTCCTTTAAGGATTAACAATGGGTCTCGTAGTTCACTTAAACTTGAAGAACAAAAAATTGGCGAACTGTACTGTTTGGATGCTTTGCATATATGTTTCTTAGACTATTTAGAAGCAATATATAGAAAGATTTCTCCCGTCTACCTGTACTATTCATTGTTCTACTTGTAGAAATTTACAAATAATTTCCATTTCATGATTATCAATGGGGCTCGCTGTTCACTTAAACTTGAAGAACAATAAATTGGCGAATTGTACTGTTTGGATGCTTTGCATATATGTTTCTTCGACTATATAGAAGCAATATATGCTATGATTTCAACCGTCTACCTGTTCCATTCATTGTTCTACTTGTCGAAAGATACAAATAATTTCCGATAAAGGATTAACCATTGGGGCTCATTGTCACTTAAACTTGAAAAACAAAAAATTGGCGAATTGTACTGTTTGGATGCTTTGCATATATGTTTCTTAGACTATATGGAAGCAATATATACAATGATTTCAACAGTCTACCTATTCCATTCATTGTTCTACTTGTCGAAATTTACAAATAATTTCCTTTAAAGGATTAACAATGGGGCTCCTTGTACACTTAAACTTGAAGAACAATAAATTGGCGAATTGAACTGTTTGGATGCTTTGCATATATGTTTCTTAGACTATATAGAAGCAATATATACAAAGAATTCAACCGTCTACCTGTTCCATTCATTGTTCTACTAGTCGAAAGTTACAAATAATTTCCGATAAAGGATTAACCATTGGGGCTCGTTGTTCACTTAAACTTGAACAACAATAAATTGGCGAATTGTACTGTCTGGATTCTTTGCATATATGTTTCTTAGACTATATAGACGCAATACACACAAGGATTTCAACCGTCTACCTGTTCCATTCATTGTTCTACTTGTCGAAAGTTACAAATAATTACCGATAAAGGATTAACCATTGGGGCTCATTGTTCACTTAAACTTGAAGAACAAAAAATTGGCTAATTGTACTGTTTGGATGCTTTGCATATTTGTTTCGTAGACTATATAGAAGCAATATATACAATGATTTCAACCGTCTACATGATCCATTCATTGTTCTACTTGTCGAAATTTACAAATAATTTCCTTTAAAGGATTAACAATGGGGCTCGTAGTTCACTTAATCATGAAGATGAAATAATTGGCGAATTGTACTGTTTGGTTGCTTTGCATATGTGTCTCTTAGATTATATAGAAGCAATATATACAAAGATTTCAACCGTCTACCTGTTCCATTCATTGTTCTATTTGTCGAAATTTACAAATAATTTCCTTTAAGGATTAACAATGGGGCTCGTAGTTCACTTAAACTTGAAGAACAAAAAATTGGCGAATTGTACTGTTTGGATGCTTTGCATATATGTTTCTTAGACTATTTAGAAGCAATATATAGAAAGATTTCACCCGTCTACCTGTACTATTCATTGTTCTACTTGTAGAAATTTACAAATAATTTCCATTTCATGATTATCAATGGGGCTCGCTGTTCACTTAAACTTGAAGAACAATAAATTGGCGAATTGTACTGTTTGGATGCTTTGCATATATGTTTCTTAGACTATATAGAATCAATATATACAAAGAATTCAACCGTCTACCTGTTCCATTCATTGTTCTACTTGTCGAAAGTTACAAATAATTTCCGATAAAGGATTAACCATAGGGGCTCGTTGTTCACTTAAACTTGAAGAACAAAAAATTGGCGAATTGTACTGTTTGGATGCTTTGCATATATGTTTCTTAGACTATATAGAACCAATATATACAAAGATTTCAACCGTCTACCTGTTCCATTCATTGTTCTACTTGTCGAAAATTACAAATAATTTCCGATAAAGGATTAACCATTGGGTCTGATTGTTCACTTAAACTTGAAGACCAAGAAATTGGCAAATGGTATTGTTTGGATGCTTTGCGTACATGTTTTTTAGACTATATGGAAGCAATATATACAAAGATTTCAACAGTCTACGTGTTCCAATCATTGTTCTACTTGTCGAAATTTACAAATAATTTCCTTTAAAGGATTAACAATGGGACTCGTTGTTCACTTAAACTTGAAGAACAATAAATTGGCGAATTGTACTGTTTGGATGCTTTGCATATATGTTTCTTAGACTATATAGAAGCAATATATACAAAGATTTCAACCGTCTACCTGTTCCATTCATTGTTCTACTTGTCGAAAGTTACAAATAATTTCCGATAAAGGATTAACAATGGGGCTCATTGTTCACTTAAACTTGAAGGACAAAAAATTGGAGAATGGTACTGTTTGGATGCTTTGCATATATGTTTCTTAGACTTTATGGAAGCAATATATACAAAGATTTCAACCGTCTACCTGTTCCATTCATTGTTCTACTTGTCGAAAGTTACAAATAATTTCCGATAAAGGATTAACCATTGGGGCTCGTTGTTCCCTTAAACTTGAACAACAATAAATTGGCGAATTGTACTGTCTGGATTCTTTGCATATATGTTTCTTAGACTATATAGACGCAATATACACAAGGATTTCAACCGTCTACCTGTTCCATTCATTGTTCTACTTGTCGAAAGTTACAAATAATTTCCGATAAAGGATTAACAATGGGGCTCATTGTTCACTTAAACTTGAAGGACAAAAAACTGGCGAATTGTACTGTTTGGATGCTTTGCATATATGTTTCTTAGACTATATGGAAGCAATATATACAAAGATTTCAACCGTCTAACTGTTCCATTCATTGTTCTACTTGTCGAAAGTTACAAATAATTTCCGTTAAGGGATTAACAATGGGGATCGTAGTTTACTTAAACATGAAGAACAAAAAATTGGCGAATTGTACTGTTTGGATGCTTTGCATATATGTTTCTTAGACTATATAGAAGCAATATATACAAAGATTTCAACCGTCTACCCGTTCCATTCATTGTTCTACTTGTCGAAAGATACAAATAATTTCCGATAAAGGATTAACAATGGGGTTCGTTGTACACTTAAACTTGAAGAACAATAAATTGGCGAATTGAACTGTTTGGATGCTTTGCATATATGTTTCTTAGACTATATAGAAGCAATATATACAAAGAATTCAACCGTCTACCTATTCCATTCATTGTTCTACTTGTCGAAATTTACAAATAATTTCCTTTAAAGGATTAACAATGGGGTTCGTTGTACACTTAAACTTGAAGAACAATAAATTGGCGAATTGAACTGTTTGGATGCTTTGCATATATGTTTCTTAGACTATATAGAAGCAATATATACAAAGAATTCAACCGTCTACCTGTTCCATTCATTGTTCTACTTGTAGAAATTTACAAATAATTTCCATTTCATGATTATCAATGGGGCTCGCTGTTCACTTAAACTTGAAGAACAATAAATTGGCGAATTGTACTGTTTGGATGCTTTGCATATATGTTTCTTAGACTATATAGAATCAATATATACAAAGAATTCAACCGTCTACCTGTTCCATTCATTGTTCTACTTGTCGAAAGTTACAAATAATTTCCTTTAAAGGATTAACAATGGGACTCGTTGTTCACTTAAACTTGAAGAACAATAAATTGGCGAATTGTACTGTTTGGATGCTTTGCATATATGTTTCTTAGACTATATAGAAGCAATATATACAAAGATTTCAACCGTCTACGTGTTCCAATCATTGTTCTACTTGTCGAAATTTACAAATAATTTCCTTTAAAGGATTAACAATGGGGCTCGTTGTTCACTTAAACTTGAAGAACAATAAATTGGCGAATTGTACTGTTTGGATGCTTTGCATATATGTTTCTTAGACTATATAGACGCAATATATACAATGATTTCAACAGTCTACCTATTCCATTCATTGTTCTACTTGTCGAAATTTACAAATAATTTCCTTTAAAGGATTAACAATGGGGTTCGTTGTACACTTAAACTTGAAGAACAATAAATTGGCGAATTGAACTGTTTGGATGCTTTGCATATATGTTTCTTAGACTATATAGTAGCAATATATACAAAGAATTCAACCGTCTACCTGTTCCATTCATTGTTCTATTTGTCGAAATTTACAAATAATTTCCTTTAAGGATTAACAATGGGGCTCGCTGTTCACTTAAACTTGAAGAACAATAAATTGGCGAATTGTACTGTTTGGATGCTTTGCATATATGTTTCTTAGACTATATAGAATCAATACATACAAAGAATTCAACCGTCTACCTGTTCCATTCATTGTTCGACTTGTCGAAAATTACAAATAATTTCCGATAAAGATTAACCATTGGGTCTGATTGTTCACTTAAACTTGAAGACCAAGAAATTGGCAAATGGTATTGTTTGGATGCTTTGCGTACATGTTTTTTAGACTATATGGAAGCAATATATACAAGGATTTCAACCGTCTACCTGTTCCATTCATTGTTCTATTTGTCGAAATTTACAAATAATTTCCTTTAAGGATTAACAATGGGGCTCGCTGTTCACTTAAACTTGAAGAACAATAAATTGGCGAATTGTACTGTTTGGATGCTTTGCATATATGTTTCTTAGACTATATAGAATCAATACATACAAAGAATTCAACCGTCTACCTGTTCCATTCATTGTTCTACTTGTCGAAAATTACAAATAATTTCCGATAAAGATTAACCATTGGGTCTGATTGTTCACTTAAACTTGAAGACCAAGAAATTGGCAAATGGTATTGTTTGGATGCTTTGTGTACATGTTTTTTAGACTATATGGAAGCAATATATACAAAGATTTCAACCGTCAACTTGTTCCACTCATTGTTCTACTTGTCGAAAGTTACAAATAATTTCCAATAAAGGATTAACCATTGGGCTCATTGTTCACTTAAACTTGAAGAACAAAAAATTGGCGAATTGTACTGTTTGGATGCTTTGCATATATGTTTCTTAGACTATATAGAAGCAATATATACAAAGATTTCAACCGTCTACCTGTTCCATTCATTGTTCTACTTGTCGAAAATTACAAATAATTTCCGATAAAGATTAACCATTGGGTCTGATTGTTCACTTAAACTTGAAGACCAAGAAAATGGCTAATGGTATTGTTTGGATGCTTTGCGTACATGTTTTTTAGACTATATAGAAGCAACATATACAAAGATTTCAACCGTCTACCTGTTCTATTCATTGTTCTACTTGTAGAAAGTTACAAATAATTTCCTTTAAAGGATTAACGATGTGGCTCGTAGTTCACTTAAACTTGAAGACCAAGAAATTGGCAAATGGTATTGTTTGGATGCTTTGTGTACATGTTTTTTAGACTATATGGAAGCAATATATACAAAGATTTCAACCGTCAACTTGTTCCACTCATTGTTCTACTTGTCGAAAGTTACAAATAATTTCCAATAAAGGATTAACCATTGGGCTCATTGTTCACTTAAACTTGAAGAACAAAAAATTGGCGAATTGTACTGTTTGGATGCTTTGCATATATGTTTCTTAGACTATATAGAAGCAATATATACAAAGATTTCAACCGTCTACCTGTTCCATTCATTGTTCTACTTGTCGAAAATTACAAATAATTTCCGATAAAGATTAACCATTGGGTCTGATTGTTCACTTAAACTTGAAGACCAAGAAAATGGCTAATGGTATTGTTTGGATGCTTTGCGTACATGTTTTTTAGACTATATAGAAGCAACATATACAAAGATTTCAACCGTCTACCTGTTCTATTCATTGTTCTACTTGTAGAAAGTTACAAATAATTTCCTTTAAAGGATTAACGATGTGGCTCGTAGTTCACTTAAACTTGAAGAACAAAAAATTGGCGAATGGTACTGTTTGGATGATTTGCATATATGTTTCTTAGACTATATGGAAGTAATATATACAAAGATTTCAACCGTCTACGTGTTCCAATCATTGTTCTACTTGTCGAAATTTACAAATAATTTCCTTTAAAGGATTAACAATGGGGCTCGTTGTTCACTTAAACTTGAAGAACAAGAAATTGGCGAATTGAACTGTTTGGATGCTTTGCATATATGTTTCTTAGACTATATAGAAGCAATATATGCTATGATTTCAACCGTCTACCTGTTCCATTCATTGTTCTACTTGTCGAAAATTACAAATAATTTCCGATAAAGGATTAACCATTGGGGCTCGTTGTTCACTTAAACTTGAAGAACAATAAATTGGCGAATTGTACTGTTTGGATGCTTTGCACATATGTTTCTCAGACTATATAGAAACAATATATACAAAGATTTCAACTGTCTACCTGTTCCATTCATTGTTCTTCTTGTCGAAAGTTACAAATAATTTCCGATAAAGGTTTAACCATTGGGGCTCATTGTTCACTTAAACTTGAGGAACAAAAAATTGGCGAATTGTACTGTTTGGATACTTTGCATATATGTTTCTTAGACTATATAGAAGCAATATATACAAAGATTTCAACCGTCTACCTGTTCCATTCATTGTTCTACTTGTCGAAAGTTACAAATAATTTCCGATAAAGGATTAACAATGGGGCTCATTGTTCACTTAAACTTGAAGGACAAAAAACTGGCGAATTGTACTGTTTGGATGCTTTGCATATATGTTTCTTAGACTATATGGAAGCAATATATACAAAGATTTCAACCGTCTACGTGTACCAATCATTGTTCTACTTGTAGAAACTTACAATTAATTTCCGTTAAAGGATTAACAATGGGGCTCGTAGTTCACTTAAACTTGAAGAACAAAAAATTGGCAAATTGTACTGTTTGGATGCTTTGCATATATGTTTCTTAGACTTTTTAGAAGCAATATATAGAAAGATTTCACCCGTCTACCTGTACTATTCATTGTTCTACTTGTAGAAAGTTACAAATAATTTCCATTTCATGATTATCAATGGGGCACGCTGTTCACTTAAACTTGAAGATCAAAAAATTGGCGATTGTTACTGTTTAGATGCTTTGCATATAGGTTTCGTAGACTATATAGAAGCAACATATACAAAGATTTCAACCGTCTACCTGTTCTATTCATTGTTCTACTTGTCGAAAATTACAAATAATTTCCGATAAAGGATTAACCATTGGGTCTCATTGTTCACTTAAACTTGAAGACCAATAAATTGGCAAATGGTATTGTTTGGATGCTTTGCGTACATATTTCATAGACTATATGGAAGCTATATATACAAAGATTTCAACAGTCTACGTGTTCCAATCATTGCTCTACTTGTCGAAAGTTACAAATAATTTCCGATAAAGGATTAACCACTGCGGCTCATTGTTCACTTAAACTTGAAAAACAAAAAATTGGCGAATTGTACTGTTTGGATGCTTTGCATATATGTTTCTTAGATATATGGAAGCAATATATACAATGATTTCAACCGTCTACCTATTCCATTCATAGTTCTACTTGTCGAAATTTACAAATAATTTCCTTTAAAGGATTAACAATGGGGCTCGTTGATCACTTAAACTTGAAGAACAATAAATTGGCGAATTGTGCTGTTTGGATGCTTTGCATATATGTATCTTAGACTATATAGAAGCAATATATACAAAGATTTCAACCGTCTACGTGTACCAATCATTGTTCTACTTGTAGAAAGTTACAAATAATTTCCGTTAAGGGATTAACAATGGGGATCGTAGTTTACTTAAACATGAAGAACAAAAAATTGGCGAATTGTACTGTTTGGATGCTTTGCATATATGTTTCTTAGACTATTTAGAAGCAATATATAGAAAGATTTCACCCGTCTACCTGTACTATTCATTGTTCTACTTGTAGAAATTTACAAATAATTTCCATTTCATGATTATCAATGGGGCTCGCTGTTCACTTAAACTTGAAGAACAATAAATTGGCGAATTGTACTGTTTGGATGCTTTGCATATATGTTTCTTAGACTATATGGAAGCAATATATACAAAGATTTCAACCGTCTAACTGTTCCATTCATTGTTCTACTTGTCGAAAGTTACAAATAATTTCCGTTAAGGGATTAACAATGGGGATCGTAGTTTACTTAAACATGAAGAACAAAAAATTGGCGAATTGTACTGTTTGGATGCTTTGCATATATGTTTCTTAGACTATATAGAAGCAATATATACAAAGATTTCAACCGTCTACCTGTTCCATTCATTGTTCTACTTGTCGAAATTTACAAATAATTTCCTTTAAAGGATTAACAATGGGGCTCGTTGTTCACTTAAACTTGAAGAACAAAAAATTGGCGAATTGTACTGTTTGGATGCTTTGCATATATGTTTCTTAGACTATATAGAACCAATATATACAAAGATTTCAACCGTCTACCTGTTCCATTCATTGTTCTACTTGTCGAAAATTACAAATAATTTCCGATAAAGGATTAACCATTGGGTCTGATTGTTCACTTAAACTTGAAGACCAAGAAATTGGCAAATGGTATTGTTTGGATGCTTTGCGTACATGTTTTTTAGACTATATAGAAGCAATATATACAAAGATTTCAACAGTCTACGTGTTCCAATCATTGTTCTACATGTCGAAATTTACAAATAATTTCCTTTAAAGGATTAACAATGGGACTCGTTGTTCACTTAAACTTGAAGAACAATAAATTGGCGAATTGTACTGTTTGGATGCTTTGCATATATGTTTCTTAGACTATATAGAAGCAATATATACAAAGATTTCAACCGTCTACCTGTTCCATTCATTGTTCTACTTGTCGAAACTTACAAATAATTTCCGATAAAGGATTAACAATGGGGCTCATTGTTCACTTAAACTTGAAGGACAAAAAATTGGAGAATGTTACTGTTTGGATGCTTTGCATATATGTTTCTTAGACTTTATGGAAGCAATATATACAAAGATTTCAACCGTCTACCTGTTCCATTCATTGTTCTACTTGTCGAAAGTTACAAATAATTTCCGATAAAGGATTAACCATTGGGGCTCGTTGTTCCCTTAAACTTGAACAACAATAAATTGGCGAATTGTACTGTCTGGATTCATTGCATATATGTTTCTTAGACTATATAGACGCAATATACACAAGGATTTCAACCGTCTACCTGTTCCATTCATTGTTCTATTTGTCGAAATTTACAAATAATTTCCTTTAAGGATTAACAATGGGGCTCGTAGTTCACTTAAACTTGAAGAACAAAAAATTGGCGAATTGTACTGTTTGGATGCTTTGCATATATGTTTCTTAGACTATTTAGAAGCAATATATAGAAAGATTTCACCCGTCTACCTGTACTATTCATTGTTCTACTTGTAGAAATTTACAAATAATTTCCATTTCATGATTATCAATGGGGCTCGCTGTTCACTTAAACTTGAAGAAAAATAAATTGGCGAATTGTACTGTTTGGATGCTTTGCATATATGTTTCTTAGACTATATAGAATCAATATATACAAAGAATTCAACCGTCTACCTGTTCCATTCATTGTTCTACTTGTCGACAGTTACAAATAATTTCCGATAAAGGATTAACCATAGGGGCTCGTTGTTCACTTAAACTTGAAGAACAAAAAATTGGCGAATTGTACTGTTTGGATGCTTTGCATATATGTTTCTTAGACTATATAGAACCAATATATACAAAGATTTCAACCGTCTACCTGTTCCATTCATTGTTCTACTTGTCGAAAATTACAAATAATTTCCGATAAAGGATTAACCATTGGGTCTGATTGTTCACTTAAACTTGAAGACCAAGAAATTGGCAAATGGTGTTGTTTGGATGCTTTCCGTACATGTTTTTTAGACTATATGGAAGCAATATATACAAAGATTTCAACAGTCTACGTGTTCCAATCATTGTTCTACTTGTCGAAATTTACAAATAATTTCCTTTAAAGGATTAACAATGGGACTCGTTGTTCACTTAAACTTGAAGAACAATAAATTGGCGAATTGTACTGTTTGGATGCTTTGCATATATGTTTCTTAGACTATATAGAAGCAATATATACAAAGATTTCAACCGTCTACCTGTTCCATTCATTGTTCTACTTGTCGAAAGTTACAAATAATTTCCGATAAAGGATTAACAATGGGGCTCATTGTTCACTTAAACTTGAAGGACAAAAAATTGGAGAATGGTACTGTTTGGATGCTTTGCATATATGTTTCTTAGACTTTATGGAAGCAATATATACAAAGATTTCAACCGTCTACCTGTTCCATTCATTGTTCTACTTGTCGAAAGTTACAAATAATTTCCGATAAAGGATTAACCATTGGGGCTCGTTGTTCCCTTAAACTTGAACAACAATAAATTGGCGAATTGTACTGTCTGGATTCTTTGCATATATGTTTCTTAGACTATATAGACGCAATATACACAAGGATTTCAACCGTCTACCTGTTCCATTCATTGTTCTACTTGTCGAAAGTTACAAATAATTACCGATAAAGGATTAACCATTGGGGCTCATTGTTCACTTAAACTTGAAGAACAAAAAATTGGCTAATTGTACTGTTTGGATGCTTTGCATATTTGTTTCGTAGACTATATAGAAGCAATATATACAATGATTTCAACCGTCTACATGATCCATTCATTGTTCTACTTGTCGAAATTTACAAATAATTTCCTTTAAAGGATTAACAATGGGGCTCGTAGTTCACTTAATCATGAAGATGAAATAATTGGCGAATTGTACTGTTTGGATGCTTTGCATATGTGTCTCTTAGATTATATAGAAGCAATATATACAAAGATTTCAACCGTCTACCTGTTCCATTCATTGTTCTATTTGTCGAAATTTACAAATAATTTCCTTTAAGGATTAACAATGGGGCTCGTAGTTCACTTAAACTTGAAGAACAAAAAATTGGCGAATTGTACTGTTTGGATGCTTTGCATATATGTTTCTTAGACTATTTAGTAGCAATATATAGAAAGATTTCACCCGTCTACCTGTACTATTCATTGTTCTACTTGTCGAAATTTACAAATAATTTCCATTTCATGATTATCAATGGGGCTCGCTGTTCACTTAAACTTGAAGAACAATAAATTGGCGAATTGTACTGTTTGGATGCTTTGCATATATGTTTCTTAGACTATATAGAAGCAATATATACAATGATTTCAACCGTCTACCTGTTCTATTCATTGTTCTACTTGTCGAAAATTACAAATAATTTCCGATAAAGGATTAACCATTGGGGCTCATTGTTCACTTAAACTTGAAGACCAAAAAATTGGCAATTGGTACTGTTTGGATGCTTTCCATATATGTTTCTTAGACTATATGGAAGCAATATATACAAAGATTTCAACCGTCTACGTGTACCAATCATTGTTCTACTTGTAGAAATTTACAAATAATTTCCATTTCATGATTATCAATGGGGCTCGCTGTTCACTTAAACTTGAAGAACAATAAATTGGCGAATTGTACTGTTTGGATGCTTTGCATATATGTTTCTTAGACTATATAGAATCAATATATACAAAGAATTCAACCGTCTACCTGTTCCATTCATTGTTCTACTTGTCGAAATTTACAAATAATTTCCTTTAAAGGATTAACAATGGGGCTCGTTGTACACTTAAACTTGAAGAACAATAAATTGGCGAATTGTACTATTTGGATGCTTTGCATATATGTTTCTTAGACTATATAGAAGCAATATATACAATGATTTCAACCGTCTACCTGTTCCATTCATTGTTCTATTTGTCGAAATTTACAAATAATTTCCGATAAAGGATTAACCATTGGGGCTTGTTGTTCACTTAAACTTGAAGAACAATAAATTGGCGAATTGTACTGTTTGGATGCTTTGCACGTATGTTTCTTAGACTATACAGAAGCAATATATACAAAGATTTCAACTGTCTACCTGTTCCATTCATTGTTCTACTTGTCGAAAGTTACAAATAATTTCCGATGAAGGATTAACCATTGGGGCTCATTGTTCACTTAAACTTGAGGAACAAAAAATTGGCGAATTGTACTGTTTGGACGCTATGCGTATATGTTTCTTAGACTATATAGAAGCAATATATACAAAGATTTCAACCGTCTACCTGTTCCATTCATTGTTCTACTTGTCGAAAATTACAAATAATTTCCGATAAAGGATTAACCATTGGGGCTTGTTGTTCACTTAAACTTGAACAACAATAAATTGGCGAATTGTACTGTCTGGATTCTTTGCATATATGTTTCTTAGACTATATAGACGCAATACACACAAGGATTTCAACCGTCTACCTGTTCCATTCATTGTTCTACTTGTCGAAAGTTACAAATAATTACCGATAAAGGATTAACCATTGGGGCTCATTGTTCACTTAAACTTGAAGAACAAAAAATTGGCTAATTGTACTGTTTGGATGCTTTGCATATTTGTTTCGTAGACTATATAGAAGCAATATATACAATGATTTCAACCGTCTACATGATCCATTCATTGTTCTACTTGTCGAAATTTACAAATAATTTCCTTTAAAGGATTAACAATGGGGCTCGTAGTTCACTTAATCATGAAGATGAAATAATTGGCGAATTGTACTGTTTGGTTGCTTTGCATATGTGTCTCTTAGATTATATAGAAGCAATATATACAAAGATTTCAACCGTCTACCTGTTCCATTCATTGTTCTATTTGTCGAAATTTACAAATAATTTCCTTTAAGGATTAACAATGGGGCTCGTAGTTCACTTAAACTTGAAGAACAAAAAATTGGCGAATTGTACTGTTTGGATGCTTTGCATATATGTTTCTTAGACTATTTAGAAGCAATATATAGAAAGATTTCACCCGTCTACCTGTACTATTCATTGTTCTACTTGTAGAAATTTACAAATAATTTCCATTTCATGATTATCAATGGGGCTCGCTGTTCACTTAAACTTGAAGAACAATAAATTGGCGAATTGTACTGTTTGGATGCTTTGCATATATGTTTCTTAGACTATATAGAATCAATATATACAAAGAATTCAACCGTCTACCTGTTCCATTCATTGTTCTACTTGTCGAAAGTTACAAATAATTTCCGATAAAGGATTAACCATAGGGGCTCGTTGTTCACTTAAACTTGAAGAACAAAAAATTGGCGAATTGTACTGTTTGGATGCTTTGCATATATGTTTCTTAGACTATATAGAACCAATATATACAAAGATTTCAACCGTCTACCTGTTCCATTCATTGTTCTACTTGTCGAAAATTACAAATAATTTCCGATAAAGGATTAACCATTGGGTCTGATTGTTCACTTAAACTTGAAGACCAAGAAATTGGCAAATGGTATTGTTTGGATGCTTTGCGTACATGTTTTTTAGACTATATGGAAGCAATATATACAAAGATTTCAACAGTCTACGTGTTCCAATCATTGTTCTACTTGTCGAAATTTACAAATAATTTCCTTTAAAGGATTAACAATGGGACTCGTTGTTCACTTAAACTTGAAGAACAATAAATTGGCGAATTGTACTGTTTGGATGCTTTGCATATATGTTTCTTAGACTATATAGAAGCAATATATACAAAGATTTCAACCGTCTACCTGTTCCATTCATTGTTCTACTTGTCGAAAGTTACAAATAATTTCCGATAAAGGATTAACAATGGGGCTCATTGTTCACTTAAACTTGAAGGACAAAAAATTGGAGAATGGTACTGTTTGGATGCTTTGCATATATGTTTCTTAGACTTTATGGAAGCAATATATACAAAGATTTCAACCGTCTACCTGTTCCATTCATTGTTCTACTTGTCGAAAGTTACAAATAATTTCCGATAAAGGATTAACCATTGGGGCTCGTTGTTCCCTTAAACTTGAACAACAATAAATTGGCGAATTGTACTGTCTGGATTCTTTGCATATATGTTTCTTAGACTATATAGACGCAATATACACAAGGATTTCAACCGTCTACCTGTTCCATTCATTGTTCTACTTGTCGAAAGTTACAAATAATTACCGATAAAGGATTAACCATTGGGGCTCATTGTTCACTTAAACTTGAAGAACAAAAAATTGGCTAATTGTACTGTTTGGATGCTTTGCATATTTGTTTCGTAGACTATATAGAAGCAATATATACAATGATTTCAACCGTCTACATGATCCATTCATTGTTCTACTTGTCGAAATTTACAAATAATTTCCTTTAAAGGATTAACAATGGGGCTCGTAGTTCACTTAATCATGAAGATGAAATAATTGGCGAATTGTACTGTTTGGATGCTTTGCATATGTGTCTCTTAGATTATATAGAAGCAATATATACAAAGATTTCAACCGTCTACCTGTTCCATTCATTGTTCTATTTGTCGAAATTTACAAATAATTTCCTTTAAGGATTAACAATGGGGCTCGTAGTTCACTTAAACTTGAAGAACAAAAAATTGGCGAATTGTACTGTTTGGATGCTTTGCATATATGTTTCTTAGACTATTTAGTAGCAATATATAGAAAGATTTCACCCGTCTACCTGTACTATTCATTGTTCTACTTGTCGAAATTTACAAATAATTTCCATTTCATGATTATCAATGGGGCTCGCTGTTCACTTAAACTTGAAGAACAATAAATTGGCGAATTGTACTGTTTGGATGCTTTGCATATATGTTTCTTAGACTATATAGAAGCAATATATACAATGATTTCAACCGTCTACCTGTTCTATTCATTGTTCTACTTGTCGAAAATTACAAATAATTTCCGATAAAGGATTAACCATTGGGGCTCATTGTTCACTTAAACTTGAAGACCAAAAAATTGGCAATTGGTACTGTTTGGATGCTTTCCATATATGTTTCTTAGACTATATGGAAGCAATATATACAAAGATTTCAACCGTCTACGTGTACCAATCATTGTTCTACTTGTAGAAATTTACAAATAATTTCCATTTCATGATTATCAATGGGGCTCGCTGTTCACTTAAACTTGAAGAACAATAAATTGGCGAATTGTACTGTTTGGAGGCTTTGCATATATGTTTCTTAGACTATATAGAATCAATATATACAAAGAATTCAACCGTCTACCTGTTCCATTCATTGTTCTACTTGTCGAAATTTACAAATAATTTCCTTTAAAGGATTAACAATGGGGCTCGTTGTACACTTAAACTTGAAGAACAATAAATTGGCGAATTGTACTATTTGGATGCTTTGCATATATGTTTCTTAGACTATATAGAAGCAATATATACAATGATTTCAACCGTCTACCTGTTCCATTCATTGTTCTATTTGTCGAAATTTACAAATAATTTCCTTTAAGGATTAACAATGGGGCTCGTAGTTCACTTAAACTTGAAGAACAAAAAATTGGCGAACTGTACTGTTTGGATGCTTTGCATATATGTTTCTTAGACTATTTAGAAGCAATATATAGAAAGATTTCACCCGTCTACCTGTACTATTCATTGTTCTACTTGTAGAAATTTACAAATAATTTCCATTTCATGATTATCAATGGGGCTCGCTGTTCACTTAAACTTGAAGAACAATAAATTGGCGAATTGTACTGTTTGGATGCTTTGCATATATGTTTCTTAGACTATATAGAAGCAATATATGCTATGATTTCAACCGTCTACCTGTTCCATTCATTGTTCTACTTGTCGAAAATTACAAATAATTTCCGATAAAGGATTAACCATTGGGGCTTGTTGTTCACTTAAACTTGAAGAACAATAAATTGGCGAATTGTACTGTTTGGATGCTTTGCACGTATGTTTCTTAGACTATACAGAAGCAATATATACAAAGATTTCAACTGTCTACCTGTTCCATTCATTGTTCTACTTGTCGAAAGTTACAAATAATTTCCGATGAAGGATTAACCATTGGGGCTCATTGTTCACTTAAACTTGAGGAACAAAAAATTGGCGAATTGTACTGTTTGGACGCTATGCGTATATGTTTCTTAGACTATATAGAAGCAATATATACAAAGATTTCAACCGTCTACCTGTTCCATTCATTGTTCTACTTGTCGAAAATTACAAATAATTTCCGATAAAGGATTAACCATTGGGGCTCGTTGTTCACTTAAACTTGAAGAACAATAAATTGGCGAATTGTACTGTTTGGATGCTTTGCACATATGTTTCTCAGACTATATAGAAACAATATATACAAAGATTTCAACAGTCTACCTGTTCCATTCATTGTTCTTCTTGTCGAAAGTTACAAATAATTTCCGATAAAGGTTTAACCATTGGGGCTCACTGTTCACTTAAACTTGAGGAACAAAAAATTGGCGAATTGTACTGTTTGGATACTTTGCATATATGTTTCTTAGACTATATAGAAGCAATATATACAAAGATTTCAACCGTCTACCTGTTCCATTCATTGTTCTACTTGTCGAAAGTTACAAATAATTTCCGATAAAGGATTAACAATGGGGCTCATTGTTCACTTAAACTTGAAGGACAAAAAACTGGCGAATTGTACTGTTTGGATGCTTTGCATATATGTTTCTTAGACTATATGGAAGCAATATATACAAAGATTTCAACCGTCTAACTGTTCCATTCATTGTTCTACTTGTCGAAAGTTACAAATAATTTCCGTTAAGGGATTAACAATGGGGATCGTAGTTTACTTAAACATGAAGAACAAAAAATTGGCGAATTGTACTGTTTGGATGCTTTGCATATATGTTTCTTAGACTATATAGAAGCAATATATACAAAGATTTCAACCGTCTACCCGTTCCATTCATTGTTCTACTTGTCGAAAGATACAAATAATTTCCGATAAAGGATTAACAATGGGGTTCGTTGTACACTTAAACTTGAAGAACAATAAATTGGCGAATTGAACTGTTTGGATGCTTTGCATATATGTTTCTTAGACTATATAGAAGCAATATATACAAAGAATTCAACCGTCTACCTATTCCATTCATTGTTCTACTTGTCGAAATTTACAAATAATTTCCTTTAAAGGATTAACAATGGGGTTCGTTGTACACTTAAACTTGAAGAACAATAAATTGGCGAATTGAACTGTTTGGATGCTTTGCATATATGTTTCTTAGACTATATAGAAGCAATATATACAAAGAATTCAACCGTCTACCTGTTCCATTCATTGTTCTACTTGTAGAAATTTACAAATAATTTCCATTTCATGATTATCAATGGGGCTCGCTGTTCACTTAAACTTGAAGAACAATAAATTGGCGAATTGTACTGTTTGGATGCTTTGCATATATGTTTCTTAGACTATATAGAATCAATATATACAAAGAATTCAACCGTCTACCTGTTCCATTCATTGTTCTACTTGTCGAAAGTTACAAATAATTTCCTTTAAAGGATTAACAATGGGACTCGTTGTTCACTTAAACTTGAAGAACAATAAATTGGCGAATTGTACTGTTTGGATGCTTTGCATATATGTTTCTTAGACTATATAGAAGCAATATATACAAAGATTTCAACCGTCTACGTGTTCCAATCATTGTTCTACTTGTCGAAATTTACAAATAATTTCCTTTAAAGGATTAACAATGGGGCTCGTTGTTCACTTAAACTTGAAGAACAATAAATTGGCGAATTGTACTGTTTGGATGCTTTGCATATATGTTTCTTAGACTATATAGACGCAATATATACAATGATTTCAACAGTCTACCTATTCCATTCATTGTTCTACTTGTCGAAATTTACAAATAATTTCCTTTAAAGGATTAACAATGGGGTTCGTTGTACACTTAAACTTGAAGAACAATAAATTGGCGAATTGAACTGTTTGGATGCTTTGCATATATGTTTCTTAGACTATATAGTAGCAATATATACAAAGAATTCAACCGTCTACCTGTTCCATTCATTGTTCTACTTGTAGAAATTTACAAATAATTTCCATTTCATGATTATCAATGGGGCTCGCCGTTCACTTAAACTTGAAGAACAATAAATTGGCGAATTGTACTGTTTGGATGCTTTGCATATATGTTTCTTAGACTATATAGAAGCAATATATACAATGATTTCAACCGTCTACCTATTCCATTCATTGTTCTACTTGCCGAAATTTACAAATAATTTCCTTTAAAGGATTAACAATGGGGCTCGTAGTTCACTTAAACTTGAAGGACAAAAAATTGGCGAATGGTACTATTTGGATGCTTTGAATATATGTTTCTTATATTATATAGAAGCAATATATACAAATATTTCAACCGTCTACCAGTTCCATTCATTGTTCGACTTGTCGAAAATTACAAATAATTTCCGATAAAGGATTAACCATTGGGTCTGATTGTTCACTTAAACTTGAAGACCAAGAAATTGGCAAATGGTATTGTTTGGATGCTTTGCGTACATGTTTTTTAGACTATATGGAAGCAATATATACAAGGATTTCAACCGTCTACCTGTTCCATTCATTGTTCTACTTGTCGAAAATTACAAATAATTTCCGATAAAGGATTAACCATTGGGGCTCGTTGTTCACTTAAACTTGAAGAACAATAAATTGGCGAATTGTACTGTTTGGATGCTTTGCACATATGTTTCTCAGACTATATAGAAACAATATATACAAAGATTTCAACTGTCTACCTGTTCCATTCATTGTTCTTCTTGTCGAAAGTTACAAATAATTTCCGATAAAGGTTTAACCATTGGGGCTCATTGTTCACTTAAACTTGAGGAACAAAAAATTGGCGAATTGTACTGTTTGGATACTTTGCATATATGTTTCTTAGACTATATAGAAGCAATATATACGAAGATTTCAACCGTCTACCTGTTCCATTCATTGTTCTACTTTTCGAAAGTTACAAATAATTTCCGATAAGGGATTAACAATGGGGCTCATTGTTCACTTAAACTTGAAGGACAAAAAACTGGCGAATTGTACTGTTTGGATGCTTTGCATATATGTTTCTTAGACTATATGCAAGCAATATATACAAAGATTTCAACCGTCTACGTGTTCCAATCATTGTTCTACTTGTAGAAAGTTACAATTAATTTCCGTTAAAGGATTAACAATGGGGCTCGTAGTTCACTTAAACTTGAAGAACAAGAAATTGGCGAATTGTACTGTTTGGATGCTTTGCATATATGTTTCTCAGACTATATAGAAGCAATATATACAAAGATTTCAACTGTCTACCTGTTCCATTCATTGTTCTGCTTGTCGAAAGTTACAAATAATTTCCGATAAAGGATTAACCATTGGGGCTCATTGTTCACTTAAACTTGAGGAACAAAAAATTGGCGAATTGTACTGTTTGGATGCTTTGCATATATGTTTCTTAGACTATTTAGAAGCAATATATAGAAACATTTCACCCGTCTACCTGTACTATTCATTGTTCTACTTGTAGAAAGTTACAAATAATTTCCTTTAAAGGATTAACAATGGGGCTCGTTGTTCACTTAAACTTGAAGAACAATAAATTGGCGAATTGTACTGTTTGGATGCTTTGCATATATGTTTCTTAGACTATATGGAAGCAATATATACAAAGATTTCAACTGTCTACCTGTTCCATTCATTGTTCTACTTGTGGAAAGTTACAAATAATTTCCGATGAAGGATTAACCATTGGGGCTCATTGTTCACTTAAACTTGAGGAACAAAAAATTGGCGAATTGTACTGTTTGGATGCTTTGCATATATGTTTCTTAGACTATATAGAAGCAATATATACAAAGATTTCAACCGTCTACATGTTCCATTCATTGTTCTACTTGTCGAAAGTTACAAATAATTTCCGATAAAGGATTAACAATGTGTCTCATTTTACAATGAAACTTGAAGTACAAAAAATTGGCGAATGGTACTGTTTGGATGCTTTGCATATATGTTTCTAAGACTATATAGACGCAATATATACAATTATTTCAACCGTCTACCTGATCCATTCATTGTTCTACTTGTCGAAAGTTACAAATAATTACCGATAAAGGATTAACCATTGGGGCTCATTGTTCACTTAAACTTGAAGAACAAAAAATTGGCGAATTGTACTGTTTGGATGCTTTGCATATATGTTTCTTAGACTATATAGAAGCAATATATACAAAGATTTCAACCGTCTACCTGTTCCATTCATTGTTCTACTTGTCGAAAATTACAAATAATTTCCGATAAAGATTAACCATTGGGTCTGATTGTTCACTTAATCTTGAAGACCAAGAAATTGGCAAATGGTATTGTTTGGATGCTTTGCGTACATGTTTTTTAGACTATATAGAAGCAACATATACAAAGATTTCAACCGTCTACCTGTTCCATTCATTGTTCTACTTGTAGAAAGTTACAAATAATTTCCTTTAAAGGATTAACAATGTGGCTCGTAGTTCACTTAAACTTGAAGAACAAAAAATTGGCGAATGGTACTGTTTGGATGATTTGCATATATGTTTCTTAGACTATATGGAAGTAATATATACAAAGATTTCAACCGTCTACGTGTTCCAATCATTGTTCTACTTGTCGAAATTTACAAATAATTTCCTTTAAAGGATTAACAATGGGGCTCGTTGTTCACTTAAACTTGAAGAACAAGAAATTGGCGAATTGAACTGTTTGGATGCTTTGCATATATGTTTCTTAGACTATATAGAAGCAATATATACTATGATTTCAACCGTCTACCTGTTCCATTCATTGTTCTACTTGTCGAAAATTACAAATAATTTCCGATAAAGGATTAACCATTGGGGCTTGTTGTTCACTTAAACTTGAAGAACAATAAATTGGCGAATTGTACTGTTTGGATGCTTTGCACGTATGTTTCTTAGACTATATAGAAGTAATATATACAAAGATTTCAACTGTCTACCTGTTCCATTCATTGTTCTACTTGTGGAAAGTTACAAATAATTTCCGATGAAGGATTAACCATTGGGGCTCATTGTTCACTTAAACTTGAGGAACAAAAAATTGGCGAATTGTACTGTTTGGACGCTATGGGTATATGTTTCTTAGACTATATAGAAGCAATATATACAAAGATTTCAACCGTCTACCTGTTCCATTCATTGTTCTACTTGTCGAAAATTACAAATAATTTCCGATAAAGGATTAACCATTGGGGCTCGTTGTTCACTTAAACTTGAAGAACAATAAATTGGCGAATTGTACTGTTTGGATGCTTTGCACATATGTTTCTCAGACTATAGAGAAACAATATATACAATGATTTCAACTGTCTACCTGTTCCATTCATTGTTCTTCTTGTCGAAAGTTACAAATAATTTCCGATAAAGGTTTAACCATTGGGGCTCATTGTTCACTTAAACTTGAGGAACAAAAAATTGGCGAATTGTACTGTTTGGATACTTTGCATATATGTTTCTTAGACTATATAGAAGCAATATATACAAAGATTTCAACCGTCTACCTGTTCCATTCATTGTTCTACTTGTCGAAAGTTACAAATAATTTCCGATAAAGGATTAACAATGGGGCTCATTGTTCACTTAAACTTGAAGGACAAAAAACTGGCGAATTGTACTGTTTGGATGCTTTGCATATATGTTTCTTAGACTATATGGAAGCAATATATACAAAGATTTCAACCGTCTACGTGTTCCAATCATTGTTCTACTTGTAGAAAGTTACAATTAATTTCCGTTAAAGGATTAACAATGGGGCTCGTAGTTCACTTAAACTTGAAGAACAAAACATTGGCGAATTGTACTGTTTGGATGCTTTGCATATATGTTTCGTAGATTATATAGAAGCAATATATACAATTATTTCAACCGTCTACCTGATCCATTTATTGTTCTACTTGTCGAAATTTACAAATAATTTCCTTTAAAGGATTAACAATGGGGCTCGTTGTTCACTTAAACTTGAAGAACAATAAATTGGCGAATTGTACTGTTTGGATGCTTTGCATATATGTTTCTTAGACTATATGGAAGCAATATATACAAAGATTTCAACTGTCTACCTGTTCCATTCATTGTTCTACTTGTCGAAAGTTACAAATAATTTCCGATAAAGGATTAACAATGGGGCTCATTGTTCACTTAAACTTGAAGGACAAAAAACTGGCGAATTGTACTGTTTGGATGCTTTGCATATATGTTTCTTAGACTATATGGAAGCAATATATACAAAGATTTCAACCGTCTAACTGTTCCATTCATTGTTCTACTTGTCGAAAGTTACAAATAATTTCCGTTAAGGGATTAACAATGGGGATCGTAGTTTACTTAAACATGAAGAACAAAAAATTGGCGAATTGTACTGTTTGGATGCTTTGCATATATGTTTCTTAGACTATATAGAAGCAATATATACAAAGATTTCAACCGTCTACCTGTTCCATTCATTGTTCTACTTGTCGAAAGATACAAATAATTTCCGATAAAGGATTAACCATTGGGGCTCATTGTCACTTAAACTTGAAAAACAAAAAATTGGCGAATTGTACTGTTTGGATGCTTTGCATATATGTTTCTTAGACTATATGGAAGCAATATATACAATGATTTCAACAGTCTACCTATTCCATTCATTGTTCTACTTGTCGAAAATTACAAATAATTTCCGATAAAGGATTAACCATTGGGGCTTGTTGTTCACTTAAACTTGAAGAACAATAAATTGGCGAATTGTACTGTTTGGATGCTTTGCACGTATGTTTCTTAGACTATACAGAAGCAATATATACAAAGATTTCAACTGTCTACCTGTTCCATTCATTGTTCTACTTGTCGAAAGTTACAAATAATTTCCGATGAAGGATTAACCATTGGGGCTCATTGTTCACTTAAACTTGAGGAACAAAAAATTGGCGAATTGTACTGTTTGGACGCTATGCGTATATGTTTCTTAGACTATATAGAAGCAATATATACAAAGAATTCAACCGTCTACCTGTTCCATTCATTGTTCTACTTGTAGAAATTTACAAATAATTTCCATTTCATGATTATCAATGGGGCTCGCTGTTCACTTAAACTTGAAGAACAATAAATTGGCGAATTGTACTGTTTGGATGCTTTGCATATATGTTTCTTAGACTATATAGAAGCAATATATACAAAGATTTCAACTGTCTACCTGTTCCATTCATTGTTCTACTTGTCGAAAATTACAAATAATTTCCGATAAACGATTAACCATTGGGGCTTGTTGTTCACTTAAACTTGAAGAACAATAAATTGGCGAATTGTACTGTTTGGATGCTTTGCACGTATGTTTCTTAGACTATACAGAAGCAATATATACAAAGATTTCAACTGTCTACCTGTTCCATTCATTGTTCTACTTGTCGAAAGTTACAAATAATTTCCGATGAAGGATTAACCATTGGGGCTCATTGTTCACTTAAACTTGAGGAACAAAAAATTGGCGAATTGTACTGTTTGGACGCTATGCGTATATGTTTCTTAGACTATATAGAAGCAATATATACAAAGATTTCAACCGTCTACCTGTTCCATTCATTGTTCTACTTGTCGAAAATTACAAATAATTTCCGATAAAGGATTAACCATTGGGGCTCGTTGTTCACTTAAACTTGAAGAACAATAAATTGGCGAATTGTACTGTTTGGATGCTTTGCACATATGTTTCTCAGACTATATAGAAACAATATATACAAAGATTTCAACTGTCTACCTGTTCCATTCATTGTTCTTCTTGTCGAAAGTTACAAATAATTTCCGATAAAGGTTTAACCATTGGGGCTCATTGTTCACTTAAACTTGAGGAACAATAAATTGGCGAATTGTACTGTTTGGATACTTTGCATATATGTTTCTTAGACTATATAGAAGCAATATATACAAAGATTTCAACCGTCTACCTGTTCCATTCATTGTTCTACTTGTCGAAAGTTACAAATAATTTCCGATAAAGGATTAACAATGGGGCTCATTGTTCACTTAAACTTGAAGGACAAAAAACTGGCGAATTGTACTGTTTGGATGCTTTGCATATATGTTTCTTAGACTATATGGAAGCAATATATACAAAGATTTCAACCGTCTAACTGTTCCATTCATTGTTCTACTTGTCGAAAGTTACAAATAATTTCCGTTAAGGGATTAACAATGGGGATCGTAGTTTACTTAAACATGAAGAACAAAAAATTGGCGAATTGTACTGTTTTGATGCTTTGCATATATGTTTCTTAGACTATATAGAAGCAATATATACAAAGATTTCAACCGTCTACCTGTTCCATTCATTGTTCTACTTGTCGAAAGATACAAATAATTTCCGATAAAGGATTAACCATTGGGGCTCATTGTCACTTAAACTTGAAAAACAAAAAATTGGCGAATTGTACTGTTTGGATGCTTTGCATATATGTTTCTTAGACTATATGGAAGCAATATATACAATGATTTCAACAGTCTACCTATTCCATTCATTGTTCTACTTGTCGAAAATTACAAATAATTTCCGATAAAGGATTAACCATTGGGGCTTGTTGTTCACTTAAACTTGAAGAACAATAAATTGGCGAATTGTACTGTTTGGATGCTTTGCACGTATGTTTCTTAGACTATACAGAAGCAATATATACAAAGATTTCAACTGTCTACCTGTTCCATTCATTGTTCTACTTGTCGAAAGTTACAAATAATTTCCGTTAAGGGATTAACAATGGGGATCGTAGTTTACTTAAACATGAAGAACAAAAAATTGGCGAATTGTACTGTTTGGATGCTTTGCATATATGTTTCTTAGATTATATAGAAGCAATATATACAAAGATTTCAACCGTCTACCTGTTACATTCATTGTTCTACTTGTCGAAAGATACAAATAATTTCCGTTAAAGGATTAACAATGCGGCTCGTAGTTCACTTAAACTTGAAGAACAAAACATTGGCGAATTGTACTGTTTGGATGCTTTGCATATATGTTTCTTAGATTATATAGAAGCAATATATACAAAGATTTCAACCGTCTACCTGTTCCATTCATTGTTCTACTTGTCGAAAGATACAAATAATTTCCGTTAAAGGATTAACAATGCGGCTCGTAGTTCACTTAAACTTGAAGAACAAAACATTGGCGAATTGTACTGTTTGGATGCTTTGCATATATGTTTCTCAGACTATATAGACGCAATATATACAAGGATTTCAACCGTCTACCTGTTCCATTCATTGTTCTACTTGTCGAAAGTTACAAATAATTACCGATAAAGGATTAACCATTGGGGCTCATTGTTCACTTAAACTTGAAGAACAAAAAATTGGCGAATTGTACTGTTTGGATGCTTTGCATATATGTTTCTTAGACTATATAGAACCAATATATACAAAGATTTCAACCGTCTACCTGTTCCATTCATTGTTCTACCTGTCGAAAGTTACAAATAATTTCCGATAAAGGATTAACCATTGGGTCTGATTGTTCACTTAAACTTGAAGACCAAGAAATTGGCAAATGGTATTGTTTGGATGCTTTGCGTACATGTTTTTTAGACTATATGGAAGCAATATATACAAAGATTTCAAAAGTCTACGTGTTCCAATCATTGTTCTACTTGTCGAAATTTACAAATAATTTCCTTTAAAGGATTAACAATGGGACTCGTTGTTCACTTAAACTTGAAGAACAATAAAATGGCGAATTGTACTGTTTGGATGCTTTGCATATATGTTTCTTAGACTATATAGAAGCAATATATACAAAGATTTCAACTGTCTACCTGTTCCATTCATTGTTCTACTTGTCGAAAGTTACAAATAATTTCCGATAAAGGATTAACCATAGGGGCTCGTTGTTCACTTAAACTTGAAGAACAATAAATTGGCGAATTGTACTGTTTGGATGCTTTGCATATATGTTTCTTAGACTATATAGACGCAATATATACAAGGATTTCAACCGTCTACCTGTTCCATTCATTGTTCTACTTGTCGAAAGTTACAAATAATTACCGATAAAGGATTAACCATTGGGGCTCATTGTTCACTTAAACTTGAAGAACAAAAAATTGGCGAATTGTACTGTTTGGATGCTTTGCATATATGTTTCTTAGACTATATAGAACCAATATATACAAAGATTTCAACCGTATACCTGTTCCATTCATTGTTCTACTTGTCGAAAATTACAAATAATTTCCGATAAAGGATTAACCATTGGGTCTGATTGTTCACTTAAACTTGAAGACCAAGAAATTGGCAAATGGTATTGTTTGGATGCTTTGCGTACATGTTTTTTAGACTATATGGAAGCAATATATACAAAGATTTCAACAGTGTACGTGTTCCAATCATTGTTCTACTTGTCGAAATTTACAAATAATTTCCTTTAAAGGATTAACAATGGGACTCGTTGTTCACTTAAACTTGAAGAACAATAAATTGGCGAATTGTACTGTTTGGATGCTTTGCATATATGTTTCTTAGACTATATAGAAGCAATATATACAAAGATTTCAACCGTCTACCTGTTCCATTCATTGTTCTACTTGTCGAAAGTTACAAATAATTTCCGATAAAGGATTAACCATTGGGGCACATTGTTCACTTAAACTTGAGGAACAAAAAATTGGCGAATTGTACTGTTTGGATGCTTTGCATATATGTTTCTTAGACTATATAGAATCAATATATACAAAGAATTCAACCGTCTACCTGTTCCATTCATTGTTCTACTTGTCGAAAGTTACAAATAATTTCCGATAAAGGATTAACCATAGGGGCTCGTTGTTCACTTAAACTTGAAGAACAATAAATTGGCGAATTGTACTGTTTGGATGCTTTGCACGTATGTTTCTTAGACTATATAGAAGCAATATATACAAAGATTTCAACTGTCTACCTGTTCCATTCATTGTTCTACTTGTCGAAAGTTACAAATAATTTCCGATAAAGGATTAACAATGGGTCTCATTTTACAATGAAACTTGAAGAACAAAAAATTGGCGAATGGTACTGTTTGGATGCTTTGCATATATGTTTCTAAGACTATATAGACGCAATATATACAATTATTTCAAACGTCTACCTGATCCATTCATTGTTCTACTTGTCGAAAGTTACAAATAATTTCCGATAAAGGATTAACCATTGGGGCTTGTTGTTCACTTAAACTTGAAGAACAATAAATTGGCGAATTGTACTGTTTGGATGCTTTGCACGTATGTTTCTTAGACTATACAGAAGCAATATATACAAAGATTTCAACCGTCTACCTGTTCCATTCATTGTTCTACTTGTCGAAAGATACAAATAATTTCCGATAAAGGATTAACCATTGGGGCTCATTGTCACTTAAACTTGAAAAACAAAAAATTGGCGAATTGTACTGTTTGGATGCTTTGCATATATGTTTCTTAGACTATATGGAAGCAATATATACAATGATTTCAACAGTCTACCTATTCCATTCATTGTTCTACTTGTCGAAAATTACAAATAATTTCCGATAAAGGATTAACCATTGGGGCTTGTTGTTCACTTAAACTTGAAGAACAATAAATTGGCGAATTGTACTGTTTGGATGCTTTGCACGTATGTTTCTTAGACTATACAGAAGCAATATATACAAAGATTTCAACTGTCTACCTGTTCCATTCATTGTTCTACTTGTCGAAAGTTACAAATAATTTCCGATGAAGGATTAACCATTGGGGCTCATTGTTCACTTAAACTTGAGGAACAAAAAATTGGCGAATTGTACTGTTTGGACGCTATGCGTATATGTTTCTTAGACTATATAGAAGCAATATATACAAAGAATTCAACCGTCTACCTGTTCCATTCATTGTTCTACTTGTAGAAATTTACAAATAATTTCCATTTCATGATTATCAATGGGGCTCGCTGTTCACTTAAACTTGAAGAACAATAAATTGGCGAATTGTACTGTTTGGATGCTTTGCATATATGTTTCTTAGACTATATAGAAGCAATATATACAAAGATTTCAACTGTCTACCTGTTCCATTCATTGTTCTACTTGTCGAAAATTACAAATAATTTCCGATAAACGATTAACCATTGGGGCTTGTTGTTCACTTAAACTTGAAGAACAATAAATTGGCGAATTGTACTGTTTGGATGCTTTGCACGTATGTTTCTTAGACTATACAGAAGCAATATATACAAAGATTTCAACTGTCTACCTGTTCCATTCATTGTTCTACTTGTCGAAAGTTACAAATAATTTCCGATGAAGGATTAACCATTGGGGCTCATTGTTCACTTAAACTTGAGGAACAAAAAATTGGCGAATTGTACTGTTTGGACGCTATGCGTATATGTTTCTTAGACTATATAGAAGCAATATATACAAAGATTTCAACCGTCTACCTGTTCCATTCATTGTTCTACTTGTCGAAAATTACAAATAATTTCCGATAAAGGATTAACCATTGGGGCTCGTTGTTCACTTAAACTTGAAGAACAATAAATTGGCGAATTGTACTGTTTGGATGCTTTGCACATATGTTTCTCAGACTATATAGAAACAATATATACAAAGATTTCAACTGTCTACCTGTTCCATTCATTGTTCTTCTTGTCGAAAGTTACAAATAATTTCCGATAAAGGTTTAACCATTGGGGCTTGTTGTTCACTTAAACTTGAGGAACAATAAATTGGCGAATTGTACTGTTTGGATACTTTGCATATATGTTTCTTAGACTATATAGAAGCAATATATACAAAGATTTCAACCGTCTACCTGTTCCATTCATTGTTCTACTTGTCGAAAGTTACAAATAATTTCCGATAAAGGATTAACAATGGGGCTCATTGTTCACTTAAACTTGAAGGACAAAAAACTGGCGAATTGTACTGTTTGGATGCTTTGCATATATGTTTCTTAGACTATATGGAAGCAATATATACAAAGATTTCAACCGTCTAACTGTTCCATTCATTGTTCTACTTGTCGAAAGTTACAAATAATTTCCGTTAAGGGATTAACAATGGGGATCGTAGTTTACTTAAACATGAAGAACAAAAAATTGGCGAATTGTACTGTTTTGATGCTTTGCATATATGTTTCTTAGACTATATAGAAGCAATATATACAAAGATTTCAACCGTCTACCTGTTCCATTCATTGTTCTACTTGTCGAAAGATACAAATAATTTCCGATAAAGGATTAACCATTGGGGCTCATTGTCACTTAAACTTGAAAAACAAAAAATTGGCGAATTGTACTGTTTGGATGCTTTGCATATATGTTTCTTAGACTATATGGAAGCAATATATACAATGATTTCAACAGTCTACCTATTCCATTCATTGTTCTACTTGTCGAAAATTACAAATAATTTCCGATAAAGGATTAACCATTGGGGCTTGTTGTTCACTTAAACTTGAAGAACAATAAATTGGCGAATTGTACTGTTTGGATGCTTTGCACGTATGTTTCTTAGACTATACAGAAGCAATATATACAAAGATTTCAACTGTCTACCTGTTCCATTCATTGTTCTACTTGTCGAAAGTTACAAATAATTTCCGATGAAGGATTAACCATTGGGGCTCATTGTTCACTTAAACTTGAGGAACAAAAAATTGGCGAATTGTACTGTTTGGACGCTATGCGTATATGTTTCTTAGACTATATAGAAGCAATATATACAAAGATTTCAACCGTCTACCTGTTCCATTCATTGTTCTACTTGTCGAAAATTACAAATAATTTCCGATAAAGGATTAACCATTGGGGCTCGTTGTTCACTTAAACTTGAAGAACAATAAATTGGCGAATTGTACTGTTTGGATGCTTTGCACATATGTTTCTCAGACTATATAGAAACAATATATACAAAGATTTCAACCGTCTACCTGTTCCATTCATTGTTCTACTTGTCGAAAGTTATAAATAATTTCCGATAAAGGATTAACAATGGGGCTCATTGTTCACTTAAACTTGAAGGACAAAAAACTGGCGAATTGTACTGTTTGGATGCTTTGCATATATGTTTCTTAGACTATATGGAAGCAATATATACAAAGATTTCAACCGTCTAACTGTTCCATTCATTGTTCTACTTGTCGAAAGTTACAAATAATTTCCGTTAAGGGATTAACAATGGGGATCGTAGTTTACTTAAACATGAAGAACAAAAAATTGGCGAATTGTACTGTTTGGATGCTTTGCATATATGTTTCTTAGATTATATAGAAGCAATATATACAAAGATTTCAACGGTCTACCTGTTACATTCATTGTTCTACTTGTCGAAAGATACAAATAATTTCCGTTAAAGGATTAACAATGCGGCTCGTAGTTCACTTAAACTTGAAGAACAAAACATTGGCGAATTGTACTGTTTGGATGCTTTGCATATATGTTTCTTAGATTATATAGAAGCAATATATACAAAGATTTCAACCGTCTACCTGTTCCATTCATTGTTCTACTTGTCGAAAGATACAAATAATTTCCGTTAAAGGATTAACAATGCGGCTCGTAGTTCACTTAAACTTGAAGAACAAAACATTGGCGAATTGTACTGTTTGGATGCTTTGCATATATGTTTCTCAGACTATATAGACGCAATATATACAAGGATTTCAACCGTCTACCTGTTCCATTCATTGTTCTACTTGTCGAAAGTTACAAATAATTACCGATAAAGGATTAACCATTGGGGCTCATTGTTCACTTAAACTTGAAGAACAAAAAATTGGCGAATTGTACTGTTTGGATGCTTTGCATATATGTTTCTTAGACTATATAGAACCAATATATACAAAGATTTCAACCGTCTACCTGTTCCATTCATTGTTCTACCTGTCGAAAGTTACAAATAATTTCCGATAAAGGATTAACCATTGGGTCTGATTGTTCACTTAAACTTGAAGACCAAGAAATTGGCAAATGGTATTGTTTGGATGCTTTGCGTACATGTTTTTTAGACTATATGGAAGCAATATATACAAAGATTTCAAAAGTCTACGTGTTCCAATCATTGTTCTACTTGTCGAAATTTACAAATAATTTCCTTTAAAGGATTAACAATGGGACTCGTTGTTCACTTAAACTTGAAGAACAATAAAATGGCGAATTGTACTGTTTGGATGCTTTGCATATATGTTTCTTAGACTATATAGAAGCAATATATACAAAGATTTCAACTGTCTACCTGTTCCATTCATTGTTCTACTTGTCGAAAGTTACAAATAATTTCCGATAAAGGATTAACCATAGGGGCTCGTTGTTCACTTAAACTTGAAGAACAATAAATTGGCGAATTGTACTGTTTGGATGCTTTGCATATATGTTTCTTAGACTATATAGACGCAATATATACAAGGATTTCAACCGTCTACCTGTTCCATTCATTGTTCTACTTGTCGAAAGTTACAAATAATTACCGATAAAGGATTAACCATTGGGGCTCATTGTTCACTTAAACTTGAAGAACAAAAAATTGGCGAATTGTACTGTTTGGATGCTTTGCATATATGTTTCTTAGACTATATAGAACCAATATATACAAAGATTTCAACCGTATACCTGTTCCATTCATTGTTCTACTTGTCGAAAATTACAAATAATTTCCGATAAAGGATTAACCATTGGGTCTGATTGTTCACTTAAACTTGAAGACCAAGAAATTGGCAAATGGTATTGTTTGGATGCTTTGCGTACATGTTTTTTAGACTATATGGAAGCAATATATACAAAGATTTCAACAGTGTACGTGTTCCAATCATTGTTCTACTTGTCGAAATTTACAAATAATTTCCTTTAAAGGATTAACAATGGGACTCGTTGTTCACTTAAACTTGAAGAACAATAAATTGGCGAATTGTACTGTTTGGATGCTTTGCATATATGTTTCTTAGACTATATAGAAGCAATATATACAAAGATTTCAACCGTCTACCTGTTCCATTCATTGTTCTACTTGTCGAAAGTTACAAATAATTTCCGATAAAGGATTAACCATTGGGGCTCATTGTTCACTTAAACTTGAGGAACAAAAAATTGGCGAATTGTACTGTTTGGATGCTTTGCATATATGTTTCTTAGACTATATAGAATCAATATATACAAAGAATTCAACCGTCTACCTGTTCCATTCATTGTTCTACTTGTCGAAAGTTACAAATAATTTCCGATAAAGGATTAACCATAGGGGCTCGTTGTTCACTTAAACTTGAAGAACAATAAATTGGCGAATTGTACTGTTTGGATGCTTTGCACGTATGTTTCTTAGACTATATAGAAGCAATATATACAAAGATTTCAACTGTCTACCTGTTCCATTCATTGTTCTACTTGTCGAAAGTTACAAATAATTTCCGATAAAGGATTAACAATGGGTCTCATTTTACAATGAAACTTGAAGAACAAAAAATTGGCGAATGGTACTGTTTGGATGCTTTGCATATATGTTTCTAAGACTATATAGACGCAATATATACAATTATTTCAAACGTCTACCTGATCCATTCATTGTTCTACTTGTCGAAAGTTACAAATAATTACCGATAAAGGATTAACCATTGGGGCTCATTGTTCACTTAAACTTGAGGAACAAAAAATTGGCGAATTGTACTGTTTGGATGCTTTGCATATATGTTTCTTAGACTATATAGAAGCAATATATACAATGATTTCAACCGTCTACCTGTTCCATTCATTGTTCTACTTGTCGAAAATTACAAATAATTTCCGATAAAGGATTAACCATTGGGGCTTGTTGTTCACTTAAACTTGAGGAACAAAAAATTGGCGAATTGTACTGTTTGGATGCTTTGCATATATGTTTCTTAGACTATTTAGAAGCAATATATACAAAGATTTCAACCGTCTACCTGTTCCATTCATTGTTCTACTTGTCGAAAGTTACAAATAATTACCGATAAAGGATTAACCATTGGGGCTCATTGTTCACTTAAACTTGAAGAACAAAAAATTGGCGAATTGTACTGTTTGGATGCTTTGCATATATGTTTCTTAGACTATATAGACGCAATATATACAAGGATTTCAACCGTCTACCTGTTCCATTCATTGTTCTACTTGTCGAAAGTTACAAATAATTACCGATAAAGGATTAACCATTGGGGCTCGTAGTTCACTTAAACTTGAAGAACAAAACATTGGCGAATTGTACTGTTTGGATGCTTTGCATATATGTTTCGTAGATTATATAGAAGCAATATATACAATTATTTCAACCGTCTACCTGATCCATTTATTGTTCTACTTGTCGAAATTTACAAATAATTACCGATAAAGGATTAACCATTGGGGCTCATTGTTCACTTAAACTTGAGGAACAAAAAATTGGCGAATGGTACTGTTTGGATGATTTGCATATATGTTTCTTAGACTATATGGAAGCAATATATACAAAGATTTCAACCGTCTACGTGTTCCAATCATTGTTCTACTTGTCGAAATTTACAAATAATTTCCTTTAAAGGATTAACAATGGGGCTCGTTGTTCACTTAAACTTGAAGAACAAGAAATTGGCGAATTGTACTGTTTGGATGCTTTGCATATATGTTTCTTAGACTATATAGAAGCAATATATACAAAGATTTCAACTGTCTACCTGTTCCATTCATTGTTCTACTTGTCGAAAGTTACAAATAATTTCCGATAAAGGATTAACCATTGGGGCTCATTGTTCACTTAAACTTGAGGAACAAAAAATTGGCGAATTGTACTGTTTGGATGCTTTGCATATATGTTTCTTAGACTATTTAGAAGCAATATATAGAAACATTTCACCCGTCTACCTGTACTATTCATTGTTCTACTTGTAGAAAGTTACAAATAATTTCCTTTAAAGGATTAACAATGGGGCTCGTTGTTCACTTAAACTTGAAGAACAATAAATTGGCGAATTGTACTGTTTGGATGCTTTGCATATATGTTTCTTAGACTATATAGAAACAATATATACAAAGATTTCAACTGTCTACCTGTTCCATTCATTGTTCTTCTTGTCGAAAGTTACAAATAATTACCGATAAAGGATTAACCATTGGGGCTCATTGTTCACTTAAACTTGAAGAACAAAAAATTGGCGAATGGTACTGTTTGGATGCTTTGCATATATGTTTCTTAGATTATAATGAAGCAATATATACAAAGATTTCAACCGTCTACCTGTTCCATTCATTGTTCTACTTGTCGAAAATTACAAGTAATTTCCGATAAAGGATTAACCATTGGGGCTCATTGTTCACTTAAACTTGAAGAACAAAAAATTGGCGATTGCTACTGTTTAGATGCTTTGCATATATGTTTCTTAGATTATATAGAAGCAATATATACAAAGATTTCAGCCGTCTACCTGTTCCATTCATTGTTCTACTTGCCGAAATTTACAAATAATTTCCTTTAAAGGATTAACAATGGGGCTCGTTGTTCACTTAAACTTGAAGAACAATAAATTGGCGAATTGTACTGTTTGGATGCTTTGCATATATGTTACTTAGACTATATGGAAGCAATATATACAAAGATTTCAACCGTCTACGTGTTCCAATCATTGTTCTACTTGTAGAAAGTTACAATTAATTTCCGTTAAAGGATTAACAATGCGGCTCGTAGTTCACTTAAACTTGAAGAACAAAACATTGGCGAATTGTACTGTTTGGATGCTTTGCATATATGTTTCTTAGACTATATAGAAGCATTATATACAAAGATTTCAACCGTCTACCTGTACTATTCATTGTTCTACTTGTAGAAAGTTACAAATAATTTCCATTTCATGATTATCAATGGGGCTCGCTGTTCACTTAAACTTGAAGAACAATAAATTGGCGAATTGTACTGTTTGCATGCTTTGCATATATGTTTCTTAGACTATATGGAAGCAATATATACAAAGATTTCAACCGTCTACGTGTTCCAATCATTGTTCTACTTGTCGAAATTTACAAATAATTTCCTTTAAAGGATTAACAATGGGGCTCGTTGTTCACTTAAACTTGAAGAACAAGAAATTGGCGAATTGAACTGTTTGGATGCTTTGCATATATGTTTCTTAGACTATATAGAAGCAATATATACTATGATTTCAACCGTCTACCTGTTCCATTCATTGTTCTACTTGTCGATAATTACAAATAATTTCCGATAAAGGATTAACCATTGGGGCTTGTTGTTCACTTAAACTTGAAGAACAATAAATTGGCGAATTGTACTGTTTGGATGCTTTGCACGTATGTTTCTTAGACTATTTAGAAGCAATATATAGAAAGATTTCACCCGCCTACCTGTTCCATTCATTGTTCTACTTGTCGAAAGTTACAAATAATTACCGATAAAGGATTAACCAAAGGGGCTCATTGTTCACTTAAACTTGAGGAACAGCAAATTGGCGAATTGTACTGTTTGGATGCTTTGCATATATGTTTCTAAGACTATATAGACGCAATATATACAATTATTTCAACCGTCTACCTGATCCATTCATTGTTCTACTTGTCGAAAGTTACAAATAATTACCGATAAAGGATTAACCAAAGGGGCTCATTGTTCACTTAAACTTGAGGAACAACAAATTGGCGAATTGTACTGTTTGGATGCTTTGCATATATGTTTCTTAGACTATATAGAAGCAATATATACAAAGATTTTAACCGTCTACATGTTCCATTCATTGTTCTACTTTTCGAAAGTTACAAATAATTTCCGATAAAGGATTAACAATGAGTCTCATTGTTCACTTAAACTTGAAGAACAAAAAATTGGCGAATGGTACTGTTTGGATGCTTTGCATATATGTTTCGTAGATTATATAGAAGCAATATATACAATTATGTCAACCGTCTACCTGATCCATTTATTGTTCTACTTGTCGAAATTTACAAATAATTTCCTTTAAAGGATTAACAATGTGGCTCGTAGTTCACTTAAACTTGAAGAACAAAAAATTGGCGAATTGTACTGTTTGGATGCTTTGCATATATGTTTCTTAGACTATATAGAAGCAATATATACAAAGATTTCAACCGTCTACCTGTTCCATTCATTGTTCTACTTGTCGAAAGTTACAAATAATTTCCGTTAAAGGATTAACCATTGGGGCTCATTGTTCACTTAAACTTGAGGAACAAAAAATTGGCGAATTGTACTGTTTGGATGCTTTGCATATATGTTTCTTAGACTATATGGAAGCAATATATACAATGATTTCAACCGTCTACCTATTCCATTCATTGTTCTACTTGTCGAAAGTTACAAATAATTACCGATAAAGGATTAACCATTGGGGCTCATTGTTCACTTAAACTTGAAGAACAAAAAATTGGCGAATTGTACTGTTTGGGTGCTTTGCATATATGTTTCTTAGACTATATAGAAGCAATATATACAAAGATTTCAACCGTCTACCTGTTCCATTCATTGTTCTACTTGTCGAAAGTTACAAATAATTACCGATAAAGGATTAACCATTGGGGCTCATTGTTCACTTAAACTTGAAGAACAAAAAATTGGCGAATTGTACTGTTTGGGTGCTTTGCATATATGTTTCTTAGACTATATAGAAGCAATATATACAAAGATTTCAACCGTCTACCTGTTCCATTCATTGTTCTACTTGTCGAAAATTACAAATAATTTCCGATAAAGATTAACCATTGGGTCTGATTGTTCACTTAAACTTGAAGACCAAGAAATTGGCAAATGGTATTGTTTGGATGCTTTGCGTACATGTTTTTTAGACTATATGGAAGCAATATATACAAGGATTTCAAGCGTCTACCTGTTCCATTCATTGTTCTACTTGTCGAAAATTACAAATAATTTCCGATAAAGGATTAACAATGGGGCTCATTGTTCACTTAAACTTGAAGAACAAAAAATTGGCGAATGGTACTGTTTGGATGCTTTGCATATATGTTTCTTAGACTATATAGAAGCAATATATACAAAGATTTCAACCGTCTACGTGTTCCAATCATTGTTCTACTTGTAGAAAGTTACAATTAATTTCCGTTAAAGGATTAACAATGGGGCTCGTAGTTCACTTAAACTTGAAGATCAAATAATTGGCGAATTGTACTGTTTGGACGCTTTGCATATATGTTTCTTAGACTATATAGAAGCAATATATACAAAGATTTCAACCGTCTACCTGTTCCATTCATTGTTCTACTTGTCGAAAGTTACAAATAATTTCCGTTAAGGGATTAACAATGGGGATCGTAGTTTACTTAAACTTGAAGAACAAGAAATTGGCGAATTGTACTGTTTGGATGCTCTGCATATATGTTTCTTAGACTATATAGAAGCAATATATACAAAGATTTCAACCGTCTACCTGTTCCATTCATTGTTCTACTTGTCGAAAGTTACAAATAATTTCCTTTAAAGGATTAACAATGGGGCTCGTTGTTCGCTTAAACTTGAAGAACAATAAATTGGCGAATTGTACTGTTTGGATGCTTTGCATATATGTTTCGTAGGTTATATAGAAGCAATATATACAATGATTTCAACCGTCTACCTGATCCATTCATTGTTCTACTTGTCGAAATTTACAAATAATTTCCTTTAAAGGATTAACAGTGGGGCTCGTAGTTCACTTAAACTTGTAGAACAAAAAATTGGCGAATTGTGCTGTTTCGATGCTTTGCATATGTGTTTCTTAGACTATTTAGAAGCAATATATAGAAAGATTTCACCTGTCTACCTGTACTATTCATTGTTCTACTTCTCGCAAGTTACAAATAATTTCCGTTAAAGTATTAACAATGGGGCTCGTATTTCACTTAAACTTGAAGAACAAAAAATTGGCGAATGGTACTGTTTGGATGCTTTGCATATATGTTTCTTAGATTATATAGAAGCAATATATACAAAGATTTCAACCGTCTACCTGTTCCATTCATTGTTCTACTTGTCGAAAATTACAAGTAATTTCCGATAAAGGATTAACCATTGGGGCTCATTGTTCACTTAAACTTGAAGAACAAAAAATTGGCGATTGCTACTGTTTAGATGCTTTGCATACATGTTTCTTAGATTATATAGAAGCAATATATACAAAGATTTCAACCGTCTACCTGTTCCAATCATTGTTCTACTTGCCGAAATTTACAAATAATTTCCTTTAAAGGATTAACAATGGGGCTCGTTGTTCACTTAAACTTGAAGAACAATAAATTGGCGAATTGTACTGTTTGGATGCTTTGCATATATGTTTCTTATACTATATAGAAGAAATATATACAAAGATTTCAACTGTCTACCTGTTCCATTCAATGTTCTACTTGTCGAAATTTACAAATAATTTCCTTTAAAGGATTAACAATGGGGCTCGTAGTTCACTTAAACTTGAAGAACAAAAAATTGGCGAACGGTACTGTTTGGATGCTTTGCGTACATGTTTCTTAGACTATATGGAAGCAATATATACAAAGATTTCATCAGTCTACCTGTTCCATTCATTGTTCTACTTGTCGAAATTTACAAATAATTTCCTTTAAAGGATTAACAATGGGGCTCGTAGTTCACTTAAACTTGAAGAACAAAAAATTGGCGAATGGTACTGTTTGGATGCTTTGCATATATGTTTCTTACATTATATATAAGCAATATATACAAAGATTTCAACCGTCTACCTGTTTCATTCATTGTTCTACTTGTCGAAAGTTACAAATAATTTCCGATAACGGATTAACCATTGGGGCTCATTGTTCACTTAAACTTGAAGATAACAAAATTGGCGAATGTTACTGTTTGGATGCTTTGCATATATGTTTCTTAGACTATATGGAAGCAATATATACAAAGATTTCAACCGTCTACCTGTTCCATTCATTGTTCTACTGGTCGAAAGTTACAAATAATTTCCGATAAAGGATTAACAATGGGGCTCATTGTTCACTTAAACTTGAAGAACAAAAAATTGGCGAACGGTACTGTTTGGATGCTTTGCGTACATGTTTCTTAGACTATATGGAAGCAATATATACAAAGATTTCAAACTTCTACGTGTCCCAATCATTGTTCTACTTGTCGAAATTTACAAATAATTCCCTTTAAAGGATTAACAATGGGGCTCGTTGTTCACTTAAACTTGAAGAACAAAAAATTGGCGAATGGTACTATTTGGATGCTTTGCATATATGTTTCTTAGACTATATAGAAGCAATATATACATTGATTTCAACCTTCTACCTGTTCCACTCATTGTTCTACTTGTCGCAATTTACAAATAATTTCCGTTAAAGTGTTAACAATGGGGCTCGTAGTTCACTTAAACTTGAAGATGAAATAATTGGCAAATTGTACTGTTCGGATGCTTTGCATATATGTTTCTTAGATTATATAGAAGCAATATATACAAAGATTTCAACCGTCTACCTGTTCCATTCATTGTTCTACTTGTCGAAAGCTACAAATAATTTCCGATAACGGATTAACCATTGGGGCTCATTGTTCACTTAAACTTGAAGAACAAAAAATTGGCGAATTGTACTGTTTGGATGCTTTGCATATATGTTTCTTAGACTATATAGAAGCAATATATACAAAGATTTCAACCGTCTACCTGTTCCATTCATTGATCTACTTGTCGAAAGTTACAAATAATTTCCGATAAAGGATTAACAATGGGTCTCATTGTTCACTTAAACTTGAAGAACAAAAAATTGGCGAATGGTACTGTTTGGATGCTTTGCATATATGTTTCTTAGACTATATGGAAGCAATATATACAAAGATTTCAACCGTCTACGTGTTCCAATCATTGTTCTACTTGTAGAAAGTTACAATTAATTTCCGTTAAAGGATTAACAATGGGGCTCGTAGTTCACATAAACTTGAAGAACAAAAAATTGGCGAATTGTACTGTTTGGATGCTTTGCATAGATGTTTCTTAGACTATTTAGAAGCAATATATAGAAAGATTTCACCCGTCTACCTGTACTATTCATTGTTCTACTTGTAGAAAGTTACAAATAATTTCCATTTCATGATTATCAATGGGGCTCGCTGTTCACTTAAACTTGAAGATCAAAAAATTGGCGAATTGTACTGTTTGGATGCTTTGCATATATGTTTATTAGACTATATAGAAGCAATATATACAAAGATTTCAACCGTCTACCTGTTCCATTCATTGTTCTACTTGTCGAAAGTTACAAATAATTTCCGTTAAGGGATTAACAATGGGGATCGTAGTTTACTTAAACTTGAAGAACAAGAAATTGGCGAATTGTACTGTTTGGATGCTTTGCATATATGTTTCTTAGACTATATAGAAGCAATATATACAAAGATTTCAACCGTCTACCTGTTCCATTCATTGTTCTACTTGTCGAAATTTACAAATAATTTCCTTTAAAGGATTAACAGTGGGGCTCGTAGTTCACTTAAACTTGTAGAACAAAAAATTGGCGAATTGTGCTGTTTGGATGCTTTGCATATGTGTTTCTTAGACTATTTAGAAGCAATATATAGAAAGATTTCACCTGTCTACCTGTACTATTCATTGTTCTACTTCTCGCAAGTTACAAATAATTTCCGTTAAAGTATTAACAATGGGGCTCGTATTTCACTTAAACTTGAAGAACAAAAAATTGGCGAATGGTACTGTTTAGATGCTTTGCATATATGTTTCTTAGATTATATAGAAGCAATATATACAAAGATTTCAACCGTCTACCTGTTCCATTCATTGTTCTACTTGTCGAAAATTACAAGTAATTTCCGATAAAGGATTAACCATTGGGGCTCATTGTTCACTTAAACTTGAAGAACAAAAAATTGGCGATTGCTACTGTTTAGATGCTTTGCATATATGTTTCTTAGATTATATAGAAGCAATATATACAAAGATTTCAACCGTCTACCTGTTCCATTCATTGTTCTACTTGCCGAAATTTACAAATAATTTCCTTTAAAGGATTAACAATGGGGCTCGTTGTTCACTTAAACTTGAAGAAAAATAAATTGGCGAATTGTACTGTTTGGATGCTTTGCATATATGTTTCGTATACTATATAGAAGCAATATATACAAAGATTTCAACTGTCTACCTGTTCCATTCAATGTTCTACTTGTCGAAATTTACAAATAATTTCCTTTAAAGGATTAACAATGGGGCTCGTAGTTCACTTAAACTTGAAGAACAAAAAATTGGCGAACGGTACTGATTGGATGCTTTGCGTACATGTTTCTTAGACTATATGGAAGCAATATATACAAAGATTTCATCAGTCTACGTGTTCCAAGCATTGTTCTACTTGTAGAAAGTTACAATTAATTTCCGTTAAAGGATTAACAATGGGGCTCGTAGTTCACTTAAACTTGAAGAGCAAAAAATTGGCGAATTGTACTGTTTGGACGCTATGCATATATGTTTCTTAGACTATATAGTAGCAATATATACAATGATTTCAACAGTCTACCTGTTCCATTCATTGTTCTACTTGTCGAAATTTACAAATAATTTCCTTTAAAGGATTAACAATGGGGCTCGTAGTTCACTTAAACTTGAAGAACAAAAAATTGGCGAATGGTACTGTTTGGATGCTTTGCATATATGTTTCTTACATTATATATAAGCAATATATACAAAGATTTCAACCGTCTACCTGTTCCATTCATTGTTCTACTTGTCGAAAGTTACAAATAATTTCCGATAACGGATTAACCATTGGGGCTCATTGTTCACTTAAACTTGAAGATAACAAAATTGGCGAATGTTACTGTTTGGATGCTTTGCATATATGTTTCTTAGACTATATGGAAGCAATATATACAAAGATTTCAACCGTCTACCTGTTCCATTCATTGTTCTACTGGTCGAAAGTTACAAATAATTTCCGATAAAGGATTAACAATGGGGCTCATTGTTCACTTAAACTTGAAGAACAAAAAATTGGCGAACGGTACTGTTTGGATGCTTTGCGTACATGTTTCTTAGACTATATGGAAGCAATATATACAAAGATTTCAAACTTCTACGTGTCCCAATCATTGTTCTACTTGTCGAAATTTACAAATAATTCCCTTTAAAGGATTAACAATGGGGCTCGTTGTTCACTTAAACTTGAAGAACAAAAAATTGGCGAATGGTACTGTTTGGATGCTTTGCATATATGTTTCTTAGACTATATAGAAGCAATATATACATTGATTTCAACCTTCTACCTGTTCCACTCATTGTTCTACTTGTCGCAATTTACAAATAATTTCCGTTAAAGTGTTAACAATGGGGCTCGTAGTTCACTTAAACTTGAAGATGAAATAATTGGCGAATTGTACTGTTCGGATGCTTTGCATATATGTTTCTTAGATTATATAGAAGCAATATATACAAAGATTTCAACCGTCTACCTGTTCCATTCATTGTTCTACTTGTCGAAAGCTACAAATAATTTCCGATAACGGATTAACCATTGGGGCTCATTGTTCACTTAAACTTGAAGAACAAAAAATTGGCGAATTGTACTGTTTGGATGCTTTGCATATATGTTTCTTAGACTATATGGAAGCAATATATACAAAGATTTCAACCGTCTACGTGTTCCAATCATTGTTCTACTTGTAGAAAGTTACAATTAATTTCCGTTAAAGGATTAACAATGGGGCTCGTAGTTCACATAAACTTGAAGAACAAAAAATTGGCGAATTGTACTGTTTGGATGCTTTGCATAGATGTTTCTTAGACTATTTAGAAGCAATATATAGAAAGATTTCACCCGTCTACCTGTACTATTCATTGTTCTACTTGTAGAAAGTTACAAATAATTTCCATTTCATGATTATCAATGGGGCTCGCTGTTCACTTAAACTTGAAGATCAAAAAATTGGCGAATTGTACTGTTTGGATGCTTTGCATATATGTTTCTTATACTATATAGAAGCAATATATACAATGATTTCAACAGTCTACCTGTTCCATTCATTGTTCTACTTGTCGAAATTTACAAATAATTTCCTTTAAAGGATTAACAATGGGGCTCGTAGTTCACTTAAACTTAAAGAACAAAAAAATTGGAGAATGGTACTGTTTGGATGCTTTGCACATATGTCTCTTATACTATATAGAAGCAATATATACAAAGATTTCAACCGTCTACCTGTTCCATTCACTGTTCTACTTGTCGAAAGTTACAAATAATTTCCATTTCATGATTATCAATGGGGCTCGCTGTTCACTTAAACTTGAAGATCAAAAAATTGGCGAATGTTACTGTTTAGATGTTTCGCATATAGGTTTCTTAGACTATATAGAAGCAACATATACAAAGATTTCAACCGTCTACCTGTTCTATTCATTGTTCATCTTGTCGAAAGTTACAAATAATTTCCGTTTCATGATTATCAATGTGCCTCGTTGTTCACTTAAACTTGAAGAACAAAAAATTGGCGACTGGTACTGTTTGGATGCTTTGCATATATGTTTATTAGACTATATAGAAGGAATATATAAAAAGATTTCAACCGTCTACCAGTTCCATTCATTGTTCTACTTGTCGAAAGTTACAAATAATTTCCGATAAGGGATTAACAATGGGGATCGTAGTTTACTAAAACTTGAAGAACAGAAAATTGGCGAATTGTACTGTTTGGATGCTTTGCATATATGTTTCTTAGACTATATAGACGCAATATATACAAGGATTTCAACCGTCTACCTGTTCCATTCATTGTTCTACTTGTCGAAAGTTACAAATAATTACCGATAAAGGATTAACCATTGGGGCTCATTGTTCACTTAAACTTGAAGAACAAAAAATTGGCGAATTGCACTGTTTGGATGCTTTGCATATATGTTTTTTAGATTATATAGAAGCAATATATACAAAGATTTCAACCGTCTACCTGTTCGATTCATTGTTCTACTTGTCGAAAGTTACAAATAATTTCCGATAAAGGATTAACAATGGGGCTCATTGTTCACTTAAACTTGAAGGACAAAAGATTGGCGAATGGTACTGTTTGGATGCTTTGCGTACATGTTTCTTAGACTATATGGAAGCAATATGTACAAGGATTTCAAGCGTCTACCTGTTCCATTCATTGTTCTACTTGTCGAAAATTACAAATAATTTCCGATAAAGGATTAACAATGGGGCTCATTGTTCACTTAAACTTGAAGATCAAATAATTGGCGAATTGTACTGTTTGGACGCTTTGCATATATGTTTCTTAGACTATATAGAAGCAATATATACAAAGATTTCAACCGTCTACCTGTTCCATTCATTGTTCTACTTGTCGAAAGTTACAAATAATTTCCGTTAAGGGATTAACAATGGGGATCGTAGTTTACTTAAACTTGAAGAACAAGAAATTGGCGAATTGTACTGTTTGGATTCTTTGCATATATGTTTCTTAGACTATATAGAAGCAATATATACAAAGATTTCAACCGTCTACCTGTTCCATTCATTGTTCTACTTGTCGAAAGTTACAAATAATGTCCTTTAAAGGATTAACAATGGGGCTCGTAGTTTACGTAAACTTGAAGAACAAAAAATTGGCGAATTGTACTGTTTGGATCTTTTGCATATATGTTTCTTAGACTATATGGAAGCAATATATACAAAGATTTCAACCGTCTGCGTGTTCCAATCATTGTTCTACTTGTAGAATGTTACAATTAATTTCCGTTAAAGGATTAACAATGGGGCTCGTAGTTCACTTAAACTTGAAGAACAAAAAATTGGCGACTGGTACTGTTTGGATGCTTTGCATTTATGTTTCTTAGACTATATAGAAGCAATAAATAAAAAGATTTCAACCGTCTACCAGTTCCATTCATTGTTCTACTTGTCGAAAGTTACAAATAATTTCCGTTAAAGTATTAACAATGGGGCTCGTAGTTCACTTAAACTTGAAGATCAAAAAATTGGCGAATTGTACTGTTTGGATGCTTTGCATATATGTTTCTTAGACTATATAGAAGTAATATATACAAAGATTTCAACCGTCTACCTGTTCCATTCATTGTTCTACTTGTCGAAAGTTACAAATAATTTCCGATAACGGATTAACCATTGGGGCTCATTGTTCACTTAAACTTGAAGAACAAAAAATTGGCGAATGGTACTGTTTGGATGCTTTGCATATATGTTTCTTAGACTATATAGAAGCAATATATACAAAGATTTCAACCGTCTACCTGTTCCATTCATTGTTCTACTTGTCGCAAGTTACAAATAATTTCCGTTAAAGTATTAACAATGGGGCTCGTAGTTCACTTAAACTTGAAGATCAAAAAATTGGCGAATTGTACTGTTTGGATGCTTTGCATATATGTTTCTTAGACTATATAGAAGCAATATATACAAAGATTTCAACCGTCTACCTGTTCCATTCATTGTTCTACTTGTCGAAAGTTACAAATAATTTCCGATAACGGATTAACCATTGGGGCTCATTGTTCACTTAAACTTGAAGAACAAAAAATTGGCGAATTGTACTGTTTGGATGCTTTGCATATATGTTTCTTAGACTATATATAAGCAATATATACAAAGATTTCAACCGTCTACCTGTTCCATTCATTGTTCTACTTGTCGAAATTTACAAATAATGTCCTTTAAAGGATTAACAATGGGGCTCGTAGTTTACGTAAACTTGAAGAACAAAAAATTGGCGAATTGTACTGTTTGGATCTTTTGCATATATGTTTCTTAGACTATATGGAAGCAATATATACAAAGATTTCAACCGTCTGCGTGTTCCAATCATTGTTCTACTTGTGGAATGTTACAATTAATTTCCGTTAAAGGATTAACAATGGGGCTCGTAGTTCACTTAAACTTGAAGAACAAAAAATTGGCGACTGGTACTGTTTGGATGCTTTGCATTTATGTTTCTTAGACTATATAGAAGCAATAAATAAAAAGATTTCAACCGTCTACCAGTTCCATTCATTGTTCTACTTGTCGAAAGTTACAAATAATTTCCTATAAAGGATTAACAATGGGGCTCATTGTTCACTTAAACTTGAAGAACAAAAAATTGGCGAATGGTACTGTTTGGATGCTTTGCATATATGTTTCTTAGACTATATAGAAGCAATATATACATTGATTTCAACCGTCTACCTGTTCCACTCATTGTTCTACTTGTCGCAAGTTACAAATAATTTCCGATAAAGGATTAACAATGGGGCTCATTGTTCACTTAAACTTGAAGGACAAAAGATTGGCGAATGGTACTGTTTGGATGCTTTGCGTACATGTTTCTTAGACTATATGGAAGCAATATGTACAAGGATTTCAAGCGTCTACCTGTTCCATTCATTGTTCTACTTGTCGAAAATTACAAATAATTTCCGATAAAGGATTAACAATGGGGCTCATTGTTCACTTAAACTTGAAGATCAAATAATTGGCGAATTGTACTGTTTGGACGCTTTGCATATATGTTTCTTAGACTATATAGAAGCAATATATACAAAGATTTCAACCGTCTACCTGTTCCATTCATTGTTCTACTTGTCGAAAGTTACAAATAATTTCCGTTAAGGGATTAACAATGGGGATCGTAGTTTACTTAAACTTGAAGAACAAGAAATTGGCGAATTGTACTGTTTGGATTCTTTGCATATATGTTTCTTAGACTATATAGAAGCAATATATACAAAGATTTCAACCGTCTACCTGTTCCATTCATTGTTCTACTTGTCGAAAGTTACAAATAATGTCCTTTAAAGGATTAACAATGGGGCTCGTAGTTTACGTAAACTTGAAGAACAAAAAATTGGCGAATTGTACTGTTTGGATCTTTTGCATATATGTTTCTTAGACTATATGGAAGCAATATATACAAAGATTTCAACCGTCTGCGTGTTCCAATCATTGTTCTACTTGTAGAATGTTACAATTAATTTCCGTTAAAGGATTAACAATGGGGCTCGTAGTTCACTTAAACTTGAAGAACAAAAAATTGGCGACTGGTACTGTTTGGATGCTTTGCATTTATGTTTCTTAGACTATATAGAAGCAATAAATAAAAAGATTTCAACCGTCTACCAGTTCCATTCATTGTTCTACTTGTCGAAAGTTACAAATAATTTCCGTTAAAGTATTAACAATGGGGCTCGTAGTTCACTTAAACTTGAAGATCAAAAAATTGGCGAATTGTACTGTTTGGATGCTTTGCATATATGTTTCTTAGACTATATAGAAGTAATATATACAAAGATTTCAACCGTCTACCTGTTCCATTCATTGTTCTACTTGTCGAAAGTTACAAATAATTTCCGATAACGGATTAACCATTGGGGCTCATTGTTCACTTAAACTTGAAGAACAAAAAATTGGCGAATGGTACTGTTTGGATGCTTTGCATATATGTTTCTTAGACTATATAGAAGCAATATATACAAAGATTTCAACCGTCTACCTGTTCCATTCATTGTTCTACTTGTCGCAAGTTACAAATAATTTCCGTTAAAGTATTAACAATGGGGCTCGTAGTTCACTTAAAGTTGAAGATCAAAAAATTGGCGAATTGTACTGTTTGGATGCTTTGCATATATGTTTCTTAGACTATATAGAAGCAATATATACAAAGATTTCAACCGTCTACCTGTTCCATTCATTGTTCTACTTGTCGAAAGTTACAAAGAATTTCCTTTAAAGGATTAACAATGGGGCTCATTGTTCACTTAAACTTGAAGAACAAAAAATCGGCGAATTGTACTGTTTGGATGCTTTGCATATATATTTCTTAGACTATATAGAAGCAATATATACAATAATTTCAACAGTCTACCTGTTCCATTCATTGTTCTACTTGTCGAAATTTACAAATAATTTCCTTTAAAGGATTAACAATGGGGCTCGTAGTTCACTTAAACTTGAAGAACAAAAAATTGGCGAATGCTACTGTTTGGATGCTTTGCATATATGTTTCTTAGACTATATAGAAGCAATATATACAAAGATTTCAACCGTCTACCTGTTCCATTCATTGTTCTACTTGTCGCAAGTTACAAATAATTTCCGTTAAAGTATTAACAATGGGGCTCGTAGTTCACTTAAACTTGAAGATCAAAAAATTGGCGAATTGTACTGTTTGGATGCTTTGCATATATGTTTCTTAGACTATATAGAAGCAATATATACAAAGATTTCAACCGTCTACCTGTTCCATTCATTGTTCTACTTGTCGAAAGTTACAAATAATTTCCGATAACGGATTAACCATTGGGGCTCATTGTTCACTTAAACTTGAAGAACAAAAAATTGGCGAATTGTACTGTTTGGATGCTTTGCATATATGTTTCTTAGACTATATATAAGCAATATATACAAAGATTTCAACCGTCTACCTGTTCCATTCATTGTTCTACTTGTCGAAATTTACAAATAATGTCCTTTAAAGGATTAACAATGGGGCTCGTAGTTTACGTAAACTTGAAGAACAAAAAATTGGCGAATTGTACTGTTTGGATCTTTTGCATATATGTTTCTTAGACTATATGGAAGCAATATATACAAAGATTTCAACCGTCTGCGTGTTCCAATCATTGTTCTACTTGTGGAATGTTACAATTAATTTCCGTTAAAGGATTAACAATGGGGCTCGTAGTTCACTTAAACTTGAAGAACAAAAAATTGGCGACTGGTACTGTTTGGATGCTTTGCATTTATGTTTCTTAGACTATATAGAAGCAATAAATAAAAAGATTTCAACCGTCTACCAGTTCCATTCATTGTTCTACTTGTCGAAAGTTACAAATAATTTCCTATAAAGGATTAACAATGGGGCTCATTGTTCACTTAAACTTGAAGAACAAAAAATTGGCGAATGGTACTGTTTGGATGCTTTGCATATATGTTTCTTAGACTATATAGAAGCAATATATACATTGATTTCAACCGTCTACCTGTTCCACTCATTGTTCTACTTGTCGCAAGTTACAAATAATATCCGATGACGGATTAAGCATTGGGGCTCATTGTTCACTTAAACTTGAAGAACAAAAAATTGGCGAATGGTACTGTTTGGATGCTTTGCATATATGTTTCTTAGACTATATAGAAGCAATATATACAAAGATTTCAACCGTCTACCTGTTCCACTCATTGTTCTACTTGTGGAATGTTACAATTAATTTCCGTTAAAGGATTAACAATGGGGCTCGTAGTTCACTTAAACTTGAAGAACAAAAAATTGGCGACTGGTACTGTTTGGATGCTTTGCATTTATGTTTCTTAGACTATATAGAAGCAATAAATAAAAAGATTTCAACCGTCTACCTGTTCCATTCATTGTTCTACTTGTCGAAAGTTACAAAGAATTTCCTTTAAAGGATTAACAATGGGGCTCATTGTTCACTTAAACTTGAAGAACAAAAAATCGGCGAATTGTACTGTTTGGATGCTTTGCATATATATTTCTTAGACTATATAGAAGCAATATATACAATAATTTCAACAGTCTACCTGTTCCATTCATTGTTCTACTTGTCGAAATTTACAAATAATTTCCTTTAAAGGATTAACAATGGGGCTCGTAGTTCACTTAAACTTGAAGAACAAAAAATTGGCGAATGCTACTGTTTGGATGCTTTGCATATATGTTTCTTAGACTATATAGAAGCAATATATACAAAGATTTCAACCGTCTACCTGTTCCATTCATTGTTCTACTTGTCGCAAGTTACAAATAATTTCCGTTAAAGTATTAACAATGGGGCTCGTAGTTCACTTAAACTTGAAGATCAAAAAATTGGCGAATTGTACTGTTTGGATGCTTTGCATATATGTTTCTTAGACTATATAGAAGCAATATATACAAAGATTTCAACCGTCTACCTGTTCCATTCATTGTTCTACTTGTCGAAAGTTACAAATAATTTCCGATAACGGATTAACCATTGGGGCTCATTGTTCACTTAAACTTGAAGAACAAAAAATTGGCGAATTGTACTGTTTGGATGCTTTGCATATATGTTTCTTAGACTATATATAAGCAATATATACAAAGATTTCAACCGTCTACCTGTTCCATTCATTGTTCTACTTGTCGAAATTTACAAATAATGTCCTTTAAAGGATTAACAATGGGGCTCGTAGTTTACGTAAACTTGAAGAACAAAAAATTGGCGAATTGTACTGTTTGGATCTTTTGCATATATGTTTCTTAGACTATATGGAAGCAATATATACAAAGATTTCAACCGTCTGCGTGTTCCAATCATTGTTCTACTTGTGGAATGTTACAATTAATTTCCGTTAAAGGATTAACAATGGGGCTCGTAGTTCACTTAAACTTGAAGAACAAAAAATTGGCGACTGGTACTGTTTGGATGCTTTGCATTTATGTTTCTTAGACTATATAGAAGCAATAAATAAAAAGATTTCAACCGTCTACCAGTTCCATTCATTGTTCTACTTGTCGAAAGTTACAAATAATTTCCTATAAAGGATTAACAATGGGGCTCATTGTTCACTTAAACTTGAAGAACAAAAAATTGGCGAATGGTACTGTTTGGATGCTTTGCATATATGTTTCTTAGACTATATAGAAGCAATATATACATTGATTTCAACCGTCTACCTGTTCCACTCATTGTTCTACTTGTCGCAAGTTACAAATAATTTCCTATAAAGGATTAACAATGGGGCTCATTGTTCACTTAAACTTGAAGAACAAAAAATTGGCGAATGGTACTATTTGGATGCTTTGCATATATGTTTCTTAGACTATATAGAAGCAATATATACAATGTTTTCAACCGTCTACCTGTTCCATTCATTGTTCTACTTGTCGAAAGTTACAAATAATTTCCGTTAAAGGATTAACAATGGGGCTCGTAGTTCACTTAAACTTGAAGAACAAAAAATTGGCGAATGGTACTGTTTGGATGCTTTGCATATATGTTTCTTAGACTATATAGAAGCAATATATACATTGATTTCAACCGTCTACCTGTTCCATTCATTGTTCTACTTGTCGGAAGTTACAAATAATTTCCGTTAAAGTATTAACAATGGGGCTCGTAGTTCACTTAAACATGAAGATGAAATAATTGGCGAATGGTACTGTTTGGATGCTTTGCATATATGTTTCTTAGACTATATGGAAGCAATATATACAAAGATTTCAACCGTCTGCGTGTTCCAATCATTGTTCTACTTGTAGAATGTTACAATTAATTTCCGTTAAAGGATTAACAATGGGGCTCGTAGTTCACTTAAACTTGAAGAACAAAAAATTGGCGAATTGTACTGTTTGGATGCTTTGCATATATGTTTCGTAGGCTATATAGAAGCAATATATGCAAAGATTTCAAGCGTCTACCTGTTCCATTCATTGTTCTACTTGTCGAAAGTTACAAATAATTTCCTATAAAGGATTAACAATGGGGCTCATTGTTCACTTAAACTTGAAGAACAAAAAAGTGGCGAATGGTACTGTTTGGATGCTTTGCATATATGTTTCTTAGACTATATAGAAGCAATATATACATAGATTTGAACCGTCTACCTGTTCCATTCATTGTTCTACTTGTCGAAAATTACAAATAATTTCCGATAAAGGATTAACCATTGGGGCTCATTGTTCACTTAAACTTGAAGAACAATAAATTGTCGAATTGTACTATTTGGATGCTTTGCATATATGTTTCTTAGACTATATAGAAGCAATATATACAATGTTTTCAACCGTCTACCTGTTCCATTCATTGTTCTACTTGTCGAAAGTTACAAATAATTTCCGTTAAGGGATTAACAATGGGGATCGTAGTTTACTTAAACATGAAGAACAAAAAATTGGCGAATGGTACTGTTTGGATGCTTTGCATATATGTTTCTTAGACTATATGGAAGCAATATATACAAAGATTTCAACCGTCTGTGTGTTCCAATCATTTTTCTACTTGTAGAAAGTTACAAATAATTTCCGTTAAAGGATTAACAATGGGGCTCGTAGTTCACTTAAACTTGAAGAACAAAAAATTGGCGAATGGTACTGTTTGGATGCTTTGCATATATGTTTCTTAGACTATATAGAAGCAATATATACATTGATTTCAACCGTCTACCTGTTCCATTCATTGTTCTACTTGTCGGAAGTTACAAATAATTTCCGTTAAAGTATTAACAATGGGGCTCGTAGTTCACTTAAACATGAAGATGAAATAATTGGCGAATGGTACTGTTTGGATGCTTTGCATATATGTTTCTTAGACTATATGGAAGCAATATATACAAAGATTTCAACCGTCTGCGTGTTCCAATCATTGTTCTACTTGTAGAATGTTACAATTAATTTCCGTTAAAGGATTAACAATGGGGCTCGTAGTTCACTTAAACTTGAAGAACAAAAAATTGGCGAATTGTACTGTTTGGATGCTTTGCATATATGTTTCGTAGGCTATATAGAAGCAATATATGCAAAGATTTCAAGCGTCTACCTGTTCCATTCATTGTTCTACTTGTCGAAAGTTACAAATAATTTCCTATAAAGGATTAACAATGGGGCTCATTGTTCACTTAAACTTGAAGAACAAAAAAGTGGCGAATGGTACTGTTTGGATGCTTTGCATATATGTTTCTTAGACTATATAGAAGCAATATATACATAGATTTCAACCGTCTACCTGTTCCATTCATTGTTCTACTTGTCGAAAATTACAAATAGTTTCCGATAAAGGATTAACCATTGGGGCTCATTGTTCACTTAAACTTGAAGAACAATAAATTGTCGAATTGTACTATTTGGATGCTTTGCATATATGTTTCTTAGACTATATAGAAGCAATATATACATTGATTTCAACCGTCTACCTGTTCCATTCATTGTTCTACTTGTCGAAAGTTACAAATAACTTCCGTTAAGGGATTAACAATGGGGATCGTAGTTTACTTAAACTTGAAGAACAAAAAATTGGCGAATGGTACTGTTTGGATGCTTTGCATATATGTTTCTTAGACTATATAGGAGCAATATATACATTGATTTCAACCGTCTACCTGTTCCATTCATTGTTCTACTTGTCGAAAATTACAAATAATTTCCGATAAAGGATTAACCATTGGGGCTCATTGTTCACTTAAACTTGAAGAACAATAAATTGTCGAATTGTACTATTTGGATGCTTTGCATATATGTTTCTTAGACTATATAGAAGCAATATATACAATGTTTTCAACCGTCTACCTGTTCCATTCATTGTTCTACTTGTCGAAAGTTACAAATAATTTCCGTTAAGGGATTAACAATGGGGATCGTAGTTTACTTAAACTTGAAGAACAAAAAATTGGCGAATGGTACTGTTTGGATGCTTTGCATATATGTTTCTTAGACTATATGGAAGCAATATATACAAAGATTTCAACCGTCTGTGTGTTCCAATCATTTTTCTACTTGTAGAAAGTTACAATTAATTTCCGTTAAAGGATTAACAATGGGGCTCGTAGTTCACTTAAACTTGAAGAACAAAAAATTGGCGAATTGTACTGTTTGGATGCTTTGCATATATGTTTCGTAGGCTATATAGAAGCAATATATACATTGATTTCAACCGTCTACCTGTTCCATTCATTGTTCTACTTGTCGGAAGTTAGAAATAATTTCCGTTAAAGTATTAACAATGGGGCTCGTTGTTCACTTAAACATGAAGATGAAATAATTGGCGAATTGTACTGTTTGGATGCTTTGCATATATGTTTCTTAGATTATATAGAAGCAATATATACAAAGATTTCAACCGTCTACCTGTTTCATTCATTGTTCTACTTGTCGAAAATTACAAATAATTTCCGATAAAGGATTAACCATTGGGGCTCATTGTTCACTTAAACATGAAGAACAATAAATTGTCGAATTGTACTATTTGGATGCTTTGCATATATGTTTCTTAGACTATATAGAAGCAATATATACAATGTTTTCAACCGTCTACCTGTTCCATTCATTGTTCTACTTGTCGAAAGTTACAAATAATTTCCGTTAAGGGATTAACAATGGGGATCGTAGTTTACTTAAACTTGAAGAACAAAAAATTGGCGAATGGTACTGTTTGGATGCTTTGCATATATGTTTCTTAGACTATATAGAAGCAATATATACATTGATTTCAACCGTCTACCTGTTCCATTCATTGTTCTACTTGTCGAAAGTTACAAATAACTTCCGTTAAGGGATTAACAATGGGGATCGTAGTTTACTTAAACTTAAAGAACAAAAAATTGGCGAATTGTACTGTTTGGATGCTTTGCATATATGTTTCTTAGACTATATAGAAGCAATATATACAATGATTTCAACAGTCTACCTGTTCCATTCATTGTTCTACTCGTCGAAATTTACAAATAATTTCCTTTAAAGTATTAACAATGGGGCTCGTAGTTCACTTAGACTTGAAGAACAAAAAATTGGCGAATGGTACTGTGTGGATGCTTTGCATATATGTTTCTTAGACTACATAGAAGCAATATATACAAAGATTTCAACCGTCTACCTGTTCCATTCATTGTTCTACTTGTCGAAAATTACAAATAATTTCCGATAAAGGATTAACCATTGGGGCTCATTGTTCACTTAAACTCGAAGAACAAAAAATTGGCGAATGGTACTGTTTGGATGCTTTGCATATATGTTTCTTAGACTATATAGAAGCAATATATACATTGATTTCAACCGTCTACCTGTTCCACTCATTGTTCTACTTGTCGCAAGTTACAAATAATTTCCGTTAAAGTATTAACAATGGGGCTCGTAGTTCACTTAAACATGAAGATGAAATAATTGGCGAATTGTACTGTTTGGATGCTTTGCATATATGTTTCTTAGACTATATAGAAGCAATATATACATTGATTTCAACCGTCTACCTGTTCCATTCATTGTTCTACTTGTCGGAAGTTACAAATAATTTCCGTTAAAGTATTAACAATGGGGCTCGTTGTTCACTTAAACATGAAGATGAAATAATTGGCGAATTGTACTGTTTGGATGCTTTGCATGTATGTTTCTTAGATTATATAGAAGCAATATATACATAGATTTCAACCGTCTACCTGTTCCATTCATTGTTCTACTTGTCGAAAATTACAAATAATTTCCGATAAAGAATTAACCATTGGGGCTCATTGTTCACTTAAACTTGAAGACCAATAAATTGTCGAATTGTACTATTTGGATGCTTTGCATATATGTTTCTTAGACTATATAGAAGCAATATATACAATGTTTTCAACCGTCTACCTGTTCCATTCATTGTTCTACTTGTCGAAAGTTACAAATAATTTCCGTTAAGGGATTAACAATGGGGATCGTAGTTTACTTAAACTTGAAGAACAAAAAATTGGCGAATGGTACTGTTAGGATGCTTTGCATATATGTTTCTTAGACTATATAGAAGCAATATATACATTGATTTCAACCGTCTACCTGTTCCATTCATTGTTCTACTTGTCGGAAATTACAAATAATTTCGGTTAAAGTATTAACAATGGGGCTCGTAGTTCACTTAAACATGAAGATGAAATAATTGGCGAATGGTACTGTTTGGATGCTTTGCATATATGTTTCTTAGACTATATGGAAGCAATATATACAAAGATTTCAACCGTCTGCGTGTTCCAATCATTGTTCTACTTGTAGAAAGTTACAATTAATTTCCGTTAAAGGATTAACAATGGGGCTCGTAGTTCACTTAAACTTGAAGAACAAAAAATTGGCGAATTGTACTGTTTGGATGCTTTGCATATATGTTTCGTAGGCTATATAGAAGCAATATATGCAAAGATTTCAAGCGTCTACCTGTTCCATTCATTGTTCTACTTGTCGAAAGTTACAAATAATTTCCTATAAATGATTAACAATGGGGCTCATTGTTCACTTAAACTTGAAGCACAAAAAAGTGGCGAATGGTACTGTTTGGATGCTTTGCATATATGTTTTTTAGACTATATAGAAGCAATATATACATTAATTTCAACCGTCTAACTGTTCCACTCATTGTTCTACTTGTCGCAATTTACAAATAATTTCCGTTAAAGTATTAACAATGGGGCTCGTAGTTCACTTAAACATGAAGATGAAATAATTGGCGAATTGTACTGTTTGGATTCTTTGCATATATGTTTCTTAGATTATATAGAAGCAATATGTAGAAAGATTTCACCCGTCTACCTGTACTATTCATTGTTCTACTTGTAGAAAGTTACAAATAATTTCCATTTCATGATTATCATTGGGGCTCGCTGTTCACTTAAACTTGAAGATCAAAAAATTGGCGAATGTCACTGTTTAGATGCTTTGCATATAGGTTTCTTAGACTATATAGAAGCAATATATACAAAGATTTCAACCGTCTACCTGTTCCATTCATTGTTCTACTTGTCGAAAGTTACAAATAATATCCGATAACGGATTAAGCATTGGGGCTCATTGTTCAATTAAACTTCAAGAACAAAAAATTGGCGAATTGTACTGTTTGGATGCTTTGCATATATGTTTCTTAGACTATATAGAAGCAATATATACAAAGATTTCAAGCGTCTACCTGTTCCATTCATTGTTATACTTGTCGAAATTTACAAATAATTTCCTTTAAAGGATTAACAATGGGGCTCGTAGTTCACTTAAACTTGAAGATCAAAAAATTGGCGAATGTCACTTTTTAGATGCTTTGCATATAGGTTTCTTAGACTATATAGAATCAATATATACAATGATTTCAACCGTCTACCTGTTCCATTCATTGTTCTACTTGTCGAAAGTTACAAATAATATCCGATAACGGATTAAGCATTGGGGCTCATTGTTCAATTAAACTTCAAGAACAAAAAATTGGCGAATTGTACTGTTTGGATACTTTGCATATATGTTTCTTAGACTATATAGAAGCAATATATACAATGAGTTCAACCGTCTACCTGATCCATTCATTGTTCAACTTGTCGAAAGTTACAAATAATTTCCGATAAAGGATTAACAATGGGGCTCATTGTTCACTTAAACTTGAAGAACAAAGAATTGGCGAATGGTACTGTTTGGATGCTTTGCGTATATGTTTCTTAGATTATATAGAAGCAATATATACAAAGATTTCAACCGTCTACCTGTTCCATTCATTGTTCTACTTGTCGAAAATTACAAATAATTTCCGATAAAAGATTAACCATTGGGGCTCATTGTTCACTTAAACTTGAAGAACAAAAAATTGGCGAATGGTACTGTTTGGATGCTTTGCGTACATGTTTCTTAGACTATATGGAAGCAATATATACAAATATTTCAACCGTCTACGTGTTCCAATCATTGTTCTACTTGTCGAAATTTACAAATAATTTCCTTTAAAGGATTAACAATGGGTCTCGTTGTTCACTTAAACTTGAAGAACAAAAAATTGATGAATGGTACTGTTTGGATGCTTTGCATATATGTTTCTTAGACTATATAGAAGCAATATATACAAAGATTTCAACCGTCTACCAGTTCCATTCAATGTTCTACTTGTCGAGAGTTACAAATAATTTCCGATAAAGGATTAACAATGGGGCTCATTGTTCACTTAAACTTGAAGAACAAAAAATTGGCGAATGGTACTGTTTGGATGCTTTGCGTACATGTTTCTTGGACTATATGGAAGCAATATATACAAAGATTTCAACCGTCTACGTGTTCCAATCATTGTTCTACTTGTCGAAATTTACAAATAATTTCCGATAAATGATTAACCATTGGGGCTCATTGTTCACTTAAACTTGAAGAACAAAAAATTGGCGAATGGTACTGTTTGGATGCTTTGCATATATGTTTCTTAGATTATATAGAAGCAATATATACAAAGATTTCAACCGTCTACCTGTTCCATTCACTGTTCTACTTGTCGAAATTTACAAATAATTTCCATTTCATGATTATCAATGGGGCTCGCTGTTCACTTAAACTTGAAGATCAAAAAATTGGCGAATGTTACTGTTTAGATGCTTCGCATATAGGTTTCTTAGACTATATAGAAGCAACATATACAAAGATTTCAACCGTCTACCTGTTCTATTCATTGTTCATCTTGTCGAAAGTTACAAATAATTTCCGTTTCATGATTATCAATGTGCCTCGTTGTTCACTTAAACTTGAAGAACAAAAAATTGGCGACTGGTACTGTTTGGATGCTTTGCATATATGTTTATTAGGCTATATAGAAGCAATATATAAAAAGATTTCAACCGTCTACCAGTTCCATTCATTGTTCTACTTGTCGAAAGTTACAAATAATTTCCGATAAGGGATTAACAATGGGGATCGTAGTTTACTAAAACTTGAAGAACAGAAAATTGACGAATTGTACTGTTTGGATGCTTTGCATATATGTTTCTTAGACTATATAGACGCAATATATACAAGGATTTCAACCGTCTACCTGTTCCATTCATTGTTCTACTTGTCGAAAGTTATAAATAATTTCCTTTAAAGGATTAACAATGGGGCTCGTTGTTCACTTAAACTTGAAGAACAATAAATTGGCGAATTGTACTGTTTGGATGCTTTGCATATATGTTTCGTAGGTTATATAGAAGCAATATATACAATGATTTCAACCGTCTACCTGATCCATTCATTGTTCTACTTGTCGAAATTTACAAATAATTTCCTTTAAAGGATTAACAATGGGGCTCGTAGTTCACTTAAACTTGTAGAACAAAAAATTGGCGAATTGTGCTGCTTGGATGCTTTGCATATATGTTTCTTAGATTATATAGAAGCAATATATACAAAGATTTCAACCGTCTACCTGTTCCATTCATTGTTCTACTTGTCGAAAATTACAAATAATTTCCGATAAAGGATTAACCATTGGGGCTCATTGTTCACTAAACTTGAAGAACAAAAAATTGTCGAATTGTACTGTTTGGATGCTTTGCATATATGTTTCTTAGACTATATAGAAGCAATATATACAATGATTTCAACCGTCTACCTGTTCCATTCATTGTTCTACTTGTCGAAAGTTACAAATAATTTCCGATAAAGGATTAACAATGGGGCTCATTGTTCACTTAAACTTGATGAACAAAAAATTGGCGAATGGTACTGTTTGGATGCTTTGCGTACATGTTTCTTAGACTATATGGAAGCAATATATACAAAGATTTCAACCGTTTACGTGTTCCAATCATTGTCCTACTTGTCGAAATTTACAAATAATTTCCTTTAAAGGATTAACAATGGGGCTCGTCGTTCACTTAAACTTGAAGAACAAAAAATTGGCGAATGGTACTGTTTGAATGCTTTGCATATATGTTTCTTAGACTATATAGAAGCAATATATACATTGATTTCAACCGGCTACCAGTTCCATTCATTGTTCTACTTCTCGCAAGTTACAAATAATTTCCGTTAAAGTATTAACAATGGGGCTCGTAGTTCACTTAAACTTGAAGAACAAAAAATTGGCGAATGGTACTGTTTGGATGCTTTGCATATATGTTTCTTAGACTATATAGAAGCAATATATACATTGATTTCAACCGTCTACCTGTTCCATTCATTGTTCGACTTGTCGAAAATTACAAATAATTTCCGATAAAGGATTAACAATGGGGCTCGTTGTTAACTTAAACTTGAAGAACAATAAATTGGCGAATTGAACTGTTTGGATGCTTTGCATATATGTTTCTTAGACTATATAGAAGCAATATATACAAAGATTTCAACCGTCTACCTGTTCCATTCATTGTTCTACTTGTCGAAAGTTACAAATAATTTCCGATAAAGGATTAACCATTGGGGCTCATTGTTCACTTAAACTTGAAGAACAAAAAATTGGCGAATGGTACTGTTTGGATGCTTTGCATATATGTTTCTTAGACTATATGGAAGCAATATATACAAAGATTTCAACCGTCTACGTGTTCCAATCATTGTTCTACTTGTAGAAAGTTACAATTAATTTCCGTTAAAGGATTAACAATGGGGCTCGTGGTTCACTTAAACTTGATGAACAAAAAATTGGCGAATTGTACTGTTTGGATGCTTTGCATATATGTTTCGTAGACTATATAGAAGCAATATATACAATGATTTCAACCGTCTACATGATCCATTCATTGTTCTACTTGTCGAATTTTACAAATAATTTCCTTTAAAGGATTAACAATGGGGCTCGTAGTTCACTTAAACTTGAAGAACAAAAAATTGGCGAATTGTACTGTTTGGATGCTTTGCATAGATGTGTTCTTAGACTATTTAGAAGCAATATATAGAAAGATTTCACCCGTCTACCTGTACTATTCATTGTTCTACTTGTAGAAAGTTACAAATAATTTCTATTCCATGATTATCAATGGGGCTCGCTGTTCACTTAAACTTGAAGAACAAAAAATTGGCGAATTGTACTGTTTGGATGCTTTGCATATATGTTTCGTAGACTATATAGAAGCAATATATACAATGATTTCAACCGTCAACATGATCCATTCATTGTTCTACTTGTCGAAATTTACAAATAATTTCCTTTAAAGGATTAACAATGGGGCTCGTAGTTCACTTAAACTTGAAGATCAAAAAATTGGCGATTGTTACTGTTTAGTTGCTTTGCATATATGTTTCTTAGATTATATAGAAGCAATATATACAAAGATTTCAACCGCCTACCAGTTCCATTCATTGCTCTACTTGTCAAAAATTACAAATAATTTCCGATAAAGGATTAACCATTGGGGCTCATTGTTCACTTAAACTTGAAGAACAAAAAATTGACGCATGGTACTGTTTGGATGCTTTGCGTACATGTTTCTTAGACTATATGGAAGCAATATATACAAGGATTTCAACCGTCTACCTGTTCCATTCATTGGTCTACTTGTCGAAATTTACACATAATTTCCGATAAAGGATTAACAATGGGGCTCATTGTTCACTTAAACTTGAAGGACAAAAAATTGGCGAATGGTACTGTTTGGATGCTTTGCGTACATGTTTCTTAGACTGTATGGAAGCAATATATACAAGGATTTCAACCGTCTACCTGTTCCATTCATTGGTCTACTTGTCGAAAGTTACAAATAATTTCCGTTAAAGTGTTAACAATGGGGCTCGTAGTTCACTTAAAGTTGAAGATGAAATAATTGGCGAATTGTACTGTTTGGATGCTTTGCATATATGTTTCTTAGATTATATAGAAGCAATATATACAAAGATTTCAACCGTCTACCTGTTCCATTCATTGTTCTACATGTCGAAAATTACAAATAATTTCCGTTAAGGGATTAACAATGGGGATCGTAGTTTACTTAAACTTGAAGAACAAAAAAGAGGCGAATGGTACTGTTTGGATGCTTTGCATAGATGTGTTCTTAGACTATTTAGAAGCAATATATAGAAAGATTTCACCCGTCTACCTGTACTATTCATTGTTCTACTTGTAGAAAGTTACAAATAATTTCTATTCCATGATTATCAATGGGGCTCGTAGTTCACTTAAACTTGAAGAACAAAAAATTGGCGAATGGTACTGTTTGGATGCTTTGCATATATGTTTCTTAGATTATATAGAAGCAATATATACAAAGATTTCAACCGTCTACCTGTTCCATTCAATGTTCTACTTGTCGAAAGTTACAAATAATTTCCGATAAAGGATTAACAATGGGGCTCATTGTTCACTTAAACTTGAAGAATAAAAAATTGGCGAATGGTACTGTTTGGATGCTTTGCATATATGTTTCTTAGACTACATGGAAGCAATATATACAAAGATTTCAACCGTCTGCGTGTTCCAATCATTGTTCTACTTGTAGAAAGTTACAATTAATTTCCGTTAAAGGATTAACAATGGGGCTCGTAATTCATTTAAACTTGAAGAACAACAAATTGTCGAATTGTACTGTTTGGATGCTTTGTATATATATTTCGTAGGCTATACAGAAGCAATATATACAATGATTTCAACCGTCTACCTGTTCCATTCAGTGTTCTACTTGTCGAAAGTTACAAATAATTTCCGATAAAGGATTAACCATTGGGGCTCATTGTTCACTTAAACTTGAAGAACAAAAAATTGGCGAATGGTACTGTTTGGATGCTTTGCGTACATGTTTCTTAGACTATATGGAAGCAATATATACAAAGATTTCAACCGTCTACGTGTTCCAATCATTGTTCTACTTGTCGAAATTTACAAATAATTTCCTTTAAAGGATTAACAATGGGGCTCGTTATTCTCTTAAACTAGAAGAACAAAAAAGTGGCGAATGGTACTGTTTGGATGCTTTGCATTTATGTTTCTTAGACTATATAGAAGCAATATATACATTGATTTCAACCGTCTACCTGTTCCATTCATTGTTCTACTTGGCGAAATTTACAAATAATTTCCTTTAAAGGATTAACAATGGGGCTCGTTATTCACTTAAACTTGAAGAACAAAAAAGTGGCGAATGGTACTGTTTGGATGCTTTGCATTTATGTTTCTTAGACTATATAGAAGCAATATATACATTGATTTCAACCGTCTACCTGTTCCATTCATTGTTCGACTTGTCGAAAATTACAAATAATTTCCGATAAAGGATTAACAATGGGGCTCGTAGTTAACTTAAACTTGAAGAACAATAAATTGTCGAATTGTACTGTTTGGATGCTTTGCATATATGTTTCTTAGACTATATAGAAGCAATATATACAAAGATTTCAACCGTCTACCTGTTCCATTCATTGTTCTACTTGTCGAAAATTACAAATAATTTCCTTTAAAGGATTAACAATGGGGCTCGTTGTTAACTTAAACTTGAAGAACAATAAATTGGCGAATTGTACTGTTTGGATGCTTTGCATATATGTTTCTTAGACTATATAGAAGCAATATATACAAAGATTTCAACCGTCTACCTGTTCCATTCATTGTTCTACTTGTCGAAAGTTACAAATAATTTCCGATAAAGGATTAACCATTGGGGCTCATTGTTCACTTAAACTTGAAGAACAAAAAATTGGCGAATGGTACTGTTTGGATGCTTTGCGTACATGTTTCTTAGACTATATGGAAGCAATATATACATTGATTTCAACCGTCTACCTGTTCCATTCATTGTTCTACTTGTCGCAAGTTACAAATAATTTCCGTTAAAGTATTAACAATGGGGCTCGTAGTTCACTTAAACTTGAAGAACAATAAATTGGCGAATTGTACTGTTTGGATGCTTTGCATATATGTTTCTTATACTATATTGAAGCAATATATACAAAGATTTCAACCGTCTACCTGTTCCATTCACTGTTCTACTTGTCGAAAGTTACAAATAATTTCCATTAAGGGATTAACAATGGGGATCGTAGTTTACTTAAACTTGAAGAACAAAAAATTGGCGAATTGTACTGTTTGGATGCTTTGCATAAATGTTTCTTAGACTATATAGAAGCAATATATACAATGATTTCAAAAGTCTACCAGTTCCATTCATTGTTCTACTTGTCGAAACTTACAAATAATTTCCTTTAAAGGATTAACAATGGGGCTCATTGTTCAATTAAACTGGAAGAACAAAAAATTGGCGAATTGTACTGTTTGGATGATTTGCATATATGTTTCTTATACTATATAGAAGCAATATTTACAAAGATTTCAACCGTCTACCTGTTCCATTCATTGTTCTACTTGTCGAAAATTACAAATAATTTCCGATAAAGGATCAACCATTGGGGCTCATTGTTCACTAAACTTGAAGAACAAAAAATTGGCGAATTGTACTGTTTGGATGCTTTGCATATATGTTTCTTATGCTATATAGAAGCAATATTTACAAAGATTTCAACAGTCTACCAGTTCCATTCATTGTTCTACTTGTCGAAAGTTACAAATAATTTCCTTTAAAGGATTAACAATGGGGCTCATTGTTCAATTAAACTGGAAGAACAAAAAATTGGCGAATTGTACTGTTTGGATGATTTGCACATATGTTTCTTATACTATATAGAAGCAATATTTACAAAGATTTCAACCGTCTACCTGTTCCATTCATTGTTCTACTTGTCGAAAATTACAAATAATTTCCGATAAAGGATCAACCATTGGGGCTCCTTGTTCACTAAACTTGAAGAACAAAAAATTGTCGAATTGTACTGTTTGGATGCTTTGCATATATGTTTCCTAGACTATATAGAAGCAATATATACAATGATTTCAACCGTCTACCTGTTCCATTCATTTTTCTACTTGTCGAAAGTTACAAATAATTTCCTTTAAAGGATTAACAATGGGGCTCATTGTTCACTTAAACTTGAAGAACAAAAAAGAGGCGAATGGTACTGTTTGGATGCTTTGCATAGATGTGTTCTTAGACTATTTAGAAGCAATATATAGAAAGATTTCACCCGTCTACCTGTACTATTCATTGTTCTACTTGTAGAAAGTTACAAATAATTTCTATTCCATGATTATCAATGGGGCTCGTAGTTCACTTAAACTTGAAGAACAAAAAATTGGCGAATGGTACTGTTTGGATGCTTTGCATATATGTTTCTTAGATTATATAGAAGCAATATATACAAAGATTTCAACCGTCTACCTGTTCCATTCAATGTTCTACTTGTCGAAAGTTACAAATAATTTCCGATAAAGGATTAACAATGGGGCTCATTGTTCACTTAAACTTGAAGAATAAAAAATTGGCGAATGGTACTGTTTGGATGCTTTGCATATATGTTTCTTAGACTATATAGAAGCAATATATACAAAGATTTCAACCGTCTACCTGTTCCATTCATTGTTCTACTTGTCGAAAATTACAAATAATTTCCGATAAAGGATTAACCATTGGGGCTCATTGTTCACTAAACTTGAAGAACAAAAAATTGTCGAATTGTACTGTTTGGATGCTTTGCATATATGTTTCTTAGACTATATAGAAGCAATATATACAATGATTTCAACCGTCTACCTGTTCCATTCATTGTTCTACTTGTCGAAAGTTACAAATAATTTCCTTTAAAGGATTAACAATGGGGCTCGTTGTTCACTTAAACTTGAAGAACAATAAATTGGCGAATTGTACTGTTTGGATGCTTTGCATATATGTTTCTTATACTATATTGAAGCAATATATACAAAGATTTCAACCGTCTACCTGTTCCATTCACTGTTCTACTTGTCGAAAGTTACAAATAATTTCCATTAAGGGATTAACAATGGGGATCGTAGTTTACTTAAACTTGAAGAACAAAAAATTGGCGAATTGTACTGTTTGGATGCTTTGCATATTTGTTTCTTAGACTATATAGAAGCAATATATACAATGATTTCAACCGTCTACCTGTTCCATTCATTGTTCTACTTGTCGAAAGTTACAAATAATTTCCGTTAAGGGATTAACAATGGGGATCGTAGTTTACTTAAACTAGAAGAACAAGAAATTGGCGAATTTTACTGTTTGGATGCTTTGCATATATGTTTCTTAGACTATATAGAAGCAATATATACAAAGATTTCAACCGTCTACCTGTTCCATTCATTGTTCTACTTGTCGAAAGTTACAAATAATTTCCTTTAAAGGATTAACAATGGGGCTCATTGTTCACTTAAACTTGAAGAACAAAAAATTGGCGAATTGTACTGTTTGGATGCTTTGCATATATGTTTCTTAGACTATATAGAAGCAACATATACAATAATTTCAACAGTCTACCTGTTCCATTCATTGTTCTACTTGTCGAAATTTACAAATAATTTCCTTTAAAGGATTAACAATGGGGCTCGTAATTCACTTAAACTTGAAGAACAAAAAATTGGCGAATGGTACTGTTTGGATGCTTTGCATATATGTTTCTTAGACTATATAGAAGCAATATATACAAAGATTTCAACCATCTACCGGTTCCATTCATTGTTCTACTTGTCGAAAGTTACAAATAATTTCCGATAACGGATTAACCATTGGGGCTCATTGTTCACTTAAACTTGAAGAACAAAAAGTTGGCGAATTGTACTGTTTGGATGCTTTGCATATATGTTTCTTATACTATATAGAAGCAATATATACAAAGATTTCAACCGTCTACCTGTTCCATTCACTGTTCTACTTGTCGAAAGTTACAAATAATTTCCGTTAAGGGATTATTAATGGGGATCGTAGTTCACTTAAACTTGAAGAACAAAAAATTGGCGTATGGTACTGTTTGGATGCTTTGCATATATGTTTCTTAGACTATAAAGAAGCAATATATACAAATATTTCAACCGTCTAATTGTTCCATTCATTGAACTACTTGTCGAAAATTACAAATAATTTCCGATAAAGGATTAACCATTGGGGCTCATTGTTCACTTAAACTTGAAGAACAAAAAATTAGCGAATGGTACTGTTTGGATGCTTTGCGTACATGTTTCTTAGACTATATGGAAGCAATATATACAAAGGTTTCAACCGTCTACGTGTTCCAATCATTGTTCTACTTGTCGAAATTTACACATAATTTCCTTTAAAGGATTAACAATGGGGCTCGTTGTTAACTTAAACTAGAAGAACAAGAAATTGGCGAATTTTACTGTTTGGATGCTTTGCATATATGTTTCTTAGACTATATAGAAGCAACATATACAAAGATTTCAACCGTCTACCTGTTCCATTCATTGTTCTACTTGTCGAAAGTTACAAATAATTTCCTTTAAAGGATTAACAATGGGGCTCATTGTTCACTTAAACTTGAAGAACAAAAAATTGGCGAATTGTACTGTTTGGATGCTTTGCATATATGTTTCTTAGACTATATAGAAGCAACATATACAATAATTTCAACAGTCTACCTGTTCCATTCATTGTTCTACTTGTCGAAATTTACAAATAATTTCCTTTAAAGGATTAACAATGGGGCTCGTAATTCACTTAAACTTGAAGAACAAAAAATTGGCGAATGGTACTGTTTGGATGCTTTGCATATATGTTTCTTAGACTATATAGAAGCAATATATACAAAGATTTCAACCATCTACCGGTTCCATTCATTGTTCTACTTGTCGAAAGTTACAAATAATTTCCGATAACGGATTAACCATTGGGGCTCATTGTTCACTTAAACTTGAAGAACAAAAAATTGGCGAATTGTACTGTTTGGATGCTTTGCATATATGTTTCTTATACTATATAGAAGCAATATATACAAAGATTTCAACCGTCTACCTGTTCCATTCACTGTTCTACTTGTCGAAAGTTACAAATAATTTCCGTTAAGGGATTATTAATGGGGATCGTAGTTCACTTAAACTTGAAGAACAAAAAATTGGCGTATGGTACTGTTTGGATGCTTTGCATATATGTTTCTTAGACTATAAAGAAGCAATATATACAAATATTTCAACCGTCTAATTGTTCCATTCATTGAACTACTTGTCGAAAATTACAAATAATTTCCGATAAAGGATTAACCATTGGGGCTCATTATTCACTTAAACTTGAAGAACAAAAAATTAGCGAATGGTACTGTTTGGATGCTTTGCATATATGTTTCTTAGACTATATAGAAGCAATATATACAAAGATTTCAACCGTCTACCTTTTCCATTCATTGTTCTTCTTGTCGAAAGTTACAAATAATTTCCGATAACGGATTATCCATTGGTTCTCATTGTTCACTTAAACTTGAAGACCAAAAAATAGGCGAATGGTACTGTTTGGATGCTTTGCGTACATGTTTCTTAGACTATATGGAAGCAATATATACAAAGGTTTCAACCGTCTACGTGTTCCAATCATTGTTCTACTTGTCGAAATTTACACATAATTTCCTTTAAAGGATTAACAATGGGGCTCGTTGTTAACTTAAACTTGAAGAACAAAAAAGTGGCGAATGGTACTGTTTGGATGCTTTGCATATATGTTTCTTAGACTATATAGAAGCAATATATACATAGATTTGAACCGTCTACCTGTTCCATTCATTGTTCTACTTGTCGAAATTTCCAAATATTTTCCTTTAAAGGATTAACAATGGGGCTCGTTGTTCACTTAAACTTGAAGAACAATAAATTGTCGAATTGCACTATTTGGATGCTTTGCATATATGTTTCTTAGACTATATAGAAGCAATATATACATTGATTTCAACCGTCTACCTGTTCCATTCATTGTTCTACTTGTCGAAAATTACAAATAATTTCCGATAAAGGATTAACCATTGGGGCTCATTGTTCACTTAAACTTGAAGAACAATAAATTGTCGAATTGTACTATTTGGATGCTTTGCATATATGTTTCTTAGACTATATAGAAGCAATATATACAATGTTTTCAACCGTCTACCTGTTCCATTCATTGTTCTACTTGTCGAAAGTTACAAATAATTTCCGTTAAGGGATTAACAATGGGGATCGTAGTTTACTTAAACATGAAGAACAAAAAATTGGCGAATGGTACTGTTTGGATGCTTTGCATATATGTTTCTTAGACTATATGGAAGCAATATATACAAAGATTTCAACCGTCTGTGTGTTCCAATCATTTTTCTACTTGTAGAAAGTTACAAATAATTTCCGTTAAAGGATTAACAATGGGGCTCGTAGTTCACTTAAACTTGAAGAACAAAAAATTGGCGAATGGTACTGTTTGGATGCTTTGCATATATGTTTCTTAGACTATATAGAAGCAATATATACATTGATTTCAACCGTCTACCTGTTCCATTCATTGTTCTACTTGTCGGAAGTTACAAATAATTTCCGTTAAAGTATTAACAATGGGGCTCGTAGTTCACTTAAACATGAAGATGAAATAATTGGCGAATGGTACTGTTTGGATGCTTTGCATATATGTTTCTTAGACTATATGGAAGCAATATATACAAAGATTTCAACCGTCTGCGTGTTCCAATCATTGTTCTACTTGTAGAATGTTACAATTAATTTCCGTTAAAGGATTAACAATGGGGCTCGTAGTTCACTTAAACTTGAAGAACAAAAAATTGGCGAATTGTACTGTTTGGATGCTTTGCATATATGTTTCGTAGGCTATATAGAAGCAATATATGCAAAGATTTAAAGCGTCTACCTGTTCCATTCATTGTTCTACTTGTCGAAAGTTACAAATAATTTCCTATAAAGGATTAACAATGGGGCTCATTGTTCACTTAAACTTGAAGAACAAAAAAGTGGCGAATGGTACTGTTTGGATGCTTTGCATATATGTTTCTTAGACTATATAGAAGCAATATATACATAGATTTCAACCGTCTACCTGTTCCATTCATTGTTCTACTTGTCGAAAATTACAAATAGTTTCCGATAAAGGATTAACCATTGGGGCTCATTGTTCACTTAAACTTGAAGAACAATAAATTGTCGAATTGCACTATTTGGATGCTTTGCATATATGTTTCTTAGACTATATAGAAGCAATATATACATTGATTTCAACCGTCTACCTGTTCCATTCATTGTTCTACTTGTCGAAAGTTACAAATAACTTCCGATAAAGGATTAACCATTGGGGCTCATTGTTCACTTAAACTTGAAGAACAATAAATTGTCGAATTGTACTATTTGGATGCTTTGCATATATGTTTCTTAGACTATATAGAAGCAATATATACATTGATTTCAACCGTCTACCTGTTCCATTCATTGTTCTACTTGTCGAAAGTTACAAATAACTTCCGTTAAGGGATTAACAATGGGGATCGTAGTTTACTTAAACTTGAAGAACAAAAAATTGGCGAATGGTACTGTTTGGATGCTTTGCATATATGTTTCTTAGACTATATAGGAGCAATATATACATTGATTTCAACCGTCTACCTGTTCCATTCATTGTTCTACTTGTCGAAAATTACAAATAATTTCCGATAAAGGATTAACCATTGGGGCTCATTGTTCACTTAAACTTGAAGAACAATAAATTGTCGAATTGTACTATTTGGATGCTTTGCATATATGTTTCTTAGACTATATAGAAGCAATATATACAATGTTTTCAACCGTCTACCTGTTCCATTCATTGTTCTACTTGTCGAAAGTTACAAATAATTTCCGTTAAGGGATTAACAATGGGGATCGTAGTTTACTTAAACATGAAGAACAAAAAATTGGCGAATGGTACTGTTTGGATGCTTTGCATATATGTTTCTTAGACTATATGGAAGCAATATATACAAAGATTTCAACCGTCCGTGTGTTCCAATCATTTTTCTACTTGTAGAAAGTTACAAATAATTTCCGTTAAAGGATTAACAATGGGGCTCGTAGTTCACTTAAACTTGAAGAACAAAAAATTGGCGAATGGTACTGTTTGGATGCTTTGCATATATGTTTCTTAGACTATATAGAAGCAATATATACATTGATTTCAACCGTCTACCTGTTCCATTCATTGTTCTACTTGTCGGAAGTTACAAATAATTTCCGTTAAAGTATTAACAATGGGGCTCGTAGTTCACTTAAACATGAAGATGAAATAATTGGCGAATGGTACTGTTTGGATGCTTTGCATATATGTTTCTTAGACTATATGGAAGCAATATATACAAAGATTTCAACCGTCTGCGTGTTCCAATCATTGTTCTACTTGTAGAATGTTACAATTAATTTCCGTTAAAGGATTAACAATGGGGCTCGTAGTTCACTTAAACTTGAAGAACAAAAAATTGGCGAATTGTACTGTTTGGATGCTTTGCATATATGTTTCGTAGGCTATATAGAAGCAATATATGCAAAGATTTCAAGCGTCTACCTGTTCCATTCATTGTTCTACTTGTCGAAAGTTACAAATAATTTCCTATAAAGGATTAACAATGGGGCTCATTGTTCACTTAAACTTGAAGAACAAAAAAGTGGCGAATGGTACTGTTTGGATGCTTTGCATATATGTTTCTTAGACTATATAGAAGCAATATATACATAGATTTCAACCGTCTACCTGTTCCATTCATTGTTCTACTTGTCGAAAATTACAAATAGTTTCCGATAAAGGATTAACCATTGGGGCTCATTGTTCACTTAAACTTGAAGAACAATAAATTGTCGAATTGCACTATTTGGATGCTTTGCATATATGTTTCTTAGACTATATAGAAGCAATATATACATTGATTTCAACCGTCTACCTGTTCCATTCATTGTTCTACTTGTCGAAAGTTACAAATAACTTCCGATAAAGGATTAACCATTGGGGCTCATTGTTCACTTAAACTTGAAGAACAATAAATTGTCGAATTGTACTATTTGGATGCTTTGCATATATGTTTCTTAGACTATATAGAAGCAATATATACATTGATTTCAACCGTCTACCTGTTCCATTCATTGTTCTACTTGTCGAAAGTTACAAATAACTTCCGTTAAGGGATTAACAATGGGGATCGTAGTTTACTTAAACTTGAAGAACAAAAAATTGGCGAATGGTACTGTTTGGATGCTTTGCATATATGTTTCTTAGACTATATAGGAGCAATATATACATTGATTTCAACCGTCTACCTGTTCCATTCATTGTTCTACTTGTCGAAAATTACAAATAATTTCCGATAAAGGATTAACCATTGGGGCTCATTGTTCACTTAAACTTGAAGAACAATAAATTGTCGAATTGTACTATTTGGATGCTTTGCATATATGTTTCTTAGACTATATAGAAGCAATATATACAATGTTTTCAACCGTCTACCTGTTCCATTCATTGTTCTACTTGTCGAAAGTTACAAATAATTTCCGTTAAGGGATTAACAATGGGGATCGTAGTTTACTTAAACTTGAAGAACAAAAAATTGGCGAATGGTACTGTTTGGATGCTTTGCATATATGTTTCTTAGACTATATGGAAGCAATATATACAAAGATTTCAACCGTCTGTGTGTTCCAATCATTTTTCTACTTGTAGAAAGTTACAATTAATTTCCGTTAAAGGATTAACAATGGGGCTCGTAGTTCACTTAAACTTGAAGAACAAAAAATTGGCGAATTGTACTGTTTGGATGCTTTGCATATATGTTTCGTAGGCTATATAGAAGCAATATATACATTGATTTCAACCGTCTACCTGTTCCATTCATTGTTCTACTTGTCGGAAGTTAGAAATAATTTCCGTTAAAGTATTAACAATGGGGCTCGTTGTTCACTTAAACATGAAGATGAAATAATTGGCGAATTGTACTGTTTGGATGCTTTGCATATATGTTTCTTAGATTATATAGAAGCAATATATACAAAGATTTCAACCGTCTACCTGTTTCATTCATTGTTCTACTTGTCGAAAATTACAAATAATTTCCGATAAAGGATTAACCATTGGGGCTCATTGTTCACTTAAACATGAAGAACGATAAATTGTCGAATTGTACTATTTGGATGCTTTGCATATATGTTTCTTAGACTATATAGAAGCAATATATACAATGTTTTCAACCGTCTACCTGTTCCATTCATTGTTCTACTTGTCGAAAGTTACAAATAATTTCCGTTAAGGGATTAACAATGGGGATCGTAGTTTACTTAAACTTGAAGAACAAAAAATTGGCGAATGGTACTGTTTGGATGCTTTGCATATATGTTTCTTAGACTATATAGAAGCAATATATACATTGATTTCAACCGTCTACCTGTTCCATTCATTGTTCTACTTGTCGAAAGTTACAAATAACTTCCGTTAAGGGATTAACAATGGGGATCGTAGTTTACTTAAACTTAAAGAACAAAAAATTGGCGAATTGTACTGTTTGGATGCTTTGCATATATGTTTCTTAGACTATATAGAAGCAATATATACAATGATTTCAACAGTCTACCTGTTCCATTCATTGTTCTACTCGTCGAAATTTACAAATAATTTCCTTTAAAGTATTAACAATGGGGCTCGTAGTTCACTTAGACTTGAAGAACAAAAAATTGGCGAATGGTACTGTTTGGATGCTTTGCATATATGTTTCTTAGACTACATAGAAGCAATATATACAAAGATTTCAACCGTCTACCTGTTCCATTCATTGTTCTACTTGTCGAAAATTACAAATAATTTCCGATAAAGGATTAACCATTGGGGCTCATTGTTCACTTAAACTCGAAGAACAAAAAATTGGCGAATGGTACTGTTTGGATGCTTTGCATATATGTTTCTTAGACTATATAGAAGCAATATATACATTGATTTCAACCGTCTACCTGTTCCACTCATTGTTCTACTTGTCGCAAGTTACAAATAATTTCCGTTAAAGTATTAACAATGGGGCTCGTAGTTCACTTAAACATGAAGATGAAATAATTGGCGAATTGTACTGTTTGGATGCTTTGCATATATGTTTCTTAGACTATATAGAAGCAATATATACATTGATTTCAACCGTCTACCTGTTCCATTCATTGTTCTACTTGTCGGAAGTTACAAATAATTTCCGTTAAAGTATTAACAATGGGGCTCGTTGTTCACTTAAACATGAAGATGAAATAATTGGCGAATTGTACTGTTTGGATGCTTTGCATGTATGTTTCTTAGATTATATAGAAGCAATATATACATAGATTTCAACCGTCTACCTGTTCCATTCATTGTTCTACTTGTCGAAAATTACAAATAATTTCCGATAAAGAATTAACCATTGGGGCTCATTGTTCACTTAAACTTGAAGACCAATAAATTGTCGAATTGTACTATTTGGATGCTTTGCATATATGTTTCTTAGACTATATAGAAGCAATATATACAATGTTTTCAACCGTCTACCTGTTCCATTCATTGTTCTACTTGTCGAAAGTTACAAATAATTTCCGTTAAGGGATTAACAATGGGGATCGTAGTTTACTTAAACTTGAAGAACAAAAAATTGGCGAATGGTACTGTTAGGATGCTTTGCATATATGTTTCTTAGACTATATAGAAGCAATATATACATTGATTTCAACCGTCTACCTGTTCCATTCATTGTTCTACTTGTCGGAAATTACAAATAATTTCGGTTAAAGTATTAACAATGGGGCTCGTAGTTCACTTAAACATGAAGATGAAATAATTGGCGAATGGTACTGTTTGGATGCTTTGCATATATGTTTCTTAGACTATATGGAAGCAATATATACAAAGATTTCAACCGTCTGCGTGTTCCAATCATTGTTCTACTTGTAGAAAGTTACAATTAATTTCCGTTAAAGGATTAACAATGGGGCTCGTAGTTCACTTAAACTTGAAGAACAAAAAATTGGCGAATTGTACTGTTTGGATGCTTTGCATATATGTTTCGTAGGCTATATAGAAGCAATATATGCAAAGATTTCAAGCGTCTACCTGTTCCATTCATTGTTCTACTTGTCGAAAGTTACAAATAATTTCCTATAAATGATTAACAATGGGGCTCATTGTTCACTTAAACTTGAAGAACAAAAAAGTGGCGAATGGTACTGTTTGGATGCTTTGCATATATGTTTCTTAGACTATATAGAAGCAATATATACATTAATTTCAACCGTCTAACTGTTCCACTCATTGTTCTACTTGTCGCAATTTACAAATAATTTCCGTTAAAGTATTAACAATGGGGCTCGTAGTTCACTTAAACATGTAGATGAAATAATTGGCGAATTGTACTGTTTGGATTCTTTGCATATATGTTTCTTAGATTATATAGAAGCAATATGTAGAAAGATTTCACCCGTCTACCTGTACTATTCATTGTTCTACTTGTAGAAAGTTACAAATAATTTCCATTTCATGATTATCATTGGGGCTCGCTGTTCACTTAAACTTGAAGATCAAAAAATTGGCGAATGTCACTGTTTAGATGCTTTGCATATAGGTTTCTTAGACTATATAGAAGCAATATATACAAAGATTTCAACCGTCTACCTGTTCCATTCATTGTTCTACTTGTCGAAAGTTACAAATAATATCCGATAACGGATTAAGCATTGGGGCTCATTGTTCAATTAAACTTCAAGAACAAAAAATTGGCGAATTGTACTGTTTGGATGCTTTGCATATATGTTTCTTAGACTATATAGAAGCAATATATACAAAGATTTCAAGCGTCTACCTGTTCCATTCATTGTTATACTTGTCGAAATTTACAAATAATTTCCTTTAAAGGATTAACAATGGGGCTCGTAGTTCACTTAAACTTGAAGATCAAAAAATTGGCGAATGTCACTGTTTAGATGCTTTGCATATAGGTTTCTTAGACTATATAGAATCAATATATACAATGATTTCAACCGTCTACCTGTTCCATTCATTGTTCTACTTGTCGAAAGTTACAAATAATATCCGATAACGGATTAAGCATTGGGGCTCATTGTTCAATTAAACTTCAAGAACAAAAAATTGGCGAATTGTACTGTTTGGATACTTTGCATATATGTTTCTTAGACTATATAGAAGCAATATATACAATGAGTTCAACCGTCTACCTGATCCATTCATTGTTCAACTTGTCGAAAGTTACAAATAATTTCCGATAAAGGATTAACAATGGGGCTCATTGTTCACTTAAACTTGAAGAACAAAGAATTGGCGAATGGTACTGTTTGGATGCTTTGCGTATATGTTTCTTAGATTATATAGAAGCAATATATACAAAGATTTCAACCGTCTACCTGTTCCATTCATTGTTCTACTTGTCGAAAATTACAAATAATTTCCGATAAAAGATTAACCATTGGGGCTCATTGTTCACTTAAACTTGAAGAACAAAAAATTGGCGAATGGTACTGTTTGGATGCTTTGCGTACATGTTTCTTAGACTATATGGAAGCAATATATACAAATATTTCAACCGTCTACGTGTTCCAATCATTGTTCGACTTGTCGAAATTTACAAATAATTTCCTTTAAAGGATTAACAATGGGGCTCGTTGTTCACTTAAACTTGAAGAACAAAAAATTGATGGATGGTACTGTTTGGATGCTTTGCATATATGTTTCTTAGACTATATAGAAGCAATATATACAAAGATTTCAACCGTCTACCAGTTCCATTCAATGTTCTACTTGTCGAGAGTTACAAATAATTTCCGATAAAGGATTAACAATGGGGCTCATTGTTCACTTAAACTTGAAGAACAAAAAATTGGCGAATGGTACTGTTTGGATGCTTTGCGTACATGTTTCTTGGACTATATGGAAGCAATATATACAAAGATTTCAACCGTCTACGTGTTCCAATCATTGTTCTACTTGTCGAAATTTACAAATAATTTCCGATAAATGATTAACCATTGGGGCTCATTGTTCACTTAAACTTGAAGAACAAAAAATTGGCGAATGGTACTGTTTGGATGCTTTGCATATATGTTTCTTAGATTATATAGAAGCAATATATACAAAGATTTCAACCGTCTACCTGTTCCATTCACTGTTCTACTTGTCGAAATTTACAAATAATTTCCATTTCATGATTATCAATGGGGCTCGCTGTTCACTTAAACTTGAAGATCAAAAAATTGGCGAATGTTACTGTTTAGATGCTTCGCATATAGGTTTCTTAGACTATATAGAAGCAACATATACAAAGATTTCAACCGTCTACCTGTTCTATTCATTGTTCATCTTGTCGAAAGTTACAAATAATTTCCGTTTCATGATTATCAATGTGCCTCGTTGTTCACTTAAACTTGAAGAACAAAAAATTGGCGACTGGTACTGTTTGGATGCTTTGCATATATGTTTATTAGGCTATATAGAAGCAATATATAAAAAGATTTCAACCGTCTACCAGTTCCATTCATTGTTCTACTTGTCGAAAGTTACAAATAATTTCCGATAAGGGATTAACAATGGGGATCGTAGTTTACTAAAACTTGAAGAACAGAAAATTGACGAATTGTACTGTTTGGATGCTTTGCATATATGTTTCTTAGACTATATAGACGCAATATATACAAGGATTTCAACCGTCTACCTGTTCCATTCATTGTTCTACTTGTCGAAAGTTACAAATAATTTCCTTTAAAGGATTAACAATGGGGCTCGTTGTTCACTTAAACTTGAAGAACAATAAATTGGCGAATTGTACTGTTTGGATGCTTTGCATATATGTTTCGTAGGTTATATAGAAGCAATATATACAATGATTTCAACCGTCTACCTGATCCATTCATTGTTCTACTTGTCGAAATTTACAAATAATTTCCTTTAAAGGATTAACAATGGGGCTCGTAGTTCACTTAAACTTGTAGAACAAAAAATTGGCGAATTGTGCTGCTTGGATGCTTTGCATATATGTTTCTTAGATTATATAGAAGCAATATATACAAAGATTTCAACCGTCTACCTGTTCCATTCATTGTTCTACTTGTCGAAAATTACAAATAATTTCCGATAAAGGATTAACCATTGGGGCTCATTGTTCACTTAAACTTGATGAACAAAAAATTGGCGAATGGTACTGTTTGGATGCTTTGCGTACATGTTTCTTAGACTATATGGAAGCAATATATACAAAGATTTCAACCGTCTACGTGTTCCAATCATTGTCCTACTTGTCGAAATTTACAAATAATTTCCTTTAAAGGATTAACAATGGGGCTCGTCGTTCACTTAAACTTGAAGAACAAAAAATTGGCGAATGGTACTGTTTGGATGCTTTGCATATATGTTTCTTAGATTATATAGAAGCAATATATACAAAGATTTCAACCGTCTACCTGTTCCATTCAATGTTCTACTTGTCGAAAGTTACAAATAATTTCCGATAAAGGATTAACAATGGGGCTCATTGTTCACTTAAACTTGAAGAATAAAAAATTGGCGAATGGTACTGTTTGGATGCTTTGCATATATGTTTCTTAGACTACATGGAAGCAATATATACAAAGATTTCAACCGTCTGCGTGTTCCAATCATTGTTCTACTTGTAGAAAGTTACAATTAATTTCCGTTAAAGGATTAACAATGGGGCTCGTAGTTCATTTAAACTTGAAGAACAAAAAATTGTCGAATTGTACTGTTTGGATGCTTTGCATATATGTTTCGTAGGCTATACAGAAGCAATATATACAATGATTTCAACCGTCTACCTGTTCCATTCAATGTTCTACTTGTCGAAAGTTACAAATAATTTCCGATAAAGGATTACCCATTGGGGCTCATTGTTCACTTAAACTTGAAGAACAATATATTGGCGAATGGTACTGTTTGGATGCTTTGCGTACATGTTTCTTAGACTATAGGGAAGCAATATATACAAAGATTTCAACCGTCTACCTGTTCCAATCATTGTTCTACTTGTCGAAATTTACAAATAATTTCCTTTAAAGGATTAACAATGGGGCTCGTTATTCTCTTAAACTTGAAGAACAAAAAAGTGGCGAATGGTACTGTTTGGATGCTTTGCATTTATGTTTCTTAGACTATATAGAACCAATATATACATTGATTTCAACCGTCTACCTGTTCCATTCATTGTTCTACTTGGCGAAATTTACAAATAATTTCCTTTAAAGGATTAACAATGGGGCTCGTTATTCACTTAAACTTGAAGAACAAAAAAGTGGCGAATGGTACTGTTTGGATGCTTTGCATTTATGTTTCTTAGACTATATAGAAGCAATATATACATTGATTTCAACCGTCTACCTGTTCCATTCATTGTTCGACTTGTCGAAAATTACAAATAATTTCCGATAAAGGATTAACAATGGGGCTCGTTGTTAACTTAAACTTGAAGAACAATAAATTGGCGAATTGAACTGTTTGGATGCTTTGCATATATGTTTCTTAGACTATATAGAAGCAATATATACAAAGATTTCAACCGTCTACCTGTTCCATTCATTGTTCTACTTGTCGAAAGTTACAAATAATTTCCGATAAAGGATTAACCATTGGGGCTCATTGTTCACTTAAACTTGAAGAACAAAAAATTGGCGAATGGTACTGTTTGGATGCTTTGCATATATGTTTCTTAGACTATATGGAAGCAATATATACAAAGATTTCAACCGTCTACGTGTTCCAATCATTGTTCTACTTGTAGAAAGTTACAATTAATTTCCGTTAAAGGATTAACAATGGGGCTCGTAGTTCACTTAAACTTGATGAACAAAAAATTGGCGAATTGTACTGTTTGGATGCTTTGCATATATGTTTCGTAGACTATATAGAAGCAATATATACAATGATTTCAACCGTCTACATGATCCATTCATTGTTCTACTTGTCGAATTTTACAAATAATTTCCTTTAAAGGATTAACAATGGGGCTCGTAGTTCACTTAAACTTGAAGAACAAAAAATTGGCGAATTGTACTGTTTGGTTGCTTTGCATAGATGTGTTCTTAGACTATTTAGAAGCAATATATAGAAAGATTTCACCCGTCTACCTGTACTATTCATTGTTCTAATTGTAGAAAGTTACAAATAATTTCTATTCCATGATTATCAATGGGGCTCGCTGTTCACTTAAACTTGAAGAACAAAAAATTGGCGAATTGTACTGTTTGGATGCTTTGCATATATGTTTCGTAGACTATATAGAAGCAATATATACAATGATTTCAACCGTCAACATGATCCATTCATTGTTCTACTTGTCGAAATTTACAAATAATTTCCTTTAAAGGATTAACAATGGGGCTCGTAGTTCACTTAAACTTGAAGATCAAAAAATTGGCGATTGTTACTGTTTAGTTGCTTTGCATATATGTTTCTTAGATTATATAGAAGCAATATATACAAAGATTTCAACCGCCTACCAGTTCCATTCATTGCTCTACTTGTCAAAAATTACAAATAATTTCCGATAAAGGATTAACCATTGGGGCTCATTGTTCACTTAAACTTGAAGGACAAAAAATTGGCGAATGGTACTGTTTGGATGCTTTGCGTACATGTTTCTTAGACTGTATTGAAGCAATATATACAAGGATTTCAACCGTCTACCTGTTCCATTCATTGGTCTACTTGTCGAAAGTTACAAATAATTTCCGTTAAAGTGTTAACAATGGGGCTCGTAGTTCACTTAAAGTTGAAGATGAAATAATTGGCGAATTGTACTGTTTGGATGCTTTGCATATATGTTTCTTAGATTATATAGAAGCAATATATACAAAGATTTCAACCGTCTACCTGTTCCATTCATTGTTCTACATGTCGAAAATTACAAATAATTTCCGTTAAGGGATTAACAATGGGGATCGTAGTTTACTTAAACTTGAAGAACAAAAAAGAGGCGAATGGTACTGTTTGGATGCTTTGCATAGATGTGTTCTTAGACTATTTAGAAGCAATATATAGAAAGATTTCACCCGTCTACCTGTACTATTCATTGTTCTACTTGTAGAAAGTTACAAATAATTTCTATTCCATGATTATCAATGGGGCTCGTAGTTCACTTAAACTTGAAGAACAAAAAATTGGCGAATGGTACTGTTTGGATGCTTTGCATATATGTTTCTTAGATTATATAGAAGCAATATATACAAAGATTTCAACCGTCTACCTGTTCCATTCAATGTTCTACTTGTCGAAAGTTACAAATAATTTCCGATAAAGGATTAACAATGGGGCTCATTGTTCACTTAAACTTGAAGAATAAAAAATTGGCGAATGGTACTGTTTGGATGCTTTGCATATATGTTTCTTAGACTACATGGAAGCAATATATACAAAGATTTCAACCGTCTGCGTGTTCCAATCATTGTTCTACTTGTAGAAAGTTACAATTAATTTCCGTTAAAGGATTAACAATGGGGCTCGTAATTCATTTAAACTTGAAGAACAAAAAATTGTCGAATTGTACTGTTTGGATGCTTTGTATATATATTTCGTAGGCTATACAGAAGCAATATATACAATGATTTCAACCGTCTACCTGTTCCATTCAGTGTTCTACTTGTCGAAAGTTACAAATAATTTCCGATAAAGGATTAACCATTGGGGCTCATTGTTCACTTAAACTTGAAGAACAAAAAATTGGCGAATGGTACTGTTTGGATGCTTTGCGTACATGTTTCTTAGACTATATGGAAGCAATATATACAAAGATTTCAACCGTCTACGTGTTCCAATCATTGTTCTACTTGTCGAAATTTACAAATAATTTCCTTTAAAGGATTAACAATGGGGCTCGTTATTCTCTTAAACTAGAAGAACAAAAAAGTGGCGAATGGTACTGTTTGGATGCTTTGCATTTATGTTTCTTAGACTATATAGAAGCAATATATACATTGATTTCAACCGTCTACCTGTTCCATTCATTGTTCTACTTGGCGAAATTTACAAATAATTTCCTTTAAAGGATTAACAATGGGGCTCGTTATTCACTTAAACTTGAAGAACAAAAAAGTGGCGAATGGTACTGTTTGGATGCTTTGCATATATGTTTCTTAGACTATATAGAAGCAATATATACAAAGATTTCAACCGTCTACCTGTTCCATTCATTGTTCTACTTGTCGAAAATTACAAATAATTTCCTTTAAAGGATTAACAATGGGGCTCGTTGTTAACTTAAACTTGAAGAACAATAAATTGGCGAATTGTACTGTTTGGATGCTTTGCATATATGTTTCTTAGACTATATAGAAGCAATATATACAAAGATTTCAACCGTCTACCTGTTCCATTCATTGTTCTACTTGTCGAAAGTTACAAATAATTTCCGATAAAGGATTAACCATTGGGGCTCATTGTTCACTTAAACTTGAAGAACAAAAAATTGGCGAATGGTACTGTTTGGATGCTTTGCGTACATGTTTCTTAGACTATATGGAAGCAATATATACAAAGATTTCAACCGTCTACGTGTTCCAATCATTGTTCTACTTGTCGAAATTTACAAATAATTTCCTTTAAAGGATTAACAATGGGGCTCGTTATTCTCTTAAACTAGAAGAACAAAAAAGTGGCGAATGGTACTGTTTGGATGCTTTGCATTTATGTTTCTTAGACTATATAGAAGCAATATATACATTGATTTCAACCGTCTACCTGTTCCATTCATTGTTCTACTTGGCGAAATTTACAAATAATTTCCTTTAAAGGATTAACAATGGGGCTCGTTATTCACTTAAACTTGAAGAACAAAAAAGTGGCGAATGGTACTGTTTGGATGCTTTGCATTTATGTTTCTTAGACTATATAGAAGCAATATATACATTGATTTCAACCGTCTACCTGTTCCATTCATTGTTCGACTTGTCGAAAATTACAAATAATTTCCGATAAAGGATTAACAATGGGGCTCGTTGTTAACTTAAACTTGAAGAACAATAAATTGTCGAATTGTACTGTTTGGATGCTTTGCATATATGTTTCTTAGACTATATAGAAGCAATATATACAAAGATTTCAACCGTCTACCTGTTCCATTCATTGTTCTACTTGTCGAAAATTACAAATAATTTCCTTTAAAGGATTAACAATGGGGCTCGTTGTTAACTTAAACTTGAAGAACAATAAATTGGCGAATTGTACTGTTTGGATGCTTTGCATATATGTTTCTTAGACTATATAGAAGCAATATATACAAAGATTTCAACCGTCTACCTGTTCCATTCATTGTTCTACTTGTCGAAAGTTACAAATAATTTCCGATAAAGGATTAACCATTGGGGCTCATTGTTCACTTAAACTTGAAGAACAAAAAATTGGCGAATGGTACTGTTTGGATGCTTTGCGTACATGTTTCTTAGACTATATGGAAGCAATATATACATTGATTTCAACCGTCTACCTGTTCCATTCATTGTTCTACTTGTCGCAAGTTACAAATAATTTCCGTTAAAGTATTAACAATGGGGCTCGTAGTTCACTTAAACTTGAAGAACAATAAATTGGCGAATTGTACTGTTTGGATGCTTTGCATATATGTTTCTTATACTATATTGAAGCAATATATACAAAGATTTCAACCGTCTACCTGTTCCATTCACTGTTCTACTTGTCGAAAGTTACAAATAATTTCCATTAAGGGATTAACAATGGGGATCGTAGTTTACTTAAACTTGAAGAACAAAAAATTGGCGAATTGTACTGTTTGGATGCTTTGCATAAATGTTTCTTAGACTATATAGAAGCAATATATACAATGATTTCAAAAGTCTACCAGTTCCATTCATTGTTCTACTTGTCGAAACTTACAAATAATTTCCTTTAAAGGATTAACAATGGGGCTCATTGTTCAATTAAACTGGAAGAACAAAAAATTGGCGAATTGTACTGTTTGGATGATTTGCATATATGTTTCTTATACTATATAGAAGCAATATTTACAAAGATTTCAACCGTCTACCTGTTCCATTCATTGTTCTACTTGTCGAAAGTTACAAATAATTTCCTTTAAAGGATTAACAATGGGGCTCATTGTTCAATTAAACTGGAAGAACAAAAAATTGGCGAATTGTACTGTTTGGATGATTTGCACATATGTTTCTTATACTATATAGAAGCAATATTTACAAAGATTTAAACCGTCTACCTGTTCCATTCATTGTTCTACTTGTCGAAAATTACAAATAATTTCCGATAAAGGATCAACCATTGGGGCTCCTTGTTCACTAAACTTGAAGAACAAAAAATTGTCGAATTGTACTGTTTGGATGCTTTGCATATATGTTTCCTAGACTATATAGAAGCAATATATACAATGATTTCAACCGTCTACCTGTTCCATTCATTTTTCTACTTGTCGAAAGTTACAAATAATTTCCTTTAAAGGATTAACAATGGGGCTCATTGTTCACTTAAACTTGAAGAACAAAAAATTGGCGAATTGTACTGTTTGGATGCTTTGCATATATGTTTCTTAGACTACAAAGAAGCAATATATACAAATATTTCAACCGTCTAATTGTTCCATTCATTGAACTACTTGTCGAAAATTACAAATAATTTCCGATAAAGGATTAACCATTGGGGCTCATTATTCACTTAAACTTGAAGAACAAAAAATTGGCGAATGGTACTGTTTGGATGCTTTGCATATATGTTTCTTGGACTATATGGAAGCAATATATACAAAGATTTCAACCGTCTGCGTGTTCCAATCATTGTTCTACTTGTAGAAAGTTACAATTAATTTCCGTTAAAGGATTAACAATGGGGCTCGTAGTTCACTTAAACTTGAAGAACAAAAAATTGGCGAATTGTACTGTTTGGATGCTTTGCATATATGTTTCGTAGGCTATATAGAAGCAATATATACAATGATTTTAACCGTCTACGTGTTCCAATCATTGTTCTACTTGTCGAAATTTACAAATAATTTCCTTTAAAGGATTAACAATGGGGCTCGTTGTTCACTTAAACTTGAAGAACAAAAAAGTGGCGAATGGTACTGTTTGGATGCTTTGCATATATGTTTCTTAGACTATATGGAAGCAATATATACAAAGATTTCAACCGTCTACGTGTTCCAATCATTGTTCTACTTGTAGAAAGTTACAATTAATTTCCGTTAAAGGATTAACAATGGGGCTCGTAGTTCACTTAAACTTGAAGAACAAAAAATTGGCGAATTGTACTGTTTGGATGCTTTGCATATATGTTTCGTAGACTATATAGAAGCAATATATACAATGATTTCAACCGTCTACATGATCCATTCATTGTTCTACTTGTCGAAATTTACAAATAATTTCCATTAAAGGATTAACAATGGGGCTCGTAGTTCACTTAAACTTGAAGAACAAAAAATTGGCGAATTGTACTGTTTGGATGCTTTGCATAGATGTGTTCTTAGACTATTTAGAAGCAATATATAGAAAGATTTCACCCGTCTACCTGTACTATTCATTGTTCTACTTGTAGAAAGTTACAAATAATTTCTATTCCATGATTATCAATGGGGCTCGCTGTTCACTTAAACTTGAAGATCAAAAAATTGGCGATTGTTACTGTTTAGATGCTTTGCATATATGTTTCTTAGATTATATAGAAGCAATATATACAAAGATTTCAACCGTCTACCAGTTCCATTCATTGTTCTACTTGTCGAAAGTTACAAATAATTTCCGATAACGGATTAACCATTGGGGCTCATTGTTCACTTAAACTTGAAGAACAAAAAATTGGCGAATTGTACTGTTTGGATGCTTTGCATATATGTTTCTTATACTATATAGAAGCAATATATACAAAGATTTCAACCGTCTACCTGTTCCATTCACTGTTCTACTTGTCGAAAGTTACAAATAATTTCCGTTAAGGGATTATTAATGGGGATCGTAGTTCACTTAAACTTGAAGAACAAAAAATTGGCGTATGGTACTGTTTGGATGCTTTGCATATATGTTTCTTAGACTATAAAGAAGCAATATATACAAATATTTCAACCGTCTAATTGTTCCATTCATTGAACTACTTGTCGAAAATTACAAATAATTTCCGATAAAGGATTAACCATTGGGGCTCATTGTTCACTTAAACTTGAAGAACAAAAAATTAGCAAATGGTACTGTTTGGATGCTTTGCATATATGTTTCTTAGACTATATAGAAGCAATATATACAAAGATTTCAACCGTCTACCTTTTCCATTCATTGTTCTTCTTGTCGAAAGTTACAAATAATTTCCGATAACGGATTAACCATTGGTGCTCATTGTTCACTTAAACTTGAAGACCAAAAAATAGGCGAATGGTACTGTTTGGATGCTTTGCGTACATGTTTCTTAGACTATATGGAAGCAATATATACAAAGGTTTCAACCGTCTACGTGTTCCAATCATTGTTCTACTTGTCGAAATTTACACATAATTTCCTTTAAAGGATTAACAATGGGGCTCGTTGTTAACTTAAACTTGAAGAACAAAAAATTGTCGAATTGTACTGTTTGGATGCTTTGCATATTTGTTTCTTAGACTATATAGAAGCAATATATACAATGATTTCAACCGTCTACCTGTTCCATTCATTGTTCTACTTGTCGAAAGTTACAAATAATTTCCGTTAAGGGATTAACAATGGGGATCGTAGTTTACTTAATCTTGAAGAACAAGAAATTGGCGAATTGTACTGTTTGGATGCTTTGCATATATGTTTCTTAGACTATATAGAAGCAATATATACAAAGATTTCAACCGTCTACCTGTTCCATTCATTGTTCTACTTGTCGAAAGTTACAAATAATTTCCTTTAAAGGATTAACAATGGGGCTCATTGTTCACTTAAACTTGAAGAACAAAAAATTGGCGAATTGTACTGTTTGGATGCTTTGCATATAAGTTTCTTAGACTATATAGAAGCAACATATACAATAATTTCAACAGTCTACCTGTTCCATTCATTGTTCTACTTGTCGACATTTACAAATAATTTCCTTTAAAGGATTAACAATGGGGCTCGTAATTCACTTAAACTTGAAGAACAAAAAATTGGCGAATGGTACTGTTTGGATGCATTGCATATATGTTTCTTAGACTATATAGAAGCAATATATACAAAGATTTCAACCATCTACCGGTTCCATTCATTGTTCTACTTGTCGAAAGTTACAAATAATTTCCTTTAAAGGATTAACAATGGGGCTCGTTGTTCACTTAAACTTGAAGAACAATAAATTGGCGAATTGTACTGTTTGGATGCTTTGCATATATGTTTCTTAGACTATATAGAAGCAATATATACAAAGATTTCAACCGTCTACCTGTTCCATTCATTGTTCTACTTGTCGAAAATTACAAATAATTTCCGATAAAGGATTAACCATTGGGGCTCATTGTTCACTAAACTTGAAGAACAAAAAATTGTCGAATTGTACTGTTTGGATGCTTTGCATATATGTTTCTTAGACTATATAGAAGCAATATATACAATGATTTCAACCGTCTACCTGTTCCATTCATTGTTCTACTTGTCGAAAGTTACAAATAATTTCCTTTAAAGGATTAACAATGGGGCTCGTTGTTCACTTAAACTTGAAGAACAATAAATTGGCGAATTGTACTGTTTGGATGCTTTGCATATATGATTCTTATACTATATTGAAGCAATATATACAAAGATTTCAACCGTCTACCTGTTCCATTCACTGTTCTACTTGTCGAAAGTTACAAATAATTTCCATTAAGGGATTAACAATGGGGATCGTAGTTTACTTAAACTTGAAGAACAAAAAATTGGCGAATTGTACTGTTTGGATGCTTTGCATATTTGTTTCTTAGACTATATAGAAGCAATATATACAAAGATTTCAACCGTCTACCTGTTCCATTCATTGTTCTACTTGTCGAAAGTTACAAATAATTTCCTTTAAAGGATTAACAATGGGGCTCATTGTTCACTTAAACTTGAAGAACAAAAAATTGGCGAATTGTACTGTTTGGATGCTTTGCATATATGTTTCTTAGACTATATAGAAGCAACATATACAATAATTTCAACAGTCTACCTGTTCCATTCATTGTTCTACTTGTCGAAATTTACAAATAATTTCCTTTAAAGGATTAACAATGGGGCTCGTAATTCACTTAAACTTGAAGAACAAAAAATTGGCGAATGGTACTGTTTGGATGCTTTGCATATATGTTTCTTAGACTATATAGAAGCAATATATACAAAGATTTCAACCATCTACCGGTTCCATTCATTGTTCTACTTGTCGAAAGTTACAAATAATTTCCGATAACGGATTAACCATTGGGGCTCATTGTTCACTTAAACTTGAAGAACAAAAAATTGGCGAATTGTACTGTTTGGATGCTTTGCATATATGTTTCTTATACTATATAGAAGCAATATATACAAAGATTTCAACCGTCTACCTGTTCCATTCACTGTTCTACTTGTCGAAAGTTACAAATAATTTCCGTTAAGGGATTATTAATGGGGATCGTAGTTCACTTAAACTTGAAGAACAAAAAATTGGCGTATGGTACTGTTTGGATGCTTTGCATATATGTTTCTTAGACTATAAAGAAGCAATATATACAAATATTTCAGCCGTCTAATTGTTCCATTCATTGAACTACTTGTCGAAAATTACAAATAATTTCCGATAAAGGATTAACCATTGGGGCTCATTGTTCACTTAAACTTGAAGAACAAAAAATTAGCGAATGGTACTGTTTGGATGCTTTGCATATATGTTTCTTAGACTATATAGAAGCAATATATACAAAGATTTCAACCGTCTACCTTTTCCATTCATTGTTCTTCTTGTCGAAAGTTACAAATAATTTCCGATAACGGATTAACCATTGGTGCTCATTGTTCACTTAAACTTGAAGACCAAAAAATAGGCGAATGGTACTGTTTGGATGCTTTGCGTACATGTTTCTTAGACTATATGGAAGCAATATATACAAAGGTTTCAACCGTCTACGTGTTCCAATCATTGTTCTACTTGTCGAAATTTACACATAATTTCCTTTAAAGGATTAACAATGGGGCTCGTTGTTAACTTAAACTAGAAGAACAAGAAATTGGCGAATTTTACTGTTTGGATGCTTTGCATATATGTTTCTTAGACTATATAGAAGCAACATATACAATAATTTCAACAGTCTACCTGTTCCATTCATTGTTCTACTTGTCGAAATTTACAAATAATTTCCTTTAAAGGATTAACAATGGGGCTCGTAATTCACTTAAACTTGAAGAACAAAAAATTGGCGAATGGTACTGTTTGGATGCTTTGCATATATGTTTCTTAGACTATATAGAAGCAATATATACAAAGATTTCAACCATCTACCGGTTCCATTCATTGTTCTACTTGTCGAAAGTTACAAATAATTTCCGATAACGGATTAACCATTGGGGCTCATTGTTCACTTAAACTTGAAGAACAAAAAATTGGCGAATTGTACTGTTTGGATGCTTTGCATATATGTTTCTTACACTATATAGATGCAATATATACAAAGATTTCAACCGTCTACCTGTTCCATTCACTGTTCTACTTGTCGAAAGTTACAAATAATTTCCGATAAAGGATTAACAATGGGGCTCATTGTTCACTTAAACTTGAAGAACAAAAAATTGGCGACTGGTACTGTTTGGATGCTTTGCATATATGTTTCTTAGACTATATGGAAGCAATATATACAAAGATTTCAACCGTCTGCGTGTTCCATTCATTGTTCTTCTTGTCGAAAGTTACAAATAATTTCCGATAACGGATTAACCATTGGTGCTCATTGTTCACTTAAACTTGAAGACCAAAAAATAGGCGAATGGTACTGTTTGGATGCTTTGCGTACATGTTTCTTAGACTATATGGAAGCAATATATACAAAGGTTTCAACCGTCTACGTGTTCCAATCATTGTTCTACTTGTCGAAATTTACACATAATTTCCTTTAAAGGATTAACAATGGGGCTCGTTGTTAACTTAAACTAGAAGAACAAGAAATTGGCGAATTTTACTGTTTGGATGCTTTGCATATATGTTTCTTAGACTATATAGAAGCAACATATACAATAATTTCAACAGTCTACCTGTTCCATTCATTGTTCTACTTGTCGAAATTTACAAATAATTTCCTTTAAAGGATTAACAATGGGGCTCGTAATTCACTTAAACTTGAAGAACAAAAAATTGGCGAATGGTACTGTTTGGATGCTTTGCATATATGTTTCTTAGACTATATAGAAGCAATATATACAAAGATTTCAACCATCTACCGGTTCCATTCATTGTTCTACTTGTCGAAAGTTACAAATAATTTCCGATAACGGATTAACCATTGGGGCTCATTGTTCACTTAAACTTGAAGAACAAAAAATTGGCGAATTGTACTGTTTGGATGCTTTGCATATATGTTTCTTACACTATATAGATGCAATATATACAAAGATTTCAACCGTCTACCTGTTCCATTCACTGTTCTACTTGTCGAAAGTTACAAATAATTTCCGATAAAGGATTAACAATGGGGCTCATTGTTCACTTAAACTTGAAGAACAAAAAATTGGCGAATGGTACTGTTTGGATGCTTTGCATATATGTTTCTTAGACTATATGGAAGCAATATATACAAAGATTTCAACCGTCTGCGTGTTCCAATCATTGTTCTACTTGTAGAAAGTTACAATTAATTTCCGTTAATGGATTAACAATGGGGCTCGTAGTTCACTTAAACTTGAAGAACAAAAAATTGGCGAATTGTACTGTTTGGATGCTTTGCATATATGTTTCGTAGGTTATATAGAAGCAATATATACAATGATTTCAACCGTCTACCTGTTCCATTCATTGTTCTACTTGTCGAAAACTACAAATAATTTCCGATAACGGATTAACCATTGGGGCTCATTGTTCACTTAAAATTGAAGAACAAAAAATTGGCGAATTGTACTGTTTGGATGCTTTGCATATATGTTTCTTATACTATATAGAAGCAATATATACAAAGATTTCAACCGTCTACCTGTTCCATTCACTGTTCTACTTGTCGAAAGTTACAAATAATTTCCGTTAAGGGATTATTAATGGGGATCGTAGTTCACTTAAACTTGAAGAACAAAAAATTGGCGTATGGTACTGTTTGGATGCTTTGCATATATGTTTCTTAGACTATAAAGAAGCAATATATACAAATATTTCAACCGTCTAATTGTTCCATTCATTGAACTACTTGTCGAAAATTACAAATAATTTCCGATAAAGGATTAACCATTGGGGCTCATTATTCACTTAAACTTGAAGAACAAAAAATTAGCGAATGGTACTGTTTGGATGCTTTGCATATATGTTTCTTAGACTATATAGAAGCAATATATACAAAGATTTCAACCGTCTACCTTTTCCATTCATTGTTCTTCTTGTCGAAAGTTACAAATAATTTCCGATAACGGATTATCCATTGGTTCTCATTGTTCACTTAAACTTGAAGACCAAAAAATAGGCGAATGGTACTGTTTGGATGCTTTGCGTACATGTTTCTTAGACTATATGGAAGCAATATATACAAAGGTTTCAACCGTCTACGTGTTCCAATCATTGTTCTACTTGTCGAAATTTACACATAATTTCCTTTAAAGGATTAACAATGGGGCTCGTTGTTAACTTAAACTTGAAGAACAAAAAATTGGCGTATGGTACTGTTTGGATGCTTTGCATATATGTTTCTTAGACTACAAAGAAGCAATATATACAAATATTTCAACCGTCTAATTGTTCCATTCATTGAACTACTTGTCGAAAATTATAAATAATTTCCGATAAAGGATTAACCATTGGGGCTCATTATTCACTTAAACTTGAAGAACAAAAAATTGGCGAATGGTACTGTTTGGATGCTTTGCATATATGTTTCTTGGACTATATGGAAGCAATATATACAAAGATTTCAACCGTCTGCGTGTTCCAATCATTGTTCTACTTGTAGAAAGTTACAATTAATTTCCGTTAAAGGATTAACAATGGGGCTCGTAGTTCACTTAAACTTGAAGAACAAAAAATTGGCGAATTGTGCTGTTTGGATGCTTTGCATATATGTTTCGTAGGCTATATAGAAGCAATATATACAATGATTTTAACCGTCTACGTGTTCCAATCATTGTTCTACTTGTCGAAATTTACAAATAATTTCCTTTAAAGGATTAACAATGGGGCTCGTTGTTCACTTAAACTTGAAGAACAAAAAAGTGGCGAATGGTACTGTTTGGATGCTTTGCATATATGTTTCTTAGACTATATGGAAGCAATATATACAAAGATTTCAACCGTCTACGTGTTCCAATCATTGTTCTACTTGTAGAAAGTTACAATTAATTTCCGTTAAAGGATTAACAATGGGGCTCATTGTTCACTTAAACTTGAAGAACAAAAAATTAGCGAATGGTACTGTTTGGATGCTTTGCATATATGTTTCTTAGACTATATAGAAGCAATATATACAAAGATTTCAACCGTCTACCTTTTCCATTCATTGTTCTTCTTGTCGAAAGTTACAAATAATTTCCGATAAAGGATTAACAATGGGGCTCATTGTACACTAAACTTGAAGAACAAAAAATTGGCGAATTGTACTGTTTGGATGCTTTGCATATATGTTTCGTAGGCTATATAGAAGCAATATATACAATGATTTTAACCGTCTACGTGTTCCAATCATTGTTCTACTTGTAGAAAGTTACAATTAATTTCCTTTAAAGGATTAACAATGGGGCTCGTAGTTCACTTAAACTTGAAGAACAAAAAATTGGCGAATTGTACTGTTTGGATGCTTTGCATAGATGTGTTCTTAGACTATTTAGAAGCAATATATAGAAAGATTTCACCCGTCTACCTGTACTATTCATTGTTCTACTTGTAGAAAGTTACAAATAATTTCTATTCCATGATTATCAATGGGGCTCGCTGTTCACTTAAACTTGAAGATCAAAAAATTGGCGATTGTTACTGTTTAGATGCTTTGCATATATGTTTCTTAGATTATATAGAAGCAATATATACAAAGATTTCAACCGTCTACCAGTTCCATTCATTGTTCTACTTGTCGAAAGTTACAAATAATTTCCGATAACGGATTAACCATTGGGGCTCATTGTTCACTTAAACTTGAAGAACAAAAAATTGGCGAATTGTACTGTTTGGATGCTTTGCATATATGTTTCTTATACTATATAGAAGCAATATATACAAAGATTTCAACCGTCTACCTGTTCCATTCACTGTTCTACTTGTCGAAAGTTACAAATAATTTCCGTTAAGGGATTATTAATGGGGATCGTAGTTCACTTAAACTTGAAGAACAAAAAATTGGCGTATGGTACTGTTTGGATGCTTTGCATATATGTTTCTTAGACTATAAAGGAGCAATATATACAAATATTTCAACCGTCTAATTGTTCCATTCATTGAACTACTTGTCGAAAATTACAAATAATTTCCGATAAAGGATTAACCATTGGGGCTCATTGTTCACTTAAACTTGAAGAACAAAAAATTAGCGAATGGTACTGTTTGGATGCTTTGCATATATGTTTCTTAGACTATATAGAAGCAATATATACAAAGATTTCAACCGTCTACCTTTTCCATTCATTGTTCTTCTTGTCGAAAGTTACAAATAATTTCCGATAACGGATTAACCATTGGTGCTCATTGTTCACTTAAACTTGAAGACCAAAAAATAGGCGAATGGTACTGTTTGGATGCTTTGCGTACATGTTTCTTAGACTATATGGAAGCAATATATACAAAGGTTTCAACCGTCTACGTGTTCCAATCATTGTTCTACTTGTCGAAATTTACACATAATTTCCTTTAAAGGATTAACAATGGGGCTCGTTGTTAACTTAAACTTGAAGAACAATAAATTGGCGAATTGTACTGTTTGGATGCTTTGCATAAATGTTTCTTAGACTATATAGAAGTAATATATACAATGATTTCAACAGTCTACCAGTTCCATTCATTGTTCTACTTATTGAAAGTTACAAATAATTTCCTTTAAAGGATTAACAATGGGACTCATTGTTCACTTAAACTTGAAGAACAAAAAATTGGCGTATTGTACTGTTTGGATGCTTTGCATATAAGATTCTTATACTATATAGAAGCAATATTTACAAAGATTTCAACAGTCTACCAGTTCCATTCATTGTTCTACTTGTCGAAAGTTACAAATAATTTCCTTTAAAGGATTAACAATAGGGCTCGTTGTTCACTTAAACTTGAAGAACAATATATTGGCGAATTGTACTGTTTGGATGCTTTGCATATATGTTTCTTAGACTATATAGAAGCAATATATACAATGATTGCAACCGTCTACCTGTTCCATTCATTGTTCTACTTGTCGAAATTTACAAATAATTTCCTTTAAAGGATTAACAGTGGGGCTCGTCGTTCACATAAACTTGAAGAACAAATAATTGGCGAATGGTACTGTTTGGATGCTTTGCATATATGTTTCTTAGACTATATAGAAGCAATATATACATTGATTTCAACCGTCTACCTGTTCCATTCATTGTTCTACTTGTCGAAAATTACAAATAATTTCCGATAAAGGATTAACCATTGGGGCTCATTGTTCACTAAACTTGAAGAACAAAAAATTGTCGAATTGTACTGTTTGGATGCTTTGCATATTTGTTTCTTAGACTATATAGAAGCAATATATACAATGATTTCAACCGTCTACCTGTTCCATTCATTGTTCTACTTGTCGAAAGTTACAAATAATTTCCGTTAAGGGATTAACAATGGGGATCGTAGTTTACTTAAACTAGAAGAACAAGAAATTGGCGAATTTTACTGTTTGGATGCTTTGCATATATGTTTCTTAGACTATATAGAAGCAATATATACAAAGATTTCAACCGTCTACCTGTTCCATTCATTGTTCTACTTGTCGAAAGTTACAAATAATTTCCTTTAAAGGATTAACAATGGGGCTCATTGTTCACTTAAACTTGAAGAACAAAAAATTGGCGAATTGTACTGTTTGGATGCTTTGCATATATGTTTCTTAGACTATATAGAAGCAACATATACAATAATTTCAACAGTCTACCTGTTCCATTCATTGTTCTACTTGTCGAAATTTACAAATAATTTCCTTTAAAGGATTAACAATGGGGCTCGTAATTCACTTAAACTTGAAGAACAAAAAATTGGCGATTGGTACTGTTTGGATGCTTTGCATATATGTTTCTTAGACTATATAGAAGCAATATATACAAAGATTTCAACCATCTACCGGTTCCATTCATTGTTCTACTTGTCGAAAGTTACAAATAATTTCCGATAACGGATTAACCATTGGGGCTCATTGTTCACTTAAACTTGAAGAACAAAAAATTGGCGAATTGTACTGTTTGGATGCTTTGCATATATGTTTCTTATACTATATAGAAGCAATATATACAAAGATTTCAACCGTCTACCTGTTCCATTCACTGTTCTACTTGTCGAAAGTTACAAATAATTTCCGTTAAGGGATTATTAATGGGGATCGTAGTTCACTTAAACTTGAAGAACAAAAAATTGGCGTATGGTACTGTTTGGATGCTTTGCATATATGTTTCTTAGACTATATGGAAGCAATATATACAAAGATTTCAACCGTCTACGTGTTCCAATCATTGTTCTACTTGTAGAAAGTTACAATTAATTTCCGTTAAAGGATTAACAATGGGGCTCATTGTACACTAAACTTGAAGAACAAAAAATTGTCGAATTGTACTGTTTGTATGCTTTGCATATATGTTTCTTAGACTATATAGAAGCAATATATACAATGATTTCAACCGTCTACCTGTTCCATTCATTGTTCTACTTGTCGAAAGTTACAAATAATTTCCGTTAAGGGATTAACAATGGGGATCGTAGTTTACTTAAACTTGAAGAACAAAAAATTGGCGAATTGTACTGTTTGGATGCTTTGCATATATGTTTCGTAGGCTATATAGAAGCAATATATACAATGATTTCAACCGTCTACGTGTTCCAATCATTGTTCTACTTGTCGAAATTTACAAATAATTTCCTTTAATGGATTAACAATGGGGCTCGTTGTTCACTTAAACTTGAAGAACAAGAAAGTGGCGAATGGTACTGTTTGGATGCTTTGCATATATGTTTCTTAGACTATATAGAAGCAATATATACTATGATTTCAACCGTCTACCTGTTCCATTCATTGTTCTACTTGTCGCAAGTTACAAATAATTTCCGTTAAAGTATTAACAATGGGGCTCGTAGTTCACTTAAACTTGAAGAACAAATAATTGGCGAATTGTACTGTTTGGATGATTTGCATATATGTTTCTTAGACTTTATAAAAGCAATATATACAAAGATTTCAACCGTCTACCTGTTCCATTCATTGTTCTACTTGTCGAAAATTACAAATAATTTCCGTTAAGGGATTAACAATGGGGATCGTAGTTTACTTAAACTTTAAGAACAAGAAATTGGCGAATTGTACTGTTTGGATGCTTTGCATATATGTTTCTTAGACTATATGGAAGGAATATATACAAAGATTTCAACCGTCTACCTGTTCCATTCATTGTTCTACTTGTCGCAAGTTACAAATAATTTCCGTTAAAGTATTAACAATGGGGCTCGTAGTTCACTTAAACTTGAAGAACAAATAATTGGCGAATTGTACTGTTTGGATGATTTGCATATATGTTTCTTAGACTTTATAAAAGCAATATATACAAAGATTTCAACCGTCTACCTGTTCCATTCATTGTTCTACTTGTCGCAAGTTACAAATAATTTCCGTTAAAGTATTAACAATGGGGCTCGTAGTTCACTTAAACTTGAAGAACAAAAAATTGGCGAATTGTACTGTTAGGATGCTTTGCATATATGTTTCGTAGGCTACATAGAAGCAATATATACAATGATTTCAACCGTCTACCTGTTCCATTCAATGTTCTACTTGTCGAAAATTACAAATAATTTCCGATAAAGGATTAACCATTGGGGCTCATTGTTCACTTAAACTTGAAGAACAAAAAATTGGCGAATGGTACTGTTTGGATGCTTTGCGTACATGTTTCTTAGACTATATGGAAGCAATATATACATTGATTTCAACCGTCTACCTGTTCCATTCATTGTTCTACTTGTCGAAATTTACAAATAATTTCCTTTAAAGGATTAACAATGGGGCTCGTAGTTCACTTAAACTTGAAGAACAAAAAATTGGCGAATTGTACTGTTTGGATGCTTTGCATATATGTTTCTTAGACTATATGGAAGCAATATATACAAAGATTTCAACCGTCTGCGTGTTCCAATCATTGTTCTACTTATAGAAAGTTACAATTAATTTCCGTTAAAGTATTAACAATGGGGCTCGTAGTTCACTTAAACTTGAAGAACAAAAAATTGGCGAATTGTACTGTTTGGATGCTTTGCATATATGTTTCGTAGGCTACATAGAAGCAATATATACAATGATTTCAACCGTCTACCTGTTCCATTCAATGTTCTACTTGTCGAAAGTTACAAATAATTTCCGATAAAGGATTAACCATTGGGGCTCATTGTTCACTTAAACTTGAAGAACAAAAAATTGGCGAATGGTACTGTTTGGATGCTTTGCGTACATGTTTCTTAGACTATATGGAAGCAATATATACATTGATTTCAACCGTCTACCTGTTCCATTCATTGTTCTACTTGTCGCAAGTTACAAATAATTTCCGTTAAAGTATTAACAATGGGGCTCGTAGTTCACTTAAACTTGAAGAACAAATAATTGGCGAATTGTACTGTTTGGATGATTTGCATATATGTTTCTTAGACTTTATAGAAGCAATATATACAAAGATTTCAACCGTCTACCTGTTCCATTCATTGTTCTACTTGTCGAAAATTACAAATAATTTCCTTTAAAGGATTAACAATGGGGCTCGTTGTTAACTTAAACTTGAAGAACAATAAATTGGCGAATTGTACTGTTTGGATGCTTTGCATATATGTTTCTTAGACTATATAGAAGCAATATATACAAAGATTTCAACCGTCTACCTGTTCCATTCATTGTTCTACTTGTCGAAAGTTACAAATAATTTCCGATAAAGGATTAACCATTGGGGCTCATTGTTCACTTAAACTTGAAGAACAAAAAATTGGCGAATGGTACTGTTTGGATGCTTTGCGTACATGTTTCTTAGACTATATGGAAGCAATATATACATTGATTTCAACCGTCTACCTGTTCCATTCATTGTTCTACTTGTCGCAAGTTACAAATAATTTCCGTTAAAGTATTAACAATGGGGCTCGTAGTTCACTTAAACTTGAAGAACAAATAATTGGCGAATTGTACTGTTTGGATGATTTGCATATATGTTTCTTAGACTTTATAGAAGCAATATATACAAAGATTTCAACCGTCTACCTGTTCCATTCATTGTTCTACTTGTCGAAAATTACAAATAATTTCCGTTAAAGTATTAACAATGGGGCTCGTAGTTCACTTAAACTTGAAGAACAATAAATTGGCGAATTGTACTGTTTGGATGATTTGCATATATGTTTCTTAGACTTTATAGAAGCAATATATACAAAGATTTCAACCGTCTACCTGTTCCATTCATTGTTCTACTTGTCGAAAATTACAAATAATTTCCTTTAAAGGATTAACAATGGGGCTCGTTGTTAACTTAAACTTGAAGAACAATAAATTGGCGAATTGTACTGTTTGGATGCTTTGCATATATGTTTCTTAGACTATATAGAAGCAATATATACAAAGATTTCAACCGTCTACCTGTTCCATTCATTGTTCTACTTGTCGAAATTTACAAATAATTTCCTTTAAAGGATTAACAATGGGGCTCGTAGTTCACTTAAACTTGAAGAACAAAAAATTGGCGAATTGTACTGTTTGGATGCTTTGCATATATGTTTCTTAGACTATATGGAAGCAATATATACAAAGATTTCAACCGTCTGCGTGTTCCAATCATTGTTCTACTTATAGAAAGTTACAATTAATTTCCGTTAAAGTATTAACAATGGGGCTCGTAGTTCACTTAAACTTGAAGAACAAAAAATTGGCGAATTGTACTGTTTGGATGCTTTGCATATATGTTTCGTAGGCTACATAGAAGCAATATATACAATGATTTCAACCGTCTACCTGTTCCATTCAATGTTCTACTTGTCGAAAGTTACAAATAATTTCCGATAAAGGATTAACCATTGGGGCTCATTGTTCACTTAAACTTGAAGAACAAAAAATTGGCGAATGGTACTGTTTGGATGCTTTGCGTACATGTTTCTTAGACTATATGGAAGCAATATATACATTGATTTCAACCGTCTACCTGTTCCATTCATTGTTCTACTTGTCGCAAGTTACAAATAATTTCCGTTAAAGTATTAACAATGGGGCTCGTAGTTCACTTAAACTTGAAGAACAAATAATTGGCGAATTGTACTGTTTGGATGATTTGCATATATGTTTCTTAGACTTTATAGAAGCAATATATACAAAGATTTCAACCGTCTACCTGTTCCATTCATTGTTCTACTTGTCGAAAATTACAAATAATTTCCTTTAAAGGATTAACAATGGGGCTCGTTGTTAACTTAAACTTGAAGAACAATAAATTGGCGAATTGTACTGTTTGGATGCTTTGCATATATGTTTCTTAGACTATATAGAAGCAATATATACAAAGATTTCAACCGTCTACCTGTTCCATTCATTGTTCTACTTGTCGAAAGTTACAAATAATTTCCGATAAAGGATTAACCATTGGGGCTCATTGTTCACTTAAACTTGAAGAACAAAAAATTGGCGAATGGTACTGTTTGGATGCTTTGCGTACATGTTTCTTAGACTATATGGAAGCAATATATACATTGATTTCAACCGTCTACCTGTTCCATTCATTGTTCTACTTGTCGCAAGTTACAAATAATTTCCGTTAAAGTATTAACAATGGGGCTCGTAGTTCACTTAAACTTGAAGAACAAATAATTGGCGAATTGTACTGTTTGGATGATTTGCATATATGTTTCTTAGACTTTATAGAAGCAATATATACAAAGATTTCAACCGTCTACCTGTTCCATTCATTGTTCTACTTGTCGAAAATTACAAATAATTTCCGTTAAAGTATTAACAATGGGGCTCGTAGTTCACTTAAACTTGAAGAACAATAAATTGGCGAATTGTACTGTTTGGATGCTTTGCATATATGTTTCTTATACTATATTGAAGCAATATATACAAAGATTTCAACCGTCTACCTGTTCCATTCACTGTTCTACTTGTCGAAAGTTACAAAAAATTTCCATTAAGGGATTAACAATGGGGATCGTAGTTTACTTAAACTTGAAGAACAAAAAATTGGCGAATTGTACTGTTTGGATGCTTTGCATAAATGTTTCTTAGACTATATAGAAGCAATATATACAATGATTTCAAAAGTCTACCAGTTCCATTCATTGTTCTACTTGTCGAAAGTTACAAATAATTTCCTTTAAAGGATTAACAATGGGGCTCATTGTTCAATTAAACTGGAAGAACAAAAAATTGGCGAATTGTACTGTTTGGATGATTTGCATATATGTTTCTTATACTATATAGAAGCAATATTTACAAAGATTTCAACCGTCTACCTGTTCCATTCATTGTTCTACTTGTCGAAAATTACAAATAATTTCCGATAAAGGATCAACCATTGGGGCTCATTGTTCACTAAACTTGAAGAACAAAAAATTGGCGAATTGTACTGTTTGGATGCTTTGCATATATGTTTCTTATACTATATAGAAGCAATATTTACAAAGATTTCAACAGTCTACCAGTTCCATTCATTGTTCTACTTGTCGAAAGTTACAAATAATTTCCTTTAAAGGATTAACAATGGGGCTCATTGTTCAATTAAACTGGAAGAACAAAAAATTGGCGAATTGTACTGTTTGGATGATTTGCACATATGTTTCTTATACTATATAGAAGCAATATTTACAAAGATTTCAACCGTCTACCTGTTCCATTCATTGTTCTACTTGTCGAAAATTACAAATAATTTCCGATAAAGGATCAACCATTGGGGCTCATTGTTCACTAAACTTGAAGAACAAAAAATTGTCGAATTGTACTGTTTGGATGCTTTGCATATATGTTTCTTAGACTATATAGAAGCAATATATACAATGATTTCAACCGTCTACCTGTTCCATTCATTTTTCTACTTGTCGAAAGTTACAAATAATTTCCTTTAAAGGATTAACAATGGGGCTCATTGTTCACTTAAACTTGAAGAACAAAAAATTGGCGAATTGTACTGTTTGGATGCTTTGCATATATGTTTCTTATACTATATAGAAGCAATATTTACAAAGCTTTCAACAGTCTACCAGTTCCATTCATTGTTCTACTTGTCGAAAGTTACAAATAATTTCCTTTAATGGATTAACAATGGGGCTCATTGTTCAATTAAACTGGAAGAACAAAAAATTGGCGAATTGTACTGTTTGGATGATTTGCATATATGTTTCTTATACTATATAGAAGCAATATTTACAAAGATTTCAACCGTCTACCTGTTCCATTCATTGTTCTACTTGTCGAAAATTACAAATAATTTCCGATAAAGGATCAACCATTGGGGCTCATTGTTCACTAAACTTGAAGAACAAAAAATTGTCGAATTGTACTGTTTGGATGCTTTGCATATATGTTTCTTAGACTATATAGAAGCAATATATACAATGATTTCAACCGTCTACCTGTTCCATTCATTTTTCTACTTGTCGAAAGTTACAAATAATTTCCTTTAAAGGATTAACAATGGGGCTCGTTGTTCACTTAAACTTGAAGAACAATAAATTGGCGAATTGTACTGTTTGGATGCTTTGCATATATGTTTCTTAGACTATATAGAAGCAATATATACAAAGATTTCAACCGTCTACCTGTTCCATTCATTGTTCTACTTGTCGAAAATTACAAATAATTTCCGATAAAGGATTAACCATTGGGGCTCATTGTTCACTAAACTTGAAGAACAAAAAATTGTCGAATTGTACTGTTTGGATGCTTTGCATATATGTTTCTTAGACTATATAGAAGCAATATATACAATGATTTCAACCGTCTACCTGTTCCATTCATTGTTCTACTTGTCGAAAGTTACAAATAATTTCCTTTAAAGGATTAACAATGGGGCTCGTTGTTCACTTAAACTTGAAGAACAAAAAATTGGCGAATTGTACTGTTTGGATGCTTTGCATATATGTTTCTTATACTATATAGAAGCAATATATACAAAGATTTCAACCGTCTACCTGTTCCATTCACTGTTCTACTTGTCGAAAGTTACAAATAATTTCCGTTAAGGGATTATTAATGGGGATCGTAGTTCACTTAAACTTGAAGAACAAAAAATTGGCGTATGGTACTGTTTGGATGCTTTGCATATATGTTTCTTAGTCTATAAAGAAGCAATATATACAAATATTTCAACCGTCTAATTGTTCCATTCATTGAACTACTTGTCGAAAATTACAAATAATTTCCGATAAAGGATTAACCATTGGGGCTCATTGTTCACTTAAACTTGAAGAACAAAAAATTAGCGAATGGTACTGTTTGGATGCTTTGCATATATGTTTCTTGGACTATATAGAAGCAATATATACAAAGATTTCAACCGTCTACCTTTTCCATTCATTGTTCTTCTTGTCGAAAGTTACAAATAATTTCCGATAACGGATTAACCATTGGTGCTCATTGTTCACTTAAACTTGAAGACCAAAAAATAGGCGAATGGTACTGTTTGGATGCTTTGCGTACATGTTTCTTAGACTATATGGAAGCAATATATACAAAGGTTTCAACCGTCTACGTGTTCCAATCATTGTTCTACTTGTCGAAATTTACACATAATTTCCTTTAAAGGATTAACAATGGGGCTCGTTGTTAACTTAAACTTGAAGAACAAAAAATTGTCGAATTGTACTGTTTGGATGCTTTGCATATTTGTTTCTTATACTATATAGAAGCAATATATACAAAGATTTCAACCGTCTACCTGTTCCATTCACTGTTCTACTTGTCGAAAGTTACAAATAATTTCCGTTAAGGGATTATTAATGGGGATCGTAGTTCACTTAAACTTGAAGAACAAAAAATTGGCGTATGGTACTGTTTGGATGCTTTGCATATATGTTTCTTAGACTATAAAGAAGCAATATATACAAATATTTCAACCGTCTAATTGTTCCATTCATTGAACTACTTGTCGAAAATTACAAATAATTTCCGATAAAGGATTAACCATTGGGGCTCATTATTCACTTAAACTTGAAGAACAAAAAATTAGCGAATGGTACTGTTTGGATGCTTTGCATATATGTTTCTTAGACTATATAGAAGCAATATATACAAAGATTTCAACCGTCTACCTTTTCCATTCATTGTTCTTCTTGTCGAAAGTTACAAATAATTTCCGATAACGGATTAACCATTGGTTCTCATTGTTCACTTAAACTTGAAGACCAAAAAATAGGCGAATTGTACTGTTTGGATGCTTTGCATATATGTTTCTTAGACTACATAGAAGCAATATATACAAAGATTTCAACCGTCTACCTGTTCCATTCATTGTTCTACTTGTCGAAAGTTACAAATAATTTCCGTTAAGGGATTAACAATGGGGATCGTAGTTTACTTAAACTTGAAGAACAAAAAATTGGCGAATTGTACTGTTTGGATGCTTTGCATATATGTTTCGTAGACTATATAGAAGCAATATATACAAATATTTCAACCGTCTAACTGTTCCATTCATTGTTCTACTTGTCGAAAATTACAAATAATTTCCGATAAAGGATTAACCATTGGGTTTCATTGTTCACTTAAACTTGAAGAACAAAAAATTGGCGAATTGTACTGTTTGGATGCTTTGCATATATGTTTCTTAGACTACATAGAAGCAATATATACAAAGATTTCAACCGTCTACCTGTTCCATTCATTGTTCTACTTGTCGAAAGTTACAAATAATTTCCGTTAAGGGATTAACAATGGGGATCGTAGTTTACTTAAACTTGAAGAACAAAAAATTGGCGAATTGTACTGTTTGGATGCTTTGCATATATGTTTCTTAGACTATATAGAAGCAATATATACAATGATTTCAACAGTCTACCTGTTCCATTCATTGTTCTACTTGTCGAAATTTACAAATAATTTCCGATAAAGGATTAACAATGGGGCTCATTGTTCACTTAAACTTGAAGAACAAAAAATTGGCGAATGGTACTGTTTGGATGCTTTGCATATATGTTTCTTAGACTATATGGAAGCAATATATACAAAGATTTCAACCGTCTGCGTGTTCCAATCATTGTTCTACTTGTAGAAAGTTACAATTAATTTCCGTTAAAGGATTAACAATGGGGCCCGTAGTTCACTTAAACTTGAAGAACAAAAAATTGGCGAATTGTACTGTTTGGATGCTTTGCATATATGTTTCGTAGGTTATATAGAAGCAATATATACAATGATTTCAACCGTCTACCTGATCCATTCATTGTTCTACTTGTCGAAATTTACAAATAATTTCCTTTAAAGGATTAACAATGGGGCTCGTTGTTCACTTAAACTAGAAGAACAAAAAATTGGCGAATGGTACTGATTGGATGCTTTGCATATATGTTTCTTAGATTATATAGAAGCAATATATACATTGATTTCAACCGTCTACCTGTTCCACTCATTGTTCTACATGTCGAAAGTTACAAATAATTTCCGATAACGGATTAACCATTGGGGCTCATTGTTCACTTAACCTTGAAGAACAAAAAAATTGGCGAATTGTACTGTTTGGATGCTTTGCATATATGTTTCTTATACTATATAGAAGCAATATATACAAAGATTTCAACCGTCTACCTGTTCCATTCACTGTTCTACTTGTCGAAAGTTACAAATAATTTCCGTTAAGGGATTAACAATGGGGATCGTAGTTTACTTAAACTTGAAGAACAAACAATTGGCGAATTGTACTGTTTGGATGCTTTGCATAAATGTTTCTTAGACTATATAGAAGCAATATATACAATGATTTCAACAGTCTACCTGTTCCATTCATTGTTCTACTTGTCGAAATTTACAAATAATTTCCTTTAAAGGATTAACAATGGGGCTCGTAGTTCAATTAAACTTGAAGAACAAAAAATTGGCGAATGGTACTGTTTGGATGCTTTGCATATATGTTTCTTATACTATATAGAAGCAATATATACAAAGATTTCAACCGTCTACCTGTTCCATTCATTGTTCTACTTGCCGAAAGTTACAAATAATTTCCGATAACGGATTAACCATTGGGGCTCATTCTTCACTTAAACTTGAAGAACAAAAAATTGGCGAATGGTACTGTTTGGATGCTTTGCATATATGTTTCTTAGACTATATAGAAGCAATATATACATTGATTTCAACGGTCTACCTGTTCCTTTCATTGTTCTACTTGTCGAAAGTTACAAATAATTTCCGTTAAAGTATTAACAATGGGGCTCGTAGTTCACTTAAACTTGAAGATCAAATAATTGGCGAATTGTACTGTTTGGATGATTTGCATATATGTTTCTTAGACTTTATAGAAGCAATATATACAAAGATTTCAACCGTCTACATCTTCCATTCATTGCTCTACTTGTCGAAAGTTACAAATAATTTCCGTTAAGGCATTAACAATGGGGATCGTTGTTTACTTAAACTTGAAGAACAAGAAATTGGCGAATTTTACTGTTTGGATGCTTTGCATATATGTTTCTTATACTATATAGAAGCAATATATACAAAGATTTCAACCGTCTACCTGTTCCATTCACTGTTCTACTTGTCGAAAGTTACAAATAATTTCCGTTCAGGGATTAACAATGGGGATCGTAGTTTACTTAAACTTGAAGATCAAAAAATTGGCGAATTGTACTGTTTGGATGCTTTGCATAAATGTTTCTTAGACTATATAGAAGCAATATATACAATGATTTCAACAGTCTACCTGTTCCATTCATTGTTCTACTTGTCGAAATTTACAAATAATTTCGTTTAAAGGATTAACAATGGGGCTCGTAGTTCACTTAAACTTGAAGAACAAAAAATTGGCGAATGGTACTGTTTGGATGCTTTGCATATATGTTTCTTATACTATATAGAAGCAATATATACATTGATTTCAACCGGCTACCTGTTCCATTCATTGTTCTACTTGTCGAAATTTACAAATAATTTCCGATAAAGGATTAACCATTGGGTTTCATTGTTCACTTAAACTTGAAGAACAAAAAATTGGCGAATTGTACTGTTTGGATGCTTTGCATATATGTTTCTTAGACTACATAGAAGCAATATATACAAAGCTTTCAACCGTCTACCTGTTCCATTCATTGTTCTACTTGTCGAAAGTTACAAATAATTTCCGTTAAGGGATTAACAATGGGGATCGTAGTTTACTTAAACTTGAAGAACAAAAAATTGGCGAATTGTACTGTTTGGATGCTTTGCATATATGTTTCTTAGACTATATAGAAGCAATATATACAATGATTTCAACAGTCTACCTGTTCCATTCATTGTTCTACTTGTCGAAATTTACAAATAATTTCCGATAAAGGATTAACAATGGGGCTCATTGTTCACTTAAACTTGAAGAACAAAAAATTGGCGAATGGTACTGTTTGGATGCTTTGCATATATGTTTCTTAGACTATATGGAAGCAATATATACAAAGATTTCAACCGTCTGCGTGTTCCAATCATTGTTCTACTTGTAGAAAGTTACAATTAATTTCCGTTAAAGGATTAACAATGGGGCCCGTAGTTCACTTAAACTTGAAGAACAAAAAATTGGCGAATTGTACTGTTTGGATGCTTTGCATATATGTTTCGTAGGTTATATAGAAGCAATATATACAATGATTTCAACCGTCTACCTGATCCATTCATTGTTCTACTTGTCGAAATTTACAAATAATTTCCTTTAAAGGATTAACAATGGGGCTCGTTGTTCACTTAAACTAGAAGAACAAAAAATTGGCGAATGGTACTGATTGGATGCTTCGCATATATGTTTCTTAGATTATATAGAAGCAACATATGCAAAGATTTCAACCGTCTACCTGTTCCATTCATTGTTCTACTTGTCGAAATTTACAAATAATTTCCTTTAAAGGATTAACAATGGGGCTCGTAGTTCACTTAAACTTGAAGAACAAAAAATTGGCGAATGGTACTGTTTGGATGCTTTGCATATATGTTTCTTATACTATATAGAAGCAATATATACAAAGATTTCAACCGTCTACCTGTTCCATTCATTGTTCTACTTGCCGAAAGTTACAAATAATTTCCGATAACGGATTAACCATTGGGGCTCATTGTTCACTTAAACTTGAAGAACAAAAAATTGGCGAATTGTACTGTTTGGATGCTTTGCATATATGTTTCTTATACTATATAGAAGCAATATATACAATGATTTCAACCGTCTACGTGTTCCATTCATTGTTCTACTTGTCGAAAGTTACAAATAATTTCCGTCAAGCGATTAACAATGGGGATCGTAGTTTACTTAAACTTGAAGAACAAAAAATTGGCGAATGGTACTGTTTGGATGCTTTGCATATATATTTCTTATACTATATAGAAGCAATATATACATTGATTTCAACCGGCTACCTGTTCCATTCATTGTTCTACTTGTCGAAATTTACAAATAATTTCCGATAAAGGATTAACCATTGGGGCTCATTGCTCACTTAAACTTGAAGAACAAAAAATTGGCGAATTGTACTGTTTGGATGCTTTGCATAAATGTTTCTTAGACTACATAGAAGCAATATATACAAAGATTTCAACCGTCTACCTGTTCCATTCATTGTTCTACTTGTCGAAAGTTACAAATAATTTCCGTTAAGGGATTAACAATGGGGATCGTAGTTTACTTAAACTTGAAGAACAAAAAATTGGCGAATTGTACTGTTTGGATGCTTTGCATATATGTTTCTTAGACTATATAGAAGCAATATATACAATGATTTCAACAGTCTACCTGTTCCATTCATTGTTCTACTTGTCGAAATTTACAAATAATTTCCGATAAAGGATTAACAATGGGGCTCATTGTTCACTTAAACTTGAAGAACAAAAAATTGGCGAATGGTACTGTTTGGATGCTTTGCATATATGTTTCTTAGACTATATGGAAGCAATATATACAAAGATTTCAACCGTCTGCGTGTTCCAATCATTGTTCTACTTGTAGAAAGTTACAATTAATTTCCGTTAAAGGATTAACAATGGGGCCCGTAGTTCACTTAAACTTGAAGAACAAAAAATTGGCGAATTGTACTGTTTGGATGCTTTGCATATATGTTTCGTAGGTTATATAGAAGCAATATATACAATGATTTCAACCGTCTACCTGATCCATTCATTGTTCTACTTGTCGAAATTTACAAATAATTTCCTTTAAAGGATTAACAATGGGGCTCGTTGTTCACTTAAACTAGAAGAACAAAAAATTGGCGAATGGTACTGATTGGATGCTTCGCATATATGTTTCTTAGATTATATAGAAGCAACATATGCAAAGATTTCAACCGTCTACCTGTTCCATTCATTGTTCTACTTGTCGAAATTTACAAATAATTTCCTTTAAAGGATTAACAATGGGGCTCGTAGTTCACTTAAACTTGAAGAACAAAAAATTGGCGAATGGTACTGTTTGGATGCTTTGCATATATGTTTCTTATACTATATAGAAGCAATATATACAAAGATTTCAACCGTCTACCTGTTCCATTCATTGTTCTACTTGCCGAAAGTTACAAATAATTTCCGATAACGGATTAACCATTGGGGCTCATTGTTCACTTAAACTTGAAGAACAAAAAATTGGCGAATTGTACTGTTTGGATGCTTTGCATATATGTTTCTTATACTATATAGAAGCAATATATACAATGATTTCAACCGTCTACGTGTTCCATTCATTGTTCTACTTGTCGAAAGTTACAAATAATTTCCGTCAAGCGATTAACAATGGGGATCGTAGTTTACTTAAACTTGAAGAACAAAAAATTGGCGAATGGTACTGTTTGGATGCTTTGCATATATATTTCTTATACTATATAGAAGCAATATATACATTGATTTCAACCGGCTACCTGTTCCATTCATTGTTCTACTTGTCGAAATTTACAAATAATTTCCGATAAAGGATTAACCATTGGGGCTCATTGCTCACTTAAACTTGAAGAACAAAAAATTGGCGAATTGTACTGTTTGGATGCTTTGCATAAATGTTTCTTAGACTACATAGAAGCAATATATACAAAGATTTCAACCGTCTACCTGTTCCATTCATTGTTCTACTTGTCGAAAGTTACAAATAATTTCCGTTAAGGGATTAACAATGGGGATCGTAGTTTACTTAAACTTGAAGAACAAAAAATTGGCGAATGGTACTGTTTGGATGCTATGCGTACATGTTTCTTAGACTATATGGAAGCAGTATATACAAGGATTTCAACCGTCTACCTGTTCCATTCATTGTTCTACTTGTCGAAAGTTACAAATAATTTCCGTTAAGGGATTAACAATGGGGATCGTTGTTTACTTAAACTTGAAGAACAAAAAATTGGCGAATTGTACTGTTTGGATGCTTTGCATATATGTTTCTTAGACTACATAGAAGCAATATATACAAAGATTTCAACCGTCTACCTGTTCCATTCATTGTTCTACTTGTCGAAAGTTACAAATAATTTCCGTTAAGGGATTAACAATGGGTCTCATTGTTCACTTAAACTTGAAGAACAAAAAATTGGCGAATGGTACTGTTTGGATGCTTTGCATATATGTTTCTTAGACTATATGGAAGCAATATATACAAAGATTTCAACCGTCTGCGTGTTCCAATCATTGTTCTACTTGTAGAAAGTTACAATTAATTTCCGTTAAAGGATTAACAATGGGGCCCGTAGTTCACTTAAACTTGAAGAACAAAAAATTGGCGAATTGTACTGTTTGGATGCTTTGCATATATGTTTCGTAGGTTATATAGAAGCAATATATACAATGATTTCAACCGTCTACCTGATCCATTCATTGTTCTACTTGTCGAAATTTACAAATAATTTCCTTTAAAGGATTAACAATGGGGCTCGTTGTTCACTTAAACTAGAAGAACAAAAAATTGGCGAATGGTACTGATTGGATGCTTCGCATATATGTTTCTTAGATTATATAGAAGCAACATATGCAAAGATTTCAACCGTCTACCTGTTCCATTCATTGTTCTACTTGTCGAAATTTACAAATAATTTCCTTTAAAGGATTAACAATGGGGCTCGTAGTTCACTTAAACTTGAAGAACAAAAAATTGGCGAATGGTACTGTTTGGATGCTTTGCATATATGTTTCTTATACTATATAGAAGCAATATATACAAAGATTTCAACCGTCTACCTGTTCCATTCATTGTTCTACTTGCCGAAAGTTACAAATAATTTCCGATAACGGATTAACCATTGGGGCTCATTGTTCACTTAAACTTGAAGAACAAAAAATTGGCGAATTGTACTGTTTGGATGCTTTGCATATATGTTTCTTATACTATATAGAAGCAATATATACAATGATTTCAACCGTCTACGTGTTCCATTCATTGTTCTACTTGTCGAAAGTTACAAATAATTTCCGTCAAGCGATTAACAATGGGGATCGTAGTTTACTTAAACTTGAAGAACAAAAAATTGGCGAATGGTACTGTTTGGATGCTTTGCATATATATTTCTTATACTATATAGAAGCAATATATACATTGATTTCAACCGGCTACCTGTTCCATTCATTGTTCTACTTGTCGAAATTTACAAATAATTTCCGATAAAGGATTAACCATTGGGGCTCATTGCTCACTTAAACTTGAAGAACAAAAAATTGGCGAATTGTACTGTTTGGATGCTTTGCATAAATGTTTCTTAGACTACATAGAAGCAATATATACAAAGATTTCAACCGTCTACCTGTTCCATTCATTGTTCTACTTGTCGAAAGTTACAAATAATTTCCGTTAAGGGATTAACAATGGGGATCGTAGTTTACTTAAACTTGAAGAACAAAAAATTGGCGAATTGTACTGTTTGGATGCTTTGCATATATGTTTCTTAGACTATATAGAAGCAATATATACAATGATTTCAACAGTCTACCTGTTCCATTCATTGTTCTACTTGTCGAAATTTACAAATAATTTCCGATAAAGGATTAACAATGGGGCTCATTGTTCACTTAAACTTGAAGAACAAAAAATTGGCGAATGGTACTGTTTGGATGCTTTGCATATATGTTTCTTAGACTATATGGAAGCAATATATACAAAGATTTCAACCGTCTGCGTGTTCCAATCATTGTTCTACTTGTAGAAAGTTACAATTAATTTCCGTTAAAGGATTAACAATGGGGCCCGTAGTTCACTTAAACTTGAAGAACAAAAAATTGGCGAATTGTACTGTTTGGATGCTTTGCATATATGTTTCGTAGGTTATATAGAAGCAATATATACAATGATTTCAACCGTCTACCTGATCCATTCATTGTTCTACTTGTCGAAATTTACAAATAATTTCCTTTAAAGGATTAACAATGGGGCTCGTTGTTCACTTAAACTAGAAGAACAAAAAATTGGCGAATGGTACTGATTGGATGCTTCGCATATATGTTTCTTAGATTATATAGAAGCAACATATGCAAAGATTTCAACCGTCTACCTGTTCCATTCATTGTTCTACTTGTCGAAATTTACAAATAATTTCCTTTAAAGGATTAACAATGGGGCTCGTAGTTCACTTAAACCTGAAGAACAAAAAATTGGCGAATGGTACTGTTTGGATGCTTTGCATATATGTTTCTTATACTATATAGAAGCAATATATACAAAGATTTCAACCGTCTACCTGTTCCATTCATTGTTCTACTTGCCGAAAGTTACAAATAATTTCCGATAACGGATTAACCATTGGGGCTCATTGTTCACTTAAACTTGAAGAACAAAAAATTGGCGAATTGTACTGTTTGGATGCTTTGCATATATGTTTCTTATACTATATAGAAGCAATATATACAATGATTTCAACCGTCTACGTGTTCCATTCATTGTTCTACTTGTCGAAAGTTACAAATAATTTCCGTCAAGCGATTAACAATGGGGATCGTAGTTTACTTAAACTTGAAGAACAAAAAATTGGCGAATGGTACTGTTTGGATGCTTTGCATATATATTTCTTATACTATATAGAAGCAATATATACATTGATTTCAACCGGCTACCTGTTCCATTCATTGTTCTACTTGTCGAAATTTACAAATAATTTCCGATAAAGGATTAACCATTGGGGCTCATTGCTCACTTAAACTTGAAGAACAAAAAATTGGCGAATTGTACTGTTTGGATGCTTTGCATAAATGTTTCTTAGACTACATAGAAGCAATATATACAAAGATTTCAACCGTCTACCTGTTCCATTCATTGTTCTACTTGTCGAAAGTTACAAATAATTTCCGTTAAGGGATTAACAATGGGGATCGTAGTTTACTTAAACTTGAAGAACAAAAAATTGGCGAATTGTACTGTTTGGATGCTTTGCATATATGTTTCTTAGACTATATAGAAGCAATATATACAATGATTTCAACAGTCTACCTGTTCCATTCATTGTTCTACTTGTCAAAATTTACAAATAATTTCCGATAAAGGATTAACAATGGGGCTCATTGTTCACTTAAACTTGAAGAACAAAAAATTGGCGAATGGTACTGTTTGGATGCTTTGCATATATGTTTCTTAGACTATATAGAAGCAATATATACATTGATTTCAACCGTCTACCTGTTCCACTCATTGTTCTACATGTCGAAAGTTACAAATAATTTCCGATAACGGATTAACCATTGGGGCTCATTGTTCACTTAACCTTGAAGAACAAAAAAATTGGCGAATTGTACTGTTTGGATGCTTTGCATATATGTTTCTTATACTTTATAGAAGCAATATATACAAAGATTTCAACCGTCTACATCTTCCATTCATTGCTCTACTTGTCGAAAGTTACAAATAATTTCCGTTAAAGTATTAACAATGGGGCTCGTAGTTCACTTAAACTTGAAGATCAAATAATTGGCGAATTGTACTGTTTGGATGATTTGCATATATGTTTCTTAGACTTTATAGAAGCAATATATACAAAGATTTCAACCGTCTACATCTTCCATTCATTGCTCTACTTGTCGAAAGTTACAAATAATTTCCGTTAAGGCATTAACAATGGGGATCGTTGTTTACTTAAACTTGAAGAACAAGAAATTGGCGAATTTTACTGTTTGGATGCTTTGCATATATGTTTCTTATACTATATAGAAGCAATATATACAAAGATTTCAACCGTCTACCTGTTCCATTCACTGTTCTACTTGTCGAAAGTTACAAATAATTTCCGTTCAGGGATTAACAATGGGGATCGTAGTTTACTTAAACTTGAAGATCAAAAAATTGGCGAATTGTACTGTTTGGATGCTTTGCATAAATGTTTCTTAGACTATATAGAAGCAATATATACAATGATTTCAACAGTCTACCTGTTCCATTCATTGTTCTACTTGTCGAAATTTACAAATAATTTCGTTTAAAGGATTAACAATGGGGCTCGTAGTTCACTTAAACTTGAAGAACAAAAAATTGGCGAATGGTACTGTTTGGATGCTTTGCATATATGTTTCTTATACTATATAGAAGCAATATATACATTGATTTCAACCGGCTACCTGTTCCATTCATTGTTCTACTTGTCGAAATTTACAAATAATTTCCGATAAAGGATTAACCATTGGGTTTCATTGTTCACTTAAACTTGAAGAACAAAAAATTGGCGAATTGTACTGTTTGGATGCTTTGCATATATGTTTCTTAGACTACATAGAAGCAATATATACAAAGATTTCAACCGTCTACCTGTTCCATTCATTGTTCTACTTGTCGAAAGTTACAAATAATTTCCGTTAAGGGATTAACAATGGGGATCGTAGTTTACTTAAACTTGAAGAACAAAAAATTGGCGAATTGTACTGTTTGGATGCTTTGCATATATGTTTCTTAGACTATATAGAAGCAATATATACAATGATTTCAACAGTCTAGCTGTTCCATTCATTGTTCTACTTGTCGAAATTTACAAATAATTTCCGATAAAGGATTAACAATGGGGCTCATTGTTCACTTAAACTTGAAGAACAAAAAATTGGCGAATGGTACTGTTTGGATGCTTTGCATATATGTTTCTTAGACTATATGGAAGCAATATATACAAAGATTTCAACCGTCTGCGTGTTCCAATCATTGTTCTACTTGTAGAAAGTTACAATTAATTTCCGTTAAAGGATTAACAATGGGGCCCGTAGTTCACTTAAACTTGAAGAACAAAAAATTGGCGAATTGTACTGTTTGGATGCTTTGCATATATGTTTCGTAGGTTATATAGAAGCAATATATACAATGATTTCAACCGTCTACCTGATCCATTCATTGTTCTACTTGTCGAAATTTACAAATAATTTCCTTTAAAGGATTAACAATGGGGCTCGTTGTTCACTTAAACTAGAAGAACAAAAAATTGGCGAATGGTACTGATTGGATGCTTTGCATATATGTTTCTTAGATTATATAGAAGCAACATATGCAAAGATTTCAACCGTCTACCTGTTCCATTCATTGTTCTACTTGTCGAAATTTACAAATAATTTCCTTTAAAGGATTAACAATGGGGCTCGTAGTTCACTTAAACTTGAAGAACAAAAAATTGGCGAATGGTACTGTTTGGATGCTTTGCATATATGTTTCTTATACTATATAGAAGCAATATATACAAAGATTTCAACCGTCTACCTGTTCCATTCATTGTTCTACTTGCCGAAAGTTACAAATAATTTCCGATAACGGATTAACCATTGGGGCTCATTGTTCACTTAAACTTGAAGAACAAAAAATTGGCGAATTGTACTGTTTGGATGCTTTGCATATATGTTTCTTATACTATATAGAAGCAATATATACAATGATTTCAACCGTCTACGTGTTCCATTCATTGTTCTACTTGTCGAAAGTTACAAATAATTTCCGTCAAGCGATTAACAATGGGGATCGTAGTTTACTTAAACTTGAAGAACAAAAAATTGGCGAATTGTACTGTTTGGATGCTTTGCATATATGTTTCTTAGACTATTTAGAAGCAATATATACAATGATTTGAACAGTCTACCTGTTCCATTCATTGTTCTACTTGTCGAAATTTACAAATAATTTCCTTTAAAGGATTAACAATGGGGCTCGTAGTTCACTTAAACTTGAAGAACAAAAAAATGGCGAATTGTACTGTTTGGATGCTTTGCATATATGTTTCTTAGACTACATAGAAGCAATATATACAAAGATTTCAACCGTCTACCTGTTCCATTCATTGTTCTACTTGTCGAAAGTTACAAATAATTTCCGTTAAGGGATTAACAATGGGGATCGTAGTTTACTTAAACTTGAAGAACAAAAAATTGGCGAATTGTACTGTTTGGATGCTTTGCATATATGTTTCGTAGACTATATAGAAGCAATATATACAATGATTTCAACAGTCTACCTGTTCCATTCATTGTTCTACTTGTCGAAATTTACAAATAATTTCCGATAAAGGATTAACAATGGGGCTCATTGTTCACTTAAACTTGAAGAACATAAAATTGGCGAATGGTACTGTTTGGATGCTTTGCATATATGTTTCTTAGACTATATGGAAGCAATATATACAAAGATTTCAACCGTCTGCGTGTTCCAATCATTGTTCTACTTGTAGAAAGTTACAATTAATTTCCGTTAAAGGATTAACAATGGGGCCCGTAGTTCACTTAAACTTGAAGAACAAAAAATTGGCGAATTGTACTGTTTGGATGCTTTGCATATATGTTTCTTATACTATATAGAAGCAATATATACAATGATTTCAACAGTCTACCTGTTCCATTCATTGTTCTACTTGTCGAAAGTTACAAATAATTTCCTTTAAATGATTAACAATGGGGCTCGTAGTTCACTTAAACTTGAAGAACAAAAAATTGGCGAATTGTACTGTTTGGATGCTTTGCATATATGTATCTTATACTATATAGAAGCAATGTATACAAAGATTTCAACCGTCTACCTGTTCCATTCACTGTTCTACTTGTCGAAAGTTACAAATAATTTCCGTCAAGGGATTAACAATGGGGATCGTAGTTTACTTAAACTTGAAGAACAAAAAATTGGCGAATTGTACTGTTTGGATGCTTTGCATAAATGTTTCTTAGACTATATAGAAGCAATATATACAATGATTTCAACAGTCTACCTGTTCCATTCATTGTTCTACTTGTCGAAATTTACAAATAATTTCCTTTAAAGGATTAACAATGGGGCTCGTAGTTCACTTAAACTTGAAGAACAAAAATTGGCGAATGGTACTGTTTGGATGCTTTGCATAAATGTTTCTTAGACTATATAGAAGCAATATATACAATGATTTCAACAGTCTACCTGTTCCATTCATTGTTCTACTTGTCGAAAGTTACAAATAATTTCCTTTAAAGGATTAACAATGGGGCTCATTGTTCACTTAAACTTGAAGAACAAAAAATTGGCGAATTGTACTGTTTGGATGCTTTGCATATATGTTTCTTATACTATATAGAAGCAATATATACAATGATTTCAACAGTCTACCTGTTCCATTCATTGTTCTACTTGTCGAAATTTACAAATAATTTCCTTTAAAGGATTAACAATGGTGCTCGTAGTTCACTTAAACTTGAAGAACAAAAAATTGGCGAATGGTACTGTTTGGATGCTTTGCATATATGTTTCTTATACTATATAGAAGCAATATATACAAAGATTTCAACCGTCTACCTGTTCCATTCACTGTTCTACTTGTCGAAATTACAAATAATTTCCGGTAAGGGATTAACAATGGGGATCGTAGTTTACTTAAACTTGAAGAACAAAAAATTGGCGAATTGTACTGTTTGGATGCTTTGCATAAATGTTTCTTAGACTATATAGAAGCAATATATACAATGATTTCAACAGTCTACCCGTTCCATTAATTGTTCTACTTGTCGAAAGTTACAAATAATTTCCTTTAAAGTATTAACAATGGGGCTCATTGTTCACTTAAACTTGAAGAACAAAAAATTGGCGAATTGTACTGTTTGGATGCTTTGCATAAATGTTTCTTAGACTATATAGAAGCAATATATACAATGATTTCAACAGTCTACCTGTTCCATTAATTGTTCTACTTGTCGAAAGTTACAAATAATTTCCTTTAAAGTATTAACAATGGGGCTCATTGTTCACTTAAACTTGAAGAACAAAAAATTGGCGAATTGTACTGTTTGGATGCTTTGCATATATGTTTCTTATACTATATAGAAGCAATATATACAAAGATTTCAACCGTCTACCTGTTCCATTCACTGTTCTACTTGTCGAAAGTTACAAATAATTTCCGTTCAGGGATTAAGAATGGGGATCGTAGTTTACTTAAACTTGAAGATCAAAAAATTGGCGAATTGTACTGTTTGGATGCTTTGCATAAATGTTTCTTAGACTTTATAGAAGCAATATATACAATGATTTCAACAGTCTACCTGTTCCATTCATTGTTCTACTTGTCGAAATTTACAAATAATTTCGTTTAAAGGATTAACAATGGGGCTCGTAGTTCACTTAAACTTGAAGAACAAAAAATTGGCGAATGGTACTGTTTGGATGCTTTGCATATATGTTTCTTATACTATATAGAAGCAATATATACATTGATTTCAACCGGCTACCTGTTCCATTCATTGTTCTACTTGTCGAAATTTACAAATAATTTCCGATAAAGGATTAACCATTGGGTTTCATTGTTCACTTAAACTTGAAGAACAAAAAATTGGCGAATTGTACTGTTTGGATGCTTTGCATATATGTTTCTTAGACTACATAGAAGCAATATATACAAAGATTTCAACCGTCTACCTGTTCCATTCATTGTTCTACTTGTCGAAAGTTACAAATAATTTCCGTTAAGGGATTAACAATGGGGATCGTAGTTTACTTAAACTTGAAGAACAAAAAATTGGCGAATTGTACTGTTTGGATGCTTTGCATATATGTTTCTTAGACTATATAGAAGCAATATATACAATGATTTCAACAGTCTACCTGTTCCATTCATTGTTCTACTTGTCGAAATTTACAAATAATTTCCGATAAAGGATTAACAATGGGGCTCATTGTTCACTTAAACTTGAAGAACAAAAAATTGGCGAATGGTACTGTTTGGATGCTTTGCATATATGTTTCTTAGACTATATGGAAGCAATATATACAAAGATTTCAACCGTCTGCGTGTTCCAATCATTGTTCTACTTGTAGAAAGTTACAATTAATTTCCGTTAAAGGATTAACAATGGGGCCCGTAGTTCACTTAAACTTGAAGAACAAAAAATTGGCGAATTGTACTGTTTGGATGCTTTGCATATATGTTTCTTATACTATATAGAAGCAATATATACAAAGATTTCAACCGTCTACCTGTTCCATTCATTGTTCTACTTGCCGAAAGTTACAAATAATTTCCGATAACGGATTAACCATTGGGGCTCATTGTTCACTTAAACTTGAAGAACAAAAAATTGGCGAATTGTACTGTTTGGATGCTTTGCATATATGTTTCTTATACTATATAGAAGCAATATATACAATGATTTCAACCGTCTACGTGTTCCATTCATTGTTCTACTTGTCGAAAGTTACAAATAATTTCCGTCAAGCGATTAACAATGGGGATCGTAGTTTACTTAAACTTGAAGAACAAAAAATTGGCGAATTGTACTGTTTGGATGCTTTGCATATATGTTTCTTAGACTATTTAGAAGCAATATATACAATGATTTGAACAGTCTACCTGTTCCATTCATTGTTCTACTTGTCGAAATTTACAAATAATTTCCTTTAAAGGATTAACAATGGGGCTCGTAGTTCACTTAAACTTGAAGAACAAAAAAATGGCGAATTGTACTGTTTGGATGCTTTGCATATATGTTTCTTAGACTACATAGAAGCAATATATACAAAGATTTCAACCGTCTACCTGTTCCATTCATTGTTCTACTTGTCGAAAGTTACAAATAATTTCCGTTAAGGGATTAACAATGGGGATCGTAGTTTACTTAAACTTGAAGAACAAAAAATTGGCGAATTGTACTGTTTGGATGCTTTGCATATATGTTTCTTAGACTATATAGAAGCAATATATACAATGATTTCAACAGTCTACCTGTTCCATTCATTGTTCTACTTGTCGAAATTTACAAATAATTTCCGATAAAGGATTAACAATGGGGCTCATTGTTCACTTAAACTTGAAGAACATAAAATTGGCGAATGGTACTGTTTGGATGCTTTGCATATATGTTTCTTAGACTATATGGAAGCAATATATACAAAGATTTCAACCGTCTGCGTGTTCCAATCATTGTTCTACTTGTAGAAAGTTACAATTAATTTCCGTTAAGGGATTAACAATGGGGATCGTAGTTTACTTAAACTTGAAGAACAAGAAATTGGCGAATTGTACTGTTAGGATGCTTTGCATATATGTTTCGTAGACTATATAGAAGCAATATATACAATGATTTCAACCGTCTAAATGATCCATTCATTGTTCTACTTGTCGAAAGTTACAAATAATTTCCGTTAATGGATTAACAATGGGGATCGTAGTTTACTTAAACTTGAAGAACAAAAAATTGGCGTATTGTACTGTTTAGATGCTTCGCATATAGGTTTCTTAGACTATATAGAAGCAACATATACAAAGATTTCAACCGTCTACCTGTTCTATACATTGTTCATCTTGTCGAAATTTACAAATAATTTCCGTTTCATGATTATCAATGGGCCTCGTTGTTCACTTAAACTTGAAGAACAAAAAATTGGCGACTGGTACTGTTTGGATGCTTTGTATATATGTTTCTTAGACTATATAGAAGCAATATATAAAAAGATTTCAACCGTCTACCAGTTCCATTCATTGTTCTACTTGTCGAAAGTTACAAATAATTTCCGTTAAGGGATTAACAATGGGGATCGTAGTTTACTTAAACTTGAAGAACAAAAAATTGGCGAATTGTACTGTTTGGATGCTTTGCATATATGGTTCTTAGACTATATAGAAGCAATATATAAAAAGATTTCAACCGTCTACCAGTTCCATTCATTGTTCTACTTGTCGAAAGTTACAAATAATTTCCGTTAAGGGATTAACAATGGGGATCGTAGTTTACTTAAACTTGAAGAACAAAAAATTGGCGTATTGTACTGTTTAGATGCTTCGCATATAGGTTTCTTAGGCTATATAGAACCAACACATACAAAGATTTCAACCGTCTACCTGTTCTATTCATTGTTCATCTTGTCGAAAGTTACAAATAATTTCCGTTTCATGATTATCAATGGGCCTCGTTGTTCACTTAAACTTGAAGAACAAAAAATTGGCGACTGGTACTGTTTGGATGCTTTGCATATATGTTTCTTAGACTATATAGAAGCAATATGTAAGAAGATTTCAACCGTCTACCAGTTCCATTCATTGTTCTACTTGTCGAAAGTTACAAATAATTTCCGTTAAGGGATTAACAATGGGGATCGTAGTTTACTTAAACTTGAAGAACAAAAAATTGGCGAATTGTACTGTTTGGATGCTTTGCATATATGTTTCTTATACTATATAGAAGCAATATATACAATGATTTCAACCGTCTACCTGTTCCATTCATTGTTCTACTTGTCGAAAGTTACAAATAATTTCCGATAACGGATTAACCATTGGGGCTCATTGTTCACTTAAACTTGAAGAACAAAAAATTGGCGAATTGTACTGTTTGGATGCTTTGCATATATGTTTCTTATACTATATAGAAGCAATATATACAAAGATTTCAACGGTCTACCTGTTCCATTCACTGTTCTACTTGTCGAAAGTTACAAATAATTTCCGATAAAGGATTAACAATGGGGCTCATTGTTCACTTAAACTTGAAGAACAAAAAATTGGCGAATGGTACTGTTTGGATGCTTTGCATATATGTTTCTTAGACTATATGGAAGCAATATATACAAAGATTTCAACCGTCTGCGTGTTCCAATCATTGTTCTACTTGTAGAAAGTTACAATTAATTTCCGTTAATGGATTAACAATGGGGCTCGTAGTTCACTTAAACTTGAAGAACAAAAAATTGGCGAATTGTACTGTTTGGATGCTTTGCATATATGTTTCGTAGGTTATATAGAAGCAATATATACAATGATTTCAACCGTCTACCTGTTCCATTCATTGTTCTACTTGTCGAAAGCTACAAATAATTTCCGATAACGGATTAACAATGGGGCTCATTGTTCACTTAAACTTGAAGAACAAAAAATTGGCGAATTGTACTGTTTGGATGCTTTGCATATATGTTTCTTAGACTATATAGAAGCAATATATACAAAGATTTCAACCGTCTACCTGTTCCATTCATTGTTCTACTTGTCGAAAGTTACAAATAATTTCCGTTTCATGATTATCAAAGGGCCTCGTTGTTCACTTAAACTTGAAGAACAAAAAATTGGCGACTGGTACTGTTTGGATGCTTTGCATATATGTTTCTTAGACTATATATAAGCAATATATACATTGATTTCAACCGTCTACCTGTTCCACTCATTGTTCTACTTGTCGCAAGTTACAAATAATTTCCGTTAAAGTGTTAACATTGGGGCTCATTGTTCACTTAAACTTGAAGAACAAAAAATTGGCGAATTGTACTGTTTGGATGCTTTGCATATATGTTTCCGATACTATATAGAAGCAATATATACAAAGATTTCAACCGTCTACCTGTTCCATTCACTGTTCTACTTGTCGAAAGTTACAAATAATTTCCGTTAAGGGATTAACAATGGGGATCGTAGTTTAGTTAAACTTGAAGAACAAAAAATTGGCGAATTGTACTGTTTGGATGCTTTGCATATATGTTTCTTAGACTATATAGAAGCAATATATACAATGATTTCAACAGTCTACCTGTTCCATTCATTGTTCTACTTGTCGAAAGTTACAAATAATTTCCTTTAAAGGATTAACAATGGGGCTCGTAGTTCACTTAAACTTGAAGAACAAAAAATTGGCGAATGGTACTGTTTGGATGCTTTGCATATATGTTTCTTAGACTATATAGAAGCAATATATACAAAGATTTCAACCGTCTACCTGTTCCATTCACTGTTCTACTTGTCGAAAGTTACAAATAATTTCCGTTCAGGGATTAACAATGGGGATCGTAGTTTACTTAAACTTGAAGATCAAAAAATTGGCGAATTGTACTGTTTGGATGCTTTGCATAAATGTTTCTTAGACTATATAGAAGCAATATATACAATGATTTCAACAGTCTACCTGTTCCATTCATTGTTCTACTTGTCGAAATTTACAAATAATTTCGTTTAAAGGATTAACAATGGGGCTCGTAGTTCACTTAAACTTGAAGAACAAAAAATTGGCGAATGGTACTGTTTGGATGCTTTGCATATATGTTTCTTATACTATATAGAAGCAATATATACATTGATTTCAACCGGCTACCTGTTCCATTCATTGTTCTACTTGCCGAAAGTTACAAATAATTTCCGATAACGGATTAACCATTGGGGCTCATTGTTCACTTAAACTTGAAGAACAAAAAATTGGCGAATTGTACTGTTTGGATGCTTTGCATATATGTTTCTTATACTATATAGAAGCAATATATACAATGATTTCAACCGTCTACGTGTTCCATTCATTGTTCTACTTGTCGAAAGTTACAAATAATTTCCGTCAAGCGATTAACAATGGGGATCGTAGTTTACTTAAACTTGAAGAACAAAAAATTGGCGAATTGTACTGTTTGGATGCTTTGCATATATGTTTCTTAGACTATTTAGAAGCAATATATACAATGATTTGAACAGTCTACCTGTTCCATTCATTGTTCTACTTGTCGAAATTTACAAATAATTTCCTTTAAAGGATTAACAATGGGGCTCGTAGTTCACTTAAACTTGAAGAACAAAAAAATGGCGAATTGTACTGTTTGGATGCTTTGCATATATGTTTCTTAGACTACATAGAAGCAATATATACAAAGATTTCAACCGTCTACCTGTTCCATTCATTGTTCTACTTGTCGAAAGTTACAAATAATTTCCGTTAAGGGATTAACAATGGGGATCGTAGTTTACTTAAACTTGAAGAACAAAAAATTGGCGAATTGTACTGTTTGGATGCTTTGCATATATGTTTCTTAGACTATATAGAAGCAATATATACAATGATTTCAACAGTCTACCTGTTCCATTCATTGTTCTACTTGTCGAAATTTACAAATAATTTCCGATAAAGGATTAACAATGGGGCTCATTGTTCACTTAAACTTGAAGAACATAAAATTGGCGAATGGTACTGTTTGGATGCTTTGCATATATGTTTCTTAGACTATATGGAAGCAATATATACAAAGATTTCAACCGTCTGCGTGTTCCAATCATTGTTCTACTTGTAGAAAGTTACAATTAATTTCCGTTAAGGGATTAACAATGGGGATCGTAGTTTACTTAAACTTGAAGAACAAGAAATTGGCGAATTGTACTGTTAGGATGCTTTGCATATATGTTTCGTAGACTATATAGAAGCAATATATACAATGATTTCAACCGTCTAAATGATCCATTCATTGTTCTACTTGTCGAAAGTTACAAATAATTTCCGTTAATGGATTAACAATGGGGATCGTAGTTTACTTAAACTTGAAGAACAAAAAATTGGCGTATTGTACTGTTTAGATGCTTCGCATATAGGTTTCTTAGACTATATAGAAGCAACATATACAAAGATTTCAACCGTCTACCTGTTCTATACATTGTTCATCTTGTCGAAATTTACAAATAATTTCCGTTTCATGATTATCAATGGGCCTCGTTGTTCACTTAAACTTGAAGAACAAAAAATTGGCGACTGGTACTGTTTGGATGCTTTGTATATATGTTTCTTAGACTATATAGAAGCAATATATAAAAAGATTTCAACCGTCTACCAGTTCCATTCATTGTTCTACTTGTCGAAAGTTACAAATAATTTCCGTTAAGGGATTAACAATGGGGATCGTAGTTTACTTAAACTTGAAGAACAAAAAATTGGCGAATTGTACTGTTTGGATGCTTTGCATATATGGTTCTTAGACTATATAGAAGCAATATATAAAAAGATTTCAACCGTCTACCAGTTCCATTCATTGTTCTACTTGTCGAAAGTTACAAATAATTTCCGTTAAGGGATTAACAATGGGGATCGTAGTTTACTTAAACTTGAAGAACAAAAAATTGGCGTATTGTACTGTTTAGATGCTTCGCATATAGGTTTCTTAGGCTATATAGAACCAACACATACAAAGATTTCAACCGTCTACCTGTTCTATTCATTGTTCATCTTGTCGAAAGTTACAAATAATTTCCGTTTCATGATTATCAATGGGCCTCGTTGTTCACTTAAACTTGAAGAACAAAAAATTGGCGACTGGTACTGTTTGGATGCTTTGCATATATGTTTCTTAGACTATATAGAAGCAATATGTAAGAAGATTTCAACCGTCTACCAGTTCCATTCATTGTTCTACTTGTCGAAAGTTACAAATAATTTCCGTTAAGGGATTAACAATGGGGATCGTAGTTTACTTAAACTTGAAGAACAAAAAATTGGCGAATTGTACTGTTTGGATGCTTTGCATATATGTTTCTTATACTATATAGAAGCAATATATACAATGATTTCAACCGTCTACCTGTTCCATTCATTGTTCTACTTGTCGAAAGTTACAAATAATTTCCGATAACGGATTAACCATTGGGGCTCATTGTTCACTTAAACTTGAAGAACAAAAAATTGGCGAATTGTACTGTTTGGATGCTTTGCATATATGTTTCTTATACTATATAGAAGCAATATATACAAAGATTTCAACGGTCTACCTGTTCCATTCACTGTTCTACTTGTCGAAAGTTACAAATAATTTCCGATAAAGGATTAACAATGGGGCTCATTGTTCACTTAAACTTGAAGAACAAAAAATTGGCGAATGGTACTGTTTGGATGCTTTGCATATATGTTTCTTAGACTATATGGAAGCAATATATACAAAGATTTCAACCGTCTGCGTGTTCCAATCATTGTTCTACTTGTAGAAAGTTACAATTAATTTCCGTTAATGGATTAACAATGGGGCTCGTAGTTCACTTAAACTTGAAGAACAAAAAATTGGCGAATTGTACTGTTTGGATGCTTTGCATATATGTTTCGTAGGTTATATAGAAGCAATATATACAATGATTTCAACCGTCTACCTGTTCCATTCATTGTTCTACTTGTCGAAAGCTACAAATAATTTCCGATAACGGATTAACAATGGGGCTCATTGTTCACTTAAACTTGAAGAACAAAAAATTGGCGAATTGTACTGTTTGGATGCTTTGCATATATGTTTCTTAGACTATATAGAAGCAATATATACAAAGATTTCAACCGTCTACCTGTTCCATTCATTGTTCTACTTGTCGAAAGTTACAAATAATTTCCGTTTCATGATTATCAAAGGGCCTCGTTGTTCACTTAAACTTGAAGAACAAAAAATTGGCGAATTGTACTGTTTGGATGCTTTGCATATATGTTTCCGATACTATATAGAAGCAATATATACAAAGATTTCAACCGTCTACCTGTTCCATTCACTGTTCTACTTGTCGAAAGTTACAAATAATTTCCGTTAAGGGATTAACAATGGGGATCGTAGTTTAGTTAAACTTGAAGAACAAAAAATTGGCGAATTGTACTGTTTGGATGCTTTGCATATATGTTTCTTAGACTATATAGAAGCAATATATACAATGATTTCAACAGTCTACCTGTTCCATTCATTGTTCTACTTGTCGAAAGTTACAAATAATTTCCTTTAAAGGATTAACAATGGGGCTCGTAGTTCACTTAAACTTGAAGAACAAAAAATTGGCGAATGGTACTGTTTGGATGCTTTGCATATATGTTTCTTAGACTATATAGAAGCAATATATAAAAAGATTTCAACCGTGTACCAGTTCCATTCATTGTTCTACTTGTCGAAAGTTACAAATAATTTCCGTTAAGGGATTAACAATGGGGATCGTAGTTTACTTAAACTTGAAGAACAAAAAATTGGCGTATTGTACTGTTTAGATGCTTCGCATATAGGTTTCTTAGACTATATAGAAGCAACATATACAAAGATTTCAACCGTCTACCTGTTCTATTCATTGTTCATCTTGTCGAAAGTTACAAATAATTTCCGTTAAAGTATTAACAATGGGGCTCGTAGTTCACTTAAACTTGAAGAACAAAAAATTGGCGAATGGTACTGTTTGGATGCTGTGCATATATGTTCCTTAGACTATATAGAAGCAATATATACATTTATTTCAACCGTCTACCTGTTCCACTCATTGTTCTACTTGTCGCAAGTTACAAATAATTTCCGTTAAAGTGTTAACAATGGGGCTCGTAGTTCACTTAAACTTGAAGAACAAAAAATTGGCGAATGGTACTGTTTGGATGCTTTGCATATATGTTTCTTAGACTATATAGAAGCAATAGATACAATGATTTCATCCGTCTACCTGTTCCATTCAATGTTCTACTTGTCGAAAGTTACAAATAATTTCCGTTAAACTATTAACAATGGGGCTCGTAGTTCACTTAAACTTGAAGATCAAATAATTGGCGAATTGTACTGTTTGGATGATTTGCATATATGTTCCTTAGACTATATAGAAGCAATATATACAAAGATTTCAACCGTCTACCTGTTCCATTCATTGATCTACTTGTCGAAAGTTACAAATAATTTCCGATAAAGGATTAACAATGGGTCTCATTGTTCACTTAAACTTGAAGAACAAAAAATTGGCGAATGGTACTGTTTGGATGCTTTGCATATATGTTTCTTAGACTATATGGAAGCAATATATACAAAGATTTCAACCGTCTACGTGTTCCATTCACTGTTCTACTTGTCGAAAGTTACAAATAATTACCGTTAAGTGATTAACAATGGGGATCGTAGTTTACTTAAACTTGAAGAACAAAAAATTGGCGAATTGTACTGTTTGGATGCTTTGCATATATGTTTCTTAGACTATATAGAAGCAATATATAAAAAGATTTCAACCGTCTACCAGTTCCATTCATTGTTCTACTTGTCGAAAGTTACAAATAATTTCCGTTAAAGGATTAACAATGGGGCACATTGTTCACTTAAACTTGAAGAACAAAAAATTTGCGAATTGTACTGTTTGGACTCTTTGCATATATGTTTCTTGGACTATATAGAAGCAATATATACAATGATTTCAACAGTCTACCTGTTCCATTCATTGTTCTACTTGTCGAAATTTACAAATAATTTCCTTTAAAGGATTAACAATGGGGCTCGTAGTTCACTTAAACTTGAAGAACAAAAAATTGGCGAATTGTGCTGTTTGGGTGCTTTGCATATGTGTTTCTTAGACTATTTAGAAGCAATATATAGAAAGATTTCACCCGTCTACCTGTACTATTCATTGTTCTACTTGTAGAAAGTTACAAATAATTTCCATTTCATGATTATCAATGGGGCTCGCTGTTCACTTAATCTTGAAGATCAAAAAATTGGAGAATGTTACTGTGTAGATGCTTCGCATATAGGTTTCTTAGACTATATAGAAGCAATATATACAAAGATTTCAACCGTCTACCTGGTCTATTCATTGTTCATCTTGTCGAAAGTTACAAATAATTTCCGTTTCATGATTATCAATGGGCCTCGTTGTTCACTTAAACTTGAAGAAAAAAAATTGACGACTGGTACTGTTTGGATGCTTTGCATAAATGTTTCTTAGACTATATAGAAGCAATATATAAAAGGATTTCAACCATGTACCAGTTCCATTCATTGTTCTACTTGTCGAAATTTAGAAATAATTTCCGTTTAGGGATTAACAATGAGGATCGTGGTTTACTTAAACTTGAAGAACAAAAAATTGGCGAATTGTACTGTTTGGATGCTTTGCATATATGTTTCTTAGACTATATAGAAGCAATATATACAATGATTTCAACAGTCTACCTGTTTCATTCATTGTTCTACTTGTCGAAAGTTACAAATAAATTCCTTTAAATGATTAACAATGGGGCTCGTAGTTCACTTAAACTTGAAGAACAAAAAATTGGCGAATGGTACTGTTTGGATGCTTTGCATATATGTTTCTTATACTATATAGATGCAATATATACAAAGATTTCAACCGTCTACCTGTACTATTCATTGTTCTACTTGTAGAAAGTTACAAATAATTCCCGATAAAGGATTAACGATTGGGGCTCGTAGTTCACTTAAACTTGAAGATCAAATAATTGGCGAATTGTACTGTTTGGATGATTTGCAGATATGTTTCTTAGACTATATAGACGCAATATATACAAGGATTTCAACCGTCTACCTGTTCCATTCATTGTTCTACTTGTCGAATGTTACAAATAATTTCCGATAAAGGATTAACAATGGGGCTCATTGTTCACTTAAACTTGAAGGACAAAAAATTGGCGAATGGTACTGGTTGGATGCTTTGCATATATGTTTCTTAGACTATATGGAAGGAATATATACAAAGATTTCAACCGGCTACGTGTTCCAATCATTGTTCTACTTGTAGAAAGTTACTATTAATTTCCGTTAAAGGATTAACAATGGGGCTCGTAGTTCACTTAAACTTGAAGAACAAGAAATTGGCGAATTGTACTGTTTGGATGCTTTGCATATATGTTTCGTAGACTATATAGAAGCAATATATACAATGATTTCAACCGTCTAAATGATCCATTCATTGTTCTACTTGTCGAATGTTACAAATAATTTCCGATAAAGGATTAACAATGGGGCTCATTGTTCACTTAAACTTGAAGGACAAAAAATTGGCGAATTGTACTGTTTGGATGATTTGCATATATGTTTCTTAGACTATATAGAAGCAACATATACAAAGATTTCAACCGTCTACCTGTTCTATTCATTGTTCTACTTGTCGAAAGTTACAAATAATTTCCGTTAAGGGATTAACAATGGGGATCGTAGTTTACTTAAACTTGAAGAACAAAAAATTGGCGAATGGTACTGTTTGGATGCTTTGCATATATGTTCCTTAGACTATATAGAAACAATATATACATTTATTTCAACCGTCTACCTGTTCCACTCATTGTTCTACTTGTCGCAAGTTACAAATAATTTCCGTTAAAGTGTTAACAATGGGGCTCGTAGTTCACTTAAACTTGAAGAACAAAAAATTGGCGAATGGTACTGTTTGGATGCTTTGCATATATGTTTCTTAGACTATATAGAAGCAATAGATACAATGATTTCATCCGTCTACCTGTTCCATTCAATGTTCTACTTGTCGAAAGTTACAAATAATTTCCGATAAAGGATTAACAATGGGTCTCATTGTTCACTTAAACTTGAAGAACAAAAAATTGGCGAATGGTACTGTTTGGATGCTTTGCATATATGTTTCTTAGACTATATGGAAGCAATATATACAAAGATTTCAACCGTCTACGTGTTCCAATTATTGTTCTACTTGTAGAAAGTTACAATTAATTTTCGTTAAAGGATTAACAATGGGGCTCGTAGTTCACTTAAACTTGAAGAACAAAAAATTGGCGAATGGTACTGTTTGGATGCTTTGCATATATGTTTCTTATACTATATAGAAGCAATATATAGAAAGATTTCAACCGTCTGTCTGTTCCATTCATTGTTCTACTTGTCGAAAGTTACAAATAATTTCCGATAACGGATTAACCATTGGGGCTCATTGTTCACTTAAACTTGAAGAACAAAAAATTGGCGAATTGTACTGTTTGGATGCTTTGCATATATGTTTCTTACACTATATAGAAGCAATATATACAAAGATTTCAACCGTCTACCTGTTCCATTCACTGTTCTACTTGTCGAAAGTTACAAATAATTTCCGATAAAGGATTAACCATTGGGGCTCATTGTTCACTTAAACTTGAGGAACAAAAAATTGGCGAATTGTACTGTTTGGATGCTTTGCATATATGTTTCTTAGACTATATAGAAGCAATAGATACAATGATTTCATCCGTCTACCTGTTCCATTCAATGTTCTACTTGTCGAAAGTTACAAATAATTTCCGTTAAACTATTAACAATGGGGCTCGTAGTTCACTTAAACTTGAAGATCAAATAATTGGCGAATTGTACTGTTTGGATAATTTGCATATATGTTTCTTAGACTATATAGAAGCAACATATACAAAGATTTCAACCGTCTACCTGTTCTATTCATTGTTCATCTTGTCGAAAGTTACAAATAATTTCCGTTTCATGATTATCAATGGGCCTCGTTGTTCACTTAAACTTGAAGAACAAAAAATTGGCGACTGGTACTGTTTGGATGCTTTGCATATATGTTTCTTAGACTATATAGAAGCAATATATAAAAAGATTTCAACCGTCTACCAGTTCCATTCATTGTTCTACTTGTCGAAAGTTACAAATAATTACCGTTAAAGGATTAACAATGGGGCTCATTGTTCACTTAAACTTGAAGAACAAAAAATTTGCGAATTGTACTGTTTGGACTCTTTGCATATATGTTTCTTGGACTATATAGAAGCAATATATACAATGATTTCAACAGTCTACCTGTTCCATTCATTGTTCTACTTGTCGAAATTTACAAATAATTTCCTTTAAAGGATTAACAATGGGGCTCGTAGTTCACTTAAACTTGAAGAACAAAAAATTGGCGAATTGTGCTGTTTGGGTGCTTTGCATATGTGTTTCTTAGACTATTTAGAAGCAATATATAGAAAGATTTCACCCGTCTACCTGTACTATTCATTGTTCTACTTGTAGAAAGTTACAAATAATTTCCATTTCATGATTATCAATGGGGCTCGCTGTTCACTTAATCTTGAAGATCAAAAAATTGGAGAATGTTACTGTGTAGATGCTTCGGATATAGGTTTCTTAGACTATATAGAAGCAATATATACAAAGATTTCAACCGTCTACCTGGTCTATTCATTGTTCATCTTGTCGAAAGTTACAAATAATTTCCGTTTCATGATTATCAATGGGCCTCGTTGTACACTTAAACTTGAAGAAAAAAAATTGACGACTGGTACTGTTTGGATGCTTTGCATAAATGTTTCTTAGACTATATAGAAGCAATATATAAAAGGATTTCAACCATGTACCAGTTCCATTCATTGTTCTACTTGTCGAAATTTAGAAATAATTTCCGTTTAGGGATTAACAATGGGGATCGTGGTTTACTTAAAATTGAAGAACAAAAAATTGGCGAATTGTACTGTTTGGATGCTTTGCATATATGTTTCTTAGACTATATAGAAGCAATATATACAATGATTTCAACAGTCTACCTGTTTCATTCATTGTTCTACTTGTCGAAAGTTACAAATAAATTCCTTTAAATGATTAACAATGGGGCTCGTAGTTCACTTAAACTTGAAGAACAAAAAATTGGCGAATGGTACTGTTTGGATGCTTTGCATATATGTTTCTTATACTATATAGATGCAATATATACAAAGATTTCAACCGTCTACCTGTACTATTCATTGTTCTACTTGTAGAAAGTTACAAATAATTCCCGATAAGGGATTAACGATTGGGGCTCGTAGTTCACTTAAACTTGTAGAACAAAAAATTGTCGAATTGTACTGTTTGGATGCTTTGCATATATGTTTCTTAGACTATTTAGAAGCAATATATAGAAAGATTTCATCCGTCTACCTGTTCCATTCAATGTTCTACTTGTCGAAAGTTACAAATAATTTCCATTTCATGATTATCAATGGGGCTCGCAGTTCACTTAAACTTGAAGATCAAAAAATTGGCGATTGTTACTATTTAGATGCTTTGCCTATAGGTTTCTTAGACTATATAGAAGCAACATATACAAAGATTTCAACCGTCTACCTGTTCTATTCATTGTTCTACTTGTAGAAAGTTACAAATAATTTCCGTTTCATGATTATCAATGGGGCTCGTTGTTCACTTAAACTTGAAGAACAAAAAATTGGCGAATAGTACTGTTTTGATGCTTTGCATATATGTTTCTTAGACTATTTAGAAGCAATATATAGAAAGATTTCACCCGTCTACCTGTACTATTCATTGTTCTACTTGTAGAAAGTTACAAATAATTTCCATTTCATGATTATCAATGGGGCTCGCAGTTCACTTAAACTTGAAGATCAAAAAATTGGCGATTGTTACTGTTTAGATGCTTTGCATATATGTTTCTTAGATTATATAGAAGCAATATATACAAAGATTTCAACCGTCTACCTGTTCCATTCATTGATCTACTTGTCGAAAGTTACAAATAATTTCCGATAAAGGATTAACAATGGGTCTCATTGTTCACTTAAACTTGAAGAACAAAAAATTGGCGAATAGTACTGTTTGGATGCTTTGCATATATGTTTCTTAGACTATATGGAAGCAATATATACAAAGATTTCAACCGTCTACGTGTTCCAATCATTGTTCTACTTGTAGAAAGTTACAATTAATTTTCGTTAAAGGATTAACAATGGGGCCCGTAGTTCACTTAAACTTGAAGAACAAAAAATTGGCGAATGGTACTGTTTGGATGCTTTGCATATATGTTTCTTATACTATATAGAAGCAATATATAGAAAGATTTCAACCGTCTACCTGTTCCATTCATTGTTCTACTTGTCGAAAGCTACAAATAATTTCCGATTACGGATTAACAATGGGGCTCATTGTTCACTTAAACTTGAAGAACAAAAAATTGGCGAATTGTACTGTTTGGATGCTTTGCATATATGTTTCGGATACTATATAGAAGCAATATATACAATGATTTCAACCGTCTACCGGTTCCATTCACTGTTCTACTTGTCGAAAGTTACAAATAATTTCCGTTTCATGATTATCAATGGGCCTCGTTGTTCACTTAAACTTGAAGAAAAAAAATTGACGACTGGTACTGTTTGGATGCTTTGCATAAATGTTTCTTAGACTATATAGAAGCAATATATAAAAGGATTTCAACCATGTACCAGTTCCATTCATTGTTCTACTTTTCGAAAGTTAGAAATAATTTCCGTTTAGGGATTAACAATGGGGATCGTGGTTTACTTAAACTTGAAGAACAAAAAATTGGCGAATTGTACTGTTTGGATGCTTTGCATAAATGTTTCTTAGACTATATAGAAGCAATATATACAATGATTTCAACAGTCTACCTGTTCCATTAATTGTTCTACTTGTCGAAAGTTACAAATAATTTCCTTTAAAGTATTAACAATGGGGCTCATTGTTCACTTAAACTTGAAGAACAAAAAATTGGCGAATTGTACTGTTTGGATGCTTTGCATAAATGTTTCTTAGACTATATAGAAGCAATATATACAATGATTTCAACAGTCTACCTGTTCCATTAATTGTTCTACTTGTCGAAAGTTACAAATAATTTCCTTTAAAGTATTAACAATGGGGCTCATTGTTCACTTAAACTTGAAGAACAAAAAATTGGCGAATTGTACTGTTTGGATGCTTTGCATATATGTTTCTTATACTATATAGAAGCAATATATACAAAGATTTCAACCGTCTACCTGTTCCATTCACTGTTCTACTTGTCGAAAGTTACAAATAATTTCCGTTCAGGGATTAACAATGGGGATCGTAGTTTACTTAAACTTGAAGATCAAAAAATTGGCGAATTGTACTGTTTGGATGCTTTGCATAAATGTTTCTTAGACTATATAGAAGCAATATATACAATGATTTCAACAGTCTACCTGTTCCATTCATTGTTCTACTTGTCGAAATTTACAAATAATTTCGTTTAAAGGATTAACAATGGGGCTCGTAGTTCACTTAAACTTGAAGAACAAAAAATTGGCGAATGGTACTGTTTGGATGCTTCGCATATATGTTTCTTATACTATATAGAAGCAATATATACATTGATTTCAACCGGCTACCTGTTCCATTCATTGTTCTACTTGTCGAAATTTACAAATAATTTCCGATAAAGGATTAACCATTGGGTTTCATTGTTCACTTAAACTTGAAGAACAAAAAATTGGCGAATTGTACTGTTTGGATGCTTTGCATATATGTTTCTTAGACTACATAGAAGCAATATATACAAAGATTTCAACCGTCTACCTGTTCCATTCATTGTTCTACTTGTCGAAAGTTACAAATAATTTCCGTTAAGGGATTAACAATGGGGATCGTAGTTTACTTAAACTTGAAGAACAAAAAATTGGCGAATTGTACTGTTTGGATGCTTTGCATATATGTTTCTTAGACTATATAGAAGCAATATATACAATGATTTCAACAGTCTACCTGTTCCATTCATTGTTCTACTTGTCGAAATTTACAAATAATTTCCGATAAAGGATTAACAATGGGGCTCATTGTTCACTTAAACTTGAAGAACAAAAAATTGGCGAATGGTACTGTTTGGATGCTTTGCATATATGTTTCTTAGACTATATGGAAGCAATATATACAAAGATTTCAACCGTCTGCGTGTTCCAATCATTGTTCTACTTGTAGAAAGTTACAATTAATTTCCGTTAAAGGATTAACAATGGGGCCCGTAGTTCACTTAAACTTGAAGGACAAAAAATTGGCGAATTGTACTGTTTGGATGCTTTGCATATATGTTTCGTAGGTTATATAGAAGCAATATATACAATGATTTCAACCGTCTACCTGATCCATTCATTGTTCTACTTGTCGAAATTTACAAATAATTTCCTTTAAAGTATTAACAATGGGGCTCGTTGTTCACTTAAACTAGAAGAACAAAAAATTGGCGAATGGTACTGATTGGATGCTTTGCATATATGTTTCTTAGATTATATAGAAGCAACATATGCAAAGATTTCAACCGTCTACCTGTTCCATTCATTGTTCTACTTGTCGAAATTTACAAATAATTTCCTTTAAAGGATTAACAATGGGGCTCGTAGTTCACTTAAACTTGAAGAACAAAAAATTGGCGAATGGTACTGTTTGGATGCTTTGCATATATGTTTCTTATACTATATAGAAGCAATATATACAAAGATTTCAACCGTCTACCTGTTCCATTCATTGTTCTACTTGCCGAAAGTTACAAATAATTTCCGATAACGGATTAACCATTGGGGCTCATTGTTCACTTAAACTTGAAGAACAAAAAATTGGCGAATTGTACTGTTTGGATGCTTTGCATATATGTTTCTTATACTATATAGAAGCAATATATACAATGATTTCAACCGTCTACGTGTTCCATTCATTGTTCTACTTGTCGAAAGTTACAAATAATTTCCGTCAAGCGATTAACAATGGGGATCGTAGTTTACTTAAACTTGAAGAACAAAAAATTGGCGAATTGTACTGTTTGGATGCTTTGCATATATGTTTCTTAGACTATTTAGAAGCAATATATACAATGATTTGAACAGTCTACCTGTTCCATTCATTGTTCTACTTGTCGAAATTTACAAATAATTTCCTTTAAAGGATTAACAATGGGGCTCGTAGTTCACTTAAACTTGAAGAACAAAAAAATGGCGAATTGTACTGTTTGGATGCTTTGCATATATGTTTCTTAGACTACATAGAAGCAATATATACAAAGATTTCAACCGTCTACCTGTTCCATTCATTGTTCTACTTGTCGAAAGTTACAAATAATTTCCGTTAAGGGATTAACAATGGGGATCGTAGTTTACTTAAACTTGAAGAACAAAAAATTGGCGAATTGTACTGTTTGGATGCTTTGCATATATGTTTCTTAGACTATATAGAAGCAATATATACAATGATTTCAACAGTCTACCTGTTCCATTCATTGTTCTACTTGTCGAAATTTACAAATAATTTCCGATAAAGGATTAACAATGGGGCTCATTGTTCACTTAAACTTGAAGAACATAAAATTGGCGAATGGTACTGTTTGGATGCTTTGCATATATGTTTCTTAGACTATATGGAAGCAATATATACAAAGATTTCAACCGTCTGCGTGTTCCAATCATTGTTCTACTTGTAGAAAGTTACAATTAATTTCCGTTAAAGGATTAACAATGGGGCCCGTAGTTCACTTAAACTTGAAGAACAAAAAATTGGCGAATTGTACTGTTTGGATGCTTTGCATATATGTTTCTTATACTATATAGAAGCAATATATACAATGATTTCAACAGTCTACCTGTTCCATTCATTGTTCTACTTGTCGAAAGTTACAAATAATTTCCTTTAAATGATTAACAATGGGGCTCGTAGTTCACTTAAACTTGAAGAACAAAAAATTGGCGAATTGTACTGTTTGGATGCTTTGCATATATGTATCTTATACTATATAGAAGCAATATATACAAAGATTTCAACCGTCTACCTGTTCCATTCACTGTTCTACTTGTCGAAAGTTACAAATAATTTCCGTCAAGGGATTAACAATGGGGATCGTAGTTTACTTAAACTTGAAGAACAAAAAATTGGCGAATTGTACTGTTTGGATGCTTTGCATAAATGTTTCTTAGACTATATAGAAGCAATATATACAATGATTTCAACAGTCTACCTGTTCCATTCATTGTTCTACTTGTCGAAATTTACAAATAATTTCCTTTAAAGGATTAACAATGGGGCTAGTAGTTCACTTAAACTTGAAGAACAAAAAATTGGCGAATGGTACTGTTTGGATGCTTTGCATATATGTTTCTTAGACTATATGGAAGCAATATATACAAAGATTTCAACCGTCTACGTGTTCCAATCATTGTTCTACTTGTAGAAAGTTACAATTAATTTTCGTTAAAGGATTAACAATGGGGCTCGTAGTTCACTTAAACTTGAAGAACAAAAAATTGGCGAATGGTACTGTTTGGATGCTTTGCATATATGTTTCTTATACTATATAGAAGCAATATATAGAAAGATTTCAACCGTCTGTCTGTTCCATTCATTGTTCTACTTGTCGAAAGTTACAAATAATTTCCGATAACGGATTAACCATTGGGGCTCATTGTTCACTTAAACTTGAAGAACAAAAAATTGGCGAATTGTACTGTTTGGATGCTTTGCATATATGTTTCTTACACTATATAGAAGCAATATATACAAAGATTTCAACCGTCTACCTGTTCCATTCACTGTTCTACTTGTCGAAAGTTACAAATAATTTCCGATAAAGGATTAACCATTGGGGCTCATTGTTCACTTAAACTTGAGGAACAAAAAATTGGCGAATTGTACTGTTTGGATGCTTTGCATATATGTTTCTTAGACTATATAGAAGCAATAGATACAATGATTTCATCCGTCTACCTGTTCCATTCAATGTTCTACTTGTCGAAAGTTACAAATAATTTCCGTTAAACTATTAACAATGGGGCTCGTAGTTCACTTAAACTTGAAGATCAAATAATTGGCGAATTGTACTGTTTGGATAATTTGCATATATGTTTCTTAGACTATATAGAAGCAACATATACAAAGATTTCAACCGTCTACCTGTTCTATTCATTGTTCATCTTGTCGAAAGTTACAAATAATTTCCGTTTCATGATTATCAATGGGCCTCGTTGTTCACTTAAACTTGAAGAACAAAAAATTGGCGACTGGTACTGTTTGGATGCTTTGCATATATGTTTCTTAGACTATATAGAAGCAATATATAAAAAGATTTCAACCGTCTACCAGTTCCATTCATTGTTCTACTTGTCGAAAGTTACAAATAATTTCCGTTAAGGGATTAACAATGGGGATCGTAGTTTACTTAAACTTGAAGAACAAAAAATTGGCGAATTGTACTGTTTGGATGCTTTGCATATATGTTTCTTAGACTATATAGAAGCAATATATAAAAAGATTTCAACCGTCTACCACTTCCATTCATTGTTCTACTTGTCGAAAGTTACAAATAATTTCCGTTAAGGGATTAACAATGGGGATCGTAGTTTACTTAAACTTGAAGAACAAAAAATTGGCGAATGGTACTGTTTGGATGCTTTGCATATATGTTCCTTAGACTATATAGAAGCAATATATACATTTATTTCAACCGTCTACCTGTTCCACTCATTGTTCTACTTGTCGCAAGTTACAAATAATTTCCGTTAAAGTGTTAACAATGGGGCTCGTAGTTCACTTAAACTTGAAGAACAAAAAATTGGCGAATGGTACTGTTTGGATGCTTTGCATATATGTTTCTTAGACTATATAGAAGCAATAGATACAATGATTTCATCCGTCTACCTGTTCCATTCAATGTTCTACTTGTCGAAAATTACAAATAATTTCCGATAAAGGATTAACAATGGGTCTCATTGTTCACTTAAACTTGAAGAACAAAAAATTGGCGAATGGTACTGTTTGGATGCTTTGCATATATGTTTCTTAGACTATATGGAAGCAATATATACAAAGATTTCAACCGTCTACGTGTTCCAATCATTGTTCTACTTGTAGAAAGTTACAATTAATTTTCGTTAAAGGATTAACAATGGGGCTCGTAGTTCACTTAAACTTGAAGAACAAAAAATTGGCGAATGGTACTGTTTGGATGCTTTGCATATATGTTTCTTATACTATATAGAAGCAATATATAGAAAGATTTCAACCGTCTGCCTGTTCCATTCATTGTTCTACTTGTCGAAAGTTACAAATAATTTCCGATAACGGATTAACCATTGGGGCTCATTGTTCACTTAAACTTGAAGAACAAAAAATTGGCGAATTGTACTGTTTGGATGCTTTGCATATATGTTTCTTACACTATATAGATGCAATATATACAAAGATTTCAACCGTCTACCTGTTCCATTCACTGTTCTACTTGTCGAAAGTTACAAATAATTTCCGATAAAGGATTAACAATGGGGCTCATTGTTCACTTAAACTTGAAGAACAAAAAATTGGCGAATGGTACTGTTTGGATGCTTTGCATATATGTTTCTTAGACTATATGGAAGCAATATATACAAAGATTTCAACCGTCTGCGTGTTCCAATCATTGTTCTACTTGTAGAAAGTTACAATTAATTTCCGTTAATGGATTAACAATGGGGCTCGTAGTTCACTTAAACTTGAAGAACAAAAAATTGGCGAATTGTACTGTTTGGATGCTTTGCATATATGTTTCGTAGGTTATATAGAAGCAATATATACAATGATTTCAACCGTCTACCTGTTCCATTCATTGTTCTACTTGTCGAAAACTACAAATAATTTCCGATAACGGATTAACAATGGGGCTCATTGTTCACTTAAACTTGAAGAACAAAAAATTGGCGAATTGTACTGTTTGGATGCTTTGCATATATGTTTCCGATACTATATAGAAGCAATATATACAATGATTTCAACCGTCTACCTGTTCCATTCACTGTTCTACTTGTCGAAAGTTACAAATAATTACCGTTAAGGGATTAACAATGGGGATCGTAGTTTACTTAAACTTGAAGAACAAAAAATTGGCGAATTGTACTGTTTGGATGCTTTGCATATATGTTTCTTAGACTATATAGAAGCAATAAATAAAAAGATTTCAACCGTCTACCAGTTCCATTCATTGTTCTACTTGTCGAAAGTTACAAATAATTTCCGTTAAAGGATTAACAATGGGGCTCATTGTTCACTTAAACTTGAAGAACAAAAAATTTGCGAATTGTACTGTTTGGACTCTTTGCATATATGTTTCTTGGACTATATAGAAGCAATATATACAATGATTTCAACAGTCTACCTGTTCCATTCATTGTTCTACTTGTCGAAATTTACAAATAATTTCCTTTAAAGGATTAACAATGGGGCTCGTAGTTCACTTAAACTTGAAGAACAAAAAATTGGCGAATTGTGCTGTTTGGGTGCTTTGCATATGTGTTTCTTAGACTATTTAGAAGCAATATATAGAAAGATTTCACCCGTCTACCTGTACTATTCATTGTTCTACTTGTAGAAAGTTACAAATAATTTCCATTTCATGATTATCAATGGGGCTCGCTGTTCACTTAATCTTGAAGTTCAAAAAATTGGAGAATGTTACTGTGTAGATGCTTCGGATATAGGTTTCTTAGACTATATAGAAGCAATATATACAAAGATTTCAACCGTCTACCTGTACTATTCATTGTTCTACTTGTAGAAAGTTACAAATAATTCCCGATAAAGGATTAACGATTGGGGCTCGTAGTTCACTTAAACTTGAAGATCAAATAATTGGCGAATTGTACTGTTTGGATGATTTGCAGATATGTTTCTTAGACTATATAGACGCAATATATACAAGGATTTCAACCGTCTACCTGTTCCATTCATTGTTCTACTTGTCGAATGTTACAAATAATTTCCGATAAAGGATTAACAATGGGGCTCATTGTTCACTTAAACTTGAAGGACAAAAAATTGGCGAATGGTACTGGTTGGATACTTTGCATATATGTTTCTTAGACTATATGGAAGGAATATATACAAAGATTTCAACCGGCTACGTGTTCCAATCATTGTTCTACTTGTAGAAAGTTACAATTAATTTCCGTTAAAGGATTAACAATGGGGCTCGTAGTTCACTTAAACTTGAAGAACAAGAAATTGGCGAATTGTACTGTTTGGATGCTTTGCATATATATTTCGTAGACTATATAGAAGCAATATATACAATGATTTCAACCGTCTAAATGATCCATTCATTGTTCTACTTGTCGAAATTTGCAAATAATTTCCTTTAAAGGATTAACAATGGGGCTCGTAGTTCACTTAAACTTGTAGAACAAAAAATTGTCGAATTGTACTGTTTGGATGCTTTGCATATATGTTTCTTAGACTATTTAGAAGCAATATATAGAAAGATTTCATCCGTCTACCTGTTCCATTCAATGTTCTACTTGTCGAAAGTTACAAATAATTTCCATTTCATGATTATCAATGGGGCTCGCAGTTCACTTAAACTTGAAGATCAAAAAATTGGCGATTGTTACTATTTAGATGCTTTGCCTATAGGTTTCTTAGACTATATAGAAGCAACATATACAAAGATTTCAACCGTCTACCTGTTCTATTCATTGTTCTACTTGTAGAAAGTTACAAATAATTTCCGTTTCATGATTATCAATGGGGCTCGTTGTTCACTTAAACTTGAAGAACAAAAAATTGGCGAATAGTACTGTTTTGATGCTTTGCATATATGTTTCTTAGACTATTTAGAAGCAATATATAGAAAGATTTCACCCGTCTACCTGTACTATTCATTGTTCTACTTGTAGAAAGTTACAAATAATTTCCATTTCATGATTATCAATGGGGCTCGCAGTTCACTTAAACTTGAAGATCAAAAAATTGGCGATTGTTACTGTTTAGATGCTTTGCATATATGTTTCTTAGATTATATAGAAGCAATATATACAAAGATTTCAACCGTCTACCTGTTCCATTCATTGATCTACTTGTCGAAAGTTACAAATAATTTCCGATAAAGGATTAACAATGGGTCTCATTGTTCACTTAAACTTGAAGAACAAAAAATTGGCGAATAGTACTGTTTGGATGCTTTGCATATATGTTTCTTAGACTATATGGAAGCAATATATACAAAGATTTCAACCGTCTACGTGTTCCAATCATTGTTCTACTTGTAGAAAGTTACAATTAATTTTCGTTAAAGGATTAACAATGGGGCCCGTAGTTCACTTAAACTTGAAGAACAAAAAATTGGCGAATGGTACTGTTTGGATGCTTTGCATATATGTTTCTTATACTATATAGAAGCAATATATAGAAAGATTTCAACCGTCTACCTGTTCCATTCATTGTTCTACTTGTCGAAAGCTACAAATAATTTCCGATTACGGATTAACAATGGGGCTCATTGTTCACTTAAACTTGAAGAACAAAAAATTGGCGAATTGTACTGTTTGGATGCTTTGCATATATGTTTCCGATACTATATAGAAGCAATATATACAATGATTTCAACCGTCTACCGGTTCCATTCACTGTTCTACTTGTCGAAAGTTACAAATAATTTCCGTTTCATGATTATCAATGGGCCTCGTTGTTCACTTAAACTTGAAGAAAAAAAATTGACGACTGGTACTGTTTGGATGCTTTGCATAAATGTTTCTTAGACTATATAGAAGCAATATATAAAAGGATTTCAACCATGTACCAGTTCCATTCATTGTTCTACTTTTCGAAAGTTAGAAATAATTTCCGTTTAGGGATTAACAATGGGGATCGTGGTTTACTTAAACTTGAAGAACAAAAAATTGGCGAATTGTACTGTTTGGATGCTTTGCATATATGTTTCTTGGACTATATAGAAGCAATATATACAATGATTTCAACAGTCTACCTGTTCCATTCATTGTTCTACTTGTCGAAATTTACAAATAATTTCCTTTAAAGGATTAACAATGGGGCTCGTAGTTCACTTAAACTTGAAGAACAAAAAATTGGCGAATTGTGCTGTTTGGGTGCTTTGCATATATGTTTCTTAGATTATATAGAAGCAATATATACAAAGATTTCAACCGTCTACCAGTTCCACTCATTGTTCTACTTGTCGAAAGTTACAAATAATTTCCTTTAAAGGATTAACAATGGGGCTCGTAGTTCACTTAAACTTGAAGAACAAAAAATTGGCGAATGGTACTGTTTGGATGCTTTGCATATATGTATCTTATACTATATAGAAGCAATATATACAAAGATTTCAACCGTCTACCTGTTCCATTCACTGTTCTACTTGTCGAAAGTTACAAATAATTTCCGATAAAGGATTAACAATGGGGCTCATTGTTCACTTAAACTTGAAGAACAAAAAATTGGCGAATGGTACTGTTTGGATGCTTTGCATATATGTTTCTTAGACTATATGGAAGCAATATATACAAAGATTTCAACCGTCTACGTGTTCCAATCATTGTTCTACTTGTAGAAAGTTACAATTAATTTTCGTTAAAGGATTAACAATGGGGCTCGTAGTTCACTTAAACTTGAAGAACAAAAAATTGGCGAATGGTACTGTTTGGATGCTTTGCATATATGTTTCTTATACTATATAGAAGCAATATATAGAAAGATTTCAACCGTCTACCTGTTCCATTCATTGTTCTACTTGTCGAAAGCTACAAATAATTTCCGATAAAGGATTAACAATGGGGCTCATTGTTCACTTAAACTTGAAGAACAAAAAATTGGCGAATTGTACTGTTTGGATGCTTTGCATATATGTTTCCGATACTATATAGAAGCAATATATACAATGATTTCAACCGTCTACCTGTTCCATTCACTGTTCTACTTGTCGAAAGTTACAAATAATTACCGTTAAGTGATTAACAATGGGGATCGTAGTTTACTTAAACTTGAAGAACAAAAAAATGGCGAATTGTACTGTTTGGATGCTTTGCATATATGTTTCTTAGACTACATAGAAGCAATATATACAAAGATTTCAACCGTCTACCTGTTCCATTCATTGTTCTACTTGTCGAAAGTTACAAATAATTTCCGTTAAGGGATTAACAATGGGGATCGTAGTTTACTTAAACTTGAAGAACAAAAAATTGGCGAATTGTACTGTTTGGATGCTTTGCATATATGTTTCTTAGACTATATAGAAGCAATATATACAATGATTTCAACAGTCTACCTGTTCCATTCATTGTTCTACTTGTCGAAATTTACAAATAATTTCCGATAAAGGATTAACAATGGGGCTCATTGTTCACTTAAACTTGAAGAACATAAAATTGGCGAATGGTACTGTTTGGATGCTTTGCATATATGTTTCTTAGACTATATGGAAGCAATATATACAAAGATTTCAACCGTCTGCGTGTTCCAATCATTGTTCTACTTGTAGAAAGTTACAATTAATTTCCGTTAAAGGATTAACAATGGGGCCCGTAGTTCACTTAAACTTGAAGAACAAAAAATTGGCGAATTGTACTGTTTGGATGCTTTGCATATATGTTTCCGATACTATATAGAAGCAATATATACAATGATTTCAACCGTCTACCTGTTCCATTCACTGTTCTACTTGTCGAAAGTTACAAATAATTACCGTTAAGTGATTAACAATGGGGATCGTAGTTTACTTAAACTTGAAGAACAAAAAATTGGCGAATTGTACTGTTTGGACTCTTTGCATATATGTTTCTTGGACTATATAGAAGCAATATATACAATGATTTCAACAGTCTACCTGTTCCATTCATTGTTCTACTTGTCGAAATTTACAAATAATTTCCTTTAAAGGATTAACAATGGGGCTCGTAGTTCACTTAAACTTGAAGAACAAAAAATTGGCGAATTGTGCTGTTTGGGTGCTTTGCATATGTGTTTCTTAGACTATTTAGAAGCAATATATAGAAAGATTTCACCCGTCTACCTGTACTATTCATTGTTCTACTTGTAGAAAGTTACAAATAATTTCCATTTCATGATTATCAATGGGGCTCGCAGTTCACTTAAACTTGAAGATCAAAAAATTGGCGATTGTTACTGTTTAGATGCTTTGCATATATGTTTCTTAGATTATATAGAAGCAATATATTCAAAGATTTCAACCGTCTACCTGTTCCATTCATTGATCTACTTGTCGAAAGTTACAAATAATTTCCGATAAAGGATTAACAATGGGTCTCATTGTTCACTTAAACTTGAAGAACAAAAAATTGGCGAATGGTACTGTTTGGATGCTTTGCATATATGTTTCTTAGACTATATGGAAGCAATATATACAAAGATTTCAACCGTCTACGTGTTCCAATCATTGTTCTACTTGTAGAAAGTTACAATTAATTTTCGTTAAAGGATTAACAATGGGGCTCGTAGTTCACTTAAACTTGAAGAACAAAAAATTGGCGAATGGTACTGTTTGGATGCTTTGCATATATGTTTCTTATACTATATAGAAGCAATATATAGAAAGATTTCAACCGTCTACCTGTTCCATTCATTGTTCTACTTGTCGAAAGCTACAAATAATTTCCGATAACGGATTAACAATGGGGCTCATTGTTCACTTAAACTTGAAGAACAAAAAATTGGCGAATTGTACTGTTTGGATGCTTTGCATATATGTTTCTTAGACTATATAGAAGCAATATATACATTGATTTCAACCGTCTACCTGATCCATTCATTGTTCTACTTGTCGACAATTACAATTAATTTTTTTTAAAGGATTAACAATGGGGCTCGTAGTTCACTTAAACTTGAAGAACAAAAAATTGGCGAATTGTACTGTTTGGATGCTTTGCATATATGTTTCTTAGACTATGTAGAAGCAATATATAGAAAGATTTCACCCGTCTACCTGTACTATTTATTGTTCTACTTGTAGAAAGTTACAAATAATTTCCATTTCATGATTATCAATGGGGCTCGCTGTTCACTTAAACTTGAAGATCAAAAAATTGGCGAATGTTACTGTTTGGATGCTTTGCATATATGTTTCTTATACTATATAGAAGCAATATATACAAAGATTTCAACCGTCTACCTGTTCCATTCACTGTTCTACTTGTCGAAAGTTACAAATAATTTCCCTTAAGGGATTAACAATGGGGATCGTAGTTCACTTAAACTTGAAGAACAAAAAATTGGCGAATTGTACTGTTTGGATGCTTTGCGTACATGTTTCTTAAACTATATGGAAGGAATATATACAAAAATTTCAACCGTCTACGTGTTCCAATCATTGTTCTACTTGTAGAAAGTTACAATTAATTTCCGTTAAGGGATTAACAATGGGGCTCGTAGTTCACTTAAACTTGAAGAACAAAAAATTGGCGAATGGTACTGTTTGGATGCTTTGCATATATGTTTCTTAGACTATATAGAAGCAATATATACATTGATTTCAACCGGCTACCTGTTCCATTCATTGTTCTACTTGTCGAAATTTACAAATAATTTCCGATAAAGGATTAACCATTGGGGCTCATTGTTCACTTAAACTTGAAGAACAAAAAATTGGCGAATTGTACTGTGTGGATGCTTTGCATATATGTTTCTTAGACTATATAGAAGCAATATATACAAGGATTTCAACCGTCTACCTGTTCCATTCATTGTTCTACTTGTCGAAAGTTACAAATAATTACCGATAAAGGATTAACCATTGGGGCTCATTGTTCACTTAAACTTGAAGAACAAAAAATTGGCGAATTGTACTGTTTGGATGCTTTGCATATATGTTTCTTAGACTATATAGAAGCAATATATACAAAGATTTCAACCGTCTAACTTTTCCATTCATTGTTCTACTTGTCGAAAGTTACAAATAATTTCCGATAACGGATTAAACATTGGGGCTCATTGTTCACTTAAACTTGAAGAACAAAAAATTGGCGAATAGTACTGTTTGGATGCATTGCATATATGTTTCTTATACTATATAGAAGCAATATATACAAAGATTTCAACCGTCTACCTGTTCCATTCACTGTTCTACTTGTCGAAAGTTACAAATAATTTCCATTTCATGATTATCAATGGGGCTCGCTGTTCACTTAAACTTGAAGATCAAAAAATTGGCGAATGTTACTGTTTGGATGCTTTGCATATATGTTTCTTATACTATATAGAAGCAATATACACAAAGATTTCAACCGTCTACCTGTTCCATTCACTGTTCTACTTGTCGAAAGTTACAAATAATTTCCGTTAAAGTATTAACAATGGGGCTCGTAGTTCACTAAACTTGAAGAACAAAAAATTGTCGAATTGTACTGTTTGGATGCTTTTCATATATGTTTCTTAGACTATATAGAAGCAATATATACACTGATTTCAACCGTCTACCTGTTCCATTCATTGTTCTACTTGTCGAAAGTTACAAATAATTACCGATAAAGGATTAACCATTGGGGCTCATTGTTCACTTAAACTTGAAGAACAAAAAATTGGCGAATTGTACTGTTTGGATGCTTTGCATATATGTTTCTTAGACTATATGGAAGCAATATATACAAAGATTTCAACCGTCTACGTGTTCCAATCATTGTTCTACTTGTAGAAAGTTACAATTAATTTTCGTTAAAGGATTAACAATGGGGCTCGTAGTTCACTTAAACTTGAAGAACAAAAAATTGGCGAATGGTACTGTTTGGATGCTTTGCATATATGTTTCTTATACTATATAGAAGCAATATATAGAAAGATTTCAACCGTCTACCTGTTCCATTCATTGTTCTACTTGTCGAAAGCTACAAATAATTTCCGATAACGGATTAACAATGGGGCTCATTGTTCACTTAAACTTGAAGAACAAAAAATTGGCGAATTGTACTGTTTGGATGCTTTGCATATATGTTTCTTAGACTATGTAGAAGCAATATATAGAAACATTTCACCCGTCTACCTGTACTATTTATTGTTCTACTTGTAGAAAGTTACAAATAATTTCCATTTCATGATTATCAATGGGGCTCGCTGTTCACTTAAACTTGAAGATCAAAAAATTGGCGAATGTTACTGTTTGGATGCTTTGCATATATGTTTCTTATACTATATAGAAGCAATATATACAAAGATTTCAACCGTCTACCTGTTCCATTCACTGTTCTACTTGTCGAAAGTTACAAATAATTTCCCTTAAGGGATTAACTATGGGGATCGTAGTTCACTTAAACTTGAAGAACAAAAAATTGGCGAATTGTACTGTTTGGATGCTTTGCGTACATGTTTCTTAGACTATATGGAAGGAATATATACAAAAATTTCAACCGTCTACGTGTTCCAATCATTGTTCTACTTGTAGAAAGTTACAATTAATTTCCGTTAAGGGATTAACAATGGGGCTCGTAGTTCACTTAAACTTGAAGAACAAAAAATTGGCGATTGTTACTGTTTAGATGCTTTGCATATATGTTTCTTAGATTATATAGAAGCAATATATACAAAGATTTCAACCGTCTACCAGTTCCACTCATTGTTCTACTTGTCGAAAGTTACAAATAATTTCCTTTAAAGGATTAACAATGGGGCTCGTAGTTCACTTAAACTTGAAGAACAAAAAATTGGCGAATGGTACTGTTTGGATGCTTTGCATATATGTATCTTATACTATATAGAAGCAATATATACAAAGATTTCAACCGTCTACCTGTTCCATTCACTGTTCTACTTGTCGAAAGTTACAAATAATTTCCGATAAAGGATTAACAATGGGGCTCATTGTTCACTTAAACTTGAAGAACAAAAAATTGGCGAATGGTACTGTTTGGATGCTTTGCATATATGTTTCTTAGACTATATGGAAGCAATATATACAAAGATTTCAACCGTCTACGTGTACCAATCATTGTTCTACTTGTAGTAACTTACAATTAATTTCCGTTAAAGGATTAACAATGGGGCTCGTAGTTCACTTAAACTTGAAGAACAAAAAATTGGCGAATAGTACTGTTTTGATGCTTTGCATATATGTTTCTTAGACTATTTAGAAGCAATATATAGAAAGATTTCACCCGTCTACCTGTACTATTCATTGTTCTACTTGTAGAAAGTTACAAATAATTTCCATTTCATGATTATCAATGGGGCTCGCAGTTCACTTAAACTTGAAGATCAAAAAATTGGCGATTGTTACTGTTTAGATGCTTTGCATATATGTTTCTTAGATTATATAGAAGCAATATATACAAAGATTTCAACCGTCTACCAGTTCCACTCATTGTTCTACTTGTCGAAAGTTACAAATAATTTCCTTTAAAGGATTAACAATGGGGCTCGTAGTTCACTTAAACTTGAAGAACAAAAAATTGGCGAATGGTACTGTTTGGATGCTTTGCATATATGTTTCTTAGACTATATGGAAGCAATATATACAAAGATTTCAACCGTCTACGTGTTCCAATCATTGTTCTACTTGTAGAAAGTTACAATTAATTTTCGTTAAAGGATTAACAATGGGGCTCGTAGTTCACTTAAACTTGAAGAACAAAAAATTGGCGAATGGTACTGTTTGGATGCTTTGCATATATGTTTCTTATACTATATAGAAGCAATATATAGAAAGATTTCAACCGTCTACCTGTTCCATTCATTGTTCTACTTGTCGAAAGCTACAAATAATTTCCGATAAAGGATTAACAATGGGGCTCATTGTTCACTTAAACTTGAAGAACAAAAAATTGGCGAATTGTACTGTTTGGATGCTTTGCATATATGTTTCCGATACTATATAGAAGCAATATATACAATGATTTCAACCGTCTACCTGTTCCATTCACTGTTCTACTTGTCGAAAGTTACAAATAATTACCGTTAAGGGATTAACAATGGGGATCGTAGTTTACTTAAACTTGAAGAACAAAAAATTGGCGAATTGTACTGTTTGGACTCTTTGCATATATGTTTCTTGGACTATATAGAAGCAATATATACAATGATTTCAACAGTCTACCTGTTCCATTCATTGTTCTACTTGTCGAAATTTACAAATAATTTCCTTTAAAGGATTAACAATGGGGCTCGTAGTTCACTTAAACTTGAAGAACAAAAAATTGGCGAATTGTGCTGTTTGGGTGCTTTGCATATGTGTTTCTTAGACTATTTAGAAGCAATATATAGAAAGATTTCACCCGTCTACCTGTACTATTCATTGTTCTACTTGTAGAAAGTTACAAATAATTTCCATTTCATGATTATCAATGGGGCTCGCAGTTCACTTAAACTTGAAGATCAAAAAATTGGCGATTGTTACTGTTTAGATGCTTTGCATATATGTTTCTTAGATTATATAGAAGCAATATATTCAAAGATTTCAACCGTCTACCTGTTCCATTCATTGATCTACTTGTCGAAAGTTACAAATAATTTCCGATAAAGGATTAACAATGGGTCTCATTGTTCACTTAAACTTGAAGAACAAAAAATTGGCGAATGGTACTGTTTGGATGCTTTGCATATATGTTTCTTAGACTATATAGAAGCAATATATACAATGATTTCAACAGTCTATCTATTCCATTCATTGTTCTACTTGCCGAAATTTACAAATAATTTCCGATAAAGGATTAACCATTGGGGCTCATTGTTCACATAAACTTGAACAACAAAAAATTGGCGAATGGTACTGTTTGGATGCTTTGCGTACATGTTTCTTAGACTATATGGAAGCAATTTATACAAAGATTTCAACCGTCTACGTGTTCCATTCATTGTTCTACTTGTCGAAATTTAGAAATAATTTCCGATAAAGGATTAACAATCGGGCTCAATGTTCACTTAAACTTGAAGAACAAAAAATTGGCGAATGGTACTGTTTGGATGCTTTGCATATATGTTTCTTAGACTATATGGAAGCAATATATAATAATATTTCAACCGTCTACGTGTTCCAATCATTGTTCTACTTGTCGAAATTTACAAATAATTTCCTTTAAAGGATTAACAATGGGGCTCGTTGTTCACTTAAACTTGAAGAACAATAAATTGGCGAATTGTACTGTGTGGATGCTATGCATAAATGTTTCTTAGACTATATAGAAACAATATATACATTGATTTCAACCGTCTACCTGTTCCATTCATTGTTCTACTTGTCGAAAGTTACAAATAATTTCCGATAAAGGATTAACAATGGGGCTCATTTTTCACTTAAACTTGAAGAACACAAAATTGGCGAATTTTACTGTTTGGATGCTTTGCATATATGTTTCTTAGACTATATAGAAGCAATATATACAAAGATTTCAACCGTCTACCTGTTCAATTCATTGTTCTACTTGTCGAAAGTTACAAATAATTTCCGATAAAGGATTTAGAATGGGGCTCATTGTTCACTTAAACTTGAAGAACAAAAAATTGGCGAATGGTACTGTTTGGATGCTTTGCATATTTGTATCTTAGACTATATGGAAGCAATATATACAAAGATTTCAACCGTCTACGTGTTCCAATCATTGTTCTACTTGTCGAAATTTACAAATAATTTCCTGTAAAGGATTAACAATGGGGCTCGTTGTTCACTTAAACTTGAAGAACAAAAAATTGGCGAATGGTACTGTTTGGATGCTTTGCATATATGTTTCTTAGACTATATAGAAACAACATATAGAAAGATTTCACCCGTCTACCAGTTCTATTCATTGTTCTACTTGTAGAAAGTTACAAATAATTTCCGTTTCATGATTATCAATGGGGCTTGTTGTTCACTTAAACTTGATGAACAAAAAATTGGCGAATGGTACTGTTTGGATGCTTTGCATATAAGTTTCTTAGACTATATAGAAACAATATATACATTGATTTCAACCGTCTACGTGTTCCATTCATTGTTCTATTTGTCGAAAATTACAAATAATTTCCGATAAAGGATTAACAATGGGGCTCGTAGTTCACTTAAACTTGAAGAACAAAAAAATTGGCGAATTGTACTGTTTGGATGCTTTGCATATATGTTTCTTAGACTATATAGAAGCATTATATAGAAGGATTTCACCCGTCTACCTGTTCCAATCATTGTTCTACTTGTCGAAATTTAGAAATAATTTCCCTTTCATGATTATCAATGGGGCTCGTTGTTCACTTAAACTTGAAGAACAATAAATTCGCGAATGGTACTGTTTGGATGCTTTGCATATATGTTTCTTAGACTATATTGAAGCAATATATAATAATATTTCAACCGTCTACGTGTTCCAATCATTGTTCTACTTGTCGAAATTTACAAATAATTTCCTTTAAAGGATTAACAATGGGGCTCGTTGTTCACTTAAACTTGAAGAACAATAAATTGGCGAATTGTACTGTGTGGATGCTATGCATATATGTTTCTTAGACTATATAGAAGCAATATATATAATGATTTCAACCGTCTACCTGTTCCATTCATTGTTCTACATGTCGAAAGTTACAAATAATTTCCGTTTCATGATTATCCATGGGGCTCGTTGTTCACTTAAACTTGAAGAACAAAAAATTGGCGAATGGTACTGTTTGGATGCTTTGCATATAGGTTCCTTGGACTATATAGAAGCAACATATACAAAGATTGCAACCGTCTACCTGTTCTACTTATTGTTCTTCTTGTCGAAAGTTACAAATAATTTCCGTTTCATGATTATCAATGGGGCTCGTTGTTCACTTAAACTTGAAGAACAAAAAATTGGCGAATTGTACTGTTTGGATGCTTTGCATATATGTTTCTTAGACTATATAGAAGCAATATATACAATGATTTCAACCGTCTACCTGTTCCATTCATTGTTCTCCTCGTCGAAAGTTACAAATAATTTCCGTTAATGGATTAACAATGGGGCTCGTTGTTCACTTAAACTTGAAGAACAAAAAATTGGCGAATGGTACTGTTTGGATGCTTTGCATATATGTTTCTTAGACTATATAGAAGCAATATATACAAAGATTTCAACCGTCTACCTGTTCAATTCATTGTTCTACTTGTCGAAAGTTACAAATAATTTCCGATAAAGGATTTAGAATGGCGCTCATTGTTCACTTAAACTTGAAGAACAAAAAATTGGCGAATGGTACTGTTTGGATGCTTTGCATATTTGTATCTTAGACTATATGGAAGCAATATATACAAAGATTTCAACCGTCTACGTGTTCCAATCATTGTTCTACTTGTCGAAATTTACAAATAATTTCCTGTAAAGGATTAACAATGGGGCTCGTTGTTCACTTAAACTTGAAGAACAAAAAATTGGCGAATTGTACTGTTTGGATGCTTTGCATATATGTTTCTTAGACTATATAGAAGCAATATATATAAAGACTTCACCCGTCTACCTGTACTATTCATTGTTCTACTTGTAGAAAGTTACAAATAATTTCCATTTCATGATTATCAATGGAGCTCGCTGTTCACTTAAACTTGAAGATCAAAAAATTGGCGAGTTGTACTGTTTGGATGCTTTGCATATATGTTTCTTAGACTATATAGAAGCAATATATACAATGATTTCAACAGTCTACCTATTCCATTCATTGTTCTACTTGCCGAAATTTACAAATAATTTCCTTTAAAGGATTAACAATGGGGCTCGTAGTTCACTTAAACTTGAAGAACAAAAAATTGGCGAATTGTACTGTTTGGATGATTTGCACATATGTTTCTTAGACTATATAGAAGCAACATATACAAAGATTTCAACCGTCTACCTGTTCCATTCATTGTTCTACTTGTCGAAAGTTACAAATAATTTCCGTTAAAGTATTAACAATGGGGATCGTAGTTCACTTAAACTTGAAGAACAAAAAATTGGCGAATTGTACTGTTTGGATGCTTTGCATATATGTTTCTCAGAATATATAGAAGCAATATATAGAAAGACTTCACCCGTCTACCTGTACAATTCATTGTTCTACTTGTCGAAATTTAGAAATAATTTCCCTTTCATGATTATCAATGGGGCTCGTTGTTCACTTAAACTTGAAGAACAATAAATTCGCGAATGGTACTGTTTGGATGCTTTGCATATATGTTTCTTAGACTATATTGAAGCAATATATAATAATATTTCAACCGTCTACGTGTTCCAATCATTGTTCTACTTGTCGAAATTTACAAATAATTTCCTTTAAAGGATTAACAATGGGGCTCGTTGTTCACTTAAACTTGAAGAACAATAAATTGGCGAATTGTACTGTGTGGATGCTATGCATATATGTTTCTTAGACTATATAGAAGCAATATATATAATGATTTCAACCGTCTACCTGTTCCATTCATTGTTCTACATGTCGAAAGTTACAAATAATTTCCGTTTCATGATTATCCATGGGGCTCGTTGTTCACTTAAACTTGAAGAACAAAAAATTGGCGAATGGTACTGTTTGGATGCTTTGCATATAGGTTCCTTGGACTATATAGAAGCAACATATACAAAGATTGCAACCGTCTACCTGTTCTACTTATTGTTCTTCTTGTCGAAAGTTACAAATAATTTCCGTTTCATGATTATCAATGGGGCTCGTTGTTCACTTAAACTTGAAGAACAAAAAATTGGCGAATTGTACTGTTTGGATGCTTTGCATATATGTTTCTTAGACTATATAGAAGCAATATATACAATGATTTCAACCGTCTACCTGTTCCATTCATTGTTCTCCTCGTCGAAAGTTACAAATAATTTCCGTTAATGGATTAACAATGGGGCTCGTTGTTCACTTAAACTTGAAGAACAAAAAATTGGCGAATGGTACTGTTTGGATGCTTTGCATATATGTTTCTTAGACTATATAGAAGCAATATATACAAAGATTTCAACCGTCTACCTGTTCAATTCATTGTTCTACTTGTCGAAAGTTACAAATAATTTCCGATAAAGGATTTAGAATGGGGCTCATTGTTCACTTAAACTTGAAGAACAAAAAATTGGCGAATGGTACTGTTTGGATGCTTTGCATATTTGTATCTTAGACTATATGGAAGCAATATATACAAAGATTTCAACCGTCTACGTGTTCCAATCATTGTTCTACTTGTCGAAATTTACAAATAATTTCCTGTAAAGGATTAACAATGGGGCTCGTTGTTCACTTAAACTTGAAGAACAAAAAATTGGCGAATTGTACTGTTTGGATGCTTTGCATATATGTTTCTTAGACTATATAGAAGCAATATATATAAAGACTTCACCCGTCTACCTGTACTATTCATTGTTCTACTTGTAGAAAGTTACAAATAATTTCCATTTCATGATTATCAATGGAGCTCGCTGTTCACTTAAACTTGAAGATCAAAAAATTGGCGAGTTGTACTGTTTGGATGCTTTGCATATATGTTTCTTAGACTATATAGAAGCAATATATACAATGATTTCAACAGTCTACCTATTCCATTCATTGTTCTACTTGTCGAAAGTTAGAAATAATTTCCGATAAAGGATTAACAATCGGGCTCATTGTTCACTTAACCTTGAAGAACAAAAAATTGGCGAATGGTACTGTTTGGATGCTTTGCATATATGTTTCTTAGACTATACGGAAGCAATATATACAAGTATTTCAACCGTCTACCTGTTCCATTCATTGTTCTACTTGTCGAAAGTTACAAATAATTTCCGATAAAGGATTAACCATTGGGGCTCATTGTTCACTTAAACTTGAAGAACAAAAAATTGGCGAATTGTACTGTTTGGATGCTTTGCATATAAGTTTCTTAGACTATATAGAAGCAATATATTCAAAGATTTCAACCGTCTACGTGTTCCAATCATTGTTCTACTAGTAGAAAGTTACAATTAATTTCCGTTAAAGGATTAACAATGGGGCTCGTAGTTCACTTAAACTTGAAGAACAAAAAATTGGCGAATGGTACTGTTTGGATGCTGTGCATATATGTTTCTTAGACTATATGGAAGCAATATATAATAATATTTCAACCGTCTACGTGTTCCAATCATTGTTCTGCTTGTCGAAATTTACAAATAATTTCCTTTAAAGGATTAACAATGGGGCTCGTTGTTCACTTAAACTTGAGGAACAATAAATTGGCGAATTGTACTGTGTGGATGCTTTGCATATATGTTTCTTAGGTTATATAGAAGCAATATATATAAAGATTTCAACCGTTTACATGTTCCATTCATTGTTCTACTTGTCGAAAATTACAAATAATTTCCGATAAAGGATTAACCATTGGGGCTCATTGTTCACTTAAACTTGAAGAACAAAAAATTGGCGAATGGTACTGTTTGGATGCTTTGCGTACATGTTTCTTAGACTATATGGAAGCAATATATACAAAGATTTCAACCGTCTACGTGTTCCAATCATTGTTCTACTTGTCGAAATTTACAAATAATTTCCTTTAAAGGATTAACAATGGGGCTCGTTGTTCACTTAAACTTGAAGAACAATAAATTGGCGAATTGTACTGTTTGGATGCTTTGCATATATGTTTCTTAGTCTATATGGAAGCAATATATACAAAGATTTCAACCGTCTACGTGTTCCAATCATTGTTCTACTTGTCGAAATTTACAAATAATTTCCTTTAAAGGATTAACAATGGGGCTCGTTGTTCACTTAAACTTGAAGAACAATAAATTGGCGAATTTTACTGTTTGGATGCTTTGCATATATGTTTCTTAGTCTATATAGAAGCAATATATACAAAGATTTCAACCGTCTACGTGTTCCATTCATTGTTCTACTTGTCGAAAATTACAAATAATTTCCGATAAAGGATTAACCATTGGGGCTCATTGTTCACTTAAACTTGAAGAACAAAAAATTGGCGAATGGTACTGTTTGGATGCTTTGCGTACATGTTTCTTAGACTATATGGAAGCAATATATACAAAGATTTCAACCGTCTACGTGTCCCAATCATTGTTCTACTTGTCGAAATTTACAAATAATTTCCTTTAAAGGATTAACAATGGGGCTCGTTGTTCACTTAAACTTGAAGAACAAAAAATTGGCGAATGGTACTGTTTGGATGCTTTGCATATATGTTTCTTAGACTATATAGAAGCAATATATACATTGATTTCAACCGGTTACCTGTTCCATTCATTGTTCTACTTGTTGAAATTTACAAATAATTTCCTTTAAAGGATTAACAATGGGGCTCGTAGTTCACTTAAACTTGAAGATCAAAAAATTGGCGAATGGTACTGTTTGGATGCTTTGCATATATGTTTCTTAGATTATATGGTAGCGATATATAATAATATTTCAACCGTCTACGTGTTCCAATCATTGTTCTACTTGTCGAAATTTACAAATAATTTCCTTTAAAGGATTAACAATGGGGCTCGTTGTTCACTTAAACTTGAAGAACAATAAATTGGCGAATTGTACTGTGTGGATGCTATGCATATATATTTCTTAGACTATATAGAAGCAATATATATAATGATTTCAACCGTCTACCTGTTCCATTCATTGTTCTACATGTCGAAAGTTACAAATAATTTCCGTTTCATGATTATCCATGGGGCTCGTTGTTCACTTAAACTTGAAGAACAAAAAATTGGCGAATGGTACTGTTTGGATGCTTTGCATATATGTTTCTTAGACTATATAGAAGCAATACATACAAAGATTTCAACCGTCTACCTGTTCCATTCATTGTTCTACTTGTCGCATGTTACAAATAATTTCCGTTAAAGTATTAACAATGGGGCTCGTAGTTCACTTAAACTTGAAGATAAAATAATTGGCGAATTGTACTGTTTGGATTCTTTGCATATATGTTTCTTAGACTATACAGAAGCAATATATACAATGATTTCAACAGTCTACCTGTTCCATTCATTGTTCTACTTGTCGAAATTTACAAATAATTTCCTTTAAAGGATTAACAATGGGGCTCGTAGTTCACTTAAACTTGAAGATCAAAAAATTGGCGAATGGTACTGTTTGGATGCTTTGCATATATGTTTCTTAGACTATACAGAAGCAATATATACAATGATTTCAACAGTCTACCTGTTCCATTCATTGTTCTACTTGTCGAAATTTACAAATAATTTCCTTTAAAGGATTAACAATGGGGCTCGTAGTTCACTTAAACTTGAAGAACAAGAAATTGGCGAATTGTACTGTTTGGATGCTTTGCATATATGTTTCTTAGACTATATAGAAGCAATATATACAATGATTTCAACAGTCTACCTGTTCCGTTCATTGTTCTACTTGTCGAAATTTACAAATAATTTCCTTTAAAGGATTAACAATGGGGCTCGTAGTTCACTTAAACTTGAAGATCAAAAAATTGGCGAATGGTACTGTTTGGATGCTTTGCGTACATGTTTCTTAGACTATATGGAAGCAATATATACAAAGATTTCAACCGTCTACGTGTTCCAATCATTGTTCTACTTGTCGAAATTTACAAATAATTTCCTTTAAAGGATTAACAATGGGGCTCGTTGTTCACTTAAACTTGAAGAACAATAAATTGGCGAATTTTACTGTTTGGATGCTTTGCATATATGTTTCTTAGTCTATATAGAAGCAATATATACAAAGATTTCAACCGTCTACGTGTTCCATTCATTGTTCTACTTGTCGAAAATTACAAATAATTTCCGATAAAGGATTAACCATTGGGGCTCATTGTTCACTTAAACTTGAAGAACAAAAAATTGGCGAATGGTACTGTTTGGATGCTTTGCGTACATGTTTCTTAGACTATATGGAAGCAATATATACAAAGATTTCAACCGTCTACGTGTCCCAATCATTGTTCTACTTGTCGAAATTTACAAATAATTTCCTTTAAAGGATTAACAATGGGGCTCGTTGTTCACTTAAACTTGAAGAACAAAAAATTGGCGAATGGTACTGTTTGGATGCTTTGCATATATGTTTCTTAGACTATATAGAAGCAATATATACATTGATTTCAACCGGTTACCTGTTCCATTCATTGTTCTACTTGTCGAAAGTTAGAAATAATTTCCGTTAAAGTATTAACAATGGGGCTCGTAGTTCACTTAAACTTGAAGATCAAATAATTGACGAATTGTACTGTTTGGATTCTTTGCATATATGTTTCTTAGACTATACAGAAGCAATATATACAATGATTTCAACAGTCTACCTGTCCCATTCATTGTTCTACTTGTTGAAATTTACAAATAATTTCCTTTAAAGGATTAACAATGGGGCTCGTAGTTCACTTAAACTTGAAGATCAAAAAATTGGCGAATGGTACTGTTTGGATGCTTTGCATATATGTTTCTTAGATTATATGGTAGCGATATATAATAATATTTCAACCGTCTACGTGTTCCAATCATTGTTCTACTTGTCGAAATTTACAAATAATTTCCTTTAAAGGATTAACAATGGGGCTCGTTGTTCACTTAAACTTGAAGAACAATAAATTGGCGAATTGTACTGTGTGGATGCTATGCATATATATTTCTTAGACTATATAGAAGCAATATATATAATGATTTCAACCGTCTACCTGTTCCATTCATTGTTCTACATGTCGAAAGTTACAAATAATTTCCGTTTCATGATTATCCATGGGGCTCGTTGTTCACTTAAACTTGAAGAACAAAAAATTGGCGAATGGTACTGTTTGGATGCTTTGCATATATGTTTCTTAGACTATATAGAAGCAATACATACAAAGATTTCAACCGTCTACCTGTTCCATTCATTGTTCTACTTGTCGCATGTTACAAATAATTTCCGTTAAAGTATTAACAATGGGGCTCGTAGTTCACTTAAACTTGAAGATAAAATAATTGGCGAATTGTACTGTTTGGATTCTTGCATATATGTTTCTTAGACTATACAGAAGCAATATATACAATGATTTCAACAGTCTACCTGTTCCATTCATTGTTCTACTTGTCGAAATTTACAAATAATTTCCTTTAAAGGATTAACAATGGGGCTCGTAGTTCACTTAAACTTGAAGATCAAAAAATTGGCGAATGGTACTGTTTGGATGCTTTGCATATATGTTTCTTAGACTATACAGAAGCAATATATACAATGATTTCAACAGTCTACCTGTTCCATTCATTGTTCTACTTGTCGAAATTTACAAATAATTTCCTTTAAAGGATTAACAATGGGGCTCGTAGTTCACTTAAACTTGAAGAACAAGAAATTGGCGAATTGTACTGTTTGGATGCTTTGCATATATGTTTCTTAGACTATATAGAAGCAATATATACAATGATTTCAACAGTCTATCTATTCCATTCATTGTTCTACTTGCCGAAATTTACAAATAATTTCCGATAAAGGATTAACCATTGGGGCTCATTGTTCACATAAACTTGAAGAACAAAAAATTGGCGAATGGTACTGTTTGGATGCTTTGCGTACATGTTTCTTAGACTATATAGAAGCAATATATTCAAAGATTTCAACCGTCTACCTGTTCCATTCATTGTTCTACTTGTCGAAAGTTACAAATAATTTCCGATAAAGGAGTAACAATGGGGCTCATTGTTCACTTAAACTTGAAGAACAAAAAATTGGCGAATGGTACTGTTTGGATGCTTTGCATATATGTTTCTTAGACTATATGGAAGCAATATATAATAATATTTCAACCGTCTACGTGTTCCAATCATTGTTCTACTTGTCGAAATTTACAAATAATTTCCTTTAAAGGATTAACAATGGGGCTCGTTGTTCACTTAAACTTGAAGAACAATAAATTGGCGAATTGTACTGTGTGGATGCTATGCATATATGTTTCTTAGACTATATAGAAGCAATATATATAATGATTTCAACCGTCTACCTGTTCCATTCATTGTTCTACATGTCGAAAGTTACAAATAATTTCCGTTTCATGATTATCCATGGGGCTCGTTGTTCACTTAAACTTGAAGAACAAAAAATTGGCGAATGGTACTGTTTGGATGCTTTGCATATATGTTTCTTAGACTATATAGAAGCAATATATTCAAAGATTTCAACCGTCTACCTGTTCCATTCATTGTTCTACTTGTCGAAAGTTACAAATAATTTCCGATAAAGGATTAACCATTGGGGCTCATTGTTCACTTAAACTTGAAGAACAAAAAAGTGGCGAATTGTACTGTTTGGATGCTTTGCATATATGTTTCTTAGACTATATAGAAGCAAGACATACAAAGATTTCAACCGTCTACCTGTTCCATTCATTGTTCTGCTTGTCGAAATTTACAAATAATTTCCTTTAAAGGATTAACAATGGGGCTCGTTGTTCACTTAAACTTGAAGAACAATAAATTGGCGAATTGTACTGTGTGGATGCTTTGCATATATGTTTCTTAGGTTATATAGAAGCAATATATATAAAGATTTCAACCGTTTACATGTTCCATTCATTGTTCTACTTGTCGAAAATTACAAATAATTTCCGATAAAGGATTAACCATTGGGGCTCATTGTTCACTTAAACTTGAAGAACAAAAAATTGGCGAATGGTACTGTTTGGATGCTTTGCGTACATGTTTCTTAGACTATATGGAAGCAATATATACAAAGATTTCAACCGTCTACGTGTTCCAATCATTGTTCTACTTGTCGAAATTTACAAATAATTTCCTTTAAAGGATTAACAATGGGGCTCGTTGTTCACTTAAACTTGAAGAACAATAAATTGGCGAATTGTACTGTTTGGATGCTTTGCATATATGTTTCTTAGTCTGTATGGAAGCAATATATACAAAGATTTCAACCGTCTACGTGTTCCAATCATTGTTCTACTTGTCGAAATTTACACATAATTTCCTTTAAAGGATTAACAATGGGGCTCGTTGTTCACTTAAACTTGAAGAACAATAAATTGGCGAATTTTACTGTTTGGATGCTTTGCATATATGTTTCTTAGTCTATATAGAAGCAATATATACAAAGATTTCAACCGTCTACGTGTTCCATTCATTGTTCTACTTGTCGAAAATTACAAATAATTTCCGATAAAGGATTAACCATTGGGGCTCATTGTTCACTTAAACTTGAAGAACAAAAAATTGGCGAATGGTACTGTTTGGATGCTTTGCGTACATGTTTCTTAGACTATATGGAAGCAATATATACAAAGATTTCAACCGTCTACGTGTCCCAATCATTGTTCTACTTGTCGAAATTTACAAATAATTTCCTTTAAAGGATTAACAATGGGGCTCGTTGTTCACTTAAACTTGAAGAACAATAAATTGGCGAATTGTACTGTTTGGATGCTTTGCATATATGTTTCTTAGACTATATAGAAGCAATATATACAATGATTTCAACCGTCTACCTGTTCCATTCATTGTTCTACTTGTCGAAAGTTACAAATAATTTCCGTTGATGGATTAACAATGGGGCTCGTAGTTCACTTAAACTTGAAGAACAAAAAATTGGCGAATGGTACTGTTTGGGTGCTTTGCATATATGTTTCTTAGACTATATAGATGTAATATATACAATGATTTCAACCGTCTACCTGTTCCATTCATTGTACTAATTGTAGAAAATTACAATTAATTTCCGTTAAAGGATTAACAATGGGGATCGTAGTTCACTTAAACATGAAGAACAAAAAATTGGCGAATTCTACTGTTTGGATGCTTTTCATATATGTTTCTTTGACTATATAGAAACAATATATACATTGATTTCAACCGTCTACCTGTTCCATTCATTGTTCTACTTGTCGAAAGTTACAAATAATTTCCGATAAAGGATTAACAATGGGGCTCATTTTTCACTTAACCTCGAAGAACAAAAAATTGGCGAATGGTACTGTTTGGATGCTTTGCATATATGTTTCTTAGACTATATAGAAGCAATATATACAAAGATTTCAACCGTCTACCTGTTCCATTCATTGTTCTATTTGTCGAAAATTACAAATAATTTCCGATAAAGGATTAACCATTGGGGCTCATTGTTCACTTAAACTTGAAGAACAAAAAAGTGGCGAATTGTACTGTTTGGATGCTTTGCATATATGTTTCTTAGACTATATAGAAGCAATACATACAAAGATTTCAACCGTCTACCTGTTCCATTCATTGTTCTACTTGTCGCATGTTACAAATAATTTCCGTTAAAGTATTAACAATGGGGCTCGTAGTTCACTTAAACTTGAAGATAAAATAATTGGCGAATTGTACTGTTTGGATTCTTTGCATATATGTTTCTTAGACTATACAGAAGCAATATATACAATGATTTCAACAGTCTACCTGTTCCATTCATTGTTCTACTTGTCGAAATTTACAAATAATTTCCTTTAAAGGATTAACAATGGGGCTCGTAGTTCACTTAAACTTGAAGATCAAAAAATTGGCGAATGGTACTGTTTGGATGCTTTGCATATATGTTTCTTAGACTATACAGAAGCAATATATACAATGATTTCAACCGTCTACCTGTTCCATTCATTGTTCTATTTGTCGAAAATTACAAATAATTTCCGATAAAGGATTAACAATGGGGCTCGTAGTTCACTTAAACTTGAAGAACAAAAAAATTGGCGAATTGTACTGTTTGGATGCTTTGCATATATGTTTCTTAGACTATATAGAAGCAATATATAGAAGGATTTCACCCGTCTACCTGTTCCAATCATTGTTCTACTTGTCGAAAGTTACAAATAATTTCCGATAAAGGATTTAGAATGGGGCTCATTGTTCACTTAAACTTGAAGAACAATAAATTCGCGAATGGTACTGTTTGGATGCTTTGCATATATGTTTCTTAGACTATATAGAAGCAATATATACAATGATTTCAACCGTCTACCTGTTCCATTCATTGTTCTACTTGTCGATATTTACTAATAATTTCCTTTAAAGGATTAACAATGGGGCTCGTTGTTCACTTAAACTTGAAGAACAATAAATTGGCGAATTGTACTGTTTGGATGCTTTGCATATATGTTTCTTAGACTATATAGAAGCAATATTTACAAGGATTTCAATCGTCTACCTGTTCCATTCATTGTTCTACTTGTCGAAAGTTACAAATAATTTCCGATAAAGGATTTAGAATGGGGCTCATTGTTCACTTAAACTTGAAGAACAAAAAATTGGCGAATGGTACTGTTTGGATGCTTTGCATATTTGTTTCTTAGACTATATGGAAGCAATATATACAAAGATTTCAACCGTCTACCTGTTCCATTCATTGTTCTACTTGTCGCAAGTTACAAATAATTTCCGTTAAAGTATTAACAATGGGGCTCGTAGTTCACTTAAACTTGAAGATCAAGTAATTGGCGAATTGTACTGTTTGGATTCTTTGCATATATGTTTCTTAGACTATACAGAAGCAATATATACAATCATTTCAACAGTCTACCTGTTCCATTCATTGTTCTACTTGTTGAAATTTACAAATAATTTCCTTTAAAGGATTAACAATGGGGCTCGTAGTTCACTTAAACTTGAAGATCAAAAAATTGGCGAAAGGTACTGTTTGGATGCTTTGCATATATGTTTCTTAGATTATATAGTAGCAATATATACAAAGATTTCAACCGTCTACCTGTTCCATTCATTGTTCTACTTGTCGAAATTTACAAATAATTTCCTTTAAAGGATTAACAATGGGGCTCGTTGTTCACTTAAACTTGAAGAACAATAAATTCGCGAATTGTACTGTTTGGATGCTTTGCATATATGTTCCTTAGACTATATAGAAGCAATATATACAAAGATTTCAACCGTCTACCTGTTCCATTCATTGTTCTACTTGTCGAAAGTTACAAATAATTTCCGATAAAGGATTAACCATTGGGGCTCATTGTTCACTTAAACTTGAAGAACAAAAAAGTGGCGAATTGTACTGTTTGGATGCTTTGCATATATGTTTCTTAGACTATATAGAAGCAATATATACAAAGATTTCAACCGTCTACCTGTTCCATTCATTGTTCTACTTGTCGCAAGTTACAAATAATTTCCGTTAAAGTATTAACAATGGGGCTCGTAGTTCACTTAAACTTGAAGATCAAATAATTGGCGAATTGTACTGTTTGGATTCTTTGCATATATGTTTCTTAGACTATACAGAAGCAATATATACAATGATTTCAACAGTCTACCTGTTCCATTCATTGTTCTACTTGTCGAAATTTACAAATAATTTCCTTTAAAGGATTAACAATGGGGCTCGTACGTCACTTAAACTTGAAGATCAAAAAATTGGCGAATGGTACTGTTTGGATGCTTTGCATATATGTTTCTTAGATTATATAGTAGCAATATATACAAAGATTTCAACCGTCTACGTGTCCCAATCATTGTTCTACTTGTCGAAATTTACAAATAATTTCCTTTAAAGGATTAACAATGGGGCTCGTTGTTCACTTAAACTTGAAGAACAATAAATTGGCGAATTGTACTGTTTGGATGCTTTGCATATATGTTTCTTAGACTATATAGAAGCAATATATACAAAGATTTCAACCGTCTACCTGTTCCATTCATTGTTCTACTTGTCGAAAGTTACAAATAATTTCCGATAAAGGATTAACAATGGGGCTCATTGTTCACTTAAACTTGAAGGACAACAAATTGGCGAGTGGTAATGTTTGGATGCTTTGCTTAAATGTTTCTTAGACTATATGGAAGCAATATATACAAAGATTTCAACCGTCTACGTGTTCCAATCATTGTTCTACTTGTCGAAAATTACAAATAATTTCCGATAAAGGATTAACCATTGGGGCTCATTGTTCACTTAAACTTGAAGAACAAAAAATTGGCGAATGGTACTCTTTGGATGCTTTGCGTATATGTTTCTTAGACTATATAGAAGCAATATATACAATGATTTCAACAGTCTACCTGTTCCATTCATTGTTCTACTTGTCGAAATTTACAAATAATTTCCTTTAAAGGATTAACAATTGGGCTCGTAGTTCACTTAAACTTGAAGAACAAAAAATTGGCGAATTGTACTGTTTGGATGCTTTGAATATATGTTTCTTAGATTATTTAGAAGCAATATATAGAAAGATTTCACCCGTCTACCTGTACTATTCATTGTTCTACTTGTAGAAAGTTACAAATAATTTCCATTTCGTGATTATCAATGGGGCTCGCTGTTCACTTAAACTTGAAGATCAAAAAATTAGCGATTGTTACTGTTTAGATGCTTTGCATATAGGTTTCTTAGAATCTATAGAAGCAACATATACAAAGATTTCAACCGTCTACCTGTTCTATTCATTGTTCGACTTGTAGAAATTTACAAATAATTTCCTTTAAAGGATTAACAATGGGGCTCGTAGTTCACTTGAACTTGAAGAACAAAAAATTGGCGAATGGTACTGTTTGGATGCTTTGCATATATGTTTCTTAGACTATATAAACGCAATATATACAAAGATTTCAACCGTCTACCTGTTCCATTCATTGTTCTACTTGTCGAAAGTTACAAATAATTTCCGATAAAGGATTAACCATTGGGGCTCGTTGTTCACTTAAACTTGAAGAACAAAAAATTGGCGAATGGTACTGTTTGGATGCTTTGCATATATGTTTCTTAGACTATATAGAAGCAATATATACAAAGATTTCAACCGTCTACCTGTTCCATTCATTGTTCTACTTGTCGAAAGTTACAAATAATTTCCGATAAAGGATTAACCATTGGGGCTCATTGTTCACTTAAACTTGAAGAACAAAAAAGTGGCGAATTGTACTGTTTGGATGCTTTGCATATATGTTTCTTAGACTATATAGAAGCAATATATACAAAGATTTCAACCGTCTACCTGTTCCATTCATTGTTCTACTTGTCGCAAGTTACAAATAATTTCCGTTAAAGTATTAACAATGGGGCTCGTAGTTCACTTAAACTTGAAGATCAAATAATTGGCGAATTGTACTGTTTGGATTCTTTGCATATATGTTTCTTAGACTATACAGAAGCAATATATACAATGATTTCAACAGTCTACCTGTTCCATTCATTGTTCTACTTGTCGAAATTTACAAATAATTTCCTTTAAAGGATTAACAATGGGGCTCGTACGTCACTTAAACTTGAAGATCAAAAAATTGGCGAATGGTACTGTTTGGATGCTTTGCATATATGTTTCTTAGATTATATAGTAGCAATATATACAAAGATTTCAACCGTCTACGTGTCCCAATCATTGTTCTACTTGTCGAAATTTACAAATAATTTCCTTTAAAGGATTAACAATGGGGCTCGTTGTTCACTTAAACTTGAAGAACAATAAATTGGCGAATTGTACTGTTTGGATGCTTTGCATATATGTTTCTTAGACTATATAGAAGCAATATATACAATGATTTCAACCGTCTACCTGTTCCATTCATTGTTCTACTTGTCGAAAGTTACAAATAATTTCCGTTGATGGATTAACAATGGGGCTCGTAGTTCACTTAAACTTGAAGAACAAAAAATTGGCGAATGGTACTGTTTGGGTGCTTTGCATATATGTTTCTTAGACTATATAGATGTAATATATACAATGATTTCAACCGTCTACCTGTTCCATTCATTGTACTAATTGTAGAAAATTACAATTAATTTCCGTTAAAGGATTAACAATGGGGATCGTAGTTCACTTAAACATGAAGAACAAAAAATTGGCGAATTCTACTGTTTGGATGCTTTGCATATATGTTTCTTAGACTATATAGAAGCAATATATAGAAGGATTTCACCCGTCTACCTGTTCCAATCATTGTTCTACTTGTCGAAAGTTACAAATAATTTCCGATAAAGGATTTAGAATGGGGCTCATTGTTCACTTAAACTTGAAGAACAATAAATTCGCGAATGGTACTGTTTGGATGCTTTGCATATATGTTTCTTAGACTATATAGAAGCAATATATACAATGATTTCAACCGTCTACCTGTTCCATTCATTGTTCTACTTGTCGATATTTACTAATAATTTCCTTTAAAGGATTAACAATGGGGCTCGTTGTTCACTTAAACTTGAAGAACAATAAATTGGCGAATTGTACTGTTTGGATGCTTTGCATATATGTTTCTTAGACTATATAGAAGCAATATTTACAAGGATTTCAATCGTCTACCTGTTCCATTCATTGTTCTACTTGTCGAAAGTTACAAATAATTTCCGATAAAGGATTTAGAATGGGGCTCATTGTTCACTTAAACTTGAAGAACAAAAAATTGGCGAATGGTACTGTTTGGATGCTTTGCATATTTGTTTCTTAGACTATATGGAAGCAATATATACAAAGATTTCAACCGTCTACGTGTTCCAATCATTGTTCTACTTGTCGAAATTTACAAATAATTTCCTGTAAAGGATTAACAATGGGGCTCGTTGTTCACTTAAACTTGAAGAACAAAAAATTGGCGAATTGTACTGTTTGGATGCTTTGCATATATGTTTCTTAGACTATATAGAAGCAATATATACAATGATTTCAACAGTCTATCTATTCCATTCATTGTTCTACTTGCCGAAATTTACAAATAATTTCCGATAAAGGATTAACCATTGGGGCTCATTGTTCACATAAACTTGAAGAACAAAAAATTGGCGAATGGTACTGTTTGGATGCTTTGCGTACATGTTTCTTAGACTATATAGAAGCAATATATTCAAAGATTTCAACCGTCTACCTGTTCCATTCATTGTTCTACTTGTCGAAAGTTACAAATAATTTCCGATAAAGGAGTAACAATGGGGCTCATTGTTCACTTAAACTTGAAGAACAAAAAATTGGCGAATGGTACTGTTTGGATGCTTTGCATATATGTTTCTTAGACTATATGGAAGCAATATATAATAATATTTCAACCGTCTACGTGTTCCAATCATTGTTCTACTTGTCGAAATTTACAAATAATTTCCTTTAAAGGATTAACAATGGGGCTCGTTGTTCACTTAAACTTGAAGAACAATAAATTGGCGAATTGTACTGTGTGGATGCTATGCATATATGTTTCTTAGACTATATAGAAGCAATATATATTATGATTTCAACCGTCTACCTGTTCCATTCATTGTTCTACATGTCGAAAGTTACAAATAATTTCCGTTTCATGATTATCCATGGGGCTCGTTGTTCACTTAAACTTGAAGAACAAAAAATTGGCGAATGGTACTGTTTGGATGCTTTGCATATATGTTTCTTAGACTATATAGAAGCAATATATTCAAAGATTTCAACCGTCTACCTGTTCCATTCATTGTTCTACTTGTCGAAAGTTACAAATAATTTCCGATAAAGGATTAACCATTGGGGCTCATTGTTCACTTAAACTTGAAGAACAAAAAAGTGGCGAATTGTACTGTTTGGATGCTTTGCATATATGTTTCTTAGACTATATAGAAGCAATACATACAAAGATTTCAACCGTCTACCTGTTCCATTCATTGTTCTACTTGTCGCATGTTACAAATAATTTCCGTTAAAGTATTAACAATGGGGCTCGTAGTTCACTTAAACTTGAAGATAAAATAATTGGCGAATTGTACTGTTTGGATTCTTTGCATATATGTTTCTTAGACTATACAGAAGCAATATATACAATGATTTCAACAGTCTACCTGTTCCATTCATTGTTCTACTTGTCGAAATTTACAAATAATTTCCTTTAAAGGATTAACAATGGGGCTCGTAGTTCACTTAAACTTGAAGATCAAAAAATTGGCGAATGGTACTGTTTGGATGCTTTGCATATATGTTTCTTAGACTATACAGAAGCAATATATACAATGATTTCAACCGTCTACCTGTTCCATTCATTGTTCTATTTGTCGAAAATTACAAATAATTTCCGATAAAGGATTAACAATGGGGCTCGTAGTTCACTTAAACTTGAAGAACAAAAAAATTGGCGAATTGTACTGTTTGGATGCTTTGCATATATGTTTCTTAGACTATATAGAAGCAATATATAGAATGATTTCACCCGTCTACCTGTTCCAATCATTGTTCTACTTGTCGAAAGTTACAAATAATTTCCGATAAAGGATTTAGAATGGGGCTCATTGTTCACTTAAACTTGAAGAACAATAAATTCGCGAATGGTACTGTTTGGATGCTTTGCATATATGTTTCTTAGACTATATAGAAGCAATATATACAATGATTTCAACCGTCTACCTGTTCCATTCATTGTTCTACTTGTCGATATTTACTAATAATTTCCTTTAAAGGATTAACAATGGGGCTCGTTGTTCACTTAAACTTGAAGAACAATAAATTGGCGAATTGTACTGTTTGGATGCTTTGCATATATGTTTCTTAGACTATATAGAAGCAATATTTACAAGGATTTCAATCGTCTACCTGTTCCATTCATTGTTCTACTTGTCGAAAGTTACAAATAATTTCCGATAAAGGATTTAGAATGGGGCTCATTGTTCACTTAAACTTGAAGAACAAAAAATTGGCGAATGGTACTGTTTGGATGCTTTGCATATTTGTTTCTTAGACTATATGGAAGCAATATATACAAAGATTTCAACCGTCTACCTGTTCCATTCATTGTTCTACTTGTCGCAAGTTACAAATAATTTCCGTTAAAGTATTAACAATGGGGCTCGTAGTTCACTTAAACTTGAAGATCAAATAATTGGCGAATTGTACTGTTTGGATTCTTTGCATATATGTTTCTTAGACTATACAGAAGCAATATATACAATCATTTCAACAGTCTACCTGTTCCATTCATTGTTCTACTTGTTGAAATTTACAAATAATTTCCTTTAAAGGATTAACAATGGGGCTCGTAGTTCACTTAAACTTGAAGATCAAAAAATTGGCGAAAGGTACTGTGTGGATGCTTTGCATATATGTTTCTTAGATTATATAGTAGCAATATATACAAAGATTTCAACCGTCTACCTGTTCCATTCATTGTTCTACTTGTCGAAAGTTACAAATAATTTCCGATAAAGGATTAACCATTGGGGCTCATTGTTCACTTAAACTTGAAGAACAAAAAAGTGGCGAATTGTACTGTTTGGATGCTTTGCATATATGTTTCTTAGACTATATAGAAGCAATATATACAAAGATTTCAACCGTCTACCTGTTCCATTCATTGTTCTACTTGTCGCAAGTTACAAATAATTTCCGTTAAAGTATTAACAATGGGGCTCGTAGTTCACTTAAACTTGAAGATCAAATAATTGGCGAATTGTACTGTTTGGATTCTTTGCATATATGTTTCTTAGACTATACAGAAGCAATATATACAATGATTTCAACAGTCTACCTGTTCCATTCATTGTTCTACTTGTCGAAATTTACAAATAATTTCCTTTAAAGGATTAACAATGGGGCTCGTAGTTCACTTAAACTTGAAGATCAAAAAATTGGCGAATGGTACTGTTTGGATGCTTTGCATATATGTTTCTTAGACTATATAGACGCAATATATACAAGGATTTCAACCGACTACCTGTTCCATTCATTGTTCTACTTGTCGAAAGTTACAAATAATTACCGATAAAGGATTGACCAGTGGGGCTTATTGTTCACTTAAACTTGAAGAACAAAAAATTGGCGAATTGTACTGTTTGGATGCTTTGCATATATGTTTCTTAGACTATATAGAAGCAATATATACAAAGATTTCAACCGTCTACCTGTTCCATTCATTGTTCTACTTGTAGAAAGTTACAAATAATTTCCATTTCGTGATTATCAATGGGGCTCGCTGTTCACTTAAACTTGAAGATCAAAAAATTAGCGATTGTTACTGTTTAGATGCTTTGCATATAGGTTTCTTAGATTATATAGAAGCAATATATACAAAGATTTCAACCGTCTACCAGTTCCATTCATTGTTCTACTTGTCGAAAATTACAGATAATTTCCGATAAAGTATTAACCATTGGGGCTCATTGTTCACTTAAACTTGAAGAACAAAAAAGTGGCGAATTGTACTGTTTGGATGCTTTGCATATATGTTTCTTAGACTATATGGAAGCAATATATACAAAGATTTCAACCGTCTACGTGTTCCAATCATTGTTCTACTTGTCGAAAATTACAAATAATTTCCGATAAAGGATTAACCATTGGGGCTCATTGTTCACTTAAACTTGAAGAACAAAAAATTGGCGAATGGTACTCTTTGGATGCTTTGCGTATATGTTTCTTAGACTATATAGAAGCAATATATACAATGATTTCAACAGTCTACCTGTTCCATTCATTGTTCTACTTGTCGAAATTTACAAATAATTTCCTTTAAAGGATTAACAATTGGGCTCGTAGTTCACTTAAACTTGAAGAACAAAAAATTGGCGAATTGTACTGTTTGGATGCTTTGAATATATGTTTCTTAGATTATTTAGAAGCAATATATAGAAAGATTTCACCCGTCTACCTGTACTATTCATTGTTCTACTTGTAGAAAGTTACAAATAATTTCCATTTCGTGATTATCAATGGGGCTCGCTGTTCACTTAAACTTGAAGATCAAAAAATTAGCGATTGTTACTGTTTAGATGCTTTGCATATAGGTTTCTTAGAATCTATAGAAGCAACATATACAAAGATTTCAACCGTCTACCTGTTCTATTCATTGTTCGACTTGTAGAAATTTACAAATAATTTCCTTTAAAGGATTAACAATGGGGCTCGTAGTTCACTTGAACTTTAAGAACAAAAAATTGGCGAATGGTACTGTTTGGATGCTTTGCATATATGTTTCTTAGACTATATAAACGCAATATATACAAAGATTTCAACCGTCTACCTGTTCCATTCATTGTTCTACTGGTCGAAAGTTACAAATAATTTCCGATAAAGGATTAACCATTGGGGCTCGTTGTTCACTTAAACTTGAAGAACAAAAAATTGGCGAATGGTACTGTTTGGATGCTTTGCATATATGTTTCTTAGACTATATAGAAGCAATATATACAAAGATTTCAACCGTCTACCTGTTCCATTCATTGTTCTACTTGTCGAAATTTACAAATAATTTCCTTTAAAGGATTAACAATGGGGCTCGTTGTTCACTTAAACTTGAAGAACAATAAATTCGCGAATTGTACTGTTTGGATGCTTTGCATATATGTTCCTTAGACTATATAGAAGCAATATATACAAAGATTTCAACCGTCTACCTGTTCCATTCATTGTTCTACTTGTCGAAAGTTACAAATAATTTCCGATAAAGGATTAACCATTGGGGCTCATTGTTCACTTAAACTTGAAGAACAAAAAAGTGGCGAATTGTACTGTTTGGATGCTTTGCATATATGTTTCTTAGACTATATAGAAGCAATATATACAAAGATTTCAACCGTCTACCTGTTCCATTCATTGTTCTACTTGTCGCAAGTTACAAATAATTTCCGTTAAAGTATTAACAATGGGGCTCGTAGTTCACTTAAACTTGAAGATCAAATAATTGGCGAATTGTACTGTTTGGATTCTTTGCATATATGTTTCTTAGACTATACAGAAGCAATATATACAATGATTTCAACAGTCTACCTGTTCCATTCATTGTTCTACTTGTCGAAATTTACAAATAATTTCCTTTAAAGGATTAACAATGGGGCTCGTACGTCACTTAAACTTGAAGATCAAAAAATTGGCGAATGGTACTGTTTGGATGCTTTGCATATATGTTTCTTAGATTATATAGTAGCAATATATACAAAGATTTCAACCGTCTACCTGTTCCATTCATTGTTCTACTTGTCGAAATTTACAAATAATTTCCTTTAAAGGATTAACAATGGGGCTCGTTGTTCACTTAAACTTGAAGAACAATCAATTGGCGAATTGTACTGTTTGGATGCTTTGCATATATGTTTCTTAGACTATATAGAAGCAATATATACAAAGATTTCAACCGTCTACGTGTTCCAATCATTGTTCTACTTGTCGAAATTTACAAATAATTTCCTTTAAAGGATTAACAATGGGGCTAGTTGTTCACTTAAACTTGAAGAAAAATAAATTCGCGAATTGTACTGTTTGGATGCTTTGCATATATGTTTCTTAGACTATATAGAAGCAATATATACATTGATTTCAACCGGCTACCTGTTCCATTCATTGTTCTACTTGTCGCAAGTTACAAATAATTTCCGTTAAAGTATTAACAATGGGGCTCGTAGTTCACTTAAACTTGAAGATCAAATAATTGGCGAATTGTACTGTTTGGATTCTTTGCATATATGTTTCTTAGACTATACAGAAGCAATATATACAATGATTTCAACAGTCTACCTGTTCCATTCATTGTTCTACTTGTTGAAATTTACAAATAATTTCCTTTAAAGGATTAACAATGGGGCTCGTAGTTCACTTAAACTTGAAGATCAAAAAATTGGCGAAAGGTACTGTTTGGATGCTTTGCATATATGTTTCTTAGATTATATAGTAGCAATATATACAAAGATTTCAACCGTCTACCTGTTCCATTCATTGTTCTACTTGTCGAAATTTACAAATAATTTCCGATAAAGGATTTAGAATGTGGCTCATTGTTCACTTAAACTTGAAGAACAAAAAATTGGCGAATGGTACTGTTTGGATGCTTTGCATATATGTTTCTTAGACTATATAGAAGCAATATATACAATGATTTCAACCGTCTACCTGTTCCATTCATTGTTCTACTTGTCGATATTTACTAATAATTTCCTTTAAAGGATTAACAATGGGGCTCGTTGTTCACTTAAACTTGAAGAACAATAAATTGGCGAATTGTACTGTTTGGATGCTTTGCATATATGTTTCTTAGACTATATAGAAGCAATATATACAATGATTTCAACCGTCTACCTGTTCCATTCATTGTTCTACTTGTCGAAAGTTACAAATAATTTCCGTTGATGGATTAACAATGGGGCTCGTAGTTCACTTAAACTTGAAGAACAAAAAATTGGCGAATGGTACTGTTTGGGTGCTTTGCATATATGTTTCTTAGACTATATAGATGTAATATATACAATGATTTCAACCGTCTACCTGTTCCATTCATTGTACTAATTGTAGAAAATTACAATTAATTTCCGTTAAAGGATTAACAATGGGGATCGTAGTTCACTTAAACATGAAGAACAAAAAATTGGCGAATTCTACTGTTTGGATGCTTTGCATATATGTTTCTTAGACTATATAGAAGCAATATATAGAAGGATTTCACCCGTCTACCTGTTCCAATCATTGTTCTACTTGTCGAAAGTTACAAATAATTTCCGATAAAGGATTTAGAATGGGGCTCATTGTTCACTTAAACTTGAAGAACAATAAATTCGCGAATGGTACTGTTTGGATGCTTTGCATATATGTTTCTTAGACTATATAGAAGCAATATATACAATGATTTCAACCGTCTACCTGTTCCATTCATTGTTCTACTTGTCGATATTTACTAATAATTTCCTTTAAAGGATTAACAATGGGGCTCGTTGTTCACTTAAACTTGAAGAACAATAAATTGGCGAATTGTACTGTTTGGATGCTTTGCATATATGTTTCTTAGACTATATAGAAGCAATATTTACAAGGATTTCAATCGTCTACCTGTTCCATTCATTGTTCTACTTGTCGAAAGTTACAAATAATTTCCGATAAAGGATTTAGAATGGGGCTCATTGTTCACTTAAACTTGAAGAACAAAAAATTGGCGAATGGTACTGTTTGGATGCTTTGCATATTTGTTTCTTAGACTATATGGAAGCAATATATACAAAGATTTCAACCGTCTACGTGTTCCAATCATTGTTCTACTTGTCGAAATTTACAAATAATTTCCTGTAAAGGATTAACAATGGGGCTCGTTGTTCACTTAAACTTGAAGAACAAAAAATTGGCGAATTGTACTGTTTGGATGCTTTGCATATATGTTTCTTAGACTATATAGAAGCAATATATACAATGATTTCAACAGTCTATCTATTCCATTCATTGTTCTACTTGCCGAAATTTACAAATAATTTCCGATAAAGGATTAACCATTGGGGCTCATTGTTCACATAAACTTGAAGAACAAAAAATTGGCGAATGGTACTGTTTGGATGCTTTGCGTACATGTTTCTTAGACTATATAGAAGCAATATATTCAAAGATTTCAACCGTCTACCTGTTCCATTCATTGTTCTACTTGTCGAAAGTTACAAATAATTTCCGATAAAGGAGTAACAATGGGGCTCATTGTTCACTTAAACTTGAAGAACAAAAAATTGGCGAATGGTACTGTTTGGATGCTTTGCATATATGTTTCTTAGACTATATGGAAGCAATATATAATAATATTTCAACCGTCTACGTGTTCCAATCATTGTTCTACTTGTCGAAATTTACAAATAATTTCCTTTAAAGGATTAACAATGGGGCTCGTTGTTCACTTAAACTTGAAGAACAATAAATTGGCGAATTGTACTGTGTGGATGCTATGCATATATGTTTCTTAGACTATATAGAAGCAATATATATTATGATTTCAACCGTCTACCTGTTCCATTCATTGTTCTACATGTCGAAAGTTACAAATAATTTCCGTTTCATGATTATCCATGGGGCTCGTTGTTCACTTAAACTTGAAGAACAAAAAAGTGGCGAATGGTACTGTTTGGATGCTTTGCATATATGTTTCTTAGACTATATAGAAGCAATATATTCAAAGATTTCAACCGTCTACCTGTTCCATTCATTGTTCTACTTGTCGAAAGTTACAAATAATTTCCGATAAAGGATTAACCATTGGGGCTCATTGTTCACTTAAACTTGAAGAACAAAAAAGTGGCGAATTGTACTGTTTGGATGCTTTGCATATATGTTTCTTAGACTATATAGAAGCAATACATACAAAGATTTCAACCGTCTACCTGTTCCATTCATTGTTCTACTTGTCGCATGTTACAAATAATTTCCGTTAAAGTATTAACAATGGGGCTCGTAGTTCACTTAAACTTGAAGATAAAATAATTGGCGAATTGTACTGTTTGGATTCTTTGCATATATGTTTCTTAGACTATACAGAAGCAATATATACAATGATTTCAACAGTCTACCTGTTCCATTCATTGTTCTACTTGTCGAAATTTACAAATAATTTCCTTTAAAGGATTAACAATGGGGCTCGTAGTTCACTTAAACTTGAAGATCAAAAAATTGGCGAATGGTACTGTTTGGATGCTTTGCATATATGTTTCTTAGACTATACAGAAGCAATATATACAATGATTTCAACCGTCTACCTGTTCCATTCATTGTTCTATTTGTCGAAAATTACAAATAATTTCCGATAAAGGATTAACAATGGGGCTCGTAGTTCACTTAAACTTGAAGAACAAAAAAATTGGCGAATTGTACTGTTTGGATGCTTTGCATATATGTTTCTTAGACTATATAGAAGCAATATATAGAATGATTTCACCCGTCTACCTGTTCCAATCATTGTTCTACTTGTCGAAAGTTACAAATAATTTCCGATAAAGGATTTAGAATGGGGCTCATTGTTCACTTAAACTTGAAGAACAATAAATTCGCGAATGGTACTGTTTGGATGCTTTGCATATATGTTTCTTAGACTATATAGAAGCAATATATACAATGATTTCAACCGTCTACCTGTTCCATTCATTGTTCTACTTGTCGATATTTACTAATAATTTCCTTTAAAGGATTAACAATGGGGCTCGTTGTTCACTTAAACTTGAAGAACAATAAATTGGCGAATTGTACTGTTTGGATGCTTTGCATATATGTTTCTTAGACTATATAGAAGCAATATTTACAAGGATTTCAATCGTCTACCTGTTCCATTCATTGTTCTACTTGTCGAAAGTTACAAATAATTTCCGATAAAGGATTTAGAATGGGGCTCATTGTTCACTTAAACTTGAAGAACAAAAAATTGGCGAATGGTACTGTTTGGATGCTTTGCATATTTGTTTCTTAGACTATATGGAAGCAATATATACAAAGATTTCAACCGTCTACCTGTTCCATTCATTGTTCTACTTGTCGCAAGTTACAAATAATTTCCGTTAAAGTATTAACAATGGGGCTCGTAGTTCACTTAAACTTGAAGATCAAATAATTGGCGAATTGTACTGTTTGGATTCTTTGCATATATGTTTCTTAGACTATACAGAAGCAATATATACAATCATTTCAACAGTCTACCTGTTCCATTCATTGTTCTACTTGTTGAAATTTACAAATAATTTCCTTTAAAGGATTAACAATGGGGCTCGTAGTTCACTTAAACTTGAAGATCAAAAAATTGGCGAAAGGTACTGTGTGGATGCTTTGCATATATGTTTCTTAGATTATATAGTAGCAATATATACAAAGATTTCAACCGTCTACCTGTTCCATTCATTGTTCTACTTGTCGAAAGTTACAAATAATTTCCGATAAAGGATTAACCATTGGGGCTCATTGTTCACTTAAACTTGAAGAACAAAAAAGTGGCGAATTGTACTGTTTGGATGCTTTGCATATATGTTTCTTAGACTATATAGAAGCAATATATACAAAGATTTCAACCGTCTACCTGTTCCATTCATTGTTCTACTTGTCGCAAGTTACAAATAATTTCCGTTAAAGTATTAACAATGGGGCTCGTAGTTCACTTAAACTTGAAGATCAAATAATTGGCGAATTGTACTGTTTGGATTCTTTGCATATATGTTTCTTAGACTATACAGAAGCAATATATACAATGATTTCAACAGTCTACCTGTTCCATTCATTGTTCTACTTGTCGAAATTTACAAATAATTTCCTTTAAAGGATTAACAATGGGGCTCGTAGTTCACTTAAACTTGAAGATCAAAAAATTGGCGAATGGTACTGTTTGGATGCTTTGCATATATGTTTCTTAGACTATATAGACGCAATATATACAAGGATTTCAACCGACTACCTGTTCCATTCATTGTTCTACTTGTCGAAAGTTACAAATAATTACCGATAAAGGATTGACCATTGGGGCTTATTGTTCACTTAAACTTGAAGAACAAAAAATTGGCGAATTGTACTGTTTGGATGCTTTGCATATATGTTTCTTAGACTATATAGAAGCAATATATACAAAGATTTCAACCGTCTACCTGTTCCATTCATTGTTCTACTTGTAGAAAGTTACAAATAATTTCCATTTCGTGATTATCAATGGGGCTCGCTGTTCACTTAAACTTGAAGATCAAAAAATTAGCGATTGTTACTGTTTAGATGCTTTGCATATAGGTTTCTTAGATTATATAGAAGCAATATATACAAAGATTTCAACCGTCTACCAGTTCCATTCATTGTTCTACTTGTCGAAAATTACAGATAATTTCCGATAAAGTATTAACCATTGGGGCTCATTGTTCACTTAAACTTGAAGAACAAAAAAGTGGCGAATTGTACTGTTTGGATGCTTTGCATATATGTTTCTTAGACTATATGGAAGCAATATATACAAAGATTTCAACCGTCTACGTGTTCCAATCATTGTTCTACTTGTCGAAAATTACAAATAATTTCCGATAAAGGATTAACCATTGGGGCTCATTGTTCACTTAAACTTGAAGAACAAAAAATTGGCGAATGGTACTCTTTGGATGCTTTGCGTATATGTTTCTTAGACTATATAGAAGCAATATATACAATGATTTCAACAGTCTACCTGTTCCATTCATTGTTCTACTTGTCGAAATTTACAAATAATTTCCTTTAAAGGATTAACAATTGGGCTCGTAGTTCACTTAAACTTGAAGAACAAAAAATTGGCGAATTGTACTGTTTGGATGCTTTGAATATATGTTTCTTAGATTATTTAGAAGCAATATATAGAAAGATTTCACCCGTCTACCTGTACTATTCATTGTTCTACTTGTAGAAAGTTACAAATAATTTCCATTTCGTGATTATCAATGGGGCTCGCTGTTCACTTAAACTTGAAGATCAAAAAATTAGCGATTGTTACTGTTTAGATGCTTTGCATATAGGTTTCTTAGAATCTATAGAAGCAACATATACAAAGATTTCAACCGTCTACCTGTTCTATTCATTGTTCGACTTGTAGAAATTTACAAATAATTTCCTTTAAAGGATTAACAATGGGGCTCGTAGTTCACTTGAACTTTAAGAACAAAAAATTGGCGAATGGTACTGTTTGGATGCTTTGCATATATGTTTCTTAGACTATATAAACGCAATATATACAAAGATTTCAACCGTCTACCTGTTCCATTCATTGTTCTACTGGTCGAAAGTTACAAATAATTTCCGATAAAGGATTAACCATTGGGGCTCGTTGTTCACTTAAACTTGAAGAACAAAAAATTGGCGAATGGTACTGTTTGGATGCTTTGCATATATGTTTCTTAGACTATATAGAAGCAATATATACAAAGATTTCAACCGTCTACCTGTTCCATTCATTGTTCTACTTGTCGAAATTTACAAATAATTTCCTTTAAAGGATTAACAATGGGGCTCGTTGTTCACTTAAACTTGAAGAACAATAAATTCGCGAATTGTACTGTTTGGATGCTTTGCATATATGTTCCTTAGACTATATAGAAGCAATATATACAAAGATTTCAACCGTCTACCTGTTCCATTCATTGTTCTACTTGTCGAAAGTTACAAATAATTTCCGATAAAGGATTAACCATTGGGGCTCATTGTTCACTTAAACTTGAAGAACAAAAAAGTGGCGAATTGTACTGTTTGGATGCTTTGCATATATGTTTCTTAGACTATATAGAAGCAATATATACAAAGATTTCAACCGTCTACCTGTTCCATTCATTGTTCTACTTGTCGCAAGTTACAAATAATTTCCGTTAAAGTATTAACAATGGGGCTCGTAGTTCACTTAAACTTGAAGATCAAATAATTGGCGAATTGTACTGTTTGGATTCTTTGCATATATGTTTCTTAGACTATACAGAAGCAATATATACAATGATTTCAACAGTCTACCTGTTCCATTCATTGTTCTACTTGTCGAAATTTACAAATAATTTCCTTTAAAGGATTAACAATGGGGCTCGTACGTCACTTAAACTTGAAGATCAAAAAATTGGCGAATGGTACTGTTTGGATGCTTTGCATATATGTTTCTTAGATTATATAGTAGCAATATATACAAAGATTTCAACCGTCTACCTGTTCCATTCATTGTTCTACTTGTCGAAATTTACAAATAATTTCCTTTAAAGGATTAACAATGGGGCTCGTTGTTCACTTAAACTTGAAGAACAATCAATTGGCGAATTGTACTGTTTGGATGCTTTGCATATATGTTTCTTAGACTATATAGAAGCAATATATACAAAGATTTCAACCGTCTACGTGTTCCAATCATTGTTCTACTTGTCGAAATTTACAAATAATTTCCTTTAAAGGATTAACAATGGGGCTAGTTGTTCACTTAAACTTGAAGAAAAATAAATTCGCGAATTGTACTGTTTGGATGCTTTGCATATATGTTTCTTAGACTATATAGAAGCAATATATACATTGATTTCAACCGGCTACCTGTTCCATTCATTGTTCTACTTGTCGCAAGTTACAAATAATTTCCGTTAAAGTATTAACAATGGGGCTCGTAGTTCACTTAAACTTGAAGATCAAATAATTGGCGAATTGTACTGTTTGGATTCTTTGCATATATGTTTCTTAGACTATACAGAAGCAATATATACAATGATTTCAACAGTCTACCTGTTCCATTCATTGTTCTACTTGTTGAAATTTACAAATAATTTCCTTTAAAGGATTAACAATGGGGCTCGTAGTTCACTTAAACTTGAAGATCAAAAAATTGGCGAAAGGTACTGTTTGGATGCTTTGCATATATGTTTCTTAGATTATATAGTAGCAATATATACAAAGATTTCAACCGTCTACCTGTTCCATTCATTGTTCTACTTGTCGAAATTTACAAATAATTTCCTTTAAAGGATTAACAATGGAGCTCGTTGTTCACTTAAACTTGAAGAACAATAAATTGGCTAATTGTACTGTTTGGATGCTTTGCATATATGTTTCTTAGACTATATAGTAGCAATATATACAAAGATTTCAACCGTCTACCTGTTCCATTCATTGTTCTACTTGTCGAAATTTACAAATAATTTCCTTTAAAGGATTAACAATGGGGCTCGTTGTTCACTTAAACTTGAAGAACAATAAATTGGCGAATTGTACTGTTTGGATGCTTTGCATATATGTTTCTTAGACTATATAGAAGCAATTTATACAAAGATTTCAACCGTCTACGTGTTCCAATCATTGTTCTACTTGTCGAAATTTACAAATAATTTCCTTTAAAGGATTAACAATGGGGCTAGTTGTTCACTTAAACTTGAAGAACAATAAATTCGCGAATTGTACTGTTTGGATGCTTTGCATATATGTTTCTTAGACTATATAGAAGCAATATATACATTGATTTCAACCGGCTACCTGTTCCATTCATTGTTCTACTTGTCGCAAGTTACAAATAATTTCCGTTAAAGTATTAACAATGGGGCTCGTAGTTCACTTAAACTTGAAGATCAAATAATTGGCGAATTGTACTGTTTGGATTCTTTGCATATATGTTTCTTAGACTATACAGAAGCAATATATACAATGATTTCAACAGTCTACCTGTTCCATTCATTGTTCTACTTGTTGAAATTTACAAATAATTTCCTTTAAAGGATTAACAATGTGGCTCGTAGTTCACTTAAACTTGAAGATCAAAAAATTGGCGAAAGGTACTGTTTGGATGCTTTGCATATATGTTTCTTAGATTATATAGTAGCAATATATACAAAGATTTCAACCGTCTACCTGTTCCATTCATTGTTCTACTTGTCGAAATTTACAAATAATTTCCTTTAAAGGATTAACAATGGGGCTCGTTGTTCACTTAAACTTGAAGAACAATAAATTGGCGAATTGTACTGTTTGGATGCTTTGCATATATGTTTCTTAGACTATGTAGAAGCAATATATACAAAGATTTCAACCGTCTACCTGTTCCATTCATTGTTCTACTTGTCGCAAGTTACAAATAATTTCCGTTAAAGTATTAACAATGGGGCTCGTAGTTCACTTAAACTTGAAGATCAAATAATTGGCGAATTGTACTGTTTGGATGCTTTGCATATATGTTTCTTAGATTATATAGTAGCAATATATACAAAGATTTCAACCGTCTACCTGTTCCATTCATTGTTCTACTTGTCGAAATTTACAAATAATTTCCTTTAAAGGATTAACAATGGGGCTCGTTGTTCACTTAAACTTGAAGAACAATAAATTGGCCAATTGTACTGTTTGGATGCTTTGCATATATGTTTCTTAGACTATATAGAAGCAATATATACAAAGATTTCAACCGTCTACCTGTTCCATTCATTGTTCTACTTGTCGCAAGTTACATATAATTTCCGTTAAAGTATTAACAATTGGGCTCGTAGTTCACTTAAACTTGAAGATCAAATAATTGGCGAATTGTACTGTTTGGATTCTTTGCATATATGTTTCTTAGACTATACAGAAGCAATATATACAATGATTTCAACAGTCTACCTGTTCCATTCATTGTTCTACTTGTCGAAATTTACAAATAATTTCCTTTAAAGGATTAACAATGGGGCTCGTAGTTCACTTAAACTTGAAGATCAAAAAATTGGCGAATGGTACTGTTTGGATGCTTTGCATATATGTTTCTTAGACTATATAGACGCAATATATACAAGGATTTCAACCGTCTACCTGTTCCATTCATTGTTCTACTTGTCGAAAGTTACAAATAATTACCGATAAAGGATTAACCATTGGGGCTCATTGTGCACTTAAACTTGAAGAACAAAAAATTGGCGAATGGTACTGTTTGGATGCTTTGCGTACATGTTTCTTAGACTATATGGACTCAATATTTACAAAGATTTCAACCGTCTACGTGTACCAATCATTGTTCTACTTGTCGAAATTTACGAATAATTTCCTTTAAAGGATTAACAATGGGGCTCGTTGTTCACTTAAACTTGAAGAACAAATAATTGGCGAATTGTAATGTTTGGATGATTTGCATATATGTTTCTTAGACTATATAGAAGCAATATATACAATGATTTCAACCGTTTACATGTTCCATTCATTGTTCTACTTGTCGAAAGTTACAAATAATTTCCTTTAAAGGATTAACAATGGGGCTCGTAGTTCACTTAAACTTGAAGAACAAAAAATTGGCAAATTGTACTGTTTGGATGCTTTGCATATATGTTTCTTAGACTATTTAGAAGCAATATATAGAAAGATTTCACCCGTCTACCTGTACTATTCATTGTTCTACTTGTAGAAAGTTACAAATAATTTCCATTTCATGATTATCAATGGGGCTCGCTGTTCACTTAAACTTGAAGATCAAAAAATTGGCGATTGTTACTGCTTAGATGCTTTGCATATATGTTTCTTAGATTATATAGAAGCAATATATACAAAGATTTCAACCGTCTACCTGTTCCATTCATTGCTCTACTTGTCGAAAATTACAAATAATTTCCGAAAAAGGATTAACCATTGGGGCTCATTGTTCACTTAAACTTGAAAAACAAAAAATTGGCGAATTGTACTGTTCGGATCCGTTGCATATATGTTTCTTAGACTATATGGAAGCAATATATACAATGATTTCAACCGTCTACCTATTCCATTCATTGTTCTACTTGTCGAAATTTACAAATAATTTCCTTTAAAGGATTAACAATGGGGCTCGTTGTACACTTAAACTTGAAGAACAATAAATTGGCGAATTGTACTGTTTGGATGCTTTGCATATATGTTTCTTAGACTATATAGAAGCAATATATACAAAGATTTCAACCGTCTACCTGTTCCATTCATTGTTCTACTTGTCGAGAGTTACAAATAATTTCCGATAAAGGATTAACAATGGGGCTCATTGTTCACTTAAACTTGAAGGACAACAAATTGGCGAGTGGTAATGTTTGGATGCTTTGCATAAATGTTTCTTCGACTATATGGAAGCAATATATACAAAGATTTCAACCGTCTACGTGTTCCAATCATTGTTCTACTTGTCGAAAATTACAAATAATTTCCGATAAAGGATTAACCATTGGGGCTCATTGTTCACTTAAACTTGAAGAACAAAAAATTGGCGAATGGTACTCTTTGGATGCTTTGCGTATATGTTTCTTAGACTATATAGAAGCAATATATACAATGATTTCAACAGTCTACCTGTTCCATTCATTGTTCTACTTGTCGAAATTTACAAATAATTTCCTTTAAAGGATTAACAATTGGGCTCGTAGTTCACTTAAACTTGAAGAACAAAAAATTGGCGAATTGTACTGTTTGGATGCTTTGAATATATGTTTCTTAGATTATTTAGAAGCAATATATAGAAAGATTTCACCCGTCTACCTTTACTATTCATTGTTCTACTTGTAGAAAGTTACAAATAATTTCCATTTCGTGATTATCAATGGGGCTCGCTGTTCACTTAAACTTGAAGATCAAAAAATTAGCGATTGTTACTGTTTAGATGCTTTGCATATAGATTTCTTAGACTCTATAGAAGCAACATATACAAAGATTTCAACCGTCTACCTGTTCTATTCATTGTTCGACTTGTAGAAATTTACAAATAATTTCCTTTAAAGGATTAACAATGGGGCTCGTAGTTCACTTGAACTTGAAGAACAAAAAATTGGCGAATGGTACTGTTTGGATGCTTTGCATATATGTTTCTTAGACTATATAAACGCAATATATACAAAGATTTCAACCGTCTACCTGTTCCATTCATTGTTCTACTTGTCGAAAGTTACAAATAATTTCCGATAAAGGATTAACCATTGGGGCTCGTTGTTCACTTAAACTTGAAGAACAAAAAATTGGCGAATGGTACTGTTTGGATGCTTTGCATATATGTTTCTTAGACTATATAGAAGCAATATATACATTGATTTCAACCGGCTAACTGTTCCATTCATTGTTCTACTTGTCGCAAGTTACAAATAATTTCCGTTAAAGTATTAACAATGGGGCTCGTAGTTCACTTAAACTTGAAGATCAAATAATTGACGAATTGTACTGTTTGGTTTCTTTGCATATATGTTTCTTAGACTATACAGAAGCAATATATACAATGATTTCAACAGTCTACCTGTCCCATTCATTGTTCTACTTGTTGAAATTTACAAATAATTTCCTTTAAAGGATTAACAATGGGGCTCGTTGTTCACTTAAACTTGAAGAACAATAAATTCGCGAATTGTACTGTTTGGATGCTTTGCATATATGTTTCTTAGACTATATAGAAGCAATATATACAAAGATTTCAACCGTCTACGTGTTCCAATCATTGTTCTACTTGTCGAAATTTACAAATAATTTCCTTTAAAGGATTAACAATGGGGCTCGTTGTTCACTTAAACTTGAAGATCAAAAAATTGGCGAAAGGTACTGTTTGGATGCTTTGCATATATGTTTCTTAGATTATATAGTAGCAATATATACAAAGATTTCAACCGTCTACCTGTTCCATTCATTGTTCTACTTGTCGAAATTTACAAATAATTTCCTTTAAAGGATTAACAATGGGGCTCGTTGTTCACTTAAACTTGAAGAACAATAAATTGGCGAATTGTACTGTTTGGATTCTTTGCATATATGTTTCTTAGACTATACAGAAGCAATATATACAATGATTTCAACAGTCTACCTGTTCCATTCATTGTTCTACTTGTTGAAATTTACAAATAATTTCCTTTAAAGGATTAACAATGGGGCTCGTAGTTCACTTAAACTTGAAGATCAAAAAATTGGCGAAAGGTACTGTTTGGATGCTTTGCATATATGTTTCTTAGATTATATAGTAGCAATATATACAAAGATTTCAACCGTCTACCTGTTCCATTCATTGTTCTACTTGTCGAAATTTACAAATAATTTCCTTTAAAGGATTAACAATGGGGCTCGTTGTTCACTTAAACTTGAAGAACAATAAATTGGCGAATTGTATTGTTTGGATGCTTTGCATATATGTTTCTTAGACTATATAGAAGCAATATATACAAAGATTTCAACCGTCTTCCTGTTCCATTCATTGTTCTTCTTGTCGCAAGTTACAAATAATTTCCGTTAAAGTATTAACAATGGGGCTCGTAGTTCACTTAAACTTGAAGATCAAATAATTGACGAATTGTACTGTTTGGATTCTTTGCATATATGTTTCTTAGACTATACAGAAGCAATATATACAATGATTTCAACAGTCTACCTGTTCCATTCATTGTTCTACTTGTCGAAATTTACAAATAATTTCCTTTAAAGGATTAACAATGGGGCTCGTAGTTCACTTAAACTTGAAGATCAAAAAATTGGCGAATGGTACTGTTTGGATGCTTTGCATATATGTTTCTTAGACTATATAGACGCAATATATACAAGGATTTCAACCGACTACCTGTTCCATTCATTGTTCTACTTGTCGAAAGTTACAAATAATTACCGATAAAGGATTGACCATTGGGGCTTATTGTTCACTTAAACTTGAAGAACAAAAAATTGGCGAATTGTACTGTTCGGATGCTTTGCATATATGTTTCTTAGACTATATAGAAGCAATATATACAAAGATTTCAACCGTCTACCTGTTCCATTCATTGTTCTACTTGTCGAAAGTTACAAATAATTTCCGATAAAGGATTAACAATGGGGCTCATTGTTCACTTAAACTTGAAGGACAACAAATTGGCGAGTGGTAATGTTTGGATGCTTTGCATAAATGTTTCTTAGACTATATGGAAGCAATATATACAAAGATTTCAACCGTCTACGTGTTCCAATCATTGTTCTACTTGTCGAAAATTACAAATAATTTCCTTTAAAGGATTAACCATTGGGGCTCACTGTTCACTTAAACTTGAAGAACAAAAAATTGGCGAATGGTACTGTTTGGATGCTTTGCATATATGTTTCTTAGACTATATAGAAGCAATATATACATTGATTTCAACCGGCTAACTGTTCCATTCATTGTTCTACTTGTCGCAAGTTACAAATAATTTCCGTTAAAGTATTAACAATGGGGCTCGTAGTTCACTTAATCTTGAAGATCAAATAATTGACGAATTGTACTGTTTGGTTTCTTTGCATATATGTTTCTTAGACTATACAGAAGCAATATATACAATGATTTCAACAGTCTACCTGTCCCATTCATTGTTCTACTTGTTGAAATTTAGAAATAATTTCCTTTAAAGGATTAACAATGGGGCTCGTACGTCACTTAAACTTGAAGATCAAAAAATTGGCGAATGGTACTGTTTGGATGCTTTGCATATATGTTTCTTAGATTATATAGTAGCAATATATACAAAGATTTCAACCGTCTACATGTTCCATTCATTGTTCTACTTGTCGAAATTTACAAATAATTTCCTTTAAAGGATTAACAATGGGGCTCGTTGTTCACTTAAACTTGAAGAACAATAAATTGGCGAATTGTACTGTTTGGATGCTTTGCATATATGTTTCTTAGACTATATAGAAGCAATATATACAAAGATTTCAACCGTCTACGTGTTCCAATCATTGTTCTACTTGTCGAAATTTACAAATAATTTCCTTTAAAGGATTAACAATGGGGCTAGTTGTTCACTTAAACTTGAAGAACAATAAATTCGCGAATTGTACTGTTTGGATGCTTTGCATATATGTTTCTTAGACTATATAGAAGCAATATATACATTGATTTCAACCGGCTACCTGTTCCATTCATTGTTCTACTTGTCGCAAGTTACAAATAATTTCCGTTAAAGTATTAACAATGGGGCTCGTAGTTCACTTAAACTTGAAGATCAAATAATTGGCGAATTGTACTGTTTGGTTTCTTTGCATATATGTTTCTTAGACTATACAGAAGCAATATATACAATGATTTCAACAGTCTACCTGTCCCATTCATTGTTCTACTTGTTGAAATTTACAAATAATTTCCTTTAAAGGATTAACAATGGGGCTCGTACGTCACTTAAACTTGAAGATCAAAAAATTGGCGAATGGTACTGTTTGGATGCTTTGCATATATGCTTCTTAGATTATATAGTAGCAATATATACAAAGATTTCAACCGTCTACCTGTTCCATTCATTGTTCTACTTGTCGAAATTTACAAATAATTTCCTTTAAAGGATTAACAATGGGGCTCGTTGTTCACTTAAACTTGAAGAACAATAAATTGGCGAATTGTACTGTTTGGATGCTTTGCATATATGTTTCTTAGACTATATAGAAGCAATATATACAAAGATTTCAACCGTCTACGTGTTCCAATCATTGTTCTACTTGTCGAAATTTACAAATAATTTCCTTTAAAGGATTAACAATGGGGCTAGTTGTTCACTTAAACTTGAAGAACAATAAATTCGCGAATTGTACTGTTTGGATGCTTTGCATATATGTTTCTTAGACTATATAGAAGCAATATATACATTGATTTCAACCGGCTACCTGTTCCATTCATTGTTCTACTTGTCGCAAGTTACAAATAATTTCCGTTAAAGTATTAACAATGGGGCTCGTAGTTCACTTAAACTTGAAGATCAAATAATTGGCGAATTGTACTGTTTGGATTCTTTGCATATATGTTTCTTAGACTATACAGAAGCAATATATACAATGATTTCAACAGTCTACCTGTTCCATTCATTGTTCTACTTGTTGAAATTTACAAATAATTTCCTTTAAAGGATTAACAATGGGGCTCGTAGTTCACTTAAACTTGAAGATCAAAAAATTGGCGAAAGGTACTGTTTGGATGCTTTGCATATATGTTTCTTAGATTATATAGTAGCAATATATACAAAGATTTCAACCGTCTACCTGTTCCATTCATTGTTCTACTTGTCGAAATTTACAAATAATTTCCTTTAAAGGATTAACAATGGGGCTCGTTGTTCACTTAAACTTGAAGAACAATAAATTGGCGAATTGTACTGTTTGGATGCTTTGCATATATGTTTCTTAGACTATGTAGAAGCAATATATACAAAGATTTCAACCGTCTACCTGTTCCATTCATTGTTCTACTTGTCGCAAGTTACAAATAATTTCCGTTAAAGTATTAACAATGGGGCTCGTAGTTCACTTAAACTTGAAGATCAAATAATTGGCGAATTGTACTGTTTGGATGCTTTGCATATATGTTTCTTAGATTATATAGTAGCAATATATACAAAGATTTCAACCGTCTACCTGTTCCATTCATTGTTCTACTTGTCGAAATTTACAAATAATTTCCTTTAAAGGATTAACAATGGGGCTCGTTGTTCACTTAAACTTGAAGAACAATAAATTGGCGAATTGTACTGTTTGGATGCTTTGCATATATGTTTCTTAGACTATATAGAAGCAATATATACAAAGATTTCAACCGTCTACCTGTTCCATTCATTGTTCTACTTGTCGAAATTTACAAATAATTTCCTTTAAAGGATTAACAATGGGGCTCGTTGTTCACTTAAATTTGAAGAACAATAAATTCGCGAATTGTACTGTTTGGATGCTTTGCATATATGTTCCTTAGACTATATAGAAGCAATATATACAAAGATTTCAACCGTCTACCTGTTCCATTCATTGTTCTACTTGTCGAAAGTTACAAATAATTTCCGATAAAGGATTAACCATTGGGGCTCATTGTTCACTTAAACTTGAAGAACAAAAAAGTGGCGAATTGTACTGTTTGGATGCTTTGCATATATGTTTCTTAGACTATATAGAAGCAATATATACAAAGATTTCAACCGTCTACCTGTTCCATTCATTGTTCTACTTGTCGCAAGTTACAAATAATTTCCGTTAAAGTATTAACAATGGGGCTCGTAGTTCACTTAAACTTGAAGATCAAATAATTGGCGAATTGTACTGTTTGGATTCTTTGCATATATGTTTCTTAGACTATACAGAAGCAATATATACAATGATTTCAACAGTCTACCTGTTCCATTCATTGTTCTACTTGTCGAAATTTACAAATAATTTCCTTTAAAGGATTAACAATGGGGCTCGTAGTTCACTTAAACTTGAAGATCAAAAAATTGGCGAATGGTACTGTTTGGATGCTTTGCATATATGTTTCTTAGACTATATAGACGCAATATATACAAGGATTTCAACCGACTACCTGTTCCATTCATTGTTCTACTTGTCGAAAGTTACAAATAATTACCGATAAAGGATTGACCATTGGGGCTTATTGTTCACTTAAACTTGAAGGACAACAAATTGGCGAGTGGTAATGTTTGGATGCTTTGCATAAATGTTTCTTAGACTATATGGAAGCAATATATACAAAGATTTCAACCGTCTACGTGTTCCAATCATTGTTCTACTTGTCGAAAATTACAAATAATTTCCTTTAAAGGATTAACCATTGGGGCTCATTGTTCACTTAAACTTGAAGAACAAAAAATTGGCGAATGGTACTGTTTGGATGCTTTGCATATATGTTTCTTAGACTATATAGAAGCAATATATACATTGATTTCAACCGGCTAACTGTTCCATTCATTGTTCTACTTGTCGCAAGTTACAAATAATTTCCGTTAAAGTATTAACAATGGGGCTCGTAGTTCACTTAATCTTGAAGATCAAATAATTGACGAATTGTACTGTTTGGTTTCTTTGCATATATGTTTCTTAGACTATACAGAAGCAATATATACAATGATTTCAACAGTCTACCTGTCCCATTCATTGTTCGACTTGTAGAAATTTACAAATAATTTCCTTTAAAGGATTAACAATGGGGCTCGTAGTTCACTTGAACTTGAAGAACAAAAAATTGGCGAATGGTACTGTTTGGATGCTTTGCATATATGTTTCTTAGACTATATAAACGCAATATATACAAAGATTTCAACCGTCTACCTGTTCCATTCATTGTTCTACTTGTCGAAAGTTACAAATAATTTCCGATAAAGGATTAACCATTGGGGCTCGTTGTTCAGTTAAACTTGAAGAACAAAAAATTGGCGAATGGTACTGTTTGGATGCTTTGCATATATGTTTCTTAGACTATATAGAAGCAATATATACATTGATTTCAACCGGCTAACTGTTCCATTCATTGTTCTACTTGTCGCAAGTTACAAATAATTTCCGTTAAAGTATTAACAATGGGGCTCGTAGTTCACTTAAACTTGAAGATCAAATAATTGACGAATTGTACTGTTTGGTTTCTTTGCATATATGTTTCTTAGACTATACAGAAGCAATATATACAATGATTTCAACAGTCTACCTGTCCCATTCATTGTTCTACTTGTTGAAATTTACAAATAATTTCCTTTAAAGGATTAACAATGGGGCTCGTTGTTCACTTAAACTTGAAGAACAATAAATTCGCGAATTGTACTGTTTGGATGCTTTGCATATATGTTTCTTAGACTATATAGAAGCAATATATACAAAGATTTCAACCGTCTACGTGTTCCAATCATTGTTCTACTTGTCGAAATTTACAAATAATTTCCTTTAAAGGATTAACAATGGGGCTCGTTGTTCACTTAAACTTGAAGATCAAAAAATTGGCGAAAGGTACTGTTTGGATGCTTTGCATATATGTTTCTTAGATTATATAGTAGCAATATATACAAAGATTTCAACCGTCTACCTGTTCCATTCATTGTTCTACTTGTCGAAATTTACAAATAATTTCCTTCAAAGGATTAACAATGGGGCTCGTTGTTCACTTAAACTTGAAGAACAATAAATTGGCGAATTGTACTGTTTGGATTCTTTGCATATATGTTTCTTAGACTATACAGAAGCAATATATACAATGATTTCAACAGTCTACCTGTTCCATTCATTGTTCTACTTGTTGAAATTTACAAATAATTTCCTTTAAAGGATTAACAATGGGGCTCGTAGTTCACTTAAACTTGAAGATCAAAAAATTGGCGAAAGGTACTGTTTGGATGCTTTGCATATATGTTTCTTAGATTATATAGTAGCAATATATACAAAGATTTCAACCGTCTACCTGTTCCATTCATTGTTCTACTTGTCGAAATTTACAAATAATTTCCTTTAAAGGATTAACAATGGGGCTCGTTGTTCACTTAAACTTGAAGAACAATAAATTGGCGAATTGTATTGTTTGGATGCTTTGCATATATGTTTCTTAGACTATATAGAAGCAATATATACAAAGATTTCAACCGTCTTCCTGTTCCATTCATTGTTCTTCTTGTCGCAAGTTACAAATAATTTCCGTTAAAGTATTAACAATGGGGCTCGTAGTTCACTTAAACTTGAAGATCAAATAATTGGCGAATTGTACTGTTTGGATTCTTTGCATATATGTTTCTTAGACTATACAGAAGCAATATATACAATGATTTCAACAGTCTACCTGTTCCATTCATTGTTCTACTTGTCGAAATTTACAAATAATTTCCTTTAAAGGATTAACCATTGGGGCTCATTGTTCACTTAAACTTGAAGAAAAAAAATTGGCGAATGGTACTATTTGGATGCTTTGCGTATATGTTTCTTAGACTATATAGAAGCAATATATACATTGATTTCAACCGGCTACCTGTTCCATTCATTGTTCTACTTGTCGCAAGTTACAAATAATTTCCGTTAAAGTATTAACAATGGAGCTCGTAGTTCACTTAAACTTGAAGATCAAATAATTGGCGAATTGTACTGTTTGGATTCTTTGCATATATGTTTCTTAGACTATACAGAAGCAATATATACAATGATTTCAACAGTCTACCTGTTCCATTCATTGTTCTACTTGTTGAAAGTTACAAATAATTTCCGATAAAGGATTAACAATGGGGCTCGTTGTTCACTTAAACTTGAAGATCAAAAAATTGGCGAAAGGTACTGTTTGGATGCTTTGCATATATGTTTCTTAGATTATATAGTAGCAATATATACAAAGATTTCAACCGTCTACCTGTTCCATTCATTGTTCTACTTGTCGAAATTTACAAATAATTTCCTTTAAAGGATTAACAATGGGGCTCGTTGTTCACTTAAACTTGAAGAACAATAAATTGGCGAATTGTACTGTTTTGATGCTTTGCATATATGTTTCTTAGACTATATAGAAGCAATATATACATTGATTTCAACAGTCTACCTGTTCCATTCATTGTTCTACTTGTCGAAAGTTACAAATAAGTTCCGTTAAAGTATTAACAATGGGGCTCGTAGTTCACTTAAACTTGAAGATCAAATAATTGGCGAATTGTACTGTTTGGATGCTTTGCATATATGTTTCTTAGACTATATGGAAGCAATATATACAAAGATTTCAACCGTCTACGTGTTCCAATCATTGTTCTACTTGTCGAAATTTACAAATAATTTCCTTTAAAGGATTAACAATGGGGCTCGTTGTTCACTTAAACTTGAAGATCAAATAATTGGCGAATGGTACTGATTGGATGCTTTGCATATATGTTTCTTAGACTATATAGAAGCAATGTATACATTGATTTCAACCGGCTACCTGTTCCATTCATTGTTCTACTTGTCGAAATTTACAAATAATTTCCGTTAAAGTATTAACAATGGGGCTCGTTGTTCACTTAAACTTGAAGATCAAAAAATTGGCGAAAGGTACTGTTTGGATGCTTTGCATATATGTTTCTTAGACTATATAGAAGCAATATATACATTGATTTCAACCGGCTACCTGTTCCATTCATTGTTCTACTTGTCGCAAGTTACAAATAATTTCCGTTAAAGTATTAACAATGGGGCTCGTAGTTCACTTAAACTTGAAGATCAAATAATTGGCGAATTGTACTGTTTGGATTCTTTGCATATATGTTTCTTAGACTATACAGAAGCAATATATACAATGATTTCAACAGTCTACCTGTTCCATTCATTGTTCTACTTGTTGAAATTTACAAATAATTTCCTTTAAAGGATTAACAATGGGGCTCGTTGTTCACTTAAACTTGAAGAACAATAAATTGGCGAATTGTACTGTTTGGATGCTTTGCATATATGTTTCTTAGACTATATAGAAGCAATATATACAAAGATTTCAACCGTCTACCTGTTCCATTCATTGTTCTACTTGTTGAAATTTACAAATAATTTCCTTTAAAGGATTAACAATGGGGCTCGTTGTTCACTTAAACTTGAAGATCAAAAAATTGGCGAAAGGTACTGTTTGGATGCTTTGCATATATGTTTCTTAGACTATATAGAAGCAATTTATACAAAGATTTCAACCGTCTACGTGTTCCAATCATTGTTCTACTTGTCGAAATTTACAAATAATTTCCTTTAAAGGATTAACAATGGGGCTAGTTGTTCACTTAAACTTGAAGAACAATAAATTCGCGAATTGTACTGTTTGGATGCTTTGCATATATGTTTCTTAGACTATATAGAAGCAATATATACATTGATTTCAACCGGCTACCTGTTCCATTCATTGTTCTACTTGTCGCAAGTTACAAATAATTTCCGTTAAAGTATTAACAATGGGGCTCGTAGTTCACTTAAACTTGAAGATCAAATAATTGGCGAATTGTACTGTTTGGATTCTTTGCATATATGTTTCTTAGACTATACAGAAGCAATATATACAATGATTTCAACAGTCTACCTGTTCCATTCATTGTTCTACTTGTTGAAATTTACAAATAATTTCCTTTAAAGGATTAACAATGAGGCTCGTAGTTCACTTAAACTTGAAGATCAAAAAATTGGCGAAAGGTACTGTTTGGATGCTTTGCATATATGTTTCTTAGATTATATAGTAGCAATATATACAAAGATTTCAACCGTCTACCTGTTCCATTCATTGTTCTACTTGTCGAAATTTACAAATAATTTCCTTTAAAGGATTAACAATGGGGCTCGTTGTTCACTTAAACTTGAAGAACAATAAATTGGCGAATTGTACTGTTTGGATGCTTTGCATATATGTTTCTTAGACTATGTAGAAGCAATATATACAAAGATTTCAACCGTCTACCTGTTCCATTCATTGTTCTACTTGTCGCAAGTTACAAATAATTTCCGTTAAAGTATTAACAATGGGGCTCGTAGTTCACTTAAACTTGAAGATCAAATAATTGGCGAATTGTACTGTTTGGATGCTTTGCATATATGTTTCTTAGATTATATAGTAGCAATATATACAAAGATTTCAACCGTCTACCTGTTCCATTCATTGTTCTACTTGTCGAAATTTACAAATAATTTCCTTTAAAGGATTAACAATGGGGCTCGTTGTTCACTTAAACTTGAAGAACAAAAAATTGGCGAATTGTACTGTTTGGATGCTTTGCATATATGTTTCTTAGACTATATAGAAGCAATATATACAAAGATTTCAACCGTCTACCTGTTCCATTCATTGTTCTACTTGTCGAAAGTTACAAATAATTTCCGATAAAGGATTAACAATGGGGCTCATTGTTCACTTAAACTTGAAGGACAACAAATTGGCGAGTGGTAATGTTTGGATGCTTTGCATAAATGTTTCTTAGACTATATGGAAGCAATATATACAAAGATTTCAACCGTCTACGTGTTCCAATCATTGTTCTACTTGTCGAAAATTACAAATAATTTCCTTTAAAGGATTAACCATTGGGGCTCATTGTTCACTTAAACTTGAAGAACAAAAAATTGGCGAATGGTACTGTTTGGATGCTTTGCATATATGTTTCTTAGACTATATAGAAGCAATATATACATTGATTTCAACCGGCTAACTGTTCCATTCATTGTTCTACTTGTCGCAAGTTACAAATAATTTCCGTTAAAGTATTAACAATGGGGCTCGTAGTTCACTTAATCTTGAAGATCAAATAATTGACGAATTGTACTGTTTGGTTTCTTTGCATATATGTTTCTTAGACTATACAGAAGCAATATATACAATGATTTCAACAGTCTACCTGTCCCATTCATTGTTCTACTTGTTGAAATTTACAAATAATTTCCTTTAAAGGATTAACAATGGGGCTCGTACGTCACTTAAACTTGAAGATCAAAAAATTGGCGAATGGTACTGTTTGGATGCTTTGCATATATGCTTCTTAGATTATATAGTAGCAATATATACAAAGATTTCAACCGTCTACCTGTTCCATTCATTGTTCTACTTGTCGAAATTTACAAATAATATCCTTTAAAGGATTAACAATGGGGCTCGTTGTTCACTTAAACTTGAAGAACAATAAATTGGCGAATTGTACTGTTTGGATGCTTTGCATATATGTTTCTTAGACTATATAGAAGCAATATATACAAAGATTTCAACCGTCTACGTGTTCCAATCATTGTTCTACTTGTCGAAATTTACAAATAATTTCCTTTAAAGGATTAACAATGGGGCTAGTTGTTCACTTAAACTTGAAGAACAATAAATTCGCGAATTGTACTGTTTGGATGCTTTGCATATATGTTTCTTAGACTATATAGAAGCAATATATACATTGATTTCAACCGGCTACCTGTTCCATTCATTGTTCTACTTGTCGCAAGTTACAAATAATTTCCGTTAAAGTATTAACAATGGGGCTCGTAGTTCACTTAAACTTGAAGATCAAATAATTGGCGAATTGTACTGTTTGGATTCTTTGCATATATGTTTCTTAGACTATACAGAAGCAATATATACAATGATTTCAACAGTCTACCTGTTCCATTCATTGTTCTACTTGTTGAAATTTACAAATAATTTCCTTTAAAGGATTAACAATGGGGCTCGTAGTTCACTTAAACTTGAAGATCAAAAAATTGGCGAAAGGTACTGTTTGGATGCTTTGCATATATGTTTCTTAGATTATATAGTAGCAATATATACAAAGATTTCAACCGTCTACCTGTTCCATTCATTGTTCTACTTGTCGAAATTTACAAATAATTTCCTTTAAAGGATTAACAATGGGGCTCGTTGTTCACTTAAACTTGAAGAACAATAAATTGGCGAATTGTACTGTTTGGATGCTTTGCATATATGTTTCTTAGACTATGTAGAAGCAATATATACAAAGATTTCAACCGTCTACCTGTTCCATTCATTGTTCTACTTGTCGCAAGTTACAAATAATTTCCGTTAAAGTATTAACAATGGGGCTCGTAGTTCACTTAAACTTGAAGATCAAATAATTGGCGAATTGTACTGTTTGGATGCTTTGCATATATGTTTCTTAGATTATATAGTAGCAATATATACAAAGATTTCAACCGTCTACCTGTTCCATTCATTGTTCTACTTGTCGAAATTTACAAATAATTTCCTTTAAAGGATTAACAATGGGGCTCGTTGTTCACTTAAACTTGAAGAACAATAAATTGGCGAATTGTACTGTTTGGATGCTTTGCATATATGTTTCTTAGACTATATAGAAGCAATATATACAAAGATTTCAACCGTCTACCTGTTCCATTCATTGTTCTACTTGTCGAAATTTACAAATAATTTCCTTTAAAGGATTAACAATGGGGCTCGTTGTTCACTTAAACTTGAAGAACAATAAATTCGCGAATTGTACTGTTTGGATGCTTTGCATATATGTTCCTTAGACTATATAGAAGCAATATATACAAAGATTTCAACCGTCTACCTGTTCCATTCATTGTTCTACTTGTCGAAAGTTACAAATAATTTCCGATAAAGGATTAACCATTGGGGCTCATTGTTCACTTAAACTTGAAGAACAAAAAAGTGGCGAATTGTACTGTTTGGATGCTTTGCATATATGTTTCTTAGACTATATAGAAGCAATATATACAAAGATTTCAACCGTCTACCTGTTCCATTCATTGTTCTACTTGTCGCAAGTTACAAATAATTTCCGTTAAAGTATTAACAATGGGGCTCGTAGTTCACTTAAACTTGAAGATCAAATAATTGGCGAATTGTACTGTTTGGATTCTTTGCATATATGTTTCTTAGACTATACAGAAGCAATATATACAATGATTTCAACAGTCTACCTGTTCCATTCATTGTTCTACTTGTCGAAATTTACAAATAATTTCCTTTAAAGGATTAACAATGGGGCTCGTAGTTCACTTAAACTTGAAGATCAAAAAATTGGCGAATGGTACTGTTTGGATGCTTTGCATATATGTTTCTTAGACTATATAGACGCAATATATACAAGGATTTCAACCGACTACCTGTTCCATTCATTGTTCTACTTGTCGAAAGTTACAAATAATTACCGATAAAGGATTGACCATTGGGGCTTATTGTTCACTTAAACTTGAAGGACAACAAATTGGCGAGTGGTAATGTTTGGATGCTTTGCATAAATGTTTCTTAGACTATATGGAAGCAATATATACAAAGATTTCAACCGTCTACGTGTTCCAATCATTGTTCTACTTGTCGAAAATTACAAATAATTTCCTTTAAAGGATTAACCATTGGGGCTCATTGTTCACTTAAACTTGAAGAACAAAAAATTGGCGAATGGTACTGTTTGGATGCTTTGCATATATGTTTCTTAGACTATATAGAAGCAATATATACATTGATTTCAACCGGCTAACTGTTCCATTCATTGTTCTACTTGTCGCAAGTTACAAATAATTTCCGTTAAAGTATTAACAATGGGGCTCGTAGTTCACTTAATCTTGAAGATCAAATAATTGACGAATTGTACTGTTTGGTTTCTTTGCATATATGTTTCTTAGACTATACAGAAGCAATATATACAATGATTTCAACAGTCTACCTGTCCCATTCATTGTTCGACTTGTAGAAATTTACAAATAATTTCCTTTAAAGGATTAACAATGGGGCTCGTAGTTCACTTGAACTTGAAGAACAAAAAATTGGCGAATGGTACTGTTTGGATGCTTTGCATATATGTTTCTTAGACTATATAAACGCAATATATACAAAGATTTCAACCGTCTACCTGTTCCATTCATTGTTCTACTTGTCGAAAGTTACAAATAATTTCCGATAAAGGATTAACCATTGGGGCTCGTTGTTCAGTTAAACTTGAAGAACAAAAAATTGGCGAATGGTACTGTTTGGATGCTTTGCATATATGTTTCTTAGACTATATAGAAGCAATATATACATTGATTTCAACCGGCTAACTGTTCCATTCATTGTTCTACTTGTCGCAAGTTACAAATAATTTCCGTTAAAGTATTAACAATGGGGCTCGTAGTTCACTTAAACTTGAAGATCAAATAATTGACGAATTGTACTGTTTGGTTTCTTTGCATATATGTTTCTTAGACTATACAGAAGCAATATATACAATGATTTCAACAGTCTACCTGTCCCATTCATTGTTCTACTTGTTGAAATTTACAAATAATTTCCTTTAAAGGATTAACAATGGGGCTCGTTGTTCACTTAAACTTGAAGAACAATAAATTCGCGAATTGTACTGTTTGGATGCTTTGCATATATGTTTCTTAGACTATATAGAAGCAATATATACAAAGATTTCAACCGTCTACGTGTTCCAATCATTGTTCTACTTGTCGAAATTTACAAATAATTTCCTTTAAAGGATTAACAATGGGGCTCGTTGTTCACTTAAACTTGAAGATCAAAAAATTGGCGAAAGGTACTGTTTGGATGCTTTGCATATATGTTTCTTAGATTATATAGTAGCAATATATACAAAGATTTCAACCGTCTACCTGTTCCATTCATTGTTCTACTTGTCGAAATTTACAAATAATTTCCTTCAAAGGATTAACAATGGGGCTCGTTGTTCACTTAAACTTGAAGAACAATAAATTGGCGAATTGTACTGTTTGGATTCTTTGCATATATGTTTCTTAGACTATACAGAAGCAATATATACAATGATTTCAACAGTCTACCTGTTCCATTCATTGTTCTACTTGTTGAAATTTACAAATAATTTCCTTTAAAGGATTAACAATGGGGCTCGTAGTTCACTTAAACTTGAAGATCAAAAAATTGGCGAAAGGTACTGTTTGGATGCTTTGCATATATGTTTCTTAGATTATATAGTAGCAATATATACAAAGATTTCAACCGTCTACCTGTTCCATTCATTGTTCTACTTGTCGAAATTTACAAATAATTTCCTTTAAAGGATTAACAATGGGGCACGTTGTTCACTTAAACTTGAAGAACAATAAATTGGCGAATTGTATTGTTTGGATGCTTTGCATATATGTTTCTTAGACTATATAGAAGCAATATATACAAAGATTTCAACCGTCTTCCTGTTCCATTCATTGTTCTTCTTGTCGCAAGTTACAAATAATTTCCGTTAAAGTATTAACAATGGGGCTCGTAGTTCACTTAAACTTGAAGATCAAATAATTGGCGAATTGTACTGTTTGGATTCTTTGCATATATGTTTCTTAGACTATACAGAAGCAATATATACAATGATTTCAACAGTCTACCTGTTCCATTCATTGTTCTACTTGTCGAAATTTACAAATAATTTCCTTTAAAGGATTAACCATTGGGGCTCATTGTTCACTTAAACTTGAAGAACAAAAAATTGGCGAATGGTACTATTTGGATGCTTTGCGTATATGTTTCTTAGACTATATAGAAGCAATATATACATTGATTTCAACCGGCTACCTGTTCCATTCATTGTTCTACTTGTCGCAAGTTACAAATAATTTCCGTTAAAGTATTAACAATGGAGCTCGTAGTTCACTTAAACTTGAAGATCAAATAATTGGCGAATTGTACTGTTTGGATTCTTTGCATATATGTTTCTTAGACTATACAGAAGCAATATATACAATGATTTCAACAGTCTACCTGTTCCATTCATTGTTCTACTTGTTGAAAGTTACAAATAATTTCCGATAAAGGATTAACAATGGGGCTCATTGTTCACTTAAACTTGAAGGACAACAAATTGGCGAGTGGTAATGTTTGGATGCTTTGCATAAATGTTTCTTAGACTATATGGAAGCAATATATACAAAGATTTCAACCGTCTACGTGTTCCAATCATTGTTCTACTTGTCGAAAATTACAAATAATTTCCTTTAAAGGATTAACAATTGGGCTCGTTGTTCACTTAAACTTGAAGAACAATAAATTCGCGAATTGTACTGTTTTGATGCTTTGCATATATGTTTCTTAGACTATATAGAAGCAATATATACATTGATTTCAACCGGCTACCTGTTCCATTCATTGTTCTACTTGTCGCAAGTTACAAATAATTTCCGTTAAAGTATTAACAATGGGGCTCGTAGTTCACTTAAACTTGAAGATCAAATAATTGGCGAATTGTACTGTTTGGATTCTTTGCATATATGTTTCTTAGACTATACAGAAGCAATATATACAATGATTTCAACAGTCTACCTGTTCCATTCATTGTTCTACTTGTTGAAATTTACAAATAATTTCCTTTAAAGGATTAACAATGGGGCTCGTTGTTCACTTAAACTTGAAGAACAATAAATTGGCGAATTGTACTGTTTGGATGCTTTGCATATATGTTTCTTAGACTATATAGAATCAATATATACAAAGATTTCAACCGTCTACCTGTTCCATTCATTGTTCTACTTGTCGCAAGTTACAAATAATTTCCGTTAAAGTATTAACAATGGGGCTCGTAGTTCACTTAAACTTGAAGATCAAATAATTGGCGAATTGTACTGTTTGGATTCTTTGCATATATGTTTCTTAGACTATACAGAAGCAATATATACAATGATTTCAACAGTCTACCTGTTCCATTCATTGTTCTACTTGTCGAAATTTACAAATAATTTCCTTTAAAGGATTAACAATGGGGCTCGTAGTTCACTTAAACTTGAAGATCAAAAAATTGGCGAATGGTACTGTTTGGATGCTTTGCATATATGTTTCTTAGACTATATAGACGCAATATATACAAGGATTTCAACCGTCTACCTGTTCCATTCATTGTTCTACTTGTCGAAAGTTACAAATAATTACCGATAAAGGATTAACCATTGGGGCTTATTGTTCACTTAAACTTGAAGAACAAAAAATTGGCGAATTGTACTGTTTGGATGCTTTGCATATATGTTTCTTAGACTATATAGAAGCAATATATACAAAGATTTCAACCGTCTACCTGTTCCATTCATTGTTCTACTTGTCGAAAGTTACAAATAATTTCCGATAAAGGATTAACAATGGGGCTCATTGTTCACTTAAACTTGAAGGACAACAAATTGGCGAGTGGTAATGTTTGGATGCTTTGCATAAATGTTTCTTAGACTATATAGAAGCAATATATACAATGATTTCAACAGTCTACCTGTTCCATTCATTGTTCTACTTGTCGAAATTTACAAATAATTTCCTTTAAAGGATTAACAATTGGGCTCGTAGTTCACTTAAACTTGAAGAACAAAAAATTGGCGAATTGTACTGTTTGGATGCTTTGAATATATGTTTCTTAGATTATTTAGAAGCAATATATAGAAAGATTTCACCCGTCTACCTGTACTATTCATTGTTCTACTTGTAGAAAGTTACAAATAATTTCCATTTCGTGATTATCAATGGGGCTCGCTGTTCACTTAAACTTGAAGATCAAAAAATTAGCGATTGTTACTGTTTAGATGCTTTGCATATAGGTTTCTTAGACTCTATAGAAGCAACATATACAAAGATTTCAACCGTCTACCTGTTCTATTCATTGTTCGACTTGTAGAAATTTACAAATAATTTCCTTTAAAGGATTAACAATGGGGCTCGTAGTTCACTTGAACTTGAAGAACAAAAAATTGGCGAATGGTACTGTTTGGATGCTTTGCATATATGTTTCTTAGACTATATAAACGCAATATATACAAAGATTTCAACCGTCTACCTGTTCCATTCATTGTTCTACTTGTCGAAAGTTACAAATAATTTCCGATAAAGGATTAACCATTGGGGCTCGTTGTTCACTTAAACTTGAAGAACAAAAAATTGGCGAATGGTACTGTTTGGATGCTTTGCATATATGTTTCTTAGACTATATAGAAGCAATATATACATTGATTTCAACCGGCTAACTGTTCCATTCATTGTTCTACTTGTCGCAAGTTACAAATAATTTCCGTTAAAGTATTAACAATGGGGCTCGTAGTTCACTTAAACTTGAAGATCAAATAATTGACGAATTGTACTGTTTGGTTTCTTTGCATATATGTTTCTTAGACTATACAGAAGCAATATATACAATGATTTCAACAGTCTACCTGTCCCATTCATTGTTCTACTTGTTGAAATTTACAAATAATTTCCTTTAAAGGATTAACAATGGGGCTCGTTGTTCACTTAAACTTGAAGAACAATAAATTCGCGAATTGTACTGTTTGGATGCTTTGCATATATGTTTCTTAGACTATATAGAAGCAATATATACAAAGATTTCAACCGTCTACGTGTTCCAATCATTGTTCTACTTGTCGAAATTTACAAATAATTTCCTTTAAAGGATTAACAATGGGGCTCGTTGTTCACTTAAACTTGAAGATCAAAAAATTGGCGAAAGGTACTGTTTGGATGCTTTGCATATATGTTTCTTAGATTATATAGTAGCAATATATACAAAGATTTCAACCGTCTACCTGTTCCATTCATTGTTCTACTTGTCGAAATTTACAAATAATTTCCTTCAAAGGATTAACAATGGGGCTCGTTGTTCACTTAAACTTGAAGAACAATAAATTGGCGAATTGTACTGTTTGGATTCTTTGCATATATGTTTCTTAGACTATACAGAAGCAATATATACAATGATTTCAACAGTCTACCTGTTCCATTCATTGTTCTACTTGTTGAAATTTACAAATAATTTCCTTTAAAGGATTAACAATGGGGCTCGTAGTTCACTTAAACTTGAAGATCAAAAAATTGGCGAAAGGTACTGTTTGGATGCTTTGCATATATGTTTCTTAGATTATATAGTAGCAATATATACAAAGATTTCAACCGTCTACCTGTTCCATTCATTGTTCTACTTGTCGAAATTTACAAATAATTTCCTTTAAAGGATTAACAATGGGGCTCGTTGTTCACTTAAACTTGAAGAACAATAAATTGGCGAATTGTATTGTTTGGATGCTTTGCATATATGTTTCTTAGACTATATAGAAGCAATATATACAAAGATTTCAACCGTCTTCCTGTTCCATTCATTGTTCTTCTTGTCGCAAGTTACAAATAATTTCCGTTAAAGTATTAACAATGGGGCTCGTAGTTCACTTAAACTTGAAGATCAAATAATTGGCGAATTGTACTGTTTGGATTCTTTGCATATATGTTTCTTAGACTATACAGAAGCAATATATACAATGATTTCAACAGTCTACCTGTTCCATTCATTGTTCTACTTGTCGAAATTTACAAATAATTTCCTTTAAAGGATTAACCATTGGGGCTCATTGTTCACTTAAACTTGAAGAACAAAAAATTGGCGAATGGTACTATTTGGATGCTTTGCGTATATGTTTCTTAGACTATATAGAAGCAATATATACATTGATTTCAACCGGCTACCTGTTCCATTCATTGTTCTACTTGTCGCAAGTTACAAATAATTTCCGTTAAAGTATTAACAATGGAGCTCGTAGTTCACTTAAACTTGAAGATCAAATAATTGGCGAATTGTACTGTTTGGATTCTTTGCATATATGTTTCTTAGACTATACAGAAGCAATATATACAATGATTTCAACAGTCTACCTGTTCCATTCATTGTTCTACTTGTTGAAAGTTACAAATAATTTCCGATAAAGGATTAACAATGGGGCTCATTGTTCACTTAAACTTGAAGGACAACAAATTGGCGAGTGGTAATGTTTGGATGCTTTGCATAAATGTTTCTTAGACTATATGGAAGCAATATATACAAAGATTTCAACCGTCTACGTGTTCCAATCATTGTTCTACTTGTCGAAAATTACAAATAATTTCCTTTAAAGGATTAACAATTGGGCTCGTTGTTCACTTAAACTTGAAGAACAATAAATTCGCGAATTGTACTGTTTTGATGCTTTGCATATATGTTTCTTAGACTATATAGAAGCAATATATACATTGATTTCAACCGGCTACCTGTTCCATTCATTGTTCTACTTGTCGCAAGTTACAAATAATTTCCGTTAAAGTATTAACAATGGGGCTCGTAGTTCACTTAAACTTGAAGATCAAATAATTGGCGAATTGTACTGTTTGGATTCTTTGCATATATGTTTCTTAGACTATACAGAAGCAATATATACAATGATTTCAACAGTCTACCTGTTTCATTCATTGTTCTACTTGTTGAAATTTTCAAATAATTTCCTTTAAAGGATTAACAATGGGGCTCGTTGTTCACTTAAACTTGAAGAACAATAAATTGGCGAATTGTACTGTTTGGATGCTTTGCATATATGTTTCTTAGACTATATAGAAGCAATATATACAAAGATTTCAACCGTCTACCTGTTCCATTCATTGTTCTACTTGTCGCAAGTTACAAATAATTTCCGTTAAAGTATTAACAATGGGGCTCGTAGTTCACTTAAACTTGAAGATCAAATAATTGGCGAATTGTACTGTTTGGATTCTTTGCATATATGTTTCTTAGACTATACAGAAGCAATATATACAATGATTTCAACAGTCTACCTGTTCCATTCATTGTTCTACTTGTCGAAATTTACAAATAATTTCCTTTAAAGGATTAACAATGGGGCTCGTAGTTCACTTAAACTTGAAGATCAAAAAATTGGCGAATGGTACTGTTTGGATGCTTTGCATATATGTTTCTTAGACTATATAGACGCAATATATACAAGGATTTCAACCGTCTACCTGTTCCATTCATTGTTCTACTTGTCGAAAGTTACAAATAATTACCGATAAAGGATTAACCATTGGGGCTTATTGTTCACTTAAACTTGAAGAACAAAAAATTGGCGAATTGTACTGTTTGGATGCTTTGCATATATGTTTCTTAGACTATATAGAAGCAATATATACAAAGATTTCAACCGTCTACCTGTTCCATTCATTGTTCTACTTGTCGAAAGTTACAAATAATTTCCGATAAAGGATTAACAATGGGGCTCATTGTTCACTTAAACTTGAAGGACAACAAATTGGCGAGTGGTAATGTTTGGATGCTTTGCATAAATGTTTCTTAGACTATATAGAAGCAATATATACAATGATTTCAACAGTCTACCTGTTCCATTCATTGTTCTACTTGTCGAAATTTACAAATAATTTCCTTTAAAGGATTAACAATTGGGCTCGTAGTTCACTTAAACTTGAAGAACAAAAAATTGGCGAATTGTACTGTTTGGATGCTTTGAATATATGTTTCTTAGATTATTTAGAAGCAATATATAGAAAGATTTCACCCGTCTACCTGTACTATTCATTGTTCTACTTGTAGAAAGTTACAAATAATTTCCATTTCGTGATTATCAATGGGGCTCGCTGTTCACTTAAACTTGAAGATCAAAAAATTAGCGATTGTTACTGTTTAGATGCTTTGCATATAGGTTTCTTAGACTCTATAGAAGCAACATATACAAAGATTTCAACCGTCTACCTGTTCTATTCATTGTTCGACTTGTAGAAATTTACAAATAATTTCCTTTAAAGGATTAACAATGGGGCTCGTTGTTCACTTAAACTTGAAGAACAATAAATTGGCGAATTGTACTGTTTGGATGCTTTGCATAAATGTTTCTTAGACTATATAGAAGCAATATATACAATGATTTCAACAGTCTACCTGTTCCAATCATTGTTCTACTTGTCGAAATTTACAAATAATTTCCTTTAAAGGATTAACAATGGGGCTCGTTGTTCACTTAAACTTGAAGATCAAAAAATTGGCGAAAGGTACTGTTTGGATGCTTTGCATATATGTTTCTTAGATTATATAGTAGCAATATATACAAAGATTTCAACCGTCTACCTGTTCCATTCATTGTTCTACTTGTCGAAATTTACAAATAATTTCCTTTAAAGGATTAACAATGGGGCTCGTTGTTCACTTAAACTTGAAGAACAATAAATTGGCGAATTGTACTGTTTGGATGCTTTGCATATATGTTTCTTAGACTATATAGAAGCAATATATACAAAGATTTCAACCGTCTACGTGTTCCAATCATTGTTCTACTTGTCGAAATTTACAAATAATTTCCTTTAAAGGATTAACAATGGGGCTCGTTGTCCACTTAAACTTGAAGAACAATAAATTCGCGAATTGTACTGTTTGGATGCTTTGCATATATGTTTCTTAGACTATATAGAAGCAATATATACATTGATTTCAACCGTCTACCTGTTCCATTCATT